>JAIOWQ010000003.1:5000-1273221 GCA_020975405.1 Keithomyces neogunnii | reverse complement strand
TAACCCACTTCAGCGCGCACAAGGAATACATCACCCGCATCCTACTCTCGCCGGACGTAAAGAAGCTGGCAACATGCAGTGCCGATCACACCGCCAAGATTTGGGAGGTGAACAACACCAAGCCGCGTGACGAAGGAGAAAAAGACCCGAAACCGTTCCCCCTCGAGGCGACGCTGACGGGACACCAGCGGTGGGTTTGGGACTGCGCCTTCAGTGCTGATTCGGCGTACCTGGTCACGGCGTGCTCCGATCACTATGCCCGGCTGTGGGAGGTTCACAGCCAGCAAATTATTCGCCAGTATAACGGGCATCACCGTGGTGCTGTTTGTGTTGCGTTGAACGACTACTCGGAGACGCGCTAGCCGATGGGTTTTTTTTTTTGTAACCAGATATGTGGCATCTATTTCAGGGTTTTCTCGCATTGGTCATGATACCTCCAGAATAGGCGAGACCAAGGTTTCATTTGGGCAGGGCGTTGTGGGATAAATGATTCAGTGGTTCTTATATCCATCGTCTTCAGTGTTCTCTTTGCAAATGAATGACACGAGCTACATGCTGCTGCAACTCGGTTCGTTGACATGAGCTCAATGGACGAGCACCATTCTTGTCAAAACAATCGATTTGGTTCCCCAATCAAATAGGATGAGGTGCTGTGTGCCCAGAAACTGTACACACGGCACTATCAGTGCGACACTTATTCACAAATATCAGCTAGCCCGGCATTGATAGAGAATGATTGCCAGGTGAAGTCAGAAGGGAATACAACGCTGCTGGCACGCTTTAGTTCTGCACCCTACGCCGTCCGTTACAACGCATGCCGCACTCGAAGCAGCAATGACGATGGCCGTGACGGCAGACTTTGTCGGATATTCGGCTCAAAGTTTGGCATTGGTGAGCGAGGAGGCGACAAGAAAAATTTGCTCGGGGTTGGGAGGAGAGTGAAGCTGCAAACTTTATGGTGCTGGGGCTCAGCTCGCCTGAGAAACCTGATGCAGAGTCTGGCATGCAAGATGATTGGTATCGATACACGTTGGCTTTGCCCCTTTGTGGGTTTTGTGTTTATATCCAGGCTCACTTTTCCTGCAAGAGGCGTGCAAATACAACGAAACAATGTCAGTAGTCTCGAGTAAACCAGGGGTATATGGAGTAGAATGGCACCGTATAGCATCACCAGATACACGTCACCGCATCATTTCACAATATGCCACGACTTAAATGGCCGCCTGCGCTCAATCTCCTTGCGCCAGCCATTCATCTTGTGGACTGATGCCATCCAGCAAACCTAGGCTCCAATATGAAGCCTATTTGCAAGACCAAAAGATGGCAAAATAGATTAGGTACGGCCAATCGGATGATGTCGAATTATCCTACTCTGCTAATCTGTCAAGGGGCGGGAGTGGCGGTTTGGGGCGAAACTCGAAACCAAGGTTGTCAATGGTCACAAAGTTTACGAGCCCAAAGACGGTTGGCATCTGGAAATTTCCGATCCTTCTCACATCATGCTCATAGCCATTGGCCGAGCTGCTGCTCAAGGTGATGCGGCAGGCATGTCTTTGATGAAAAAGCAACAACGTCTGCAGTTGCAAAAGAAAACGCCGATACGTAGACTGGGATAGGGCATGGACATGCACCCAAGCAGGACATTATATTCCAGGTCTGTGCTCAAGTTGGCTTCGGTAACTAAAATTGACTCGTCCATTTTTCCCACGGCAATGGCTTTGGTAGTGTTCCTTCCCGTTGCCCCTTCTTTCCCCGAATGTGTGTTGTGCCTTCCAGAGGCAGCCGGCACGGTTCCTGCCGTCTTTAGTGTCGCTGATTGAGCCAGCTTAGGCAAAGCTCACCTGCCAGGCATTAGCTGAGGTCATCTCATCTCCTCGAGGCGTCGAGCCGTTTGCTGCCAAACCAATATGACGTGGGCTTCACAGCAACACTTCACACTCTGCTGGAGGGACTCCTACTGGGCCAAGCTGTTCCGGCCCCCTTCCGCTATCACACTTTCACCCGCCTGTGGCAAAAACAATGCATGGTACTCCTTACGTAGGCCAGGGACCGGGGCCTTCAGTCGTTCTCGTCCCATCTCTTTCAATCTTGAAATGCTGCCACCGCATTGGCCCAACACCCCAAGCCGAGTATTGTCAGTCGCAATGTCGACTTGGCTTCCATGCCACGTTCCAGGGGCGGGCTGTACCCCGGTGTCGCCGCCTAATGCTTACACTACCACGACAGGAACCTGCATATCTTGTCCGTGTCCCACCTTGACAAACTACAGACGATTTGCTGCCATTTACCAGTCGAGGTCGCCACTCATCATGTGTATCCATGGTGGCCGAGCCAGCCAGGTATCACCTCAGGTGGGAGATGAGTTGTACGCCTAGGCGCAAAGGAGCAGGATGGAAAAGGGCGGCAGGAGAAAATGGGGACCATGCAGCCCTGTAGGGCCAACACAGCACTTTCGTTGGACGGCAAGGCTGACGGAGAGTCGCTGGATCCAAATAGGTCTGCATTTCTGATGCAGCTTTGAGCTTGCAACGGCCTGCATTCTCCGTATCTGATGAGTTCATGGGAAAGCATCTACCCTCTCCAGGGTCTGCAACATTATTGGCCTGGAGTCTGCCTTGTGCAAGCTGACCAGCCAGCCTAGTCGAGGCACTGGTTCCTGTCGCGGCTGCGGATGTTGGTGGATGCTCAGGGCCGCCATCTTGGTCCCCACAGTCCTACAAGCACCCATGATACGCCATGGACCAGCAGGGAGCTTGCTCACTAGCCGTTTTGGAGCACCCTCGCCGTGGCTTTGGGTGCGGCCTTGGCTTTCCCGTTGGATATTGGCCCAAAAGAGAATCCTCCAACATGGCCACGGGACGATCATGATGCACAAAGGCCGCTTTGGTTCCCGGGGTGCGAGAAGCTACCCTGCCAGGTCCTCTGGTAGAATGGGACTTGGCTTGACACGAGCTCCTACATTTTGCCGGGCCGTTTATCGGTTGCGAACACGCGTTTCCTGGCCTTCCAATTTGTAACAATATTTCTTCTTTGCTTCTCCTCAACCTCTTTTATTTCCTTTGGCTTCTAAATTAATAAAAAGTCGGCTGGTTCGGCACCCTGCTCGAGATTGACTTTGTTCGACATGTTCAGAGTGCTACTTTTATAAACGCCATCCACCGCCAGCGCACCTTGAAGCATACTTATTAGTTGTTAATTGTCGTCATGTCTGCCCATTTCCCTAACTTTCGGTCCCTAGTATCGGCTCATGACGCCTCGTTTATATATCAAGGCAACGCATCGTCTTTTGACTCTACCACCTACGACACTATGGATGGATGTAAGCATACCTTTCCTTGTCCATCAGTCCCGAAGAGGAATATTTGAGTGGTTCCATTCGCCATTGGCTTCGGATATCAAAAAAAAAAAAAAAAAAAAAAAAAAAAAACCCCTGTTGGGCAGGCACTGACCGAAGATGAATTCCATAGTGAATGAATTCCGTGAAGCGCGGGTCGCAGAAATTCTATCCGATTTTCGCACATTGCAGTATTACATTACGTCTGCGCCTTCTACTCCCGAGAATGCGGAAGATTATTATACAGATGGCTGGACAACTCTGCGGCAATGTGCCTTGGATGGTCATTACATCCTCGATTGTGCCGCGGACACCAGTGTGCCAGTAGTGGAAGGGGGAGAGGAAGAGCAAGCAAAGGCTGAGTTGAAGCAGTACGTTTCGCAGAACTCGCGCACGACCTTTGGAAACAAGATGTTCCGCCCTCAATTACTGTAGCTGATGATATGAACAGATGTCACTTGGACGCCTTTGCAAGGCGGCATGAAGGGCAGAAGATTTATATGAGGCAGGGTGCTGCCCAGCGTTGGCTGCATTACCGTGACTTGATCCTGCAAGGGCAGCGACCTCACCCCGCAAACCATCAACAGCTGCATGCGTGTGACGTCCAGCTACGGGCTGTAAGTAACGAAAAACTTTCTTCGGCAGGAAAAGGGGATATTTTTTTTCTTGCTTTGGTGGACGCATTGACTAATTGCCCGATTGTTGTATAGGAACTCACTTCCATAACGGATGAAGCTGTATATGCAGCGCTGGCAGCGTCTGATCAGGAACTTGGTCGCTGGACGGTGGAAGACCCAAGTTTGAGACGTGTCCTTCGATGGTTGAGGGCACCCCAACGATGAAGGAGAAATGTTTGAAAGGTCCGAGTGAGCTTTTGCAAGCTTTTAAAGCGGCCGGAACGTTTTATGGTCTGGAAATCGTGGCAAACGGATGCAAATAATGACGGCCCGACTGGACGGGAATTTCACGACAATGAATGCACATGACGACGAGAACTTGAAGTTGGAGTTCTCCCCTCTTTTTCTGCAGTTGCAAGCAAGCATTGGGTTGGCGCTGGGGGTTGCTGGTCAACTCTTGGTCATTCAGGATTCATGGAAACGAGTTTGAGCACATGGGAGTTGCATACAGAGGGAGGATGAGCCCTCACCATGGCTTTCTGGGTCATTTATTTACAATGCCACGGCCTATGCATGGACTCTGATGGACAGGGTATAAAGGGTTGGTTGGGCGGGAACAAGTCTTTTCCAATTCAGCAATACTACTACATATCAAGGATTTTGCAAACCATTCAGCCAGTAATGTTGACGCGATGCACGTCCGACGAGATATAGTTCCGTTGACAAGACGAGACAGAGTCTTTGGATGACAAGTTCTATATTCAATACAGATTGACCAGTTGCCCTGGCTACGATTTGCTGTGAACACATAGCGCAATGCCAACTAGGGATAGAAGCATTCCCACGCCTGTGTCTGTAGGTGACGTGGTAAGCGAGGAGGCTCTCTGTGGGCAGAAATGGAGCATGCGACAATCTTACCTCTGCTGATAACTTTGCCCTCTACGTACCACTCGCCAAGGACGGTAAAAAGAAAGGCCATTGTATTTACAATGGGGACAGTCAAGCTGAGTTCTACGTAGATGTCAGACGGGTGCGCATCAAGGGCACACAAAACAGCCAAAAAAGGGGCCAAGGCAGCAGCAAGCTTGAGGAAACAGATTAATGTCACATACCAGCCTGGCCAATGAGCAAGAAGAACCAAACACTGCCGGTCAAATTCAAGAGCAACGGCACAGCGTATCTTGGGTTTCGCAGGAGGTCAAGCACGGCGAAGAGGGCGCCATACAGCCTGCTCCGCAGCCAATGGTTCTTGACGGAGGGCAAGTGCAGGGTGGGATGCGGAGGGGGCCGGTGGGTGCGTGCGGCGTGGCGGATGAAGGGTGTCGTGAGTCCCCATGCGAGCCCGACGAGGATGAAGCTGAGGACGTAGTTGAAGACGGGGGGCTTGTCGTGGGCCATTGCGGTTGGTCAGGGTGCCAAGGGGAGGAGAAGGGGCACTCTAGAGGGGGAGGAGGGGAAGAGGAGAGATGTGACACGCGTGCGATACGAAAGCCAGCCGAGTCCGTGGCCCAGAGTATTGACGGTGTTGGATTGACATGAGGTTGAATTTCGGACGCGGCGGAAGAGTAGCGTAGATTGGGCCCCCCCTCCCCACCTTGACAGCTGGGTAAAGTACGTACTGCTATCTTTCCGCCCCCTCCCCCCCTTGGGGCGCAGCAGGGGGAAACAACGCAAAAACGTGGTCCTGCTGAAATGCAATGCGAAATGTCACTTCCCGCCCCCAGGCAGCAAATATAGGAGAAGCAGGTGTGCCAACTTGGTCCATCAAAAGGCGCATGCGCACCGATTGGACGGCGCACATGCTCCCCTGGGATATGGATATTACATGGCCCATGACGAATTGTGCCAAGGAGCGTTCCGTTCTTGGCCTCGACGGGTTCCCATTTGAGCTTTACAAATTGGCCATCGGCCGTCGGCCATGAGAGGCAGACGGCCTAAGCGAGCACGACCATCTCTATCAGAGAACCAAAGATGCCCGCCCACTAAAGAAAGTGGGACAACTCAACGTCACCTAAAGCCGCTGCAACACCATTGGCCCAGCGCTAAAATTGACAAGCTGTTCGGCCCCAGAGCTGTTATTTCCCGCGCTTGCCAGGAAAAGCCCCCAAATGACGCAGCGCTGGTTACTGCCGAGGTGTGCCACCTCCGGTTCGCCGGGTGGTACGGCCGCCCATGGCCACTGTTATTTTATTTTAAGCAAAGAAGATGCGATCCCTGCCCAGCTGGAAGCCGCGAGAAAGCCATGCGAATCGAGAACCGGCGTGGCCGCGACAACTGCCTCCCGTCAGCCGCAGCCGACAGGGCTGAGGGCTGCCTCCCCCCCCCCCCCCCCCTGCGGGCCCTGGTCGAGCTGGGAGGTGCAGCCGCCTGTTGTATTTTTTCTGGCCCTGCGCCGCGGTGGCGTTTGGGTGGGTTAGGGGTCCGCGAAGGAAGGGGGGGGAACGAGGACCCATCCGTTGAGCGATCTGGGTGACCCGTCCATGGATTTCGGAATCGAAGTTATGTACATCTCTGCCCGGATCGGCGCAGAATCATGTGGCCAGGCGTGCTGCCGAGGCTCGAGGAGAAGCTATTCGCGAGCATCGCATCACGGAGACGGGGCTTACATTGCGATCCGCGGTCCATGCAAGGGCAGAGTTCTATACACATTTACGACGACGACGACGTCATGCCATACCGCGGTATAACGGCGCCACCCCTGTTCGTTTGTGACAAGTCGCCACGCGCCGGGCCAAGTTAGCCCAGAACCTCACGAACCGGACATTGAATAAGAACCAGACTACCTGGGGAAATTTTCCGGCCGTGGCCACGAGTGCGCTCCCACGTGGTGGGCTCGACTGATGATGTCCCCCCATCTGTGTAAATACTCTCCCGTTCATGCAGAGGCTGTCCGGTTCCCATGCTCAACGGCCAAATTGTCATACAGTGCTGTAATTTCATTCATAATCTCAACTCAGCCATGACCGCCTTTTCGAACCAAACGCACCTTGGTGCTGTTGAAATATCTTCCGGGCCGACACTGCAAACTTGCGCAAGCACCAAATGTAACATTGAAAACCAAGCATGTGTCTAGGGTAGGCGGTAGTCAACATAACCTACACCAAATCAGTCACGCTATCAAAGCTATCCAAAGTTTACAAACCCATGTGTCATAGACCATCATGCCGGCTGAAGATTGTTCCAATATGCCATGTCTACAAGTACGCCGATCATAAACATCAACAATCACAATGGAGCAATATCAGCAATATCAGCAACATGGCAAACACGGCAAACACACCGAGGGAGTCTGCTCACTCAATTCCAACATTGTTGAGCATTCAAGTCTCCATGTCATGTCATCTATTAGAAGATGTATTGTACAATCACCATCGTCTTCTCGTGCTTGCCGGGCCAAATCTAGTCCTTCTCTGCAATAGCCTGTAATCTGTCATCAATCTCGTCCTCGGTCAGCATCCGGAATGCAGGGTCGGTTCCCTCCTTGCCATCGATACGGGGACCGCCACAGATGCCGATTTCAATCTCTCCCTTCTTGAAATCCATGCTCAGAACTGTGCTCAGGGTCGTAATGGCCAGCTCCACGACATCCTCCCAGGTACCTTCGGCGCAATCCTTGTTACGCAGCTTCTTCTCGAGGTGGTTCAGAGCCTCCTGCTGCTTGGGACCAGCAGCAGTGCCCTTGTATCCAATGTAATATCCGGCAGGGTCGCACTTGTACAGTTGGGGTCCGAATTCAGAATCGAGGGAAATGATGGTGGTAGCGACACCGTAGGGACGCATGTACGCCTAGCATTTCAAGTCAGCACGAGCTTGTAATCAGGCTTGGTTGATTCTCAAATACACACCCTTTGCGTATAAACCTGGCTGATGTTGGCTAGTCGCTTGGCAAGGGCATCGGCAGGCATCTCATAGCCGAACTTGTATCGAAACTCGGCAGCCTCACCCTGTGCTCTCTGGGCGAATGCTCTGGCATCGGCAATGGATCCGGTGATGACACAGCCCACTGATGGGGAGATCTGGAAGATGTGCGAGACTGACGCCGGGTCGATAAGCTTGTCCTGATCAACTGTTTAGCCTACTGCCGTCGTTGCCGCCGTCGACATCACAGCGAGTCTTTGTGGGTCAATCATACCGGGACCTTCTTTTGCGACAGGACAACGGCACAGTCCTTTCCACGGACGCCTACCGACATGATGTTTGCTGCCGTGATGGCCTTGAAGGCATATTCTGTACAGGTCAGCGGCTTCGTTCGCACGGGTCCTGCAGTCTCTGTAGAGACTGAGGATTTGGAGTGAAAACGCACCGACTTGATACAATCTACCATTGTCGGAGAAGATGGTGATGTGTCGATCATAGGCGCTGGCTGTCCACAAGCAACTGTTAGTCGGTGAATATCTTATCAGGATGCAACTGGAGCTCCAGCTCGGGGGCGACGAACCAGACATTGTGAGTGATACGAGGCCCTGCGCAGGGCAAAACAGCGATATATGTTGATTGAGACTTCAGCAAAAACCCAGGACGATTGGCAGGTTGAGAGGACAGAGATGGACAAGTTGATGGGTTGGCGGTTGACGATGGCACAGGGAGCTCTACAAAGTATGGACGTGTTACGTTAGCATGAGCTTGCCTAGAGCCGCGCGAGGCAGCGGAAGCTCTGCCAAACTGAGCAAGGCTGGGGGTTGGTGCCTTGCAGAAATGATGTGAAGCCTGAGGCAACAAGAATTTCCACCTGGCGGAAATGGAAGCGCAACTACCTTCTGTCTGACGACAGACTGTGGAGCATCGAAGCGGCTTCAACCCCACTCACGTACAGTCAGAAACGACGCTTGCTGCCCAACTGAGTACTGGTAACCTGTGATACAAGCAAGTAGTAACAATTCAAGCTCGCGCTCGAATCACCATAGCTACCTAGGTACTTGGGAGCAGCTCTGTTGCCTTTGATCCATTTTTTTGCAAGAAATTTTTTTTGCAGAACAACCTCATGTGCATGGGCGCTGGGCGGAGCAAACACCATTTCATGAGCACTTATTCGAGGGGAAAGCCATTGTCAGTACTCCATACCAGACCAGGGTCTAGTTAGTTCAGGCCCAGAAAAAAAGTTGCAAGACCCAAGCTCCAGCGTCCATCGTACGTTGAACGGCATCATCAACTTCACCTTTGAGTGTCAGGGCAGCACACAGCACAGAGCAGTCGCAACAGACGTCATCTTGCCTCGCGTTACTGGCAAAGTTGGGGAAAAAAGAAAAAATTTTCGTGCATAAAGTACCTGACCGCCTACCTTCCGACCCGGGGGGCCACGAAAAACGTCTTTGCGCCAAACCTCGTCCTCCTTCCCTTTGCTGTCCCGCCTCGCTCGCGCAACCACCTCGAAAAAAAAAGAAAAAGGCTCAGCGTCCAGATTCCGGCCCGGTTCAATATGACGTCGTCGCAGAGCACAACAGCGCAGCATGTGCCAGCCTGGAAACGATTGGGCCTTAAGCTCAAGCAGCCTGATGCCCCGACTGACACTGCAACTGGTGCCACCCTGGCCGTTGGGCATCCAAGCAGCGACCAGCGCGAAGCCCAGTCGAACAAAAGAAAGAGTGAAGCCCCGCCGGCCACAGGCTCGTCCCTCGCCGTTAAAAAGGCTCGAAAGGACAATGAAATCCCTCAGACTACCGAGACGGGTACCAATCTCAACAAAACGGCCAAAAAGGTTACCTTTGGAGACACTCCGACCAAGAACGGAAACACTTTTGACACAAGCAACGTGTCCAAGAGCAAACCGGCCAAAGCGAACAAGAACAAGGGTGCTGCCAAGAAGCAAGCCTCTGCCGGCCCCAAAGACATAAAGCCAGCTCTTGATTATCTTGGGCAGTGGAAATCGTCTCGCGATAGCTGGAAGTTCAACAAGAATTTCCAGTCTCTACTTATCGACCGGGTATTTGACGCCGATGATATCCCTTCAGCACACATTGCCACTTTCTATGAGTATATACGCGACCTGAAGGGTTTTGTGAGGACGAGGCTGCGAGAGACTGCTATGGAAATAAAGACAAAGGATATTGCAGATGGCCCCTCGGGGTTCCCCGCGGGCGCCAAAGCCAGCGAGACCAAACAAGCGTCATATGAACAAATACTATCCGACCTGCTCAGCGCGACACACATCGGGAGGAAGCGAAAGGGCTACGATGAAGTTGAATTCGTGGCATCATCCGAGGCCGGAGAGGTCATCATCCGCCGTGTTGTAAAGCGCATGCGGGCGGAAATGATACTCGATGAGCTATCAGATGGAGAGCAGACGGACACCAGCCGGACCACACAATCCTCGGACAACACATTCACCACGAGCGACAACCACACGACAATCAGAGCCGATGGCGAGAAGCAATTGAAGCTCAATGACGGAACAGCCAGGCGTCGACGCAAGCTGCGGGTCAACGTGGCCGACAGCAGCAGCTCCGAGTCGGAGTCTGACAGCGACTCGGATTCAAGCAGCAGCTCTTCGGACGACTCGGACGATTCCGACTCGGACTCTGGTGAATCCGAGGCCCAAGAGAATGGTGGATACGAGTCGTCGAGCAGTTCGTCGTCGTCGTCGTCTTCATCAGCCGATGAGTCAGACTCGGACGACGATAGCGCGGACGAAGCTGATTAGACACGTGTACGGAATGCGAGAGCCCTCACGGGATGTATGAGAATGAGGTTAGACTGTACCATTTTGGCATTTGCGAATTGTCACAAGGGTGGGGGTGGAAGGACAATAGAGAGATACCCGAATGATGTATTGACCAGTGTTTTCTGAGTGTCAATGTTGGCCCTGGTATGGAGAGAAGACTAGTTTAGAGCAGCAATGCGAACCATGATGACTTGATCATTTCGACTTGCCCAGCATGGGCTTTGGGGGCGGGGGGGAACGCGCAAATGTTTATACACGCCATGCTTGACCGGCTATGAATACAGCTTCGTAAAGCCTGCCTCGGGCGGCTGCAGCCAGTTCCTCGCATCGTACTCGGTCCCCTCGGCCTCGATGATGTGAAAAGTGTAAATGATGCGCCCCCTCGCGCTCGTGTTGCGCTCACTCTTGTGCAGCAGGTTGCCGTGGATCAAGACCAAATCGCCCGCCTTGACCTCGCCGGGCACGTACTCGCCATGGCCATGGCCCACGTCCTGGCCCTGGACCAAGGCACGCGGGAACCTCGCGCCGTGGTTGTCAACCATCTCGGTGCCCACGCTGCCCTGCTTCCGGACCAGCCTCTTCTCCACGGCGGCCCAGGCGTGCGAGCCGGGCAGGAAGCTCAGACACCCATTCTCCAGGGTGGCATCCTCCAGCGCGTACCAGAATCCCGTGGCGCTCGGCGGATCCGTGTACAAAAAGGTCGAGTCCTGGTGCGGCGGCACCGCGCCGCCTATCTCGGGCTGCTTGCAAATGACCATGCTCTGCAGACACCGCGGGTCCTTGTAGCCCAGGGACCGCGCCACGTCTGCCGGGCTCAGCTCGCCTGATTCCCTGAGCGCCGCGGCGTCAATCAGCCGCGCAAAGGGCGGCGAGTGGATGTGCAGCCCGTGGCCGATCTTGTTCACGGCCCTCTCCTTGGGCTTGGTGAGGTTGCCGGCGGCGTCAAAGGCGTCTTCTTCAAAGAAGAAGCGGATCTTGTCGCCCGACGTGAGGAAGTACTCGTCGCCCACGTGGTCGGTTTTCCCGCCCGTCGAGAAGCGCGTGAGCGGGTGGTCTTTGATGGGCAGGCTGGCCAGGAGGCTGTGCGTCTCGTTGAGCAGCCGTGTCACTGTTGACGGGCCGAGGGCGTTGCGGATGATGAGGTAGCCGTTTTGCTGGAACGAGGCGAGCTGCTCCGACGTGAGGCCGGGAGCTGTCATGGTTCGTCTTTTATATCTCGGGTATAGTAATGGTGATGGTGGGCGTGTAAGTGCCAGGAGCTACCACTTCAAGTGGTGTCTGGTGTCAGCTGGGGTCAATCAAGGGTTGAAGCTTGCTGCTGTCAGTCAACCAGGACTCACCCCACACTGAGCCCCCACAGCGGGGTGAGTTGGAGTTGCAACCAAGTTGGGTCGGGGAGCTCCGAGAGAATAGCCTACGTTGGCTAGCTCACTGCCTGTTTTGGGTTTTATTGCTCCGTGTCTTATTGATGACGTGGTGTTTTGTGACATGAAAAGCAGGACAAGATAATTCTGCTATGCAACAAGCCAAGCGAGGAAAATTGGCCCGGTTCTAAACTCGGCTTTACATTGTGACTCAAGTTTCACAATGGACACAAGGCAACGACGTACCCCAAGCTTCAGTGATTAATATTGCGTCAGTGTCCGGCAGTGTGCTATATCATGTCAACCCGGAAAAAAACCCCTCTTGAACACGGTCAGAGGCACAATGTCTCGAATGGATGAATGCGGGCGGCGCAAAAAATCAGTGCCGAAGCAGCGCCAGCGCCATAGAGAAAAAGGCTAGGAAAATGGAAGAACAGAGCAAGAGAAACAAGAAGAAACAAAACACAAATAAAAGTCATTATTCTCCCTCCAACTAGGTGGCTCAGGTTTCAACTGGATCTTCCAAAAAGTCATACCCTTCCTCCGGAGGCAACAAGCCCGCCGACGCAGCGAGCCCGGCGGCTGCGACCAGGCAGATGGCCGCACTGGCAGTGCTGATGTACCAAGACACGCCGAGACTCCAGCCGGGGATAGTGAACTGGCCATCATGATCGAACAGGTAAGCCTAGACATGGTCAGTAAACCAAGAGAAACTCCTTGAATTAGCCGTCGCCAAGGATGGACAATGGCGACCTACCACGATGGAAATGACGACCAACTCCACGACCGACACCAAGGTAAGCATGCCAGCGACAAAAGGCCATCCGGTTTCGCGCTTGTACCTGCCACCCTTCATCAAGACCAGGAAGCAAACGAGACCGGCCAAGCATACTATGGCAGCCAGCGAGGCCAGGAACCCGACCGTTTTCCACATGTCGCAGAAGTACCGCCCCTCCGCCTGACACACTTCGGCCATAGGAAACTCTCTACATGTCGGGCTATCGAGGTTCGAACACGTCTTGTGCAAGCCGATATATTTTTCGACCACGTCGCCCTTGGGAGTCGTGACCTTGTATGCGATCCAGTTGGGCACAAAGATGGATGCGAAAATCATGGCAGTCGCTGGCTCTTGTCAGTACATTGATATCGTGATGCATTTGTATTCAGACCCGTGGCACGTCTTTTTTGGCACGCACCCCGTGACAAAGCGTGGCCCGGCGTCCTTCTAGCAAGTCGAGATGCAGCTTGACCGATAGCCTCAGCGACGTCATTCGCACGACGTTGCGGGGCGCTGCTTGCTGCATCAAGGCCCTCGAAGGGAGACAGGGTGGGAAAAGTAAGGAAAATCACGTACCCGCTACGAAAGCCACCAGGGCCGACGAGTAAACGTAGACGCGCGTCATGGTAACGGTGTGAAATGAATGTTGTCGTGCAGACTAGCGAGAGTGCAGAAAGTTTGGGGAGTGGTTGAATAGGTCCAACAGGGTCGAGTCGAGATAACGGCTGGGAGTGAAACCGTCTGCCTGGTGCCGCGCTGCAAGCTGGCAGTGGCGCCGTCAGGGATTGGATTGAGGTGAGCCACAGGTTCTGCGCCACGGGAAAGAACCAGACAGTTCCTAGTTTACGAAGTACCAGACACTTTCCGTAATCGCACCGGCCTTCATCCCCTCCGTCAACCGAAGCCTTCATTCTCAAACCTGGCCTTGTACCCACGCAATGCGAGTGGCACATTTGCTCTCAAGACATCTCAAGGCCCTTACCCAGACGCATTTCTCGTCACCAACCCCGCTGCCGTCGATATCACCTTTGCTACGCAGCCGTTTCTACCGCACAATGTCATCCGTTCTCAAGAAACCCGTCAAACTGGCCTGCATCCAGCTCGCCTCTGGTGCTGACAAGACGGCCAATCTCAAGCATGCTGCATCCCAAGTTGCCAAAGCCGCTCAGGGCGGATCCAACATTGTTGTCCTACCAGAGTGCTTCAACTCGCCCTACGGATGTCAATATTTCCCCGACTATGCAGAAGTTCTTCTTCCCTCGCCGCCTAGCTCTGAGCAAGCGCCGTCCTACCACGCGCTCTCTGCTATGGCTGCCGACAATAAAGTCTACCTCGTGGGTGGTTCGATTCCCGAATTCAGCCCCGAAACCAACAAGTACTACAACACAAGCTTGGTGTTTGGCCCGGATGGCAAATTGCTCGGCTCGCACAGAAAAGTACACTTGTTCGACATCGACATCCCTGGCAAGATTACTTTCAAGGAGTCGGAAGTCCTGAGCCCTGGGAACAAAGTGACCCTGATCCATCTACCCGAGTACGGTACCATTGCCGTGGCCATCTGCTACGATGTCCGTTTCCCCGAGCTGGCCATGATTGCCGCGAGGAAGGGCGCATTCGCGCTGATATACCCCGGGGCCTTCAATTTGACCACTGGTACGCTTCACTGGAAGCTGCTGGCGCAGGGGAGGGCCGTGGACAACCAAATCTACGTGGCCATGTGTAGCCCGGCAAGAGACATGAGCGCTACCTACAATGCTTGGGGGCACAGCATGATTGTCGACCCAATGGCAAAGGTTTTGGTGGAAGCTGAGGAAAAGGAGACAATAGTCGAGGCCGAGATCGATGGCGGCGTGATTGGCGAGGCAAGGAAGAATATCCCGCTGGGTACGCAGAGGCGGTTTGACGTTTACGCCGATGTGAGTGATGCGGGCGCCAGATTTGAGGAGCCCGGCTCATGAAGAACGATTGCGAACCCGAATAGGCCACGAACCTGCAAAATTACATAGAACAACTAACGAGGAGAGCCTGCAAGCAAGCATCACAACAATGACAACAACAACAACAAGATTTATCACCAAAACTGCTTCGACTACGAGGCCACATTGAATAAGTAAACGTTAATTCATTATCTTGCCCACGATTGCAGACTGTAGAATAATCCAACATTCAGGGCGGAAGGTCATCTTTACTGTCTACATGTACGTATTGGGGCCGTTTTGCGACGATCCCGACGCCCTTTTTTTTCCCCATCAACTTTTTGCGGCAGCCAAACTTGCCGCCATTGAATGAAACCGTTGCACTCGGGAAACGGCCAAGGCCTTCCTTTTCCCTATATATTCCCATGACACTTTGTATCTTGAAGAAGATGGCATTTATTGCAGAGCATTCTTGGCAAAGGTTGGCAGGATGAAGCTGGCCTTGTGGATCTCGGCGTTGTAGTAGCGGCACTTGGCCTCCTCCTCCTCGGGGGTCCACTGGCGGAGAGGAACACGGACGTTGCGGTTGGCATCCTTGCAGCAGACCATGAAACCAATCTGACCAGAGGGATAGGTAGGAATGGTGGTATAGGCGTATTCGGCAACAGGGAAGATCTCCTTGCAGTCCTTCTTGAGCTGGGTGATGAGAGGCAGGTGAAGCCACTGATTCTCGGCTGTGCAACAAAACGGAACAAGTCAGCAAAATACGTGTCCTTTTTCCAGTCTATAGGCGGGTTCAATTCCAAGTGCGAAGATGCCAACACGAAAATGTGTTACAACTTCTCGACAATGGCAAGATTTGCATGTTGTCACTCTACCCGGGACTACCGGAAGCGGAGTTTTGGGAGAGAAAGCAGCCACTAGCTTCCGGACAGTCCCTAGGATCGGAGAGTACGTCGTTTGTTCTCTCGAGTACCAGGTTGAAAAGGAAAACTGGCAGTGAGCAGCTTTGCCACGCCACTGGACTTTTCTCAATCAAATCTCTGCCGCTCCTAGGGACTCTCACACTTTCCTCAAGAAAAAATGAGAACATACAACCTTGGGTAGTAATGACGCCACCATCGCGCAAGGCATCATGGAGAAGCTGGAAGTAGGGTTTCTTGAACAGGCTCTCTGCAGGGCCTTCGGGATCGGACGAATCGGTAATGATGACATCAAAGCAGTTCTTGTAGTCGTCGAGGAACTTGAAGCCGTCGCCAACGTGAACCTTGGACTTGGGGTGGCTGAAACCCTCTGCCATTTTGGGGAGGTACTGCTTGGAAAGGCGGATGACGGCCTGTTTGGGTTGAAATGATGAGTTTAGTGCCACAACATTGGGAGCGGTAGTTGAGCTCGTACCTCATCAATATCGCAGAGAATAGCCTCCTCGACACAATCGTGCTTGACAACCTCGCGAAGGACACCGCCATCGCCACCACCAATGACAAGAACCTTCTTGGGGTTGGGGTGGGAGTTCATGGCGAGATGGGTGATCATCTCCTGGTAGGAGAACTCGTCGCGCTCGGTAGCCTGGATAACATTGTCCAGAACCAAAACGGTGCCGTAATCGGTGGACTTGAAGATGAGGACATCTTGGTACTGGCTCTTCTCGTGGTGCAGAACCTTGTCAACCTTTAGGGTCATAGCCTGGCCTGAGAGACGTATGAGCTTCGCGTCCAAGTGCTCGTTCACGGAACAATGACAAGCTTACCGGGCCACATATCCGAGATCTCTCGGAACCAGCCATCTACGATCGTATTAGTGAGCTCATGGTTCCTTGCGCAGATTTGAAAGGCCAAGAGAAAAGAAAAGGAAAGGAGGGCAAAGGCGGCAGTCTCAAGTTGACAGCAAAGTACTGGTGCCCTACAATGCGGCAACTGGCAAATGTCAAGCCATGTTGCGCTATCACGGAAACTTTATTGACCCATACAGAGCATGATTGTCCCCGACCAAGTCGAAAAGCTGTCCATGAGCTGTCTCAATTCCTTATGACGAGCAATTGAGGGGCAGGCCTGAAGCGCGGGGTATGTTTGCGCCAGAATGTACAAACCTTTGATAGTGGGGTGAACAATCTCAGACATTTTGGCTGATTGCTGAAAGTTTCGAGCAGTACAATACGGTTGAGAGAATCGGGATATCACAAAAGTCGATGATGAAGAAGAAGAAGAAGAAGAAGAAGAAGAAGCGTTGTGAGCAGACACGAAGGACCAGCAAACTTGGGACCAAAGCAACTTTTTTTTGCCAATGATGTCTATGGCTGAAGCTGCAGATTGTGGGGTGCAAAATTTTTGGCGGCGCCCGCGGGGCAACTCAAGCTTCAAGACCAAAGAAAAGTATGAGCTTGAGAATTAATTTACGGAGAAATTCTCACAAAATTGCCTACCTGGGAATACAAACCACCGCTGGACACAAGCTATGGACCTCGTTGGCAGTAGTCAGCCAAAGATTGTCGTTTTGCGCGAATATTGGTTGAATTAACATACAAATCGGCAAGCGCGGCGATGCATGTAACTGACTGGTGCGTGGACGCTGCTCAAGGACGTTGAGCTGCCTCGCACCGGTCAAAGGTGTCAAACGGCTTCCTGGACGAATGTTTGGCAACAAGGCAAATCTCGTAGAGGTCAATACGAGTATCTCTCGAGTCCTCAAATCCAGAAAGCCGCTACCTGAGGGTAGCAAAAGCTTCCTAGCCCATCAGGCATCATTACTGTGGAGCATTTTCATGCCGAGACTCAACATGAGAGCTTAAGTAATAAGCCGAGCGATGGGAATTACAAGCCATTTGGTGCCTGTGGCTATAAGACAAGATTTGGCGTCGACGACATTGAAAAGGGGCCTTGACTTAGGATCTTGGCCCCTCTTGATTACTGGGAAGGAAAGCTGTTATAAAAGAAAAGAGAAAAAAAATTGATGAAGGGAAGAAAAAACGAGCCAATAATAATACGGCGAGCACCGTGCGTATCAACATAGTCAGCAAACATCTTGATCAGAGCGCAGAGGCCTTGGCATTATTACACGGAGACCCGAGCACTCGGGAATAGTGGATGGGCTGACTGCCCAGATGTGGCCATTTAGCCCCATTCCGCCCATTCAACTGGCAGGCCTGGCAGATAATAAAAGTTCCTGCTGCAATTCCAATTCTCCAACTTGGAAACAACCCCCACGACACAACAGGTGTTGGGAGTTGATGAATAACAGTTGCCATGCCACGCGCCCTTTGAGTGAAACAAGGCGCATTGGCTGATTTTCTTGCCATGCTTGCCAAGGTGCATGCAGCAATGTTTGCTCCTTCATGCTGATGGCTTGAGCGATAGCCTTTCAACGTCATGCATCTGCGGTTGCATGGTATTATACTATTACACAACGTTCCCCATTCATGCATGCATGCATTTCGGTCCGTGGTTGATCAGCTGCAAAGGCGCGCATGATTTGTCCCTCCCCTCAGGGAACGCCTTGCTGTCGGTTTGCTCTGCAGGCCACGCCTCCTTAGGCTATTGTCTGCTTTACCAGACACACAATACTTATTATTACTGCATCTATGTATGCAACCAAACACGGTTCGTATGGCCACGCCCCTGACCTCGCCTCGCCTCACCCCGAGGTCGCATGGCGTTTCTCCGTGCTTTTCGGTAGTCGTGAAACAGTGGCGCATTACTGGTCCTCAGTCAAGCTCCGGACCTGTTCTGCTCATGGGAACAAGGTGGTCGCAATCCTTTCGTCTCCCATCTCCCATCTACCTGAGATAAGACGTCTGTCTCGCAGATATGCACATATTGAGGTGTGCCAGCAGGGTGCAGCACGACGGTTTGTGCTTTTAGCTCGGCTACGGCGGACCGAAAATATCCCTCTTCTATTCGTGGGGATGCCCAAGTCCTTCAATTCCGTTTGATGCTGAGGCCCACCGAGACATGGCACTTGTTTGCCAGGGGAGACCATTATGGATATAATTCAGCTTGCAGAGACGTCGTATCGTCACCCCGGCCTTCAATGAGACCAGTGCAGTAAGACCTGGCGGAAACCTGGCAGGAACGTGGTTTGATGGGCTGTGTTTCTTGGTGCACCACATGTCATGAGTCGCACATCAGCTTGGTCGTCTCACTCAGATTACCAGTTAGCAATCTGATGACCACATCAAAGTCTGCCACGGGCTGGGCGCAATGACAATCCGCCAGGGCCAAGACAAGGCGCATGCACAGCACTGAGGACAGAGACATGCGCTCGCTTAATAATACCACCAGACCTTTTGGGAAAGTGGTATCGACGTCGTCCCCGATTGGGGTGCATCGTCGCCAGCTATTCAATACTCGGCACTCGGTAATTTCATATTGCATGTATTGACACGCGAGGCGGGCATCTGCATCTACTGCTCGCGCAATCCCTTGGACGAACTGTTTCCGCCACATGCCTCACCAGACCTCATCCTGCTAGTATGGACAGTCTCGTCTCTGGGCTGCGCTTTGTAGGCAGGCCCGTGACCCCGTTCTCTGCTTATTCTCGAACGCCACCCGCGCCACCCACTGTTGACAATTGTTGGGGCCATTTCATCAGTTCGAATTCATTTCAAGCACCAAAACCTCGAAACACCCGTAACACGCATTAGCAAGGGTTCCCCTCGTCCACCACCCCCCTACCACCGGCTGCTCTCCCTGACGGAATGATATCATTCGACTTGAGAGACTAAACTGCTCTATACCTTGAGCCATGGCATGCAGTCAGCCATGGCTTGTCGCCGGGGGCCGCACCCGGAAACCGGGGGTCGGCCGTGATGAGCGCTCACTAGGTAGCCATCCCAAAACCCATGTTTACCCTTCTGTACGGAGTAGAAGGTTTGTGCATTGGTGCCGATTTCCAGAAATCGTCACCTAATTTGCATCGGCGATACACAAGCATAACGAACCGGGACAAGCACCCGGAGAATATGAACCGGGACTCGGTATCTACGGGGTGCGGAGAATCTGCTTTAGCTCTCTGCGCTCGAGCCTATTGACCGAGTGGCAGACGATAATATCCAAAAGCATTGATTTCGATGCCACTCACATTGCCCAACTCGAGCCAAAATGAAATCGGCCGTCTTGGATTCTCGAGACAGCGGGCACCAAACCAGTTCAGCCTAGTGCCCGATGCCTGCTTGTATCATGGGCTACGACAGGGGAGGGACCGGGACGTGATGGAGGTGACCAGCATGATTGATTGTCCTACTGGCCTAGGACATGTCTCAGACCAGGCGAGGTTGGTGCTCAGTAACGGCATTGGGGCGCGGGATTGCTAAAGGTAATAGAGGGAAACTTGCTTCTCTATCGTCTTGGCCATGATCAAACACCAGAAAATCGAATCACATCATCACATCGGGCCACAAGGTCCATGCATGTCGAAGAAACAGAGCAGCAGATTGTCAACATGATGCTTTTGGCAACAGAGCAATGCCGGATACGGGTTGTGGCAACTCCCCGTTCTTCCGAGTTGAAGTGCTAATGCAGCCACCGTGACGAGACGGTCGACGTTGTTCTTGTTTCACATCAGCTGGATGTTCTGGGCCATGTCCTAAAAGAGGCAAACATCCATGACGGACTGATTAGCTTGGAGAAGAAGCTCAATCGACAGCATTCTTCCATTCCAAGATGGTGCAAGGCGATTAGTCACTGGATGAGACTAAAAGGTTTCCGAAAAAAAAAATCCAAGGGCCAACCCACGGCCGGGAAATTAACATAATAATATTTATGTGGAACAAGGCTAGTTGTTGTGCTGCAACAGGCAAGTGGGAGAGCGCCCTGCCACAGGGGCAAATTCTGTGATGGCCCTCACAATACCCACAGAGCACCAAGGGCTTTGGCAAGCATGCTGGCATCTATGGAGGTTTTGGGACTAGACAACCACGCAGCGTGACCAACAAGCGCTGGTGGGGGAGCCAAGATTCTTCACCTTTTCCCGAAAGCTCGACGCAGAACTACGGGGCATCGCGATGACAGACCTTGGCCGGAAACAGCCATGACTGATGATGGCGCCCCCATCCGGCCCATGCTCACTTTGACATGTCGCCTCGATTACGACAAAATGTGCCTGTACATACGGAGTACCTAGGTACCATAGGTACAGAGTACGATACGTATAGCACAGCAATGCACTGGTGGCGGGAACAGGGGCAGCACACAGGGACGAGATTCAATCTGTTGGATCTGATTCGGAGTTATTTGCTGGCTGTTAATGGCTGGGTAGAGCACTGCAATACAGGGCATCCTGTATTACATGGATGCATTGACATTGACAGGCGGGTTGTGTGTATCATGGGAGGAGTCTGGTAGAACCAACCAGCCTAAGCTCGAGCTGGGCTTAAGCATGGGGGAAAGGGGGGGCGGAGCACATGAATGTTCAAGTTCAGTGTTGAGAAAGACGAGACGATACCCACCACATGCAGCTGTAGGCCACTATGCCACATTGCCGGCATCTTGGCCCCAGCCGTCATCAAACCCCCATTTGCATGTGCCTGCGCGTATCTAGTCGGCCGTGCTCCGTTGTAAATAGTGGTCCCTTTCTCGTGCGCACCTGTCATCAAGGACCAGACCAGACCAGACCACCCATGAGCTGCTGGCGCCCACCCCCTGCAAGCTTGTGAACCTCCCCATGCTCGCCCAATGTCCTGATCCTGTCCCATGCCCACACACTACGACTGGTAATACCAGCTAATAAACAACCAGACCCTTGTTGCTGGAAGGAGTCCTAGATTGCCAGCACTGGAAAAGGGACAAGACAAAAGTGGTTGAAAAAGGGCAAACTAACCATAGAGATTATTTGCTCTACCTACCACCTTCCCTGCCGCCGCAACACTCACGACCTGGAGACCGTGAGCCGCTTTTCTTCTTGCCTCAAACTCCCACCTATGTTTCACTCGTTTGTCCGCGCTGGAATCGGCCACTAGCCACCAGGCCAAAAGATTCTAGCTGCGCCGCGCTGCTTGGATTACCTTGCCTGCTTGATCCAACGGCTCTTGACAGTCTCCTACCGTCTTCCGCCGTCTCCCCAGCGGCGCCGAGTTGGATCCAGACCTCCGCCTCCCGTCGTCTAATACCCGAGTGTCACCAATTGCCTGGTTGCGCGCAGCTTGTTCGCCGCCCTCGGAAACTCAACACTGGTTGGACAAATCCCACCATCCCGGACCAGTGCTGAGAAGCCCAGATCTCGAAACACGGCCCTGGCCTGCACGTTGGGTATAATCATTCGGGGCTTCTGTGGCCTCCCACTCCAAGCGACTCCCAACGCAGCCTCGACGGAGCTGCTCGAGCTCGCGACCGGTTTCCATCCCCCAATCATCCGCCAGACTCGGTCCTCATCCACCCGTGCCCTGCCTTGATTGCAACATTGCATCACACTCTCAACATGTGTTTCCAGGGCAGAGAAAAGACCACTTCCGAGGTGGCGCGCTCGCGCGAGATAGACCGCGCCATCCGCCAGGACGAGAAGCGCTTGCAAAAGGAAGTCAAGCTATTGCTGCTGGGTAAGCACCATGCACCACCCCGCCCTCGTTACTCGCAGAACAGGTGCCGTCTCTGCAAAGCTGCAGTTGTGCCGAGCAGCCCTTGCTGTTCCATCTGCCCCCATTAATGGAACCAGGCCGTGTATTGATATTGCGGAACTGCTAGGTGCCGGAGAGTCTGGAAAATCCACCATATTGAAGCAGATGAAGCTCATATATTCGCAAGGCTTCAATAATCATGAACGATTGGAGTGCAAGCCCGTCATCTTCAACAACATTGTTCACTCGTTCCGTACGATACATGAAGCTATGATGGAGTTGAATTATCAGTTCGACAACCCTGCCAATGGGGTACGTGTTCCTGCCCATTAGATGTACATCTTGAAGGTGTTGTCGCCGTCATGGGCATCATCTCCTCCGGCTCCACAAACCCGGAGCCAGCTGGGGGTGCTAATCGCATGCGTCGCAATGCCGATTCCATCCCCAAAGGACCGCTGGCTAACAGCTTTTGGTAGAAACACATGGCACACATCCTCGTAGAGCACGAGCTTAGCCCACAGGACAAGCTTCCGCAAGATTACTTGGAGCCCATCAAAGCCCTGTGGCAGGACAGTGGTGTTAAGAAAGCAATTGCCAAAGGCAACGAATATGCACTTCACGATAATCTGGCATAGTAAGTCTCTTTTAACTCTTGCCCTTCCATGGCCATTGAGGTCGCACAGAGCGTACTGACCAGACGCACCAGTTTCATTGATGACATGGATCGGATTTTCAGCGACGGCTACTTGCCGAATAACCAGGATCTCCTTCGCTCACGACTCAGGACCACGGGCATTACCGAAAGCCATTTCGATCTCGGTCAATTGAGATACCGAATGTTTGATGTGGGTGGTCAGCGCTCAGAGCGGAAGAAATGGATCCACTGCTTCGAAAATGTCCATTGTCTGCTTTTCCTCGTCGCTATTAGTGGCTACGATCAGTGCTTGGTGGAGGATAAAGACGGGGTATGCCTGACTCTCTCCAGATTCTTCTCTCCTTGACATGGCCATACCTGGTTACTACAGATGGATGCGGAAGCTGACCCTTTGCCCACAGAACCAAATGAACGAAGCCTTGATGCTATGGGAATCCGTTGCCAACTCCCACTGGTTCGCCAAGTCAGCCATGATCCTCTTTCTCAACAAGATGGATTTGTTCAGAGAGAAGCTGCCCAGAAGCCCCATCAGCAAATATGGGTTTACCGACTACCACGGCCCTGAAGACGATTACAAAGCTGCAAGCAAGTATTTCCTGGACAAGTTTCGCGCCTTGAGCAGGAATCCCGACAAGGAAATCTACGGCCACTTCACCAACGCCACCGACACCAATCTGCTCAAGATCACGATGGGATCTGTGCAAGACATGATTATCCAACGTAACCTGAAGCAGCTGATCCTGTGACAGTGAAATCGCCAACCCTCATTGACAGCCTTTTTTATTTGCTCTTGTCATTTTCTTTGTGCCTCCGAGGCTCAATTTAGACTTTCCGGCTACCTTGCACCTTGTGCTTCTGATCCAGGGACTTGCCTTGACTCGAGATGAGTCCTTGGATTGGGGTTTGAGCAAAATGTTCCACACATCTTGTTTCCAACTCGGCATAGTCAGACGGGGATGGCATCACATTCGTAAACCATCAAACTCGAGCGACGACGGCGAATTTTTTTCTCATTTTTCTTCCAAGTTTGTATGATTATATGGATTACGGCCGATACCATTCGATATTTACTTCTACCATTCACGCCATCAAGGGGAAGGGGCATAGCTTGCAACAACATGGAGCGGCCACCCTCGAACGGATGGAATATCAACGTCGGGCATCCCAGTGGGGAGCGCGATATAGGCACGGCATGTGTTTGGCGCGCCAGGATGCGCCAATGGAGGCTCTGTTTCCCGTCAGTGCTAATATTAGAGGAGGCGCACTACCAGACGGCACAGCAAACTTTCGACCTTTGAAGGGAGAGACGAAGCAACATCGAACACAGTCTGCCAAGGATCAGCCCGAGTCCTAGTTGCTCGTACTCCCATATACCTACCGTCTAATTATTGATGGTCTTTTCTTTGCGACTACGAATCATTGGAGGGTATACCAAATAACAGGGAGATGATACGATGATGGTAAAGAGGGGGGCAGAATACGAAAAGTTGACAGTCGCACTTGACTTGGTTTTTTTTTGTTTTTCAATAAATGATGAAAAGATGAAGAAGAAGAAGAAGAGGTAGCAGACATGAAGACTATTTGTGACTTGTCCAAGGTGAATGCCAGGGCTCCGTGTCCTTGGGGGAATGGGCAGGAATGGTGCAGCCCAGAACGATCTGCTCCGTGTCATGAATATGGTTGATGATGTTGGTATGGCACGGCCATGACGTCTGCTCGCGAAACAGTGGGTGGTCTTGCGCCAAAAAGAAGACGTGAAGTTCAACATAAAGCAGGCCTTTTCCGAATCAACGTCGTAAATTCTCCTCCGCGTCTTGATTGGCGACGACGCGCCTGTGCCCGCAATAAGTCGAATACGGTGTGGTGGCTCCTCTCCTAGACTTGGAAGGAGGCGCCGCTGGGCCGCTTGCTGCTTCTCGTTTTGGTCAACAGGTCGAACGAGCTGGTAGCGACCGACTTTGCGCGTAACCATCTTGTCTTGCATTTTCTGCAGTCGTTTTTCCTGGCATTGGTACGTCTTCTGCCGCTACTTTTCTCGCTTCACCGATAATCTATAGTCTCTCGACTCGATGCTCCGTTTGCCAAGGCTTGCCTGTCGTCCTCTCCACATCGAGATCTGATCTGTGGATTTGCGGGGAACCATGCATATTAGTGACGTTTCCGCTTCTCTGCGCAAGTGGCTCCTGGGACAGGACAGACAACTCTTGCTTCACGGTCGACGTGGAGCCGTGCGCGCAATACGACGTCTGGAAACAGCACACAACTGCGCCTGCTGTGCTCCTTGGACAGGAGGGGCTACTGGCTGGGCAAGGGTGACTATGCTGGCAGGCACCGTTGGCGAGTTGTGACGGGGAACAAATACGAAGCGTTCGTCCCGTGTCTTTTATTCATGTTTTCTGTTGTTTGTAAATCTACTCGCCCAACCCCAGCCGTCTCGTCTCTCGGCTAACCGCTAACGGGGCCTGTTTCACACACTCGTTCTGCTTCCCTCGGGCAGCCAGAGCACATACACGGTCAAGTCTGTACTTCTTGCTTGTTTACTTCGGCTCCCGGGTTGCGCACAATGATTGCAATGCACCGGGTTGTGCTTTCGGGCCTTGCCGGCCTAGCAGTATGGCGAAATGGCGCGTCAAGAGCTCTGGCAGACGCCGCGACGACTGGCGATGATGCCATTGCAGACGATGGGTACTTTTACGGCCAATCGCCGCCTGTTTACCCCTCTCGTGAGTCGGACTTCTGCTGTTGTACCAAAGCATCCATGGCGTTGGCACATGAAGCTGACAGCCTGGGCAGCGGAAATGACGGGCGGCTCGCAATGGGCGGCTGCCTATACGAGAGCCAGGGCGTTGGTCGCTCAAATGTCCTTGGAAGAGCAGGTCTGATTGCTCTGCTGCCGCTTCTGTCGGCTTTTCTTCTTGCGCCGTCTTGTTTTGCTGACTGTGCTGGGACCATAGGTAAATGTCACAGGGGGCGTTGATCTGGGAACTGGTTGCTCCGGGAGCATCTACCCCAACAAGCGTCTTAATTTCCCCGGCATGTGTGTGAGCGATGCTGGTAACGGCCTTCGAAATACCGACCTTGTCAACGCATATCCTGCCGGGATCCATGTTGGGACAAGGTAGCCCTAGCCCCCGTGTTGTCCCCGTGTCCAATGATTGCAGCTACACCGCCATGTACTAACGGCATCTTTTTCTGTAGTTGGAACAAAGACTTGGCCCGCAAACGTGGCGCTGCCATGGGCGGCGAATTCGGAAGGAAAGGCGTCAACGTACTTCTAGGTCCTGTTGTTGGGCCTGCCTGGAGGGTCGTTCGCGGAGGGAGAAACTGGGAAGGGTTTTCGGTCGACCCATATCTATCTGGTGCTCTGGTGGCTCAGACTATCGAGGGTGTGCAAAGCCGAGGAGTGCAGACCAGTCTCAAGGTAAACACTGTTTGCCTGGTTTGCCAAGGCGGTTGTTGTCGTTCTCGTCCTTCTTGTCCTTGTTGCTGATCAAATTCCAGCATTATATAACCAACGAACAAGAACTGAATAGAAATCCAGGCGTGGGCACTGCATCTGTGTCATCAAATGTCGACGACAAGACCATGCATGAAGTTTATCTCTGGTGAGCCCGGTTGATTCCTAGACTTCCCAGTTGATAACATTGGCGTCACATAACTCACTCTATCCAACAAGGCCCTTTCAAGATGGAGTGAGAGCTGGTACTGGCAACATTATGTGCTCGTACCAACGAATCAACAACTCATACGCCTGTGCCAACAGCAAGACCCTTAATGGTCTTCTCAAAACGGAGCTCGGTTTCCAGGTGAGCGGCTTTTATGCAATCAAGAGGGCATCAAACTAACAAACTCAAGGGCTTTGTGATGTCTGACTGGGGTGCTCAGCATGCCGGTGTTGCCACGGCTCTTGCTGGGTTGGACATGACCATGCCGAGCGGTGACCAATTTTGGGGTAGTCATCTCATCGAGGCTGTGAAGAATGGCTCTGTCCCACGGGCAAGAGTCACGGACATGGCAACCAGGTGGGCAGTCTTTTGCTCGTCTGAAACGTTGGCGAATTGTTGAACTGACTGTGTTGCAGGATATTGACCACTTGGTATCAGTTTGGGCAGGACACCATCTTTGACAGGCCGGGCATCGGCATGCCTCGAGATGTTAGAGAACCACACGACACCATTGAAGGTCGGGACCCTAATGATCGGCCAGTACTACTTGACGGGGCTATTGAGGGGCATGTTCTTGTCAAAAACACCAAGAATACGCTTCCCTTGAAGTCTCCTCGGACGCTTTCGTTCTTTGGCTATTCGGCAAGATCTGCTGACACTCTCTCACCCGGTCCTGGGCCCTTTATCGACTTGTGGCGTTATGGAATGACCTCTCTGGGTCTGATAGACGGTAAACCAGATTTGAGTGGAGCAGCCACTGCTCTCAACGGCACCATTATGGGTGGAGGAGGATCCGGAGCCGGAACTCCTGCTGTTTTTGTTGCACCATATGATGCAATCTCGATTAGAGCTGCCGAAGACGATACTGCCCTGTATCACGATTTTGGTATGGCGAATCCTGCAGTGATTCCAGCTACAGATGCATGCATTGTTTTTGGAAATGCCTGGGCAGCTGAAAATATTGACCGTCCTGGTCTTTACGACAAATTCACCGACTCTCTTGTCACGACGGTGGCTAATCAATGCAACAAGACTGTCGTGGTGCTTCACAATGCCGGCCCACGCATCGTGGATGGTTTCGTTGACCATCCCAATGTAACTGCCATCATTTTTGCACATTTGCCTGGCCGAGACAGCGGGTCTAGCCTTGTCAAGCTGCTCTACGGGGAAGCCAACTTTTCCGGAAAGCTATCCTATACCGTGGCCAAGGAGGAGTCGGACTATGGTGATTTACTCAACCCTGACGAGCCCAGCGACAAGTTTGCCAAGTTTCCGCAGTCAGACTTCACGGAAGGCGTGTATCTCGACTACAAGTACTTTGAAAAGCACAACATAACCCCGCGATACGAGTTTGGTTTTGGGCTGAGCTACACAACGTTTGGCCTGGCGAATCTCGTGATACAGCGGGTCAAGGGTGGTAATCCGGGCGAATGGCCAAAGGGCGCCATCATACCCGGTGGTCAAGCCGACTTGTTTGACAACATTGCTACCGTGACTGCCCAAGTGCGAAACACTGGACATGTGGCTGGGGCAGAGGTGCCGCAGTTGTATGTAGGTATTCCCGGCGGGCCGAGCAAGCAACTACGTGGGTTCGAGAAGCCGCTTCTGCAGCCCGGTACAGCTGTCAAGGTTGAGTTTCCGTTGACAAGACGCGATTTGAGTGTCTGGGATACCACGGCGCAGAAGTGGCGGATGCAAAGAGGCCAATATCAGATTTATGTTGGAACGAGCAGTTGGGATTTGCCGCTGCAAGGCACCTTGACTCTGTGAGAACAGGGCCTTGGGGTCCAGGTCCCTCCCTACCTGGATAACCTAGGTGCTTGGGCTCAGCAAGTTTCTACAAGGTACAATGTCATGTTTGGTATGGCCACGTTGGAGGACTGGTGATGATTTGGTTTAAGGAGATGCAATGCCGAAGCACGGTTGGCAAGGCTGGCAAGGCTGGCAAGGCTGAATTGAATGTAGCACTTCAAGGCAGGGTAGGAAGGAGTCGGTTTGCCCAGACAAGATGGGCGCAAATACCTACATACGATGGGCGCAATATTATATTACTCTTGTATCAAGCTTCAAGCTGAAAAGGGTCCGCCAGGCCCTGGTAGCAGAATGGGATGAAATTTGCCAACACATCAGTCACTCCATCCATTATTGATTCCATGGTCAGCTCCCAAAGTGACATGTCATGCGGGATCAACCCTGCATCGCCAGCCATGCCCATTCCAGAAGCACTGGCCAAGAACGCTAAACCTCGGCTGCCCCCATTGTCTTGTCCTTTTTTTTCTTTTCTTTTTTTGTTCTTTTTTTCTTTCTTTTTTTTCCTTTTTTCCTCTTACGTTCGCCCCCGCCCCCCTCGTCACAGACGGCCGTTGCATGCTTCGTGGGCGCACTATGTTCGGCTATTTCCCGCACGCGGAGCCCATGTGATTGCCCAGCTTAAATTAGGGATACTCTTGATGCGAGAAGATGATATATGATGGAGGGGGCGCAATTGGGATGGGGCGTGGCATCGACACCAGCCGGGGGGGGGTGAGGACAGTCTTTGAGTGCTCATGGCCGAAAATGCTACCCTATAACAACCAAGACGGTGGCGAGCAGTTGGCACGGCTATGCACCAGGCGCAAAGCATTATAACCTGGTAAATTTGGCGCAGATGTATGTATGTCGAGCGAATCCGATCTGGAACTCCGTCGACGACGGCCAAAAAAGACAGGGGCCGGGCGCTGGGCTGTTTGGATAAAAAGCTCGTGAACCCAACTGCTTCGGAGACTTTCCTTGGAACAGGGAAAAAAAGTTGAGGCTTGGTTGGGGGTGTGGTGCGAGTGTGGAAGCTAGACGTTGTTTGTCTTCTGAAACACTTCTGGAGATTTGTGTCTGCGCCCAACACCAGGTGTGTGGCGGGCACACACAAAAAAAAAAAAAAAAGGCGTTGGCCATTGAATGAGTCGCTGGCTTTCTTTCTCTATTGATTCTTTTTGTTGGTTCTGGACCGCTTCTGAGGCATGCACCGGCGCTCGCAATTCCGGAGCAAACGCCGGGGGCATTGGCCTTTTTTCTCGACGGATAATGGTGAGCCACCCTGGCGTGTGAGGAGGAATACCATGGCCTTTTTATTTTATTTTATTTTTCATCTTAATCCTTTGATATAGGCGCCATTTACACCATTCTGCATGCCAGAGCTCGTGTATTGAACAAGGCCAGATTAATCTCACCCCCCCTCCCCATAAGGTGGTGGATGGTGCCTGAGATCCGGCGATCCAACGGCCCTGTGTAATATGTGCATATGTAGGCAGCAATCGTTGATGATGCATCGAATGTGACATGTCTTGTGCCTCGACCGCTTAACCCTCCCTGATCGACCCGTTGGTCCAGTGGGCAAGGAAACCCGTTGCGTGGTGCGAGTGAGCCTTTTTTGTATCAATGTCGCGACGGTGTGCCTTGTTTTATTTTCCTTCTCTCTCTCTTGCGTCACTGTCTGTGGCACCATACTTGGAGCAAGTATTGTATTATACAATACAAATACGTTGCTGTGCTCAACACGGCCAGGCGAGCCAACGAGCGAGAGTAGGCCAAGGCTACAAACATACCAGCTTCTGGGGCTTGTTCGCGTCTGCCTGTCTGATCTTCCCCCGAACCGTAGTCGTCCCTTTGTAAATATGCAGCACACAAAACAGATGCAAAGGCACGGCCATCTTGGACCCTGCCTGCCAACCTGTTCTGCGCTTCTTGTACATGACCGGAAGTCGTCCCGCTCTGTGCCACGCTCCAGATGCTACCCGTGCCGTTGTGTCTGGTGTGGCCCCGTCATACCCCTAGGGCCAGCTTCTCTGGGCCGCCCCTTGCTGGACCCAGCGGGCGAGTGCAGCCAACGATAACATCTACTGGACTTGTCCCCTCGAGCCATCAAATGGCTGCACCTGCGCATGGTGTGGATTGCGAGCAAAAAGATGTGCCATGCTGGTGGTACGAACTCGAAGCAAAAGCCATCGGGGAGCCGGGGATGTGACTTTGACACAAGAACCAAGAACCCTTTTTCCTTCTTCTTGTCAATGGCCATCCTTTATCAGGCCACGGATCTGTGGTCCGTGTTGCCGCGGGACGAGGATATGTCCTTCCGTGGAGCCACTCTCCCGTGGCAAGACGGCAATAATACTATGAGAAACAGGTCAAGGGAAAAAATCAAACCATTTAACTCTCACTTCTCAAGGGCCAAAATAAAAAATAAAATAAAAAATAGCGCCAGATACCGTCGCTGGGGTGCACGGCCTGTCAAGCCCCTCCATGCGGACAACCCCCGAGCTCCGCCCTCAGATTGCTCAGGGCTCCCAAGCATGCTTGGCAGACCAGCAGTGATTCTTTGGTGGCAGCTCCTTGACGCCATGGAATGGCATGTTCCGTCGCTGCCCTGACCCGCCGCCTCATCAGCGATTTCGCCTCTTGGCAGGCGGGGGAAAATCGGCAAGAATACGGAGTACATACATGCTTGCCTAGTACAGACACATCATGCTACCCTCGGGGGCGTATGATGTGAAGCTTCTCCTGAGCCACGTCGACGAAAATGGCTCGCGCTGGCTTTGAAACCGCCGTGGCTTATGGGGAGAAGCTTGTTCACTCTTCTTTGCTGAAGGCATCTGTTTGTACTCCGTATTTTCGTCCAGCTTAATCCGACCCCTTTCTCATTTCTGGCAGGAAATGTCAACAAGACAAGAAAAATAAGGTAATAAGATGTGGCAGAAAAAGGTTAGGCGCATCTCGAGCCGCATACATACGTACAATCTCTGTACTCCGTACACCCTCGGCCAAACGTCCGGAACCCCGGTTGTTCCACAATGAGAGGGTTTCAGATGCTTGCCCAGGGCAAGTACCTAGGGTTTCGATGGCGAAGCTTCCCCTGCAGAGGCTGTCCAGAGTAACGGTAGTCTGCTGAGCAGGTCCATTTATTCGTACGATAAAGTATCACCGCGTGCGCAGCGAAAAGTTGCGCGCCACGTTGTGACCAATGTGAAACGGGGCTGTTGGATCCTTTTTTTTTTTTAATAATTTTTTTTCTTTTTGGAACCGACACTGCCGATTTCGAGGTGCCGAATGCATTGACCCTAGTAGTGGATTGAGGTCCATGCCAACACTTCCGTGGTGTGCAGTCAACTGGGCCAGAGCTGAAGATCGACATGATGGAGAGACAATGAATGGTGTGCAATCAACCTTTCGGAACTCTGCCACCCTGCCGCTTTGCGCCTCTTGTTGTTCACCTGCTGAGTGGCCTCAGCCGTCCTCCCATTTGTGCGTTAGTTCAGTCATCTTCTGCAAACCTCTTCCACTGCGCCGTCCAAGGGAACCAACTCGCCCCACGGACGACCCTTGCCATAGGTGTGTTGAAGAGGCATCAGTGGACAAAGGGCCCAATGAATGCCCCATTGCTGGCAGGCTCGCTCTTGCATGCCAACGCCTGGCCAACTTGCGCCTTGGAGAAAAACGATGCGCCCTCAGGTTGGTGTGGGGTGGATCGGGCCGCCACGTCGCGCCGCGATCATTCAGTTCGAGGTAAAGTGTCAAGGGTGGGTGGATGGGTTTTAGCCGCGATACGCTGGGGCTTACGCACACTGTACATGTGTACATACAGTACGATACAGTATGTATGTACGCCGTATGTACGCCGTATGTACACATGTGTCGTATGTATGTATGGAGGATGAGATCAAGGGTGCAGCAGCCACCCAAATGGTCAACTCTTGGCCCCCAAAAAGGCGTGCTGTTGGCTGGTTGGCCGGCTCGCACCCATCTTTGCCCACGCTATCGAGTGACCATGACGCCCTCCAGCCCATGGATCGTGATCAAAACCAGCAGCCATGGCCCAGTTCCTTCCATTAGCTGTCCATTTTAATGCCTGTTGTCCGCTTGTGGCGAAGGGATTGCATGTCATTCGCACCCTTTCAGATTGGCTTGCGACCTCGGACATGGCCAACAGGGAATTCCATGAGTGATGACATGGCAGACCTGGGCCGACGGGGTGCCGTGGCCTTTGGATCAAACTTTGGAAGAAGGAAGGTGATGATTCGGGAAGCACGAAGCCTGACGCTCGGCAAATCCATCGCCGCCGTGAGCTTGGTGGTCAAATTTCGAGGCCATGCTCGCCTAGCCTTGACTGGGACAAATCTTGGCCTGTCCGAGTACATACAGTAAGTACGTACAGTGCTGGTCGAGGCCCAGGCCCCTGTGTGTTTCTGAGTTGCTGGTGACGTTGAGGGCTGCTTGGTCGTAATCGTCAGGGTTCATGGCTGCAAGATCTGGCTTGGGAGTTCAATGTTGCGAGGGGAAGGAACCAGGAGGATGCTGTACCCGCAAAATCTTGCGTCCCTCCTTGGCCGACTACCTAGGTACCTGGGCCGACTGGTTCGTCTCGGGTAGCCTATAAAGCGCACCCAAACAAGCAAAAAGCTTGTGGGCTGCACTTGTCAGTTGTCCTGCCCCCCCTGATGCTTCTGTATCAACGGATTGGGCGCCGTCCGGTGCTCTTCGACTGACTCTCCAAGCTCATCCATTGTACCCAAACGCAACAGCCCGCTTCACACCATAATGTCTGGTTTGCCTGACAATGTTAGGCGTGGCGTTCACTGACCAGTTTTATGGACACGCCCGTTCGAATGTGGCTAGGCTCAACTTGGCTTAAGAGATCTTTACCTCCTGATAGTCGATCTTTGGCAGCCTTTTAGCACGTCGGGAGTCAGTCAGCCGTTGGCGGTTGGGGCGAAGTAACCCTACTCAAGTTACTGACCCAGTTTTGCATCGGCGTGCCTGACTCTTGGTTCCCGCCATCTGACGCCGCCCAACTTTGAAGCCGGCGCAGGACAACCGTACGATATTTTACGGAGTACGCTCGCTGGATAATATGCGCAAACGTACATGACCACATAACATGTACGATATGTGCAATACCTCACTCGCCATGACTAAATGAGTCGAGCATTGTGGCGATACACCCCAGCCACTGTCCCATCCTGCCGGCATCACGAGGGCCGTCGGTGCGCAGTGGATACTCTGATTCAATGCCCATAGCCCAAATTGGCTGCTGAAGAAATGCAGACGTTGCGAGCTCTCCAGAGCAACTCCTGGCTTGCCACCGGATATCGACTGATTGGCCAGCACCGCGGTTGGCTTGCTCACACCTCTTTGTTTGGGGCGCATGGTGAGATGATCGTTCATCAACCAAGCCAAAAGCGCACGTGCTAAGCGACGCACCGAGTCAGGGTCTGTTTCATTAGATCCGTGGCGCGGGGAATATCAACAGTAGTGGCAGTCATCATCATCTGAAATACCCATCTCTGCCCAATCCTTTCCACAAAAGGGGTGCGCGCGCGCATGCCCGAGAGTTCGTATTTGCGATACGTGTCACTGATGGTTCCAGAAAACTGCCCTGGGTTTTGCTCCATGAAGCCACCATTGTATGTGCTCGCGATGCACCATGAAGCGCCAACAGCGCAAATGTCGCATCGTACCCCTATAGATGGGCGTGTGAAATCGGGGGCGTGTTGGCGGCGCCATCTGTACAGTCGTCATGACAAGAAGCAGTTGTCCAATCGCGCTAGAATGGTCCACATCTCCATACCCGCCCGTTGAGGAGATGGAGCTAACTCCCCATTATACATGGCTAGTGAAGATACGATATACTTCATACCCAGTTCATGGTGGACAAAATCGGGACCTTCGCCAGGGGGGGGGGACGCCGATGACATCCCGAAGGGCGTTTTCTTTCCTTGCCCCCCACGCATCAACAAAGAGGGTGAGAGCTTTTTGAGGTGTCAGCCGACTCGTCAATTGGACCTTTACCCGCTCCTGCTGTTGCTTCCAGCTTGCTGGGTGGTCGAAGAGCATGGCAGACCACCACAGTCTCCCGCCTACATGCGATTCATAGGATATGCCCATCATCTTATGGCCACAAACGCTCTGGGTCTGTCAGAGTCGAGGGTTTTGGGGGAGTCTTGTAAAGCCGCAGCCCTCAGAATTTGCGACGAAACCCCTTGATCTTTGGTCCACGCTAGTTTCATACCCTAACCGCTCTGTTTTCTTTGCCTCGAGTCAAACAACGAACCATGTTTTAAACACCCAGCAGACCGTCTCGGCGGGTAGAGTTGATCCTATGTTTCGGCAATGGGGCTCAGCATGGCTAGGCCCCGGGGACTCACAGTAACCGGTGGGCCGCCATGTATTAATTCGATTCCATCTGCAACCTACAACTTAATAACTTGGGCGCCCCTGCAATACCAGTCAACAGACACAACTAGGGTCTGGTCCACACGACATATTTGCTCTATTGCGCACAGGCCGCACCGCGGAAAAGGATCAGCCACCAGAATTCATTCTGTACCATTGACCTGGCTTGGCCATGTTAGTAGTCCTGTTATTACTCCGTGGAGACATCGATACTGGGATAAAAGACATACCCCCCTAGCGTTTGTGATAAAGGTGCACGATAGCTCTTGCAGGTGATGTGGCGCCTCGTCTATTGAAAGCCAGAATTGACACTTGTCAAGGGACGACACTAGCCAACGCTGCAGTATCGTAATAAAACCTTCGTCTGTGTACCACCGTGTTAGCAGCTTTACCTCCCCCACTCAGGTCTTTCATGACGACAAAGAGCATGCGACGAGCGAGTAGTTGGGAGGGCCGGGTTCCTGAAACGAATCCAAGCTGTCCAATATCGTCCATGTAGACTGGATCTGGCCGAATCTGGTCCCCATTTGAAGATTGTTCAATGCAATGTCTCCACAATAGTCGATGTTACGAAACACAATTGTCCGTGATGATGGACGGCGTGTGTCCATGGCGTTACCCCTTCAAGTCATTTCGACCCTGTACGCCTCCAGAACAAAGTTGAAGCACGGCGGCGGCAAACGGAAATTATCGGCGTAAGAGAAAGGTTGCTTCAGCAGGGCAGTCAATCTGATGCCTGAACTCTTCTGTTGACCAAGGTTCCAAGAGGGCAAGACGTGGCTAAGTAGGGAGTACTCGGCGATGGATGGAACCATGGCACAAGCACATAAACTTCCATTTACGGGGCCCGCGCCACCCAATGTCAAAAGCGGGTTTCATGTCTGTGTGCCATGCGATCTCTGGGGCAATTACCTTAATTTTGGCGGGCTGAGCAAGTTGACAGCTTCCGTCCTGGAATACGGCAGTGAGGCGATGCCCAAGATCGCAGTCTTTGACAATTCATCAGCACTTCTGTCTTCCTTTCGCGACCAGCTCCGGCTTGTGAGGAATCGCTGTGGTTGGGAATAGCATCAGATCTGTGGTGTATATGTTCGAGCCTTACCTAGCATGATGTCGCTCGCTAAGAATATCGATCTGGGCGCCATCTTCTTGCACACACAGAATGAACATTGAATTCGACACTAATACCTTGCACCGAATGTGACAAGAGGGAGTCCGTCTTGCGTTGTAGCCTTGCGCCTTGTTATGTACGCATGGTTCGCTCCCCTGATGCTGGCCCTCCCTGTCCGCCCACACGTCATAGCGGAGCTGGCTGCCAACTTAGTAAGATGTAGTGTGGTGTTGTAGTTGATAAATGTCTGGTCTTTCGACGTGGTGGTCCCATAGAGCCCCAGCGCCTTAAACTCTTTGTCTGTCATTCATACAAGGAGTGACCATCAGTGGTTCGGCCAACAGGTTATATACCGATGGCTTGGGGCCGTTCGTTGCCTTTTCGTCTGGGCCACCTTGGCAGATTTGGGGTCAGAGAGCTACTAATCATGGCAGCCTTCACTGGTGGGAGAGCCTGGGTTATCACTGTCTGCCTCGGCTTGTATCGCACTGCAACATCTCATCTTGGCTCGGCCCATGGTTTGACGTGCTGACCGTTGAGGACGGAGTAATACAACAGGAAAAAAAAAATGAACGGTCCTCGTGCTCTGTTGTGGGCCTTGGACATGGCCCACTTGCCGACATCGCCAACTTTTTTCGGGAGCTGCATCGTTTTCTTCGGTTCATTGCTGCTAGTGCATCGGTGAAGGGATATGAGTGGAGTAGGGTCAAAAGACGAAGCAGAGGATGGGAGGGCCACGAAGCGTCAATGGTCTGTATAATTTTTTCCCCTCCGACTTGGTCTGCCCCTCCCTCACTTTGCCCGCTGAGAGAAGGCCCCTGTTGTATTTCAGAGAAATTAAACCGGCTTGCAGGCTTGTCTTCGGCCCTGTGCGCATGACACATCAGTGGTTAAAGTCACTGGATCTGGAGGCAAGAGGCGCAGACTTACCTTGCAAGGGACACCAGACATCTGTACACACCCCGCCCCGCCCCGCTCCACCCCCGGGGAAAAAAAAAAGGACGGACGGCCAGAGAGGAGAAGATTCAATGCCATGTCACTGATCTGCTGGTACACTAGCCACCATGTTCTATTGTTCTGTGCGGCATGACTTTCTTGTCTACCACAGTCAAGTCTTAGCCCTAACTCCCAAAAGGAGGGCCGTGCCGATTCCACGGAGTAGTAGAACGGTGTAGCTTCGACCCCTGGATCGAGGTACGGTACCCGCTGTAAGATGTAAAAAGTTTACTGCATTGTAGGGTTCGATCGGCTGCAGATTGCTCATGTGGGCTCTGAGCGGATCGAACCACGATGGTAACCTTCTCGATTCGAAAATGTCGGTGCCTAGTACAGTTAGCGCATCGGCTGGTGCAGCAACTGTGGGCTGCCATGCAGATAAATGTCACCTGATGGATGACAAGCTCAGTTTGAACGGTCTGTGGGCCACGTGGTCATGAATTATTCCTTCTTTGTTCTTTGTTTCGTCCCTGGAGTTGCCTCACTCTCCAAGGTCCAACCTCGAACGAGTGTCTCTTCAGCAACATGTGAACTGTAGCTTTGCATCATCTCTAGTCTCGCTGAATAAATTATTGGCACCAGCCGCATTTTATGGCCCGAACTCTCCTTCTTACGCTGATTTCTGGATAGGATCAACAACCTCCCCACAAATCTCCGGTCTGCAACAGACTTGCTGTCGTAGCGTAAAGCAACTACCTGATGCGGCAATTCCAAGCGGTGGACAAATATGAAGAACAAAAGCCTTCACCAAGTAGCGCGACATTCAATTAGCTTGCATTTGGAGAGTTTTAGGCCTCAGGCGTCAAATAATTGATTCCCGGCACTGTCTCGTTGTGGACTTGTGAGAAGCCCCACTCCAGGAAATGTGACGGAAGATGGTGAGCAGCCTTAGATTCACCATCAACAAAGTCGGCAGTTCGCAGGAAACTGCAAGCTCATGTTCACAATTTTGAACGAAGCCACATCGTCCACGGATGTTTCACCCCTCTTCTTCCTCTGTGTTTTGAGTTGTGGTGAGTTGCAGTCGGCTAAATGAAGTAGCTCTCACCAAACATGTTCTTCCCGCCCTGAACTGGGCTGGTCGTCAAGCTGCATCACAAACCGCCAGTGCTGAGAGAGTCAAGACATCGCCACAGTTCTTAAATCTCAGTGTCGCATTGGCCGCTGCATTTATCAAGAAATCGACTGTGTGGATTGAGCCTGTGCTTAATTTATTCTGACCACCAGTCCTAGAACGTTCCAAAACTGGGCTGTTGTTTGGTAGACGCCACGAGCTTTAGCGGAGAGCAGAGTAACTGCATGTCTGAACCCAGTCTTCGGAGATTAGTGACGTTGGCTGATGCTTAGTGTATGTTAGTTTCTTCTGGGCCTTGGTCCATCAGGATAGGTATGATGACAAAGACACAATGGGGAACCAAGTAATTCCAACATGAGACTTACTCGGAGTACGAAAAATTGTCATTGGTATAGGAGTCATTAATAATAAGGCGCTGAATTGTGGACGACTTCACCAAAGAGTAGAATAGGATTCGTGCCGACTGACTACTGGGGAAAATATGAAAACTCGGGATTTGTAATTGAACACCAGCCGGAACGCCCTGGGCCATTACCAAGAGGTTAGAGACCTTGCAGCCTTCCAGAGAGTTGTGGTAAAATAAGGCTGATCTAAATACGCGTCCAGAAACAATAGGTTGAAGATGCGGCAAAGCCTCGTGAGAAACAACAGGGTAGTAACGTGCCAGCGCGTCATTTACGTGCTGTAATCCTAGAGAATCTATAAGCTGTTCTCAGTTGCAAAAAAACTACCCTAGTTGTTATTGCCACAAGCTCTTTGAAGCAAATGACTATTCCTCGATGGTAATGAGTAAAATTGTCTTCAATCGACCATCGAGCGATGAGCACCAGGGACATGGGCGGGGCCCTGATCCACACCCAAAATCGACCGAATTCTGCAATGCCAACGGCCGCTTAGATTTAGATCAGTTGCTACTTTGGGGTGGTACAGCAACCACCGCCTACAGTACCAGGAAAATCTGATGAGGATGCAGGATCTGATTCCTTTGAAAGATAATGCCGTCTATGGTTTGCTGTCTTGTCGTTGAGCTTCACATGCTTGATGGGGTCCGCGATCGTATGCCCCGGACAACTCCCTTTCGCCGTTGACCAGTTCCCGAAGTGAGTAAGGCCTGGGCATGCGGCAAACACGACGAGTGTGAATTTGCTCACCTTGTGGGCGTAGAGGCTCCTAATACATGTTATTGAGGAGCGACTCGTTTGACACTTGTACATCTTGCATCAGCTTACATTGCAAGGCTCGTCGGCTACTCGAATAGGATGTGTTGCCATGGCCTTGTTGCCAGGAGGAAAGTGAGCACAATCCAGCACAACCCATCCCCAGGAAGCCTTGGTGCTTTCAGCTCAATTTTCGGCTTCCACAGTATCCGCAAGTGCGCAGGGTCTTCAGATGATTTGGGTGTGGCCCTTTCATGCAGCTGCGGCTTCTGTTTGACCGCTACGTGTGTGTGGTCTGGCTGGGAGCACCGCCCCGGTCGCGGCTGTGATCTCTTGGAGTTTGATAGCCAACTGTGGCCACAAAGCTGACCACAAGACGGGGCCTTTGGGTGAGTGAGCCACTGGTTCACCCGACCAGTGTTGCTGGATCGTATCTATGTTTAGCCGTCATAGATGACAATGCTGATGCTAATTCGAATAGAGTAAAATTGTTTCAAAGACCCCGACCCCGACTGAGTAGCAGACGATCACAACCACGGCAGATGCTAGTTAAAATTGCGTGTTCGCCAGGGCATCGTCTACCCTGGAAGAAAAAAAAAAGGAGATGAAGCTACTCCGTAGATTGGACCCCCCTTCCTCCCGGCCGATGAGATGCCACCATTCAAACAAAGATTGTTGCGGGCGGGACATCGAAGCGGACGGTGGCAAGTGGGTGGCACCTGCCTTTGCGTAGCCAATAGTCTCTAGGGCAATCTCCTTCAATTCGAGCCACTTTGCAAGCCAGGCCGGGAAGGAGCACTGGTCCAAGGACGCGGATGCTCAGCTCACCAAGGCGACGGCGCAGAAAGGTTCAATGCTGAACGCTGCATCACAGCTGGGTCACGCATCGCTTCCAGTCTTGGACCACAAGAGCGCATTGCTACACCATTTTCTCACCAATGAATGGTCGAGAAACAAATAATGCGTCAGTATGCACGAACACCGCATAATGCCGATTTGATCCGCGAGATGAGCTCGATCTCCCGCACGTTCGAACGCCTGTCCTGGTGCTTGAGGGGGGAGGGGGCCGAAATGTCATCCACCACACCCATTCCTCAGTTCCTCAGCCACGGACATGCATGCAAATCTTACAGAATACGCACTACACACACAGCAGCCTCTGGGCGGCCGTGTGGCTTTGCACACTTGCGTTAGGTTTGATACAGGCCCAGGATACTTGGCCGCTCGACATCCGTGTGTGTCTGGGGCTGGCACACTTGGATTCTGCTCATGCGCCTTGGGACTATGGCAGGCAAATCTCGTCACACCCACGCAGTTCGAACAACAACGGCCTTCCACCAATTGTCCATTGTCTGGCTTTTCAAAAGGCTCCACGAGCGCTCTTTGTGGTAGAGGCAGTCAAACAAGCCCAGCCAACCAGCCAGCCGACAACGCACGAAGCCGCAGATGCAGCTGGAGATAGCCAACCACCCCCCCTCTCCCCCCTTGACCCCGATTCGATTTGATGCTCGGGTGCTTGACGAGCCCCAGCACCGTGTCATCTTTCTGTCTTATTATCCGCCACCCATTTTTAGGCTCGACAATCTGACAAAATGACAATTTGATGGGTCATGGTCGCATCCACAGCCGCCAACAACCCTCGTCCCACTTGGACCGCCATCAGAAGCCCTCTAGAAGCATGAGTCTTGTTCGCCGGCTTATCCCTTGCCCGCCAAGCGAGCCATCTGTTGACCAAGTCGACAGGTACTAGTATTTGCGTTGGGAGAAGCGAATACTAGGATTATACCGAGCAAGCCTGGCAGGTACCGCGAAGCTCGAGTCTGGAGCGGGCCCATCTTGACATTCCAGTTCCTCGGTACAAGTGGCTATTGTAGAGTCGAGGGCTTGTGGATATGAAAGAAGGTCAGGGCGTGAGCCACCGGGTCACCGGCGGCCCAGCGGGTGTTGTCTCTGGCAAGTCATTGACATTGTAGCGAGCATGAAGGGTATCGACCGATCCGCACACCTCTCAAATGACCTTCTCCATTATCCCAACGCCTAGTGCCGCTAGTCCCCGACTCCGGTATCCTCCCTGGTCTTCAACTGGTCGATTTCTAAAGACACGCCATCTCCAGGGCCCTGTCAGTGATTGTACGCCCTCCCAGATCAAGGCTAGTGGGGACCTGGCGGTCCTCCATCATCGTTCTCCCACGTTGTATCGCGGCCCCGGCTGCGAGGCCAAACTCGCTAGTAGCGCCCCCCAAGCGCAGAGACAAGCACAATCCAGTGCCGCGGATCTCTCTCATCTGAGTACTCCACTCAGGCCATCTTGTTGCTCGACAAGGACGGGGCCAACAGCCCCAAGCCCACCCCAGCAGTGTTGCGAGTTTGGGCCAGACCCTTGTCGGCTGGTTTTTGGATCTTGCCCTGGCGCTGGCACTGGGTCAGGCTCTCACTGACTCTTTGGCTTTGTGGACCTCACTTCGAGTTTCTGTGTTTGGATCAGGCCTGTTGCTGGGCCCTCTGTTGGGGTCGACCTTGTCTGCCCCAGTGGCATCCTCGCCAACGCCACCACGAGGTAGTGTCCATCGCGTCAGATCTCCTTCAACCTTGCTCCAGTCCAACCCGGGCCTTGAGTGGCTTATGGTATCGGTACTTTTATTGTTATATTGCTATTATTCCCTTTTCCTTCCTGCATTTCTGTTTGCTTGTCTCCTTTACCCTCCCCATATCACCAATCTCATCCCCTTCCGGCCTGCAAACATAGGAGACGCTTGGTGCCGATTTGGGATTTTGCCATTATTGACTGGCACTGGCGGAGTACTCTACTCTCTTCTCTAGTCTTGCCCTTGTTCTTGTCACCTTTTGTCCGAAATCGAGACGAGTGCATTGGTTCCGGCCACAGTCCAATGTGTCAAAGGCCCTAAAGACCTCCAGATTCTCCTTGGTCCCCTGCCACGCGCGCTATGGAACCAGGTGACTCTGGATCCCGTTCAAGGTGCGTCTCGCATTCCAAGTCTCGCCGCACTGCCATACCATGCGTTCACTGTCTCTGGTGGCCCCCTCCTTCCTCTCCTTATTAACGCGCTTATTATCCGCAGTGTTCATTCAAATCCTGTTACCATCGCAGACCAACACCAGCGACAACGTCACCAATCGACATCAACCCCACCAACCTCATATCAAAATCAACGAGATACCTTGGACTGGCGGTATCAAGAACAACCCGCCATGGCCACGGCCACCATCCTCGCACCCAGCGCCCATTATCCCCAGCCTTCCTCATACTCGAGCTTTCCGCAACACCAAACCGGGACAGCAGTGCCACCCAACGCTGGCGGCAACATGATTTCTAGCGAACACCGCAGATCCTCCGACGACAAGGAGCAACCTGGTCGACAATCTTTGCCTTCCATATCTGAAGTCATCTCTGGCACCAGACCAAGCCAATATCCTCCAGCTCAGCCCAACATCCAACCTGTCTCCAGCTTACCCTCACCCTTTGCACCAGCCCCTCGCTCATATTCCGAGTCTGAGAAGCACTCACCACAACTCCACTCAACAGCGACGTATCCGCCCCGACAAGAAAACTTGCCTGCATTCGCCGACTCTCCGAGACCTCCATTTAACTCTCGACATAGTCTGCCGCCTGTTTCTGACCGCCGACCGACGCCACCGACCAAGACCGACCTTCCGCAGCATCGCCATGCGGATCTTCAACAACAGTCTGATCCCCATGCTCCTCCAAACGGAGTCTATGGTCATCCGCCGCCAACTTCGCACCCTTATCCTACCGGGCATCTCCCCCCCGGTCAAGTTCCCCTTCCCGCTTATCCAATTTCACCTCGGCATGCAGTGCCCCCACCTCCTGGTCAATACGATCCTCGTGGACCATCTGTACGACACGAGGAGGCCGAGTTCTCTAGCCGGGCGAGGTTCGATCATGCACCAAATCGACATTTTGAGACTTGGAGTTATCAAGATGCCCTCAGCCGTGTATGTGGGACACTTTTATCTACTGCCTGGGAATTTCACTGACATGATTGGCTTGCAATAAATAGATTGGATCGAGCTCGCGGAGCGTCTTCAATTTCGCCGAGGCTTATGGGCGTATTGCGCAAGAACAGCATGGCTCTCATCCAATACCCGAGCGCTTGCCTACTGAGAGGGAGGTGAATGACATGCTGGGCTATGCCGAAGCAATGAAACGGTCATTGGAGCAAGTGAAAGATGCTGTCCAGGCGTCGATCCAAAGCGAAAGGGCTAGGGAAGGCGCGAAGGCCAAGGGGACCTTCGAGGAGGAGCATCATGACGTGCCAATGTACGACAACGGGATGAAGCCTCAATACACAATGACGGAAGTGAAGAAGCGCCGCGGCGTAAGTGATTAATAGCCCCTGCACAAGAATTATACGAATAATCATGAATTAACCGCTTCTGCAGCGAGCTGCTCCTCCTGGCCGGTGCCATAGTTGTAACAGAATCGATACTCCCGAATGGAGACGAGGTCCAGACGGTGCCAGAACTCTTTGCAACGCCTGTGGTCTTCATTACGCCAAACTAGAAAGGAAACGCCAGTTGGAGGCCCGGTCACTTCGCCCAAAACCGGAGGACAGGAATTAGATTGGCCACAACTATGTACTGTACGTGGCGTTGTACTGGTTTTGCCCCGGGGCATTCGACCGATATCTCGACGGCATTCATGACACAAAGATAGGCTATCATGCCGCACAACCTCTGTTCATTTCGGCACCCTGACGCCTCGCGCACATGAAATGTTATTTTCCGTTTTGTTGTGGCGTGGTAGGACATAGTTTTTCAGCTACTTAGCCTGATCCCTGAGGGACGGGATAGCGCGCCACAATGATGTTGATGCAGCCGTGTGCCGTTGTCTCTGGGAGGGCAAGGGATTGCCACCCCTGCTTACCGCATTGCTTGTTTCGATTCTTTATTTTTTATTGTTTGCCCTTTGATTTCGCACCTCATTTGGTGTTTTACATGTACATAGGTCTTGAAAACCGTGGGATACCTTTTGAAGTTTTTGTGGTGGGAGGCGGATCTTGGCATTACAGGCGTTACATTATTTGGAGTGTTGCGGTACGGACGTACGGACTGCGCAATTGATTTGGCTCAAGCGGCGATGTGTTTTTGGGCCGGACTTGTTTAGACAAAGACATGTTATCAGTCATAGTTGGGTTAATGCTGGTACAGACAGGCAGTATGGTTGAATGAGGAAACAAAGTCTTCACAAGACTGCATGCAATAAGAGACGAACCAGTGCTTGACATTGACACGCCAGGGAAACCTGATTACGCAGTGCAAAACAATGTGAGGAAGCTTGAAGTGACAATGCGTGCTCATGAATGTAGTATCAACGTCGACTCCCTCATCCTTGGCTCTGCGCATCTCCGGGGAGGAGACCCGTCCCCCCCATGGCGTCTTGCCGATGGCTGGGAGCCGCCACCCTACCCATCTACCCATCTACCCATCTGGTAGTCTTGGAGTAACATTCTTGTTCCTTCTGCATTCTGTTGTGGACGATTTTCTAATCGTCACTACCCTTGGCTAAACAAGACGTCGTGTGTGCATTCAACCTGCATGCTCTTGGTTGACTCTTCGTCTTTGTGCAAGTGTGAGAATGACCATCAGCAAGTAGAGGTTGGAAATATCAAGCGTTGGGCCCGGCGGACGGCATCCCTGTCTCACCCATCAGCACCAGGGCCAGCACACGACAAGGGTCCTTGTATAAACATGACAGAGCCAGATTCCAGCATGAAGGGTTTGCTTCAAGAGTTGGGCCGTGGCGTAGGGGACGTTGCGGGGTTCGTAGCGTTGGTGGAGGCGGCAACCCAGATCTCGACACTGGAGGGATGATGCCAGAGCGTGGTGACGAAGCAGGCTTGGTGGAGGGGATAGGGCGCGCGGAATTTGTAATATCAGCTGGTGCTTCCAGTGTCGAACGGGATTTTGCGCTCAGTTCAAGTCTTGGCATGGATGAAAGCGGGGGTGTTTAGATTAGATCGCAGATGCATTTGTTGGAGCAGGAGATGGGGTGGGTATTAGACTTTGGAGCAGAACATGGGGTAGGAGACAGGAAAAAGCTTGGCTCATTTCATGGGAGCTGGCACTCATAACATAGGGACATTGGACGCGCTGGTGGCGAGATGACAGGAGGGAAGGCGCTGAGAGGCTATCCGCGGCCTGCTAGTTTCATGCGGTTGTGACATGGCGGGCCGCCAGTTTGGAAAGCGCCAGATGTCGCTCCCAGGCGGAACGGGCAGGTGGCTTGTCCGCTACAAAGAGCACAAGTTGGCGACGTCTGATTGGACGAAGATCCATTGAGTGCCCGAAGGGTGGGCGACAAGAGACAAGGAAATCTTGAACCCACATTCTCAGTGCTGCTTTGGTTCTCCATTCAGTATGGCACGATTTCAATGTCAAATACTTCATCTCCCCTTGGGCTTCGGTATAGATTCAAGCCCGCCCTCTCTCTCCCGATTTCTAAAATTATTCTGTGTGGACCCAGGGAGCTAGACAAAATGAATGCGATTTCGCCGTTTGATTTCGCCGTCAAGCGAGAGCCCGGGGCAACCGGAATATGTGTCTTACAACAATGGGGAAAACACCACCCCTGCCGTCGATGAATTTTGTTTCTGTTTCTTGTTTCGGTATTGGCGGAAAATCACGCGCAGTATCTGTGTTTGATGGGCTCTTCCATGGTGTTCGTATCCTGCCTCCTGAATGCGACGTATGTCTCCTTTTGGGATGTGGAAGGGAAGGGGTGTGTGAGATGGGCCAAGAGTTTGTTGTGATTGATAATTGATGCATAGCAGAGCTGCGCGAAAACAGACTGGTCATATTTCGTGAGTCGCAAGTTGGCATAAAAGTCACAGTCACAATATTCGCTTGGACGTGAGCGCCCGCACCAAGTGCACTCTCCCCCCTACCAGACATGCCAACACATATCACTGTGGAGATCGGGGTGATGTACTATGTACTGTATGCACAGTACATGTGACTGATTGCGTTGCTACTGGAACTCCATCCATCACGGTCCCGGCGGATTCTTCGTTTCGCCGATATCCCAAGAGACAGAGTTGTCCAAATGTCCGCGTCTAATGCTCAAGTCATTCCAAGGTGCGACGCTTCTGCTCGAAAGGCTGGAGAACGAGACCCTGTGGTCAAGCATCCAATGATTGCTGTGTAAATGCGTCAATGGTGGATCTGAAATATCGCGGTGATCCAGCCAGTCAAAAAGGTGAAATTGTCTGGTGTGTGCCGCTACTTGTGAGTCTTTTCGGACAAGGTGATCTGTACTACCTCGGTCAGAAACACTATGCCCATGTCATCGTGCCGTATGCACAGCTGCTGTGCACATGTGTTTGGAGTCGCACAGATTCAGATTTGGTGTATGCCATGTCGAACCATTTTAAAACTTGGGACTGTGTCAAATGCCAGCCGCATTTCATGCGCCGGGATTGTTTCTTGGCCAGAATTCCGCTTAACTGCTCGTGCGTCATAGAACGAATTACACCAGGCTTGCGCTCAACGACGGAGGTGATGCATCGCCTATGTCGCCGTCTTAACCTAATCTGGGACCAAGAACTCTTGTGCGTCCAGGCGAACCTTGGCCCAGCATCGGAGACACATGGCCTTGTCACCTTGTCACACAATCTTCTCAGAGTAAAGAAATGGCCGTGTATCTCTGGCTATTCAGTCGCTCCATCGACGTCTGGTCAGCTCAGCTTCGGCATGTGTCCAGCAGCAAACAGGACGGTCGATCTCGAAGATGAACAACTTGCCGTTGATCCATGACTGGCTATGACGGCGTGGTCAGTTTGATCAGATGTCAAGGTGAAAGGGCATGTTGACTGAGGGTTTTGTGATGGGTCACATGGCCAGGAATGGGCCACCCTCTCCGCTACCTTCCGCTACCTACCTACAGGTAGGCTGATAATCATGCGCGAGTTGACTCTGGAAGCGCCAACTTGTCTTGGCACTCGACCAAAAACTCACTCCTCTCTAATACCTCCTTGTGACATCAATTGGTCGTCCATCGTCATCTTCCGTCAATACATGGGAGGCAGCCAGCCACTGGACACTCCATGGTGCCAAACACCCTGTCGGTCTTTCCCGTCTCGTTCCAAATGGTCAGTTTGGTGATTTGATCAGCAAAATGTGCAGGAACCGGCAATCAACAGCAACTGCCGAACACAGATGATCTGTTGGCTACGGAGATGCGTCGTCGTTTGGATTAGCAATGAAACATTGACACGGATTGCGTTCGGCCTAGCCCGAATTTGTGAGTCTGGTGCGCGCGGAATGCAACAATAATAGAGCTGCTGCATCGTAGGCATGGCAAGCTATGTTCAGCAGATAGGCACAGTCCCCTTGGACCCTCCAATAATACGTGGCGACTAGGAGGTGCAACTGCCAAGGAAAGGGAAGGGGGGGGGGGGGGGAACACGACAGCCGGGTACTTCCAGTACTTACTTGTGCGTACCTACTACCTACGCACGCGCACATGGGAAGTGAGATTGACTCAGATGGCGGTTGGCTGTGACGGCGTGTCTCGTACCAGCCAGCACGGACAAAATGGGCCAGACAGACGGATTTCATTCGGATTCCAAAGCCACGGAGATGCAAGAATAGGATCATCGCAGCTGGCATGGCTGGGGTCTTGCTTTCCAGGCCTACCTGACCGCCTTTCTGCCTTGCTTCTCTTGCCACCCGCACTTGCCATCTGCTTTTCTGCCCGTCGAGACGGGCTTTAGATGACCGGGCAAGAAAGAGTGGTCATGCAAGCCCTGGCTGCGACTTCCATCTTGCAGCTCGCCCTCGGTAGCGGTGGATTGTCAAAGTTTGGGGTCCTCTGCCACAGTGTACAATGGCGGAATGAACCACGATGCAAAGCCAGCTGTCCAACACGACCTCTTACCCTCTCACCGACCAGCCAGAGCCCATACGTCGGAGAAATAAGCACATGGCAGGAGTTTCGCCTGCTGGGCCAGGTGAATGAGCGGCCTCGGCCGGCTTTCCAAACTCCGCAATAATGCACAAGTGTCCCGGGAAATGATTAGCTGATCATATTCTGCCCAAAGTGGCTTAGCCTCGCTGCACGCGATCGTCAGATCTGATCGCCTCCCACCCTGGGCCGATCCTAGCTAGGTACCTAGGTACCTAGCTAGGTCAAAATGTACTCCGTACAGCGGTGTGGGGAGAAAACGATATGAAATTGGGGTTGCTGTTCTTGTAGGGACACTCAAGGGGTGGCTTCAGGACTCCGGCCAGCGATGCCATCAAACTCGAGCGAATCCCAAGCCCAGTTCCTTCCTTGTATGTGCCTTTGTATTAATTATCCGTCATACCTGTAGGGAGTAATGGGAGGAATCTCAATCACGGCACTGCTCAGCTCACCGGCCTCATGCTTGGACCTGCGTCGTAGAAGGGATAGGGGTACTTGACAAGGCGATGGCCCCCAAGTCTCAGCTGTCCCATACAATCCAGCTGGCCCGTGTTGCCTCCTGGTCGAGCAGAAGATATCAATACACTTGCAGAGGGCAGTACTGGGCCCATGCTGCTAACCCCACCGAACCTAAGGGTCCGGGCGGAGAGAACAGATCTTCAGTCCGCCAGCACGGCCCTTGGGTAACAGTGCTCGTTTCTTCAAGCCAAGGAGCGGCGCTGCGAACGGCGACTTTCATGCTGCAATACGGAAGAACGTGGGAAAAGCAAGACTGTCGGATGCAAAAGGAACAGACGCGCAAAAAGCAAAGTCGATCCTCTCTGAGATGTCTCACAGAAACCCTGACATTGGCGCTCAGCTGCATATATATATACTACGTATATATTGTTATTGCTCCCAAACACCAAATCCGGCACTGAGCAGGCCCCCTTGCCGCTGCCCCTCAAAAGAAATAGGTCACACAAAGGCAAGTGCCGGGTTTGCTCGTGCCACCTTGACATGCATTCCAACCAACGTGAACCATGCAACCAGCACAGCACGAGCTAAGGCAGAGACAGCGAAATCGACGTGCGGCGGACCTCCACCTTTGCAAGCCCCCTTGGATCGCCAGTGTACATATGATGTGAGAAATAACGTTGGCTGGTAATTTTGGACGTTTGAGCTAATCTCAGTACGATTCTGATTCAAGTTGCTCCCCAACAACCTGCTTCTCTGAAAGTGACCTGATGTTGTGGCAGCCTTTACTCTTCAAGGCACTTACTTGACTTTGTCGTTCATGCGACCTGGAAATGGGTTTCAAGCATGGTAACCAGTGTGCCCCGGCCTCGGCCCAGGTGCCCGCTTTGGCAAGCATAGCCGACATCAATGCAACTCGTCAAATCAAGACTCCATTCCCGGAAACAGGGGGGGTCTGTCTAGTAGAGAGAAAGCAGCACCTTGTTCTAGAAGAAAATTTGCTTCGGTCAGTTTTTAGCCAAGCTCCACTGCTCAGGACTCGGGGAACCCCGCTCAGTCGCCCATGAGTTGAGCATGAGGCCTGGCATGAGAAAGGTTTGGCATCGCTCCACCGCTGCGGCCATGGCGGCAGAATCTCTCTTATCGAGATTTTATGCCTGGTGCCTGGTCCATGCAAGGGATCATGTACTCCGACACGCAACGTGTTGGCATGTTTACACGCAAGGGTGTGTCTCCATCATGCGCTCTTTTCGCCTACATGTTTCTCTGCTTTGTGGTTGAAAGATGGTATGAATGGGGCCGTCGCACAATAGCATTATTGTTCCCTGGTACCTGGTAATTGGATATGTACTTAAGTATTGTAGAGCATAATTACCCCTCGCCCTCCTAATTAACCGAGGCGCTCAAATCCACCATCCGACTTGAAACTGTTGTGCTAGAAGATGAACAAGAGGCCTTTCTCCTCTTCTCCGAAATGGCATGAGTAACAGCCAGGCATATTATGAAATGGCTCATGTACTAGCCGTGGAGAGCCAATGTGGTATTGTGCAACGGAAGAAGCCCATGTCTGGCTAGTTCACAGCGTGTCACTCGTAAAGATTCCATTCAAGCACTGGTCATTGAGCAATGGGGGCAGTCGTTCGCTTCCCAGTCATCGGTTGCACCATGGCACAGAATATGTGTGATTGATTCCGCCCGACCAGCACGGTAGCTCAGAGTAAACGTTTTGAGTAAGGGTCGTCCTCGGTATTGTTTCGGAAAACAGCAGAAGTAAGCAATACATCGATGGTGGAAATTGAGCTCCGCGCCGGATGCAACATGCTCAGCGTTTCCGCTGCTGACAAGTGTCGTATGCAATGTGTAATAATATATCAGGTATGTAGGTGCTAAATGTATCAAATATGCCGCCTCGGTTGTATCCCATGTTCTCGTGCAAAGAGAGACCTTTATCATCCACTGGACTGTTATTCTCCCTCAGCAGCCCCATTTTCCCCATCTATCCATTCGCTTTTCCGCTTTAGTGACCCATTCTCCAGCTCATTCTCCCCAGGGTTGCTGTTGCCGCCTTCCCCATTTGTCACAGTATCCTGACCGCAACCGCCTCTGAACCGGCCCAAGAGCCTGGACAGACCGTGAATCCCGAGCCCGGCAAAGTTTTTGCCCGCGCTTTCGCGTTCGCTGATGGCGATGACGGCGCCGATGAGATCATGGGTAATGGCGTCGTCTACGACACTGTCTTGCTTGTATCCCGAGTGGGCAGCGACAAAGTTCCGGATCCAGCGGGAGGTGGTGTCGAGCTCGCCGCTGGCTCGCTTGCTGATGAGCGACAGGTAGGTGGCTAGTTGACAGCGGGTTTCGACGTCGACGTTGACGCTGTCGAGGTAGCTCTCTACAATGGGGATCAAGCCTGGAAAGTCGCCGTCCGAGGAACCATTGATGATTTCGTCAATCGATAGCTCTCCGTATTCCTCGTCGACGGCAAGGCCGGGCGAGCCACAGCGGCTGGGTATGGCGGACCCAGGGCGACTCTCGTCGCCAAAAACGGTGTTGGCCCTAGACGGTCGCGGGGGAAAGGGATTCTTGCGGAAGTAGAACTTTTCCTTGAGGACGGCGTCAACGGCGTGGGCTCGTTCCATGTTCGCGTCGACCTTTTTGATGGGAATGTAGAAGTTCAGGTCGAATGAGAGCATGGCGCGAGTGACGAGAACCATGAAGACGGAGAAGGCAGCGTTCTCAAAGTCCGTGATTTGAATCTCCATGGGACGGAACTCGACGCGCCATCCAATATTGTTTTCGGCGGGCGGAGGCTTGAATCGCATGTGCTGCCAGTTGGTGGATTGGATGTTTTCAAAGTGGTCCGTCTTGTTTAAGTCGAGCTCCTGGAGGTCTTCTTCGAAAACAACAATGGGATCGCGGATAAACAAGTGTGCAAAGTGGGTGGCGAGCAGGTCATCCATTCCTCCTTCCATGAGCTTGGCTTTGATGGTGGGATCAATGACAAGGTCTGGGTCCATGTACTCTGGCCGGAGTCGGGGATCTGTGGAAATGTAGGTCGAGTTAGAAGCATACCGCGACTTGGGTATCCTCCAGCGGTCATTACTGAGCGGCTGTGTTTTCATTCACGGTTAGCCAACTTGAGTCTCTTAATTGGGGGGTTTGATAGCCATGGTGAGTAATATAATGGGCAACAGATGGTCACGTCAACACCCACCTTTTCTCCTAGCTCCTCGGGCGTCCTACAGTCAACTGCGCGGCTGATTTGATTCCACCGCACATCGGTGTTGGCCAAGAAGCCTTTGTAGATGGGTGTAGCAGCAGTCAAGGCCAGCATGATTGGCCCCAGTGGGCTGAGCTGGTCATACATTTGCCTCCCCTCGGTGATGTTCTTGGCCTGGAAAGTAATCTGGAGGCAGCAGCTGCCCATGCCAAATGCCATGGCATCCATGTGGATGAAGTTGTCGGGAGCAGCACCATTGCGCACATCGTCATCCTCTGGCCAGTTATGAAGATCATAGTCGACGGTTGGATCCTTCCAAGGGTTGGGAGTGTTCTTGTCATGGAAAACGGGCACATTGACCTGCACCTTGCGGCCACGGCGCCATCTGATATTAGCAGCCAGGGTAGGGAACCGAATGTGAGGATTGGCAATTTCGTCTGGTACAAACTGCGACCGAAGCCTTGATCCAGAAGGTGGGTAGTAAGGGTCAGTAAACTGTCCCGGAACACCTATCTGCGGGAATGTCGTCAGGGTAATGGGGTGCTCTTTGGACAGCATATGATCTTTGGCGATCTTGCGACGAAGCTTCATGTCGGGCTCGACATCGAGCAGCTCCTTGAAACCAATGCCCCATGGTCTGCCTGGGGTCGCTTCAAGCATGAACCGACCAAACTCTGGATGAAAGACAGGCAGTGGGTTGGATCTGTTGGGCAAGTGGGGAAACGGGGTGTTAACAGCTCGTCGTTAACATGTCATTGGGGTTATTCTCACTTACTTGGATTTATGAACAGGCCCGTGCTGCAAGGCAGGAACGCAGCCTTCTTTGGCCAGTTTCTTGTCGGCAGCCAGTGCCTCCAAGATCTGGGCTTGTCGCAGAGACAGCAAGACCTTTTCCTCATCTTTGGTATAGGTGACGACAAGATACTCGACCTGGGGAGGGGGAGATTAGCTGTTTGCGAAAAGGAGGGTATGGCGTGCGATTGGGACAATGTTACCTCATCTCCCCATAACAAGGCATCTCGCTCCTTTCCCTTGGCCTTGTTCCATATCTCCAAGAGTTGCTGATTACGGACGACTGTCAGCATACAGGGCCAGTATTGATAGGTGGATGAAGTCGGGGCGACAGACCTTGATGCCCCATTCTCTGACTTGGTCGGCACGCTTCTTTGCCTCGGGCCATTCCAAGGCGGTTCCAAGGGCTCTGGCGTTGCGTGTTAGTGCTGTCAAGGACGCAGCGTGGCAAGGCCGATGGGCCGATGGGACGGGAGACTCACAGCAGACCCATGTTGGCTGATTATGAGACGGCGACTGCTTGCGCCCCGGAGCTGGAGAATTTGGATGAAGGAGACGATGGTGGGGTGATGTTGATCAGATGTTGAGAGATGTAATGGATGCGTCGGCCCGTGATATATGCATGAGCGTGTGGCTGCAACAGTCGGACACGGCTGGTGAAAGAGTGCCTCTGCGCTTCCCGATGTCCTGGTGGAATGAGCCCCCCGCCAATCTCATGGGCTTTCCAAGACTTGAAAAATATCCCAGAGTCAGGATGAGATTCTCTCGGTCCCCGCAAAAGCGGCAAAAGTGAGCGTCCCACTTTGCGCCCTGCACCCTCGAGTCTCGTTCAGCTCGCCGGAAGTGCTATCTTGATGGCCAGCCTTGTGTAGATGAGTTGGCTAGACCCCGGGGCCGCGCTGTTGGTTTCTCGGTTCCGATTGCCAACGGTCTGGTGTGCTGAGCGACGAGCCGAGACTGCAAGGAAGGGGGGAAAGAGATCCAGAACGCAGGCCTAATACTAATATCTTGCGAGGCGCCGGCTGGCTTTGCAAAGTTCGAGTCGGACTTGAATGTGGAGCACCAGAGCCCACAGCCGACAGTCACATTGGAACTGGCGAATGCTTAGAAATCCAAAGCCTGCACTGCACAGTGGTTCGAACCGCTGGGATGGGGGGTTCTTGACCAAAGAAGGGATGCTGCAGATGGCTGAAGAATCGCAGGGGCCGTTCCGACAGGGCGAAGACGGGCTCAAATTCAATCCAGGCACAAGGAGGCGCGGCAAAGGCACAGCATGATGTCACGCAAGGTTGAAGAGTCGAGACAAGGAAAGAAAAACAAAAAGAGAGAGAGAGAAAGGCAGAGGAAGGCAGAGGAAGGCAAGCTTGATTCAGACAATGCAGCTGCTCAAGTGCCACCGACACCATCCAGACAGTGTCATGGATTGTGTCCGTGGTCAAGACTCCAGAGAACAGACGTGAGCAGCTGCGAGCTGTCATCTTTTTCTGCATGCCAATATCTTCTTCTGTCACTTCGCTCCTTCCGCCTCTTATTAGACCCGGTTTCCGGCCATTCATTGCGAGCAGAATAATTGGCGGTACCGGCTACAAATTCCAATTCCATCATGCTCGTCCCCAAGTCCCTGGCCCGGCCCATGGCAACAGGACATGCACACCTCGTCATTTCGTCACGTCACAGTGCCGCCATGTCGTGATTGACGGACCATGTCGGCCTGACATGGCTATTCTTGCCGCATTTTGTCCTTTGGCCAGCACAAACGCTCTAAACCTAGGTATTCGGGGCTGCCGCACCATCGCCTGCCCACATATTGGCAGGCTCACAGAAGTTCGATGTCATATTTTCCAAATCTTTCTGAGCCAGCGCGCCCAAGCCACTCACTGCTATCATGCACAAGTTCAAGTCTGTTTGCCTAGCCCTTGGCCTCTTCTGGAGCTATTGGCCAGGTCATGATGCATACGGTCTGGCAACGCTGCGACGCACTTGCTCACACCTTCCATTTCAAGTCCACAGAACCTATCAGGGCCTTGTCGTCAATATGTCAGCTACGGTAGTAATAGGCATCGTGGAGCCATTTTTTAGGGCTCCAGCATAATCGATGGATGCGGCGATCCGGGATCGTTGGTGTTCAAATGGGGCAGGCTCCTGTTGAACACGTGACATGATTGTGGGTGTAACTGTGTGTATTTGTGGCGTCGGTGAGCCTGAGCCGACAGTGCCCTGGAACGATTTCTTTTAAATCAGCTGCTTTATGTATTCCATACAACAAAGAGAGCGTGCAAAGAGAGCGTGTTGCACATGGAATGCAAAAGAAACCATAGAATGTGACGTAAGCCCGGTTAGTGTGTTTGACCATTTACAGTGAGGAACCACCATTTTTATAACGTCCAACAGTAACAGGGTGAGACCCAACGTAGCCTCCGACCCACCTAGACCTTTGTGCTTTATACTACATATGGGCTGCTGTGTTTATCAAGGGCCTGTCCAGTATTATACAGTAGACAGAGTCCTGGGGACTCCTGGTGCTGCTGGACGGGGGGTGATGTGCGCCAAGATAAGGGGAGAAACTTTGAGTACATGACTCGATGGCTTACAGTGAGGCTAAACCATCGACATGACTGCCAGTGGTCGATGGGTCGGTTGGTGATGCTTCGGGTGGAAGCATAACTTTGTGGGAATCAGCCTGAAAGTGGGGGGAGGGGAAGCAAAATGCACCGTGTTCAGCCTCTGGGTTTTGGACCCTTCGCCTTGGACTGGCCAGAAGAGCCTGGTTGGTCCCTCTGACTTTTTGGTGGGCACCAACTTTATTCGCTCAAAAGCTCTTCAGTATTGGCTCAATGCTGGCGGGCTTGCAACCAGGCGGCACATGCGGCACCTAACCAGAATGACCAAACGAACAGGTGATTTGCCTCTTCAGTCTCTTCAGTTGACCGGTTGAATCCACCTCGCAAGGTCGAGTTCCCCCGCCTTTGCGCTGCACGGTCCAGTGACTGCCTGACTGAGGGACAGGCTGCACAGCACCAGCACCTCCCAGCAGCACCTTTCAAGCTCCCTGACCAGGGTACGGAGAACCGCTAGTAACACCAGCTCACTGGCACCAGGGCTGCCCAACCACGGCTCGATGCATTCTGGTGAGGTCCCGTTGGACGAATCACCACTGGACAAGGCCACCAAGCCATCTCCCCTCTCGGCATATCACCGACCCTCCATCCCGATACATATTTCTGATATCACACTATCAATCCCAACGCTACAGCGGTGAATTCCAACCCTTTGACCAGTGGTTCCAGCCGAATTATCAAGCATCACGTCTTGTCTTTGCCACAATTTGGTGACGATTCAGTGCTGTCGACTGTCACAACACGCCTGGCAAGCCCCGGTCGGCCACAGCTTCCTCGAGTGCCTGCAACAACAAACGCGAGCTGCATATTCGACAGACGGGCTGTCGTAAAGACCAAGTCATGAATCCCCATCAGAAGAACAAGGTCGACGTCAAGGTGAGCTCGCCCAGCAACGTCACGGCTGTTCTCCCACTGTCCTCTCTCGGGCTGTCATGTCTCACGGCCACCACCCCGCTCTGTGCCCAACCTGACGACTTCTTTTTTACCCTTGCCGGCTTAGCACGGGACGTCATGGACGCCGTCACGCCTCTGGTCGTGGCATTTCAGTGACCTGGCGAGGCTACATGTTGCCCCAAAAAAAATCAATTACTGACTTGTCCTTTCCTGAGTAGTCGCTCTCCCCTGAAGAGCAGCGCCTCTTCCGACTATACGGCAAACTCCCCTCTCGTTCCGATCACTTCGCAAAGCACCTCAAAGACCGAAAATACTTTGACTCTGGCGACTATGCCATGTCCAAGGCTGGAAAAGGCGATGGCGTCGATGCCGGCGCAGTCGGTTCGCAGCACCCTGTCCCCGAAAACATCCCTCACCTCTCTTCGCCCATCAACAACGGAGCGAGCATTCCAAAGCACGGCCACCATGGTTCTATTGCTGGTATCCAAGCCGGCAGTCCAGTCAAAGAGAGCAGCTTCCTGAATCGCGAAACCAGTATAGACGAAGGTTCTAGTGCAGCCGCGACGGCCAGTACAAATAATACTTCCGTTACTTCTGCACCTCTACAGTCCAATGAGGGTATTCCAATTCGCCGATAGCCATGGATCCAGATACTTGCAACGGGATGTGAAACGGTGACGGGGGTTGGCGTGTACGCAAATATGAAGAAATGATGGTCCGCGCAGTGGCGCGTTTGACACGACATGACTAGCTACTTTCCTCTGTTTTTTTTTTTCCTTTCTCTTGTTTTTGAACTTTTTCCATGTTTCTTCTTTGCTAGTGTTGGCACAAATAAGCTCGCAGAGTTGGCGTTGGTTCATGGCACAGGTGCCAGTTGCTGAATTTTGCTCCTATCCAAGGGTATATCAAGAAGAAAACAAGTTGAAGAGAGAGAAGAAGAAAAATGACACCGGCACCCTTGCTCTACTCTGGCGCTGGCCGAAGAGGTGTATTTACGGGCTGCAAGCCGGACTGGTGATTACAATCTGGGGTCGAATGGGTGGTCCGTTGGCACGCACTACTGTCATTCTCTTTCCACTTGGACTCGAGGCTAGTCACAAGTATGTATGTGTTAGTACGATTTTTTTTTTTTTTTTTACGAATCAAATATGCTCACAGCTGCGAAATTTGCTGTATAAACAATGATTGAAGGAGCTTCTACGCCAGGGCCTTGGCAGCCATTTCCCTTGCGCCTTCAAACGTCTTGTTCCCGCCAATGAAGCCGGCGGCGTGCACAAAGACGCAGCCGCCAATGCCGGAAATGCCATCCAACTCGTCGTCGCGGAAGCCTCTCCACGCCTCGGGCAGGGGCTTGCGGCTGACAAAACTATCCTTGGACTCGGGCACGCACTGGATCCTCCACTTGGCCCCGGGGGCGGTGGACTCGGGGTACAGGACATACAAGACGGTGGGTTTGTCGTCTTCCAGAGTGTACAGGTGGTCCTTCCACGGCACGCTCTGGCCCTCGAAGACGAGCACCCTGCCCTCGGGGTCGAAGTCGGCCCTCTTGTCAAAGGCGGCCTGGACGATGGCGCGGGCGGGCAGCCAGGCAGAGGCGTAGTAGTCGAGGTCGCGCTCAAACTCGTCGCCGATGCGGCGGCTGGCCAGCTCGAACCTGGCATCCTCGGCGCGCTGGGCCTCGACGGGGTCGCTGGGCCGCTCGTCGTTCCAGTTGGGATTCAGCCTGCCGACGACGGCGCCCAGGGTGAAGCCGCCCTCGCTGTACCTCTTCTCCAGGCCGGCGGCGGAGACGGCAGCCGGGTCGTAGACGCTGATGCCGTTGTCGTGGGCGTCGAGGGCCTCGACGAAGCTCTCGTACAGCTTGTCGTGCAGCAGGCGCACCTCGGGGGCGTCCTCGCCGACGTCACCGCCGAGCTTCTGGGCGACAATGGCCCTGCCAAAGTGCATGTAGACGAGGCCGGCGCTCGACAGCTTGGTGCGGCGGCCGGGAAAGGTGGTGGTGAAGCCGCGCTGGTGGTGGTCGTAGCGGTGGCGGCGGGCGTCGTACTCGCCGCCCACGTCGACGACGGTGTGGCACGTCTCGAGCAGCTTGGGGTCGCGCGTGCGGACGAGCTCCGAGTCGTGGTATGTGGGAAGCATTCGCAGCATGTGCACGGCCAGGGCCTCGTCGGCGTGGAAGTGGCCGTTGTGCGTGCCGATCTTGGGGCCCGTCTTGAGGCGTTTGGGAGCGGATTCGGCCATGGTGGTGATGAGGCGACGGAGCATGAACTGGCCTTTTTTTGTTTTGTTTTGAATTCTCTTGCTGCCGGTTGACGCTGGTGGTGGACGGTTGACACTGGCCAAGATGGGAATGCGTTTTTCTTTTTGGAGGGGAGCTCCAGGTGGGGTTGAGCTTGGACCAATCAGGTGTTGCGGATTATGCTCTCGACTTGGCACAGCTATAATCTTTACATTTAGTTTGCACTGAGTCTGTGTTGTTTCTATCTTGTTGTTGTTGTTGTTGTTGTTGTTGTTAAAGCTAGCCAGCCAAAGCCAGTGTCTAGGCCTCAATCTATAGTTTCTGTTTCCATCTTGGCAAACTTCAGCTATTTGACATGTTCGCGCCCAATCCCACTCATGTCCACGTCTGTCGTCTTGGTCGCTGGCCCTCGCAATCCCGCTTCGCCCCCCTTGTCGGTTCCCACAGAGGCCTGCGTCCGGCCAGAACCGACATTGACGGTTCTCGCGTCTGCCGACTGCCAGTCTGACGCCGTGGGCGGCTGGTCAGGGAGGGGGAGGTTGGCCTGCACCTCTGAGATTTGATCGGCTTTGGATCCGGGCATTGTGTCTTGCTATGTGTACCGAGTAGAAAACGGCAAGTCTTGAGTTTGTATTAGCGCCCATCACCGGTGTTGCCGTTCCGTGGCTCGCGTACCTTTTTTTCGTGACCGATTTCAACGTCTGCTTGACTTGAAAACTGTTGCTTGCAGACGGCTGTTAAATAGATTTTCATCGCACCTATGACGACACTGGTTCCAATTTTCCCCCCTTCTTTCCAAAATACTCCTTGTGACTGTTCTGTCACCGTTGTCAAGGTGTTTTGCCCCGCTGACGTCAATGACGTTGTCTTCTCCAGAAAAAAATGTATTGGCGGGATTCGACAACGGAGAAAGGCTCCGGGTGGTTGGCGGCCGTGATTGTATTTCGTCATGTTGGTTCCTTAGTTGGGCTGCCAACCGAATCCGAACATTGCCCTAAGCGCCCGCTGTAACGAATGTATACCTTGATTGTGCGGCTCATGGTAGTCTGGTTCGTAAAACATGAGGTTTCCCTCACATATATTTCTGTCCGTCTCGGCAGAAATTGCCGCAATTCTGCCAGTACCTCTCACATAAGATTGCTGGGTCATGTTGACAGTAGTCGCACATGGCCATTCGCCCTTGCTGTATAGGTTCCAAGAATGGGGAGATGGAAAATAAGAAGAGTTGAACACGTCAACCCAGTATTGAGTATCAAATACCTCATGATACCAGTGGCCGTCCCATTGACCCCATCTTCAATATTAGAATTGTCCATAATAAAACCCATCAACATCCTCTCAAAAGCCAGTGAAACAGGCCCTGAATTCTCAAGTATTCATCTTGTCAAACATTCACTCGTGCCCTACACCAATTGGTCTTGACATGTTACAAGAGTCACATATCCTCGGCATCACGCCACTTGGGTCCGGCACTGAATCACGGCATTGGCCCCAAACATGAAAAAGACCCAATTACTTGGACGCAAGTGCCGACACACAGTGCAGTTTACAAGTCTCGTCGTTACATCCATGCCTAGCGAGTATATAAAAGCCAACCCAAACGCCAAATCGCCCTATCCCGAGGCCACGGCCGCACAAACACCAAACTCACCCCGTCCTTCTGTCCGTCTCGGCAGAAGTTGCCTTGTCGGCAGTCTCTGGGCTCAGGTAGTCGGCATCCTCGGCGGCTTCGTACTCGGCAATCAAATCAGCCACCACCTCCCTCGCCTCGTCAAACTCGTTGAGATTTTCGGCAAACGGGGCCGTCTTTTTGTACCCTTCCATAAAGGCGTTGCGCTTGCGCATGCCGTCGTATTGTTTCACGATGCGTTTGAACAGCTACACTGCGAGTTAGGGCCTCCACTCTCTCGCGAGGAGGGGGGAAACACAAAACACATACCGTGGCGATGCTGGTGTGGTTGGCGAGCATGAGCCCGCTGACCCTGTGGCTCATGGGAATATAGGGGCTTCTCTTGGTCAAGGCCACCTGGATACTTGCCGGACCCCAGGGGATAAAGGTCGCCAGTCTGCGCTCGCGGATGCGGAGAAGACTCTTGTGGACGTCGGTGGGGTCAACCTCGCCCTGGATAACGTTGAGGATGGAAATGTAGCAGCTCTTCTTGCCGGGGACCGTGGACACCATGCGGTTCTTGGGCTGGAGCAGCCGGCGCATGACGTCGAGCACTGTCGTCTTGCGCACCGTCTTGGCCTGCTCGACCTGGTCGCCCGTGAAGGGCGTGTACGCCGTCATGAGGAAGTGGCATCTGGGCGTGGGGATGAGCGACGCCAGGATGCTGACGAGGTCGTTGTGCATGTAGCCCGGGTATCGCAGCGTCGTCGTGCTGGCCGACATGACGGTGGCGACCTGTCGGCGTCAGTCAATTAAAATTCTCAGCACGGCGTCACCAAGTCATGATGCCTACCAGCTGGTTCGTCTGCTGGAAACTCGGTTCCTGAACATGCAGTCTGTCCGCCGCAATGTGCGACAGCGCCCCGTTGTCCAAGACGACTACCGAGTCTGCATTCTGCGTCAACCGCCTCATCGACAGGATGCTGTTGTACGGATGCACCACTACGTCGCCCGAGTTGGTGGTATCAGGGAAAACGGAATACGTCTGGATAATCTTCTTTGGGAACCGGTCATTCAGCCTCTCGAGAAGAAAGCTGCCCAGTCCGGAGCCCGTTCCGCCCGCAATGGAATGCAGCATCATGAACCCCTCCAGGGAGTCGCTGCCGTCGGCCTCTCGGTCAATCATCTCCATGATGTCCTCGCACACCGCCTCGCCAGACTGGTACCCATCGCCCCAGTTGTTGGCCGCGCCCATGCCATTCTTGCCCACGTAGAAGTTTTCCGGGTTGTAAATGTTCTTGTACGGGCCTGTTTGGATGCCGTTTATGACCTGTGTCCGCCATTAGCCACTCTGTGCCACCATCTCCTGGCGGGCTTGGGGAGTGTCGTGGGAGACCCACCCTCGGCTCGAGGTCGATCAGGATCGCTCGCGGGATATATCTCGTGTCGTCGCTCTGGTAGTAAAAGACGTCTTTGCGGTCGCCGCCCTCGGTCGCAAAGTCCTCCAGGTTGCCGTCTTGGCTGATGCCATGCTCCAGGCACAGCTGCTGCCAGAACTGGCTACCGACTGAAACTCCCGAGTTAGCAGCTACTTCTTCAGAGGAAAGCTAGGCACCGTCCCCAAGGCCGCGTCCTTGCATCTCGACGCTGAAGGGGGGAAGGGGGGAAGGGGGGAAGAGGGAGGAGGTGCGCTGCCGCGTCTCAAGTGGAATAATTACGCACTGCTGTTGCCGCACTGTCCAGCCTGGATGGTGATTATCTCCCTGCAGCAGAATCAGCAAAGCCATCTTCATCGGAACTTCCGCCATGGACCAAGGTACAGACCTTGGCATCGTGATTGGGCTGGGCAATGAAATGTTGCTAAGCTCCAAGTTGCCCTACGCCTGAGCTGCCAACGCGACGACGCGACTGGCTGGTGTTGTACCTTTTAGCTTGTCCTGGACCCCGCCCCCACGTTTTATCAAGGCCCAGCAGCTCGACACCGACACTTTGCACAGACGACAAAATCAAGCAAATGGACAAGATTGGGCTCCTTGCGTCTGGGAAATGGACAAAATGCACCCCAAAGTGCGATGCTTGGTTGAATTTGAATCAAGACACAATTACAAGTTTTGTTACATGGCATATCCACTCCTCTTGCACCTTCCTCTTGCACCCTGCGAACGTCAACAAGATAAGAGGATGCACCTTCTTCACCATTCATCATCCCAATATACACTTCCAAGACCGTCTCTTTGATAATTCGAAACAGAAAACAACTAAAATGCTCTAAAAACGCCCATGAATGGATGCTCCCTATACCCTACCTATTTTATGACCAACCCGACTTGGTCAAAGTTGGCATGCGCCTGTCCCATACTCACAAATCGCCCTGGCAAACATATCAAGTACTTTACTTCTTATTTGACGCCTTGTTGACTTCCAGAGACTCTGCCAGTTCCTTGGCGAGTTCCTTGGTCTTCACTTGTATCATCCACGTCTCCAGCCCATCTCCCTTTTCGTTTGATGTCGTCAGCTTGACATACTTTTCATCCGCCTTGTACGCCAGGTTCGGCAACAAGGCACGGTTAAGAGCCACGTGGCCGCGAGGCTCAGCTCGCAGGAGAAGTCGAACGAGCTTCGACTCCTTATTCTGCAGCAATCTCAACTGTCCTACTCCTTGGGTGGACCAGGGGCTCTTTGACTTGGGCTTGTGATCGTCCGACTTCTCAGCTGCTGGAACAAACTTCAGTACCTTGGCTCGCACCTGGTGGAGCACCGTCTCGTCGTCATCAACGCCATCCACCAAATTAATCTGCTCATGCTTCTCGCCGTCTTCGTTGTTTGCCTCGGCGCCGTCCTTGGCCGTGTCTGCCTGAGTTGAGGGCTCCGGCGTCCCAGCAGCCGGCGTCGTAGCCAAGCTAGAACCACCACCGAAGTTCAAGGGAGAGTCTACACCCGTCGCTTTAGCGGCGCTATTTTGCGGCGCGGAAAAGGAGACTTACTGGTTCCGGTGGTTGAAGATCCACCAGCTGGCGGCTGGAGGTTGAAGGCCGGAGCAGCTTGGTTGGAACCAAACCCGGAACCAGTCCCCTGCGGCGCCACGCCCCCAGCCGAGAAATTGAAAGAAGAAGCGCCGCCAGATCCCGAGGCGCTGCCAAAAATGGGAGCCGAAGTGCTCGTGCCCTGGTTTGCTCCGAACACCGGGCCTCCCGTGGCAGTTGGGGTGGGTGCGTTACCGCCGCCGCTGCTAAACTGGAAAGGCGAAGAGGTTCCAGTCGGCGCAGAAGCAGCGCCAAAGGAAAAGGCGCCCTGGGAACGAGGCGCCGCCAATGTGCTAGCACTGTTACCACTGTTCCCGGCAGTGAACGGGTTGCTGAAGCTACTACCTGCTGCCCCTCCAGCAGAATTCGCGCCGCCAAAGTTGAAATTGAAGCTACCTGAGCCAGAGGCGGGGCCTGTGCTTGACGACGTACCCCCAAAGCTGACCGTACCGGCGCTGGTAGTGCTACCATTTGGTGCAGGGGCCGATGATGACCCAAATATGCCGGCTGCAGGGGCTGTGGGCTGGCCGCTGGGGAAGCTGAAGATGGGGGTTGAGTCTCCGCCTGCGCCGCCACCATTAAACAACTTCTTCTTTGCGGGGGAAGGCACGTCCTGTTTCATGGGGCTGCCAAACTGGTTGCCTGACGCACTGGCGGCCGGGGGCGACTTTGGGGCGCCAAACAGGGGCTTCAACCCAGTTGCAGATGGAGCGGTGGTGTTGTTGGTGCTACTAGCGGCAAAGCTGAAGATGGGCGCTGGAGCATCTGTCTTTGCCGCAGTTGAGTCAGTCGTGGCTCCCAGCGTGGCTCCCAACGGGGCTCCAAAGAGCGGTTGTTGCGGCTGAGTGGTCGGGGTTGTGGCACCACTTCCAAACACGCTGCCGGCTGTACTGACAGGCTTAGATGCAAAGATAGATGGAGCATTGCTTGCGGTGGCGGGGGCGCCTGCAGAGCCATCAGCGTTGCCAAACAGACCGGGCATCTGTTTAGGAGCCCCCTCAGTGGTTGAAGCCTTGGCAGGTTCGGCGGGCTTGGCACCAAATAGTGTGGACGACGTAGTCGACTCGACAGGTTTGCTGGCTTGACCGAAAAGGGTGGATGCGCCGGTCGTTGTGTCGACAGCCTTTGAAGTATCAGGTTTGGCCCCAAAGAAACTGAACGCGGGCTTGGAAATTGCAGCGTCCTTTGGTGTTTCGACGTTGGTTGTTGGCTTGGACTGGGAGAGGGAGGAAGCAAACGGTGATTGCGTTGTTGCTGTCGGCTTGATGTCAAACATATTCTTCTTACGTGGCTCTGACTTGTTCTCCTTGTCCGATTCACCACCATCCCTGCCAGCCTCATTGGCGTTGGCTGTGGTCGACGATTCTTTGGCGGTAGGCGGGTCTGGCTTTGCGGCGCCAAACATGTTTGACGCTGTAGTAGCCTTCGGGCCGAATATGGAGCTTGCAGAGCTAGATGCCGCGGCGCCAAACAGAGCACCAGCAGGCGCTGGTGTAGACGAAGGGGCAAACTTGATAGGTGTGGTTGAGGGATTCCAAGTCTGGTCAGTGACGGAGGGCTTTTCTGAAGCGGGTTCAGAGACAGATTCGGATACCGCCCCTGACTCCGGTTCCAGTTCGGAAGCTTCAATCTTCTCTTCGACGCGGACGGGCTGGCCATCGCTTCCCTTCGTCACCCGGTCGAACAAGCTGCGGCCAGGAGTGCTCTCGCGTGTACCGGGGGCACTCGACAGACCAGCGCCGAGGCCACTGGTCGGAGGAGCAGATTCCTTGTCGAATATACTAGAACCGACCTGCGAGCCAATGTCTCCCGCGCCACTGGCGGGAAGACTAGGCCCATCGCTTTGACCTGCTTCTTGGCTATCGTCTTGTTCCGAGTCGGCTTCGCTCTCCGCATCAGCATCCATGCCGCTGTTTTTGGCAGAGCTGGCATCCGATAGATAGCCAAATATGCCTCCAGCTCCGGGTGCAGCTTGACCAGCAGGGGGCTTCAGACTGGTGAAGACGGAGCGAGCCAAGTTGCTGCTGTTAGTTGGCTTGTTGACACTAAAAGGGTTTGGCTTCGGTGCACTGGAGGTGCTGGCCGCTTCCTCAGCAGGTTTGGGCTTATTGGCAATTTTTTCGAAGAGGGACTTGGCGGAAGAGGGTGTCGACTTCTGCATCTTTGCGGGTTGCTCTTCACTCACAGACGCCTTTCTCTTGTTCTTGCCGACCGCGGGAGTTGAAGTGGTCGCAACAGGGGCTGGTACTGGACCGGACTCATCGTCCACAGCTCGTCGCTTGCCGCCCTTGAGGGTGGAAGTTTCTGCAAAGTCTTCGGTAGCCTTTCGCTTCTTAGATGCAGTAGACTTGGAAGGGGTCGCCTCCTCGTCTTCCTCATCTTCTGGTTCAGGTAATCCATGCTCACGACGCCACCTCTTAAGGACGTCCTTGGATGGCTTCACATTCTGGAACTCATACAAGCCGTAGCGCAGAAGAATAATACTTCGACTTTTCTCAAACTCCTTTGCAAAGTTGATGACGTTCAACTTCCAGTCCTTTCTGGCAAATATCTCGTTGGCAGCATATTTCAGTCGCCTCAAGTCGAGAATGCAACAGAACTGGCGGCGTTGTTCTTCATCAAGCTCGGGAGGGCAGAGGTGTGCTAGAAACTGATCTGCGTAAATGGAGCCCTTGGAGTTCCACTCCTTGGGCACCTTTTGCGTCAGGGCTTCGCCCGTCAACTCGGGAGGCGGTGACGCGATGCGCATCGGAAACAGCTCCTTGGTCGTTGTCTTGGCAGCCAGGCCACGAGGTGTTGCCTGTGCGATGGAGTTGCGATAGACGCGAGACGGCTCCGGCGTGGCGCCAGGGGCGAAGACCTTTTTCATTGTGCTATTGGGGATGCTTGGGGAAAACGTAGAGGAAGGGGGGCTCTCGGTGATGGCGGAAGCTCGAAAGATGTTTCGTGCCGTCGCGATCGAGGTCTTGTTGAGAGAGCTTGCTGGGACGTCGTCGCGCCTTGTCAGCAGCTTCTTTGCTGATGAAGCATGCGGCGTGCCCAAGCGCCTCGCTGAGGAACTGCTGAAAGGAGATGCAGCTGCAGCAGAGGAGCGTTTTGCAAAGGGCAGCAGAGGTCGAGACCTAGGAGTGCCGTTGGTGGTGGCTTCGACGATGTCGTCGCCGGGAATGGAAAAGGTGACCATTCTCGCGTGGCGAGGGTGAATAGAAAGCAAGAAACAAGGGGGCGTCGAAAAGGCACGGGTTCGACGGACAGGTTCGGGGAGACAAAAGGAATTTGATGTTATGTAAATTGCGAATGGCCGATGACGAGGAGAAGAAGAAGAAGAAGAGGAGGAGGAGGAGGAAGAAGAAGAAGAAGAAGAAAAGGATGTCGTCCCAAGTCGTCGGCTGGTTGCGACGTTGTGCCAAGGAGAAGTTCGCGTCTAACTGACGAAACTTTTTTTCTCCGGGGGGCAGAAGATCTTGGGGTGAAGGAGAGGCAAGAGCGAGTTGCCCCAGGTGAGGAAAAAAAAAGGCCGGGTAAGCAAGCGACTCTGGAGAGTCTACAAACCACCTTGCAATCTGAAGGAGATGGTGATGACCTATGGTCTCTGCGACTCGGATGGATGCAGACGCGCAAGAAACAGTCGCATCTGGTCGCAGGCCTGGAGGCGTCGTGTGGATTTTTCGGGGATGGAAAAGGGTCGAGGCAGGTAAGTGAGAGTGAGTGACCAGTGCTCAAGTCTGCTGGTGCGAGGACAAAGGTGTTTTAGGGTGCCCCCGACTAGTAGGCCGTGGCAGCCACTGGACTGCCTGGAGCCGGTTCTGCACCCAGATCCCTGGCCTCGCCTTGTTGACTCGGGGAACACTCACGACTAGAAAGGTCTTCCATCGGCCTCCATGGTTGGCCAAAGCTACACGCAGCTGCCCCACTCCAGTTTGCCGGCCCGCCCGTCAAGGGAATCGATTGGAACACAAACAAGGCGGCGCACTGGCTTGCCTAGAATATGAGGCGTAAATCTAAGCCTAAAGCATCGACTCCATCAGGCCTTTTACTGTTGCTGTTTGTCCGAATCATGGGCGCTTAAAGCAAACTACGGGGGCTACCAACAGTCTGGTCTGTGTACGGAGTGCCAAGTACTGTACAAGGACTAAGTACTATCTGGCACCTGACCTGTGTACTGAGTGCCAAGCTCTGAGTTTATTGTATTCGCACAAAGTAAGTCCCCGTTGGTAATTGTCATCATCACCATCCCACACGACAGGTTGAAACTTCTGTTCCCAATGTAAAACACATTTCTATCCATCTTACGGGACCCAACTACGCGATGACGGTCTAGAATAAAAGAAAGAAAAAAGGGCATCGCGGCATTCCATTGGGTGCCAAGGTTGGGGGGACACTGGCACGGTGACATTATGCCCCATTCACTTAGTATCTGGGAGGTAGCAACCTGCAGTCGCATCGTGACAATTCGAAGAGGTCGATTGAAGTCCTATCTGGTGACCTATATATAATTAAAAACGAATGTTGTCTTTCTCCGTGCTTGCCGCTCAGCTACCATGTCGAATCGTCTCAAGGTAGAATGCACGGTTGGCAGACAGAGAGTTGCCCATGCCGAGCATTGTTCCAGAGAACAGATTCAAGAATAAGGAAAAGTTACAATTCAGCCATCAATATAACAACACACACATTCGCACACATCCCTCTGTGTACTGCCATCGTCGTCCACCTACGATGCAGCAGCAGTCTACTTCTTCGGGAGCTTCTTCTCCTGCTCTTCCAGAAATTCTTCGTCAGAAGCATCTAGAATATCGTATTCTTCGTCAGTCAAAAAACCATCTGCCGAAGTATCCCACCCATCATCCTCGCCGCATTCCTCAAAACCATGCTCAGGAGCATCGAGTGTAGTCTCGGTCTTGGCTTCCTCGTGCATGCTGGCACTTGGCGATTCCTTCTCGAGTTTGGGGAAAATCATTATGCTGCTGGACTGGCTGGACTCGTCGATGGGCTCATTCTTGACCGAGGCTGGACCAGATGAGGCCTTGGGCTTGACCTCAGGGGCGGCAGCAGCTCGGACGACAACCTCACACCATAGACGATGTCCAAATCGCACGCCGTCGGCAGTGGTGAGGCGCCAGTATGAGATGCTTTTACCGGAACGGACAGGCGTGCGGAGCAGAGCTGTGAATGAGTGTTCTTGTCCAGGGGCAAGAGGGGTATAGCAGACAGTAGATTCAGAGGCTGACACAAGTTCGAGAATACCAGCGGGGTGGGCCGAATCAACATGGCCCATGTAGTCGCCGCCCACAAACTTCACAGAGCATCCAGCGGGCCATGAAGTTTTGCCTTCATTTCGGAGAACCCAGGTCTGTTCAAAGACATGGTTGGGGGGGAGGATGGTGCCATCTGCAACAGAATCACGGATGAAGACGGCGCGGTGCTCCTCCTTCTCCTCCTCCTTGGATTCGGACTTGGGAGCCGGTGCCGCCGCCGCAGGCTCGGGCTTGGTGATTGGCTCCTTGGCGGGGCGCGGAGGCGGGACGTCTGCTTCAACAGGCTTGACATCGACGACGGTCTGCACGGCGTTGACAGAATTGATGGCGGGCTGGGCAACTGTCTCGGTAGCCTTGGAAATGGTGCTAGTGCGGTCTCCCATGGCGGGCATGCGCTTGCCGTCCTGGTGTTCGCCACTGGTGGTGACACTGACATGGCGAACAGGTGTCTTGAACTTAATGAGTGGGTGTGTCTTGTTATGCTCATTGGCGGGGCTGGCCTCGCAATTGGCGCAGAAGTCAAGATCATGGCACACAGCACACTTGTAGCGGATGCCTCGAATGTATGAGGTCATGGCATGAGTGGCGCTACAAAGCGGGCCATCACAGCATATGCCCACATGCACTGGTTGAGAAACCAAAGACGTGTGCAAATCGGTGAGAGGCTCGTAAATAGGAGCGAATCGGTGGTTAGGATGCACAAAGTGTGCGTTCTGGACACAGTCACTGCAGTAGTCCCAGTCAGGGCAGTCAAGGCACTTGTGGCGGACTCCAGTGACATACTGTTGGTTGATGCAAGGTCAGTAACTGAAGGCACCAAGAGGTCTGAATATTGTGTGCGTCACTTACGGAATCACATCCATCGCAGATGGCGTGGTGCACCTGGTTCCGACCAGGATTCATCTTGACGCGGATATGAGTGGGCATCACAGTGCCTGGCACGGCAACTGCAAAGCCATGCTTGGGGTGATGGCCATGGCCGCCCCTGTCGAAGCAGACCTGGCAGAGGTCGTAATCTTCGCAATTTGTGCAGTGAAGAAACTCGCGCTCGGGGAGTTCTGCGTTATAATTGTCAGTAAATGGGTTTGATGATCATGGCAACCAAAATGGGGCAAGTGTGGAATGCAACCAACCTCGAACACACTGATTGCACGTGCGCATGTTACCAACATGAGCCACGAGGGGGGCTGCAAGATTGATGGTGGGATTTGTTGGCCTTGCACAAGGAATTTGAGATGGGCAGCAAAGGCTTGGGGTCGGCTGGTACTCGGGCACTTGGGGTTGGAAGCTCTCCTTCTTTTCGGGCTTCTCCTCGACGGCGAGTTCCTCCCTCGCGGTGGCCGTGATCTTCATCCTGGGAGATATGGTCTCGGTTGTGCTGTTAACAATCTGGCCATTGTTCAAAATACGCTTGATCAACCAATGGTCATCGCTGTGGCATGTAATGCCCCGGTCAACGCAAGACTGACACAAGTCAAAGTCGCCATCATCGCAGGTAGAGCAGTGGTAGTGAGCATCTGGAATGTTGCGTTCGCAGCTGTTGCAGCAAACAGCGAAGGCGGCACCAGCGGTTGGGCATGCGGGCGAAAGAGGACCGGACAACCTGGGAACGCTGGAGGTCGTGGTAAACGGCTGGCAGCTGGCCATCTGAGAAGTGAGGGAGGCGAGTTTGTCCGTTGACATCATGACTTCTTTGATGCGGCTGTCGAACTCGGCCTTGTGGTCGCGAAGAATCTTGGCGGCCTCCTGCAGCAGATTTGCGTCGTACTGCTTTGTGATGGTGGTGCGAGATGAGCTAGCCGTCTCCAAGGGTGTCGGGTTGGCGTTGACAGGCTCCGAGTTCTCAATAGGGGTGACCTGGGCGGGCTGAGCAATCTCGGGCTCCGGGGCGGTCTCGGTGGTTTCCGGCTCATCCTCGACAGTGACGGGCTTTGGTGACGATGATTCCATCTGGGGAAGAAGGCAAACACGAAGCTTGAGCTTGGACTTGGCCTTGGCAGCTCTGTAAAGCTGCTTGTAGACGGCCATGTTGGAAGCATCAAGCATGACAAATGCAGCGGCAGAGTCAGAGTAGCGCTCAATCATGATCTTGGAGTCGGCAGGGATCTGCAGAAAGGTTCGGATCTGAGGACGGGAATCGGGGTCAGCCATAGTCTGGGAGATGCAGAATGCTCCTGCCCGGTTTCAAGGGAAAGTTGAGGTTGACTTACATGTTCTTCGAGGACATGGGGAACCATCTCCCGGAGAGGCATCTTGGCCCTGCGAGTGACACCCTCAAAGGTCACCTTGAGGGTGACCACGGCATCGGGTCCAGCATGAGAAGCTGACGACATTTCGACAAGTGCAGCGTCTGTGCAGAGCCACAGCGACTAGGCAAAAGTAAGTCAAAGATGCCGCTTATGTGGGATGTTGTGGTCAGGAAGGAAGCCGTCTTGAGCCTGGCGGTCGGAGAGTAGATGATAACACACACACACCTTACTAACAGGACGGTGTCGAAGGTGAAGAGTCGACAGGTTGGGGGGATGCGCAAAGGTTATCGGTCGCACGGCAATGGGAGTGGCCTGGGCAACTGTGTGACCGCCTAGAGGGTGGTGGCGGCGGTGGAGCAGCTGCGTACGTAGGCAGAGAGGCAGCTGGTTGAGTTACGCGGCTTAACAGACTAAGCCTTCCCGACGACGAAGGTTGAGGAACTGGGTCGAAGAAGGCGAGGGGCAAACGCGAGATTGCCGGTGGCGAGACGGGGGCAATAAGAAGGAAGCAGAAGGAAAAGAGAGGTACAATATGTTGACCCTCTTATGCCTCGAGGTGCTGCAGGAGAGAGTCGAGATGCAAGATGCAAAGCACGACCTTGGGGGGGAGTATGGGGATGTTAAGGAAAGGAAGTGGAGCGAGAAATGGGCCAGCCGACGTCAAGGGTCTGGGCCGGAAGCTCGAAGCTGGCCTGGTGAGTAGATGGAAAGAGGAGAAGCGGCGGTGGGCACTGAACGGATTTGGGGACGCCGTGGAACTAAAGACGCCGTGTGGTCCTTGAGTTGTGGAGGTGCTACGGTGGTGGATCCTGACCTGTGAGCGTCTGGTAAGGGCTGCTGGCCAACGCAGACCTGACTCCGACGGGATGCCGCCCGTTCAGCTGCTCACTCAGATGCGGTCCCGAGCCGACAGTGCGTCCAAATCCAATCTCCAATTCCCAAGGCGAGACTGGGCCGGTCCTCCAACGTAACTGAAGATATGAAGTGATTGCAGGGGAGCTTGGCTGAGCGGCAGACAAAGCACACAGCACACAGCACAGGATGAGCAGGGGGGGATCACAGCAACAAGTCTCCGACTCGGCAGACCGGGCAGCTACCCTCAGCATCATGAGACTGGAGGACCACTCATGCCCCAGCTCGGGTGTGATACAATGATACTCCGTATAATAAGCAGCAGCATCAACGCTGGTCCGCGCCTGGGGCCTGGGAGGGAAGGCAAGGAGAGATGGCCAGTCAGGGTGCCCATATGGCTGGCTTGCTGATCAAGGCGGGCGCCCTGCAACCACGAGGGTCAGGCGTGCTGGTGCTTGCTTCTTTTCTTTTCTTCGCTTTGCTCCAGTGTCGGCTTTTAAAACTGAGCCCGGGGATGTCAGTCGCCTGGAACGAGTAGCACCACTATTATGTGCAGGTAGTTCAGCCGTCAGCCAAACGAAAAGAAAACCTGTTACAGTCAATGAGGCAGCTTCAGTATGAGGCGGCGAGTGTGCAGTCGGAGGCGTGGCATCATCCCTTCTGTGTTCCCCTCCCCCTACCGTCTTGTGTTTGTCGATCGAGTCTTCTGTGCTTGAACGGCATGAGCCTCGATCAAATACGAGTGCGAATAATTATCGAGCCACCCTCTGGCCACCCCCGGCATCGGTTTCTGACCTTCACACCGCTCTCGCTCTGTGACGGACACAACTCATGTCTTGCGTCGTCGCTCCTGCCTGCCATCAAGATTTGCACAAAATGACCTGCCCACGACGTCGAACCCTCTCCCTGGTCAACCCCCCTTCAACAGCTGCAGCTTCTCAAAGCTTGTCATGTTCCGTCTTCTCTCGCTGTGCATGCTCGTGGCAGATGGGAAGCGGAGAAGCGATCCACTTGGACACGACCTGTAGACCCCGATCCGCCTTCTCCCCGCCCTTCCGGCTGCGTGACCCGAGCAAGTCGCACCATGCACACCCCATGCCAGAGTGGTATCATACGCAAACAGTCTTACACTTGGATTCTACCGTCGCCTTGGCCCTGGAATGGTGCCTTTTAATAAACGAGTTGGCCTTTATCCCAATTTGATATTCCGCGCACTACCAAACCATGTTCTCAGTTTCTTCCTAGCCCTTGCAAGAGGACACTTAACACCTGAGCTGTGACGCCGACGCAAACTGTGTCATGTCCAACGAGCCAAGCCCAACTGCTTCTCGCTCGCATCCACTGCTGCGAATCAGCATTAATAATGCTTTTCCGGCGACCTAGGCGCGGGGGTGGCGGCGGCAGATGGGCTCCAGCGAGCCCAGTCCATGGGTCCTATCATAAGGCTTGATCTCGCAAAGTCAATCCCAAGTCATCATGCTCATGTCGATAGCTGATACTGTGGCGCTCGCCCTTTCGCCCTTTGGTGATTGAACAGCGCAAGGATCTCCTCGAGCGTAGCTGTGCGCACTGTTTCCGGGGCTTCGAGCTTGGGGCGTGAAGCTTGGTCTAGCCTGACTGTAGGGTAACCATGTCATTATTGGCATTAAAAGCCAGTCACGTACATTAATGTGCAAGATCTATAGCAACTGCAATTTACGCGGGCATAGAGTTTGCAAGCTCCTGGCCCCAGAAGCCAGGCTTGGCTCGAACCGGCGAGTCGCACAATGCGCGGAGACATGGCACCTTCAAACGGTGTTCGGCGCCAGACCGGGGGGGGGGGATGAAAGAACGTTAATGTACGGAGTATGTTGTCCATGAATTGGGGGTGGCGGGGAGAAGACAAAAGGCGCCAGCAGCATGGCGGCGGACAGCGCAGCCCGAGAGCGACGAGAAGCAAAACGGGGCGGGTTGTGCCGAGCGATGACATCAGGTGTCAGGCAAAACATATTGATAGAGTTTCATCAGATGGCCGATCTATCCACCAACATTTGGGTCTTGAAGAACACCGACCAAACCACACTAACTTATTAGAAGGCAGTCTCCAACAGGAAAATTCCAGTCGCTTCAACCTGAGAAGATATAACACGAACCAATCACCAGCCGCACACTGAGATTAAACAGTACTCACCCATATCTGTCTGTCCCGTAGCTTGTCTTGACCATACATACCTAGGTACTTAAGTACTTTACGGAGTACATGTATAAAGTACCCTGCTTCCCTGCTGCCTGTTCATGTTAGCACAGCAATTCAATTCGAGACGCACAGCCCCCGTGCGACGCCAAGAGTTCTCAACTGCGTAGCTTCGGGCCCTTGCCCCGACAAATGAGCTGTCAGCTTTCGAATGGCCGTGCTCGAGTCGTCAAGTCCCAGTGGGAGGTGACTTTAATGCCGAGCATCGAGCTAGCTCGCCTTCGCGTCTACCTGGGCTGCCCATGTATTTCCCTTGAATCATTACCCAGGGGCGGATGTCGGACACAAGCCATGCCGACGACTCTTGGCCTTGGCGACAAAAAGTTGCGACATGACGTAGTTTGCTCCTTGCCCGCTTCTGACTGAATCAGATTGCCCAGCCATCAGTAGTATCTCCTGATGTATGGAGTATATGCCAACCCTCCACGCCACGTACCTACCTACCTACCTAGGTACTTAAGTACTTAAGTAGGTACTTAAGTAGGTACTGTAGGCACTGGCTACGCATCCACCTGTCCTCAGGGATCGTCAACTGGCACATCACCTTTACCAGTCACCTTTTGCTCGCGAACCATTGTGCAATGAAATGAGGCTCAAGTCCTTCGGGTTTCAGGTTTCCTATATAAATGCTCCCAACACCCCAGAACGCCGCTGCCATGAACAGCTACAGAACCAACAGAGAGGCGTCACGATTCCGCTTCAAACATAGAAATGATGTAATAGCATGCTCCTGCCAAAGAGGAAGAACAAGGTCAAATCCAATACCAAAGGAAACCAACCACGATGTGAGCTTTTCCACAGACAGTCCAGGATATTCGCCCCTTAACCAAATCAATGACTGCAGCAGCACAGTGTCCCCTTCAACTAGAACATTTGCAAAACGCCTTTGCAAATAACTCCACTTCAACCTGCCAAACGTCCGCCTACCACCAACACCTCCCACAACACAGGTATTACAGCTGGGCATCTAATGCAGATGATCCCTCGTAATATCCTTTGTACCCCAACATAGAAAAGAGCTAGCATCCACCAGAGAATCATGGATGTGCTCGCCCACGATAATAATCCAATTCCAAAAGACAAGGGGGGAATAAATAGTTGTCAAAACCTCGTCATTTCTTTTTGGTGAAACGCTCCAACGGACCCAAATCATGAAACCCAAGAACCTCCAACCCCGAACACAAACAAGGTGGAAAGGGGAGCCGAGCAATTAACAAGGTGACAAAGAAGCTTATTCCCTACACATAACTGAAGCGAAAGAGGCACTACAGCGTAGCTATTAAATCGGGAAACTGAGACATGGGCTGAAAACAGGCAACATGGTAGCAGTTGAATGGTCCCCAGCCCTACTGTGGGTAGTAAACCATCCCCGAGGCATGTTGAGGATAGTAGAACCCGTCAGGGCTCGGCGTCACCATTCCTCCCATGCCCATGACGCTCGGCTGATATCCTTGAGGAGCAGTATAGGGCGGATAAGAACTAACAGGCGCTATCTGGCTGGCGTCGTAATAATAGACCATGCCGTTTACTTCTTGTGCCACGAGATTCGAACCGGTCGAAGGGTTGTGTCCGTGGCCGCCATGCGAAGCTGGACCTTGATCGGGCTGGCCTTGATGAGCAAATCCGCCTGGTAAAGTTCCTGGCTGGGCACCAGGAACGAATGCAGGTGCTGGCCCGGCTGATGCAATATTCGAGCCGGCATACCCAGGGGGATAGTAGTATCCTTGCGGCGGCTGGGCTTGATACATCTGCTGGCCGTAGTATTGCGACTGGGCATACGTGTTGGGCTGGAACGGCGCAGCATGGATGGCTCTCTCTGGAATATGAGAGAGCGGTGTCCCGGTCGAGTGCTGGGAAGGATATGAGGGCCGTCTTGCGTGCGCCTCGTGACCATACCCGTTGGCCATTTGCATGGGAACCTGCTGATGAAACGCTCCATGGAAGGACTGAGACCCGACTCCCTGTGACATTGTGGGAGATTCAATGTCTGCCACGGAGATGTTCTTCTGTGGCCGGGGCTGATGCATCGGGATGGAGTTTGGTCGGTTTTCGTGTACCGTCGGTTTTTGGGGAAGTGGATGCGTTTGGGGTGGTGGAATCTCGTTGATTGATGAATCGGCCGCGACGCCTAGCTGCTCGGGTTGAACCACGGGCACATGAGCGGGAACATGCCCTTGCGCCTGCGTCGGTGCAGGCACTTGCACAGGAACAGGAGGTCGAGGTGCAGCGCTTGGTGGCAGCCGGACCACGGGCCGAACGACATCCGCGGGCATTGGCGGTCTGGAGATTATGGACCCTGTGGGTGAGAACATGAAGTCTCGCTCTTGAGCAACAGATGAGCGACGACTGAGAGCAATGCTTGGCGAGTATGCACTGCCGTAATAACTACCTCCGAATACACTGGTTCGCCTCGAAAAGCCACCAATAGAACCCCATGTAGACCTGGGTTTGCCACGCACGCGCTGTTGGTTAGGCCGAAGGGCACGGGGAATGAAGGTGAAGGATCGATCGGGGGCGGGAAAGATGTATCGGGGGGGATGGCCTGGTAACGAAATACGAACAGGTTTGTCTCTCCGAAGAGGTGGTCGATGATCAGGCAACTTGGTGTACTGCTTTACTGCCATGCCGGGGAATATGGCTGGAGTCTTCATACCCGGTATGGACACGCGAACCTGGGCATTGCCAATATGTTTCTCAGTGGACAAGGTACGATTGATGGGAGTAGGACTCGGCTCGCAAGTGGGGATGACGCCATTTCCGTTAGGTGGTCCTTCATCCTCTGTCATCTGTCGAGGGCGACGGGGAGCGGGTTCGGCAACTGTATCGTGCATATCGTGAGTCCATTGAGAGCTTGTGGTTGGGTCCGAGGGGTGATGCATGTGGCTGAGCAGTTGAAGAAAGGTTAGCACATCTTGTTGCAGCACATGGAATGCTGGGAATAGGGAATGAGAAGGCATAAAGAAACCATTGTTGGTGACGTACCTAAATGGAGTAAAGGGGCCGCCAACACCGAAGCGGCCGCCCCTTCCCCTTCCTCTGCCGAAGGGTCTGAAACCATTCGCAGCAGGTCCAGCGTGCCGATGGTCATGCATGAAGAAGGAGCCCCTATTGGGCACAAAGGCGGGATCCTCGTCTCTGCGGCGTTTGTAGTCATCATGCTCCTGTCGTCGCCGCTCTACATGGGCAACGGGCTGCTGACGCATCGCAGAAGCCGAGCTAACAACAACAGGGGCCGAGGGTGATTTGGATGGCGAACCGACAAGCTCGTCAAAATGCATCTCTTGCGATGGCGCAGGCTTGTCGGCGATGGACAAGCCTTGCAGCATCATGTCGCTGTCGGTTACCGGCTTCGCGTTTCTGTTTGTAGCTGCATTGAGACCAGAAACCTTGGTCGAGGAACTTTTGGCGGCGGCACCGTTGGCGGATTTGGATGCATGAAGAGAGGTTGGCGAAGCTTCGTCAATGTTGCTCGTGTCGCTGTCCTGACCGGCGTCATCGTCATCGGTGAGGGAGCCTTCGGTCAACGAATCGTCGTCGAGATCCACCGTGTCTGGACGGCCATCATCATCACACTCATCTTCAACGCGGCGCCTGTGGCCAATCTTTCTGCGTCGTGGAGCAGGCATGCTGTCGTGGATTGTTGGCCTAGACTGGTCGATCACGAGAGGGCAGCCAGAGACGACGAGAGACGACGGGGCGGAAGGGGTCGTCGAGGACGAAGGCGCACTCAACGCAGGAAGACCATGCGCGGCAGGCGAAGGTGATCAGTGGCAATGCCTGCGAGCGGGAGGCCTGACGGATAGGGATTGTTGGCGGCGCGACCGGCCCTGCGGTGCGAGATTATATGGTGATAGGAGGGAGCAGGGCAAAAAAAAAAAAGGACGACTATGACGAAGAATGGGCCAGGGGAGGGATAAACCGATGGGGTTATCCGAAACCAAGAGTATTAAGATGGTTTGGACGGAGCAAAGAATGGGAAAACAAAACGACCTCTCTTGTTACCCGCTGCCCAGGCCGAGATGACGATGGAGGGAAATTGAAGGATGGTGATGGGGGGCAGAAGAGGGAGGAGCAGGGCTGCGATGATGTGTTGTTGACAGAGCAGTTGGACACGAATATGGTTATGGAGACAATTGCCGTCTGGTGGAGGCACAGGCAGGCATGGGCATGGGAGCATGGGCACAAGGACACGGGGTGGGGGGCAAGAGCAAACGTTTGGCAGGCGTTGATGTGAATCAGGTTCCGTCTGGGTCCCAACAGTCTCATGCAAGTGCACAGAGGGAAGCCCAGTTAGGTGGTGCTGGTCAGTGGGCCAGGCGCAGCCAGCGCCTGGATGGAGGGGACTTGGAAGGCGCTTTAGGGGCCGGCAGGGAGATGTAGGGCTGTCCCGTCTGTCTCTGCTGGGTTGGTTGAGCAATCAACTTGTCCATGTATACTTGGGTCTGCTACTTGATAATAAAAAAAGGTATCTGCCAGCCAGTCAGGACTTGGACAATTCAATTTGATTTGCCTGCTTAGTAACTGGAAGGGCGCATAGCATTGCTGCCCCTTCATACGATGGTCAAGGGATTAGATGTCCCACCTGGAGGTTTGTAGCTCACGATACCTACATACTTATTACTGAGCCCAAGTCCCTTACTTGCCGAGAGCATAGCCAGAAGCATCGGGCGTTGAACATGGTGACACCCATCTCTGCCGTTGTGCCTTGTCATGGGCCATGTTGCAACGCACCACCGACAGAAGACAGTACCGAGCTGCCAGCGTTTGTCAAGTCACGACGCTTGATGACCATTCCTTGATCATCTGTTGCGGTTGGAGGCCCAGAGTTGCCGTCGGCCAACTGGTCAGCCAGCCCTTCTGGTCCCATGTTGGGTCGACGAATGCCTAACAAGCGTGGGCGAATCATGCACTGCACCGGACCAGTTGATGAGGGCGGCTCCGAATCGCACGACCAATGCCTGCAGGTGCACAGTGCCGAGCCAAACGCATAATGGACCTTGACTATTCGCTCTCCCCGGCCTTCTTGTCACTAGGCAGGAGAGAAGCGGCGTGTCTCCCTCCTTCTTTTGTTTCACAGCTTGTCCTGTTCTGGTTTGTCCCCCAACATAATGCGCAGACACCTCGGCAAGAAACGTTGTCCATAGTCTCATACTACCCTCTCCTTTGCAGCCATCACGGCTTGATGCAGTCCGACCAGTTCAAAGCCCGCAGAATCCCATTGTCAATTCTGCTGACCGAGGGCGGTGCCAAGGACAAGATCTATTGTCGATTCAGATACACCCACCTCTGCTATTACTGATTATTCCTCTTCCAAGGACCTCTGGGTGCGCCGCCCACAAATCACCATATTCTTTCACCCATGCATTGGAGCCGCGTTTCATTTTTGCCATGTGTGTCGATATCATCAAACACATAGAAGATCAGTTCACGAGGGCACCATGTTTTTCGTGCATGTCTTTTTCCCACTTGCTGCTACAAGGGCTGGCATGTAAATGTGAGCACTGCACATGGCAGACGACCAGGTCTCGGCGAGACATACAACTTTTGTGCCCAACATGTGCCAACATTGTATACTAGGTTCTACGACCGCTTAGCCAGCTGCATTGAAATGCCACGCTGGGAGAAGTAGATATTCTGCTTGATGGCGAATCATTGCCAACGGCTTACGTGGGACGGGCAGCAACGGCAAAACACCACAAGAAGATTTATATTGCTTCCCGTGACGAAACATCTTCCCACTGACCTCGACTGTGAATTCTCTCCACTAAAGAAGAGGTGTGTCAAGGAGCCTTTCGTAATTCAGTAGCCGTGAGGATTCACTGATGCCACGCGCAAATGCAAGTAGGCATGACACAATGTTTAGTTTCGTGTGCATGCTTGGGCCGCAAAGATTCCCCTTGTCCAGATAGCCTTTGGCAGCACCAGCACTCAAAGGAAGCAGCAGCACGATGTTATGCGGTTACATAGGCTTGGTGTTTGTACACCAAAGCATGGTTGTTGGGGACGCCTCACGACTCTTGTTCAACAGTTTCCTCGTGTGCGTTTCTACTCTTTGCCCACCAAACTTGATGGAAGCCTCCCACGACGATATTGATGGCTCCATAAACCAGAGCACCATTCGCCGCACGGCAAGAGACGGGATGCCTAATGCCACGCACGCGCGGCTTCATGCAGTGTCCAGAGTTTGTTTCCTTCAGCACCAGTGCCAGGTCTCTTTGTCGGATTGTAGTGCCATGACAGCATCAAGAGTGCAAATGCAGGCATTTTCGAACCATCAAAAACCTCTTTACGAAAAGAATTTAAAAATTCACGCACCATGACCAGCGATTATGACAAAAGTAGCCGGCCCCATGTTGTGAAATGGGGGCAGCCCCATCTCTTCAGTAGAACCGAGATGGCTTGTATTACCAAAGGTTGCCCTCTCGCGGCACGAAACTAGCAGTCTGGCTTATCGGCAAGGCGCAATTTAGCAAGCGCGGCTAGCATAAGCCACAATGGCACTGGGCACAAGATGGCAGGAAATAGTTGCTCGACCACAATCGCAAAAATCTAGAGCTAAGCGACTTGTGAGATGCAGCCACGCACGCCATGCCATGCTGCAGCACGACAGGGACAACGGGCGACGCAACGCAGTCAAGTGATTTGCACCGCAATCAACGCCAAATGCTATAAATGGCGCAATGGACCAGCAGCATTCCCCAGCGAGCATCGCGCAGGTCCCCCCTCCCACCTCACAAAGCAGTCCCCTGTAGCCTTTTAACTTTTCCCAAGCTTTCCCCGCATTTCGCGTTTGGAGATGGCCGGGCCAAAATCACGAAAGCCTCAACCCTTCTCCTCTCACTGCTTCCGATCCCCGGCCAACGAGGAGACCAAGAATACAAGACCGCGCGGATGCGAAACAATGGCCAAAAATAGACCCAGCCACGAGAACAAAAACAAATGCCAGTTGGGCGTGGGCTTTTGTGTCTCGCCCGCGCAATCTAGCGCCTGCCCACATCTTCATTAGCCTTCCCACCCCGCAACCAGAGTCATGCACAGCGCGGCCCCCAAACAAGGCACTCTTGTAAATTTGTACATGAATTTGGTTTCCCGAAATGCAGGCAGGCTTGTTCTCCGTGACAAGGCCAACGCATCGGCCCGCGCAGAATAATAAATATTCAGTAGTCGCCCCGTGCACACCGCGTGCTCAGTCTGCAACTGGCATGCAACCTTGTCTCGGCTGGCACGTTGGGCTTGGAAAAACGTGCCGTCTCAAAAGCTGTGCGAACCTGCACAACGGCTACAGGGGCACGGAGCATGATGCGCAGCGCCGGCCACTTACATGCTCCACGCCGAACAAGCAGATATTACCAGCCAGTTGCATTCTAATAAGCCTGGCCCCCCTTGGCCTGGGCGGGGAAATTCTCCAGAGGAGAGGAGGGGAGGACATGATGTGCGTATGCAGGCTCGGTTGAATCGAGTTTAGTTGGGCGTCGCTTGCCAGTTTCTCAATACACCATGTAGAAATAAAGAGTCGTGAGGCGTCTTGTCAATGGGAATAGTGCGCCTCTGCCACGGCAACAGGATGCATGGCAATTGTCGTCGCCAACCCCTTCGTACTTCGTAAAACTTGCCCCCTTTTCTACCGCCATTGAAAGACATCTCTTGACCCGAGACACCTCGAGTCGCATCGCCTCCCGCAGCTGCCGCGGGCAAAAAACAAAAGGCGCCCGTTCTGCACGCACAGGCCGCAGTTCCCCCGCCCGCCCGCCCTCAAACCATTCTTCTTCCGTCCCGAATGACACAGGCATCGACAAGCTCGAAACGGAGCAGCCACCGGACCTAGAACAGGGGTCTGTGGGCGCGGACTTGCCTCACCTCGACGACGCAACAGGGCGTGACCAGTTCTTTCATCATCATCTTATCCCCCCCCCCCCCCCCCCCCCGCACAGCACACCTTTCCTTTGTCTTTTTTGTCTTTTTGTCTTTTTGTAGTTTTGTTCAAAACCCTCCCCGGCCTCGCTGCGAATATATCTTACCAGCATTGTTACTTCTGTCTCCCCCCCCGCCTCTCCCCCCCGGGGCCAAGCGCTGTGTCCCTCCTCCTCTCCGCCCGTCCCTTGGACAATACCGACGTCATGGCCAATCTCCCCTCACAACACCCCACTCTGTCCATTCACCTCAGCGACGTCACTCTCACGCCGCTAATAACATCCTCGTCGTCGCCGTCCCATCTCGACTCCCTGACGGCCCTGACATCGTGCGCGCTGTCCTCGCAAACTGCGGCGCAGCGCGCACATCTCGGCCGTCCCCAGCGCATAATGGTCGAGTATCCCGATTCCGGCGCTGTGGTTCTCCAGACCTATCTCGACCCTCGCGAATACTCCTCCTCTGACGGCGCCCCTTGCCACAGGGACATGGACACCATTGCTTCTGCCACCACCGACGACGACAAAAATCTTCAGCTGTCTGATGACGCTGCCCCAATGTTGGTCGGCGTCGTCGTCGCTGGGTCGTCGGAGGAAGCCAGAGAGGCCAGGAGGGCTGCTGTGCGGTTGGAGCGCCTTGGGAGAGAGTTTCAAAAGGAGTGGACCGCGCAGGCAGAGAGGAGTGCTGCTGGTGCTGGCGCGGATTGATAAGGAAACGGGCTCCCTTGGCTCTTCTTCTGCTTATCCTTGAATAATCAGTCTCGTCGAGCAAAAAATCGACAAGGATCGGTGCAGTCAATTGAACCGCTGAATCGTCACGACATCGACTCTGGCCTGCAAGGACAGATGAAGCAATCTCAGATCCAACATCTACATTCATCAGCAAGGTTATCCCATGAGCCAACCGTTTTGGGTAACTGGCGACAACCTTCATCAACGGGCTGAGCCAACCCGCCCACACACATTTCCACCACCACCGACTCTTTGATTTCTGGCCTACTAGCATAGGTTTCCTCATTAGCGCGGAGTTTTTTTGCTCTTACTTAGCCATGTCTTCCTGTACATAAAAAATTACAACCTGCCACAGACACTGCAAAGAGCTGGATTTCTAATTTTTTGGTTGGATAAGTGGCATCTTATAATCTCAAATTCGTTGATTTTGGGTTTTCTTTTTGGAATAAAACTACTTCTATAAAACTTTAAACCATCCCAAGCTCTCACATGTTCCGTGCTCCCAATTCCGTCGTCGCAACGTGGCAATTTTCGTCCCATAACAAAGGAAATGCATTGATGTACGTCTATTTGCAGGGGCGGCTATCTCACCGCGGCCGCATGGTATCTTAGATGAGTTGCTGGAATGCTCGGTTGATGGGAGAGCGGACGTTGGGGACGTCCTTCCAGAAATCGATCGTGGCGACGGCGCGCTTGGCAATGCCCTCGGGAGTGAACTCGAACTTCTGCATGGTGTGTTAGCACGGGGGGCAAGACCCAAGTAGTGTTGGAGTAAAACATCTTCAAAACTTACCTTGTAGACATCCTTGTAGGCACCAGAAGCACCGAAGCGGTTGATACCGAACTGCTCGTGGGTGTATCGTTCCCAACCCATGGTGCTCATCACCTCAACAGACAGAGAGGGGACGCCATCGGGCAGCACAGACAGTCTGTACTCCTTTGACTGAGCGTCGAAAACCTCGAAGCAAGGAATGGAGACAATGCGTGTCTTGACTCCGTGCTTCTCCTCGAGGTACTTGGCAGCCTCCAAGCAGATGGAGACCTCAGAACCCGTGGAGACAAGCGTGATGTTGGCGCCAGGGACCTCACGCAGGACATAGCCACCCTTGCTAGCCTTCTCAATGGTAGAGCCCTCAAGCTGGGGCAGGTTCTGACGAGACAGAGCAAGAATGCTGGGGGTGTGCTTGGAGGTCAGGGCAACGTAGTAAGCGGCGCTCGTCTCATTACCGTCGGCAGGGCGCCAGACCATGCAGTTGGGCAGAGCACGGAAGTGAGCCAGAGTCTCAATAGGCTGGTGAGTAGGACCGTCCTCTCCAAGACCAATGGAGTCGTGGGTGGCGACCCAGATGGCGCGGACCTGTGACAGGGCGGAGAGACGGACAGCGCCAGCGGCGTAGGAGACGAAGTTGAGGAAGGTACCGCCATAAGGCAAGATGGTGCCGTAAGCAGCCAGGCCGTTCATGATGGCGCCCATACCGTGCTCACGGACGCCATAGCGGACATATCGTCCAGCATAGTCTCCAAGACCGGTAGCCTTGGGCTGGAAGTCGACGGCGTTCTTCCAGCGGGTGAGGTTGGAGCCAGTCAAGTCAGCAGAGCCACCAAAGAGCTCGGGAATGGCCGCCTCAATCTTGCCCAGAACAGTCTCAGAGAGCTTACGGGAAGCGACAGCCGCATCGGCAGGAGTGTAGACAGGCAGGTTCTTCTCCCAGCCCTCAGGGAGGTCACCCTTCTGGCGGCGCTCGAGGTCAGCAGCCTCCTTGGGGTACTGCTGGGCGTACTTGGCCATGAGCTGGTTCCACTGCTCCTCAGCGGCGGCACCCTCAGACGAGTGCTTTCCGTAAAGGTCGTAAACCTCCTTGGGGACATGGAAAGCCTCGTGGGGGAAGCTCCACTTGTCCTTGAGCTGCTTGATATCATCGGCCTTGAGGGGAGAGCCATGGACGCCGTGGGTGCCCTCCTGGAGAGAACCGTAACCAATGGTGGTCCTGAGCTTGATCAGCGAAGGCTTGTCCTTGACCTGCTGGCACTTCTTGATGGCAGCCTCCATGCCGGCGAGATCGTTGTCGCCATCGCTGACAATCTCAACATGCCAGCCGTAAGACTCATATCGCTTGACAACGTCCTCGGTGAAGGCACAGTTGGTGTCGCCATCAATGGAGATATGGTTGTCATCGTAGATGCAGATGAGGTTGCCGAGCTGAAGGTGACCGGCGAGCGAAGAGGCCTCGCTAGAGACACCCTCCATCAAGCAACCATCGCCAAGGAAGCAGTATGTGTAGTTGTCAACAACGTCAAATCCGGGCTTGTTGAACGTGGCAGCAGTGTGAGCCTGGGCCATGGCAAGACCAACAGCGTTGCACACACCCTGGCCAAGAGGGCCGGTGGTGACCTCAATTCCGGGGGTATCATGAGCCTCAGGGTGGCCAGGAGTCTTGCTGTCAACTGTCTGTACGGGTATTAGAACAAGTATTGAGTTGCAACATGGTGTTATTGGCAACCTACTCGGAACTTCTTGAGGTCATCCACGCTCAAATCGTAGCCAAAGAGGTGCAGAAGGGCATATTGCAGCATGCAGCCGTGGCCGTTTCTATTTGCCAGTCGCGGTCAGCTTCAAACTCGCTGCGCAGTGACAAGATTCGAAGCCAAAGGACAAAGACTCACGAGAGAACGAAGCGATCTCGGTTCAACCACTTGGGGTTCTTGGGGTTGAACTTCATGAACTTGTTGAAGAGAACGTGGGCAACAGGTGCCATGCCCCTGAGAGCTAGTCAGCCAACATTTCCCGCTTTTCACTTGGCGTCATGTCGACGCTCCATGAGGAACTACTCACATGGGAGCACCAGGGTGTCCCGAGTTGCTATGGAAGGTGGCATCGACCTAGAAATGGCAGCATTGTCAGTCATGGGCGTCACGGTCGTGCATTCCCCCCGACCCAATGTCATGATCAAAATCCCTCTCTGCGTCTCGTGTCTGTGTTTTCGTGGGGGTGGGAGGCGACCGGGCCAGCAAAAGCTATCATGGCGGGGCAGAGCAGGAGGTGGCGGGGTAGAGCTCAACATACTGCAAGCAGACGGATGGTGTTGATGGCCAACTGATCAATCTCGCCGTAAGTCATGGTGGCGGTTGTATCTGGAGTCGATTGGGTATAATTGCAAAGGGAAAGAGGGAGGGGAAGAGTGTCGGAGACGAAGGGAGGGAGGGATCAATATTATAAGGATGGGAGACGGGGGAAAAAGAGGACTGGCCGATGGGCAATGGGCAGGAGCTTCGATACCGGCGTTTGGAAATTCTGCTGAGGGGTTATGTCATGGTTGTTTGGACTTTCCGGTGGGTCCGGCGTCACAGATGGGCAACCGCAACGAAGCAGCACGGAAGACGGCCACGGGTGGGCGATGGTTCAACACGAGCCTGAGCAGGGTGGCTGCCAGAGGTACCGCGTTTTTATTGGGGAACGACTGAGCGGTGCCTGGGCCATGGCAACCGCCAGGGCTGCTTGGGGAGGACCGAGTACAGTTGACCACATGTACTGGCAGTTGCAGTGGGTAGAGATTGATGAAGTATCTTGCCTGGCTACGTCGTCATTCTCCATCAAGGTCCAGGAGTGATGCGACGGGGATAACGAGACGATGAGAAAGCAGCTTGACCAAATTGTAACCAGATGCTTCAATCTTTTTGAAGCTGCTCTTCCCCCAGTTGCGGGCGCCAGCATCAGCTGGGTCAACATAAGCTTGTCGAGCGCCCAAATAGACAGCATCACTATGGCGTTTTTGCCTTCAACCACTGCATTTTTTTGTTGACAACAGGTGGGGCTCATATTAGGCGGAAGCCCAGGAAGTTGGACAGATAGCCTACCAACAGCTCCATCGAAAGCGCCCACATGTGCCATTGACAGCAGCCTCGACTCGAGTCCTGATGCTGAGGTCAGGGAACCTGGAAAAAAAAATGGCACCCTCCCCTCCAGTCGATTCCACCGCGGCCGGGGACGCTCCAGTAGATTCAGATGTAGGCAAAAGTCTGCGCAAGACTGACGCAATAAGTCGCGGCTGTTCTCCAGCATGGCTCCATCGCCGAGGCAGGGAAAGCGAGAATCTCTGAAGAACATGCACAAATTCCGACGCATTTTGCACATCCACTCGAGTAGATGTGATGCAGCGGATGGCCCAGCTGGTGACGTCGCTGCTCTTGGCGTGTCTCGACAAGGCGAATTGCTTGCGACATCAGAGTGAGCCGGCCCTCCTCCTATGCCCATTTCCTTTGACGCACTTTCATTAGGCCTCTTGTAATAAAGGCAGAATTTTCAAGCTGCGCGGCTGTGATCTACGGATAAATATCCGATCTGAAGCTAAAGTTGCTTCAAGGTTCATGTGTGCCGGCTAAAATGGCCATGGAAGGCCTCAGTACTCCGTAGAGACAGTAGAGACTAGGCTGAGCTGGTATCAATTTGGCGGGGTGAATTGCTCGGGGACCTGGATTTGTTTCTCCGGAACCATTGATACCCAACGGGTAATTGATGCCTCTACCAATGGCAGCAAGAGACCTGGACATGCCATGGATGCTGCGCGGACGACTGTCCTCCGGGACGAAGCGACCTTCTGAGATGGTGGCGGTAGCCGTGGTCAGACCCTAATTCATACATGCAATTGATAATAGTTGTGCCACGACGCCTGGCGCATGAGTATCCACTCTGAATACCCAGATCAACCTGACATCTGTAGATCCGGACAAAAAAACGCAGCTGCACAGTAACATCATGTGATAATAGTATATTTTGCGTGGCACAAAAAACATGTCGTGTCCAAACAAGGACCCTTTTGGCCTGGTGTTAAAATGTGGATAGAGATGCACACAGTGAGTGCAAGTATCAAGATGCGAGATCACGACCCTCAATTTTCACCCCCTCCAGAGTCGACAAAAATGCCCAAACCCACTCAGACACAAGGCATCGGCCTCATCAGCGCACCACCTCGACCCCGAACTGCGCGGTCAATCTAGACAACTTTGCATTCCGAGAGGGAAATCTAGCCGTCCCATACTTGCCGCCCATTTCTCATGACAAAGAAATGGTCAGCAGAGCATCAGCAAGCCAGAAAAAGGGCACCCGCCCCACGACCCCAGCAGGCCAAACAAACTCAGCTTCCGCGTCCACCAGCGCCCAATCCCAAAAGGCCCAGCAGACATTACTCAATGTCTTCTCGGACGCATTTGCTACAGTCCTGTCGTCGGAGCAGTTCCCCACGCTGCTGCAGGAAATCAAGCAGGCGCTCTTCAACCGAGACTTTGGAGCAGCGTTTGCTCGCGAGGAGTATTTGGAGGCGTACGCCGCGAGATGGAGTCCCACGAGGGCCCTGTGCTATGCCTCTGTTTTCATGGGCATAAGGGAGTACGCAGATGAGCTGGCGTCGACAGAGCACACGGAAGTCTCAGGTTCGCCTTCCGGGACAGATGCGGCACGGCCAGCGCGCCGTGGACTCCGGATGCTCTGCATAGGAGGCTGTGCCGCCGAGCACGTAGCCTTCGCATCCTTTCTGAAGCAAACCAACCTCAAGGGTAGCCTTGCACTGCTGGATTCGGCGCCTTGGGGACACGTCACCTCCCTGCTGCAGGGTCAACTAACCACTGCGCCTCCGCTATCCAAGTACGCTTCGGCGGCGATAAAAGCCTCCAACGAGCCCCTTATCGACCCAGCTCAGCTGGACTTCACCTTCACCAAAGCAGATGCGCTCTCCCTGGACTGCAACACCCTGGCGGAGCACGTTGGGTCAGAGCCACTCATCTTGACGCTCATGTTTACACTCAATGAGCTCTACACGGAGGGGGGCATTGGAAAGACGACCAAGTTCTTGAGGAACCTGGGACAAATCCTTCCACAGGGGAGCTTGTTGCTGGTGGTCGACAGTCCGGGCAGCTATTCGGAGGCAGCCGTTGGGAAGGAGAAGAAGCGATATCCCATGCAATGGTTGCTGAACCATACGCTGTTGGAGAGCGAATTTCCCTCCCTTGAATGGGAAAGTCTCGAATCCGAAGATTCAATTTGGTTTAGATTGCCCGAGGGACTGTCATACCCTATCCAGCTGGAGAATATGCGCTACCAGATGCATCTCTACCGCATCCATAAAACCTGAAAAGAGAGACATACTTTGGGGCTTCAAATTAATGATAATGATAACGCTGATGATTGATTATAATTAGCTGTCAACGTGCCATATATGATTTCTAGGAAGGGGTGCTGCCAAGAACCAAAACAAATCTAAGCCCAGACAAGCCGCTTGATTGAATGCCCCAACTGCTCCAGTAACCCCGTATTCTTCTTCGCCTCCTGTAGCGAAATGATCTCCCCCTTCTCCATTAAACTCTTCTCACCCCCTCCAGTCTTCCGTAGCTGCGCTTCCAGGGCTAGCCTCTCAATCTCTGCGCAAATTGTAACCACCTGCTGCAACTCGTTTTGCTGCACAACACCTGCACTCAATACGGCACTTGATGAATCCGTGTATGGTGCTTTGAAAGCGAGCTTCCGGATCGCATTGGGCTTGGTTTTGGGCGAGAAGAAACTGGCAAAGCCTGACTGAGACTTGACATCCTCCTGGGAACCCGAATGTGGTGCAATATATCCCTTAGTTGAGAGCGTTCGCGTGTTGGTCCTCTTGACATTACTTTTGCCTGGTTGGTAGGAGATGACAAACCCTACATTCTTCATTTCGTCCATGTGCGCCGGGGCAACAGTCGAGGTGATGTATGTTCCAAATCGGAGGTGTGTCACGTTGGCGAGATGCACGCGTTCAAACGATGAGACTTTGTCGAGATCCCAGTCGAGGCGACACAGATACAGAGCGGCGTCTGTCAGAAGTAAAACGACTTCTTCCATAGGCCAAGACTTTACTACATCAGCCATATTCGGGCTGATTAAAACCCATCCACCATGGAATTCTTCCTTGGCATCGGCCACCACCCGTTTTTGGCAGAGCTCAACGGCTCGTTGGCGCATCTTGGCAATGGAGACAGCAGGGTCTTTGGTCATCATGTCAGACTCAAACTCGTCAAATACCTTTTCCGTCACGTTACCGAGCAAAAAGTCCATGGCGGCTTGGCTAAAGTAGTCATTGACCATGCTTCAAACATTGTCAGTCATGAACCAAGAGGCCTGCGCCAAAGGTATACTTACCCGCTGTAAAACCGTGCCAGTGATAGCCCCAAGTCGTTCAACGCCCCGCGGTAATCCCTCTTCTTCGTCCTCGTATAATCGCCTTTCATAGCGGCCGTTGACGCATATTGTTTGGAGACCGCGTCGCCATTATCTGCCCAGAGGGTATTAAACCATCTGGTCTCTTGGTCCAGCTGTGCACTCATGTCTATTCCTTCTTCCTTCATTTGCATGTCCAGCATGTGTTTTGCAAAAGAGCTCTGGCATACGTTTGTTCGATCGAGGCAATCCATACAGTTTGTCCTGAGAACACCTGCCTGGTGTTGAGTCATGTTGCCATCAACTTGAGTTGTACTACCAAATTCCTCCAGCTTGCCCTTCAGTTTGATCAGAAGCTGACTGACGTTCTCAAACTTCATTCCACGACATGCATGGTGAAAGTCAAACCACTCAAAGGGGACTTTGTTCGCTCCGTTCCGCTCTTCGTTCAGACGTGCAATGTTTGCTTGGTATTGTGTTCCGATTGGTTCTTCAACGCCGCGCTTTTCAACCAGATTGATGATTTGGAGAGCGCCGTAGTTGGACAAGAGCCTCTCAAAGTGTCTTTTGCAGGCTCTGTAGTTGGTCTCTGCCGAGTGTTGTATTACCGGGACTGGTTTCAGTGAGTAAGCAGACTGGGTGAAGAAAAGTGGAATGCTTCCACGAATCTGCACAAATGAGTGGATTGGTGATGAAACATCCCACAGAGGCGAAGAGATGATTTGCTCCGTCTCCACCATGTTGGCTGTAAAACCATCCTCGTTGATACCTCGACGAAGATATCTGAGGCCAGCTCGCTGTGTGGATCTCCGTGACACCAGAGTGATAAGACACCTCCGCTCCGTCGGTCGTAGATCGACATGGTCACCAATGCGTCCGCTGGGTGGTGATACTGGCAGGGATCCTGACGCAGACATGTCGGTGAGTTCCATCGACTCAGAAGCAACCTCATCCATTTGGGGAGGGTCACTATCAACCACAAAGATCCGTTGACCAACGAAGCCCTGTATTAGCGGGAGGCTGATTGAGTCCTGACCAGTCGCCATGAACTTGTTCAGTATATGGCGATTCCAAAAGAACTGGCCATCGACCTGAGTGTGGAGAGGGGCGTCTGAATTGGGAATCCATGCCTGCTGAGAAGTGCTTCGGGTAAGGTCAAGGTCATAGGAGAAGTAAAAGCTTCTAGATGACCCGAAGAAGGCCTGAATAGTCCGCAAAAGCTTGGGCAGCAATGCAGTTACGCGACTCTGGCTGCTCAATTCTTCTTCAAGGGATATCTTAGACACAGTCGGTTCACCTGATGGCTCCAGGGTGGTTGGTGAGGTAGCGGCCGAGATGCTCAAGCCTAGACTTCTTCTTTGATCCATTGTCCATCCACTCTTACTGAACCAGCGTTGAGCAAAACGACCGTAGCTACCCCTGCGGCGCATCACATCTTCGGCGACGCTGCTGCGAGACGAGTCGGGGCGAGACTTGTCATCTTCGCTGACTGCATCTTCAACCTCATCGAGAGGAATGGGAGGGCTTTCTTCAGCCTCTTCATCACTGCTTTCAGAGTCGTCTTTTTCTTGATTTGGCGTCTGCTTCCTGAGCAAGTCGGCTGATCTGCGGATAGCCTCATCTGCCTCTTGCTTTGTGTTGCAGGGGGTGAGGGCAACGCCAGTGACAACGTAAACAGGGAAACCGAGTATCTGTGCGACTTGCTGGCGACGGGTGATTGTCACAAGGTAGCTTAGTCTTGAAACGGTAATCAAACCTGGGAGATGGACTTGTCAGATTGCATCACATCACACATGGCAAGTACATGGCATGGCATACCAACAATGCCGAACGCTTCAAATGACGAGTCTGGACTTGAGGTGTCGGGTATTTGGTCCCGCGGAACGGCTGAGATGGACGAGTCGCCATATCTGATGCGAACCGGCTGGGAAGGGCGTTGTCCCTTTGTCGATAGCGGCTGGATGATGAGCCCATCGATGGCAGCGCATATGAGGATTTTCCGGGCAAGTCCAGGCATGATGCAAGAACAAGGCGAATGGGACCCAGATCCACCCGAACAGCACCATTCAGCACATACAGAAAAGGAGAGTCATGTACTTAAGTAGGTAAAAGAGGCGACAGGGCAGTTTCCCGGAGTTGACAAGTTGTGCCCAGGTCAGGCTGACCATGCAGCGCGGGGATGAAGCCAAGGCGACTGCTGCGTGTGAAGCGGAGTGTTGCGTCCAACGGGAGGGTGGAGAAGCGTCATGGAGCACCGATCAGTAGTCACGCCAACCATTTGAGAGAAACAGGCGCAGAGGTGCTGTTTCCAAGTTTTTGTGCTTGTGTTGTTGGATGCAGGCATGAGAGTCCCGCGAGAAGGCATGCGCCTTTGTCTGCCTGGGTTGTCTCATCCCGTCAAAGTAAGCAGGTGGAAGAATGCGCAAACAGGCGTTTTGGGCAGGGGCTGGTGGAGGTGCCGCCGTTGGGCATTGGACACACAGGTCGGCAATGTCGAATGTACATGTGAGCAACGCATCAAAACAACAAATTCGGGAAAAAAGTCATGTCATGTTTTTCCGGGTGCGTCACCGGAACATCGCAACATGGGTAACCTGGCATTGCATCTTTGGGAATACCTCGAGCTGGGTAGGACAGAGCAAGCGACACCGGCACTGCATACTCCGTACTTACCCAGGTGCTCCGTGCTTGCTTTCAAATGCCATTTGCCTGGATGAAAGAGTCTGGTTACACCCAGGCTGCATCGGCGCATCACCATTCGCCCAGCAGACCTGATGCAGCATGGTTTGCAGGGTCTGCTAGATTGATGGATGGTGACGCATTGTGACCGCCAGAGCCAGCTCTTTCAGGCCCCTGACACACAGACCAGCAAGCTCGAGCTGCATGGCTGCACGAGCTTCAGGGGCCGAGGCTTACCCGGCTGCGGATTACGTAACCCCGCATCCTGCTCTTGACACTATGCGGCAAAACCTTACGCCAACCAGAAGGCCAACCCTCGGAACGAGTCCTCCATCCACCACCACCGCAACTCGACGACGCTCGACTTCAACGGCTAGCCATCACCAAAGCTTCCCCTGCCATCAACAGTTGCGCGCAACGCTAGCACTCTTCTCGACATTGCACTTCTGTTCCATCATATAGCACCGAACACACCAGACACCGCCAAGATGGTTTCCGAGCTTTGGTACGTTTGCTGCGCTTCCCTCCCTGTTGTCATCATCACTGGATGCAACGGAGCTATGGCGACCCCATCATTTGAAGCTTGTGGCATCGCCGAGCTTGCTCGTGGCCGATATCCATCGCATCCCTACATTAATTGAAGAGTTTTCAAGCTGACAGTATGCTTTCATAGCCCCGTCTACGCGGTTAGTCAAAACACCCCGTCCATCAGCCCGACCGACATCACTGGCCCTCGCAAACCAGGGGCGACACCGTGACCACCTTCGCGCGTCGATAGCCAGCCCTGCTAACTGTTGCTGACAGCCCTTTTTCGGCGCCATGGGTTGCACCTGTGCCATTGTTTTCACCTGCCTGGGCGCCTCATACGGCACCGCCAAGTCTGGTGTAGGTATCGCCGCCATGGGTGTCCTTCGCCCTGACCTGATCGTAAAGAGTGCGCACCCATCTTTCTGCAAGAGTATCACCGACTTCGAGCTAAATCTGTGACTTAGACATTGTTCCCGTCATTATGGCTGGTATCATCGGTATCTATGGTTTGGTTGTGTCTGTTCTTATCTCCGATGGCTTGAAGCAAGAGCTCCCTCTGTATACTGGATTCATCCAGTTCGGTGCTGGCCTGGCCGTCGGTCTTGCTGGTCTTGCTGCTGGATTTGCTATTGGTATTGTCGGTGATGCCGGTGTCCGAGGAACCGCCCAGCAGCCCCGTCTCTTCGTCGGCATGATTCTGATTCTCATTTTCGCAGAAGTCTTGGGTACGTTGTCTCCGGAACCAACCTAATTTCGTACGGTCAACTCAATTCGCTAACCAATATTTAGGTCTGTACGGTCTCATTGTGGCCCTTCTCATGAACTCCAAGGCCACTCAAGACACTGTTTGCCAGTAAGCGGCGTGAGAAATAAATGCCTCGAAGGCGACTCGACAAATTGTACTTATCAGCAGGAGGCGCTGTTCCTGGCATGAATCGGTATACACATGGCTCAAAGTGACCAGGCCTCCAGCATCTCTCTACGCCGGGAATGTGCGCAGGCTACTTGGAACGCCGACAGATCATGATTTCATGGGGAATTGGACGGACGGGTAATCCCAGCGGAGGTCGTTTATGTACACTAGCTGCAGACGAAGCTTGGCCTCGAATGGTTTCATTATAGACAGTGGCGGTGGATGAGAATCTAGTGTAGTCTCTGGTGCTTATCAAATGCTTTACACCCACAGAGTTGTCTTGTTTGCACCAATACATTTGTTTTCTTTGCATTACACTAACGTCTCTGCAACAATTCGACGGTATACGTGGGCTTCAAGCACGAAACGCATGTCAGACGAGTAGAGAGTATGTGCCCCGAGTCGGATTAAGCAGATTCTTGTTGAATTATATGATGATTAAGTCTTCTAAACAATCCAAGGTTTGGTTATGGCATTCATGAGACCCTTGGACAAATATGCTATCCCACCCGGTCCCGTCTCCCTTTTCCGTACCTTCAACTAAAATCATTACGTTTGCGAAGTAAATATTTACGCAAGAAGCAATCCCCTTTCCCAAGATAAGTTGAACTAAGGAGCTATGCATTATATGTTTACACCACACCCAAAATCCCAAGACATACGCATCTAGATGACGTACTGTATGCTGTGTGAGCTACAACGAGACTGGCTTTTGCGACTAGAGATTAGAAGAAACAAAAACACTTACAGGAATGAAGAGGTAGGGAACTTGTCGTTCGTATTCGAGCCAGTGCTCTCCGTATTTGTTACGGCAGCGGTAAATATCTCGCGCGGCACGGTGGGCAATCATGCAGCAGAAGAAGACGGGGTAAAACCAAGGGAATGGGCTCCTGCTGACGAGTTAGCTTCTAGATCAAGGCCGTCGTGCGAGGAACTGGGAGACACTTACTTGAAGCCAGTAACCAGCCCCCAGGAGATGGCGAACCAGACATCAGCGGTATAGTGAATTTTGCGAGCAAGACCATACCAGCCATCAACCAAGATTGTCCCCTGGGGTGTTTGTATGGTCTTAGGGTTGTGAAGGGTCTGCCACGGAACTTGGGGGAAAGTCTTGCGGGCAATCATCTTCCCGCGCTCCATAGCACGGAAACGGTTCTTCTGGCTGTTGCAGCTATCCCAGACCCAGTACCAGAAGAGATAGGCAATGTAGATGGCGGCAAGGAACCACCGGTTCCAGCGATACTCGGATGGATCGTGGTTGGCAAGGTAGATGGTGCAGTGGCAATAGGACAGTGGGACACCAGCAAGATTCCAAAAAATGAGCATGAACCCCCATTTCTCGAAATACATGTCCCAGGTTGTGATGATAAGCTCCTCGCCCTTAGCACAGGCGTTTGCGTAGAGATAGTGCGCCATCACGAGGAACATGACCTCCCCAGAGACATAGCCATATCGCTCCCACTGGCGTGCGGCAGCACCCAGACTGAGAATGAGCAGAAAGTACCATGGCATGCGGACTTCGCAGAACATCTTGAAGTCCAAGATGCCAAACATTCGGGGGTTCAGCTCCGCGCCCATGAAAAAGTCATAGACGGGATAGCCAGTCATGCGGTGCTGCCTTCCGCGGTAGAGGGCAGAGAAATATGCCACAAAACTGACCAGGAAGCCGCTGAGGATGGCGACTGACAGGAGAGGACCGAACTCGTCAATGGCGGTGTACAGAGGCCAGACACCAGTAAAGTGTAGAACAGCCAGGATAGCAAGTGTGAAGTAGAGGGTGACGAATGCGTTGCAGAAGTACTTGAGCTGCTTGCCCCCCTCATGGGGGAGAGGCTTGCCCCAGCCCCAGACACCGGGAAGCAAGCAGTAGCAAGCACCCTGGAAGATGAGGTAGGACCAATACCAAAACCATGCCTTCGCGTGAGGAAAAGCGCCAGTACAAACGTAATTGACGAGCTGTGCCCCGAAGGAAGCCCAAGTCTGACCAGGAGCTCGGGACGGAAACTTGCCGTCGTAGTACGTGGCCCCAATCCACATGTACCACATGAGAACCGGGAAGAGAATCATCATGCACAGAGTGCCAAAGGAGCCGCCAAACTCAAACTCGCCTGAATAGTCAACCGTGGGGTCCTGGCCTTCGCGCCACCCGTCTACGACGGCAGCCTCTTCTGACTTGGTCGCGGCTTTCTTGGGAGTTGACTTGGGAGTCGGCATTTTTTGAGGCGTGCCGTTTGAAGCAGCCTTCTTTTCGTCAACAGACTTGCCATTGGCCTGAGGCTCGGTCTCCTCCTCTTCCTCCTCAGTCGGGTCCTCGGTGAATTTCGTCGTGCGACGGCGCTGGGAGCGAGCGCCAGATGACGTCTCAGCAGAGCTAGACTCGTTGTCGGGGTCGGATGATAGCTCGAGGGGGATCGAGGACTGACGGCGTGAGGAACGTCGCGATGTAGTAGGGGTTTCTACCATGCCTTGGAAGAGTTCCTTCTTCCTATGTATATAATCAGTCCATGTCCAATGTTGACGCGACTCGCTCCAGGGAGCAGGGCAGACACCTCCTGGTATCCCACGCCGTTTTGCAGGACGATTCCATGAGCATCAATCTACAGAAATGCCTCGGAGCAAGACCAACTTACCTAGGCGTTTGACGTAGCGAGTATCTGGACATTGTGCGCCTCTGGTTGCCGTTTAACGGGATTAAGGATAGGAGTGAAACTTTAAAAAAAAATTAAAGAGCGAAGAGGAAAGAACAAGCGAACAGCAAAGAAATCAGATCATGTAGCGCAGGCGGCAGCCAGGGCCATGCATGAAAAAGGGCCTACTAAAATCAAAGGTCGAAATGAGACCACGGCACTGGCGGCGTAGAAGGCGGGAGAGAAAACCAAGAAGAGGCCACAGAAGGCTTTTTGGTGATGCACAGAACCGTCGCAATATTGGAAAGGTGTGGTAAGAGCACTACGGTGTTACTCTATTGGTGGCACGCTGGGAAAGTGGACCAGACTTGTTGACAACTGGTGGAGACGAGGACACTCAGGGGAACATGGAAGGGATGCGACGAGTTGGGGGTTTGAGAGGTACTCTGCTTGTACTGCTCCATTCCTACCCCAGCAACCAGTCGCCAGAGCCGGACCACTGGAAATGTTGGCTTGACCTCGCGCTAGTAAAATGAGCTGGTGATGGATGGGCCGAGGAGTTGGAGCTGGCAGGCTCATTTGCCCACGCAAGAGGCTGAGTTTTCGACGAACGAAATTCACTGCTGGCGGCACAACAAGGGTCGGGTTTGAAGGGTTGACCAAGTTTAACGGTTTTTTTTTTTTTTTTTTTTTTTTTTTTTTTTTTTTTTTTTTTGCGTCTGTCACTTTTCTGCTGGTAGCTGCGCGACGACGTTTTGGCCAGCTGGGCTTATTAATGCTTCCATTTCTGGAGGAAATCTCATGCCAGAGTCCCAACCAGATGACTGGGGGGCCGGTTCAAAAAACCACTTACTTGCACTTGCGCTACACTTGGTTACTACCAGTCTCTACTTCCAATGGAAACTGTGGCGGTAATGCCTGGCTGGCTTGCCCCCCCCCCCCCCAAATGCACAATGTTGCAAAATGACGTTGCACCCCCCTGTAGTGGGCGTACCAAGCGTCCATTCTCAATGGCTCCCTACGATTTGATGCATCTGAAGCTCTCCATGATTGCTCATAGGGGTTGGAGCGTGCTGGGTGGATCCCCCCATCCGGGGGCACTGGGACAGATGCCATGAAGGGCCACTTGGACCACATGGGTACTGCATTGAGCGCTGTCACCTCTGTGCTTGAGCACCAGACCTGTCTTGCGATCCCAGAGAAGGCAACTTCATCCATTTCTCAACCCACGTGCACAAACAACTGCTCATCGTCGAACTGAGGCATCGTCACATGCTTTGTGAATACCTACTGCCAGCTCAGCCTTGTGAATTCCCGAGAGCTCTTGGCCGAGCAACCCACGACGACCCTCATTTGCCAGCTGTCGACAACGCTCTCCTTGTACCTGGGGGCTGCGCTGCTGCACCTGAGGTGTCTCAATCCGGTACTAAAGCCAGTTGATCGTCTCATAGGGGGCCTGAAGAAACCGATACCGAGATACAGAGGACAGGTTTTCTGTCTGCGTCGCCAACTTTCCATCAACTACAAGCATGCTCTGGAAGGGAATCGTTGCCGCCAGGTGTATACAAATCACATCGCGAACCCAGCATATCTGCTGATCCAACCTGCTTGTTTTCAAGTCGTCACACAGCATTGTACGATCGTGAATGGCAGCAGTTCATCACCGGGATGACTCCGTGTCTCCCATGACCCATACGCCACAAAATCCGACTCCTTCAAATGCCGACTCCATTTCTCGATTTCAACCTCCCCCGAGTCCGCACACTCGCCTAAACCCTGCGCTCAGCGATCCCACCGATGGCCTAGCGAATACAAGATCGGATACAGACGCAAAAGATTATTGGAATGGAGGAAACCAACACTCGGATGTTTCCCCTGTGATACACGAAAATGGAGTTGCACTTGGGCAAACGGATCTCAAGGAACCTCAGACACCCCCTGGTGAGACGGAGCAAAACTTAGAAAACCATGCAACGCCTGCAGGAGATCCCGATGGCTCTGTCGCGGCGGGGAGGAGAAGTGTTCAGTTTGCGAGAACCGAGCCTCAGTTGCTGTCATTCGGAGGGCACAGTCGGCAAGGCTCATGGGACGGGCCCGACACTCCCGCCAGGCATAAACCCTCATCCATCATGTCCAAGCTTAAAGCTCTAGCCATCACGCCTAATGCTGCATCAATCAAGTCGCCAACGGCATCAGTTGCCGAAAATGCAACACATTCCGTGAACAACTCCCCTATCACTATCCGCCTCGGGCCACGCCCCCCGGACACTCTCAGCGAGGAACACGTTGACGCTGAAGCTGATGCAGACGTTGACGAGACTGCCGATGAATCCGCTATCCCAGAGAACAAGGCCCAGACGAAGAAGAAGCGCAGGATACGGCGATTCAAGAAGGGTCATTTGTCGACGCCATCGACGCCAGCTGCAACTTTCCGGTTTGGAAACGACATAGATACGTGGGGAGCATACAACCGCCTTCTCAGACGCCGAGCAAGTATGCCGGATACGTCCATGGCAGCCGCAAATCCTGAACAAGTACTGTCAGAGGGAGACAGCAGGAGTGGCCCTAGACGTCGAACGTTTAGGCGTGGACACTCATACATGGGGGGCGCGACCACGCAGCCTCCCAGTGAAGGTGAAGATTTGAACGATTTGGAAAGCTCTGCTGTTGTGGGCCGTCGCACTGGTCATTTGAGGCGGATCACGGTCTTTGGCGGAGGTGGCGTGTCTGATGGGGATGCAATGACGCCTCGCCGTCCCTTCTTCACCTCTGAGCGGGCTTCCAACTTTGGTGCTCAAAAATGGAAACAAGTAAAAAGCACGCTTAAGCTCTTGCGACAAAAGAAGGAAGACCGATTCGACTATTTCAAGTCTGCAGAACTGATGGCGGAGCTCAGGGCCGGCGCCCCAGCTGTCTTGATGCTTGCTAGCATGATTCAAAGAGATGAGCATGGGAATAAGAGGATCCCTGTTCTCCTCGAACAACTAAAGCTCAAGATCCAGGATAGTTCCCCGATTCCGGACGACGATAAAGAGAGGCACTGGATTTTCACCATCGAGCTCGAGTATGGTAGTGGGCCGAGCCGGATGAGTTGGACTGTGATACGAACCATCAGAGATATTTACAACCTGCATTTCAGATACAAATTTGCTCTAAACAACGACAAGTACATGCTTGGACGTGATCTTGGGGGGCGCCCAAAGCAACCCAAGTTCCCCTACTCGGCATTCCCGTATCTCCGACGAGCTCGAAACAAAGGCGACGACAGCGATGAAGACGACCAAGGTAGTGTTCGGGGCGACGACACAGCTGCTGAAGGTACAGGTGGAGAGGGCACCGCGCCGGAGCACCATGGAGATGGCACACACGACGGTCACGCCCAACCCAGGAGAAAGAAATCGCGCGCAAATTTATGGGGGATGAGAAGACGTTCAACCGGATTCACCGACCCCGGAGACATGTCCAATGCTGAAGGCGCTGCTCAAGCTGTCGACGTGGCTACGCGCAGACAGCGCTACGTGGAGAAACAACGGCGCATCCTGGAAAAGTACTTGTCGGAAATGATAAGATGGCTCATGTTTAGAGCGGATAGCAATCGCCTCTGTCGATTTTTAGAATTGTCGGCCCTCGGTGTCCGTCTTGCAGCAGAGGGCAGCTATCACGGCAAGGAGGGATACCTGCATATTCAATCTTCCAAGGGCCTTGATTTCCGCAGAGTACTGACACCTGCAAAAGTCATTACTCGCCACAGCCGGAAGTGGTTCTTGGTTCGCCAGAGCTACATTGTGTGCGTTGAATCTCCAGAGAATATGAACATTTATGATGTGTATCTCGTCGACTCTAAATTCAGCATCATCTCCAAAAAGAGCGCTCTCCAACAGATTGGCTCCAAGGACAAGAAGAAGGAGGTCGACCTCACCATCGAAGGACCCCTGGACAAGCACCACAGGCTGACAATGCACACATCTGAGCGAAAAGTGCGACTATTTTCCAGATATCAGTCCGTCATGAAGCAGTTTGAGGATTCAATCAATGAAATGCTCAAGCAGACCGCGTGGCATGAGAAGAAGCGCTTTGACAGCTTCGCTCCTATTCGGAACGGAGTATTTGCACAGTGGCTCGTTGATGGCCGGGACTACATGTGGAATGTCTCCCGAGCAATCAACATGGCGAAAGATGTCATTTACATCCATGACTGGTGGCTGAGTCCCGAGCTGTACATGCGTCGACCGGCGTGTATCAGTCAGAAGTGGAGACTTGACAGGCTTTTGCAGAAGAAGGCCAGAGAGGGTGTCAAGATCTTCGTCATCATCTACCGAAATGTCGAGGCCGCCATTCCCATTGACTCCGAGTATACCAAGTTCTCGCTGCTCAATCTCCATCCAAATATTTTTGTTCAACGATCACCCAACCAGTTCAAAAAGAACCAGTTCTTCTTTGCCCACCACGAGAAAATTTGTATTGTAGACCACGATGTGGCCTTTCTCGGCGGTATCGACCTGTGCTTTGGCCGCTGGGACTGCCCTCAACATCCCATTGTAGATGACAAGCCTACAGGATTCGAGATGACGGAGCAACCCAAAGATGCCGAACACTGTCAGCTGTTCCCTGGAAAGGACTACTCCAACCCCAGAGTCCAGGACTTTTTCAGACTCAACGAGCCGTATGAGGAAATGTACGACCGCAGCAAAATACCCCGCATGCCGTGGCACGATGTCTCAATGCAAGTCGTCGGGCAGCCCGCACGAGATCTAACTCGCCATTTTGTTCAAAGATGGAACTATCTCCGCCGTGGACGAAAACCAACTAGGCCATTGCCGTTTTTGCTACCTCCACCGGATGCTAAGCTTGAGGAGCTGGAAGCCCTTGGCTTGACTGGAACCTGCGAGGTGCAGATGCTTCGCTCGGCGAGCACATGGTCTCTTGGAACTGACGAGACTGAGCACAGCATCCAAAATGCCTATGTCAAGATGATTGGGGACTCGGAACATTTTGTCTATATTGAAAATCAATTTTTTATTTCGAGTACGGAAGCCTACAACACCAAGATTGTCAATCGCATTGGAGATGCCTTGGTTGAGCGCATCATTCGAGCGCACCGAAATAGCGAGGCCTGGCGCTGCGCAATCATGATTCCTCTTATGCCGGGATTCCAGAACACGGTTGATGAGCAAGAGGGTACCAGCGTCAGACTGATTGTCATGTGTCAGTACAAGAGTATTTGCCGTGGGGAGCACTCTATATTTGGACGGCTCCGAGCCGCTGGTATTGAGCCTGAAGATTACATCGGCTTCTACTGCTTGCGTCAGTGGGGTGTCATGAGTAACGATGCTCTCGTGACGGAGCAGTTATACATCCATGCCAAGGCCATCATCGTCGACGATCGAGTCGTCCTGATTGGATCTGCTAACATCAATGAGCGCTCCATGTTGGGGACTCGAGACTCTGAATGTGCTGCCATAGTGCGGGACACCGATATGATTGACTCTACCATGGCCGGAAAGCCATATCAGGTCGGCCGATTTGCGCATACACTTCGGCTGCGTCTGATGAGGGAACACCTGGGTCTCGATACCGACGAGATCCTAGAACAAGAACGTGAGGAGCAAGGTGATGGCGACTCATTTGAGCAGGAGATGGAGGACATTTATGGCCAGGGAATTGCAACGCAAGGCACCGGGCCCAGCGGGACTCGACGTGATAGCCTCTTAAACTCTCGCCCGCGCAGTTTCAACTATGAGCTTGATATGGAAAGAGCCAAGGCTCTTGACGATAACTCCTCAGCTTCTACCCCTCCCTTGTCAGATGCTGCATCGGCATTTAAAAAAGGCAAAGAGACTGAAGCTGGCATGACTCTAGAACAGCAAAAGACGCGGCAACTCGATGTGTCTGGGTACGGTCCAGACCAGTGGAAGGCTGCACAACAATCTGGTTTGGACGAGGGCCGGGATTCAGTCGTCATTGACGGGCGCGAGGTCTTGATTCTTGATATCAACGATGAAGGCAAGGGAACACTGTGTCACCCCACGTCACGTCAAGATTTTGATCCCAAGTCGGATTATCGACATGTCGAGTTGGGTAGCCCAAAAATGGAAGATCTTCCGCCTATGCCACCGATGGACAGACGCACAACAGAGCAGCTTGGTCTTCCCCGGCCCGCTCAGTTGCCCCCGCTTCCTGTTGCCGATGACAGTGATATTGGCGGCCCTGCCGTCTACACTGACCCCAAAAGTGGGCGCCCAAAGAACGGAGCTTTCCATCCCATGGCGGCGGACATTACCCCGGCAGCCATCACCAAGGACTGCATGCGGGATCCACTGCTCCCCAGCTTCATTGACGATATCTGGAACCGCGCAGCTCAGAATAATACCAACATCTATCGCAGAGTCTTCCGCTGTATGCCCGATTCCGAGGTCAAGACCTGGCAAGAGTATCGTGAATACATGGACTATGGAATCCGCTTCCGTGCCAGCATGGAAGGCAAACCGGCTGGAGAAGAAACCGACCCGAGACCAGAGACGGGCAGTCAGGTTGGGGGTACTGCCGCCGAAGCTGGCATAGGGGCGCCTGGTCCCGAAGCCATTGTAGCTGCTGTCAAGGAGAAGATGATTGAAAAACTCCCACATGTCGAGCAAGACGTGGGCCAGTTGAACGTCACGGCGCCGCAATATGGAGAGACGGGGATGAACGAGAAGGCCGGAGTGTTAATACAACGAACACGCGGCCCTCCAGATTCAGTCCAGATGAATGGAGCAGAAAAGACTACTGACGGGCTATTACCGATGGCGTCGAATGGAGGCCATGGTTTTCCTGCTCTTGAAGAAATCTCGTCGAAGCGACTGGAAGCACAGGTCAGCAGAAACACGGAACGCAAGACGGCGTTCTCGACCTCGGATAAGCCCACATCGCGAGAGACTCTCGCCCCAAATCCAGCACAGACCCAATTTGGCTCTGTTAAAAAGCGTCGTCGTGCCGCCACCAAGGGAAGCCGTCGTGGATTTTCCATTGACGACATGCCCTCTCGGCAAGACGCCGAAGAGCTGCTAAAGATGATCCAGGGCAACATTGTCCAGTTTCCGTATGACTGGCTTGCGACTGAACAGCAGAACGGAAACTGGGGCTACCAAGTAGATGGCGTTGCTCCATTGTCAATCTAGTAAGTCGGCCTCGTCCCTTTTTACCGGAGCAATCATCTAATCGGGCCTTGTGTGCAGTGACTAGTCCAGCTTTGGGCGTGAAGCGACACGCGCGGCGAGAAAATTGCGGTGACTTGTTGCATCACAAGTCATTTATGGTTGCTCTGAATTTCGTTTGCATCGCGATAGGAGTTCGTTGCCGCTGCACACACTCGGGAACGCGGCGCATTGTTTTACTTTGCGTTCTTTATGTATTATTCTCTTTTCTTTTCGCCTCCCCTTTACTGATGCTCCAAAGGAGGCATATACACGGCGTTCAAATCATGGCACAGCGAATACGAGCGCAGAGAAACTAATTTCACCTGTACCACAAGACATAGACCTGTTTTGTTATCTAATATACTTACTTTCATTCTTTGATAGACCAAAACGTGCAGTGGAAGAAGCACGTCGTAGCCCGGCACCCACCTCGAGTGCTTTGTATCGTACACGCCGCATGGGACATCAAATTCGCTCACTTAGCCAGATTGCCCCCCTGCAACCTGCCCTTATTACGCCCGTCAACAACCAGTGCGGCTCCGCCTTTTTTGCGTCATGCTCAACAGCATGATCAAGGTGCTCCAGCTCCTCGTCGCGTATTCTCCTCAAAGTCTTGACCAGCTCGCCCATCTCCTCGCTGACGCTGTAGCCCTCCGCCTCCCACTGCGTGATCATCTCCAGCAACTCTCGTATTTGATTGTTGTAATGGTCCCCGATTTCCGTCTCCACGGCCTCGGTACACGCCATTGCTGCCTCGCGGCCCATGAGGGCTGTTGACCAGCCTAGGCCCGAGGCAAGGACCGACCATATGGGGTACATGGCTGTGGGACGCACGCGGTGCTTGTGGATGAGCTCGTTGAAAGTTGCCAAGTGGCCGGCTTCCTGCTGGTACATGTGTGCCATGAGGGGACGCAGATGAGGGTGCTGTCTCACGATGGGTGGCGTTTGGGCCTTGTAGATGAGCGTGGCGGCGAGTTCGCCCGCTTGGTTGACGCGGAGCTGGGGGGTCGTTAGCAATGCCGCCAGCAGCTGTTGTGTTGCACATGCATGGGCGGAGGAGACTCACGGCCGACGAGAGAAAGACTCGCTGTTCTTTGGTCAGCGGCTTGCACTTTTTGGGCGAGGCTTCAGAAGCTTGTATGGTTGACATTGCGCGGAGGGATTGGGAGCAGTGAAGCCTGGGAGAGAATAGGCCAAGGCCTCTAACAGGCCTTGATAGGCACCGTGTTGCTGCCATTTGTGTCGGTCGTCGTTGAGCGATTGGTGTTTCCAGGAGAATGCGACGCGACGGCATCGAATGATGGGCTTGTCTCGAAGTTAGCTATTACGCCGAGGGACTGACTCTGCCGATTGGGCGGCCAACCTTGCAAGGATACTGTACTCGGTACGCGAGCCGCAATTCAAGGTTGGCAGCATAACTACAGCACAGTCTAAGCTGCCAGCACACTCTTGGCTACGGCTTCGTGGTGCACGATTACATGCATTTTCGGGTCAATTTAACATCATTTCCATGTAGCCAGGGCTTGGGATTGTCTGGCTCATATTGGGCTTTGTCTTGAACGGCACATGGACAGTGTGCAAAGGGCGCTGCTTGGCAAAGGCGGCACTGTGCTCCCACCTAACAACGGACAAATGCTTTGCCGGGTTGAGACAGTAGCACTCATTCATTGCCACTTGCCATGGTTGCGCGCCACACGTGTGTGCTAATGCTACTTGGGAAGCCAATCGAACAGGCCGAATAGGGACGCTGACACAATTTACGACAAAGCGCTGCAGAGTCAAGACACTTTTCTTCTTCTTCTTTTTCTTCTTTGTCGTCTCTGCAATCCTCTTTCATCCCACACGGGCATCTCGCTGCCGCTCTCCTTGGCTCCTTGTCAAAGACGCACCCGCTGCTTCTTGATCGAGCAACCCACGGCGACGGCAGTCCACAGCGCGGCCAACCAGCGACTTTTCGACTTGTCCCATTTGACCCATCATGTCTGATATACCCGACGACCTCCTCGCTCTTGCCGGTGGCGATTCCGAAGATGAAGGCTCGGTCCGCAGCCGTGGTGGCTCAGAGTCGCCGCGTCGCTCCAACAACGACGCCGGCAATTCCAAGAAGTCGAAACGACGCGCAAGGCAGGATGACTCTGAAGAGGAAGGAGAAGCGTGAGTGTTGCCTGTTTCATTGTCTGCGCACGAGCGGTAGGCCCGTCAAGCACGAGGGCGCTGTTCGGCTTCGCACGTCGCTGCGCGGCCAGCCGCGTTTGTCGCTCCTTGTAGTTCAGGTGCAGTTGCTGACTGTTCAATGCTTTGTTCTTGTCCATCAGGTCTTCGACGCCTTCATCACCAAACTCGTTGGAATCAGCGCCCATGGACGAATCCGATTCAGACGCGGAGCCTGCCCCCAGAGGGGCCGAGCCAACAGACGAGGACGACAAGTATCCTGTGGACGGCAAGTTCACAAGTGAGGCGGAGCGTGCTGAAATCATGGCCATGCGGGAAGTGGACAGAGAACGTATACTGGCTGAACGCATGGACGAGGTTGAACGACAGCGACAAAGGCGTCGTCTCAGACAGATGATTGAGGAGACGGAGCGCAGGAACGTTAAGAACAAGCGCAGCGCTGACTCTGCCGAGTTGGACGACGGTCAACGCAAGACGTCTCGACAACGCACCGGCAAAGGCACCATGTCTGCCATTGATGTTCTGCGCAAGGCTCGGGCTGACAAGGCGAAGCGCAAGGAGGACAAGGCACGCGGCAGGTCCTACTCTCCTGTACGCCGCGGTTCCGATCACGAGGAGAGTGATGACGACTTTGGCCGTGCAAGATCTCGGACGCCGGAAAAGGAACAGGAGAAGGAAGTGGCTCCTCCCGATTTGAAGGACTATGAGCGCGTGCGTCTGGGCCGAAACGAGTTTGCGCAGGTTTGCTCCACGCCCGGCTTCGAGACTGCCATTACCGGTTGTTATATCAGAATTGCAGTTGGCAAGAGTCCGGAGACGGGCGTCGAGCAGTATCGCATGGCAGCTATCAAAGGTACGCAACTCCTCTGCGGACGACACGGCGGGAGCACATGTCGGGGACTAACGATTCCGTGTAGGTTTTGCCACCAGCCGGCCATATGCGATTGACGGACCCAACGGGCCGTTCATAGTGGATCAATATGTCACGGCTGCGCATGGCAAGGCTGTCAAGGAGTTTCCCTTTATTGCCGCGTCTAGCGGCAAGTTTACCGAGGTAAGTCTCACGGTCCAGCTTGAGCGCGGTGAGAACAGGGACAGAAGAAGAGTGGGTTCTGATTACTATGTACAGAGTGAGTTCAACCGCTATCAAGTGACTTGCACCAACGAGAATATCAAGCTGCCAACCAAGGCCTTCCTGACGGCCAAGATTGACGAAATCAACAACCTGATCGCCCACAAGTGGACGGGCGAGGAAATCAAGGCCCGCGTGACCAAGAGAAACGAGCTCAACCGGCGGTTCGACCCGGCGGAAAGAGAGCGCGTGGCCAATCTGCTGGACGAGGCGGTGGCCCGGGGCGACGAAGCAAAGGCGCAAGAACTCCAGGCGGAGCTCGAGACGCTCGGCAGCCAAAGACTGGCGTTCCGGACCACGCTGCGCCCATCCAGGGACAACAACGCCCCCAAGGCCACGACGGAGCAAGACCGCCTGGCGGAGCGCAACCGCGAAAACAGACGAAAGAACGCGCGACTCGTCCGCAGGGCGCAGCTCAAGGAGAAGGCCAAGTCGCGCGAGATTGAAATGGCACTCAAGCGCGGCGAGCAGGTGGCCGAGGACCCGTCGCGCCGACTGCGAACAAAGGCCAAGTTCGTCCACGACGTCAACGACACGGCGCAGAAGCTGTCGGCCGCCGGCAGCGAGGTCAGCACGCCTGCCAGCGCAACGCCCAGGGCCTCTGCCGCCAAGCCCGAGATGCTGTCCCACCTTGCCAAGCTGCAGGAGAAGAACTACTCGGAGAGCAACGGCATGCCCACCATCCACAAGCCGCTCATGGACGACGACGTGATTGGCGCGTTGGATCTAGACATTGACGTCGAGATATAAAAGCAGGGGAGTGGGTATCTTGTTCTTTTTATTTTACAGCGGTACGAGGCCGCAAATTGATAAAGCAGGGTCACTTGGATGGGGGGTTGCATTTTCACGGCGTTTCGAGACAGCGTTGGGTTGGGAGAGAGAGAGGGAGAGAGAAAAGAAGCTCAGAAGGGGAGGTTGATATAATCATACAATACGCTCTACCTGTGCAACGAACAAAACATGCTCCCGTGTGCTAAAAACAAGGGGAACCTACAGCGCCCATGTCTCGAGTCGAGGTACCACAGGTTCCGTCCGGTCTAGTCCTTCTTTACGTGCCGCGTTGGCTCGTCCATCCTGTCCAACTTGCCCTCGACGTGCCTCCTGTACCAAAAGATGAGCTTGGCGAATACATGCCTGACGAGGATATCCAGGACAAGCCCGAGGGCCAGGCGGGGCGAGTCTCGAGGCCGTGGGGCAAGGCCGTCGGCCTCGTCCTCGCACCGGCGACACACATCGAGGTACAGCGCGGGATCGTCCGTCACGACGCCGTCGACGAGCCTGCCGCCCGAGGCGTTGCGCTCGACGCACCACCTCATCCACCGCGCGCGGTTGACGGTCCACGCAAACAGCGGGCGTCCGGCGGCGCCCAGGTCCCCCATGAACCGGCGCCCCTGGCACGGCCGCGCCAGCGTGTGGAAGGCCATGTTGAAGCCTACATTGGCAAGGGGCAGGAAGTGCCGCGCATACGACAGCGAGCCCCCAACGTGCGCAACGGGGTACTCGGGCATGGACTTGCGACAGGCGCGCAGCACCGACGCCTTTTTTTTTTGTTCGCCGCCCGTCAGCCACTGCGCTCAAGCAAGGAAGGGGGACAGACACGTACGTTCCAGCACCCGAGGACGATGCGCTCTTCCCACGGCCGCGGCGAGGGCGTCGCCGCCACCGCGCTGCTGATGGCCTCCAACACCTCCTCGGCGGCGTCGTCAAGCTGCGCCTGTCAGAACCTTTGGTCCATCCGGGCGGAAAAGGTCAACGTGCCTTGATGTCCAGCAGAACCCATATGTGCTGCCGCTCCTCGTGCGCGAGCCAGCCCAGCAGGTCGCCCAGTCGCGGCAGTGGCTGTCGTGGTTCGCGCACCGTCTGCAGCGTAGACAAGTACGTCCATTCGCAGTCTGCCAGCCTCTTGTTCACCCCAAAGCATCGGGAGAGGGAGGCGTCCTGAGAGAGGAGTCAGCTGTGGAGGGGAAGCGGGATGTGAACAGCAGGACTTGCATGCGACAGCACGGCGACGCCGTCGCTGGAGAGCCGGACGTCCGTCTCGATGGCGTGCGCGCCCACGTCCACGGCGCCCTTGAAGGCGGCCATTGTGTTCTCGGGCCACGCGGCCCTGTATCCCCGGTGCGCAATGGCCTGCGGCAGGAAGCGCGAGGCGTCTCGCTTGGATGGGAGGGCGCTTGCCCACGGTGCTGCGAGGGACGTTAGCGGCCGGGCGGCGGCTCTTCCTCTTCTTCTCTCTTACCCTCGTTTGTGTCCCAGGACATGTTTGCGCTTGGTGACCGGTCGGCCGTGGCGACGACAACGTCGTGGCCAGCGTCGTCTTTAAATGGTCCGCGGCGGATGGGGAGCCTGCGGAGACGGAGTTTAGATGCCGGCTTGGCGTGCAAGCTCCGCAGGGCCACCCATGGCTTGGAGGCGTGTAGCTGCAGAGATCGCGCGGGCGTCTTCATGTGACGGGCTGGTGTCTGGTGTGACGCCGCCATCAAGGGTTGCTGGCGAGATTGGTGCCCCGAGTTCAGGCAGCCTTGTGCGGGTGGGAAAGGGGACATTTTGCATCGAGGAAGCCATTGTCGCGCGTGCGGCGTTTTGCTTGCCGACTCGGGCCAACCACCAGGTGACGAGAACAAGGCGCAGAATCGATAGTCCAAGCACAACATCAAGCATGGCGCAGGAGCTTGGTGTTGCTGGCTATACTCACGACAAGTTCTGGCAAGGCACATGCCCGACACATTCATCTTGTCCATGTCAAACATCAGCCAAGTGTATTCTTTAGTCTCGACTACTAGGTACGCCGCTCGAGTTACCCGTTCCAAAAATGGCTGCCACTGTCCCTTTCCCTCATGCCCAGCCAGCATCCCAAATTCGTCGGAAATCCGCCACCCAAGTTGCAGTATTTCGTGCGCAAAAATAATACACCCACCCCCCTATATCATCAATACATTGCAAACGATTGTCGTCATAGAATAACAACGCGTCCCAGCCTGACTCCTCGCTGACCAACCAGCTGGCCTGCCCATGAATCAAATCGTGTCAAAACATAATCAAACCGTCATTAGAGCAGCTCTAGGCTCGCCTCACAGGGGAAAGCCTTCGAGGTCAAAGCCGTAGGCTTCAGTCATGTGCAGTTTGCTCAACTCTGCACTTCCCACAGTGAGTCCCAACTCTGAAGGTGCAACTTCTTCGCTGGAGCTCAAGCTCTCTTCGCTCATGCTCAAGACGCTTCTTGGTGGCTCCGGGTTTGGCCCAAAATCGCCAATCTGAATGCCACTCAGGTCCCACGAGTCTGGGGTCCAGCTCGCAGTGCTTGGATTGGCCGCCACTGCATCACCAATGAGGCTGGCACCACCGTAGATGGCATTGTAGACATTATTCAATCCTCCATCCATGGACCCGAGCAGTGCCTCCCACTCCGTGTTGGACACTCCCGGCATCTTCCCTATCGGGCTGGCACTGCCCATCACTTGGCCAGAAGGCGACAGCGACGATGCCGGCGTTCGCATGCGGTTAACTCCGGCTGGGGAAGACTCTCCGTTGTGAGGTGAAGCGTTGTTTAGAGACAGATAGTTGACATTGGGAACGCAGCGGGCCGATGACGCCGTATTGTTGATAATGCCCTGCCGTGATACTGCTGACAGCCGGTGGCTTTGATGGATTGCGGCTCCGTCAGACGAGTTGAAGCTGTCCGAGGATTGGCGAGGTGCAGCATAGAAGTCGGGTTCCTGGATGCTCATGTTGACCATGGTCATGCGGCGCACCTTTTCGTCATCTTGCCAAGCACCAGAACTTCGCCTGGGCTCCTTAGGAGAGGAACGTCGGGGTGGCGCGGCCATGCTCCCTTGCGTGGTAAGAGGGCTTGCGTGTGTGTCTACCGAGATAATAGTTGCTGCGACGCGGGCAATATCGATGCATCCTGGGGCCTTGGCATTGTTCATCGACTTGATGGCGACGTTGACAAGCTTCTCAATATCACGGGTTAGTTTACTATCAGCCTTCAGGTCGACAGCCTGGTAGAGAAGCGTCAGACCACACAATGCCAGGAGGTCAAACTTGTTGAGGCAAAATGAGAAGCTCATGCCTCTCTCATCCAACAGCTGCGTGATCTGAATTATACGCTTGCTGGAATCAACAATTGACATGAGAGCGGGTGCAGCCTTGCGCCCGAGGCTAGAGCCAACTGCAGGGCGATATATGAGTGTGCGAATGTGGTTGTAAGCCAAAGCCTGCGCGTGTGCTCATGGTTAATTCTTGTAGAAATGTTTTGAAGCAGGGGTACCAGCTTACCAAGACAGGGGATCTGCTGCTGGTTATGTCCGTTGACGGCTTGTCTTGCGAGAAGTTCAGCTGCAAATGTGCTGGCAACCCGTCATACCAAGCGTCAAGCTCCGCCTCAAAGCTTGCCATCTGTTGGAGAGAAAGCTCGTGGTTGGCCACGGCAGGGTAGTTCCTCTCCAGAATTCGAGCTAGAATCCTGGTAACGCGGAAGAGAGCCAGGGCGCTAGACAGTCGTGTGTATTCTCCTGGTAACGTGGGCTGAAACCCCTTTTCGGTGATGTACTCATCGTCCGTGTCAGAGGGATACTCGGCCTGCACGTCGTCTTCCTTGAGCATCTTTGGCAGACCAAGGGTGGCAGCGGTGAAACTATGACAATTGGTCAGCAAGGTCACAAGGAAGCAGTAGAAGAAAGGTGCAAAGCCTACCAGTCCAGTGTATAAAGAGTCCAGAAAACTTTCTTTCTAGTCTCCAGTGTCAGAGCGCCAAAAGAAAATCGCTTCTGGCTCTGATGCAGACCAAGTCGATGCGAAAGCCCGACAGCGAGGCCCTTGAAATGCTGGACTCGCTTATTGTCTGCCCTGATTGTGCAGTACAATAGGGCCAATATGAGGCTCTGGAGTGTGCTCATGGTGTTCTCCAAGATTATTGATTCAACGGCCCTGGTCCATCGCTTCTCGCATACGGCGAGTTGCTGGTAATCGGGTTGCTCCGGTGAAAGTCCCGCAATGCTAAAAACGAGATATAGCTGGGCAATCTTGTGGCGGCATTTGACCTTGTCTGGGTCGACCACAAACTCTTCGTAAATACGTAGAAATGTAGGTTTATGCAAAACGGGAAAGAGAGGAGCCCACTCCTGGAAATAGACGTTCACACATCGGTCAGAAAACATCCGAGGTGGGCAGGACAGCTGTTCAGGGTCCTCGATGGTTAATGGAGCGCATCCTTGGACGTGGAGGAAAGCCTCTGGATTGAACTCATTGCATGATTTACCAGCCTCTTGCAGCTTGCGCTTGAATGAGGCTATGAAGATGGTTAGCCTATGCGCGCGATGATCGTACATTGGGGGAACGTACTGATAAATGTACGGCCACTCGAGGGGCCCATATAGTAGGAGTCCGAATTCTCGACACCAAGGAGCAGCGGCGAGCCTTGCACGCGGAACGTATCCTCTTTGATGGCAGACTGAGGACTATCCTTGGAAATGTCAGGTGACGGCAACGTGTTGGATGCGTATGTGTCTGATGGTAGGCGGTGATTGTTGCTGCTGTTTGTGTTGTTACGCATGGCAGAAAGCATATCTATCTTCTCGTCTTTCTCGTCCAAGAGGTCCTTCAGCTCTCTGACTTCAGTTTCCAACTGGCGGACTCGTTCCTCCAACGATTCGGTATAGCCCCGAGGAAAGGCACGGCGACTCAGCTTGTCACTCGTCCGGCACTCGAAACCAACGTTGGCGCATTGTGAACAAGTGGGACGGACACCATCGCAGCGAATCTTTTTGCTTCGGCAACGGTCGCATGCCTGGGCAATGCGGCTTTGAGCGCTGTTGCCCACCTTGATAACCTTCATAGGCAGAATTCCTGGCATCGTGGCGACGTCCTCGGGCGGACCCGGTGAGATATATGATGTCTGCCACTGCCGGAGGGTTGATTGAGGGGGTGACCGAGAACGGGATGCTGTCGAGGACGTGACAGGTGGACTGCTGCTTTGCTTGTGTGAGAACAGGAGCCGATGTCCGACGTCGAAAGGAGGCGCAAGATGGCTCTTGCTGACAGATTGCGTGAATTTATTTGTATTGTACTGTTCCCTCAGTCCCACTTCACCATGGTCTTGAAATGCGCAAAGGCGTGACCGTGGTGCCTATGCTTGTTGGCACTTGCTCGTCATCAGAGTGGGGATGTTGAAGAAAGTCTGGAAAGGATGAAGGGGGACGTGGGATAAGTATAGATGGAGTGGGCACCGGGAAACTTTGTGGAGGAGATGAAGAATAAAAGAATGGGCGACGGGCGTATGGTTATCTGGGGGAGACCAGTAAGCGCCTGTCTGCCATTATGTACAAGTGTCAACGGCCGGCCAAGAGCTGGTGGATGGACCCATCTAGTGGACTGGGGCCCCGAGGGGTGGACGGCGGGTAGTGGGCATGCACAGGCCACTTGTGCTCTGCCCTTCACTAATGGCTAGCGCAGCAGTGCTTGTCGTGTCTGGGGTACAGACCTGAGACACCAGTCACTCACACGACGCTAGTTGCAGAGGAAGGGACAAGCCACTAGTCTACTAGGTCATCAAAGCTCAACCAGCATACTGTCAATGCTAGCAAATCGCACCACCCCATCAACCATTTTTTCTGCACCTCGCCGAGTCTAAGGCGACTGTCGATCCAGCCTTGGATTGATTCCGGCATAGCATTTCATCTCTTCTTGAACACTGAGCTCCGTTATTGTCTCGGCAGCACGGCTTGGACACAACCGTGCCCGATGCTGGGTACCGAGGGAATAGTAGCAGAGACTAGACGCGGCCGTGGGAGTCTTGGTAAAGATCGCTCTTGTCACCAAATGCTCTCTTCTCAGGCCTTTCATGACAGCCCTTCAGCGCCACAAGGCCATCGCCACGCCTCCCTTTTGCCCGGCAGATACTGTCGGCTGATGTCGGACCCCAGACTCTGATTTGGTCTGTTAGACACCACACCGATTTGCGCAAACGGTCACTCCGAAATTTGCCAGATGTGGAAGTCGGCCACATGAATCAAGATTCAAATGCTCCAACTTGACCAAGCTTTCCCCCCCCAACAAAGACTGCGCATTTATTGCCATGCGGCAGCAGTTCCACACGATGGGTGTCGGCCATGGAGCTTGTCCTAGCCCCACAATCATGGCATATGTCATTGTGGGGCATTCGGTGAGCAAGCTGTTACAAAGAAGGATGCTCGCTTTGGTCATTTTGATGCACTGTAGCATTGGCCGACAACTCAGGTAATGAAATCCAGGTGTACATCGATGCACCAATTCTTCGTCGTATCCGTCCGTGTTCTTCTCGGTTGATTCGGAACAGGCATAACCATTATCTCCGGGGGCCGGCACAAACTGCCACCCTTTCAAGCCAGTATTTCAAGGTTTTGCTACCCCAGATTTTGGAGGGTGGGGACAATGGAAACGCCATGCATCATCGTTTTTTTGTCTTCACCAACCAGGTTTTTCGATCAACGAACCTGTTGAATTCTTGATCCGCCGAGCCGTTCATCGGGGCTCAGATCCGCGTGCCTAGGTAGTTGATGCTAATTACCACTATACAGCCGTCTTGTTGCCCCAGTCTCACACTCCCGTGCCAACGGTAGACCCTATGGTCCAGCAGACAAATAACAAAATAACAAAATTGACAATGGCGCCATCTGCCTGACCTTCTCTAGACATTGGGCCACCGTTGCAGCCATTGGCCAACCCATACAACTCCCGATTCCGGCCGTCCCCGTCTAGTCAGGTTCTCAGATATGGCCGGCATGCTCTTTATTTGATGAGAGCCAATATGCATCAAGGTGGAATAGTAAATGCACGACCTAAAGACCACGTGCGGCACGACAAGGAAAATGTGACATATCCGCCGAGTTGTTGGTCTTGGCAAAAAGTCTAAGTTCAGTCGACGCTTTCGCCGCGGTGAGCTTGGTTCCCTTTGCATGCCTTGTGGCCAGCCCCCGTCCACATTAAGTAGCAAACACCATCGGCTTCCGCAATGTGGTAACGAAGCCAAGCGATGGATCCGTAGCATACGGCATGATATTTTGGACTCCCCACACAAGTTACATTGATTCGATCTTGCACAAGACACACAGGCGTCAGGGCAGGTATTGCAACAGTGTAATGTTCAAAGTCGTCATGGCAGCCACAATACTCGACACTGCCAGTATTCCGGAATGAAACCCCAAGGTAGGGCACCAGGTCCTACCGATATTAGCTTCAGGGGTGGTGCTTGTCAATCCACATGGCCATGATGTTTCCGGCATGGTGGCGGCATTTGCTCTTGTTCCACAGCCGAGAGTATATTCCATGTCGCGTCGTGCATAGTCGAGAACATTCTCAGGGGGCAACTCTCGGCCGATATGAGAGACAAGTTTGCGCCAAGAACGCTCGGACTCGGCGTTGTGAGACTTGCCCAAAGATGATCGGCATGATCGACGAAACGCAAATACTACAGGCATGGCGACATTTTTGAGCGTTGTTGGGACTCTTGCCCCTCCTCGCATGCACCTGCTCCAGCATGTAACTCTGGCTTGCGCGATCGGAAGATGGCCCAGGATCCGTTCTCACGCCAACCGCATTAACAGAGCAACTTGACTTGTGCCACAGCACAGACTTGCGACGTTGTCGACCCTGCTAGTATATTTTATGCTCAAACCAAACATGAGACAAAAAAGAAGGAAAGAAGTGTTGAGAGCTTCCTCTGTCCAAGTGTGGCTTCATTTAATTGATACGCCGGAACCTACATAGTCCGAACTTGTATCCTCGGTTCAACTAAAGTCTTCCACGTCGTCATTGGCTGGCGTGGCTTGCGCTTCTTGCCCGATTGGGAAGTCTTCCTTCGATCCGAGATATGCCACCACGTGGTCGTCCGCAAGAAGCTTCGTCTTCTGGAAGGGCACAAAGTAGCCTGGTTAGTTCAAGTGCTGCAAGGCTCACTGCTATCGACAACAAACTCTTAGTTTGTTTGACTACATATCCCATCCCCCACATCTGGCATCGGGAGATGGGGGGTGCTATGAGTTTCCCCGAGCCGCACTTTGTCACACCACAGACCAAGGCAATGTGGAGGCGAACAAAACGAGACACAACTTACCTCCTCATCCAACGCTTCCAATGAGCTGGCTAAGAGTTTTCGTTCAACAGTCTTCAAAGTCTTTGCTGCTGCTATACATTCTGGCTGCAGCACGCCAACCTCTTGCAATGTTTCGAGCTGAAGGTCTGACGGACCCATGTCGAGTCTGCCCAGTTGCTCCTCCACTGTTTCGTGCAAAACAGTAACAACGCGAAGCCGAAACACTTGACACAGCTCGTGATCTTGTATAAGATGCTCGAAATCGTCTGCTCTGTCAGTCACATCCTCTTCTTGCCAAAGAAGTCGTAGTTGGCGTCCTCCCGCAGTATCTTGAAGTAATTGGAATGAAAGGCCGTCTTCCTCATTGAGACACATCAAGTACGCAAAGGGCGAGTGCCAAGTGAAAGACGCCTCCTGTGCAGCATCGGTGTCTTTGTTTGAAAGTATCAGCGCAGGGGCGCTGTTGAAAATGTGCAACTTGGCTTTGGCCAGGGGATCGTCTGAGAATGGATCCAAGTGCAGCGTCATTTCATCCACGGCGTTTTCGGCATCAATGAACCCGTAACTGAAAAGCATCTCGGCAGCAGGTTTGGCATTTCCATATGATATTGTGAGCTCATGCCCACTCGAGACCTGACAGCCCGGTCGGAGGAGAAGCACAACATCATCGGTGCGATCTTCTTCGTAGTACGCCGTGGCGTTCCCTGCATGATTCACCATGTCAAGGCCAGGGACCATGGCGGTTCCTGATTGCGGCAGCTCCAGACATCGTGAGCGGTACCATGCATCTGCCAACACCCAGTCATCCAAGCAAACCCCTTCGTTGCTCCATAAGAACTCGTTCCAAAACGGCAATACCTCGGACTTTTCTCGTAGGATATCGAATTCATTGCTCAAAGAGAGCATTTTTGCTTCCAAAGCAGCCTATCGAGGGTTTTAGTCGACACGCAGAGTATGGACTGGTACCACATGCATGGCAAGATATACCTCCAAGGACGTTCCACTCAACAAAAGGCGCTCTGGCTCAGTCCACATTGTCGGGATTGGAATAGGCCGGGGTAAGAAGCGGACATACTCGGTCCATGGGGTAGGTGATAGGCCTTTGGGGCGTTTAGCTTGCCCAAGGTGAGATAGCAAATAGAGCATCATATCACCCCTTATTGACTGATGTTCGTTAATGGAGTATCACACTATGCATTCTGTGGTGACGGGGTGTATAGATACCTGTCGCCCTGCAACTTCAAGCAGCTGCTTGAAGTTCTGGTCTATCTTGGCATAGTCCTCAATGGCCGCAGCAGATAGGACAAGATCGTGAGGGATCCTGACTACAGCTTCACTAGAGCCACTGGAGGTCCCAGTAGCTCCTCGGATATCAGATTCGGCCAAGAGTCCCAATCCCTTTCCTCCGCCTACCTCCTGAAGCTTGACGTGTTTGAAACGAACATGGTTGAGATGTGCCCAGGCGGGGAACGCCTCAATAGATAGATCTGTTGGCATGGTTGGTGTTCCGAGAATGCGAGCCTATGATCAAAGACTCCGTTGCTCCGGGTTGGGCTTGCTTGTGGGACGAGCACGGAAGAGGGTGTGCCAGAAATGAATTATCCGGCGGCTAGGGCCGATGACTTGCTCCACCTGCTGGAGTTGTGTGAGAGGTGAGATAAGAAAAGCAACCACTCGATGATGCAAGTGCATACTCCGTATCAATGGGGGATTTGGGTTGTTGGGGGCCGTCAGGGTTCGGTGTGGTGCCCCACCATGGTCGGTTCTGCTGAGTCTAATAAGTTGGGAGCGGGGCAGTATGCATGACTTGGCATGGTGTACTGGTCTGTCATGTCTGGTACTTGATGAACTTGGGCTTGCTGTCAGCTCGCATGTCCGAAGAATCTCACAGCCTCGTCTGTTTGACTGCCCATTGGCATCATCAATGTACTTGATTTCCTACAGGGGACATAATGCCTCCAATGAAGTAGCAAGATATAACAATGTCACGGGATTCTTGTTCTGAACCTTTCGCTCGTACAGGTCATTAACACGCTAACTCGTAATATAGCCTCATGTTATGGACAAGATGGACGCTCTTCATCTACGCAGCTTTTGCCTCAGGTCGTTGACCATACACGACATATCTTCAGGTATGTTAGTCTGCTGACACTGGCAAGGGCGGGGAGCTTGGCATTAGACTCACATTGGCCACCATGCATGAATAGATCTGTCCTTCATATCCTTCCGAACATCGCTTAAAAACACCTCCACACTTTCACGCGACCATCCTAGACAACGGGTGAGCAACGCCATACTAAGCCCGGATAGTTCACCCGCAATATTCTGGAAACTCCAAAAGCCTAATTAGTTGGTGTTAGCACCAAATCACGAGTTACAACAGATAGACAAACCCAATTCCCGATAATATGGCTGCGCGGGCCACGTGTTTGTCGGCCACTTATACACAACCTCGGCTACATTGACAAATCCCATCTCAATCATCTGTTGCTTGTATCTCTGGGCGCTGTCTGCGAACCGTCCAATCTTTTCGCAGGCTTCCAGCATTGAATCTCCCCATTTGAAAATGTATGAGTCGGGCTTGAGCGTGCCATCTGCACATTGGGGGCGCATGCAAATGTCCTGAAGCTCTAGCCATCCGCCGGGTTGGAGGTTGTCGAAACTCTGACGTATGAATTTCGGCCAGTCACCTACAGAACCAACAAGCATGCGACCAAAGACAAAGTCGAATGGATGGGGATATGCCCATTCGTCTTCTATATTATCGATGATGAAAGACACGTTGGGGGGGACACTGTGTGCCGTTAATATTTGTGTTAAGAGACCAAGTATGGCAAGCTTGTTTCGGGTGCTGACAATGTTGGTTGAATAGGACTGAGGTCAACGCCAACTACCTATGTCTGTTAGGGCTCGATGCCGCTTCAGGTACAAAGCACATGGTCTTACTTGGGCGTGTGGAAACTTGTCACCTGGACTGGTCAACGCACTTGGCCAACTTGCAAATATGGGGCGAAGCATACCAATATCCATGGCCCAAACTCCAGTTCCGGTACCTGCATCGAGGATTCTCCGTATCTTGGTCTCGTCAATGGGTGCTTGGAAGTTTTTGCCGTGGAAGGTAAGCGTGAACAAGTGATGCTGTAGGTCTGTTGTGGTTAGTTGTGGTACTGCCACACGTGCCTGTTGATCTCGTCCACCGGGGTTCTTACCAAGTCGATCTTGTTCCGCCTTCGGAATGATATTAGCCTGTGGGATTCTTGGGGCTACGGGTACGAATGGACAGAACTTTCACGAATAATGGGAGATTATACCTCATCATTCGGTAGCATGTAGTTTACTTGGGTCAAGTTAGCAATTTGAAAGTGCCAAGGACGCCTATTGAGCGATCAGCTGCTTACTCGATTCCTGATATGAGTGGTATGTTCGTCCGTTTTCTTCGCGATACTGCAGAATACTCGACCGCAGAGATGTTGTAATGCTCGCATCATCGTCCTAGCAGGCCTTAGCAAGCTGCTATGGAAGAACAGGGAAAGGTCCCTTGCTAATCTGATTGGTGATGTGGCTGGCGTACACCAAGTGCTGAGTCGGAGTCAGGAACATCATGTAGAGCAGAACTGGGCTTGGAGCGACACGCATTCAAGTTAGCTTTTGGCACGAATTTGGTCCATCTGACCCTAGCCTAGCAGTTCACTGGCCACATACCTCCGCATCTGGTATTCCGGGTCCGATGGCAGAGTCTAGGGCAATGTGGTCGGTCCCTTCTGCTAATTTGACACTTGGGCTTGACGGCTGGGACGAGGCGTGAGGCTCTTCCGGCACCGCATTTGTGCGTGTCGCGGAATCGGTATTTTCTTCAGCCATCATCAAAGCCATCCACACACGTGCAAGTATGGATTTATGAGTCAGGGATGCACGGCCCAAGGCCACAAAGACAGCTGCCCGGAGAGGCAGGAATGGTGAGAGAGGAAATCGACCTCGAGGACATGCAGGTGTGGGGGAAACTCACGTGGTGAATCTTGGGATCATCGGTTGGTTAGGTATTAATTAACTTGGGCAGGTAGAGAGTTGTACACAAGGCAGGTAAGTACATCTGGCCTGTGCATCGTGTCAAACCAACCGTCAGCAACCGCCATCAACCACCATCTTCGCGCGCCAGTTGATGGCTGTCGGAGAATGTGTCGGAGAATGTGTCGGAGAATGTGTAGTAGTAATTGCCACTGATTGGGCAGATGGCGATAAGAATAATATGAAAGGCTCCGAAATTGAAGCATGTCGCCTTCATCTCTCGTGTCTCAATGAAATATGGTTTGGTCACAATCAATACTCATGTCATTTTTCTCCTCTAAAAGCAAGTCCCAGAAGGAAGACATGCATGTGCACTGCCCACCAACCTCAGACGCAGACGCCCGCTGGTCAACCAGGGTCCCCAGCAGGAGCCGCGGATTTGGCCTTCCGGTCTTCTGCTTCTTGAGCAGTTGGTCAGAGAAACATTAGGAGCGAAATGTTTGGCTCCCGATGCCCGCAATCCCTGCCCTCTCCTCTGTCTTTGCTGTCCATTGCATTCATCATGCATGGATAGTTGCGCCATAAACTCGTCGCCCTTGTCCCCCTCCCCATGGTCCCTCAGGACAGAACATCCATCTCTCTTCTTCAGACCTGAGACCCAAGTAAACGCTTTACCGTGGGCCTCGTCGACACGGAAAGAAATTCGTCTACTGTTTCACGCAAAGTATTTGCCGTCTCCAGCAATGGTATTTCGCGCCATATTGGATCATGAATGGTCCGCCTCAGTCCTGCTTTACTATGTTCTCGCGGCAACCCTGTTGGCAGTCGTCGTCTCTAGCGTAAATAGCTACTACCGACTGCGACACTTTGGTGGTCCCCTTCTTGCAAAGTTCTCTCGGCTGTGGCTTCTTCAAACAGTTGGCAGTGGGCGAGCTTACATCACTTTCTGGAACGTTACACAAAAATACGGTTCGCCCCTGCCAGTATCCTAGGAATAATTCAAATCGTGCATAAATACCATTACAAGGGCTGACATTGTTACCGAGTCTTCAGGGCCAATTGCTCGTATCGGACCCAATGATCTCATCACGAGCGACCCTGATCTTGTCAAGCATATGTATAACGTGAGGTCCGAGTACAGGCGCTCAAGCTGGTATCGTGGCATGCGCTTCGACCCGAGCAAGGATAATTTGTTATCGCTGCGGAATGAAGATGACCACAAAGAATTGAGGGCCAAAATGGCGGCAGGGGTGAGTGTTGCCGGGGGACCCTTGTGCCCAGTCGCTCTTTTTCTTCTCGTATTGCTTAAATATCAAGCTGACCCAGTGTATTTGCAGTACTCTGGTCGCGAAGTTGAAAATCTCGAATCCAAAATTGATGAAAATATTCTTCGCCTCACTGAACTGTTGGGAAAATACGCCGACAGAGGGGCTGTCGTCGACTTTGGGAAGAAGGCCCAGTACTTCACTTTGGACGTTATTTCCGACGTTGCATTTGGCGCCCCTTTTGGCTTCCTCCAGACCGACTCTGATGTGTACAAGTATGTCGAGACGACGGAAAAGACTCTCCCTATGGCCATGATCGCCACCGTCGTACCATTTCTCATTACACTGTTCTCATCACCGCTTATGAAACCGGCCCTTCCATCCGAAAAGGACATACTTGGTTTTGGAAAGGTGATGAGGTTTGTCCCCAAATTGCCCCGGTCCTCGAGATGTCATGCTTACTCTTTGGGTCAGCATCGCCAAAGCCGTTGCAGCTGAACGATATGGGCCAAACAGAAAGGTACAGCGAGATATGCTGGGTTCATTCGTCGCGCACGGATTGACCCAAGATGAGGCAGAGGCGGAAATCCTTCTTCAGATGTACATCTTGTCCCAATCTCTGTGCTTGCTTCTCTTCGTCTCATTGATTTGGCGTGCGCAGTGTTGCCGGCTCCGATACCACGGCTACAGTCATTCGCTCAACTCTTCTGCACATCATCACCAACCCCCGAGTCTTCACCAAGTTGCGCAAGGAAATTGACTCAGTCGTTCAGACTACACCTGTCATATCAGATGAAGACGGCGCCAATATGAAATACCTCCAAGCTGTCATCAAGGAGGGTCTCCGCATCTTCCCTCCCGTAGCTGGGCTCATGTCGAAGCAGACTCCGCCAGAGGGAGATCACTGGAAGGGTGTCTTCATACCCGGTGGTACTCGCATCGGTTCATGTGCCTGGGGCATTTACCGCCGAGAAGACATTTGGGGAGAAGATTCCGAAGAGTTCCGCCCTGAGCGGTGGCTGGAGAATTCGGGTGAGGGACTGCAAAAGATGGAGAGTGCCCTAGATCTCATTTTCAGCTATGGACGCTGGCAATGTCTCGGGCGTCCTATTGCCGTAATTGAGCTAAACAAGGTGTTTGTACAGGTAAACACTAGCACCAACGTCCCCTTGTCTTGCATGGACTAACGAAGCACAAGCTCCTGCGGTTATTCGACTTTACCCTATATGACCCGTTGAACCCGTGGAAGATTTACAACTGTGGCATTTTTTCGCAAACTGACTTTAGACTTCGCGTTGAAAGACGAGAGTTTTGATGCATAATGCTGGGTTGTCTTTGATATTATTCAACAAAAGCGTTGTTTGCACGAACTGACGAAGACAACCTGAATAATGCAGCAACAAGACGATAATAGCAAAGTCAGGGTGGGTGAACCACGCCGGAGGTCCAAGTTAAGCTCGCTGGTGAGAAAGGACCAAGTTGGTTTGTAGTGAACATTGAAGTTTGCCCTGCTTCTAAACAAGATGATAAACTCGCGAGTTAATGCAATCATCCACGGCCCGGGGGGGGGGGGTGGCCAGCAATATACCGCAGCCAAAATCTGGTTCAAATTCGATCCCTCATCCTCTGCCATCTGCTTTCTTTTGCCCAAACAAAGATGAGTCGTTCAATCGGCCACAATGCTGAGCGTAGACTGGGGCCGAGACACGGGCCCCCAGTGCCTCTTCCGAACGAACGACGGAAAGTCGCTGTCTCCACTATTACCCTGTGCTGCTCGCATTAGCAGAATCTGGTTTGGCCTCTGCAGCCGTTGATGGCAGGGCATCTGCCTTGGCTTGTGCCTCGTCCACCCCATCTCGAAATTTTGCGACGACTACTCCGTACAAATTGAACCATTACGCCAAGACTTACGCACCACCAGCGCCAGCGGCTTCCAAGAAACCACGTCCACCGGCCGGCCCAATCAGTCATCCCACACAAATACTTTGACGTCTCATCTTCAGCTGGGCCATAGTAGAAAGACGTCCCGTGTACTCTTGAACCCCGTCCGCGACGGCCCAACAACCCCGCCATGCCTCGCGATCCGCTCATCGGCCTGGTAGGAAAGCCTTCTGCCGGAAAGAGCACCACTCTCAACAGCTTAACAGACGCTTCGTCCAAAGTTGGTATGCAAACCCTAACTCGGCCCCATGCTCAGACTTGCCCAGATGGCTCACCTCTTCCTCCCAAACAGGCAACTTCCCGTACGTACCCCCCCATGCGCCAGACCCCTCCAGGTTCAACATGTGCTTAACATTGGCAGCTTCACAACCATCGACCCGCAGAGAGCGATAGGATACCTCCAGATAGACTGCGCCTGCGCGCGGCACAAGGTATCCGATCGGTGCAAGCCGAACTACGGCTCCTGCGTCGACGGCCGCCGCTCCGTCCCCATCGAGCTGCTCGACGTGGCAGGCCTCGTCCCCGGCGCCCACGAGGGCCGCGGCCTGGGCAACAAGTTCCTCGACGACCTCCGCCACGCCGATGCCCTGATACACGTCGTCGATGCCTCGGGCACGGTCGACGCCGAGGGCAAGGAGACGCGCGGCTACGACCCTTCAGTGGACATTGCGTGGCTGCGGAGCGAGATTGTCGCCTGGATCCTGGGCAACCTAATGCAGCGATGGCCCAGCGTTCGGCGAAGACACGTTGCCGTCAAGGCTACTGCCGTGGAAACACTGCAGGGCCAGTTCTCCGGGTACGGCGCCACGTCGACCGTCATAGGGCGCACCTTGGACCGGGCGGCCGTCAGGGAGCCGCTCGAAGAATGGTCAGACGAGACAGTCGCGCATATTGTCAATGCCTTTGTCGACGAGAAATTCCCGACCGTCATTGCGCTGAACAAGATTGACCACCCGGACGCCGACAAGAACATTGCCAAAATCGCAAAAATGCAAGATCCGAAAACGATTGTGCTTTGCTCTGCCATTTCGGAAATCTTTCTACGGAAAATGGCAAAACAGGGGTACATAAAGTACGTCGAGGGGAGCGAATTCATCGACACGCGGGAGGATCTCATTGAGCAGGGTGATCCCGACGGCGGCGGCCTGAAAGAGCTGGACGAGAAGAACCGTAACCGAATAGAGAACCTCAAGGACATGGTTCTGTATAGATTCGGGTCAACGGGCGTGGTGCAAGTCTTGACACGGGCCGCGGAGCTGCTGGGTCTCGTGCCTGTGTTTCCGGTGAGGAACACGTCGACATTTAGCTCGGGGGCGTCGGAATCCAAGGTTGTGTTTCGGGATTGCGTGCTTGTCAAGAAGGGCCTGACGGTGGGGGATGTCGCCAAGAAGGTCATGGGGGATGCGCCCATTGCGTATGTAGAAGGGATTGGGGGGTTGAGGGTGGCAGAGGACGACGTTGTTGCCGTGGGGAAGAACGATGTAAGTCTCTTGACATTGTGAGCGTTTCTTTTCACTGCGTGCTGATAATTTGCCCTGCAGATTTTATCCTTCAAGGTTGGCAGAGCATAGGTTGCTGGGTCACGGTTTGCATTGGGTTGGGTTCAGCAAATGCTGAGGAGTTGGTTTATAAAAAGCGCGAACGGTTCGCGACAAGTCATAATCATTATAATGCTGGCCATATACAATAGACCCCTATAGACCAAAAATCAACTGGGCGTTTCCATTTCCAAATCAGACATTCTTGTCGTGTGCAGTATTCTCGTGTCATCGTTGTGAGATTCATTCAACCAGCGGCACCGGCCACTCCTGGGGTTGGTGTCCCCAAATCAACTTGACGCCCTGCGCCTCCGCAACCGTCCTCAACTCATCCATGACTGCACCCTTCACCGACGTTGTGTAAATTGTTTTCAAACGCGTCACTTTCAAAATAGCCGCCACCACGCCAGCAAACTCTGCCTCTTCGTAGTGCTCGGAGAAGATGCTTAGAGTCTCCAAGCCCGGGAAACTCGCCAGAAACTGAGGAAGTGGCAAGTCATCATCGTTACGAGGGTATGATCTGAACCGAAATCTGTAACAGCCCATGGACTTGATAGACTTTGCGCCTCGGAGCCATTCGTAGCCCTTGAGGTGGGCAATGCTCTTGTCTCCCACGCGGTCATTAAGCGCCTCTGTGGGGAAGACAATGTCGAACGAGGCAACTTTACCCGTCTCCAGAGCGGCGGAAAGTGTGGCTTGTAGAATGTCCGGGGATATGCACAAGGACCGGGAGGCAAGCGAAGACAGGTTTCGGAATTCCGGGTACTGGGGTACTTCCATGTCGCCTGGAAGTGAGCGCGTGTTGCTGAATATGCGATGTCTGCCGTGTCGATCCTCGTTGTCGGCAGGAACATCGAAGCGGATGTGTTGCAGGGAGTTGCCTTGGTTGAGACAGGTCAGGAGCCGCAGTGTGAGAAAGGTAGCTTCCACTTGGGAAATCGGTCCCACGACGGATGATTCTTGGAATATGAGAACTTTGAGGTGTTTCCACAGTGTAATCCACTTTCGAGGAGACTGGCTAATGGAGCTTGCAGACAGGTTTGGTATGTTGGGGCCAATCCATAGCTGTTCAAGTCGAGGAAAGGTCTCGGATAGATAGAACTGCCAAGGTTAATTTGGTTAGATTGCTGTAGCCTTGCTATATCCTGGAACACATACTATGGGAAATGACTGGCGCAAGGTACAAATGTTGCTCATTCGCAAAGTCTTCAGGTTGGGGAGCTTTGGTATGCTAAAGGCGCTGTACCACTGCTCTGGTATCCCGGTCAGGACAAGATGCTCCAGAGAGGCAGCCGCGTTGTTGAGAAAGTCCAAGGGAAATCCGCCCATGGGAATGGCGGGTGTGCTCCAAGCCGGCTTTGCAGGGTCCCCGGTGCCGTTGATGGAAACGTGTCGTAGCTTCGTCCACACTTTCTCGTGGGGCGGAAACATCAGAATATCAAACTGTGGGCCAATCTCCAGATGCTCCAAGCTCGGCGATGCCCGCAGTAGAAGCGTTAGTTTCTGCTGGTTCAGGAGAAAAGCCTTGGGGAGAGGTATCACAATCTTCCTGGCGCCGCCATTGCCCGCCCAAGTCAACATCTTTTTCAGAGCATCGTATTTAGGGGCACGCTTCATGCCTCTGCCGGGAAATATCATTGTTCTCCACAACCGATCGTGTAAAGAGCTCGTCAGAGTGCGCCTCCAGACCCTGCAGACGCCGAGACATGGGCTGAAACGTAGGATTAGCACCCTTTGATTGTTTGGCACAGCATTCAAGCATGGGGCTTACGGTAATTCGTGAAATTCCAAGTAGGACAATATCATCATGACAATCTCCGTGGGCAAATGGAGAGGATCCTTTTTGGAGAAGTGTCTGTGAAGGGGCTTTCGCGCGTTGTGAAGTTGCTACACCCACGTTAGCCTACCGCCATGTCAGCAAGAAGCTCGCCCGTCAGAGCACAAACTTGTAACTTGGGTGACGATGCCACTTCTACGTCTTTATTGACATCTATCCCAGCACTGTAGACTTTCCACGCAAACTCGTGGTTCTTCTGCAGCCGCGCTATCTTGCCGAGACGAAGGTAACCCTACGCAAATGTTGTCAGTACTCGAACCCTCCCCTCCCCCAGCATCGAATTCACGGGTTCACTTACGTCTGGAAGCCTTGGCGCCAGCTCCAGAATCCATTCGGCGTCCTTCTTGGCACGATCGAGTTTTTCCAGTGCCTCAAAGGTAGCAGCCCGGTAGTCCAATGCCTGGATATGATTCCTATTGTCGCACTTGTTAAAGGTCTTGCCGACCTCGCATTTGCAGCTATACATGGCCTCTTTGAAAATGGATCCGCCCTCGGCAGCAACCTTTTCAAAGTCCTTGCACGTACATCTCTCGCGTTTGACGCCTCTGGCGCAAGGACAGTACTTCATGGCCTGTCAAGAGGGTTAGAAGACATGTCACACTCAGACTCGGACACGCACCGCAGAGAGCTTACTCGGGTGAAATGCTCGAGAGCCCGTTTGTACTGCTTGGCCTCATAAGACCGACGCCCGGAGAGGACCATGTCAGACATGGCGGCTTCTCCTTCTAGGTCTCGAGAAGACGACATCATGTCGTGCAGAGACTGTGAAAGGCGGCGCATGGATGACGGCGGTAGCCCTGCGTCTCTGGCTGTGCAACCGGGATGAGAGGTGGTTGATGCTTCGTGCCACGCCGCGTCCAACAAGTGCACAGCGAGGGGGATCAGTTGCTCTGGCTTGGATGGTCATGTTCGCCCATGGTCAGCAAGACATGATTGCCAGCACTGGCTACGTCGACGCCTTTGATCATGTTGTGTCGAGTTTGGGCTGTCGATGGGCGGGCCACCACCAACAAGAGCTGCATCACAACCCCACTTGCGGGCGGACCCTGCGTCTCATGTCGCTGTAGCGCGTTCTGCTCATGGGGGTCTTGCTTGACTAGCAGCACACGGCTCGTCAGTCAATTGCGCGGCCAAGAGTCGTAGATGCATGCGCCTATTCCAATTCACTTTCTACTAAAGCTACGCCAGGGGTTCTCCTCTGATGCCGTCCATTACATGTCCATTACATACATGTCCGCTACTAGCCCTGCTTCGTCAAACGAATGACTCCAGCTCTGAATCCTCTGACACCGTTGCTCAGGTAGCACTCTTCTCCGTCGACAAGCTCATCCGCCTTGATTTCCTGCTCCACAGCCAATGCCCTAGCATAAATCATCAGCAATCAACCACGCTCCACTATTATCGACAATGCCGATTGTCGTGTACTTACAGCGCCAATGCCCATCGCCTGGACGTGCCATCGTTTCCACCACTGCCATCCCGTTGACTATATTTGGCAGCCACGGGCGGCGTAATCCATCTTCCGTCACGCCAGAAATATGGCGTCGTAGTGCTTCCCTCCATGATGGCCCTGTCGTCTTGGTTGATGATCAAGACCTCGACGCCGTCGGCTGGGTTGACAGTTCCAACACCGGCTCGACTCCGAGCATCGTCGTACACGGCCCGATTGGTGGTTTTGAAGTGAGTATACTCCGATCTTGAGGAATCAATACTGTCTACGACTACTGTAAGTCGTGGGGACGTCTGGGGCTGATTTGGAGACGGTGACGTTCCTGGTGCGGGAAGGGACTCCGGAAAGAGGTTTCCAATCTCCAGTGCGGGAACGCTGGACTGGTTAATTGTCAGGTCGCCGTCCTCGTTGATAACGATTTGTACTCTTAATGGCGCAGCAGCCGAGGGACCGACAGCGCTCTCGACTTCTTTGGCAAGGTTTGCCAGGCCGACATCCCCAGATAGCTTGCCAATGACCTTGTCCCATCCCCAATGGGTGGCGGCTCGAAGAATGCGATCCCTGTGGTAATCGAGCATGTACAATGGCGACTCGTTTTCATGATTCCATCCGGCGTACTCAAGGCCCAGGGATGGAACCTGTTTGAGAGTAGCGTCGAATCGAAGCGATGTAAAAAGAGAAAAGCCGCTTGCCATTGTTGCGGCGATGCTGCTGCAGTTGAACCAGCTGGAATTCGAGAATGGTTGAGGCAATGGCTGAGCGACAGTATATTCCAGCTCCGGCCAGGCTTGGGAGACAGCTCGTAGTTAAAAGGACAAGCTTGATCAAGTAATGATTCGAAAATTTAGCCGATACGACAGCTTGTCACCTTCTACTCCGTTGAGAGGGCGCAAATGTGACCGCAGGCATAGCTCGTCAACATGTACCAAGGTTTGTACATGGGGTTGAAGGTTGCAAGCATGGGCGCTGCGATCATCGGAGGCTTAATTGGCCATTGCAGAGAGTCACTGTGGATCAGAGCCATCAGATCCAACCAAGGATGGGCTGTGTTTGGTTCACCTTAGAACTGCTTTGCTCCCCAGCAATTGGCAGCGTATTATTCAACTGACTGCATGATAGCGACAAAAGGGAACACGGCGCAAAACCTTTAGGGCCTGCCTGACACCTTGCCGGCTAGTCACATAGCAAGAAGATCGGCCATTGACAGCACCGCCCACGGAGGAAATGTTTGAAGACGTTTTTTCGTCGTTGTTGTTTTGGCCGTGGTGTCTACATTTAGGTTAGGGAGCCAAGATTTCTATATCGGATAGCATTAGAATACCCTGAAGCGTGGTTTGGTCTAGAAGCTATTCAATCAAGTTGCCAACTGCTCAGTGTTTGTTCACCTCGCAGGCAGGCGAGACGGCTGTGATGGAAGCTGCATCGCCCAGATATGGAGGAGCCAAACGAGGAAACAGAGGAAGAAAACGGCGACTGAAGTGTTCATCATAGCATCTGGACCCAATGCATCCGCGTTTAGCGAGCTTTCGCAACGCTCTCGGGACTTTGCATACTAAAGTGCTCTCTGCACGCAGGATGCACACCAGAAATTGTACACAAAATATTATAGGTAAGTAGCGACTTTACTGAGGCGGTTGCAAGGCACTTGCCAGGCTTTGCCAGCAAATATGGGTCCCAATCCACCCGGTTACTAAGCCGCCTGATGACGGTTTGGCGGGCCAGGACTTGGAAATTTTGCAGCTGATGCGCGCAGTCACCCGTCTCATCTTGTGCCGTCTTCATAACCATAGCCGTCGGACTGATCCAGCTTTTTTTCCTGCGCGTGCTCAGCTTGCCGCAGCTCTCCCACGCCATCCATCCCATCACTCCGGCCGGCCCTCTGGTTCTCGCACCATTCAAGCGGCCTTTTCTTAACCTTGTTATTCTTTTAATACATTTGTCTTTTTTATATTAGCTTCACGTATCCTTCGTCATCATGTCTAACCCCCTGCCTTCAATTCCTCCTGCCAGACCAATGGCCATCCCTGTGGATGCGCCCTCATCGACTTGGGATCGCATTACCTCTTGGGTATCTGAGAACAAGGCCGTCGTCTACACCATTGCCGGTGTTGCCGTCGTGGTCACGGGCGCTGGTGTTGTTTATTATCTGAACTCTGACTCGGTACGTTTGGCATCCCTACTTCTTGGAGTCGAAGCTTGCGCGCCCCTGACCTTGGGGTTGCAATTTGAATGCAAACGCCCCGAATTGTATACGTGACCAGAGGAGGTGTGCAGACATTGCAGCTAACCACTGTTTGTGACAGAAACCCAAGTCAGACTCAACGCCCAAACTCAGCAAGAAGGAGAGACGGAAGAGAAAAGAAGCCGAGCGCAAAGCAGCCGAGGCCACCAACGAACCCACCCCGGCTACATCCCAGGCCAAGACCGCCGCCGTTGAGAGCGAAGATGAGCTCCCCGAGATCAACGAAACTACCGTGAGCGGATTGACCCCCGAGCAGCGAGAGCAGTATGCCGCCAAACTCAAGCAAGCCGGCAACCGAGCCTACGGCGACAAGGCGTACAACAAAGCCATTGGCCTCTATTCTCAGGCTATCCTTTGCAAACCTGACCCCGTATTCTACTCCAACCGCGCCGCTTGCTATAGTGCCATGAGTGAGTGGGACAATGTTATCGAGGATACTACCGCCGCCATCACCATGGACCCCGAGTACATCAAGGCCATCAACCGCCGAGCCACGGCATATGAGCATCAGAAGAAGTACTCCGAGGCCCTCCTCGACTTCACTGCGTCCTGCATCATCGACAACTTCAAGAGCGAGTCTACCGCCCAGGCTGTTGAGCGACTTCTCAAGGTCTTCGCCGAGCACCGTGCTAAGGAAATGATGGCTTCTCGACCTCCCAAGCTGCCCAGCCCAATTTTTGTTGGCAACTATCTCCAGAGCTTCCGACAGAAGGCTCGCCCCGAGGGACTTGAGGACTCCAATGAACTGGATGCTGAGACGGGCAAAGGTCAGCTGCAACTTGGTCTGCGAGGTCTGGAGAAGAAGACTGGTGAGGGCTATGAGGATGCCAGGCAAGCGTTCGAGAAGGCCCTTGAATTGGGCCATCTGGACGAGTACGAGGCATTGGCATACAACCTCCGTGGTACCATGCGAACGTTGCTCGGAAACCACGCCGAAGCCACCGAGGACTTCGATAAGAGCATTGAGCTTGATCCCGCCATGATTCAGAGCTATATCAAGCGTGCCAGCATCAGCCTAGAACTTGGCGAGCCTGAGAAGGCTGACGCCGAGTTCGCCAAGGCTCTTGAGCAGAACAGGGACGATCCCGACGTGTACTACCACCGTGCCCAGGCCAGTTTCATCAAGGGAGATCTCGCCGAGGCCCAAAAGGACTACCAGAAATCTATTGACCTGGACAAGGATTTCATCTTCTCTCACATTCAGCTTGGAGTAACTCAGTACAAGATGGGCTCCATCGCCTCATCCATGGCCACTTTCCGTCGATGCATCAAGAACTTCCCCAAGGTTCCCGATGTCTACAACTACTACGGTGAGCTCTTGCTCGACCAGGGCAACTTCTCCGAAGCCGTCGAGAAGTTTGACACGGCTATGGAGATGGAGAAGCAAACCAAGCCCATGTCCATGAACGTCTTGCCCCTGATAAACAAGGCACTGGCCCTATTCCAGTGGAAGCAGGATTTCAAGGAAGCGGAGCAGCTCTGCCAGAAGGCTCTGATCAGTAAGTATTTTCCAATCTTGCCAGCTCACGCCCCCCCCCTTTTATTCCCTTTCTTCAGCTTACAATGGCTAACCCCCACCACTTCAGTCGACCCTGAGTGTGATATTGCCGTCGCCACAATGGCCCAACTCCTCCTGCAGCAAAACAAGGTCACCGAGGCCCTCACGTACTTTGAGCGAGCCGCCGAGCTTGCCCGCACCGAAGGCGAGATTGTCAATGCCCTGTCCTATGCCGAAGCCACCAGGACACAGGTCCAAGTTACCGAGAAGTACCCCAAGTTAACAGCCAAGCTCGCCGGTGCTGGCGGTCCCCCTAGCTTCGGCATGGGCCGTTAAACAACTCGGGTTCAAAACACGCAAGTCGTTCTTTAAAAAGTGAGCATGGCTCAGACTATTTCCGTTTTGTAAATTCAGGCAGGATAAAAAGGGTGCGTGAGTTGCAATTGTAAGTGTAGGATGGGAGGCAATGCATCTAGCCTTTATGAGTAGGTTAGATGTACCGGAATCTTTGATTCCTCAGATGGCAGCCAAGGGTGGAATTAAAAAGAAAACAGCTGCGCTTTTGTTTGGTGGGCTTCTCGGTGGCTGGTTGACGCGGTTGTATGCAGACATGCGATGGAACAGTCGGTGTTGGTCCCCGTGGTTGTCTTGTACATGTATAGGTACCTTTGTTAATGGCACTTCCCCTCCCCTAAGCTTGCGGCAATCAAACGCGGGATGTGTTTGACGTGTTGCCCACAATGTACTTATACTGGCCCAAACCATCTCCGCGGGTTGAGGGCCACAGATGGAGGTTATGGAACCTGGCGCAAGATTACATACATGACGGGCGCACATGGACAAGACTGCTGAGGAATGAAATTTACTCTCCTTTGCCCTACATATTACTTGTCATACGAATGTACTAACGGCCTTCATCTCATGGTACAAAGAGAGGTGGCCTTGCTCCTAAGCGCTGATAAAAATCCCTTGCATGTCGTGGACTGCTCGCACCTACAACTCAGGCCCACTGTTCCATGCTCCTTGGAAAAGAAAAAGAGGCAAGGACTTTGCATATCCAAAAGAAAAATACACCCCCTGCTTCTGCAAATAACTCAACGGTGTCACGGATAAATATTATGCACTCCCATCTCTTTGATATAAGTAACAGTTCCGAGCGCGGTGTAATATAAACTGGATGTCGATGGTGACAAAATACGAATATGCTGTGGTCAAATGGTGCCCAACTTTTTTTTTTTCCTTTTTGCACTGGCATGCGAAGCACCGGAATGGCTTACTTGCCACCGCACTTGTTGCTGTTGAGACAGATGCCCAAGCCTACGCCCAGGGCGACGACGATGATGATGATGATACAGATCAGGAGGCACCACCACTTGAGCTTGCGGGCACGACGGGCATGGTCGGTAGCCACCTTGACCTGTTGGTTGCCTGCCTCCATATTGTCGACTGTGTGATCGGCATTTTGCTCAATCGTCATAATGTGCTCGTCTTGTTGCTCGACCATGAGAGCGACCTCTTGTGATAGCTGCGCGAGTTCGAAGATGTCCTGTTCCATGCTCTGGAACTCTTTTTGACGAGCTTGAACATTGCCCAGGATGCCTCTGGCATGATCGTTGCGGCTGCTCATAAGCTAAATGGAGCTGATTTAGCAAAAGTTCAGGGGGAAAAGAATAGAATGAGTGGGGAACAAGCCCGAGGGTGGTTTTTGGGAAAACGCATACCATGGTCTGAAAAACACCCTCGTTTCCCCAATCGGCATTGACAGCTTGCTCGACCTCTTCAGACGTGGCATTGGGGTAGACAAGCAGGTACTGGCGCGTCTTTTGCTGGTCGAGCGCCTGCTGGTTGCGCTGTGTGATGTTGTTGTACCTGTTTTGCAGCGCCTTCATGTTCTTCTGGAGAGTCTCGAGGTGGCTCCTCTTGGCCTGGGGATTGGCGTTGTCGCGCAGGCTGAGGGTGAAGTCTTGTTTGAGAAGCTGGATGCCATTGTGGATGTTTCCGAGCGAGGCCTGCATTTGCGAGAGGCGGTTCTTGAGCTCGGCCTCGCCCTTGGCATCCGTGCTGGCCAAGTTCTGTTGGAAGAGCCTCGAGTATTCGTTGAGGGAGCCATCAAAGATGTTGAGGTCGTTCTGGAGCTGTTCGACTCGGCGCAGGAAGTCGGGCAGGGAGAGCGCATTGGTGGACTGCTGGCCGTAGTTGTTGATGTTTTGCAGCTCATGCTGGTCGCCTCCGTACGGGTTCGCCTTTGGATTGCGCGCGCAAGTTAGCAAGATGCGGAGAGGTGCGACTGCGGATGAAGGTGTGCGGCGACAATGGGATTGGGCAACAGAGTCAGGGTCGTGGTGATGCCGGATGCGCCGAGAGGGTTTGCGGGCGACGTACCTGGCCCCAGCCTTGGCCGTCATCCTGGGGAGGACCCTGGGAATAGGGGTTGTATTGCCCGTATGACATTGCGGAGGAGATGTGCTCTGGGCTCAGACGAGGAGTTGCGATGGGGGAGTGCGGAAACAGATGCCAATGGGTGCTTTTTCACCAGAAGCAAACGTAGGGGCGGCTATTAGAACGAGGGAGCACTTGGCAAGATGAAGACTAGGCGAAAAGTGGTGCGTTGGCGGGACGAGGTGGAGCCGACTTGGCTTGTGCTGGTGGCGGCCGGCGACGCGGGAGGATTGGGATGACAGCGTTGAAGCGACATGGAGCAATCTGCGAGCTGCGGCAAGGCGACAGGACTGCGGGGAATGGGGGCACGGCCAACTATTTTAAACATGCATATGCCCATCAGCGTTGGCCGATACAGCTCCAGGTGATGTGCAGGCGCTGCCCAGAGGGGTCAGTTCGTGGTGTTTGTCTTCAATCTCTGCGCACCGCAGCTGGCTGCAGCTGTAGTAGGCTGTGCCTGCAGAGGGGGGTCTCGGCTCAGGTGTGGCAAGAATACCTGAACATTTGTACTGTACGGAGGACGTCGACCCGATTCCGTGTGTGTATACCCTAGTCTGCTTCAATATCAGCCAGTATGACAGCGCGTTATGCAGGTACTTTGGCCAAACACAATCATGATCTACTGCTGATGGAAGTGTAATTGAGTAAACAAAGACTTGAAGAAAATAAAGTCCCTCCACATCGACGGATCCACTCAAGTTGCTGAAGAAGGAGGCCAGACCAACCAACCCAACCGTTGACAGCAACGGTGGGTCATAAAAGTACATGTACACGAGCTAGGGCCATAGCGGCGAGAGAAGGTAAAGTACAAGTTCTTCAAATTTTCATTGGCGTCCCCTTCCGAATACCAAGTGCAACAAGGGTCAAGCCAACAAGCTTGCAGCAAGAAGAAACATCATCGCACTACGTCATCTCAGGAGGTATGATCGACTGGCTCAAGGAGAAAGCCGACGCTGGACGGTAACTGCCAAACCATCCCATCCCATGCCCCGAAGTATCAGATGTGCCACGGCGACTTGGAAGCAATTGATGAGCGTGCTTCTGCGTTACACGGCTAAATGCCTGGCAAGGTAAGGCATGCAGGTCAGCAGCACACCAAGTCTTGTTTGGCATCCAGTGCTCTCTACTCCGTATGGAACAGTTTGAACCCTGCTGGAGAGCGTGACTGAAAGAAGCGATGACATATTCTCAGCATCTCCCACTTGGGTATGCTCTTTCACATTATTGACTCGCAGTGACCGCCGCGGCGTGGTCTTTGTCTCGAGCCGATGCTCAAGAGTCAAAACTAGGCTCCAGAGAAGCGCCGCAGTTGCGTGGCCGCGCAGCCCGACTAAAGTAGGCTTGGCTGCGCCACATGGAGCATTGTTACTTCTAATTACTCCTGCCGTCTGACGAGTTGCCGATATGTGCCCATGTGGACTTGTCTCGGCAGTGCGATGGAAAAGGCATTTTTCTCTGATTCTTCATTTTGAAAAATGAGAACAAATGAGAAAACCAGCTCAAATTAGCTTCAACATGATGCTGTCTTGTCCATTAGTGACATTTCTTTGGACTGGTTTTGACCATCTGTGGCATGGGATGATGGGACTTTGTTCCCGCCACAGCGCTGGATCCTACTCTTGGTGACGGGGTGTATCCGGCTGATTGCAAGCTTACAAGCGATCCGGCTTTGATCAATGCATGGTCACTGGATGAAGACGATCCCGAGAGGTTCTGGGCAATTAGTCAAGAGTGTGTTGGAGAAAAGTTTTGTGTATTAATCTATTAATCGGCCCAGTACGGTAATTGGCGCTCAATCAATCGCTGAGGGCCACGAGAAGATGCGAATTGAGAATAACATCACGGCAGTTCTCTCTGACTTGGCATGGAGTGTGGAGTGTAACTACCTCCTGGTTCCAGTTCAGTGCACGTCAAATGAAAGTGAGCAATAGTAATCAGCCAAGAGCGACAAAACATGCCAAACAGCCTGTATTTCTAGTCTTTGTTTTTGCTCAAAGCGGATCTCCGAAGCCCAAACATTTCGCTTCCAAGTTTCTGAGATGAGGGCGTTGTACAAGCTTCAAGGCCAATCGTGGCGTAAAACGAACCTTTTCGACATGGCCGTGAACAGAGACTCACCAAGCCCGCTGCAAATTCGGTATATCCTTAATTTATGGAAGGGGTTGGCGAGACTTGCTCTATGTTCCTTGTGGCGGGTGTTTTGACAGTTTCAAGACTCGAATTTGAATCATGACTTGATCAGTGATTATCCTCAAAAGTATGCATAATATTTCTTTGCTACTCCGTTTCCCAAGCAGTCGCACAACAGTGAAACGGCGGTCATCGGCCAATAGCATCGCCAATCAAGCTGCGGAGACACGAGAAAAAGAGTTGCACGTCACTGCTAGATTCACATGTCTATACGACTATGTACTATTGCGTATTTACCATATCGTCTTTATGGCCTCGGATCTATGAGTCTTCGAGCTAGAAGCATGTTTCTCGTCTAGCGCTTGTTTCGCCTCCTTGAAGTAATCCCGCCTTGGTGTGAATGTATACAGGGTCGGTTGTACATTCTCTGAGGCACATGAGGCGACATCAAACCGGCTAGGCCGCAAGTCCACCCTCAACCCAGTATTTAATATCGACTGTTTCAGCACATGTCGCCTTTTACTGCCGAAGTGTGCCCAGAAGCACAACCAGCAGGGCAGGTAGGTTGCCTGATGTGGTGGGGATTTTGACATGCATAATGGCCATCCCCCCAACGCGATTATCCTTGTATTCACCTCTCAACATCAGACATGATCAAGTTGCTGTCTATTTTGCGACTGGAGGTGCTGGCCTTCTGAGTTGATAGAAAGCGGTATCAAAAGTATTCGCTAGCCCTGTTTGAACACTCAAAGGTAGTTCTTCTTCTTCGCTGTTCTTGTGTACTGGGACAAGTGCCATTCGACGTCGCCATCCTTGTTCTCTAACGTGCCTCCACGGATCTCAAATGGTCGCATTGTCATACGAGGCCCAACCTCGGCCAACTCGACGCTATCATAGCCAGTTCTGACGAAAACGTGATGGCGGACCTCAATACTGTCGTCGATATTTTTGAATGTCACCACCCGGTTGCCCATTTTGGTTTTGCTAGTGATGGCTTCTCTCGGAGGAAAGATATGTTTCACGATCTTGACGATGCGTTTTCCTAATTGTGATGTGAAGCCGTCGAAGATGAGATGCGGATATGACTCGCTGACAGTGCCCCGTACACTGCCCGGGATGTCGTGTCGAAGAACCACATTGTGCAGCGAAAACGACACTGTAGGTCCATGAGGGAAATGTGATAGAGTGAGGGCTGTCGGTGTTCCACGATGTTCGTGGAGCAGAATGATGTCTGATAGACCTGCTGACTGGGCTGATTTTACCAGGTCGGGGAGAATGAGATTGCCACGGTTCATCCGGATGGACGTAGGTAGCAATAATCTGATTTCTTTCGCAAACGCTGAGAGTCGGGCCGAAGGGTCGCGTGACGTTGATACGAGGACTCGGGGATCGACAATGCCCGAAAGTTGGGCATATTCGTCATCCAGATCTAGCCGTTCGTTCGTGCTCAAGTCGGGGGTCGATTCATCGTATTGATAATCCTTTCTCAAAGCCTTGTCATCGGCAATTGAAGGGTCTAGGGGTTTGCCTGACGCCAATGATGCCCGTAACTTGGCTCGCTTTTCGCTGACTTCAGCATCTCGCAAGAGCAGGGCTCTACGATAGAGATAGTCCCGCCGTTGTCGTGCTTGTTTGCGCTGTGAAGAAGTCAGTCAGGGCCGGTACACTAGAGCTCTTGAACTATCGTATTGATACTCACAATCATTTTTGTATGCTCGCACGGGCTGCACAATTACAATTGAAGAGGTGAAAAAGTAGAGGGGGGAACAGTCTCGTGTCTGTACTCCACCCAGCGACCATCGAGGAAAAGTTCCCTACCGATGTTCACCCTTCAACAATTTTTTTGCGCCCTATCGATAAGAGCAACCCGCTTATCACGTGGGCGCAAATTGTCCCACTAAAGACCGCCCGCCGCATCAGGGTCGGGCGTCTTTCACCAGAGGCGACAATCTGGCAAGTGACTCGAGAGGGCAAAAACTCTACCAAAAGGTTTCCGGCAGTGTTCTCGTGCCTCCATACTCCTTCCTCGCCGTTTGTTAGCTGCCACAGTGGACCTCGCAGCTACTCAAACTTCGCTGTCGTGTTCGAGCGTAACTTTTGTCGCGATGATGTGAAGCTAAACCGCAATCTGGAACTACGAAAACCTTCAACTCATTCCATTTGAGCCGCTTCACTCTTTCTGCACCGCCCACCGTTATTTATTTGCACAAACTCTACGGCTGGGTTAGTCTTGATTTTTCTCTGCCGACATACAGCCTGTTGACTATCGCGTCAACATTTTTTCTACAACTGACGTCGGAATTTACACAACCCTGCTCTTGTTCCTCTCTAACGCTGACGGGGCAAAGGAAAATCGCTTACCAACCAGCAACCCCCTCAGACAGCACCCCGAATAGAAATCAACATGGAAGGCGCCTTCACCCATGTAGGCAACCATCTTATTTCCGACTCAGCTGCCGCCATTAATGCTGGCGCAGACGATTTGGCCGGACTCGATGCCGATGATAGTTTGCTTTATGGCAAGTTTAGCGGCGGTCGAAGTGGACGCCGTCGCGCCGATGATGACGACAATCAGACCGAAGCGTTCGAGGAGGATGACAACGACAGCCTGAATAGCGTTCCTGTGGACGGCTTGAGCGGCCTCAAACTCAAGACTCTGGACGAGGAAAAGGAACTTCCTGCTCACGCTTGCGCGTAAGTAAAATTTGCTCATCACATCCCTGTTTCAAATATGCCTCGACTAACACTGCCAACCAAGTTACTGCGGTATTCACTCCCCTGCTTGCGTTGTCAAATGCCTTACCTGCAATAAATGGTTTTGCAGCGCCAGAGGCAACGGTACATCGACCCATATTGTCAATCATCTAGTCCGGGCGAGACACAAGGAGGTTCAACTGCATCCCGAGTCGGCATTAGGAGACACGATCCTGGAGTGCTATAATTGCGGTACAAAGAATGCATTTTTGTTGGGCTTTATTCCGGCCAAGTCTGACACGGTGGTCGTTCTGCTGTGTCGCCAACCATGCGCCTCCAGCACGTCAAACAAGGACATGAATTGGGACATATCGCGATGGGAGCCTCTCATTGAGGAACGAGCTTTCTTGACATGGCTGGTCAGCGCTCCATCCGATGTTGAGCAGCTCCGTGCTCGCCATCTGTCGCCAAATACGATTGCCAAACTGGAGGAGATGTGGAAAGTCCAACCAACAGCTACAGTCGCAGATCTCGAGAAGGCGTCCAACATTGACGACGACCCAGACCCAGTCCTCTTGCGATACGATGACCCATATCACTACCAGAACATCTTTGGTCCTTTAGTCAAGATGGAGTCTGACTATGACAAGAAACTCAAGGAAGCACAATCCGAAGACGGTCTGATTGTGCGCTGGGACTATGGTCTTAACAACAAGCATCTTGTGAGCTTCAATTTGCACAAGATTGAGTCTGGTGATGTTAAGCTTGCAGTCGGCGACGAAATGAGACTTCGATACAATGGTGAGCTTCGTGAGCCTTGGGAAGGTGTAGGATACGTCATCAAGATCCCCAACAGCCAATCGGACGAAGTTTGCTTGGAACTGCGCAAGACTGGAAACGACAAGCTTGTGCCCACCGATTTATCTCATAACTTTTCCGCAGATTACGTTTGGAAGGCTACTTCATACGACCGCATGCAGTTGTCCATGAAGACGTTTGCTGTGGATGACATGAGTGTTTCTGGCTACATCTTCCACACTCTGCTGGGACATGAGGTTCAGCTTCAGCCGATGCAATCAAAGCTACCTAGAAAGTGGTCTGCGCCTGGCCTCCCAGATTTGAACCAAAGTCAAGTTGACGCCATTAAATCTGTCCTACAAAAGCCCTTGAGTCTTATCCAGGGCCCTCCCGGAACCGGAAAGACAGTCACGTCTGCAACTATCATTTACCATCTCGCCAAAATGAGCGGTAATCAAGTACTTGTCTGTGCGCCATCCAACGTTGCTGTTGATCAGCTTTGCGAGCGAATTCACGAAACCAAACTCAAGGTCGTCCGTCTCACCGCCAAATCCAGAGAGGATGTGGAGTCTTCTGTTAGCCGCTTGGCCTTGCACGAGCAGGTTAGGCTCTCAGAGCACAATAGCGAGCTCGTCAAGCTTTCACAGCTCAAAAACGACGTTGGAGAGCTTTCCAGCCAGGACGAGAAAAAGTTCAAGCAACTGACGAAGGCTGCCGAGAGAGAAATTCTCAACAACGCAGATGTGGTTTGCTGCACCTGCGTTGGTGCTGGTGACCCTCGTTTGTCCAAGATGAAGTTCCGAAACGTGCTTATTGATGAATCTACACAGTCGGCAGAGCCTGAATGCATGATTCCGCTGGTGCTTGGTTGCAAGCAAGTTGTTCTTGTTGGAGACCACAAGCAGCTTGGACCCGTCATCATGAACAAGAAGGCTGCCAAGGCTGGCTTGAATCAGTCCCTCTTCGAACGACTGATCAAACTCCAGCTTGCCCCCATCCGATTGACCACCCAGTACCGAATGCACCCTTGTCTTTCCGAGTTTCCCTCCAACATGTTTTACGATGGAAGCTTGCAGAACGGCATCACGCACGATCAGCGTTTGCGAAAAGATGTCGACTTCCCTTGGCCCATTGCTGAGACGCCCATGATGTTTTGGTCGAACCTAGGCAATGAGGAAATCTCCACCTCTGGTACCTCATATCTGAACCGCACCGAAGCCTCCAATGTTGAAAAGACGGTCACCCGATTCTTCAAGGCTGGAGTCAAGCCATCCGAAATTGGTGTGATTACACCATATGAGGGCCAGAGAAGCTATATCGTCACTACCATGCAGAACTCGGGTTCGTACAAGAAGGAGTACTACAAAGAGGTGGAGGTGGCCTCGGTCGATGCGTTCCAGGGCCGTGAGAAGGACTTTATCGTCCTCTCGTGCGTGCGTTCCAACGAAAGCCAGGGCATCGGTTTCCTGTCAGACCCTCGCCGTCTGAATGTCGCTCTAACTCGAGCCAAGTACGGCTTGGTGATTTTGGGCAACCCCAAGGTCTTGTCGAAACACGAGCTCTGGCATAACCTGCTTGTTCACTTCAAAGATCGCAAATGCTTTGTTGAGGGTCCTCTTACCAACCTCCAGGCCTGTCTGCTGCAGTTCAGCCGGCCCAAGGTTAGCTTCCGCCAAAAGAACAACTACCAATCTCAGTACGGCGCAGGCGGCTTTGCCAACGGCCGCTTCAACGGTAACGGACCTTCGGGACGAGATTTTGACTCGGGGTCTATGATGTCGTATATCCCTGACGATGTGTCTTCAATCCAAGGATCCGCCTTTGGCGGTGCTACTCTCAACTCTGCCTTTCCTCCCATGTTTTCAAGCTTCACGCCTGAACAGTGGCCCGGGCTTCCAGGAGTGCCTGCTCCTGGTCGAGGAAACAAAGGACGCGGGCGTGCGACGGAGAGCGTTGCGGGGGAGAGCGTAGCCAACTCTGAACTCACGGATACGACGACAAGCGTCATTGGAGGAAAAGGCATCAGTCAAGGCGGTGTCAGCCTGGGGGCCGGGCTGCACGATGCTGTGACGGGCATGCGTCCAGTATCGTACACACAGAGCGACAGACTCAAACAGTATGTCGAGAGCAACGGTCGCATGGCACCCGGGAGCGGGTTTGGCAGACGATACGACGACGACGAAAAGAGCGTGAGCACTGCCTTTCATAGTCAGATTGGCGGAGGCTACGACTGAGTGACAAGTAGAGATCAGGAGAAGTTTGATTTGGAATTAGCGACAAGAGCTACTCGACAATGCGGAACACTCGAACTCGGAGCACTTGCTGCAGCTGCAAAGCTTGGCAAGACTCGAAGGCCAAGGGGTCCTAAAAGTGCGCGAGGTCTCGTAGACGAATGGCAACGATTGGGGTCACGATCGGAGCTGCAACGCATTCCTATGAACAAGCACAGACAGGTTCTGATGTCACGGCCATCATGTTGGCGCGAAGTGATGGCGAAGGGGTGAAGCCAAGACTTGTCGGACAGCATCCTAGATGCACCGGCCGTCGCATTGGAGCCCAAGACAAGCCACTTTGGTATTCACAGCAGATGTATTTTTGGGTTCGCGCATGGAGAAACGTCTCAAAGGGGGAGCCCGGTGGTCTTCAAAATGGTTTGATACACTGTTGAGAGGCGGGCGATTTTGGACGGGATGGATCAAGAATGACGGGTGGCGAGCCAAAGCACAAAGAGAGTCCAGGCGCTGGGTGCAGGCGGCATGGATAGCTACTCAATGGCAAGAGCCTTTGCTCTTTGAGTGTGCTGCTGGGGGATGCGAGAGAATGGTGGACTTTGATTTATGACCAACTCACAAGCACTCACTAAGAAAACAAGGGAAAAGCATAGAAAATAATAAAGCCAGATAGATGTTAACTACACCGGTCACTCGTTTGATTTAATTGGCTCCAATATTGGGTGGCTGAAGCGTGGGTTTGTTCTGGCAACATTGAAGTTACTGACAAGTTACGGGCAAGTTGCAGAGTAAGCGCCATTGACAATAGTGCAGGGCCCGTTCACATACCCAGGGGACCAGGGGACCAAGGGACACGGAATTAGACAACAAAGCCACAAGCAGCCCTGCAGTGCTGCGATCGAGCTGCACGGACCACGTGATGGGCCGAACTTGGGTCTGTGCCGCCAGACTTGTTGTGGTGTAACAGCGGCGACGGCCTGCAACCTGGAAGGGGGCATGGGCCGAGGAGGATGCCGCCATCCATTTGTTGATTGATCATTGATGGATGGACAGATGGATGGATGAATTTGCGGACGACGTCAGACGCCAGACGGGAGAAGCGACCAGCCTGGCGCCACGAACTAGGGGCGTTGGGCCCTGAGAGTCGCCGCCGGCACTGACACTGGCACCGGCACCGGCACTGGGGCCCAGGCGGCTGGACGAGAAGGAGCTTTGCCAAAAAAGTATAGAAGCAGAGGTCAGACTCTGGTCAGACTCTGAACCGACTCTGGTCCAGCCAGCCTCTGCACGCAGTCTCGACGTCTCTCTGCCGGCCGACAACCAGCCATGCTCCCGTCATGCTGAGCCTCCAAGGACCGCCGCCTCGGCGCTACATCGCCCTCGCCGTCTTCCTCGTGCTGACCGTCTTCCTCTGGCGCGGCTTCACGCCAGCTCTGGCTCTCAAGGCCGGCTCGGCCGGCCACGACATCCGCTACGTACCCAGCACCATAGACTGGAGCAAAGCCAAGCTCTACTTCCCGCCAAACAACACAGTCCCGCTGCCCTCGGGCACGCCCAAGACTCTGCCTCGAGTCCAGGCTCGGGCTGCCTCCCAGGGCCAGGATGCCATCTCGACGTCGCGAAAGGAGGCCGTCAGAAAGGCCTTTGTCAAGAGCTGGAATGCCTACAAGCAATATGCCTGGGGGCAAGACGAGCTGATGCCGCTCTCGGCCAGGGGCAAGACGTCCTTTTCGGGGTGGTCAGCCCAGCTGGTTGATGCGCTGGATTCGCTCTGGATCATGGGCCTGAAGGACGACTTCCGCCTCGCCGTCAGGGAAGTTGCCAAGATCAACTGGTCCAAAGCCGACGGCAGCACCATCAACGTGTTTGAGGTGACGATTCGATATCTGGGCGGTCTGTTGTCGGCATACGATCTCTCGGGCGAAGAAGTGCTGCTCAAGAAGGCGGTTGAGCTTGGCGACGCGCTCTACATGGCCTTTGACACGCCAAACCGTCTGCCGACCCATTGGCTCAACTATAACAAGGCCAGCAACGGAGAGACGACGGGGGACCTGAGCATTTCCGGAGCCGCCAGCGGGTCGCTCTGCGTCGAGTTCACCCGCCTTAGTCAGATTACAGGAAATGCCAAATACTACGACGCGACTGAGCGAGTCAAGCGCTTCTTTTACGAACACCAGAACCTCACGGAGTTGCCCGGCCTGTGGCCATGGGACATGAACTTCCGGCAGGGCACGATTGACGATGGCTTCTTCACCTTTGGAGCCGGCGCCGACTCGCAGTACGAGTATCTCCCCAAGATGCATGCCTTGCTGGGCGGGCTCGACCCCGAGTACGTGCAAATGACCGTCACTGCCCTGGATGCGGGCCGAGACAAGCTGCTTTTCAAGCCCATGACGCCCAAGGACGAGGATATCCTCATGTCAGGCAACCTGGATACCTCTGCCAAGGAGCGATCCAAGACGGCGCAAATGCAGCATCTGACGTGCTTTGTGGGGGGGATGTACGCCCTCGCCGGCAAACTCGTCGAGCGCGACGACTACGTCCGTCTGGCCGCCCGTCTTACCGCTGGCTGCGTCTGGGGCTACGATTCGTTCCCGACCAACATTATGCCCGAAGCCACCGAGCTGGTCAAGTGCGAAAAGCTAGATCAACCCTGCCCCTACCAAGAGGACAAGTTCTTGGACAGATCGAAAGCCACCCTCCCGGGCGGCTTCTTGCGAATCGATGATGCGAGGTATATGCTCAGACCCGAGGCCATTGAGAGCGTGTTTTACATGTGGCGCATCACGGGAGACGGCGTCTGGCGCGATGCGGCATGGCGAATGTGGGAAGGCATTGTCAAGGAGACGGAGACAGAGCTGGCCTTTGCCACGATCCAGGATGCGAGCAAACGGGGAAGCGACAAGGCTGATTCCATGGAGGTGAGTACCCCGGGATGTGTCGTCCCTGGACCGAGACCGAACAGGGAGGAAACTGACCCTTGTTGTCCGCAGACGTTCTGGCTCGCCGAGACAACCAAGTACTTTTTCTTGACATTTGAAGATGAAGGCGTTATTAATCTCGACGAGTGGGTGTTTAACACCGAGGCGCATCCGGTGAAGCGACCCGTTGGATCATGAGCGAATCCTGACATGTACAAAGGGTGCATTGTGGTACATTTTACTGTATTAGAGGTTGAATGAAACCGTGCATGGATACTGGGTTAGGGCGCGGATGTAATATTATTATTAGCATGCAATTGAATTGATACGCGTCGGCACACCATCTCCCCGGCTCGGCGGCTGTCTGGTGCTGTGCTGTGCCCGTCGGTCTCGGACCCGCTTTTCCCGCACGTACCAAGTCACCACCACCATGACCTCACCCCGTCGTCGGACAGCACACGACCATCATCCCGCTTGACACTCCCACAACCAACCTGCTTCCCGGGTGCCGGCAACGAAGCACTTCCACCGCCCCGAAACGCTCGTGATGAAGCACGAGGCATGTCACTCTGTCTCAACGCCGGCCGCGCCCTCTACGCGCCGCCTCTGATCCACCCGCTGCCGCCCCGTGTCCGAAGCACCTGCCGCGCCCTTTGCACCTCGACGCCGCGCAGGAGCGACTTTGCAACCCAGAACCACTACGACCGGCTGGGTGTCCGCCACGATGCCACGCCGCACGAAATAAAAAAGTGGGTGAGGAAGCATGCCGCCTAGCAAGGGAGAAGGCTAACAGGCGCGCGAAAACAGATCGTTTTACCTGCAGAGCAAGTCGCACCACCCAGACGTGAACCCGGGGCCGCAGGCCGCGCACAACTTCTCGCTGCTGTCTGAATCGTACAAGGTGCTCTCCGATCCGTCACGCCGGGCGCAGTACGACCGCGACGTGCTCGGGCTGCACCAGCACCACCAGCACCAGCACCAGCACTCGCACTCGCACTCGCACGCCGGCGGCCGCCCGCCCAGCGGCCTGTCCAGGCGCAGGGGCACCTTTCGCGGGCCGCCCGTGAGCTTCTACCGCAGCGGCGGCTGGGGCGCGCAGACGGAGAAGCGGCGCAGGGCGCACGAGGAGTCGACGACGGCCTCGGGACACGGCGGCGGCATGGGGCCCGGGCCCGGGGCGCATCCCTTTGGCCCGCGCAGGAGAGACGACGACAACGTGCCGCACTTTGACAAGGCCGCGCACACGCGCACGCACCGCCGCCAGGACGAGAGGCGGTACGAGAGGCGCCGCGCCATGGGCGACGACGACGTCGAGTTCGAGCCCCAGACCAGCCTCGCCGGCCACTTCGTCATCGTCATGGGCATCCTCGCTGCTACCTTTGTTGCTCCCCTTGTTTACTTGCAGGTTATGCGGCTGGGACGGAAGCGCGCGCAAGAGTAAAAATGGGCCGACGCTGTGCTGATTTGCCCTTGCTTTCTTTCCTAGTAAAAACTGTACATGCTGCTCAAGCCGGCCCTTGCAAGCAACAAGCTGGTCTTTACACAGCATTGGCCCCTCTTTGTATATTCAGGCGTCTGGGTACCACGGCAATCTCTTCATCATGGCGTTCCATGTTAGATTTAGACAAATCACATTTTGCAAACACGCACGACCCTTTTCTCTGCGTCCAAAACAAAAGGGTTTTTTTTTTCATTGTTTTAGATTACCGTCTCACTCATACATCTACTTCGCAGGAAGCCTCCAACCCTCGATGCAAGAATTTTAGTACGATACAAAAGCGTGCGTCTGCAGCTTCAAAGTGAGGAGTTTCAGGAGCACGTGGCGGGTGCTGCTGATACATGACATTTTCCCATAAAGAGGCGTTTCTTAACCCTCAAAGGTGAAGCTGGCACCGAGCTATTTACACCATTAGCAAACGGACTGTACCACGGGGACACTGGTCACGTCTCCTCTTACCTTGTGGGTAGCCTGGTCAAGCTTCTGGGTGTCGAAAGAGCCGCCAAGACCCAGGGTGACGCCGTCGCGGAGGAGGACGTTGTAGGCAAGGGCAGCAATACCGCGGTCGTTGATCTTGACCTATATGAATTGTTAGTTGCCAGAACATGAGTCTCCGCGTGTGGTGAATCTGACCTTGGCGAAAGAGACGGGGTCGATGCGGTACTTGCTGGCAACCTCGAGGCCGACAGCGTTGCCAGTCTTGGAGTTCCAGGTAGCCTTGGCACCAGCCTCGACCTGGCTGTTGACCTTGTGGTAGTACGAGGCAGCAAAGACGCTCAGGTTGTCGGTGGCGGTGATGGCAGCGCTGTACTGGGGGGCAGCGTAACCGACAGCGGCGCTGTAGGCAGTCACGGCAGCCTTGTTGACGTCGTAGCCAGCAGAGGCACCGGCAAGGAAACCCTCGTGGCCGACAACGGCATCGACGTTGGCGACGGGGCCCTTGAGCAGATCGAAGAAAGCACGGCCGTGGAATCCAGGCTGCTTGAAGAAGAGGTTGAACTTGGCACCCTTGCTGGCGGTGGCGGGCAGGAAGTTGAAGAGACCCTCAAGCTTGAGGCCCTTGGCGAGGGTGTCGTTGACCTCGAGCTTGGTGTCGAGGGCGTTGGCCGTGTTCCAGGTCTGGGTCAAGGTGAGGCCTGTAAGCGTTATACCATGTTAGCAACTGAGCGCCGCCGGGTTGTAGCAAAAGCAGTGGACTCGAGTAATTCTGCGGGTGATGGAGCAGATACGGCGCAGTCCAGGGATGTACAAGGAGTGAATATCTCGTCATCATCTACCCAAGCGAGGATGAGGTCTGATGGGGCAAGTGTCATACCGGAAGGCTTGTCGGTGTATTTTCCCTCAATCTAAATGATTCGGCGGCGTCAGTAAATGGATATGTCACAAGAAGCGGCATTGACCCCAGAGCAAACAGCAGCCGCGTAGGCCCGAATTGCGAAGAGGGGCCGTGGTGAACTCACAGCAGCAGAGGTGGCCTTCTCGTGGCTGGACTTGCCAGTCACCTTGAAGGCGACACCATTGGGGGCGGTGTCCTTGAACTCAAAGGTGGTGGCGGAGAGGTGGTAGAAGTCCTTGTTGAGAAGCTATAGGAAAGAAAAGGCATGGTCAGCAATGTATTCTGCGCAAAGCATGCATGCACCAGGTCGAGTTGGTGAGCTCAAACAAAAGCTGTTGAGGTTGCAACTTGAGCCGAGGCGGAGAAAAACGAGGGAGAGAGCGCATACGTCGTTGGCCGGCTTGGCAATATCGGAGAAGGCGGGGACAGACATCTTGGCTGGATGGGGATGCGGAGGAAGATGCGAGGAGATGAGGAGGAATTGGCTGTGGAGGAGTGAGCAAGTGATGGAGGAGAGCAACGATGTTGTGACGCGAGTTGCGATGGGTAGGTAAGGAGATGATGAATGGCCCAGACTTGAGACTTTGGGAAGTTTTCGGGACCCCCAGAAGGTACCAGACGGGGCAGAGGGAAAATGTCGGGCTTGGAGCGACGGTCGCTGATTGGACAAGATGCGGGCTGGCGATCCACTCCGCGACACCGACGTTGTTGGGGCAAGTACATACCTAGGTACCTACCTAGGTAGGTAGATACTTGACGGTGGTGGATGATGGAGAAGGAGATGATGGATTGGCCGCCCTTCAAGGCCGCTATTTCGGGTCATCAATTGCATGCGGACCTCCTACAGTTACCTTGGTAGGTACCTCTTAAGTAAGTACCTACTTAAGTAGTTTCGTCCAATACGTTCTAAGTTGTGAAATCTCCTTGATGCACGCCAATCCCCGAACAACGGCGCTGTTGTTAGCACACCTGCATGTTCCTGCATATTATCATCGTCCACCATTCGGCACAAGCTCAAATACAGAAAAACATCAAGTCCAACTCCAATTTCCTTGCACCAACTCCATCATGCCCTCTTCGCTCAAGCCGGAGGACACACCATCAAAGGCTCAGATCACCGTCGACGACGGAGCAGCCCAACAAATCCGGTGCGTCAGCCCTGTAATGCAACGGCGCCATTAATCCTGGCAGCAAATTAGCTCTTCATGCGTTCTGTCCACTCCTCAAAGGATCACCTGCTCCCTTTACTGTTCGCGGCCATGGTGCACCAGCTCTTTTAGGTTCCGCCCATCTCTTCATTTTCGGGAGGCGCTCTCAGTGCCATCGTGACTCTACGCCAAGCACCCCGGCAATGGCCCACGTGGACCCTTTTGCGCCGCCCAAGACTGTCAACTTGTCAGTGGTTGGATGTGGCTCGACCCTCACGGCGGCCATTATTTGGGGCAAATCCAAGTCTCTCCCATGAGACAAAACTGCTCCCTTCTGACGCGATGGGGGGCCAGTTGACGGGTGCTTGGACCTGCTGCTCCGATGTCAGCCGACTTGGGCGTTGATTGACACGGTGCTGTCACAGCATGGAGCTCAGGAGGCCCCATTGAGTTTCTATTTTTCGACTCACGCAAGGGCTTGTTTTACTACGTCTTAGCGCTTCGCAAGTAATGCTCAGTGATTCAATCTGAATCAAAGCGTATCAAGCGTAAATTTTACCACGCATATTTTTCTGACATCTGAGTTGCTTTTGCGGAGCATTAAAGCCACCATCTCCAAGGAATGGTAACATGGCCCAAGTACGGCTGTGACTCATCCACAGCTGCTATAGCACAGGGCGAATAATATACTCGATGCTGGGAACTCATCAATTTTTCAAGCCTCGGCCATGTCTTTCAATGCAATGTCACGTTTATTCCAGGCGTAACCATACATCAAGATACCAAAAGTTCAAGTCCACCCTACTCTTGACCACTCTAACATGGATTTCTCAAGACTAAAAACCAAATCAAAATGCCCATAGCCTATCAAGTATGCAACTTTTTGCCAATTTTTTTCCCGGCATCCCTCTTTTACAAGTCCTTATTGTCTCGGCGGCATTGGATGTGGCACCCTCACTTAAGCGGCGTCGTCGTACTTGGCGTTGTGGGTGGAAATGGCTCTGCAAAACGCGTCAGTCATCGATATCGTATCATCCAGAAAGTTGAACACACCTTCCACTAGGGTCCGTCTGCTTAGACCAAGTAGGTGTCCAGCGCAAGACGGTTGATGCGCACGAGGGGGGGAAGTGCTCGTCAAACATCAAGCGGTACCAATAGCTGTAATCCGTGTCAACATGTCTTCGATGCCAACGTCTTTGTCGTCACTTACGCTTCCTTAGTGTCGGGAATATCGGTGCCCCATTCAGTCTTGGGGTTCTTCATCATCTCATCGGTAACATGCAGCTCAGCATTGTCCTTGAGGGCGTCAATCCACCCATAGCCAACTCCGTCTGAAAACTGCTCCTTCTGGCGCCAAAGAATGTTGTCAGGTAGATAAGGGGCCGTCTCGGGCTCATCCGACGTGTCAAATGCCTTTCGGAGAATGTACTTCTCCATGCGGTCCTTGTTAATCATCTTATCCTGCGGGTCAATGCTCATGGCAGTCTCAAGGAACTGTTCGCGTCCTTGTCAGTTCACATTCTTGTCTTTGTCGTGCTGATCCCAGCGCCTTGGACTTACCTCCTTGTCAAGGAAGGGAACTCGGGCCTCCAGGCCCCAAGCAGAAGTAGACTTGTTGGCGCGCAAGCAGTCGGCGTAGTGCAGGTTCTTGACACGTCGAACAGTCTCTTCGTGGAAGGCCTTCTTGTCCGGGGCGGCGTGGAAGTACAAATATCCACCAAAAATCTCGTCACTACCCTCTCCACTCAACACCATCTTGATACCCATGGCCTTGATCTTGCGCGAGAGTAGGTACATGGGCGTAGAGGCACGAATAGTGGTGACATCGTACGTCTCGAGGTGGTAAATAACATCTGAAAGTGCGTTGAGACCGTCCTCGATGGTAAAAGTCATGACATGATGCTTGGTACCAAGGAACTTGGCGACTTCAAGTGCAGCCTTGTTGTCTGGGGATCCAGGCAGACCAATAGAGAATGAGTTGAGTTGAGGCAGGTAAGTGACAGTGGAAAGGTTGTCATCGTCATCAATGCCAACAAGGCCCTCGTCAGGGTTGCCGGCGGACTCAGCACCACTGTTGGCTTCCAGAGCCTTTTGCTTCAGGCGAAGGGTTTCACGCTGCGCGATAGCGGCAACCAGACTAGAGTCCAGACCACCAGAGAGCAGCACTCCGTATGGAACCTCAGCCATGAGTCTCTTTCTTACAGACTTTTCCAGGGCGTGGCGGAGGACCTTCAGGTCGACAGGCGTTGAAGGAACTTTAGTGGGGTCCCACCAACTGGGCTTGAAGTAGCGAGTTGTCTCTCCTGATTTTGAGTCGAAGACGTGGCCAGGAGGGAAAGGAATGATCTTGTCGCATACAGTTTGGAGGCACTTGAGCTCAGACGCAAAGTAGACAGTCCCCGGCTCTTTCCATGACCAACCTTGGTACAAAGTGGTGATACCGATAGGATCACGGGCGGCGATGGTCCTGTCCTGCTTCTTGTCATAGAGGACAAAGGAGAACATGCCATCAAGGTGGTTGGGGGCGTCAAGGCCATATTCCATATACTATCAGGCAAAATTGTCAGCCTACATGCAGACTTTTTTGGCGAATACGGCAACTCGGAAAATTAGGACCACGTACCAGAGGAATAATGACTTCGCAGTCGGATGTAGTCTTGAAGCGATACATGTGCTTGAGGCTCTTTCGAATCAGACGGTGGTTATAGATTTCGCCGTTGACGGCAAGAACAAGCGATTGGTCATCATTGGTCAAGGGCTGAGCACCAGACTCTGATATAGATAGGTTGGTTAGCTTGTTACAGCCATCCCGCGTCACAATTCACTGGGGTACTTACCAACACCAACGATACTAAGACGCTCATGGCACAGGACTGGGGGCAGCTGATTAGACAAAACTCCCAACCAGGATTGATATACCACTGGACCTACTTGTGTTGTTGGAGATGACGTTTCCACCTAGATTCGGTCGTCGTTAGCCAGTCTCGGGGTGATGGAAGCTCCCTCGCGAGCTTCGAGTTGATGTTCTCGTGACTGGGACTCACTCCAATCGGGGCCTCGGTGACGGATTCTGTAGCCATTGAGTCAGCGGGCATAATTCAAAATACAGCGAGCGACAGGACGCGTACTGCTTTGCAAGCCGAAGAGCGGTCGGCTTAAACCTCTGGACGTCAGGATGCCTGAAGATTGCGATTGTCAGCAACTTGTTGTCGACTTCAATGGCGGGGTGGTTTTTTTTGGGTGACTAGGTGATGCGCCGGCCGATCGGGCTGCCCCTCCAATACGCCGCAGGAGGGACAAAAACCGCGAATTCACCAGTTGGCAAAAGGAGAGGGGGGACGTACCCGTGACAGGCGAAAATTCCACACATGATGACTGTCGAACTTCAACGAGGAAGAGAGGAAGCACGATGGTACAAAAAAGTCAATATGGTTGAGTATGTGGAAAGAAAGTTGAAGGGTGGGAGAGCGTGAGCAGAAGCAGAAAAGGTGTCTGGGGATAAACCTAAAGCCACACCAACTACTCCATCCTGCCTGTTGCTTTCGACAGAACCGGAGCTCCCACAGCATGAGTCAAGGCCACGAGCAGCATCGAAAATTGGGCCCCCCACACAACCTGTCGTATGAAGTGCTAATAGGAATTAGAGTGCTGGAGCGTCGATAAAGCTTTGGGCTCGATTGGCGCTTTCCAAGACGCCAGACACTCGGTCCCTAGCCTTTGATGCTCCAGAGCCGTGAGACTGGGGGTCGCTGACCTGGCCGACTTCGGCGCACCGTCAACCCGCGCAGCGCCATTGGCGCGCTGGCGGAACATGTGCAATCTGTCGTAGATAAGTATGGCCGCCACATCGGCGTGAGGGACAAATCGGCAAGCGGTCTGGTGAATTCTACAAGACGTTATGTGGTAACCGGTGAAACAACGTCTGCATTGCATGTGCAATATCGCAAAATACAGACGAATAGATTGCTATCCATGGCTCTGGTGGCTGGAGCACAATGCACGGAGCCGTCGAGATGCGGGTTAAATGTGTGCCTTATCTCCATGGTAGATCGCTCGTGAGCCGGCCACGGGCGTGTGCTTGCAACTTTGGTGCAATAACATACTGCCAGACTGCTTGCACGTCTTTCCCGCATATCAGCTTCTTCTTGTCATGTCACCATTTCATCCACTCCTCTCCGTCGAGTTGCACCAAAGCCCATCGAGTCTGGACGAATTTCACGGTGAGGTTTTGGCCGTCATGTGTACCGTCACGGCGACAATGGGTGACACATCGTCCAACGAGTTGGGTTTGCTTTATTCTGCACTCTTGTAGAAGAACAACCATGCCTCGCATTTTATCCTTTGCTCTGTCTCTCCCACTCTCCACTATGTCCTTTGACGCAAGACACACAGAAAAAAAAAAGTGTAAACCTAAAAAACCTGATACGCCTGTCGCAAAGTCGTCAAATTCCCTACATTAAATGCCGAGTCTTGCGTCAGGGATGGCAATCTTCATGAGAATCTACATCTTCTCTGAACGATCCGCCGCAAACGCCTCAGCTTGCAAATGCTCTGCCTGAAGTGAAACAGTTCCTGATGTTCTAACAAGTTGCCGCGTCTCCTAAGGTGCTGGGTTTTCGCGTACCACGCGACGGACTCGTTTCTCGTACTCCACCCGATCCCTCTTGAATAGGTTATACGCTTCGGCCTGAGCTGGTGACTCGGGATTCGGGTCGTTCAGTAGATCTTGAATGCCCAGTAGAATCTGCTTCACGGTAATAGCAGGCTTCCAAGCCTCTTCCTCGTTGAGAATCGAAAGGCAAACGGTGCCCGATGGGTAGACGTTGGGATGAAACAGCGGCGGTACAAACTTGCCTAAACATGAGCATTAGTTATGTCTCGATGCATCGACAAAAACGATGGCTTGGTCTGCGCGGCTCACATTTTGGAGGCTTGGTGGGATATTCTGCAGGTGAGCACTGTTAGTCGCAAAGCCGGGAGGAAATCAATCGCGATACCACTCACCCTCGGGGAACGCAATCGTCAGCTTGAACAGTCCGCCCTCCCAGATTGTTTTCTCTTTGCCTGGGACGCCGCATTCCCAGTTCTTGAGATCCAAAACCCCCTCCTTTGTGCGCGCGGGTTTGGCGTAGAAACCAAATGGATGATCACGGCGCCACTGCTTTCTGCAAAGCGCCGTCAGTATCAGTCTCAAAGTGACATGGCAGAAATCGCCGTATACCTACCGCTCTTCCTGTAGTCTGTTCTGACACAGCGCCATGACTGTTGGCTCGAAGAAACCAGTCTGTACTAAAGTCGGCGTTGGAGATGATTAGGTGATGTGGTGCGACGAAGTTGTGGTTCGCAAGGCGACGAAGTGAGGGGTCTGCGTTGTGCAGGAGCCGTTAAGTGAGAGCGCACGACAAAAAGGATTGAGAGTGACAGCCTTGTGGCTCGCAGAGTCTCGGAGAAGTGCTACTGTTATTATGCGCCTCCTTTGGATGAGAAATCAACAGGTGCAAAGCATGGCCGTACGTCGAAGTTTCTTTGACTGTTAAAGTAGGACCTGACCTAGGCAGTGAGCTTCTGGGCCGTGAATGGTTGGAACGGTGGGGCCTATCACGGGCAACAGCATCAAAGAACAGAGAGTGAACAGAGACAACAATGGAGGGGCAGTACCTGTCCCAGGTCATTTTGCTGAACTTAATATCACGGCGCCATACTTGAGCCTATTAGAGCAGTCTCCCCAGAATCTCATGTACCGCCCAACTGAACACTCGATGTACTAAGTATTCTTCCATGTTGGGTCATGAAAAGGCGCTTAATTCTGCACTTGAGCTGGGAGAGCCCGTTGGCCCCTCCAAGAGAACCTTCCAGGTTGTCGGCTCTTCCTTCCTTGGTTCCATGCCCGATACCCCGGTACCTCGCCCCTACCACTTCACACCCCAGTGCCTTGTCTCCACCAGCTCCCCTTCCTCGGCTCAGCAGGGAGACAGACGGCTGAGACCCTTTGATTGACCACCAGACATGGAGGGGCAGTCATCCAAACCTCGTCTCATCCTTACGCAGCGTCTACGACCGCGCACATCCCATTCAGTATTCCAGCTGTGAGCTTGCACTCTTCATTCCTGATTCGAGTAGGCACGTTGAACAACCTCTCGGTGCCTCGGAAATTTTTCAGCCCCTGCGCAGTCAACTCGCATGTGAGCTTCTGATATCAAAGTGTGGGAACTCAGGTTTAAGACCATGGACGCAAAATCAGCCGCTCCGGTAGGGAGCAAAGGTGATAAGGTTGAAATCAAGCCACCGGAGGAGAATACAGCTCCAGTTGTCGCAGCGCCAGCTGTGGTAACTGAAGACGCTCCTGATCCGGATGAAGACGACCTAGATGACTTGGATGGTGAGACCAAAATTGGTATTCAATATTTTGACAAATAGGAAGCGCTCTGACGGCTCTTTGGCAGATATGCTCGACGACTTTTCAACAGTGAAAATTGAAGAAGCGGCTAACAAGCCTGCTCAGTCGACGAGTGGTGGCCCTTCAAGCTCAACTCCCAAGTCTGGTGATGCTGTTCCCAGCGAATCCCAAGCCGGTGCAGAGGAGCCATTCTCAGAAGAAGAATTCGCCAAGCAGCTTCAGGCTGGTATGGCTGATCTTCTTGGTGAACTAGAGCAATCGGTATGATGTTGCTGCAACGGAGCTACCATCATCATAATCAACTGACAAATCCCCACTAGCCCGAGATGCAGCAACAGTTCGAAGAGATGTTCGGCAAAATTGCTGCCGCTTCAGGAGCTGCAGCTCCAGAAACAGAGGGGGCGGGTACCTCTTCTGCAAAGTCTGGAGGTCAAGGGCTAGCCGCCGATGCGTCTTTTCAGGAGACGATTCGCCGGACCATGGAGCGCATGCAGGCGTCTGGTGATCAGGCTACAGCTGCCGCAGCTACCAGTGGCGGTGATGACTTCATGTCAGAACTCCTAAAGCAAATGTCTTCTGGCGACTTTGGTGGCGAGGGCAGCGAAGAAGAATTTTCCAAGATGCTCATGGGGATGATGGAGCAATTGACCAACAAGGAGATTCTGTACGAGCCAATGAAGGAGCTTGATGATAAGTTTCCGGAGTGGTTTGAGAAGAACAAGGATTCTACGCCCGCGGAGGACCTCAAGAGATATGAGGAACAAAGACTTCTCGTCAGGGAAATTGTGGCCAGGTTTGAGGAGAGCAGCTACTCCGACAGCAACCCGGCAGACCGTGAGTACATTGTTGACAGAATGCAAAAGGTACGTGGGATCTTTTTTTTTTCTCGACGTTTGCAGCTTTGCCACAGCAGTCATTGACACATTCCACAGATGCAAGCCGCGGGGTCGCCGCCGTCAGATTTAGTAGGAGACATGGGGTCAGCACAAGAGGCATTCGCCGGAGCGGATGATCAATGTAATCCCCAATAGATTCCCTGGTATTTAGGATATCCCATACACGCAAGTACAGTACCCCATATACACGAAGACTGTGCAGGCGTGAACAATAAGTACAAAGAATCCAGAAAAGTGCCCCCATGTCCGATCCAACGCCGTAAAAATGATCCGTCCAAACTCCGTGTATCCCTACAACAGTAAAACCACAAAGAATTCCTCGTCGCTAATAATAGTCTTCGGTCACGACATATCCATATGTTCTCCAGAGGATTGCAATTGTGAATAAGCCTGCTCTTGGGCCAAAATCTCGGCGAACACATCGTCATACTCCTCATCGGACAGCGTAGGGGATGGTGGCCGACAATCAGTTTGACTCTGTTGCTCGTACGAAGCAACCATTGCCTCAAAATTGTCCTCGTCCGGATACGCCTCGTCCATGACATCATCCAAAACATGTTCATCCTGACCAAACTCCATGGCATCTTCAAGATCCGCATCAGAAATTGTGGGTGCATCGTGCGATAGCCGTCCAAGATCAGCAAGGAAGCTGTTCTTCAAAAACTGTGCAAGACTATTAACACGCGTCCCAATTCGAGGAAAATTGCAGCGCTGGCTGCAAATCTTACCTGTCCCTCAATATCTCTCCTCTGCCATGCCTTGTCATCCGCCTTCTGCTTCACGCTCTGCAGAAAGTTCCGCCGCCTCAAAGCCTGTGCATCTTCGGGCTTTCGCAGCAGCGGATTCTTTCGCGCCGGCCGTGACGCGTATTTGAATTCGGGCTGCCGAATGGGTGATGATTGGATTTGCCGCTGGGGCAGCGTGTTTCTGTCGACGGGGGAGAGAGGCGATGAGGCACGGATGGGTGATGAGGAGAGAGGCGATGATACGTTCGGTCGGTGGTCGAAGCCGAAGTAAATGGGCGTTGCGACTGAGAGCATGGTGTTTGCAGTGGGTGGCGAATCCTTTGGACAATTAGGCATGTGTGTTTTCTTGGGCGAGCGTTTGATGTACGTGGGATGCTGGGCGGCCACGGGTGGCATGTCTTGGACGTGAAGTTGGTTGGTGTCACTGGTCTTGAAATCAATTAAGACGCGGTTCTGGCGTGGCGCGAAATCACGTGGTGGGGACATCAATAGAGGGACCATGGCGTAGGTCGTGGGCGGAAGTAATGAGAAGCCAAGCCCAATTTCTTGCGATGGTCTTGCTGCCACCAATTAGCTAAGGATGAAGGTCTGACGGCTAATGCATTGTATTATCCAACTCCGCAGACCCCCCCAGAAGTACCTAGGTACTTTAATTGCCATAAACTGATCTGATGAATTAATACACCAACTGAATAATGCCTGGTTCTTGATTGACGAGACATTGTCTGCGCGAGTATCTCAGTCTCTTCCAAAACATATTCCATTTCTCTGCCGCCGGCATGTCAACGCTAATCGGATGAGTCAGACCACCAGTAGAGGCTGTTGGTTAAACAGAAGAAGAAAAAAGAGAAAAACGGGTAGAGCTTTCAAGAGCAGTCAATCTTTTGGAGATTGTATAATCAAGTGGACCTGACCTGTCTCATCTCAGATGGTAACCATGAGGAGAACGCGAGAGGCAACAATGTGCACCAAAAAAGTTGAAACCAATCGGCCTCTACATATCGGCACATGGCGAGTCAAGATCGGCTAAACAATAAAAAGCACGTATAATGCAAGTGTATTAGACTGTGCGCTTCGAAGATGAGGGGCAGTTTGTGGGCAAGAGGTGATGGAGCCCTGGATCGAGTCTTTGGCCTTGGTGCACCCAAATTATTGCAGTGTCATTCATATGTTCCGCCACGTGTTGTGTTGGCATGCATCATCAAAGATGAAGCTTCAATGTTCCAAACGGAGTACGGAGTCCAGACTAACTGTTTGACACCTGCTAGGCATGTGCCTGGCAGCCCCTCTCAGGGGCATTCAGTGGCGTATAGCGCAGTTGCGGTGGCCCCGTGGCGGGAGACCCTCCTGGAATTCGCCCACGGTCAGGAGACATGCCCACTTCCCAACCAATTGCTTCTGATCGGAAGTGCCTCGGCGAATCACGGTGTCGCAGACCAGAAAAGTTGACCCGGTCTTCCAATGACGATACAAGAGCGCCCCGACTTTTTTGGTCTCAAGGCTACAGGCTGGCACTGGCCGAATAACTTGCTCCTTTTGCAATCGCAACCATATCTTCGTCTCGCTGAATACTTCTCCTTCGTTTAGTATGAGTGCCTGGTCCTTGATATAACACTCTCTCGACACTGTTGAGAGAATTTGACGGCGGTCTGCTTCACAGTTGTACGCCAAGGAGGGACATGATCAAAATGAGCGCACTTGGGATTCCCCGAACGGCCGCCCGCCTCGCCACCAGATCGTGGACATGCTCAACTTGCCAAGGCCAATTATCCGTGGCCAAGTCCGGCCCGTTTCGAGAAATCAGACAATTTGCTTTCGTTCGAGGCTCTTCGCAAGGGGGCAGCAGCAGTGGGCGGGAAGGGTCACGATCGCGAAGGGTATTGCTGTTCGCCTCGGCTGGTGCAGCTGGCGTGGCGACTACAGCGCTTGCCTTTACAGATGAGATCCGGAATAGTTATGAGTCAATGGAGCGAACGGGGAGAGTTATTGCAGCACTGGCCATATGTATTAACGAGTATGGAGCCCCAGCGAATTGCAAGATGCATCAGTATAAGACTTGCCGTGGCTAATCGCGCTGATAGTTATCGGACGACTTTAAATGCAAAGGCAGCCACACAAGACGAGGAAGAACAGTCCAAGATATTGCAAAGGTGTCATAAGCGCTGCGCTGAGAGAACTTTCAAAGTTTTGGAGAAGAACGGCGGCATTTTCATCAAGCTGGGGCAACATTTGGTATGATGGAGTACTTCGCTCAACGCTGTTCTATTCAGACTGACATGAAGCTTCTTTCTTCTTTATTTTCTCACAGAGCGCCATGAACTATCTTTTACCGCCTGAATGGACGACAACATTCGTCCCCCTGCAAGATAAATGCCCCATTTCGTCGTTTCAATCCATCGAGGAGATGTTCCGCAAAGATACCAACGGAGAGCTATGGGATATCTTTTCCGACTTTTCGACTGAACCAATTGGCGCGGCGTCACTCGCCCAAGTCCATCTGGCGACTCTAAAGGACTCTGGTCGCAAGGTTGCTGTCAAGGTGCAACATCCTGACCTGGAGGCCTTTGCGCCGCTAGATCTTGCCCTCACGAAATATACTTTCTCAACCCTGAAGCGCTTCTTCCCTGAGTACGATCTCGAATGGCTTTCGTCCGAGATGGAAGTATCATTGCCCAAAGAACTCGATTTTCAAGAGGAGGCTGACAATGCCCGGCGAATGAAGGCACACTTTGCCAAGATTCCCGAGTTGCCTCTCATCATTCCCGAGGTAATATGGGCCAAGAAGCGCATTATAGTCATGGCGTGCGAGGCCGGCGCTCGGCCAGACGACTTGGAGTATCTGGACAAGAACGGCATCGACCGCGATGAGGTCTCAGCAACACTTGCGCGAATGTTCAATGAAATGATCTTTGGAGATGGTGCCCCGCTGCACTGTGACCCTCACGGCGGAAATATTGCCATTCGCAAGAACACCTCCCGCCGGCGTATCGGACGCGGGCCCAATTTCGATGTCATCCTCTATGATCACGGCCTGTACAGAGATATACCATTGCCCTTGCGGCGCTCCTATGCAAAGATGTGGCTCGCAGTCATTAACGGTGACATGGACCGCATGAAGAAGTACTCGCATGAAGTAGCCGGCATCAGCGATCAAGACTTCCCGCTCTTTGCATCCGCCATCACAGGACGCGACTTCAGCGTCGTCAGTAACCAAGGCTCTATCCTACAGACGCGCAGCGCGGACGAGGAGCAAAACATGAGTTCCTCGCTTCAAGAGGGGCTTATTGTCGATCTGGTACAGATGCTCAGTCGCGTTCCGCGCATCATTCTGTTGATTCTAAAGACCAACGACTTGACGCGAAGCTTGGACGAGAGCTTGCAAACTCGCCAGGGTCCTATTCGCAGCTTTCTGATCCTCGCGCGTTATTGCACACGAACAGTCTTTCACGAACAACTGGAGGAGATTCAGGCCAAGGGGTCGCTACTTTGGCCGCAGAATGCCCTGAGGGTGTTTGCCGCGTGGTTGGGTTACCTAAGAGTTGAAGTGAAACTGGAGAGTTTTGAACTCTGGTTGGGTGTCAAGCGGGTTTTAGGTTTGAAGGTAAATTTTGCAGGTGGTTCGCAGTTGTAAAAGGGTGGGAAGGTTTTGTACAAATACCTGGAGCATAGTAGAACTGTACATGCATATATATAAAGCGACAATCAGTATAGACAGGAATTCAGCGGTATGTACATTGATCTCTTTAGAGAGCTACCCTATATGATATATGATGAACATTTGTTGGTGGGAGGTGTTTGGATAAGAGGCAAAGCGGAAAACAACCTAATTGCTGAATACCTAAAAAACAAAGAGGAATGAAAAAAACAAGGGAAAGGGCGGCCCGAGAAGGTATAAGCTGATCATATAGGACTGCACAAAATTTACTATATACTTTGTTTTGCGGTCCTACGCAACCTCAACTTTGTCTAACATCTCGCCAAAAAAGAGGGTCTAGGACTAGAAGCAATGAAGGCCAAAAAATGAAAGCGTGGTTTCGCCCGGGCTCGAACCGGGGACCTTCTCGGTGTTAGCGAGAAATCATAACCAACTAGACCACGAAACCGATGATTCGCTTTAGTCGAATGATTGGGAGTTGCGAATGTTAATTAAGACTATGAGGGCTAGTTTGCACCAACTCCCTTGACAGGCAATTTCTTAGACAACATTGGGGCATGCATGCAGTTGACAACCGAGGTCGTCAATCCATGTATCGAGTGCCCTCAACCCAATAAGGAGGCGGCCTGCAACTGGAAACGAACTCAAATCGGCCAGCTATATGGCACGCTTGTTCTCAGACTTGGTAGATTCTCCAATTGGCTAAAACAAAATCTCTGTTCATAGCTTGGGGGTTAGCAGTGAGGCGAGTCGGCAGTACATCATGGCATTGAAGGCGTCGATTTCTTGAGTCCAGAATCCTCCTCGCTGGGGCTTTGATGTGCAGCCCCAAACTATTGCCTGGGCAATTTCAACGACTGGGGGCATAATGCATATGAAGACGCCCCCACGCTTTCAACCCACACATCTTCAGCACCATGGCGCTCGGTGCGAAGCAGCAGATGCGCCCTTGATGACGATAAAATTGGCTATTCATCCTGCACGAAACCAAAGGGTTCTGGATCCGCGTCCGCCATGGCCAGCTATAAGCATGGGACGCTTCCTACACCGCGCTCCATTCGGGTCCTCAAACTCCAGCCCAGTCCGTCTCGTGAGGCGCAACTAACTTGCGCTCTCGTTGCGGTCTCGCTTGATGAATCGCCCAGGTACTGGGCCCTGTCATATACATGGGATGCGCAGGGTCCCTCCCATGCCATCGTGTGTCAAGACAACGGCTCATCAAATGCCCTCAACATCACCTCGAACTGTGCGGCCGCGCTGTACCAGCTCCGCCACGACACGGAGGAACAGACGCTATGGGTTGATAGCATATGCATCAACCAGGCGTCTATAGCTGAGCGAAATAGTCAGGTCGACTTGATGGGTGAGATTTACATGAAAGCAGACAGGGTGGTGGTATGGCTGGGCGAGGGCGATGCTGGAACAGCCCGTGCAATCGACCTTTTGCAACAAATTGGCGATATCAACAACTTGGATCTGAACCTCGACGATGAGTCTGTGAGAGGAGCGAACCTAGACGCAAGACTTAGAGTGCAGAAACAGTTACACAGTCACGCACGCGAGCTCACACAACGTACGATTGCAGTCGCTTTTGAGAGTTTGAACACGAGCTGATGGGTGACTTTTTTCTTTCTTCAGACGTACGATCCGATGCAGAGGACGAAATCGGGCCCCTGTTCCACAGGAACTGGTTTCACCGAATGTGGACTGTCCAAGAGGTGGTGTTGCCGCAGATATCCAAGGTTGAAGTCCGGTGCGGCGAATCGTCCATCAGCTGGCTGGTCTTGTGGCTGGCATCCGATGTTCTGAGCGCCATCAAGTATCAGTGGAACGACTGGGAGTCTGGAATCAGGCTTCTGCGGTACTTGGGCCAGATGTTGACGCGCTATCGCATACCCGAAGCCCGGGAAATGATGGACAAGCTGCCCGGACTGGATTCGGACATGACACTCTCGTACTTGATGGTCGCTGGTCGAAGTAAACTGGCTACTGACCCCAAGGACAAGGTGTATGCGCTTTACGGTCTTCTCAACTATTTCAACGTCGATTTGCCCAAAGCCGACTACCAAAAGACGCTGGAGGAGATTTATACTGAGATAACCGCCTCGGCGATAAAACATGACAAGAACCTGCTTGTCTTGTACGCTGCTCCCTCAGACGCCAGACGTCCCGGTCTGCCCTCATGGGTACCGGACTGGTCCGATAGGGGATGGGACGAAGCGGATCCACGACATCCATTGATAAAATTGCGCTTTGTGGCATCTGGAAACGCAGAGGCAGTGTGCAAGTTTTCCTCTGACCCCCGCGAGCTGATAGTTCGAGGCAAAGTAGTAGACAAAGTCATTTACCGCGCGGGCTCCTATGCCCTGGCGCAGCCGCCTGATATCTCCGAGCTCTTCAAACGAGACGAGTCCGGTCGAATCATTGTTTCAGACAATCTTGCCAAAATCCACGACATATACCGCACAATGCGCCAGTGGGTAGACGTAGCCTACTGGACAGACGCCTATCCGACCGGCGAATCCGTTGACGAGGCTCTCAAGACGACGTTGCTGAACGACTTCCCCCGCGCAATGGACGATCCGACAACCAACCAGTTCCCCGAATGGCTTGCATCGATGCGTGCGTCCGAGGCCGAACTTGGCGCCAGGGCCGCACCATACGCCGTCCGACTTGGTGCCGTGTCGGTGCAGCGTGTTCGCCTGCGAACGCTCTTTGGTGCACTCCTGAGCTCTAGCAAAAGTCGAGAAATGACCGAGCAACTGCAACGGCAGATTGACGACTTGCCCCCTGAGCTCCGCACCATGCTGGCCATGACGGCGCCGGGCGGCGGATGGGGTTTTCACTCGGGGGCGCTGGCCATGTCTGCCAAGAAGGCCTTTTTTCGCACCGAGAGCGGCTACTTTGGCTTGGCTCCCGACATGATACCCGATGCGATGCAGAGTGGCGATGTGATTGGCCTCGTGGCAGGCCAGTCGATGCCTGTTGTTCTGCGGAGGGTTGGGGACGGCTTTCGCTTCGTTTCCCATTGCTATGCTCATGGCATCATGTACGGTGACATGTGGGAAAGGGGAGAAGAGCAGGTTCAGGAGCTGAAGCTCGTATGACACTTGGTCGTTGTCTGCGTTACATGAGGTCAAGAATACTTTGATGAATAGTATTACTGGCTGCAATGATTATATCGCATCATCTTGACCATTATATGCAATGTGCAAATGTGTGGAATTTGTCCAGCCACTTGGGTCAACTCCATCGTCCACAATAGTCTTCTTGAACAACGACCTGCCGTTTACGTACCATGTCTCTTGGAGAAAGTACCTGCGTGCACAACTGACCTGGCAGCTCTGATGCGGGGGCGGCGAGTGCGTTCAGCTGCGCTCAGCTGCCTCAACCCCTGCCTCAACTTCACGCTGTGACATGGGGAGATGCGGATGCAGTAGACCCGTTATGCTCAGGAGCATATATTGAGGGACAAATCATGTTAAATTGAGAAATCGCAGTCTGATCAGTTTCGCACTTGAAAATCAGAGCTATAAACGCCCTCTTGCACCATGTTGCAGAAACAAACCCACGAATTCGCCAACCATGGCATGCCAATCTGCTGCGACGTCTACACCGACAGCGACTACCCGGCTGATACACCTGTTGTCTTGTACTTTCACGCCGGCGGCCTAGTCGGCTGGGGACGAACTGTCTTGCCGCCATGGCTTGTCCAGGTCAGTTTTGCTCCTGGAACTAGAACGTTGCGCTGACTTTGAACCACCAGACATGCTGGCGGCGCAAATGGCCTCTCATCAGCGCAAGCTACCGGCTCATGCCACAAACCACTTCAACGGGTCTCATGGAAGACGTCACTGCCGCGTATGAGTTTGCGCAAAGGTGGCAAGCCAGCGGCAAGATTCGCCCAGTCATTGCCGCGGGCAGCAGCGGAGGCAGGTCGTGCCCCCGTCACCGTCTGACGCATCTTGTCTAAGTGTCATGTTGCAGGCTTCTTCCCTTGTGCCATGCTGGCCCATTACAGCCCCGTGAAGCCTCTCGCTCTTCTCTCCGCACAGGGCATCAACTCGTTTCGCCACAACTTCTTCAACTCGTCCACCATGCTCACTCCCGAGCCCATCCCGGACTCCGTCATGGCCCCGGTCATTGCCGGGCCGGTGGTGGTTGGCGAAACGCCCGCCGGCGATGCGTCCGCTTTCGAGGTCGACAAGCTCCGACCAGACGGCTCGAGAAATCCCAACTACAAGCCGCCCCCGCCCGCAGAAAAACCCGATGACCCAAATGGCCTGCGGGGGATGCTGTATGATTACTACACCTACAAGAACCAATGGGTCGAGCTGCTGGGGCACATTGACCCGGGATATGCCTGGGCCAAGGAGACGACGGACGAGGCCAGGGCCCGCGTGAAAGCGTGGCCACGGACCATCATCTTCCACGGAAACGCAGACTGCGACGTTGATATTGGCGTGAGCGAGGAGATGAGAGATTGTCTGGGTCAGGACAAGGTCACGCTACTGGTTGCAGAGGGACAGGACCACTTGTACGAACTGCGGAGGTTCATCGAGGATGACGCCCCGGGCATGGATACGGTCAGGGAGGTTGTGAAGCGGCTGGATGAAATCGTGGCCAAGGGCCTCGAGGCAATCCGAGTGTAGCGCGACGCATTACATAGTGTCCAAGTCGCTCCTCAGCAGCGCAAACATGGTCTCGTCCTCGACGACGCCATTCTTCTCCGCCGCGCCCCTCTTCACGCCCTCGAATGTGAAGCCTATCTTGCGCAGCAGGCGCTGGCTGCCAATGTTTCTGGAAAAGATGGACGCCTCCAGCCTATTCAGCTGCGGAAACATGGCGAACAACCACCGCGAAAAGGCGCCCACGGCCTCGGAACCATAGCCCTTGCCCCGAGCCTCTGGGGCAAACCAGTATCCCACCTCCCACGTGCGGTAATTGACATCGCTGCCAGGCTGGACGCCAACGACGCCGATAAACGCGGGCGCCAGGGACCCGTTGCCGCCAGTGACGTGCTTCAAGAGGACAGCGACGTGCGTGGGGTATCTGTTTTCGACAACGGCCATTTGCCGGCTCACAAAGGCCTCTGAGTCCTGGAGAGTGTACGGATAGGGCATGCGGTCACGCAGGTTGATGGCTACAGCCTCGTGGTTCGCCGCTGGCGGAATGGAGGGCGCGTCGGCAAGTGTGAAGCGGCGACACGTCAGGCGCGCTGTTTCGAATAGGAACTCGCCTGCTTCTCCCGTGAGAGGGGCCGTTGTTGCCAGTATCCGGCTGCAAGGGACGTGCATGTACATGCTTGTAATTTTTGTCTTGTTCTCCCTCGTTGGCGCATCCTCAGCGGCTTCTTATACGGACATGCTCCAGCTCCGAGTCACGCCCTGTCAGCCCATTAGCCTGTACCAACAACAACAGCCAATCTTTCCCATTTGAGCCGCTACCTAACCTGCTGGGTCTTCTTGCTTGTCTGCTACAGAACAACACAAGCCCAAAAATAAAAGGGCAAAAAAGCAAAGAAGAAAGATCCCACCGGAACCCGCTCTCAATCGTATCTTGGATAGGAAAAGCCCGATGCGGGGGTCGAACCCGCAACCTTGAGATTTCGTGTACTCTAAGAGTCTCACGCTCTACCGATTGAGCTAACCGGGCGAATTCGAGCTTGGTCAAGACCGCGCTCGGAGTTGTTCCGGCTGGATTGTGGACGAGAACCCATCATAATCAACTTATAAAGATTCGTCTGCATGTGGTGTGAAATTTTTTTCTTCTTTGGCGCAGATACCACCGCCGAGTGGGTGTTTTGTGGGGCCCTGGCTGTCCGGCCGGTGGGGCGGGGGCGTCTTCCAGAAGAGAACATGGGTGCCGTGGCTGTGATTTACGACATGGGCTTGGCCAAGGCACATTTCCAATGCTGCTGCGCAACGCTGCACAAAATATTATGTGAGACATGGCCACTTGCGCATGATGCTGTGCAACGAACCACAGGCGCATGCAGGACGCACCGTCACTGTTTGTGCATGATATGACGCCCTGCAGCCCTGACTCACTCGTCGTAGCCACACCTGCCGAACAAATTCTTTGCATGTCAAATTCTACGCTCTGCCATTCTATGCTACGCCATGCTATACCCAATCGACCCGCCTATTAAACACGCGGGCTTTTGGTGTCTGAAATTCAAGCTGCGCTCCTTTTCGTGCACCTCCAATTATCAAACCATCTCGGGTTCCTCGCAACAACTCTCAGCCGCTATTATTACCACTTCCCACCCCAATGCTCTCTTCGTACTCTGTCCATCGCAGGGCTTCTTCTACGTCATTGACAAAATGTGATTCGCCTCCGCTTAATTCCATGATGCCGCTTCGCTCCATCAGCTTCCACACAGAGTGGTCTCTTCGACTGGGGCCACGCGAAAAGAAGACTCGCACGCCGCGTTCTCGGTAGCTGCGTACGATTTCCTCGAGCACCTGCGTGCCAGAGCCGTCCATTGACGTCACGCCATGAATGTCAAAGATGATGTTTCGGTTCGAGTCTTGGGGACGGAGACGGGGCAGCGCAGGGTGTGCCGCTGACGTTCCATACAACTCCAGCCGCCTTAGTCGTGCCTTTAGTTCTCCAGTGTTGGCAAACGTGAGCGGCTCCGGGATCTTGACAATGAGGCATCCTTCTATGAATTCCACACTAGACCCGCCAGCTTCGGCGTTTTCAAACCGGTTGGTACCAGGAATTCGGCCAAGAATTTGAATTCTAGGGCGTGTGCTGTGTTTGATGACGAGGAGAATCGAGATGCCAACCCCCAGCGCCATGCCAAGAGTGAGCGAGTAGAATATGGTAGACAAGAAGATGATGGCCATCAGGCCAAGCTCGGTCCAGCCCCTGATGGCGATGAAGAATGCAATGTCGTGCGGCGCCTCTTCTATCAGCGAATATGCCACGACAGAGATCATGGAACAAAGAACCGGTTTCTTCAGAGTGTTAGCCATCTGGCAAACGTAAACTCCGGAACGGGACTACTTACGGGCAAAAAGTAAAACGTCGGGAGCAAGAACAAGATGGACAAGAGGGAAATCAGACTTAGCAACATTGAGCTTACTGGGCTCTTTCCACCAGTCGTCTTGTTCACCTTGCTCCGGCCATAGCCTCCAAAAGCGGGCAGGCTCATAAAACACGCGCCGACGAGGTTAGCAACCCCGAGGGCAATCATTTCGCGGTTGGCGCTTAGTTCGATCCCCTGAATGGCGTCATTGCCCCCCAGGCTCTTTGCCGCCACAGAAGACTCAAAAAAGCCGAGCAAGGCAATGAGAAATGATGTTGACATGGCACTGCGAATGTGTTTCATGTGAGACAAGCTGAATGGCCATCTAAACGTGAACAGTCCTCCGTTGGCGGCTTTGACACTACCAAGGACTTCCACACCATGCTTGTCCCAGCGAAAATGCCAACAGAGAATGGCAGAGACGACAACAACCAAGAATCGATCTGGTACAAAGACAACAGAGGGGAATTTAGGCTCGAGTCGCTTCTTAAACTCACTGTAAATTTGTTAGCAGGCCGGCCAAGGGCGAAATAAATCATGTCTGGGCGCACCGGAAAATCATAATGACCAGGAAGCTGATACCTGCGACTGCTGTCGTTAAATGGTGCGCTTCTCCAATATTCTCGAAAATGAAGGCAATCTTTTCAACAGTGCTGCCATGGCTAGCACCCTGTTGACTCGCAAGATCGCCCAGGCCGAGCTCCGGAATAAGCTGGTCCACGGCAATGACAAAACCAATGGCGCTGATGAAGCCCCTGAGAAAAGGACGGCTCAAGACACTGTCCAAGAAGCCCAGTCGTGCTAATCCTGCAATCAAGACGGTGGCTCCCGCAATACCGGCCACAACCCCACAGATTTGCGCATGAATGAGGTCGTTATCCTCACTTGAGCCGCCACTGTCCACGCTCTGTTGCACCACCGTTCCCACAAGCAGGGACCCGGCGGCCTCCGGGCCGACAACCATTTGTGAAGATGAACCCAACAAGGCGTATATGAAGGGGTTGAAAACGAAAGCATACAGGCCGTGAATCGGAGGCACATGTGCGAGGTTGGAAGCAAGCGAAAGCGCCATGGGGAGATAAAAGGATGCAATGGTAATTGCAGACACAAGATCGCCCTTGAAATAGGCCCATTTGTACTGCTGCATCCAATTCAAACAGGGAATGTAGTAGGCCAGGTACCTGTCGGCACAATTAGCAAAGCAAGATTTTGACACGGCGGCAGCTCAGAGCGCTCACATCAAGGGGGTATCTCTAAACCCAGCCTGCTGAGCTAGCTCTCTGCTCTGGCCCATCTTCTTGGTGCGAATCCTCCCACTGAACCATTTCTTCCAGCTTTCGTCAATCGATACTTGGGACGAGGAATTGTCAAACGGCCCCGCAGATGGTGCAGTTATAGTATCATCTCTGGCGAAAGGGAACGATTCGTCTGGGGTCATCGGCCGAGGGCTGAACGTGCCGTGTTCGCAAACTCCAGGATGAACAGCGCTCGACCTTCGAGGGCTCACATCACTGGCAGGGATCAAGGGCGTGGACTCGTCGACATCGGCTTGGGCGTTGTCCTCTCCAGAGGAGACAGCGTGCCTAAAAGCTGGGCCGCTGTCCTGGCTACTTTCTCGACTTGAGGCTGCATGGCTCTGGCGAAGGGAGCTGGGTTGGGCTGGCCGATGACTGTTGTTGGAGGATGAGTCCTCTCGGTTGTGCGAGGGGCGCACCGGCATTTGCGCAGAGGCTCAATTCCTGCGGTGCTACGCAATTGGCATTTGGTAGTCGACTCGGAGGGTGATGGATTCGACGGCCGAAAATGGTAGCAAGGGGCGGAATCGGGGTGAACGCCAGGGACCCTCACGATGCGTCGAGGTTGCGTTCCAAGCCGGTGGGGGGCAGTCGTGTAACGCGGTGCCTGAAGCAGGGATATTCAGAGACTGGTCAGAAACAAGAGAGCGATCCTTTGCGAATGGGAAATTCAGAGGTGGTTTATTTCGAAGAGAGGACGAGTCGAAAGCTGAGAGAAATGAACCAGTCTGCCCAGAGACGAAGCGTGGTGGATATTTAAAGACTTCCCCAGCTCCCTGCCAGGACGAGCGGCATGGGGATTCCGAGAATAATGGGGCCTGGCATCTGCGGTGTCGGGGCAAGCGTCGTAGCCACTCAAAACGGTGGTATGCCTAAGCAATAACAATGTGGTGGGGGTGGTAGTGAATACAAATCAATGGCTTGGATGTGTGGCTTGGATGCCCTGTGCCTCCAGGTCCAGATTGCCTCAAGTGCTGTGTCGTGTCGGACTCTGGGCTGCGACCCGATGATGACCTGCTCATGGTCGGGCAACGCGCGAACAAATAGCACATGAAACCAGAGATTGTGAAGAGTCAATGCAAGCCGCAATCGTGTGACTCTTGCGACAAGGTGTTCCCGCCACTGCACCTCACAGTATTACCTGACTGCTTGCTGTCCGTCGTTGATAAGATACAAGGATACGGCATTGTGATCAGAATTACACCATCACGGGATGCCAGAGGGTGATGGTCAGTATTTTACATTTCGGCTTGGCAACCACACTTCAGGGGGTGGCTGGAAGAACATTCAACGTTCCAGAGCCTTGACGTTGCGTTGTACAAGCTGTGCGGTTCATCTGTCAGCGCATGCCACTGCGATTGGCTTTGGATGGATGTGCTCGGTAAAGGAACTAGTGGTCCTTTCCCACATGGGTCTGGTTGATACTACCAGACCATCTTTTACAGGTGACGCAGATGCTGAAGCCAGATTGTAAGCCTGTGTTTGTGCTCCTGGTTACCTAGGTACTTGTCATGAGAGTACATATTCAAACCTGCTAAAAAAACACCCTACGTTGTACACTCGAGGTGGGTGTGGTGGACTGGTACCCACACTCAGTTCCAACTTTAGAAGCTGACAACTCCACAAAGAACCTGGCAGGCATTTCCATCCACTACGGCTGTTCCGCCATTTTCATCAATGGCTGCCTACTCACCACCATCTTACATGGCCACAGTTCTCTCCAATGTCGGAAGCACTGCTCGAGGGAAAACGCCATTGCTGGGAGTGTCGCCGACGCTGCCTCGTCTGTGACTCCGCCAGGCCCGATTGTAAAAGGTGCACTGTGTCTGGCATTTCATGCCCAGGATACGGTGACATCAAGCCAGCCCGACTGAGATGGCTTGAACCTGGGCAGATAAAGTCCCGAGCCAAGAAGCCAGAGAGTGATGATGCTGCAGGCGTTGAAACGGAAACGGAAAGCCCCCCAAAAAATGTCGAGCAAACCAGAAATGAAGGCATCATGGTCCCAATACTTCAAATGAGAACCTATCTTTGCGATTTAAGCGAGGCAGTCGGATACTGTATGTGACTCGACAGATATAATGTGGCAGAAACTAACCTCCTCCCCAGTTAATACTTGCATATATCATGAGCTACTTCCCATAGAACAACTTGGACCAAATCCCTTTGTGTATCCCATATCGCAAGAGCATATACAAAGCCGCACCCAGTATCCAGATTATCTCCGATTCAGCTTAGTCTGCACGACTTTGTCTCACCGGATGAATCGAATAAGGCACGGCGCGGATCATGGCGCATTGGCTGATGCGTTCTACCGATATAAAGGAGTCGTCGTTCGATCCCTTCGGGAAGATCCGTCTTTCGGACGAAATCGAATAAGCGACGTCTTCATTGCCGGAATCATCACACTCTTACTTATTGATGTTGGTCCGAGACATGCCCGTTCCAGTGATCCAGTGACCGTGCGCTCACGACTGCTTTTTAGGTGCATCAAGGCGCTTCCTCAAACTGGCGTTGCCATCTAGAGGCAATACAGAGATTGTTCACACTTCGTGGAGGCATCGAAAAGCTTGCTCAATCAGGGAGACTGGATGCTCTCATTCTCTGCTTTACAAGGTAACATGTCAGGCGCAAAATCCATCCTCTATTAGCTAATTCGGGACAGCATATCGGTTTTTGGAAACACAACTTGCCCGGCAGATGATATTGCCATGACAGATGACCACATGAATGATCTTCATAGCATGCTTCGGCACTATGGCGGTGTGACATTTGGCTTCCAGATGTGCCCTCCGACGCTTTTCGCAGCGATTATAAAGATAACCTGTCTTCGAGTGCAAGTTGGAAAAGGCAAATACGGAGACGCCCTTTCATTCGAAGCGAGAGAGACGCTGACACGCGTTGAAGAATATTCACCGACACAGTGGGCGATTTCGAAACCTGCAGCAACAGACTGCTGGCTCACACTGGGCAGAATCTACAAGTCTGCCACGGCAATTTACTGCATCTTGTCTCTGCAAAGCTCATCGCTTCTTCCTGGAAACAAGTTGCTACGAGATCGCTGTTTCGCGCATGCTCGGAAGTTGCAATGTCTTCTGGAGGACACAATGTCCAACCCTAGCGTCAAGAGAGTCCTCTTGTGGCCACTAATCGTTCTTGGCGTTGAAGCATCCCACGGTGATGCGGCACTGAGAACGTGGATTGACAAGCAGTTGGTAGATCTTAGCTGTCACGTTGGTTCACATGTGCCGCTGGCGGCAAAGAGCATGTTGCAACGATTCTGGGCCTCGCGGGAGACGGGTTGGGATGGTTGCTTCGACAGACCGTACGCATTTGCAACGCAGATTGCTGTGGATCTCAGTCAAATATCCCCAATTCACTAGTCGGGTGCGACAAGGGCTACAAGGGCCATGGTTGCCAATCTACAGTGTACAACTTGTCCAAGGCAGACCTCGGCCGATAACAAACAAACCGGGCTTAGGCGTCTACTCAGGTACCTGCGTAGGTACCAGGGGCTTTCCAGTCATTAGTGGATCGGAACCCGGCCGGCACCCATGATTCGACTGCCGTGCCACTATGGAGTGCATCCGATGGTGCCGGCTCCGATGCCACCGCGCCATTCCAACTGCAGTCCCAGCGGAGCACTCTGCCCGCTTCCAGAGAACTATGCGTCACAAATACGACGGAAAAGGTGCTCGATACTCATGGATATTTGTTTGATGCTAAAGGAAACCTGGTGTTAACCGCTGACGGCGGAGGACGGCTGCTCCGGGGCATAGTTGTGGCCATGGTTATAGAAGGGCGGATTATTGGAATGGCAACAGCAATTGAGAAGCTGCTAGACTACGCGTTGTTGCATCTGTTGGAAACCCGCAAGGCCCATCGAATTTGGATCCCGCTGCGTGTACGCTATGCCTTTACATGGCTTCTAAACGGCAGCGGGCTCTCTGTGCCTGTCTCTGGTACGACTACTGATGCCGCCAACAACCCAGACAACCCTACAGATCCCATACCTCGGCGATCCCAAGCTCGGCCGGGTTTTTCTTTCGGGAAAAGGGAATCTGGGGAGTCATCAGCGCCCAAACATGTCTGCTCCCATACATGGCCGACTCGACCTTTCCAATTACTTGCCGCGGCCTTTGGTACCATTATCGGCGGTGTAATGGGAATGGTGGCATGGTAAATTGGATCCAGGACTGGGACAGGTAACCCGTACGGCCTCGGGGCCATCTCTGCCATCATGATTTTGATTCTGATCTGGTGGCGAATATTTCTGCCACCAGCCTTTGCTTAAGCAAGCATCATGACAGGGGCATCGTATGCTCTTGTAATTGGCTTCAACTACGACCACTACCATTACGTACATTATGGCCAGCCTGGCGTGGGCTATGAAGCTTTCTGGAAGCGATTGGTCACCATCCTAATAGGGTTTCTCGCCTCATGCGTCGTGCAACTGCTCCCCAAGCCGCCCGTGTACGCAAGACACTGTCCAACACGGTGGGCACGCTTGCAGACCACTATGCACTGCTGCTTTCTCATTGGGGCCTAGGGCAACAGAGCAGCCCTCTGAGCGCAGTTGCCGAACAAATCTCTCTCGACGTCGCCGAGACGCTCTTCTCGCTCGACGGCGCACTCGGTTTGCTCAAGCTGGAGCCAAGCCTTAGCAGTTTCGACCAGTACACACTCAAGGAAACACAGAAGCTGTGCATCGCGATCAACCAGTCGCTTGGGCGATCCTGTCAATCTCGCTACCCAAGGGGCATCAGGACCGGTTCAGCAATGTGGTCGGGTTCCTTGATGACCATTTTATAGGCGATGTCATGGCCGTCCTGGGGGGGTTATTCGGCTGTCGCTCAAGACGGGCGCGCCTTTGCTAGAGCGACTGCCTGCGCGGCTTATTAGAAACTTTTACAACTCGTGGCATACGAAGCACCGCACGGCGATGCTCACCACGGCGCTCGTACGGGAAGAAAACTACCGACGGTACTGCGTTGCCGTGTCTGCTTATCTCCGACTCTTGTCGGCCGTCGACGATTTGGTCTTGGTTGTGAAGGGCGCAGTCGGGGAGTGCCATGTTATAATGCAGCGGGAAGATGTATAAGCACCCTGGACTGTGTCATGTGTATACTGTCACTTGTCAACAATACCGTGTTCAATCACGGCGAGACCAAATCTTGCATGTTTCAAATGTATCTTGAAAAGTGAAAGACGTCCGCTTTTCGAGCGGGAGGTTAATTGGCGTATGGCCAACACGACAAAAGGCCTATAAATGCCAAGCTTTCGATTTTACCAAGTGACTTTTGCAGTTGCGTTGACCTGCGAGCCGTAGAAAGGGTCTTGATGGGTTCCGGCTTGGATGTTCATAAGCACCAGTCGGATACAAGGCCGTTGTTGCAAAGCCGAGGAGCTCGGCAGCTGGTTCGCCGCTGCAGTGAATGTAATTTGCGCACGGCACCCTTCTCGCAGTCGCCGAGAAATGCTCTGGAGTATACGACAACGGCCCCAGAAGACAAGATACGCTTAATTTCTTTGCATACAATTTACATTACATCATACGACCTCGTTGACAAAGAGACCGGCCATGCCCTGGCCAGTGCCAATACACATGGAAGTAAGGAGAATCTTCTTCTTTTGGCGCCGCAGCTCACTCAACCCGGTGACGACTTGCCTGGCACCAGTGGTTCCCAGGGGATGGCCAAGGGCGATGGCACCGCCACGGGGGTTCATCTTCTCCCAGTCAACCGACAGCTTGTCGCGGCAGTAGACGGCCATGGTGGCAAAGGCCTCGTTGATCTCGACCACGTCAATGTCGGCGAGAGAGATGTTGTGGATGGCGAGAAGCTTGGGGATGGCGACGCTGGGGCCGATGCCCATGATGCGGGGGGCAAGACCGGCGACGGTGGAGCCGACGTACTTGGCCAGGATGGGCTGGCCGAGCTTGACGGCCGTGGAGCGCTTCATCAGGATGACGGCCGAGGCGCCGTCGGTGACCTGGCTGGCGTTGCCGCCCGTGGTCAAGGGCCCCCACTGGGGGAAGGCGGCGCGGATCTTGCCAAGGCCCTCGGCCGTGGTGCCAGCCCGGATGCCGTCGTCCTTGGTGAGGGTGACCTGCTTGAGCTCGCCGTCGGGGCCCTTGACCATTGTGACGATGGGCACAATCTCGTCGTCGAACCAGCCGGCCCTTTGCGCCCTCTCGGCGCGCTGGTAGCTGACGGCCGAGTACTTGTCCAGCTCCTCGCGGGCAATGTTGAAGTCGCGGCCGACGTTCTCGCTGGTCCAGCCCATGGGCTGCATGCAGTCGGCGGCGTCCTGGCTCTCCTTTAGCAGGGTCTCGTCGAACGGCTGCTCCAGGCGGTCGCCGGGGGAAGACATGAGCTCGGCGCCACCGGCGATGCCAATCTCAATCGAGTTGTTGGAGATGGAGTGGGCAATGTCGGCAATTGCCTTGAGGCCGGAGGAGCAGAAGCGGTTGACGGTGCTGGCGCCCGCAGTGTTGGGGAAGCCAGCGGCGAGCGCGGCGGCGCGGAGCTTGTAGGCGGCTTTGCCATCGCCGACCTGAGTTTGGAGAATCGTCAGCCTCTGGTCAGGACATGTGCAGAAGGCCAAGAGGGGGCGGGGGGCACATACGTTGCCGAAGCAAATGTCCTCGACGAGGGCAGGGTCCAGGTTGCTGCGCTCGCGAACCTGCTTCAGAAGAGCGTAAATCATGTACTCGAGGCTGGTGTCCTTGAAGCCGCCCTTGCCGGCCTTGGTGAGGGGCGTTCGGGCGGCCAGAGTGATGACGATGTCATCGGGATTCTTGGACTGGCTGTGAAGTAGTTAGCAAGAGTCGCGGGCGCCCTCTCCAAGAAAGCATGCATACATCTGGTTGATGGCTGACCCGGGGGCCAGGTGTTTGATGATGGAACCGATGCGCTCAACAGCCATTGTGTCTGGTGGAATAAACACTTGGTCTCTAGGCTGGGTATACAGTCAATGGAAGAGTTCAAGCGGTTGTTCAATCTTGACGAGGGAGCCGTGAAATACGCCAGACTGTTGGAGGGAACCGATGGCCCGTTTATGGGGAAACTTGAGCCGTCGCGGGAACCGAGGAGCTTTCTGTGGGGTTGAGCCGAGGCAACAACCACAGCCACCTGCTTACCTAACTGCGGCATTGGGCAGGCAAGCAGCTAACTGGCTGCTTCTTCCGGTGGAAGCCCTTGACAGGACACCCGATGGTGGTGATGATCTGGGGAAGCGAATAATGTCGGCTGTCGCCCGGGCCGTGGGTAAGGCAGGCGCCGCCAGGAACACTCCAGCTGCCTGCCAGTTCGGTTTCCACCGATTTGGATATCAGGCTCGGTCACCAGACGCCGGATGAACATGGCCTATGGTGCACGTAAGCGACACTACAACACTGCATGCGACGACTGATCAGGCAATTGGAGAAGATTGGACCCTCCCATTTGCACAACATTGCAGCAGATAGATGGAGAAACGAGCGTGCACGAGTGTCCATGTCGCCCATGATCAGACAAATCGTAAAGGCATGCTGCAGAATAATTTCTGGTGTCAACAGAGTCTGGTCTCGTCTGGTCTCGTCTGGTCTCGTCTGGTCTGTCTGGTTTGGCTCAAGATTAGCCTCAATGTGTCAATGGTGCGTGGCGGCTTCAGGGGGGGCTGCGCCCGCAAGACAGTGAACGGTGATGTGGCGCCCCCAGTATTAATAGTTCAATGCTGCCTGGCAGCAAACACCAATTCATCAGCCAGTGCCTTTGTGCCATGCACGTGTCTGGTATAGCCTGTTCAGTGCTGTCGCGCCTGCGATTGAACCACCTTGCTGAAGAATTCTCCCAGCAAGCAGAGAGATCTGGGCTTTTCCGAGCCGCCCGAAGTAGCGCTGCCTCGCCGGGATTGGCGTCGCCCTGACCCCTGCCTCGTCTGGTGCACCGCCATTCAACAAAACGACAGGTTTGCTTTGTGGGTGGTCCTGTTTTCTCACCACATCACCAATCCAGTCGTATTATCCAACGTGCTGGACCTGTTCCAAGATAGGGGCCGTTGCATCCGCCAAGCCGCCAACGGTGGGCTTTTGTGGAGCGCTTCCCGAATTTCTAAAGTCGTATCACCACTTTTGCCCTTTTGCCCTTTTGCCCCTGGTCCAATTCGTGTTTCCTTCTCAGCCGCTCGTTGCCAACATAGCGCAAACTCACCACCGCAAGGCACGAGGCCGAGCGCCAGGTGTGTGCGGCCCAAAATGCAGTTCAGTCTGAAAAGTCGCATCTCTTGCTTGTCCCTCCTCCCTTCACTCCTTGCTCCATCATGGCCGTTGCTCCATTCTCGTGACCGAGTCTTGCTTCGGCGCCTGTCGCTATTTTTGTCCCGCGACGTTGGAGTTTCGCCTGTTTCCATGTAATAATAAGCGTGGCGGTGCACCAACCATTTTCACTTGACATATTCAGGCAATCGTGGACGGAACAGCGAGAACAAAGGACCACGCCCTATATGCCACCACGATTCGGAGACTCACATATTGCGACCAATTTCCTTCTCCGAGGCTTGTCCAGCATCTTGCAACACTTTCTCACTCGTCATCTCAATAATTTGGCCTTCGCAACAAGCCACACAATATGAAGGCCTCTTCTTGGCTGGCGCAGATTGTGCCTCTAGCGAGCCTCTGCTCTGCCGCCTCGTCCAAACGCGGACTCTGCTTCACGCCCAATGCCAACCATCCCGACGACAACAAAGTCTGGGTGCAGTCTGGCAGCGATCTGAAGTGGTACTACAACTACCAGAGCACGCCGTCGCCCGTCTACTCCAGCCTCACGCAAGACGAATTCGAGTTCATCCCCATGATGTGGGGTGTCGGCCCCAATCCCAACGACACCACCTTCCTCCAAGATGTCAAGAAACTCATCAACGACGGCATCAAGATCAAGCACGTCCTAGCCTTCAACGAGCCAGACACAACGTCCGAATACGGCGGCAGCAACATCGATCCTGCCGTCGCAGCCGTCGCCTGGGTCGCCAATTTTGAGCCCCTCGCCAACATGGGCGTCAAGTTGGGCCTCCCAGCATGCACTGGAGGATGGGGTGGTCTGCCTTGGCTCAAGCAATTCTTGGGCAATTGCTCCAATCTGGTGAGCACGGACAAGGTGAAGAAGAACTGCACATGGGACTTTTTGCCCGTCCACTGGTATGATAACTTTGGGGGTTTGGCATCTCACATCGGCGAACGCGAGGCTACGTAAGTTTCCACAAATGCTCCACGCCCACCATCGTTGGAGCAAAAAGCTGACTTCATTTTTTTGTCGTCAATAGGTGGCCCAATAAATCCATTTGGGTAACAGAGTACGCCTACGCTCACCAGGATCTCCAACCAACTCAACTCTTCTACAACCAGACCATCGACTACTTCGAGAAGCTTGACAGCATTGGCCGCTATTCGTACTTTGGCGCCTTCCGCTCCCCAACTGCCAACGTCGGCGTCAATGCGGCCTTCCTCGACGGCCAGGGAAAGCTCACTGATATCGGATCGTGGTATCTTGGCTTTGGTGCGACCGGCGTTATTCCGACCGCCTCCAAAGCTGCGTACCTGAGGCCGCTCCCGGTGACGATTGTTCTCGGCGCCGTCGCCCTCGCCAGTGTTGTTGTCAAAGTCATATGAAGAAGAATCCGTTGTGTGTATATATGGGTCTCAAAAGCATTTCGGAGCTTTACTTGGAGTTTGGTGTGTATTTTGCATTGCGAGGGGAATCGCAGGTTTGGATATAGAGCGGTTTAAATGAAAGGACCATGTTGAAATGATTGGTCTGGCATGTTTGCATATATCTTAATTACTTGGAGAGCAAAAGCTAGGTTGCCCCTTACTCATCTCATGACAACGCGACTGTCCGTCAGCATCCCTCGTAACAAACTCGACAGGCTAGATGTCTAGTCACTACTATGTATATAAGGCGTGTTCAAAGCCGTAAGATCATAGCTTACGTATTGCGAGTGGCTCATCTTGCAAAAGGATGCATCCACTATGCGGCAATTGTGCTCGCCATGGATGCCAAGTCGTGGTACCCGGGCTCACAGATTATCGCACGATTGGGTGACGAATATGCGAATAAATTGACTTCTTGCGCCTCAGTACAAACATCCTCAGGCAAATCGCATCTGTGGCACCCACGTGGCATGTGGTATTAATCAAACCCCGAATTCTGTGTCGGACGTCGCAATTATCTCTGACGGGCTTTATGCATTTGCAGCCAGCGTACGATTTGCCTTCAGAAGCATGCCGCGCGCGCCCCCGGAGTAGGATCGGTCTTGCCGGCCGCCACCGGCGATGCAGGACTCGCCGCCCGAGTGTGGGGGCAGCCGGAAGATTGTGGCGCCACGCGACTCCGGGGCTGAGCATAAGCCACGGAGAGCCAAGACATCGCGGCTTGGCGCGGCGCATCCAGGAAGGAATGATGTGATTGCAAGAGCGTCGATCCAGGAAGCAGAAATCGTCTAGTTATGCAGGCAGCCAATGCTGAGCAAGCAATCAGATGGAACCGAACGGTCCTTACTGCAGAGGGGCACGAACAGTGTTAATTCATAATGTCGAGCAACCCCAATCAAGGCACAATGTGCCAAGCCCTGTAATACAGGGGAGCCCAGTATCTTCGACCACTGATGGTCACTGTGCATGGACAACCATGCACCAGACCATTGTCCACTAAGACTGCCTGGGACATGCAGCACAAAGATAACCAGGTCCCTAACAACCTTAACTGCCCAGGTACCTATAGTAGATGCACAGCATGCCCCATCGCAGTGGGGCCCGGCTAGTTTCACTTCAGTTGCTTTGTGCACAGTGCTCCTCGACCGAGGCAAAAATGTGGCCGGCGACATGGACAGTTCTTGGCAATGATAGCTTGGCTTTGCAAACGACTGGATGGTGCCCTTCGCCAAGCGAAACATGGGCTTGGCGCAGAATAAGCTGATCATCAGAAGACAGAGGTGGGATCTATCGCGTCCTATGGAAGTGTAGGAGTTTCCTGGGGGTTGCGAGCCGGCATGCTTCGGTCCAACATTGAGACGTGCAGTGTTTGAATGGCCACTGCATTAATGGGCGGCGTTCGGCCTTGGTAGGAGACTCTTTCTGACAAAGTTGCGAATATTGAACTGATCTTGGTCTCTTTTTGTAATTGAAGCAAAATACGGCGCTGACAACTTAAAAGGCACCTGAATGCATGTGCTCTCAAAGCTCTCTGTCTGTGGCCACTGCGGGCGGCGCTCCTTCCTTGCCAACTTAGACTTCAGTGGCTGGTCTCCACCCCCCATCGCCCCTAGCATTCAAGCATCCTCCGCTGTGACAACAACACTCGTCACCATCGGCTCCCATTTCGTCGCTTTATTCCTACCATTGCCCCCGAGTTCTTGGCATTGCAAGCAGAGCAGCTCTGTTAGACGCAGTTGGGCCGTCGTCCCCACAACCTCACCGCGCATCGATGGTGTCAGGGAGACGCCTGCGACGCCGCGCCACTTTCCACACAAGGCCTATCGAGAAGTGAGGCGTGGGGAAGAAAGCTAATCTCTCTATGACCCGTTGGCTGGTGATTATTTGCCAAGCTGGCTACAATGTGCCATGGAGCAACTACGTCGACTCGCGGCTATGTTGGCTCTCTTGGCGTTTCTTGTGGAATCAATCTCCTGCTAGAAGGGTTCTGGAATGGCAAGTACTTATACAGCCGTTGCCCCCCCCCCCCCCCCGGCATGCGTTTCAAGTTACTGACTTGATGTGTCGATGCAGAGGTTTGGTCCCAAGTACCATAATAACACATACCATCCTTCTTCTCAGCATTGAAGCCCACCTGTCTACATTGGGTCCTGAACCCCCAAGGAGCTCCGACGTTGACGAACCCAACACGCATTTAGAGGGGCGCGATCTTTCGTTTGCCTTATACACCCCGAGCGTCGTTTTGACGGTCTCAACGCCTCCCTCACCGTCTATGAATTATACCCGGTCTCTCACTTCTCCTTGTACCCCATCCCAGCAGCGTGACGGTGGATCCGTCTTTCACTGGCCGTCGTCTGACAATGGCTGAATTCCCAAAACATCCGTTCCTCCTGACTGTGGAGGAGACGGCACAGGCTCTGAAAACCGATATTGATAAAGGGTTAACCACGGCTCAGGTTGCTGAGCTGCAACAAAAATACCCCAAAAATGAGCTAGATGTGGGTGGTACCATTCCATGGTACAGCATTCTCACCAAGCAAATTCTCAATGCCATGATTATTGTCCTAGCATTTGCCATGGCACTGAGCTTTGGCATCAAGGATTACATTGAGGGCGGTGTTCTTGCCTTTGTTATTGGTCTCAACGTTACCATTGGTTTTTGGCAGGAGTACCGCGCAGAGAAACGCATGGATGCGCTCCGTGCACTGTCTTCTCCAAGTGCTATGGTCCTGCGAGATGGCAAGACCCAAGTCATCTCCAAGTAAGTGCAATCTTTGACGTCCTGATTTGCGCCACCGGAACGACTGTTAAACTGTTTCCAGCCCCGACGTCGTGCCGGGAGATATCATCCTGCTCAAAATGGGTGATACCGTCCCCGCGGATATGCGCATGTTCGAGGCCATGAACCTCGCATGCGAAGAAGGTCAACTTACCGGTGAATCAATTCCTGTCGAAAAGGTTACCTATAACAACATACACACACCGGGCACAGAGAAGCCTGCCGTTTCAGAGGATGAGGTTGGTATTGGCGATCGTGTCAATATGGCGTACGCCACAACCGTCGTGCGAAAGGGCAGAGGTCGAGGAATCGTCACAGCCATCGGCATGACCACTGAAGTCGGCAAGATTGCGGCCTCTACCGCCAAGAAGCACCGCAAAGCCGGTCGATCCATGAACTGGCGAAAGTACGGGAAGAGACAGCCCGTGGTTGGCTTAGCCAAACGAACGTACGATGTCGTGGGAAAGTTCTTGGGGTTGACCGAGGGAACCCCGTTGCAACGAAAGCTGTCCGCGTTGGCGTATGTTCTTTTTGGCTGTGCAATCATTCTTGCAATGGTTGTCTTTGGTGTGAACCACTTTGACCTGCGAAACGAGGTCATTATTTATGCCACGTCCCTCGGCATTGCCATTATTCCCGAATCACTAGTCGCGTAAGTTATCCCCCTCCACAATCGAGATGCGGGTGTTTACAGTTCTCAACAGTGTGTTGACCATTACCATGGTGGTGGCCGTAACCGTAATGCGAAAAGCCAACGTCGTTGTCCGAGATCTCTCCGCCCTTGAGGCACTTGGTGGAGTAACCAATATTTGCTCCGACAAGACAGGTACGCTGACTGAAGGTGCCATGATTGTCCGCAAGGCATGGATTCCATCTTCGCACATCTACACTGTTCGCGAATCCCAGAACCCCAACGACCCAACCAAAGGGCGTGTTACGTATTCTCAGAGCAAAGACGAGCCCGCTCCCGAAAAGGACGAGCCGCAGCGCGACTATGATAGAGAACGCAGTGCTGCAGTTCTCAGGTTTGACGTTCCTGACGAGAAGCTGAACCCTAAGCCCGCAAAGGAACATGCTGAAACGGAGCCCGAAACGGAAATGACTGATGGGCTGCAAGCATTCCTTCTATCTTCCGCCCTCTGCAACCTCGCCACTGTCCGCTACGATGAGGAGGAGGAAATGTGGCAGACGACCGGCGAGCCCACAGAAATTGCTCTTCAAGTCTTTGCTCATCGATTCAACCGCGGCAAGAAGAGCCTTGAAGCCAAGGGCTGGAAACAGCTTGCCGAATTCCCCTTTGATAGCTCTATTAAGCGCATGTCCGTGATCTACGATGCCCCTGTGGGCGAAGGTGGCTCAATTATCGAAACGGAGCAGAGCATGGTCTTCACCAAGGGTGCCGTTGAGAGAATCCTGGACTTGTGTTCTCACATTGGTACTGGCGCTGAACAACAACCCATCTCAGACGAGCTCAAGGAGGGTGTTCTCAATCAGATGAACGCTTTGGCTTCTCAGGGTCAGCGAGTACTTGCCATTGCATACCGTCCTTGGGGAAGCCGATTCACTGCCAAGCAGTCGTCGTCTGCCGCAGACGATGAAAAGCTTCGTGCAGTCGTTGAAAAGGATCTTATTCTGCTTGGTCTTGCTGGAATTTATGACCCCCCTCGCCGTGAGACAAAGCCATCTATTGGTGAATGCTCCCAGGCTGGTATCAAAGTCCACATGCTTACCGGTGACCATCCCGAAACCGCCAAGGCCATTGCGAAGGAGGTCGGTATCATCCCCAAGAATCTCAGTGTTTTGCCCGAAAAGGTAGCCAAGTCAATTGTGCAGAAAGCAACCGACTTTGATAAGATGACTGATGCGGAAATCGACGCACTCGAGGAACTTCCCCTTGTCGTTGCCCGATGTGCTCCGGACACGAAGACTCGTATGATTGAAGCACTTCGGCGACGCGGAGCTTTCATGGCGATGACTGGTGATGGTGTCAATGACGCTCCTTCGCTGTCTCGGGCTGACGTCGGCATCGCGATGGGTTCTGGTTCCGATGTGGCCAAGTCGGCTTCAAAAATCGTCTTGACCGATGACAAATTCAACTCCATTGTGGCTGCCATTCGCGAAGGTCGTCGAATGTTTGACAATATTCAGAAATTTGTCTTGCATCTTCTCACCTCGAATGTAGGTGAGGTTATTCTATTGATTGCGGGACTCGGGTTTGTGGACCAAACAGGATTTTCAGTCTTCCCCGTATCGCCACTACAGATTATCTGGATCAACATGGTTACGTCTTCGTTCCCTGCCTTTGGACTGGGTCGCGAGGCCGCTGCAGCAGACGTCATGCGCAAGCCGCCGCAAGACAAGCGACGCGGCGTCTTCACGAACCAAATCATTGTCGACATGATCGTTTACGGAATCATCATGGGTACTTGCACAATGTGCACTTTTGTCATTATTATATACGGTGCCAACGGTGGCGATCTGGGTGAGAACTGCAACACTGAGTACACGGATGCCTGCAACGCTGTCTATAGGGCTCGTGCCGCCACGTTTGCCGAGCTTACCTGGTTGATCCTCATCTCGGCCTGGGAGTTCAAAAGTCTGCGTCGATCCATGTTCCACCTTAACCCTGACGATGACAGCAAGTTCCCTGTTTTCAAGGACTTGTACAGCAACAAATTTCTTTTCTGGTCTGTCATTCTGGGTGGCCTGTCTGTGTTCCCGGTTGTGTACATTCCATTCCTCAACACAAAGTTCTTCAAACACAAGGGAATCTCATGGGAATGGGCTTTGTCTGTCGGCTTTACTATTGTCTTTGTTGCGGGGATTGAGGGGTGGAAGTTTATTAAGCGACGCTTCCACCTGCTTGAGGATCGTGCAGTTCAGCGAGGTCCATGGGGCCAAGGCAGCCTCGATGACCAGGGACCAAGGTTTCGTAAGACGCTATCCATGTCGAGCTTCAAAACATGGGCTTCTTTTTCACGAAAGGATACTGGCGATTCTGCAACCCAGTACAGCTCTTCGCGCGGCAACCAGGGTGCTGTTGAAGGAACCGAGCAGGTGTAGGCTGTAGAGGAGGATTTATGTTGATTATAGATGGAGACTTCTGATGTATATGTCGAGCGAGCTGAATATATCATGGGGAAGGACCTCACGTATTTGATTTCACGTATTCACCTATACGCTCCAGTAGAGACTGCCCTTGCAGCCGGTTGCAGCTCAGCAAATTAAGACGTGGGATGCGCAGTCGCACGATATGGAATGATGTAAAAGAGTATCCGTATTGAATGCAATTCTGCGTAATTGCTACCAAGACGAGAGACATCTAGCCTTGTCCTTCTCGCCGCCCAACTCCGTAACCAGTCTGCATCCGCAGCTTGATTGATGCCATGACCCCAACTCCAAAACGCTCATTCATTGACCACTTTCTCTACACCCATCTGCACACGAGCAAATAACAATGTCAACCTAAAACTGCCTCTTCTCATCTTTCCCCCCTCTCCTTTTTTTTTCAAGGTCACTAAGCCTGTCCCCACGAGACGGGGGTCTATTCGGCATCGGCGAGGTTGTAAATCTTTTGGACATTCTGGAGCATGGCCTGGAAGTCAATCTTGAGATCCTTCAACAAGCCGTCGTGGAAGCCAAAGACCCAGCCGTGGACAATGGGGAACTGGTTCTTGGCGTAGCTCTGCTGAACGGCGGCCGTCTTGACAATGTTGCGGCACTGCTCCTCGACATTGAGCTCGACGAGGCGGTTGTAGCGCTGCTCCTCGTCGGCGATGGCGTCGAGCTCCTTCTCGTGCAGTCGGTAGACGTCGCGGATGTTTCGCAGCCAGGGGTTCAGCAGGCCCAGGTCCTTGGGGGTCATGGCGGCCTTGACGCCGCCGCAGCCGTAGTGGCCGCAGACAATGATGTGCTTGACGCTCAGGTGGCGCACGGCATAGTTGATGACGCTCATAACGTTGAGATCCGTGTTGCAGACCAGGTTGGCGATGTTGCGGTGGATAAAGGCCTCGCCGGGCTCCAGGCCCGTGATTTGCTCGGCGGGGATGCGGGAGTCGCTGCATCCGATCCAGAGGTACTCGGGGGACTGGCCGGCCGAGAGCTTGGCGAAGTAGCCTGGGTCCTTTTCGGCCTTTTCGGCAGCCCAGGCGCGGTTGTGTTCAAAGAGCCGGTCATGGGACTGGCGGAGATACTTGGAGACCTCCTCGGGGGAAGGGGGAGAGGCGTTGTCGGAGGACATTCTGCTGGTGATAAAGGTCGGCGGTGTTGACGATGTTGAGAAGGTGTTGTTGGGTGCGGGCGTGATAGTGGTGAAGGAGGGGCTTTTGAGGGCGCCGCTGGACGGAGGGGCAGAGGAGCCGCAGCACGAACTGGCGGCTCGTGCAGCAGGAGCTGGAGCAAGCCAAGATATGGCGGTCGCAGGGCGGTTTGGAGTTGGCAGCGAGAGGCTTGCGGCTACGCGGGTGACGCTGCGTAGAGAGGGTGCGAGGGCTGGGCGGACGCGGAGAAGCATGTGGGCGGACGCGGCGGGCTATTATTACAAGGTTGACGACGGTGATGCGCTCAAGCAAGGCAAGGTGCGTTGAGGGCGTTTGCGGGATGCAGCAACTGCTGGTGACGGAGGCGGGCGAAAGCGGAGTTTCTGTTGAAAGCTCTTGGGCATTGGAGCGCGGGCCTTTTTTTGCGTCGGCCCTGAAGCTGGGGTGGTGCCAATGCCGGTGTCTGGTTGGCCCGATTGAGTTGTTGAGCGGTATTTAATTAGTTGATTAATACTGGCGATCGAGGGACGGTAGTTTGGCGCGCGCGGATGGAGCTGGTGGGGTGTCTTGTTTCTTCAATGCTGGAACGAATATTTTTTGAATTTGTTGGGCGAGGTTGATTAAATCACTGAAATGGCAGTGGCGGTATTGGACCGTGGGCTGGTGCTTGAGCCGGCGCGGGCCGGTTTCGGTCGGAAACGTCAGAACTGACCAGACAGATTCCTGCTTGGCAGTTGCCTCGCGAGATCCAGTCAACGATCCTGCATCTACATCAGAGCAACCAACTGCGCCGCGCAATTTCGCCCGTTTGGTTTTCAGCCACGTCGCTCAGTCTTGGAGAGCCTGCTTGCATACGGCGTATATAAGGCCGAGTTTGTTGGTCACCCCTCTATTTGGTTATGCGGGCCGTCGTCTGACAGACCCCAGCTGCAAGGCCATCCGTCTTCACACAGTCCCATGCCAGATATTTGTTCGAGCAATGACAAGTTACTCACCTGGCTTGCCGTCTCTCTCGACTGAATTATCGAAACAGTGCCAATGTGGCACTGAGCTTGCCTGTGACCACCTACGGCGCGAGAGGCGTGGCATAACATCACGGCAGACCATCAAAACACCATGCACCGAAGCCCTTCTCGCTTCAAGGCCAGCTTTCACACACCCTCCATGAAGAAACAAGACGATGCTTTGATCTAGTTTCCCAAACTGGCAAGTTTGCACATTCTTCCCCGCACTCTGTGCTGAGGGGTGGAGTGGGATCGACGTTATAAACCCGGAGATTGTGTGAAGCCTTGGATGTAACCCTGTGACATCGAGCAGCGCGGCTTCGTGGCCTCGCGCCCTTGGGGGCCGAGAGAAGTCTTGAAAAAGCATGCTCTAGATGTAGGCTTGCACGTAACTTCGGTGCAACTCCATGGCGACGCACAAGACCTTTTCTGGCGACCCCTCAGGAGGTGCATCTCCATGAGACCCTGTCGTGGAGATGGTGACTTGCCTGGCCGGGTGAATTGTTGCCGAGGGTGACGCAGGAAGGACACGATCCTTAAGATTGGTCGCAGGCAAACCAAATTATATATAAATATGTGACTTCTAATCTGGGTCTGGTGTTTAGAATGCCAATTCTCCCCATCTGATCAAGCCAGGCACCGGATCAAAAGATGGCAGTGTCTATCTCTCAAGTGGCCTTTGAGCATCACCGCGCTGCCTTGGGCATTGCAGAGACGACGCCCCGAATCTCGTGGCGTTTTGGAGGCGATGCCTTGGACTGGGAACAGACGTCGTACGATATCCAGATAGCCCGTCGTGGCAACCACGCTGCCGCCGTTTCCAAATCATACGCCTCGTCGCAATCCGCCTACGTTTCGTGGCCGGGCGAGCCTCTCAAATCTGCTGAAAGTGCCCAAGTACGAGTTCGCGCTCACGGCAAGCGTGGCCAGTCTTCCACGCCATGGTCCGACTGGGTTGCGGTTGAAACGGGACTGCTGAGTGCTGAAGACTGGGCTGGCGCAGGACCCATTGCTGCCGATCGTCCAACAGAAGTAGATGGTCCCAAGACGCCAATTTACTTCAGAAAGACGTTCCCTGTTGAGGCGGATATCGAGGCTGCCAGGCTGTACATTACCGCCTTGGGCTTATACGAAGCCGAGATTAACGGGAAACGGGTCGGAGATGCTGTCATGGCGCCTGGATGGCAGTCGTACAACTTCCGCCATGTCTATGACACCTATGACGTGACAAGCCTTGTGAGGAAAGGAGACAATGCCATTGGGGTACTGGTTGGGGAAGGCTGGTATGCCGGACGCTATTCCTACGACAGCCACCGCAACATCTGGGGAGACACAATCGGCCTTCAGTCTCTTTTACGGATTACGCTTGGGAACGGAACAGTGGTGACAGTTCCCTCGGACAAGTCATGGAAAGCAAGCACCGGTCCCGTGGTGTCGTCGCAGATATATGATGGCGAAACGTACGATTCGCGATTGGAAGCTGATGTCAAGGGCTGGTCCGATGCCTCCTTCAAAGACGACAAATGGCTGGCTGTCAATCAACTGCCCTCTGTAAAGGGTCAACTAGTTCCTGCAGATGGCCCCCCTGTTCGAAGACTGGAAGAGCGCAAACCGGAACGAGTCTTCAAGTCTGCCTCGGGCAAGACTATCCTTGACATGGGCCAAAACATGGTCGGATGGCTACGTCTTCGTGTCCAGGGACCAAGCGGCACCAACATTACACTCCATCATACCGAGGTCATGGATAATGGAGAACTGGCTCTCCGGCCTCTTCGCACTGCCAAGGCAACCGATAACCTGGTTCTCAACGGCAACGGCAACCAGACGTGGGAGCCGCACTTTACCTTTCACGGGTTCCGCTTCGTTCAAGTGGATGGATGGCCCGCAGACACGCCTCTCACCGCAGACTCGATCACGGGCATCGTCGTGCACAGTGACCTGGAGCAGACGGGTTGGTTCCAGTCGTCCCACGAGCTCCTCAACAAGTTCCACTCCAACGTCCAGTGGTCCATGAAGGGCAACTTCCTGAGCATTTCCACAGACTGTCCACAGCGAGACGAACGGTTGGGCTGGACAGGCGACGCCCATGCCTTTGGACCGACAGCCAACTTTTTGTATAACACTGCCGGATTCTGGAGGGGCTGGCACAAGGACATGTGGTCCGAGATGCAGCGCCAGGGCCTGATGAGAGTGCCCTTTTTCGTTCCCACCATACCGCCAGACAGCATCGACACTCCAGCCGCCTTCTGGGGCGATGTTGCCGTCGGCGGACCCTGGAACCTGTACCAGTTCTACGGGGACAAGGACATGCTGAAGGAGCAGTATCCGCAATCCAAGGCATGGATTGACAAGGGCGTCCCGAGAAAGGAAGACGGGCTATGGAACCGCAGCGGCCCCCAGTTTGGCGACTGGCTGGATCCAAAAGCACCGGCTGAGGACGCCGGCGCCGCCACAACACACGCATATCTCGTCGCCGACGCCTACCTCGTCCGCATGACGGAGCTCCTTGCCAACATGTCCGCGGCTCTGGGCGATGCGGCCTCGGCGGGCGAATACAACAAGCAGCACTCTGACCTGCGCACCAAGTTTCAAGATTCGTGGATGGTGGACGGCGCCATGGCGAACCGCACGCAGACGGCCTACGCTCTCGCGCTCAACTTTGGCCTGTACACGGACGGCGACCAGGCGGCGGCGGCGGCGGCGGCGGCAACACTGCGGGACATCATCGCCCAGAACGACTACCTGGTCGGCTCGGGCTTCGCGGGCACACCTGCTCTGGCACCGGCCCTGCAGTCCATAGGCGCCGTGGACGACTTCTACTCGATGCTGCTGCAGACCAAGGTCCCGTCGTGGCTGTACCAGGTGGTCATGAACGGCACCACGACATGGGAGCGGTGGGACAGTCTGCTCGCCGACGGGCACGTCAACCCGGGCTCCATGACCAGCTTCAATCACTACGCCTTTGGCGCCGTCGCCGACTGGATTCACCGCACCGTCGGTGGTCTGGCACCGGCCGAACCCGGCTGGAGGACCATTGCTGTCGCGCCCATTCCGGGGGGAGGCATCAGCAGCGCCGACACCAAGTTTGTAAGTGCCTACGGACAAGTCAGGGCGCAGTGGTCCATTGCAGGGGGCAAGTTCAAGCTGAGAGTGTGGGTGCCGCCCAACTCGCGCGCAAGCGTGACATTGCCCAAGAGCGCCGAGGTGCATAGCGTCGGGTCGGGCTATCGCGAGTTCGAGGAGGCGTGGGAGTAGTCTTTTTGACGGCTCGACGTGTCGTAAATACCAACTTGGCAAAAAGTGCTTCGCCCCGTGTCGCGGCGAAATAAGCTCCCGATTCCAAGACACATCAGGCCACCTGGTCCCGTCGCACCCAGGGCATTTGTCGTAAAACGTTGCCGAGTCGGGCTCTGAAACAAGTTTGTACGTGCGTATTTCTATTCTACTATTCGAAAAAGGGCAGCGCACAGGGAAAAAGCAACGCCTTCATTTCTCGAGGGAGACTGAAAAGCCTCCCTTGTTATCCATATGGTCCTTGTCCTTTTGGTCTGAGAGCCTAAGACACCGCAATTTCAGACATGGGAGGTGGAGGAAACAAAGTGAACAAGACGATTCACGCCCCGGGGGGTATCGCTGCCGCATGTTTCGTCGTTGGGCAAGGAGAGGTAGTCTTGTAGGGCTGGTGTTTCGAAAAAGGCCGTCCATCCGCACGGAAGTGCTGGTAAAACACGGGACGACATGTACGAGACAGGCGCCACAGTCCAACGGAAACGCGCCGTTACGAGTCATTTGGTGCCTGGGCAGCCTCGCAATAGTATAGCCTTGGTACCGTGCATTCTTGGATGATTGTACTATGCATGGTGTCTTGTAGTTCGTACGATTAAATTTCTGGACCACAACAGAGACATGTCTATCGATTGTGCTTGGGCTGTTGTTGCAGCCGCTTCTTCTAACAATAGCAAAAGACATCTTGTTCGAGATGGCAGCTTATCTCGACATCATGTCCTAGACAGAACCCAGTCACTCACTCGCTGTCAGCCACCAAGATGGGAGGAGAATTATGCAGTTGTACGTGGAGGGAATTATTATTAACATTTCAGTATTATCATCATCCGCCGTTCCCCTGCAAGTTGCGCCCGTCTCCAACGGTGCATGAGATTCCTTGCTGCTCACTGCCAGCATGCCAAACTCCAAATCTTGAAGATTAAAAATGTTTCCGCAACACCGTTCCGCAACATGGCCTCAAACCCAAGCCCACTGGCGAGCAACTCCCCTAAATCCAGTCTCTTGCCATGGTAAAAGATAAAACCAGCACCGCGACGATGCCCGGACCGCAAGGAAAAACCAAGAAAATCAAAAAAGAAAAAGAAAATCTCGCAGGCAGGGCATGCGCCGTCAATGTCGTCAACTGGAAACAATTGCAAAATGCATTCACACCATAAGGGTATATATATGCCTCTTTCAAACAAGTAAAGAGAAAAAAAAGATAAGAAACAAAGAACAAACCCGGCTCAAGAAATGACACACGAGACTCCTCGACAAAGACGTGATGAAAACAAAAGCACCCCCGGCCTAGTCCGGAAGTCGTGTTCGCTGCCCAACGAGCAGGAATAATAGTGTAGGATATCGAGTGCACATTGTGTACTCCTGAAAAAATATGAGGCCAGACGAAGCCCCCAGTATGCTCACGCAAGCTCAGCAGAGAGAAAACATGTACAAGTTGCCACGAGAGGATGCCACGCTTGCAGCGCAAGGCGCAGAGTGTGGCGCCACGGGCAAAGACTGGCTGCGCGCGCGGCGACTGCAGCGGGTGTGTGGTGTGAGGGAGCATAGTGGCTGCCTTGTGATGCTTGTTCCGTGCCCAGTGGCCAGCCGTGCCTGTCCTGTTTGGGTTGCCAGAGAGGTCACACAGCCAATAGGAGACACGCGGATGGGTATGCACCTGGCCTCGGGAAGTGTGGCAGGGGAGGCTTTTCCCACACCGGGGCTTGTGTCCATGCAAGCGGGGGCCATGGGGCGCTGTCATTGGCTGCTGCAAGAATGGCAAACCGTACTGCTGACATCCAGAGACACATGACTCTCATGCGGCACATTGGGCTTCATGACTCAAGAATATCGTGCTGCAAGGGCAGCCGCTGTGAACAAGTCGCCTGGGCCTGGTGCCTCTGCCAGGGGCTGGGACTTGCCACATCCCATTTAGTCTCGCTTCCGCTGCCGTGCCTTGTTCTGCTTCTTCTCGCCCACGCTATGCCCTGGACGGACCCTCTCCGTAGCTGCTTGTGCTGTAGACGGGAGGAACGGCCTGGTGGTGTGCGGGCAGGCTGGGATAGCCGTCCGAGTAGCTCGCGGACGAACTGTCCCATCGTGGTGGCGTTGCCGTCGAGGACGCGTGTTGGCTTATTGGCGTGTGTAAGCCGCTCGAGCTGTATCCAGCCGTCGATCCAGTCCGGCCATCATACGTCGTGACGGCCGGCAAAGGGTTGGTGTTGATGCGCATGGGCGGTGCATGCTGATGACCTTGATGAGGGCTTGCATGTCGATTCGTGGGGCTGAGGGCACGAGCTGAAGTCGCGTATGCTGGTGCTGTAGTGTACGGCGTCCACGTGGGCTGTGAGCCTGACAAAGACCGTGGGGAGGGGATGGGGTCATGGTGGCTCGAGTGCACCGAATACTGATGGTGAGCATCGCCATGCTGAGAGGGGAGGCTTTGCTGCGAGGCCATGCCGTGTCCCGGTGGCGTTGGCAGAGTCGCGTAGGGCGCATTGCTCACCGATGTCATCATGCTGCTAGGAGGCAGAGTGCTGCTCGGACTCGCGCTGTATTTCCCAATAATCTTCTTCAGTGCCGGCTCCAGGATCTTCCACGGGAACACTTTGACGTCCTTCTCGATGTTGCGCGGCTTGGGGTTGGGAAATGCCATGATTACCTTGAAAAATTCTTCGCTCTCTGCTTTGGCTTTGGACACGGTGAGCGGATGGAACCCTTCCAGATTCCGGCGAATGCGGTTCTTCTCTTCGACACTGAAACGGTTTGGGGCGGCCACGAGCTGCTCTAGCAACAGAATCGTGTCGACTGAAGTGACGTAGCAGTCCGACTTCTCTGCCCACCAGATGCACGAAATGCATATGCTGTTCGCCGGTCTTTCGTTGACAGGAATGGCGCGGAAGTTGGCCGTCAACGTAGAACCAGCCTGTGACTTGCGAAACATGACGATTCGTCTTCGGTTGTCCCATTCTTCCTGCGTCCAATTCTCCGCCATGGTGTCAAGTTTGCCATTGATTTTTAGCACGGCCTTGGTCGAGTAGAGTGATATGGGATGGTATGACCCGTTGCTACCGGCGCCGTTTGCAATGGTGCTCGTGCGGATAAGCTGCGGGGTTCCACTTGATGAGGACGAAGGCATCGGGAGTGGCGTTATATTCGGCCGGCCATTCATTGCTGAATGATCCAGAGAGCTTCTTGTGCTCGCCAGTGGCCCGCCAAAGCCGCTCCATGACGGGGCGGACCGTCGGTAGGGTGGCTCCGTGAAACTACTGCTTCGATAGGTCGTAATCATGTCGCCGTTGCCTTGAGGAAATCCACTAGCATACTGGCTCTGCTGCTGCGGGTAGCCGTAGCTATTTGTAGCGCCATCTTGCGGCAGCTGAGTATCGACAGTTTTCGGGGACGCACTCGCCTGATCAACCTGAGGCCCAGGTGCTGTCGTGTCATGCTTGGTGAGCTTGCTTGTCCTCGTGATGTCATCCCCAGACCCTTCCACGTATTGGAAAGACCCTGCGGCCGTCCGCGAGATCTCTTCTCCAGATGGGCCCTCAACAATGAGTGACAAAGGCACGTTATTATTGTTGCAACCCGTGACCAACAGCTGCGGAGCGTCCACGCTGCACGAGTAGACGAATCCAGTCGCGTCATGAGAATCTCGGTTAAAGTCATGAACTGGAACCTTTTCAGATCCAAAACAAACTGACAAAAATGGCATGGCTGACGACATAGCAAGCAAGTCGTACTGTGAAGAAACTTTCATGTAGATTTTGGTTCCAAACATGCCCGATATTGGCTGACACGACAGCACCGTCGGTTCTGTGGGAATGTACTGAGGGACTGCATTGTTAGATGCGAAGGATTGCTGATTAAGTTGTGCAAATTTCTCAGTTTGCTGCACGGAGAAGCTTTGAGCTGGGTACTGGTCGTAGGTAGGATCTTGATATCGTCCTGTTTCATAGCCTTGAAGGGCAAAATCGTGTCAGTCTGCGAACAACGAACTACCTGACCAAATATGGGGCTTCTTGGGGTTTCGTTTGCAACATGAATGCAACGGTTCCCGCTCTTCTTCAATTGAAAACCAGAACTGCTGTTTGCCCGTTCCAGCATCATGCTCTGATCAGGGAGATGTTTGTTTCACACCATGATTTGGATCGTGGGCAACGTTGCCGTAATTAGGAACATACCAGGTACCGAAGGCAACTGTGCTTTGCTGTAAGTCGCCATTTCCAAAATGCTGGGATAGTCCCTCCGTGAGTCTCCTCCGCCAGCTCCTCGTACGGCCTCTTCGTGCTTGAGGATGAGGGTATTCGGTGAGTCGAGACCGTCGTCTTCGCCAACTATAATTGTTCTATCCGTGTTGACTCCCAACTGCGATTTGAAGGCCGTTAGCGTTGCTGTAATTGTTATAGCCTTCGCTGCAAGCCAACACCCTGATGCAAGTGCTCCAACAGTCTCTCGTCTCTGGTAGGGAATAAAATCGATCCCTTTTTCTGATGATTTTTGACGCACTGCAAGCGGGACAAATGCTGAGAGGTGCCGGTGGTGGACAGGGACAAGAGGTGGAGCTAGGATGGCAAAAGGCAAAGAGGAATACACAACCGGAGGTATGCTTCCATGTTGACGTCTTGGCACTGGAGTATGTTGGGACAAGTTTGGGCGGATACTTACGTCGAAGGGCTTGAATGATCGAGACTGGAACTTTGCAGCAGACATGAAGCTGCCAGACGAGAAGATAGCAGTCTGGACTTTACAACAAGTGCAAGTTAAAAAAGAAGACAGTTGAAGAATGCCAGCCAGTGTCTTGGGTGAGGAGAGAGGTGGTCGCAGGTCTTGTTAAAACTAGGTCTCGTCGAGGTCTTATCCAACAAGAATCACTCGGTCAAGAGGGGTTCCCTTGCCTTCGGGAAGCGCTTGGCCACTCTGTCGGAGATTTGATAATTGTACAGGTGTAAAGACTAATGTGGAGGTGTATGCTTTTTGCTATACTGCGGAGACATGTCAGTTGAACGCCCACGGGGGTTTGCTTCTTCCCCCTCCCAGAGAGGGGCGCTTGAGTGAGACAGCAGAAAGACTGGGGGCATCTTACTGGCGCGATGAAAGATCCTGGCAGTGGCAGAAGACAGTTCCGATCCAGAGCAGAGACAGGTGCATTCCAGGAAGAGAAGATCTGTCCCAGTAACCAGAGTGGGCTGTCTTACCCCGTCCTGGCTCAACTTTCTCAAATGGGGAGGCAGGCAACCACGATGATACAATAACGGCTTAGAGTCCCCCGGACGAGGCGTTCTCTCATTGGCGACAGGCAGGAAGATGAGCGAAGGGGAAATTCCTAGCAGATTCAGGTTTCGGGAATCTGAACACGAAAGGGGAGGAATGAGAAGAGGTCTCGTATGTACGTGCGTGATACCAGCACGCGGCTCTTTCGTTGGTATTATTTTTCCCGTTGTACTCCCTCAGTGCCCTTCTTTCTAATGCATTATGGCCAACGCGCGAATTAGTAGTCATTATTTTGTAAGTAGGCTATGCGTAAAACCATCCCGAGCCTGCCCGCTCGTGTTCCTAGAACCTTTGAACAGTCTCAGCGAGAGAGGTTTGAATGGCATAGAAAGCAATGTAATGCTACTCACAGTATGTAACAACCGCGGTACAATGTGAGCCGCCACCGTCCAGCATGACTTGTCAGAGATGCCCGTTGTTGAGGATGGTGGAGATGCGAATGGCTCCTAGTCTGCAGGTACCCCAAACCGTTCGCAGGGAGGGAAATGAAGTTCTGCAAAGAGTGAACTAGCCTAGTATGTTGACGAGCAAGCCGTTTGAAGCTATCTGTGTGTGTGGCAGAATTAGGCTGGAGGATGGATATCTCGAGAGGCGAAGGGAGGGCGGGATGTCTAAATCAGATGCAGGTGAGATTCAGGAGAGTCAAAGTCTAGGTCTGTTATGGGGTGTGTGTAATACGCAAAAGAGAGGGATGTGTAGGTTTAGGTGTAAACATTTCTTTTGGAGACTGGGATGGCGTCTGCATGTGGTTTACAAATGTATGCCCTGCGTTGAGAAAGCGGTGGTGGTCGCCTATCATTCGGCTAGGGTTTTTAGTGGAATGAGTTTAGTCCGCGGCATTGGCGGGCGAAAATGACAACAGCAATTGGGTATATATGTATGTACAATACGAAGTAGCAGGATAAACGGGCAGGCGGCCTCAAAAAAAGCAATTGGGGGGAAGGGGGGGGGGGGGGGGGGGGGGGGTACGAGAAGTAAGGGCAAGGGAAAGAAGAAGGCCAATGATGGCATAGAGCTTCGGAAAAGGTCTACTCTTGAGCCCCGTCCTTGATACGCATGTTGGCAAAGGAAACCCTTTGCTCGACGGCGCAAAAGAAGCGTAACATCAACACAGCAAGTGGATCTCCCGCCATTGTCATCGAAGTATTCGAGACTGAAAGGGTGAATGGAAGTAGGCACACGCTCAGCAAGGATTCCAATAGATGGCATCAGCAGGCCATAATGACGGGGAAGGGACATCGATGACGGCAGATGGGACGAAAGTAAGATACACCCCAACAGTCCGGAGAGGTAAACTTTAGAGGACGGCGACCAAAGTCAGCAGGTTGGCAAGCGGCTCCATCCGGGTATCTTGGGAACAAGCCAGGGTTAATGTGGAGATGCATGAGGGCTGGGTGACAGGCGGCCAGGGTCCCATCCATGGATGTTGAGATCCCAGCGGAGAGTCGCTGCAAGGGTAACAGATGACTGGCAAGAAGCACGGGGATATCAAGTCTGTGAGTTTTTGTACCAGTCCGAGGTAATGGTTGGTGCAGGGATAGCCGTGGCTCTGAGTGGTGAGCACCCAAAATGCCGTTGGGGGGGGGGGGGGGGGGGGGGGGGTGTGCAGAAGAGGTGACACTACCACAGGTGGACTCCATTCGCAATAAAAGACTGCACTGCCAGGGAGCACGAAGCGGACGGGATCGACTGCAGACAGAATGGTCGTCCAGATGCCCGATATCAATGAGCGCTGGTGCCGTTATGAAGTCATGTCAAGGATGCAGATCTGCCCCAGAATCTGCCCTGACAGGCTGTCTGCGTGCAAAAAGGCGTGACCTGGCGAGAGGACTATACCTGCCTTTGCAAGAGAACCCTTGGGGCTATGCGTGGAATAACAAGGAGGAAAGCTTGAGCATCAAGAGAACGGGACTCATGCGGATAGGCCAGCCCAAGGGGATGTAGGCCATATCCTCCCACGGTTTTGAAGTACAATAGGGGCCAGGACAAATCATGTTGCCGAAGTGCTGGGCCAAGTTCCGTGCCCTCGCCGCCTCCTCGGCCAGCCAGGGCTGATACACAACGGTGTTGGGCCTGCTGGAAGAGAGAAGGGTTGGCAAGCAAGGGCCATGTCATGAATGAGATCGAGCAGCCCTGTAAGAAGAGGTGGTGGGGAGCAATAGTGACCAATCTCTGGAAGCTAAAGATGCAAGGCTGTGTCCCGACACTGTGGATGTGTTTTTGCACGGTTCATGGAGGGTTGATGAAAGGTGATAGCTGGATACTTGATCCCTGGTCTGGCCGTGTCTGAAAGGGGTAAACTGGTGGTGGGCTAAGGACCAGCCAGTAAACAGAACAAATTGCACCGCAGTAAAAAGTCCTTCATCGTCAGTGCTAGGTCCCACTATAAAAAGCCACAGAAGGGCGATGTACAATCTTTGGTCAAGTACTCCGTACTGAGCATGTACAAGCCAGGTCGGCCGAGACTCGGCTGGTGCATCTCAGTGAAGCCAGACCGGGCAAGCTATGTGTGCGCGCGAGCTGGCTGGTCAAGTAAGTCACTGGAGGAGAAGCAGGAATGCCAGAAATGGCCACCCCTTTGCCACCTTCAGCCATCATCAGGTTGCAGCGACCCAGCTGGGCCACATCTGAGAGGCGGCACCTGGGATGTGCAACGCTAATGCCAGGCGCATGCGGGTTGCGACGGTGGGGCGTTGGCGGCAGAGGGAAGGAAGACCAGGGTGCCGGCAACCCAAAGGCCAAAACGGGACAAAGCCAGCCAGCCATGGGGTACATGGAGACACATCCCGCTCCGCTGGTCCCCCATTCAAGCCTTGCCGTGATCATTGGGGGGTCCAGGAACCTCTCAGCACCACGAGCTGTGCGGTAAGTACAGCACATCGGCCCTCATGCATGCGCGTGGGTAAGCGTAATGCCAATGAGAGCCAAGGTTGCGACGTTGGGTCCCCAGTCCCAACATCTCTCAATGTCATTTTGCCATCAGATGAGCCACCGCAAGCCTTCGTTCGGGGAAGGGCGGCAGCTGACGTGCTTGGCATACGGATTATGTACTGCCAGTCAGATATCCATGGACGCGCTGTGGACTTGGCCCGATCCCGATCAGGCTGGAGGAGGAGGCTGACGGCGATAATGTGATCCCAGGCCATCAGAATGCGGCCGGCATTAGACTCGTGCATGGCCGATTTCTGACACTTGCCGCCGTCAGATTCCAGTTGCGAACGCTTTGCACTCTGGCAGAAAACGTCTGTTCTCTGTCAACAAGCTCCCTCCTGTCGTGCCTCGAACGTGGTCGAGTGCAATTGGGGATCAGCAAAGTCGCTGGCACCATTTGTCGCTCGACCGCACCCAGTCCCAGCAGCAAACCCAGCGAGTAGTCTTCTTCTCTGGGGTCTGTGCGTTGGCCATTGTTTGTCACAAGTGCCAGGTGGCAGAAATACCGGATGTTGTTGAGGCGCAAGGCCACAAGTACCGAAAGCATTCCCATGCAGCACCATACATACTTCTGGAGTGGCTTGCAAATATTGCGAAGGTTCCACCGCAGCCGGGGGCTTGAAGCTGGGCCGGGACGCTTTTCAGGTAGTGAAATCAACTGTCAAAAAGTGGGGATTTGTCTTTCGGCTCTACCGCCCGTCCCGTATCCTTGCCTGAAGTAAAGCCAAGCACGGCGCGTAACGACCAGGACCTCCACATGTATACTTTGCTGTAGGCGGTTGCTCAGTAGTAGAGGCAGACTTGGTACCGACGTACATACGACAATGGCCCTCTGAAGTTCTTCGAGCCCTCTCAGCCATGACGGCTGGCAGGTATGCACGGGCCCGTCACATTGCCTGGGACCTGGTAGTTAAATTGGGGTTTCCAGCGTGGCTTTGCCTTGGGTCAAGGATCGCGCTCTGTGGGTTTGACGGAGTATGTCTGGACCATCTGAAGACCGCTCCTGCCACTGCACGGAGCCCAGGGAGCTGGGTTTTCTCGGGCCAAATCTGAGTTGCTTTTTCTTACTCCACTCGCCAATGATCAACAAATGCCCCGGCCTTGACGGCTTGTTTCTTTCCCTGATGACAGGAACCAGGGACCCGACCATTCAGCAATGCAGGGCAGCTTGCTGGAAGACCTTTTGGTTGGACAGACAGTGGGCTGAAATGCGGTTCCAGATGAAAAGTAGAAAGACGCCGCGTCTATGCCCATGGGCCATGAGAGTGCAAGACAGAGCACCCAGAGAGACTCAGATCTTGACTTTGAGAATCACTTTTCCCCGCGATGTTGATGAGGTACGTGTGAAACAGGAAAGCGGCATGGTAGGTAGTACAATACAGCAAAAGCCAAGGAAGCGTAAACAAAAAAGTTGATATAAAAGCGCCCTCTTTTTTTCCAGGTCGTAATGAAGAGGTCCGAACCAGCCGTCAGGGCCACATGGGCGTGCCATTCATGTGCATCTCCTGTATGTCACTGGTTGATGAGCGAGGTGCTTCTCGCATATGTCTTGTATGTACGGAGTACCGTGGAAATCGGATCAGCAAAATTGCTTATGTCATGCCCTGGAACTTGTCGGGCGAGGTGTAACTTGTGACCCAGGCACAACTGCTGGATAAATTGCTGCTCGTCCACATGATATCTGTCGACACCTGCTCACATCTGACCTTGTCTGGTGTTTCTTGCGTCTTTTGCCAATTCTCAACCATGTATTTGACTAAGACTAGCATTCATATAGAGTTCAGGTTCTCGTGGGGACTAGCAATGGCACCTACCCGATACCATCTGCATCTGTAGGGGAACTTGGCTGAAGTTGCTCAGCGGACTTGGGTGAAGGATGGAAACTGAAAAATAGAAGCTTCTCACACCAAAGAAAACAAGCAAGATTAGAGAAAAGAAACTTACTGCAATATTCCAGACAAATGGATGTCCGCCCCAGAATCAACGTCGGCTTTGGGCAATATGCCAGGCCTGAAGATCTTCCTAGGCCCGTGTCATTCGCTGGTTGCATCCGTCCCACCACTGGATTGCTCTGGTTGGTGACAGAGGCAGCTTTGCCTTTTTGCTGCTAGGTTCTCTCAATACCCCAAGAATACTCCGTGCTCCATACGAAATCACAGGTTATCGGGTTCTCTAGTGACATTGGTCTTTGTTAGCAGGGTCAGTTCTCATTCCCGTGCAATCTGCACCCCTGAGCGTCGATCTGTCCAAATCCTAGGCATGCACAATATTTCGCAATGCCTGTTAACTATCTTGGTGGTTGCTTACCTAATTATGCGTTAAATTGCGTTTGCCGCCTTTCATTAGAAGCCAGACACTAGATTTGTTGACGTGCCTTAGCGTGCGTCCCCCTCAGCTCAGCCTTTGCTTGTTCCCGTGCTCGATGGGGGCAGTGGATAGGTGGCGTGACAGGAGCGGACCGGAGCATTTGGCGGTTGGAGAGTGTCCCAATTTAATTACCAGTGACCTGGGAACCAAACAACAGGGCCAGAAACCGTCATATTCCAAATACGACTGCTGGCTATTGTGTTTTGTTCAGCTATCAAGAGGCAACATGGGCACGGTAATCGAACATACCAGACGTCTTACTGTACCATGAATATATATAATTACGGAGACCAGACGGCCTCGTACAAGCACACAACTCCATGTACGTGCCATCAGAGTGAAGGCAAGAGCTGCCTAACAAGTCCATAAATGGGTTGTACACGACATTGAAGTGATAGCCGAGCTGATGGCGATGGTCCCCCATCACTGACTTGGGGAGTTGCTCAGGCGGATCCGAAGGCGTCATCAATCTCCCGTTCCACCATATTGCCGTCGGCTATCCTTCAGCAACCAAATGGCAATGCGGGCCATCCGTCCTCCCTGGAAAGACGAAACGACCATGTGTTGTGCAGTGACCCAACCGCTCATCAGATCAGTAGGGCGGAGGCTAGCCCAGGGGTAAGCAGCCTCGTTCGGCTCTGTCTGGCTCGGCAGCTGACTAGGCGTTGTGGAGTCGTGCCAGATGATGGGGTGGCCGAGAGCACATTGGCAAGGTACTCCATATTGTATTGTGGAAGTCGACGTAGCATTTCCACTGCAGTGTCGTGGCCAAGCTAGCACAGGCGCATTCAAGTCGGACTTGTTGCCTGGCGGCCTGAAAACTCGACCCTTGGGGGTTCTGCAGATGCAAGCATGTAGATCGAAAGTACCAGACCTGTACAATGCGACTGAACGGTGGCTCGGTGATACGGCAGGCATGACCCAGTTTCCCATGCCAGCACCCACTCCACGTCTACTGAGCACCTTTCTCTCTCTCATACTGCCGCTGATTAGCCGCCCGCGCCACGCAGCCTTCTGCCTTGGGCTTGTCGGTCTTGTCTGCCACACATGATATTACCCTTGCTTCTTCATCCGCTCAAGGGTTGCACAAGCCGCCTGCTGGAGCACGATGGAACTGGACGACCATAACCATGGTCAAAGCTTTCGTTGAAGGGAGTCCAGCGCCGCTTCCTCTGCGCTGTATGAAGCACGACTCATTTCACTCGCTCGACAGGCCTCAGATATTCTTCAATTTCCCAGCCAGCCACCACCCCATTTGACCGGAATGGACAAGCTGGACCAGACAAAATGTTGTTGCCTAACGCAACTGGGACGCACACTGACCGCCACGGTGAGATTGTGGGCGATCGTCTTCAGGGGACTTTGCAAGGGGTATCTGCCAATGGTGGCGTCCAATTGACCAGGCTGCCGAGCAAGTTGGCCTGGATGCAGTTTCTATCTGCAATCCCTCGGTCCAACCGCCCGGGCGCCTCATATTGGGACAGCGTCATCGATTACGGCATTTGACAGATGATGCACTCTGGCGGGCTGGAAAATACAATGGCACCTGGCTCAGAGTACGCTGAGGAGGTAACTCGCCGCCGCAACGGTACTCTCCCTTCAGAAGGAAAAGGCCTATGATACCCACATACCAAAAGCCACAGGCTCATCTGTCTCAAAACCTTTGTCCTAAACACGGCATACGGCCAGGCTTTGGAAGAAACATCAATAGTAATTAAGCCTCTGCTCAATGCGTGTGTGTGCGAGGCGGATCAGCAAGCCGGGATAGATAGCTCAGTCGCATGCAAGGCACAACGCTTACCATGTCTATCGAGCGCAATGTCGGACTGAGCGTTGAAGCAAGGGAAGCACAACTGCGCCATAGGGAAAGACAAGGAACACAGCACGAGGTCTGCCACACTGATTTTGCTCTTACCAGGGTTATATTGGCATGCACAAACTTCCCGAGAGGATCTTGTGCCATAGCAATCTGTATTTCACCGAGATTACCATCCCAAGTGCTGCCGCGCAAAGCAAGCATTCGTCATAATTACCCATGCGCTCACAATCATGAAATTCTATCACCGAACCCCCAACACTAGCGGGCCGCCGCCACATTACCACCATGCGAATAATTCATTCAAGGTTTATTCAGACACCATGGCGGAGGCTATGTGACAGACGACAAAATTCTGGGATGCAATGTTTTCTGGAGCTTGCCTGTGACATGGGACAGGGAGGCATGGACTGCCCATTGTACGGAGTACATGGTCGGTTTTCCCCTATGGAAAGAGGTAACACCTGCCTGGCTCATTTGGTGAGCTTTGTTCCCCGATAGGAGGGAAAAAACAAGTATCCAAGTTCCCTTCTGCCATCGACCAGGCCAGCCAAAGAGCTGGATAGCTCTAAACGCTCACTGGGTACCATAAGTGAGCTGCATACTGTCACGGCATGGTGCTTGGTGCTACTAACCAACCCTATGTGCACAGTAGCGATTGGTGAAGGGATGGCCCGTCCATGGAACAAATACTGAAGTGTTACTTTTACCGTCATACAGGCTCATTTATTGGTAGGGCCTCGGGTCAGGTATGCCCAGCAGAACCCAGCTTACATTACGTTCTTATACCTCCATTTTTGATTCGGTAACCTTGCCGAGTCCCGGTGGCTGATTCTTCTGTCACACAACCGTCTTGTTGCGAAGTGCAGGTGGCTACCGATCATTCTCTTGTGTGCACATCAGAGTCACCAGTGCCACCTCACTTGTTCACGCACCTTGCGAGACATGCATTCATCACCCACCAGCATGTTGTGTTGAGCCCGAGATACAACAAATTCATGCGTCAAAATACGAGTTCCCATGGCCGATGTGCTTATTGCGTTCGACTGGGCTAATGTGTTTTTTCCTTGGTCTTTTGTTGTCATGAGGTTGACGGCGTTTGACCAGGAATTCGAACGGCAATGTCTCGCTGTTATAGCACACTGCCATGCACTACACTGACCAAGCTCGTCCTTGTAAGACAGCAAATCGCCTCATCGGTGCCGCAAAAACATGGTGTATCGCATACTCAAGACTGGAAGCACTGTGAGGGTAGTATTATCGAGGTGCCTTTTGAGAAAATGGACCCAAAACTGCAATTCTCATCAGAAAATGTGCAGAGGCCGAATGCTTGAGTCGAGGCACAGCACCCGTGCCGGTTTCGATTATATGTACAATTAGGGTCCTTGGTCTTCTTGTTGACGACATCTCCTTGACAATGATGACATCCGCGGAGCCATTAACCCCCAAACCTCTTCTTTGGTCGAACTCAATATTTGTCAATCGTCCTGGTGCCTGTCACTGGAAGAGGCGCGAGTAAGTGGGCGTCTCCCAGAACTTCCCGTTATCAATTTCTTTGGTGGCGATACTAAGACCTATGATTATCTTTGTGACCACTAGCGTATCGCGCAGACTCAAAACAGTCATGGCTCAGAAGATGTCCGTTGCTCTCGCAGAATCCTTGCTCAACGCAAGAAAAGCATGCCACAATGGAACTGGGTATGTTAGTTTGCAGAGCCAGTCCCCAAGCTGAGCACAGCTCGCCCTGTGAGACATTGCGTATGCAAGAGATGTCTTGAGCGCTTACTTGCCGTTGTCTTGTTACCTCCGCCCATAATGGCGAACTCCAGGTAGATACATGAAGAATCAAGCGCGATCTGATACCGATATGTCAGACAACTCTTCCTTGTCTGTTGTCCATATCGCATGGCCTCAGAGAAATTCAATCCTGCAACAATCCAGACGAGAGTACTCCTTACTCTGAGGAGTATTCATAGCTGCTAAGAGTTCAGGTCCTGCACGTAACACGCAGATTACTCGCTTGTAATACCGAGTTTTTCTTCGCTCTGTACACCGCGAGCATTGAGGTCTTCCGCCAATGTCGCCTACGCCTTCACATGGTTATGTACCACGCCAACAATACAAACAGTGGTACATTGGGGGTGCCCGTAGTTCGGAGACGGCTTGCAGCTTTCTTCGTTTAGTTGGCCATTATGGGCGGCGGAAATGACAACCTAGCCGAGGGAAGGCTCAATCTCAACGTGTGCAGCACATCTGGAGGGCAGCTATCTTGTCAAAACGATGCAATGGATGACTGTGCCTAGCATTGCATCCTCGACAACCTGTCTGGCAGTGACTTAACCAGCCCAACTATCATACAAGCTCTTCATAGCAACGGAAAATTATCTCTGTTGACATATGCACCCCGAATAAAGGCCCAGCAAGGAAGCTTACAGCATAGTCTGCACGCAGGCACTGACAAACGTCGCCTCGTACACCAACGACCCATCAGAAAGGTTTGCCAAGATTTGAGCCTGGGCAGACAGTTCAATTTGTTGACTCGATCGACCGTCGGGCATCTCCAGGCAATGGAACCAATTCTCCGTGTCTCGGCGACCTCGCCATATTTGCCATTCCTGATACTATTGGTGCGAAAGAGCATGTATGTATGTATGATCAGGGCCGGTAGGGACTAGATCAGTCTGCCGATCGCAGCCCTGGTCGCAGGATCTAATCGATTGGGAGGTACAGGCTTCCAGCCCCTCCCTGCCAGCATCTGTAATGGCGTCGCAGGTGTGGCTTTTGGATCCAAGGAACCAGGGCTTCCTTTTTAGTGAGCATTGGCCACGGCAACTCTTTGGTGAAATTGAGAGCAGCAAGATGCCAAATCTCGACCGCATGTCACCGCAAGGCAACCATATGGCCCTGTCCGAGCGACGCCAGGATCCTCTTAGCTCTGCCAGCTTTTGGGAGTATTTTCATGGCGGTACGGAATTTTAGTCCTCGGCCGTCATCACATCACCCACACTTCTCTCCAGCACGGGGCTTTGTATTGTTGTCATCGAATCATCCTTCCTTTGCGGGCCACAAAAGCAAATTCGCATGCATGCTAGCCTCCGTTCTTCATGTCCTGCCTGTCCTAGTGGCCGATTCTGATTGTTGTGGCTTACTTGTTACGACTCTGGTAAGCTCGACACTGCACCAACAGTGAACACGGTGGTCCGTGAAAGTACTCCGTACAAGAGTAGTACATTATACTGGGAAGCAAATAAGCAATGGCCCCAACCCTGGGCTGGCGTCTGATTCGGCCTGACTGTCCCCTTCAGGCCTGCTAGGCATACCAGGTATGCATGTATCCCGTACTGAACATGCGGGCATTCTAAGTCAATTTGTCAATTTTCGGCGTCGGCTATTGCCAACAAGGTCAACTGCCGTTGACTCCCTCCGTCTCTGCTGGGCGAAATAGGAAACCAACCCTGATTACGGAGTACTTGGTTCGGGTTCCACTCTGTCGAACAGGCCTGTTCAGCGAGTTTGAGTGGATGGACCTAGAAGGTATCTTGACAGATCTGGCCGCCCGCTTGCTGCGTAGTGGCTTAAGTTCGACCGTTTACAGCCCGCAGCCCACAAGATCATTCGGCCGATGTTTGCTACGTACATGATGTCTCTGGCAGCTGTACGGAGTACTAACACAGAGCCGGGAGGCTGCCACGCAGGTGTGCTGGCGAAGCCGTTGGAAGAAACGTTGAATGAGTAGAACACGAATGCTCGAAGTCCAATTCAGTGTTCTATTTCTAAAATTTCCCAGGCCACACGCGGGGTGCACGGGTTCAGAAACAACCACCCAGGAAGCCATTCATCCTCGCACCGTAAAGAGGAAAATAATTCAAATTTCAAACCCGTGGTTAAAGCATAGGGTAATCGCGGGGGCACCATCACAAAGGATATGCGGGTTTGCCGCCATTGGTGAATATCATCACAAGTACTAGTCGGAGACTCGGCACCAGCATGCGAAAACAAGGGCTAGAGTTGTACGAAAAAATCCCCATCTAGCGCGCATTTGCTTCCTTACCGATAAAACTTGACATACCGAAGAAGCAAAATGACGCACAGCCGCAATGAATAAACTTGGTCACGTGGATGGCCCAGACATTTACTTCTATGGAACAGCAGTGTTGGAATCACACACGAGTGGCGTCCATGCTCTAGGAACATGGAGATATTGTGCCTTGAAGTTCGCTGCCTTTGTTGCATGGCCTCAGCCCTCAGCGATCCCAAAATCGACCAAAGGAGATTTCCATGGGCGGAATAATAGGCTAGGGCTCTGATATCAACCAGCCGCCGTTCATCATGTTTCCCCTTCACGCTTAAGACACTTGGATCACATGGTGCGTCAGTACTATGAGCACATCGGGACAAGAAACGACTCATCAACCATAGCGTCGGCCGAGAGTTCCAACCATTCCGTGTACATGGGCTCTCCCCAGCCGATACTGACTAACCGGGGGTAGCTGTCACGCCTACATAAGCTCCGAAGCAAGCCAGAATGCCAGAATGCCACAATGTTCGCAGATCTCGACGTGAGGCGACTGCCACTAGGTATGCTGTCGCGGCCGCGACGGCTCCCTTCCGCTTATTGTTGGGTTTGTCTCGAGCCAAAATTCCGCCAGGAAGAACTTGTCCCTCAAGGCCCAACAGCAGAACAGCCAATGGTTGAATTGCGGCGTCCAGCAGATATGGCCAGTTTTATCTTGTTAGCGACACACCGGCCGGTCAACTTGAAATCTGAGCTTGGCATTTGCACCCAATACAGCTTCCAGCCATTCAGTGCCACCAAGATGGGCGTGAGCCAGTTGATTGCTGGGGCTAGATTGCTATGCAATGCAGACAGATGTTGGATGCTGTGCCTTGGTTGGCTGTTGCGTGCGGTACTTTTTTTTTGCATGCACAAAAGGCTAAAAAGGCCGGCCCTAGATCGGAGGCCGACGGAGGTTGGCGAAATGTCAAGCATGTATGTATGTCTGTCACTTGTTGTTGGTGCCAGATGGGTTAACTGGGTTGTCTATCACGCTGTGCGGCAGACTTCAAGCAAGCCCACGCCTGTGCGGCCCAGTCTGTCAGGAAAGAGCCTGTAGATGCGATGATGGCCTGGTCTCGGCCGAAGGAAGGAGACGTTTCCAGGCCCCTACCTGCAAGTCTGAGACCATCTACCAACCCACGTAGGCGCTATGGAGGAGTCACTCGGCTTTGGACTTCAGCCAAGGTCTCGATCCTTGTTACTTCCCACATATTTGTTAGCAAAGCTAGGCTGAACGGGGCGCGCACACAACCATCAACCTTGCTTGCTTTCCCTGTTGTCCTTCGACTTGTGCCCATTCTGGCAGGATGGGAAACCCAACAGGCCCGACCACGGGCTCGGGTGGTAAAGGATTTCCCTCGATTGAGTGCGAGATGGTTGTGGAGTGAGAGATTTGTCATTCGCTCGCCATCTGCGTTGCCTTGTCATGATGGTGGCTATGTAGATCCTGCAGCCGGGGCTAGGGTCAATCAAGGTTGTGATATCGTACTGAGTGAGCAGCTTGCTCTGTATTCGGTATGTGCCACCCTGACCCTTTGGAAAGCGTGCATGCTACTTTCCATGCCCAGGATGTGTCCTGTCATGCACACCCTATTGGAATTGATTCAACCATGGTGCCGGCGTGGCAGCTTGGCCCCATGTGTTTGGCTAATGTCTGGTGGTTGCAATGACGACTACATGATGCGCTTCGTCTCTCGGCATGCTCTACCGGCTCTACTGGTGGATTAGACTTTCGCAACTTCATCACTTTTCCCCAGCAGTGTGGTTGCCACGCAGGCCGTCGCTCGAGCATGCTCAGGTCATTCATTCCTGCAAGGTCGATCCAGACTGGTTCAGTTGAGGCAGCCTGTTTCCATATTGGGCAGTGGTGTGGATGGACAGGCCGTCTTTGGCCAAGTTGAGCAGGGAGGGGGAAAATAAAAAATAAACGCAAATCAAGAGAGAATGATGGTCTGACAAGTACGGAGTACACACGCACAACCCGTTGCCCGACTTGACTCGAATAGGCCAAGTCCAGAACGTGTATGATCAGTGTCGGTACGCCATCACAATCCTTCGGACCAGGACAGGTCGGAATGCAACTCCAAAACAGTAACATTGTCGACAGATCGCACGAGCGGTCCTGTGCGCCGTTTCCCTGCAGCAGCTTGTTGGTTCGTGGCCCTGTTCTCTCTCGCCGCTTCATCGACGTTGGCGCTGTTTTCTTTTGCACGGTGCGCAAGACGCTCACAGGCCCTGATCCCTTTCTCTGCGAGGGGTGACGGGGAGTATTGTCTTAGACAGTACTCCGTAGACCACAGTGCACCGAGCTCCTGGGGAATGGTTCATTCAAGCTTTGCCATGTTCGTCTCAACCGCACCTGCAGCACTCCGCTGAATCCGCAACATGGGTCATGGTGCCGGCGGTGCGGACCGTGACGTTGTCAGTGACAACGGGGACTGAGACTTGCGGGATGGCGCGAGCGCGTGAGTGTTGGTGGTGCCCCTTGTTTCTGACACTCTTGACTGCCTCGTGCGAAGTAAGGCCGAAGTCGCGGGCATCAGCAAGTTCTTTTCAGGATTCCTTCTGCACTTGCACATTGTTTCGTTGTGGCAGTGCGTCGTATCATTACTATGTGTTTGGCTCCGAAATTACGTGGCTGGCTGGAGAAGCTGCAAGGGACTTTGTCAAGTCAATCAATGCCAACCATAATCTCGCCATTCCGGCGCTAAACTTTTTTATACGACCTTGGCAGCAGAATCGAAAGACGGGAAGGGATTGTATAGGTCAAGACTGCCTTGGTGAATCGGACGATGCCGTGTTCATGAAAAAATAGGGACGCCATGCCTCTACAGTCAGCGTGCTCACCATTGTCAACGAGCCAAAACGAAACAGGCGGCAACTTCTCCGTATGAGAAGCAATCGGATCAAGTTTATTCGTCAATAGTCAAGTGTTCCATCCCGGCTGTAACGAAACCGTGGAAAAGCAGCTAGAAGAAAACATGTACATGTTTGTCTCTGATGAGAACAGGGTAGGCTGTTTTGACGGGTTGACAACGCAGCGAGTCCCCGCAGAAAGAGGCCATGGGTGTATTTCATGTTGGCCTTCAAGTTTACGTGCAGCTCTGTGCGAGGGTACACACATGATGATCCATGCATGTGTCGTGATACCTTGCCCCGAGAAAGACAGTGAAACGGCATGGTGGCTTGCCTGGCGGTTAACGCAGCTACGATGGTATCGAGCATAAATGAAACGCCAAAGCCAAGGACGACAACGACATCCTCGAGAAAGGAGCCTTTATCACATCAGGACCAAGATGGGTGTTGGGCCGCGGGTTGCTTAGTGCCGCCTGATACGACAGGGGAAGAATGGCAATCAGCCCAGCCCTGGACCACTACCTATCCGACCCTCTGTCAACTTCGAGAGCTAGGCCAGGACCAAAGCTCTCTGAGAATAAAGAAGACGGCCAGACAGTCGCCAACGGGGCCTACTTTGGTATCAATATATACAGTAAAGTGAGACGCCTACTGACAAAATGTCACGGAGACGGCGACTGGAACTGCCAGAGAGCCGATGGCTTTGTCCGCTCCTCCTTTGCGACGGCAATCAGCGTAGTCGAAGGGCCTCTCGAGTATGAAAGAGCGCTCGACGGCAGTCCGGATGTTCAAGCAGTCCATAAACCTGGAGAGGAAACCTCTTCCAACGCCATGTATTCAAGCGATTGAGAACCGGGGAAGCGGCAGATGGCGATTTTCTTCACCTGGCGCATCCAACACGACGACGTTATGGTATCTTGCGCGCTCTGGATTACTTTTGAACCGCCTCTCAACTGGCTGGTGGAACACCCGATGGTTGACTGTAAAAAGCCGTCCAGCGCGTTGGGTCTGCACGACGGTTTATATTTGGGAACTCCCGTTGTGTACCTGATATTCTGTTCCTGCGTTCAACTGCACTCCATTCGGTAAGCCTCGAAGCTTTCATTCTGTGCGCTGAAGTAGGATCCCTGTTGTACAATGCATAGCAACGAGAGCCTCTCAGCCAATGAAGTATATTTGCAATGTGTCCAGTGGAGTGTCTTGGTCAGATGGACCTTTTGGTGTGAGGATATTGTTTTCTGAGCTGTATATAGATGTGCTGTGAAGGAAGAGTGTCGGGAAAGATTCTGGTCAACTCCCGCACACTTGAAACCTCTGACAAGATGCATGTAGGATCTCGATATTGACATTGAAATTTGAAGAGTTGCCCTTCGCCACTGGCTTCAACCGGACAGACTTTTCTCGTTCAGGGTCGTACGAGGGACAAGGCACTCCCGGGGTGAAAGCGAAGTGTTATGGTCTTGGTTATTGATCATTGACTTGGATATGTGACACCTTTTGGCTCCAAAGATGGAAAATTCAAAGCTTACTTCCAATCTAGGACAATAATTGGTAATGTCCACTGGTCCGAGAACAGTCAAACCATCACCGAAGAGCCATGCTATATCTCACCAGCACTGAGTCAACACATGGCGTAAGTTTTGTAGATGGCTTAGAAAAGATCACATCAGTCATGTTATCTGGAGGCGCCGGCTGGTATAAGAAGTCTTGGCAGAGGCAAGATTCGCAATATCGCTTGTTGGGACTTTATGTGATCTGAGGGGCAGCTGGAAACTGAAGGGCACAAGGCAATAATGCAAGAGCTGTTTCTAGACGAAGACACTTGCCATATTGCTATTCAAAAGCCACACAGAACTGATGAAAATAGAAAGAACCGACAATCAACACAATCACCCCGAAGCAACCCTTTGCAGTCCTCGAATAGCCACCATGGCCCCCCAAACCCCTGGGTCAGGCGGCAACTCCTGACCATCGCCTGAGCCTGCACCTACATAAGTTGCTCTTCCTAACCTGGGCTTCATGTTCTTGGTAGCCTCGGCGCCATCTACAGCAGCCTGGACCCCCTGGGCAAAGCCAGACCTGCTCATAGTGTCGGCAAAGGGAATCAGGGTGTCCATGACGGTTCGATCGCCTATCTTGGCGGGCGTGTATCTCCCAAGATTGTTCAGAGCTGAAGCCAGTGCCTTTGCCCAAAGAGCGACTGGGCCTTCAGACACGGCAATGCCAATTTTGGCTTCAAGGGCGGACCGCAGTGAAACAAAGAAGATGCCCAGAATGCCCCCCAGGGTGCCGCCCATCTTGCTTTCGACAATGTCCTCAAGCTCCAGCAACACCTTTATTACTGACCCCGACTTTGCCAAACCGGCGTCAAGCGCCACGAGCAAGTTGGTCGCGCCTGTCTTGAGGGTTTCACCACAGTCGCCGTCTCCCATGACGGTATCCCACTTGGTCAGGTCAGGCTCCGCCTCAACAAGCATATCGCATGCGTTACGCAGCATGGTTTCGAGGAGGGCCGGATCAATCTTTAGGTCGCACGTTTCGTCAACCGTCTTGGCTTCTTCTCTCGGGGCCTGGACGAGCTGTTCCTTGCGGCTGCGTCTCTTTGCCTGAGACCCGGCCATCGACTCCCAATGAGTGCTGGTCCTGACGTCGAAGAAGCTCTTGATGTCCCCAACAGAGTATTTGCACTCCCGTGAGGCTGCACTAACGTTGATTACGGATACGGAAAAGGCCGGGGCGTTGAGCGAGGTTTCCAGGAAGCCCGCGCAGACCCGAACGGGCTCAATGTTCCAATCTCGCTCGAGCTGCTCCAGCAGTTCATCCACCAGAGCACCCATCTCAAGATGCGACATGCAGCCAAAGTTGCTGACAAGAAGCACAGCTTCATCTCCGGGGGAAAACTTGACGTAACCGCGTTCCGGGTCGTTTTCATCGAGACAGTATGTCAAGACTTGGTTGACGAGGTCAGAAGGAGAAGGTGGCGGAGAGAGCCTTTTGTAGCCTGGCTCATTATGAGGACCGGTTCCGATTTCGACCTGGTCATCGTTGAGCATGCCGTGCTCCGTTCGACCGGGAACATGGCAGTGATCAAGCGTGGCCGCAATAGAAACCATCTGTCGCGAAAAGGCAACACCTAGATGGTACACATGGTCGAGCGATCCGCCAGCACCGGCGGCACCGCCCATTACCTTGAGCAGACCAATTTGTCCGGCCAAGCCTCTGCGGCCGACCATGCTGCCCCTTTTGCCGACGGACACGTCATCGCCGCAAATAATCATGCGGCAGTTGTGTCCGCGCGCCATGGCCTTTTCCTTTGCGAGGCCAAAGTGCAGACAATCGCCAGTGTAATTTGTTATGACGAGAATAGTGCCCTTGTCACTTGGAACGGCCTCTATTGCGGCCATAATCTGCTTCGTGCTGGGACTGGCAAAGATGTCTCCCTGAACGGAAGCCGTGAGCATATTGGCACCAACATAGCCCGTCCAGGCCGGCTCATGGCCGGAGCCACCACCGCTGATGATGCTGACTTTGGACCTGTCATGTAGAGTGTCATACACGACTCGGTTGGCTTCATCCAGGGCAAGGCTGGGGTTGTACGTGATGATTCCCCTGAGAGCCTTGTCGACCAGCCCGTCGGACGAATTGAGGAGATGACGTTTCGACATGATTGGCAGGCCAAGGAAGCAGTTTGCTCGTGAATTGTCCATTTGAGAAGAAGCAGAATCGGGGCGGGAGAAAGCTCATAACAGCAACGTCTTGGGCATTTCGGAGCCTGCGAGCTCCTCCACCGGTGGCGACGCCCGGGGCGGCCTTCATACCGATCGACTGCATGGCCTGTGCTCGTACATTGCTGCAGCAAACATTCTCCAGTATCCAACAACGTCTCTACGAGTCCCCGCATGTTTCGCTGCTTAGTGCCGTTTCTCATGACATCAAAAACCACGCTGCCATCTGGAGAATTGCGGCCGGAGAACCAACTAGTGTCGTCGGAATTCCTAGTCAGGAAATCCGCACCCCATGTTTTGACGGAACACCAAGTCCACACTTGTTCGGTTGTTTAGAACCAACAGTATACTATTTCTTACAAACTATGTCTGCATTGGCCCTTGCAGATCCGTTGACGTTGTGGACGGAGTGGTAGAAAAGCTTGCGAGATCGGATGAGCGTGGGGTCATCAGCTGGCGGATTTCACACAGAGGACCTTGTGTCTTCAATTTTACATTTACTACAAAAGAAAAAAAAACGTTGATTCAAGTCAAAAGTGTACCCCTTGCCTTGACACAAGTCTGGCAAGCACACAGCCGCAATGCCGCCAACGTGGAGAATCGTCATGGGCTGCGATGTAAGTAAGCTACGAGCACCACGGGGACACGGCAAGCTGACAGAGGACAAAATCACAGGAGGCAGGAGTATCATACAAGGACGCCATCAAGCGCGATTTCGAAACCGACACCAGAGTCACACAAGTCATCGACGTTGGCGCCAAGGAGTCGAGCGACAAGACGGCGTACCCTCTGCGAGCTGCCGCCGCCGCCCGCATGGTTGCCCAAGGAAAAGCCGACCGGGCACTGCTCATCTGCGGAACGGGCTTGGGCGTGGCAATTGCCGCCAACAAGGTCAGGGGGATCCGTGCCGTTACCGCCCACGACAGCTTCAGCGTTGAGCGCAGCGTGCTCAGCAACAACGCCCAAGTCCTGTGTATGGGTGAGCGCGTGGTCGGTCTCGAGGTGGCCCGGCGGTTGGCCAGGGAGTGGCTCGGCTACGAGTTTGACACGAAGAGCGCGAGCGCCAAGAAGGTCGACGAAATTACCAACTTGGAGGCTTGAGGGGGTATTTTGAGACGGCGGTTGGTACATGGGCAGTAGCATTATTGCGATTCAATTCAACTTTAATTTTTCTTCTTCCAACAGGAAGCCCTCGCTCTGCTTGCGGGGTGGCGATTCGCACTGGGATAAAATCCGGCAAGGCCAGAGGCTGTTGGTTCAGTTGGTTTCGGGGTTCGGATGTCTTGACTCTGTACGGTTTTCCCAGAAGGGAAAGAAGATGGGGAGACCCTCCGGACCCCGGAGACCTCTTCGGCCCGCCTGCTCTGAGCCCCGACTCCGGGGAACACAGTCTGGGGAGGAGGGGGAAAAGGGCGCCTGACAACTCGCCCGTCATGGTCGCCTCCAACACCCTCCGAGGTTCAATTGCACAACGACACAGTTCACACAGTGTCCACAATGGCGACGTCTTCCCCCCCTCGCCGGCTCGTCGGCCTTTCGACAAAAATGTATTTTTCACTCTCACGAAATCGTCAAGTCACAAAAGAGATTCTGCATCACCTGTCTGGCGCCTCGCCAGAATCGCTGTCCAACGTTGACATTTTCATCATGCCAGATTTTGTGTCGCTCACCGAGACCATTGAACTGCTCAAAAACTCCAGTGTCCCCGTCTGGCCTGGCGCTCAAGACTGCCATTGGGAAGACGGCGGTGCATTCACGGGCGAGGTCAGTCCCGCGGTTCTTAGCGAAGCCGGCGTGAGGATTGTCGAGGTTGGACACGCAGAGCGGAGAAGACTGTTCGGCGAGGATGACGCCACGGTGGCCAAGAAGGCTGCTGCCGTGAGCAGAAACGGCATGATTCCCCTGGTGTGCATCGGGGAGCAGACCAAAGGACAAGTCAGCATCGCGCTTGACGAGTGCCGCGCGCAGGTTGAGGCCGTCATGGCTGACGTGCCGTCCACGGCCGAGGTGGCTCTCGCCTATGAGCCCGTGTGGGCAATTGGGGCAAGCCAGCCTGCTGGCGAGGAGCACGTCTTGAAGGTCGTCGAGGGAATCAGGCAGCTCAGCTGTGTCAAGTCAAGACGGGGCATCACGAGGGTGGTTTACGGCGGCAGCGCAGGACCCGGCCTGTTTGAGCGACTAAAGTCTCAGCTTGACGGATTGTTCTTGGGCCGGTTCGGCCATGACCCGGAGCGATTTGTGAAGACGGTTCTGGAAGTTGGAGAGGCGCGAGGCGCGAGATGACCGCCGTGTGAAGCGTCGTCGGAAGAGCTGCGTTGCAATAGACACGGCAGAGTATACAGACCACAGATATCATCGGCAGGTTTCGTTCCACCACTCCAGATGGAAGATGTGCCGGATTCACTGCCTCAGACCCCCTCGCGGCCCCTCTTGTAGGGCTTGACAATGGCGGCATATCAACTCGTCTCCACCACGCAAGCCATCCAGGTCCACTACATGCCACGCCTCTGCATCCCTCCATCGACCGTGATTCGTTCCACATCTCTTGGCCCCTCCTAAGCTCCATCATGCAGCTACTGCTCCATTGCGTCAACTGTACGGCAAGCACCGGGTACAGGTGGGCAGCTCCCCGCTTCACATGCGTCCGGATATCGGCCTCTTGGATCAAGGGCATTGGTGATGATGCGCTCAGTGCTTGTAGTATTGTACCTCGACGGCAGAGTGAGCGACTTTATGGTACCCCGCTGTCAGATTGATATAAAACCCCTCGTGCTGCCCTCCTCTGCTCTTATCCCGCTTCGCTGAACTTGTTTCTTGCAATATCGAAATCTCCCCCCTCTCAGTTAACCCTGAAGGCTTCCGTCCACATCGCAAATCATAACAAACTTGTCCGTTTGGATACACCCCCTTTTTGGCAAGTAGGTGTTGGGCTTTGCTTCTGACACATGCAGGTTCAGACTTTGTGCTTCTCAACTGGTACACCACACCCTCTGATTTCGCAGCAATCATGGCATCCTTCCGTGGTATCATATCCAATCTTGATCATCCCTCTTCAGGTAATGTCTGCTGCATGAGCCGGTGCCCACTCCTCTGTTCATTCTCTCGTGGCCGTGTGCAAGTCATGCCGCCATTGAATCAGAGAATCAGGAACAGCGGAGTGCGGCTGAGAATATACGGCCCTGAACTTGATCTGGATAATACCAGCGAAAGGATCATGCTCCTGCCCCAAATGCCGTCCGCCACAGTCCTAACTTGTGCAGATTCATAATGTCCCCCTCGGCCGCCGTCTCCCCTCCTCAGCAGGTTGCTGAGCTTGTGACCCCGGCCTCGAAGCTGGCTGTGCAGGCTGATGCAAACGGCTCCCGCTCCATTGAAGAGATGATGGGGCAGTGGGAGACGTTCAAGTTTGCTCCCATTCGCGAGAGCCAGGTCTCTCGTGCCATGACTCGCCGATACTTCCGCGACCTCGACACGTATGCCGAGTCCGACATTGTCATTATTGGTGCCGGGTCCTGTGGTCTCAGCGCCGCCTACGTCCTGGGAAAACACCGCCCTGATTTGAAAATTGCCATCATAGAGGCCTCTGTTTCTCCCGGCGGCGGGGCTTGGCTCGGCGGGCAACTCTTCTCCGCCATGATCATGCGGAAGCCCGCTGATGTCTTCCTCCGCGAGGTTGGCGTTGCTTACGAAGATGATGGCACCTACGTGGTAGTCAAGCATGCGGCATTGTTCACCTCGACCATCATGTCCAAGGTCCTGTCCCTGCCCAATATCAAGCTGTTCAACGCCACCTGCGTCGAGGACCTCATCACTCGTCCCTCGGCCGAGGGTGTCAGAATTTCCGGCGTCGTCACCAACTGGACCTTGGTCTCCATGCACCACGATGACCAGTCTTGCATGGACCCCAACACCATCAATGCTCCTCTCGTCATCTCCACCACTGGCCATGACGGCCCCATGGGCGCCTTCTCCGTCAAGCGTCTCGTCAGCATGCAGCGGATCGAGAAGCTCGGCGGCATGCGCGGTCTTGACATGAACTCGGCCGAAGATGCCATTGTCAAAAACACCCGTGAGATTGTTCCCGGTCTCATTGTTGGTGGCATGGAGCTGTCCGAAGTGGACGGCGCTAATCGCATGGGTAAGCCTGTCGTTGCCCCTGAAGATGGGATTTGGTTTTGCAGGCCCTTTTAGCTGATTATTCGCCACTCAGGTCCTACCTTTGGCGCCATGGTTCTCAGCGGTTTAAAGGCCGCCGAGGAGGCATTGAAGGTATTCGACCTTCGTGCCAAGCAAAACGCTTTCTAACTGCCCGAAAAGGGACGAGGAGGAGGTGGTGGATCAAGGACCAAAGAGAATGAAAAGCCAAGGACACGGCTTCTGTAGCCAATGCGTTTCTGAACCTTTCGACACTCGTTAATGCACCTGCTGGATAGTTAGTTTGCACCAAGATTGAATATCACCGCCTCTTGATTGATGCTATTGGCCGCCATTAATAATTGTCAAGTGTTGAACATTGGCCACTTGGCGTCCATGCATTTGCGGTCCGATCCAAGGTCAAGATTTTGGGCGACCATCATGTTTGGGCAGCCGCCGCGTAGACGAGTCCCGGAATTGAGACATGCAATAGACGAAGCTACTCAGCACTGCTGTGTGGTGGCAGGCTTGCAGTATGACAAGGCCAATTATCATGACCATCTTTGAAGCGGCACGGCCTCTGGTGCTCCGCGGAAAGCTTGGCATACTCGATATCTGTCAGTCAATCTACTCGGTGCGAAATATTTAGTGTACACAATGCACACCTGCCAAGATTGCAACATTTTGGGTGCCAAGCAAATAAGGTTTGAGGACCTTGGAGAGTTGGCCGACGAGCATGTTTTCACCATGACTTCTCCCGTCAACCATGGCAAGTCAGTACGAGCAGTCTGGACTCGGCAGAGACAAAAGCTTATCAAGGCCTACGTGACCAGTCAGTTGACTCAGTTCAATGGCCGACGTGCGGGCAAACCACCTCACACAGAACTATCAAATAGCATTGGCATGAGTTTGTGCGTGCCCGCGCCCGCAGATTGTGCACCCGTCATTGGAGCAGAGCATTCCCAGCGCATGTCCCATTAATGCCAATGATTCAAGACCCCCACACGTACACATGTACGTCATGTGTGATTCAGCGGCACAATGGCTTGAGACAACGGCCGGGATTTGCTCCCTTTGTGCTGCACAATGCGGAGCACCACGTATACGGGCCAGTCCTGTAGTCTCTGGACAGTGCCATCTCTGGACGGATTGATAGATGTCACTGCTCGATTCTAAAAGGAGACGGAATGGGCATGGCTGGTGGTGTGGATGTGGCCCTGGGGCGGCCCGCCAGGATTAGTTTCGGCCAACTTGCAGGTACCTTTTCTAATGGGTTGTTTGGCGCGTGTGCGCTACTGGCTTCTCCTGGGCCATGAAACGGAGACGGAGGAGACGGGCAGGGAATGAATGAAATGGGATCGAGATGGACCTGCCGTGAGTGATGTGAGATGCGATCCCAGCTTCACAAGTCGTGACCATGGCTTCGAGTTCACCTGCAAGGCCAATTCTGCCCCCAAGTGCTTCCATTACCCAGATGTGGGCCATGCGCCAGAGACCGACCCGATGGTTTTTCCGTTTCCGCGTGATCCAGGGAGCACCTCGTGCCAACGCCGTGTCCCGGTCAATTTGTCCATGATGCAAGCTTGCCTCGAGTGCCATCAGAAGTGAGCGTCGTACGTCCCTAGTCCGTGCAATTGTTACTGGACCAGCGTCAGATGCAGTACGGCGGCCCTGTACTCCGTACTGTAACAATGGAATGATTGACAGACAAGCAGACCCTTGCCCAACTCCTCCAACTCCCCCGCCTGGCGTCCCCCCTCCACCCCGCGGTCTGCGAATCAGACGTCGGCTAACTCGCGAACCTTGGCAGCATTCACTTTTGCCGAGAAATGTTGGCCGACGCATCTCCCGTAGATGCATTCGATAGGCCGACGTGACGCCCGTGACGCCAACGGCCTCGAATCTCTACTCGTCGCTGGACGAGGTCAGTCACAGTCATGGACGGCGGGAGACCCAGCGCCAATATCCAGGGACATGGACCCGCGAGTGTCCAGCATCATCCGTCGGCTGAGCGGGCCGATGGTGTCCCTGACCCAGGAAGTCAGGGTCGCCCCCGGAAATTTGTGATACAGAGCACATTTGGCGTGCCCAGGGAGCGACGGAGCAGGAAGAGCCGGCCCTGTGATGCCTGTCGCCGCCGCAAGACTGCATGTATCATCACTACCGAGCCGCCATGTATGTATATCCCGTCCATGTCATCTCTGCCCGGCTTCGGGCCACCGGCCTGGTCCCCAGCCTGGTCCCCGGACACGGGTCTCGCTTCCAAATATCTAGCTATTGACAACATGGAAAAGGTGCCTTTTGTAAGAGTAGGAACATGTTGTGTCAGTCGACGTCGCCTCTAGACGGACCGGCCGCTCAACAGCCGCCGGGTTCAGACCATAGCTTGTCTCACACCGCACACACCAACCTCTCTGTTCCTGATTCTACCCCCGGTGGCACGCGACAAGGGGAAACAACAGACGATCTAGCAAGCCCGGACACCACCAAATCTAGCCCGCATCCCATCACTTCGCCCTCCAACTTCTCCGTTTCTGCAGCCAGCGACTACTCAGCTCGCCATGGCTATGAGACGAGCGCCGGGAGCTACTCGTCGTCTGCTCACCCTCGCGGGAGGCTGGAGTCTGACCCGGACACCAGCATCACGAGCATGGACATTGTGCAGCCTACGTTGAACTCTCCCGAATCATCTGCCGCCAACGCTTCCGTCCACACTTTGGAAGACAATCCGGGAAGAGCCACCTACTTTCTTGGTCAGACCGCCGAACAAGATCCTCTCGTTCTGGATGCCTTCAGCTATGGCATCTTGAGCGAGACGGCGACGGTTGACGCCAATGTAGTTCAGTTGCACCGCGGGGGCTCTGATGCCGACGACCTCCCGCTGCACTTTCTCTTCCTCTCCATGGGCCACCCGAAACATACCAACGAAACTCGGGAACAGGCTTCAGATGCCATCGAAATCAAGGTGTGGCCGCACGCGGATGTGCTTGTGTGGCTGTATTTCAAGCATGTGCACCCGGTGCTGCCCATCGTATCCAAGGGTCGCTTTCTTCGCCGATATGCAAGCAACAGAAAGTCAATACCAGCATGCCTACGTGGCGCCGTCTATGCTCTCGCATCCGTCTTCTGGGCGGAGGATGCCAGCACTCGTCGCGGAGACCGGTTTCCGCTAGAGCAGCACGAGCTTGTTGACCAGGCTCACAGAGCCCTCCGCAGAGAAATCGAAAACCCCAACTTTTTCGTCTTGCAGGCTTGTTTGCTCCTGATACACATCCAACCTCCTTCCATAGATGCCATGGAAGCCCCGTCCACCTTCACATTGAGTGCTCAGGCCACCGCGTGTGCTCAGCTGATTGGTCTCCATCAGGATCCCAGCGGATGGAACTTGGAGGTCACGGAGAAGAAATTGAGAAGAAAACTCTGGTGGGCAACGTTTGTAGCAGATTGCTGGGCAGCTGTTTCACTTGGAAACCCGCCCCATATAGGCGACGCTTCCTACAACACCTGCATGCTCGATATTGACGATCTTCGCTGTGACGAAGATGTGCCCGAGGACCTGCGACATCTTGTGGACAGTACGAACTGGACTTTTGATGTTGCTTCAGGTGCTCGATTTCTCGAAACGACAAGAATCACGCGCTTCTTACGGGCCGTCATAGACTCTAGCTTGTGAGCCTCCCTCCCCCTTGCCTCTTCTTGGTTTCGTTTCGTCTGTTGTCTTGTTTACGCTAAATGTGCCACCGTAGCCAGGTAGATAGGAAAGAACCAGACATGCTTCAACGAGCCGCCTCTCGAAACCAAGTAGTCCAAGTGTATGAAAAGTTGAAGGACTGGCCCAGTCTGATTCCCTCATGTCTGGTGGTTGCTCAGGTCCGAGACCCCTTGGTTTCTTGCTACAACTGTAAGTCTGAACCTGGATGGTCTGGTCACATTCATGTCTGGGCTGACGACTGGACAAACTAGGCCCCCTTCACCTGACTTTCTTTGCAACCAAAGTCCTTCTCTACAGGGCCCTGATGCATCCAGCTACCAAGGCAGCAAAGTGTGATCCGAATTCAAACCTGAGACAGTGGTTCGCCTTTGCAATTGCAGATTTTGCAGGCTTCATCGAATTTTTCACCAGCATCAGGCCCGGTGATCTAAGAGGCTTCTGGGGTCGGCGTAAGTGGCAACTCCTCTCTGGCCAAAGTCTTCCCGCGAAAGTGTCTCCTAGTCAGCGACCTTTTCTAACGTGTATTTGCTCTTAAATATGAAACAGATGCGCGGTGCCAATTAATTCTCTGCGGGAATTTCTTGGTCTACCTCTTCCTCATGGCAGCAGAAATAGAGCACATCGAAGCTGCGCACAGAATGTTGGAGAGTTTCCGGGTCACAGTCAACAAGATAGCTGACACTGGTCATGTCCCAACACGCGCCCTGATACGAGCAACGGTCATACGCACAAACTCCTTCTTCGCACAGGCTGCAGCGGTAATGCGGCACGGCCCCGAAGCCTCAATAACGGAACCCATCACCATTTGCGGACCCGATGGGCCAATCAAGGGACAAGGCACAGGGAATCTTGCCTAGACAAATGATGGCTCCTCCCGCCTGTTTAAGAAACTCACCTTCAGACTCTCACGACTTGATGATTAGCGACTGTTTTCCTTTTAATGGTCTGGTGGCGTTTTCATGATGCGGCTAGTCAGCCTCGCATGTAGCGCTTGAGTGTTTTTAAAGTGCGATTTTAGTTCCCATGTGCTTTCCACATGGTTATGGCCTTTCCATTTGACGACATGTTCAAGTGTGTCTTCCCTCTTGCCTTGCCGTTGGCTTATTATGCGTTCAACCTTGCATTCTCCATCAGAGGACTCGATTCCTTGGACCCAGGTGTCCGTAGGTATGCCTTACCAGTTCAGGAATAGTACCCTTTTTGTGCATCTTATACACCGCAAACTTTCCAACCTTGGGCCAGATGTTGTGGATCGAGGCCCAAAGGGTTTATTTGGGAAAAGTTTGTTTGTAATCCGGGCAACGGCTCCGTTTGTCAGAACTGGGGCCATGGTGTAATAGAATAGGACATGGGGACAAGTGAGAGAATGGAAAGAAAAATAGGCGTGACGATGGGCGGACCGAGAATAGCCAGCCTAAAGTTCACCTACGAATGCATGTGGCCTTGACCGAGGCCGCGGCCTTGGATGATGCTTTTTTAGGCAGCTAGTTAGGCTGCCCTGTCTACATAGTTGACTGGGCCTGCGCCTCGGACAGGGAAATATCATTGATACAACGGGAGGTACCAGAGCCGCAAATGGTGGACAAAAAATGGGACTAGATATCTGCCTCCACTTTAACTCTATACCAGACCTGTCCTTTTTTTATTCTATATTTGTTGGAGAATTCGGTGACGCAGAATGAACCTAGACGAGTTCTTGGTAAAGGAGGAAGCCCGAGTCTCTTCACAGCAGTTGGGTTCACTTGTCCCTTTGACAACATTGAAGGCCACGCTTCTTGGACAGAAGGCTTGGCTGTTACACGACGGCAGCACGCCGCATTAGCTAGCACCTGCTGACACGACCATGGCAATGCCTCATTTAGGCTCCAGCATTTCTCGACACCAATCACCATTTCGGCAAGGCCATCAGGCAGGCAGAGCCACCAATAAAACGGCATGAATTCAAACTATCGTGGTATCCTGGTCAAGCAGCCAACGCTCCCATCCATTCCCCTTGCCACCCTAGTCCTCCTCGACAAGCTTGGGCTTGGCCTCGAGGTCCCGCGGCGGAAACTTCATGCCCCGATTTGCACCCTGCGGCTCAGCGTCCGGACCCCAGCCCCCGAGTCCCCCAGCGGCGGCCACGCCACCCAGTCCGCTGGCGTTGCCGACGGCGAGCTTCCCGGCGAGCTGGTTCTTGCCGACGCCGGGCTGTTGGTCGGCCCAGGCGGCGAGCTCTGCCTTTGTTTTGCCCGTGTACTTGAGCACATCCTCCTCGCTGATGGGCTTGGGGCCCTTTTTCTCCTGGTACTTTTGGTAGAGGCTTTTCTTGGCCGGCGCCTCCCCGGATTCAGCATTGTGGGTTGACTGCGAGGACCCCATGCTGGCCTTTTTTCTTCTTTTTTTTTTGGTTTCGACAAGTGGCGTGGCGTGGCGTGGCGTGGCGTGATGTGGCAGTTGGCCGAGTTTGTGTTTTCTGCGACGTGTCTTTGGAATGTCAGGTTGCGATAATCGAGTGTCGCGGGCGGGCACAGAGGGCTTTATAGACGACCCAACAACTTGTGCCATGCAGCGGAATCAGAGCCGTCACCTGCAAAACGCCACCGCTCGCCGAGCCAATCGTGCGCCGGGAAGCCCCAAATTGGGCTGAGGCGTCCCGTGGCACGAGCGGCGCGGCTACGCCCACCTGTGCGCCGAAATGTTGCAGGTTGCGACATTCGTCAATTAGGCAGACGTATTTTGCACCTCTGGGATTCCTGCGATAATCGGGCCGGAGGCAGCGCCAGCTCCCAAACGGGGCGGGATGGGCCTTTTATCTACATCTATTTGTGAGGGGCTGCAAGAGCCGGCCAATGGAGACTGCTGTGGCAAGACTTGTTCAGTGCGCGGCATTGAAATGAAGTATTGTATTTCATTTATTACATGAATCCTTCTCTTGTTGCGGCTGCCCCACTCCGGCTGAAGGTCAGCTCGCTCTCCATCCCCAGGTTTTGACGTCATGTCAGCTCCCTTTTCACTCAGCCCCTCGGGCCCTCTCTCGTCTAACTGTGGGCCGCCAAGCCCAGAGAGTTGTTGCCTGCGTTGAAGGCCACAAACTGCGACTTGAAGAAGACGTCGCCGTAGATGGCGAAGTTGGCAATGGGACTTGCCTGGAGACCGCCAAAGCACTCTAGATGCACGCTGCGTTAGCAAACATGTCCCGGCGGCAAGAGCAAGAAAAAGAAAAAGAAGACAAGAAATGACCTACCTTGGTTGGAAATCGGGGCAAAGATCATGTCGGAGCCCGAAACCCTGGCCATGTACACACCGCCCACATCCACATCCAGATCGGGCATTTTCGCATCGCACGGGACCGTGAATCCGCCCAGCCGTGCGCTGTCCTGGGCGCCCTGCACCTGTTGATAGTACGCCGTGACCATGTTGGGATCAGCCAGCATGAGGGAGGTGCCCGTGTCGGCAATGGCCTGGGCGCCCGAGGTGCCCGCCTGCGTCTGGCCGCCGTTGATGGCGAACCTTTCGCTGCTAAACTGCCAGAACCCCTGCGTCGTGTTGACGGGCACCCAGGCGAGGCTTCCCTGGAACTTGGACGCGTCGATGCTGCCAAAGGTGTACTGGCCGGTCGTGGCCCGGCGCAGCTCGGCGGTGAAGACGGGCTCGGCGAGCGACGTCTTGATGTTGTCGAAAAAGGTCTTTTGCTTCTGCGGCTTGACCGTGTTGATGCCGGAAAAGGCGAGGCCCATGAGCCCGTCGTTGTTCTGGTCGTCGATGAACTCTTGCGTCACCGCCGTGGCCAGCTGCACGGCTTGGCTGGGGAACGACGCGCCTCCGACATCGACCACGTCCGTGCCGACGCTTCCCACGGCCCCGGAGCCGTCGCCGTATGAGATGTTGAACTGCGCGCCCTGCATCACTTGGAACGTCCGGCTCTGGGCCGGGTCAAAGACCCTGTGGCCCCTGGTGGCGGCCGCGTCGAGCTGGGTGCTGAACACCCACAGGTCCGACGATCCCGTGTCGAAATCGAGGTTCACCGTCTGGCCGCCAATCTTGACCGGCGACAGGTATTCCTTGTCGTTTGCCTCGGGCACAGCGGCCACGGAACCCGATTGATTCTGGGCCACGCCGCCTGTTGGGCTGCCGTTGTTGCCATTCTGATTACCGTTGTTGCCGTTCTGGTTACCGTTGTTCCCGTTCTGATTACCGCCCTTGTTGCTGTTGCGGCCATGGCGGTGGCCGTTGCCATTCTGGCTGCCCGTCTGGTCGCCCAGGCCCAGCGAGTTGAGCAAATCGCCCAGCAAGTCTCTCCGATCCGCGTCTCTCGCGGCAATATGTTGGACCGACCTCGGGCTCCTCCTTGAATCAGAGGGGGCCGGCTTCTTTTGCGCCTCCAGGGCCTGCACCAAGCCTTCGGGTAGAGGCATTCGAAACTTCCTGTACGCCTTGGCCAGCGCCCTGGGCCCATTCCGCCCGGTGAAGTTGGGATTGGCCACCCTCTCGATGCTGAATGAACGTCTCTGAACATTGGCCGTCGAGGTGGCCGCCAAAACCAGCAGGGCGCCAAGGTAAATGAGAAACGACTGGGTATGCATCTTGACGATATTACGAGAGACAAGCGGGAACACACCGAGGCTCCTGATGTACACGAAGAAGAGGAATAAGTAAACGAGAGAAGAAGAAGAAGAAGAAGTATAATCCCGTTGTCGAAACGAGAAGGGGGAAGCTCACACCTGGTGGGCTTTGTGACAAACAAGGTGAAAACAAAAAAAAGTGTCGATATGAAGAAAGGAAAGGAGTTTGGAGCCTGCCTCGCCGAGAGTGCCCCTTGCGTCCAAGACTCTCGGACGACGGAACAAGATGTCAGAAGGAGTGAAGAAAGGTTATAAATACTTCAATACGCGGCGGCGGTAGTCCCGGAGCGCGGCAAAGAGAAGAAAAAAAGGGGGCGGATGGCGAAACAAAGGATGGCAACGCATCGCCCCTTTCCCACTCATCATGGTCCTGTCCACATCTTCACTCTGATGTGTGACGCCGGCCACGGATTCCCAGCTCGTCGTCAGGGCAGTTGATTCTCCTCCCGACCAGGCTTCGGACGTAATTAGCCGGGTCGGGGTCGACACCGATTACGCGTTGCGGTGCATCTTGTCGAGTTTGAAAAGGCTGGCACCAGGTCGTTCAAGTTCCAAAACACCACCCAAAACACCCAGGGCTCCCAAGCCGGGGGAGACGTTGAGCCGCCATGGCTGTGATTGGACCAGGGGACAAAGGGACGAGGGCTTTGAGGTGTGCATCAAGCGGCAGGCAGCGTGGCGCCAACACGCCATGCTGTTGAATGCAGGACTCTGCGAATCCAAGTGCCCGGCAGGGGAGCAAAGGCAGCATTTGGTCCTCCTCTGTGCCGGACCAATATCACAGCTATTTGCAGGGTTGTGAAGAGAGAGACGCAGCGTGCTGTTCGGACGTTGTTTCACTAAGAAAAGGACAAGTGAAGACGCATGAATCTCCACGGGTTCGGGGGGGGGGGGGTTCGGGGGTGGAGCGTTCGGCGTGGCTGAGACGCTGTCCTGGTGCCGGGGACAAAAGAGAAAAGGAGAAAAGTGGAGCTTGCTGTTGGCCGATGGGCTGCGGCCAAGACGCTGGACGTGGGGGGTTCTCTTGAAACGCACAAAGACGCCTCCAAACAAAGCCTGAAACTTGGGCCTCACTGAGAGGTATCTGCCGGCCCAGGGCAACGCAGCTGTTTTGGGAAGCCATGCCGGGAATACTGTTGCAATCAGGAGATGGCGGGCGTGTCCTCGGTGATTCCCTCTGCCGGGTTTCGACACATTTTGCGCCGTAGTGCATGAGCTTGATGCCCGACTGATTTCTGTCTTTGGTCTTTATTCATTCTCTCTGCCATATTTTCCAAGCTGATACTTGGGCGGGTTCGTCTGATGCCGCCTGCGTGGGCTCCAGAATTAGGCCCACGGGCACTCCTGACTCAGACTCCACGTGCTTCGCGCACCGCTCCTCACTCATGCAATGTCAGCGGCGGCAAAAGGAGGCTGCTTATATTCTTTTTTTCTTCTTCCTTTTCCAATTATCCATGAGCAAAACTCGCCGCGTGCAATATCATTTCAAAAATGACTCTGCAAGGAACCCGTCGTCGGCTTCCCGTCTGTCAATCCTGAGCCCAGACTCTTGCCGAAACTCTTCACAAAACCACCCACATCATCCACATTCACACCCACCGCCACCCCGTCGATATACTCGTGTCACTCCTTCAAGTAATCCTTCTTGCCAATCCTCTCACACAGCTCCTTGAGAATCTTGGCGGCGGCCTCGTAGTCGGCCAGATCGAGGTAAATCTGCGCGCTGATTCGTATCCAATACCTCTCGCCCAACAGGAACTGCGACATGAAGGTCTGGTACTCGGCGACCAGAGTCTCTGCAATCCACTGAAACACCGTGTCCCGGTGCTCCTCTGCAACGACAACGTCCGTCTCCCTGGCCTCCTGGCCCCGTTCGCCCACCCACACGGGCAGCGCAACGTTTCCCATGGCGCAATTGGTCATGGTGCCCTTGCTGTTGTCGAGATACTTGGTGCCCAGGGCATCGGCAACGAGCTTGATGCCGCGCTTGTTCAAGTCCCAGAGGTACGAGACGACGGCGTCGTCGCCGCCGCACACGTCGCGGCGCCACTCGATGGCGTCCTTGACGCAGAGATACGGCCCATTGTCCCGCGTGCCCACAAACTCAAAGTTGTTCACGTAGACGCTCTTGGCGCTCGGCGGCAGAGGCGACCCGCGCTTCTTGCTCTGCGGGATGAAGCCGTGGCTCGTGGCCAGCGTCGTCCGCAGCACGTCCTGGTTCCGCGCAGGCGTGTAGAAGACGGCGCAGCCCCTGGGCACATGGAGCCACTTGTGGCAGTTGGACACGAAGTAGTCCGGGTCCGCGGCCGTGAGATCCAGGTGCACCATGCCGACGCCCTGCGCGCCGTCCACGAGGCTGATGACGCCCAGCTCCTTGCACACCTTGGCCATGTCGACCCAGGGAAAGGCCACGCCTGGCCGCGACGAAACCACGTCAAATATGCACACCTTGGCGCGCTTGCCCTCCTCCTGCACCTGGGCCACTGCCCGTCGAAAGGCCGCGATAATGTCCTCGTCCTCGAGCGGGTACGCAATCTCTATGCTCCTGTGTTCCATCCTCTCCTCAAAGTACTCAACCAGATAGTCGGCCGCTTTGCCGCAAGCCTCGTAAATCGTCGAGAAGCTTAGGATGACGTCCTTGCCGTCCTCGGCCCAGGTCAGATTGCGCAGCACCGTGTTGACGCCTTCCGTGGCGTTGCCGACAAAGACGACAGTGTCCACGGGGGCGTTGACAAGCTTGGCAACCGCCTCGCGCGACGCATCCACCAGCTTCGGCTGATCATAGCGTAGGAACTGGTCTGGCCGCGCCTCGGCCTGGTCCTGGTACGCGCGAAGTCTATCGCGGATATGCTTGGGGTATGTGCCGAATGATCCTGAGGCGGGAATCAGCAGCTGCTCCTCAACAACTTGCATGTGCCCCTACCGTGATTCAAGTTACGCCAAGTCGGGTCGATGAGAAACTCATTCCTCCACTCTGGCCCAAAGGGCTTGACGCTGTCAACTGGCTTTCCCCTCACCGCGAGAACTTCCTGTTGGCCCATGATGGACGCCGTGCGACTGGCGCTTTGGTGCAAAAATTGCTGTAGGAGTCTTCTTGTTCCCCAGACAAAAAGAGGACGTTTGGAAAAAAAATGAAGAAACCAAAGAGGTCCAAGAGCTGATATATGCAATGGCCCAGTGTGACTCAGGACAGCATCTCCACCACCTAGACCCTCTAGGCGTCCAGGTGCACAACCCCGCACATCCTCGCCATCCTATCATTGGAATGTCAATTGCGCCCTTGCTCTCCAATCTGCAATCTCTATTGGCGCCGTCGTCTTCAGCCGAAGAGTGATTTTCAATACGATTTGAAGCCTTCCCGTTCAATGACATGATTGCATCTTCTGACATTGACAGGCCCATCACCTCGGTTGTGTTATGCCAGTAGAATCCACTCCTCTGCTGTCGTATTCTCGATGGGAGGAGTCACTGGGTCTGGTCAACCAGTTCAAGCCTGCCACTCGCACTTCTGACTAGGATCACTCACCACTGATTATATCCAGAATTCAAGGTCCTCCCTGGTCCGGCCCGGTTGAATAACGCGAAAAGGCTTGATCCCCACTCTTAAATATTCACGTGTCTGTTATCAATCCATTCTGTTTGGTCTGAAACCGAAATGCCTTCATGGTATTGCCTGCCTCAGCTGGAATACACGCACGTGCCTGATCAATAATCCGCTTACAACGCCATCCCAAATTCTAATGAACAACTAAACGGCCACGCATTGCCACAAAAGTATGCCCTGCTAGATGCCTCCTCACCCCGTCATTGATTGCAACTCCAAGTAGAACCCCAGTCCTTTAGTCGACCGTCCAAACCACCCTCTAGTTGTTTTTGTGGTACTGATCTCGTCATTACCGGGCTGGATCTTAAACCCGCCAAGGCAAGCGCTGCATTCGTTTCCTTCCTAGTTCCTTTATGATTTGGAGGAAACGTTCCGCTGTTTCCTGTAAATGAATATTCCATGGGCGCATCACGCAATCCCGCAAGAAAGTCCTCTATATAGAAAGCATTGGGTCTCCGGAACATCCTCGCACTTCGTAAATTGGGAGACAATGATGTCAAAGGTCCGGCAGGTGGACTTCTCGGCTCCAATGGCTGTGGTTTACCGCATAGCGGAGGGGTCTGGCTAGCCGCTATTGTTTGTAAAGGAGGTAGTTTCAAGTCATCCTTCTTGACCTTGGATCCCGATGCTCCGCCTCGTCTTCTGCCAATGCCAGGTGCAGGCACCTCCTCACCGTCGATAATTTTTCTCTTCCTAACCCTGGCATTCTCCTTGACCGAACTCAGGATGGAGCTGGGAGCGCAAGGCTCTCTAGGGGGGTGGACTTGAGGCGTTGTAGGCTGAGGCTCAGGCTCCTCCGACTGACCCTGCGGTGAAGTCTCCCTCGTCTTGCGCGATCTGCCGTGGTTTGGGTTGAGTGTCGAGGGCCGTCTGGGAGCCTTTTCGAGGGCCCCGGGAGCTGATTTCCGTGGCCTTCTTTGCCGACGCCTGGTGACTTTCCGGGTTTCAGGGCATGTTCCGGTTGCCTGGCCGGCGCCTGTCAACACCCCTGAGATGGATGCTCGACGAGTGGGTGCCATCTCGGCCATTGGGCTGCCTGTTATGCGATGAAGTTCATGAAGAACCTTGGATGTCCAATATGCACCGGTGGCCTTTGTGTCGCGCAAGGCAACCGGATTTGCAGCTGGGGGCTTTGGTTTCTTATTTTCTTCCTTGCCACTCTCTTCGGATGGTCCAGTAGATTCCCGCTTCTTTCTTGGCCTTGAATCTTCAGGGGCTTGCCAAAGTTTCGGTATTCTGGTTTGCAAATCCATTACCCAGGCGTCACAATCCCACTGTACCCAGTAGTCGATGATGTCTCCCCAGATGCTATCGGGAGGCTTGGTAAAATTAACAAAGACGACTTTGCCGCCTTTGCTATGGACGGCTTTCGCAAACTCTCTCACCATAATCTTTAAGCCGTGGACTCTTAGGCTTGTCCCCAAAATTAGAAGCATGTCAGGATATAGACCCAAGTCATGCGTCACGATTGGGCTGATGAGATGTGAGTTTGGGTGCTCTTCGCCGTAGAGTACAATATCAGGCCGAAGTTTTCCAACACCCAAGGCACGCTTGCCTCTCTCTTCTCGCGCGACTGTGGCCCCAACGCAATGGGGGCATTCGGGTTGTTGACCTGAGAGTGTCTCTGACTCACGATCTTCGTCATCCCAGGAGCAGACTTTGCCGCAAAGGAAACATCTAAGTAGGTCCAAGGACCCGTGCAGGAAAACGCATTCGACTCCAGCTCGAGGCAACTCCTTCTTCTGCGCTTTTGATATCGGTTTCGGCTGCTCAGCTGATGGTGCTTCTTCTTCATGAGCAGGTGTGCTATGCTCTTCTGGTAGAGAAGAACCTGACTGGCTCAACTCAGTAGGACAATCTGATTGGCTTGAGTCTTCCATTTGTTGTTTATCGCCCGGTATTGAATTAGCCTCTTCAACCATTTTATTCAATTGATGCCTATTTGCCGTGGACCGACGCGAAAATCGGCCACGACTGCCAGGGCCATCCTGTAAACGTGTTGATAGCCCGACTTTCTCTTCGATTTGATCGATATTCTGGGTGTAGCACCTCACAAGCTTGCCACGATCTCGCAAATGACTGATGAACCGATGCGATGTCGTCGGCTCTGCCTCTTTAATTTTTTGGCGTAACGATGTTGCAAACGTATAAAAGACGGATGTTCTTATTGGGTCTGACCAAATGTTGGCATCAAACAAGTCTTTGCCCTTCATGTTTGGCAAAGTATTCCTACTCCCTGTGGAGCCCTGGGAAGAAACAAGGGAATTTGGAACAGGCTCTGCTTCGTCGACTTCCGATGGCGATGTACTGCTTCGTCTTCCAGAGCTCGCCACTGAGGGGGGCGCTGGCCCAAAGGGATCAAAGAGCACTGGTGGAGGTGACGAAAGCGGTGAGCTTAGCATAAGAGCCGTGTCTGTCAGACATCGGTGCCTCTGGGATTGAAATGCTGATGGGGTTATTATAAATTCATCAGCCGGAGGAGACGACAGCGGCGAAGTATTCAGGCCCACGAGAGTCGCTGCGCATTTCGTTTTTGGTGTGCTGAATTTGGTCTCAACTACTATTTGTGTCGGTGCTGCAGTCGTGGCTGCAGTCATAATTTGCTCCGCCAGATCTGGTAGCTTTGTATGGGGGGGCAGGGTCGGCTCCTCCAGGGACGCGTCCTCTTCCTCCGTTTTTACGGATATCGAGACGGCGTCATTTGTTGATTCAGTTGATCTTTTCCTTCGTTTGAATGGGGGGGCGCCGTCCCCAATACTACTTTGTTCTTCAAAATCGTCAACCGGTGTGTCCTGGCTGGCCTGTCGAGAAGCCGCATCGAACTGTGCCTGGATCAGAGAGTATAACCCGTTTTCCGATCGAAAATCCTGCAGTCGTTAGCTATGCCTAGCCCAGAACCTTGAGAGGATCTTCCATACAGGTATGCCAGAATTGGTGCTAATTCCAGCTCCAGTAATCACCACCACTTTCCGTGCCTTCAGCAAAGCATTCGCAACATCTCGCAGGTACTCCTCAGTCGTTGGTCCCACGTGTTGGGTGGGCATCTTCGCGAAATCGCGTCACCTGCAGCTTTCATCCGCGTCAAAGTGCGAATGCGTCAAGAGCTTCGCGGTCAACTCAAGACGCGTAGCCGACTCGATTCCTAGCTGGAGCGAATTTTCTGCATATGATGCCTAGACTCCGACGTGAAATGTAGATGCTTTGCGAGGGACACGAGAGTATGTAAGCATTGTGTGGCTTCGGAACGATTTGTCGTTTTCTCGTGGATAATCGGATTTGAAGTAGCAGGGTAGAAAGATTCGAGCTTGACTTGAGAAGTAATCGAAAGGTAAAGTGAATCGGCTTGCGAATGTTGAGCTTCAAACGGTGTCGGGGCAAACGCGCTGGCCAAGTAGCGGGAACAGTGATTATTATAAAGAAAACTGCGGACTATTCCACCAAAAACAAGGCATCCAAAAAATAATAGTCGTAAAATTAAAATAAACTCGGTCAGCCCCCCAAAGGCATATGCTCTGGCAGAGCAAAATAGCGATTGGGTTGATTGAGGCTGAATCGAGCCCAAACAACCAAGTCTGAGGTTGAACGCGCTTCCATGGCCGTTGTTGACGTCCCATGTCGCGCGGTGGTTCCGGCCCTGTCAATCAGTCCAACCTTCTTTATCTGTTTAGCCGCCTGTTCCTGCCCCGTTTCTTGGCCACCACGGTTCCAGTCGGTGGCCGATTATTCGCCCAAGTAGGGCTCCGGTGGGTCCTCCCGAACGCCAGGACTGCCAGACACCTTCGGCAGATCAGCCACTGTAACATCTCCATTCTTTTAGCCTTTGGCAACCGTTGATTCTCTCAGACATTTGATGACGGCAACAGCAAAGCAACTCCCAACTCTCCCCCAACAAGCACGGGGGTAACTATGGCACCATCCGATGGATCTTTGTGCGCGAGGCGTTTGCCGATCAACGTGGGGAGGGAGACTTGGTCCCTGTTAGGCTGCACAACCCCCGCTTGGTTCGTGCACCCTGGTATATGGACCTTGACTTTCCTTGTTGTTCCCCCACGTAGCCAGAGGCCCGTTGTTCAAGATGACTGATGGCGTTGGCTATGTCTCCGTGTTCACTATAGTACTTTGCTGAAGTAGAGGCTCTTCCGTCGGGTTTTTTTTTTTTTTTTTTACTTCAGACGACGCCTTCCTTTATTTCCGAATTACACGAAGAGCCAGTTCCCCCACCCTGACTGCATGCCTGTCTGGGTACCCTCGGTGAGAAACATGGAACACGACAAGAACTTGGTGTATATAAAAGAACGACGGAACGGCACAAGACTGCATCATGACAGCGCCAGGTCGATTGTGCTCATTTTCAGACATTTTCTTTGGGACATCTGCCTGCTCTTAAAAGGCCTTGGCTGAGCACGATGCAGCTGTTCACCGTCTGGTTGTCGATACTGCCCTTGGTGGCGAAGCCTCTAGAAGCAAAGTCAATCCCCATAGCATTGGATGACTTCTCCAATAACAGAGCCTTTGGGTCGTATCCAGGCGAGGCCTCTCTTGACGCATTGGGTCAATCTTATCCGGCTCACCAGGTCGGAAGCGGTGGGGTATTCACGTCCACTTCTTCAGGCGTCACATACAACTTCGCAGGCTATCAGCCCAACTCGACGACTGGAGACAATGTCATCTGCTCAGGACAGACAATCCCAGTCCCGCCATCATCTCGATATTTTTCCGCCTCTATGCTTATCGTATCTGACGTTCGATCTTCCACCGTGTCCGGCAACCTGACCTTTTTGTACCATGATAACACCACGTCGACAGCTGAGGTTCGCGCTCATGCCTTCTGGTGGTTCCTTGCTATCCGTCGTGGAGAAATTACTTACCCGTACTTCTTCACCCATAACAGTACAAACAACAACGCGTCCCACATGTATGAGCGCCACGCCTTGATTGAGCCTGGCAAAACTCTCAAGGGCATCGTGTTGCCAAACACAACCAACTCCACAACAGGCCGCCTGCACTTATTCTCACTGTCGCTGTGGGAGTCAGAGACAAGTCTCGAAGTGCAGTCTGTTCGACCGACACAAAATCTCAATGTCCAAGGCCACCAGCTTGTTGAAGTCCTTGTCAACCACGCTGGGAAGGGCTGCATTTCCCAGTTAGAGGTGGCTGTGGAAGCCAATGGTGTGAAGACACCCCAACCAGCTCTTGTCAAGCGATTTTGCCCCGGCGACCAAAAGAGAATACGCGTTGCCGTCGTAGGAAGGGCCAGCGGAAGAGCAACGGTCCTCCTTAGTTCCAAGCATCTTGGGCCAATGAGAACAACTTTTCAAAATGTCACCATTGGAGTTGAAGACTGGAGCCCGGATTCGAAAAGTCTCCGCCAACACGATGCCCCATTATGGTATGATGGGGCAAAATTTGGCATCTTCATTCATTGGGGCCCATACTCAGTACCGTCTTGGGGCAATTCCACGCCTTATGAGAGCTACGCTGAATGGTTCTGGTGGTACTCAACTCGTATTAAGGAGTCTGCACCAGCGGATCGATCGGGGTTCAACGCATACCGGCTGAGAACATATGGTCCTGACTTGAACTATGATGATTTCTTTCAAAATTACACTGCTTCTTTATACAATCCTAAAGATTGGGTTGATCTTTTTGCCGACGCCGGTGCCCAATACTTCGTACTCACGACTAAGCACCACGATGGATTTGCCAATTTCGACACCGGCAACACTACACACCGGAATTCGCTTCATTATGGTCCCCGCCGTGATCTTCTCGGTGAACTTTTTGCAGCAGCCGATAAATATCAACCGCATCTCAAAAAGGGGACGTACTTTTCGCTTCCCGAATGGTTCAACCCCGATTGGGGCAAGTATGGATTCACCCAGTTTGATCGGGTCACTTCTACCTCGCAGCCTGGAATCATTGCGCGGAATCCATACACAGGCGTGAATGAGCCATACACAGGCAGACTGCCCATTGGCGATTTTATTGACGACCTCATGGTGCCTCAAATGGAGAAGTTGGCGTACACTTACAAATCTGACATCATGTGGTGCGACGCCGGAGCGTCTAATGGGACGGACAAGTTTGCCGCCAAGTGGTTCAACTGGGCACGAAGTAATGGCCGCCAAGTGACTATAAACGATCGCTGTGGTAGCCCATGGGCTGCTGATTTCGATACCCCCGAGTATGCGACATTCAGCATGCCGCAAGAACGCAAATGGGAGAGCAATCAGGGCATGGACCCATTCAGCTACGGCTTCAATCGTGCCACAAAGGCCGAAGAGTACATGAACGCGACAACATTGGTGCATAACCTGGTGGATATCACTAGCAAGAATGGCAATCTGCTTCTGAACATTGGACCCAAGCATGACGGCACCATTCACGCCTCAATGATGGACAACTTGCGACAAGCAGGTACCTGGATCAAGGCCCACGGGGAAGCCCTTTTCAATACAACATATTGGTTCATTGCCTCGGAGGAAAACGACATTCGCTTCACTCAGACCAATGACGCTTTCTACATCATCAGCCTAGGTACACCGACTGCAGGGCGGCTGCAAATCACGTCGCCTGTGCCTGCTCTGCCCGGAGACAAAGTGTGCGCACTGACTATGAAGGGAGAGCGCAAAGTGCGCTGGGGGTTTCAGAAAGACCGGCTCTGGATTGATGTGACGCAGGATACTATTGACGCTGACAAGTTTGCCTGGGTCTTTAAAATCGAGTACGGGCGCGGGAATTGACTCATGGCAAAGACAGTTGCACTCCTCAGTATCAGACCGAGATATCAAACAGGTTCATCAGGACTAGCAATTTCTGACTGAGGCAAGTCGCAAAAGGGAAGTTCAAGCCATAACCACTAGATAATATATGGGTCTTGATTCCAAACATGACAATCAACCGGGGAAATACAAAGTCTACCCTCGACAAAGTATAGAATGTTCTTGGCCTCATACAAGTCATTGTGAGCGGCCTTGATCAAATCAGCAGCCTACAAGCTTTATTAGCTACACGGCAATACGGGCATGACGAGGACTAACCTTCTCGCCAGTCCTGCAGGAAGAGAGACGGCCCCACAATTCGGGGCCTCTAGAACCTAGCCGTCATGTGCCAACAAAGTGTCTAAGAGGATTCTTCCACTCGCTGGAGCTGTTGTCTACCTTTCGGGGATGACTTGATGTTGCGCGAGCACCTCACGAAACCGCCAAGAGTACATCCAGCCGAGCCTGCGCGGATGTACGGATGACACACGACCCGCGAGTCCACCCTCCAGATCCAGGCTAACCCCCCACAGCTTCTCCTCATCCGGCAGGTTGAACGCCGTAGCGGGGCAGGTTGTGCGGCGGGCTCGACCAGCTGCGCCTCGGCGCACTCGTCCAGTACTATTATACTAGCTTTCTTATCTAGGAGGTAAATTAAGAAGGACTTTACTTTAAAAATACGTTTAAAATATATGTATTATTAAAGTATATATTCTTAAAATCTTGGATTATTAATATTAGACCCTTTTATGGTGTACGTACTCTGATAGTACTGCTGTTAGTAGGAGCCTCTGTTTGTAAGCTACCTGAGCCCCTGCAAAACCCTTGCTATGTATACATAAGTGCTGACCGTGACAAAAATACAGGGGTCAGATCGTACAGCGCCAGCCATGGGTTATTTGGATTATTTAGGGTGGTGGAGTGATCGACGTAGAAGCCTGGTTGGTTACTCTGGGTCTCACGCCCAATGCAGACCCCAACCTGCTACATTTGCATTTATAATCATTGGCGTATAGTATTCAGGCTTATACGCCGTAGATTCTACAAATAAGCGGTGCGCTCGATCTAACCCTCTTCTCCGGCTTCGGTTCCCCAATAAATTACCTCTACCGACGCAAAAACGCATACAGAATACACCTTGGTCCTCCATCGAATCGTCAACATGGGCGCACCACCGATTCCCCCAACTCCTCCTGGGACAGACCTCACGGGAAAGACGGCGATTGTGACTGGTGGTAATGCTGGATTGGGACTTGAGGCGGCTCGGCAATACCTGACTCTCAAAGCGTCGCGCGTCATCCTCGCCGTGCGCTCCTTGGCCAAGGGGAAAGAAGCCATCGCGGGGCTTAGGGCAGATCCGACGGTGCAGGAATTGAACCCGAATGCGGTCATCGAGGCCTTTCACCTAGACCTCGACGATTTCCAGTCCGGTGCCGCCTTTGTGCGCAAGGTCAAGAGCGAGGTCCCGGAGCTGGATATACTGCTGAACAATGGCGGTATGAGCGTCCTGACTTACCACGAGAGCGCAAGCGGACACGAGCGCGTGATGCAAGGTGAGTGAAGCGTCCGCATCCTCGTCACGACGCGCGCATGCTGACACGCAAAATAACAGTCAACGCCTACACCCACCTGCTGGTATCCCTGGGCCTCCTCCCGCTGCTTATATCCACTGCCGAGCGTCGCGGTGCTCCCACACATCTGAGCTTCGTCGGCTCTTCGCTACAGAGCAGCCATTCACTGACCAAGAAGCCCCTGGCCCCCAACGAGTCGGTTCTGCAGCACTTTGACGATCGGAAAATCTACAGCCCGATGACGCGGTACCAAGATAGTAAACTCATGGTCAACGTGCTCGTGCGGAGACTAGCGAATGTGGTCGGCGAGGAGAATCCCAAGGTCATTGTGAACCACATGTGTCCCGGCCTTGTATCCACGGGTGCCGACAAGGAGCTTCCCGTGTGGTTGAGGCCACTCATGTATATTTACCGCAAAGCTTTGGCACGCCACGTCTCCGAAGGCGCCCGTACGCTGATTCACGCCACGGCGGTCGAGGGGCCCGAGTCGCACGGCAAGTTCTTGTCCAACAACGTCATTTGTTCGTAAGTTTTTTTGCCCCTTTTTTTTTCCTTCTGTGTTTTCTATTGACTAATATCCCTTTCTAGTGGTCAGGTCCTTTTCCTGGACGAAGCGGCTGGTAAGGCGTTTATGGAAAAGGCATGGAAAGAACTCGTGGCTGAATGCAGCAAGTTTGAGCCGGAGCTTAGTCGATATGCTTAACATGGTACCTATTTCACAATACTTACTATAGGTCAATCATAGATAGGTAATACTGGATTGCGTCTTTATTTCCTCTGTCTATACTTTATCACTTTGCCCATCAAGGGTCCTAGGGGCATCTGTGATTTATGCCACCTCCCGTATCCCGCAGGCTAGTTGATCGTGACAAGACATTCTCTCGACTAGCCGGATGACCCACACGAGCTCGAGAGCTAGGAAGCTTCATTTCCCCTGTTCCTTGTTTCTTTAGGATGCTCGTTGCAGTTGCTTAGCTACTAGCTTACAAGTAGTAGGGTTTTCCAACTACCTTTTAATCGCCAACCAAAGTTACCAAGTGTAAGGCGCGCGCTATAGGCAGGTTGCCTAGGAAGCTGTTATGATACAAACCGTGACAGGTACACTAGAGGTGGCACACGCGACCAGCACAGCGTATAAATGGTCAAGCCTGACCTCTAAGAATCTTACATGTAACTAAACTGCACCTATGTATCTTTCATTACGTATTTAATAAATTTAACCTCAGTTATACCTAATTAACCTTGCAAGTCAATCCCTACATACCTAGTTGTAGGGATTCCGGCACGTAACACTGCCGGGCGCGCTGTACATTAGGCGGCAGCTGTGGGGCAGTCGCCTGGCGAGCAGCAATAGCCGTTTTTCCCCAGTTAAAGCGGCCCGAAGCGAGCAGAGCTTACCAAAGTGGGAAAGACGAGGTTCACCTACGGCCAGGACGACGAATGTCTTGGACTTCAGCGCCAGTGCGACGATGAAGTACTGAGTGTAGAGCTTGCCAACGTCGAGATATCGTCGGACATGGTTGGCGAGGTCAACGCTCGCCGCGGTTAGTTCCCATCTGCCACGCTGCTGCGAGCTCGACTGAAAGAGTCCACCGTTTGGTCTTTGGCCGAGGGGCGGCGGTGTTTCGCCTTTAAAAATGCCCGCATCCAAAAAAGTTGAGACAGACTGGAGAAGCGTGGGTTCATCGATACAGGTGGGAGGAAAACGGCGTGGTTGTAAGAGAAGTATTATGTTACCTGTGTGCGCTGATGATGACGGTGGGAGGGCAGGTAGAGCAGGTCTGGTATCGCAATATGTGCACTGAATGCATGAGCCTGTTTGCTTTTCAGTGCGGGGCTAACCCGCAAAGAGTTAGGCTCTGATGTCCTTTCGTCTGGCGTCTGTTAGATTGGTTCCAGGGCGTTGTCAGTTGAATCTTTAACAAGTCAGTGTGTGACGGGGGCAGCGTGTTACTTGAATGTCAGCCTCAATAACAGTGACTGCGAGATACCAGACACCTTTGGGAACGCTTGATCCATAAACAGGGCTGCGCGGAAGGCTTTGGATGGCTCGACGCCGCTAGCTGGAGCCCCACAACACCAGACCCAAGGGCTCGCGGGCTCCTGCCTCTTTAGCCTGAGCTGGTGTAGCTTGCCTGATACTTATTTCCACGCTGAATCGGCTTTAGCCGGAGTTTCCTTGCTTCCCTGCCACGGCATACATACATGATTTTATGCACGAAATACGTCCGGAGAGGTCGGTCTAATACGAAATACGGGGAAGTGTGGTTGAGTTGTCAGTCAGTACAGCGCGCCGACTTGTCCGCTTTCCAGAGACAGTGTCCAATCACATCAAACCCTACTTCAGCTTGTCGTTGCCCAACTACTCCATTGGTTCCCTTGCGAACTATGTCTGATCCCTGTACGGAGTAAATCGGGAAGGAAAGCGACAAGATGGGAGAAGAGAAGAGGGGGCTCGAGAGGGAAACAAGTCTGTCGCGGTCACGGCGTGTCCGAGTTCCTCAAACTACGCATCCCCAAGCGCTATATAACATCGTGTCGAGGAACAAGATTATCTTGCCGCACCCTCCACTTATCAAGCAACCTTCACCCCCATTCTATTGCGCTGGTGTTTATACCTGAGCAATGTCTGGTATCGAGATCTTCGGCTTACTTGCGGGCATCATCAGCGTCACCGAGACCATTGTCCACGTGTACAATGCAATAAAGGACCTTGACGGCCTGCCGGAAGCATTCCGGGAAGTTAGTAACCGGCTCCCGCTTATCGAGACTACGCTCCAAAAAGTAAAGAAGCGCGCCAAAAGTCTGCAGTCTGCCGATGAGGTCGAAGCGTTGAAAACTCTCTTGCAGAGCTGCAAGAGCAAGATGGAGCAATTGCAGGACATCTTCATGAAGATATTAAAAAAGCCCGAAAACAGGTCCGCCATTTCTGTCTATCAGAAAGTCGTCGTTAAGCTGGGCAAGAAGCTCAAGGTCGAGCAACTCATGGCAGACATAGTGCGGGACGTGACAGTCTTGATCACACATTGCCAGCCGTTTCAGGAGGTGACGCAGAGCGAGGCTGAACATTTGAGGACGGCCGCAAAGGAGTTGGCCGAGATTCCTCCATCACTTCCCGATACAGATTTCGACAATGCGACCCATGTCTTCAATCAGTTTGGTGATGGGCGCATCAACACCGTGACTGGTCCAGGCAAATTGAAGAATGTCGAAGGCGACTCATACGAGGCAAAGCAGAACATCATCTTTGGTAAGGGACCGAAACGCCATCGTCTCGAGAAGGGGAGGGACAAAGAGCAGACTGAAAAGTCGTCTGAATCTTCTGATGAGGTCCAGGATTAACCCTTGTCGTTTCGGAATGTGGGTGGGAAGCAGCTAATGGTCAACATCTTAGCCGATGTGAGTTTCGAGTGTTATTTTAACAGTTAGTTTCTCCTTTACATCTCATCAAGTCATCGTCATTGCCTCTGCCTGACACGTGGTCCAAGGAACGACGGCCTCGGACTCGGGTGCTCCCAATCAACCGGTGATTCGTGACCTCCCACCAATTCGCATCTCGCATCTTGTCATTCGGACCGAGGTTTTGAGCGACATTGACGAGAAAATCACGGGCAGCCGTCGAGACATAAACAGACCAGTTGTTCTCGTTCTTCACGGCATTGGAGGGCAGGGCAAAACCCAAACCGCCTTTGCATACTGTCGATCTAAAGCTGCTGAAGACAGATATCTTGGAATTTTCTGGGTCAACGCCTCCAGCGAGGCGACGGTTGTACAGTCGTTCAAGAGAATAGCAACCATCTTGTCATGGTCTGCATCCATATTTCGGTCCATGATTGGAAATGTACACGGTGGCGGGTCAACAAACTTCCTTGCACATTTTGATGTGAAGGAGGAGCTGAGGAAACAGGACAGGCCATGGTTGATGGTTTTCGACAACTATGACAACTCGCGCTCATTTCCAAACATTGCCGACTTCTTCCCTCCAAGTATGTTGACCCCCATGTCTACGTAAACAGCCGCCCCAATCTCTGGGTAACACTTTCTTCTTCTTCTACTGCTAAACAGGCAACAAGGGAACAATCCTAATAACGAGCCGGGAAACCAAGCTTAGCGGAGACGGATGGGAAAGAGTACCAATACCGCAAATGACAAAGGAAGAGGCCCTTGAATTGCTTCTGCCCAACGTGGACCGCGATGCGCTCTCCAGCGACGCCAGGCACGCTTGCGACCAGGTTGCGCAGAAGCTGGGCTACCTTCCGTTGGCTATTGACCAAACTCGATGGTGGTTCTCTAAATTTGAGTTTACGTCTGAGATTGAAGAATACTCCAAACTCTTTGACGAGCACAAGAAGCGGCTCATCACAGCAAGGCCATCCGGTGCTGGCTGGGGCGAAGAGCAAAAGAATTGCTCGACAACGTACGAGTATTCCATCCAGAGCCTCGTGGACGAGGGGAAAGATGCCGCGGTCCACATACTGACCATTTCTGCCTTTCTTGGGCTTGCCAACATTCCCGAGCAGTTTTTCCAGGAGTACCACGAGAGTTGTCCTTCCCTCTCAGGCTCGTGGTTGGAAGCCCTCGGCCCTTGCCAGTGGGACACTATTCAATTTCGCACAGTCGTTGACGATCTTGGCCAGCGCGGCCTTGTAAAGGTGGCCTCAAATAACGGTCAAGTTGCCTTTTCACTGCACCAGGTCATTCAACAATGGGTGCGCTTCAGGCCCGAGTCGAGCCAGAGAGATTATCAATCTGAGGCCGCGTCGGTGCTCGCCAGCTTCATTGAAGCCAACAAGAACGCCTCCATCCCCCTTCAGATGCAAACGGATCTTCTTGCACATCTGGACGCTTGCGGCGAAGAGCGTGCCTTGTACAAGCTGAACGAGCTGCCTACATCACAGGCCGGGAGCCAACTGCCACCACCCGCCGCACTCTCTTTTGCTACTCTCTATCGACGATGCAGTCGCCTAGGAGATGCCAAATCCTTGCTGCTTGGTTTGCAAGAGGCTTGCCGCGACTCCAACATGAAGCCAAGCGACCCACTCGTTATTGATATTCAGCTGGAGCTCGGAGACACCTTCAGAGACAACTGTCAGTACGAGGAGGCAGAGGAGGTGTTCTCGTCCATTATCGAGCACGCGAGAAGGTCTAGCAAAGATGAAAGACTATGCCGCGCTCTTCTCGGGCTGGCGGATGCTGCCGGTGGCCAACTGAAATACCGAAAAGCACGCAAGCTAAGCCATGAAGCATTGGCTGTTGCCAAACAAGTTGGCGACTCTGGCCGCCTCCGGGTTCAGGTGCAATTGGTGATCGCAAAGGCAAACGGCACACTGGGGCACGCACAAGACTCCCTTTTCGACATCTGGGAGCATGCCAAGGAGGAATTCGGGCCAGGGGACAACCTTGCCTTGGATGCGGCCATGGTGTACATGGGCAACTTGGCGATGCAGGGCAAGCTCAGCGAGGCCAAGAGCCTGGGCGAAACAACCAGGCTGGTAATCGAACAACAGAATGGACCCGACCATGGCCTGACGCTAAACGCCATCATCATGCTGGGGATCTTGTATGGCAGATCTCGCTATCATGGAGACGCTCGAGCTTGCTTCACCTTGGCCAAGTCCCGGGCCAAGAAATTATTTGGAGACACTCTCATAGCAGTTTTACTTGAATTGTGGATCGGAAGCAGCTTCGCTGCCCAGGGGGACTACACAACGGCCGAGGAGCAATACAAAATCGCAAAGGCCCTGGCTGAGGAAATAAAGGACAATGTGGCGCAGAAGCGTGTATCTGCACAGCTGTTCCTGTTTTACATGACCAGGTTGCGATTTCGCGAAGCGATCCCGAAGCTTGGCAGCTTTATCACCGTGTTTTGCTTTTCAGCATTCCTGCGGGCGACCAAAGTCGCGACCATACCCGGGTTCATGTTTGTTGTTTTGGTAGCTCTTTCTTTTCTGTGGGGATACTCTGCAATTGTTGTTCTTACCACTTTACTCGTTGGCGCTGTGGCAGCACTTACTTGAGGGGATGCAGAATAACCTGCGTCTTTGAACAGCTGCCCTAGCTGAAAGCGTATATATAATGTTGTTGCCTCTCCAAAGCAGCCCTTGGAGTATATTTGCCACTTTAATTACGCCTCGTCATCTCTGACACTATAGACTGCAACGGTCAGGCGAGTATATTGACAAGTGGCTAGGAGAACTATAACAACTATCTAAAGTCGAGGAAGAAGGAGAAAAGAGAACAAGAAAAGGGTCATCTCCGCGGACCTTGGGGTTTCAGCTAGACGGCCAGCTGCTGCGATAGAGGCAGTGCCGCCACCAACCATGATGAAATCGTACTCGTTGCCACTAGAAACTGTCTCCATAGCTCAAGTCAATGTATAGGGATTATGGGACAAAAATATGAAGGAGGTGGTTTGTTTTTGGAGGATACTAGACTTGTCTCTGCCGGTATAGCAGTAAATGCCTGTCGTGTTTATTGCTGGACCTTCCGAGGTGAAGAAACGCACCATGAGGATTTATTTAACTTGTTCTCGCCAGCCATGACATGCATAGAAAGTTGCGAGGTTTGCCGAAATCCGACAGCAAGTCCGCACGTCCGGATCTCTCTGCATGCGAGACATGGCAAGCGGTTAGAGTTGCCGGGCCCGAGATGAGCTTGCGTCTCCGCATCTCGGCCGCCAAAAGTGGAGCCCGGCGCTTGCCGTTCGGTTCCAATGTTTGGCCCAGTCGGGTCACGGACGACTCTCGGCATCTGTGTGCCACCATCGGTCAAGAGTTTGTTGCCGGACCAGGCTCGACGTCTTGAAAACTGCGCCAAACACTACAAGACTTCCTTGGATTCCGGGATGACAATCTTCAATTTTGGCCGCGGGTTCAATCGGCATATTCAACTTGCAGCATCGCTGGTTGTGGAACCAAGGTGCTTCATCGGCAAACAAATGACAATAACACGGAAAGACTCCATAGTAAGCGGGCAGTAGCAGTTTCAATCTTGCTGGGGATAATTCCTCCAAAGTCGGATGAGTATATGAGGGCGACCTGTTGAGCTCCCAGACAGGTGAAAATGGTAGTCATATCAGTCACCCAGCTCCTCTTGTATATCCCTACCTCATTTAGTACTTTACAGTGCAAGCCTTCAACACAAGTCCAAGCCGGGATTTACTCTGGCAGAAGGCAAGATGGATTCCCCTGTGCCCAATCTCGAGCGTCTCTTACCAAGTCGCCTAGGCCAGCCGCTCTCGGATCCCTCCGTCAGCACAACCTTGCCCGTCTTTGGAGGCGGAAGCTTGACTACCTTGGGCGATGCGCTTCTTCTGGAGACACTTCAGCAGAGAGCAGATCCCAGAGATGATGTGTAGCAACCGCATTCCAACCCGCTAACTGAGCGCAGTGTCGTGCATGCACAGGCGGCCGGAGCATGGGGCGAATTCAAAGTAGCCAACGACAGGATATTGCGCCTGACAGCGGCCAAGTTTCTCAGCTGTCCCGCTGTTCCGCTTGAGCACGGTCAGGCCTGAAAAGGGAAGCGCGAATACAGTCCGTGATGTTCGGGGCTTCGCCGTCAAATTCTTCACCGAACAAGGCAACCTTGACATTGTCGGCAACAATATTGCAAGTGCCGCCTCCGGTCCTCAGTTCTGGGACTTCCACGTCAGCCAGCCGGAGAGCGTCCACGCCCTAATGCACCTGTTTGGCACCCGCGGCCTGCCCGACTCGATTTGCCGCGTCAACGGCTTTGGCGTGCGCACGTTCAAGCTCGTCGACGACAGCGGGGCCTTTCGATATTGCAAGTTTCACTTCCGTCCTGCGCCGGGCGTGGGCCATTTATCGGCCCGCCAAGCTGAGCGGATGGCGGGCATGGACCCTGATTATCACGCAAAGGACCTCTGGGACGCCATTTCCCAATGGGAACTTCCCCGCCTGGACGCTATACGTGCAAGTCATGGAACCCAGCCAAGCCGAGCACCTCGGCCGGATGGTGTTGGACATCACCAAGGTCTGGCCGCACAAGGAACTTTCCCCTGATCGAAGTCGGGCGAATGACTCTTCGGCAGAACTTGCGTGTGCCCTCAATATATTTACGCCAGGCGCTTTGCTGACTGGTCCGCAGCCCAAGAACTTCTTTGCCGAGATGGAACAGGCTGCCTTTTCGCCACCTAATCTCGTTCCAGGCATAGCGCCAAGGGTGCTGTTGCAGCGGGTGTTTGACGACGCCGAGCGAGAACTCTGGGTATCAAATGCCAATGAGACGCTGGAAAGTGTCCCGCCTCCTTTGAGGGAAGCCGTGCAAACAATGTTTAGCCGGGTGCATGCACAGATTGGAAAGAGGCTGTCTGCTCGCCATGCCGGAAACTCACATTTATGAATGCAATAGGCACATGTAAGCAACTACATGGTATCGATGAATTGATACAAATAAGCATAAACACACAACCTTAGGTATATGTGTATACTACTGGGACTAATGCTATCAGGCTTTGGCAGCCGCGTAATTATATTACAACTGAACCACACCAGGGGTATCTGTGTCATCAAAGAGGTGGCGCGGCCAAAAGACACCAGACCCGTCAGAATGCAGAGTTGGGCACCGGAACTCCTGACTCGCCTACATCTCAAGCAACGCATTCTTGAATTCCTCAAAGTTATTAGGCACGCCGACTCCCGTGATCGCATCGTATCCTTTGGTTGCGGGCCAGCCTCCAGGCTGCTTGCCGTCCGAAAAGACGCACGACAAACTCACCCCCGTGGTGATGTCTTGCAGGACATCCCGAACCCTCTGGGAGTACAATCGCCCGTTCAGCCAGCCCAACACAGACTTGCCCTCGCGAACGCGTGCATCGTTGATCAAGGCAATGATGCCCGCGACAACTGGCGTACTGGCACTTGTGCCCTTGAGCATCAGGGGACTTCCATTGATAATCGTGTTGAATTGGGTACCTATGGCGGAAATGTCTGGTAGAACACGCCCTTCTGTATTGTAGTAGTTGTCCAAGTGCCCGTTCAAAGCAGCCATGTACTCTTGTGCAGCGGCTTCTTGCCACTCCGGTCGAGCAAAGTAGTCGGAGAATCCACCAGAGCTGAAGTCTGAGCCATCTGGCTGTTCCTGGCCATTGTTCACGGCGCCGACAGATGTGACCCAGGGGCATGAAGCTGGAAATGTTGCAATGGTCATGTCCCTGTTGCTCCCGTCGTTGCTGCGGCAAGTAGCGTTTCTGCCACCCTTGGCACCACCGTCGCCCGAGCCGCTGAGAACAGAAACGCCGCGAGCAGCAAGCATTCCAATCTCGTTGCAGACCTTGATAGCGTACGCCTTTGGCACAGACGGCTCGTCATCTGCGTACGAAATGGAGAGCACATGTGGCAGCTCCTTGTCTGGCTTGGCCGAGAGGTACTGGAAAAAGTCGAGATAGGGCTCATTATCGTCCAGCTCACCGGGAAGTGCCTTGCCATCGTTGCCAAGCTTCACACCACGGCCGCCAGTTGAATAGTAGACGACGTTTGTGGGGTATCCCACGGCCATGCCAAACTGAATGTCGAGGTTGGCTTCGGCTCCGGCGGTTCCAGGATCCTGCTTGTTTTCTCCACCCTTGACATATTTCACGGTGAAGTTGTAGCCGGCGTCGACCAAATCTGGACGCGAACGCTCAAAATTTTGCGTCATGTCGGCATAGTTGGCCCACTGCTCCAAGAAACCCGCGATGCCGAACCGGATAGGGGACTTTCCGTCAGGCGTGGTGTAATTGATGCCGTAGAGCGCATTGATGCAGTCGAGCGTGGTTGTAGGTGAGCAAGCAATATCACGACGGTCAAGAGTCTCCAGCTTGGACACTGGCGGCGGGGCAGTGAACACCTCATGTTCAGGCGTCATGAAGTTGGCAATGGGGTGCACAAAGTCTATAGCCTTGGACAGAGAGTCGGGGACATGATACTCGGTAGTTCGCAGAATGGGCTTCTTGCCTTGGAATGAATACCGGCGAAGCTGCGTGTCAAGCAACTTGTCTGCCTCACCAACCGTGGTAGAAACATGGATCCAGTCCCTGTCCGCCTTGACCTTGTCGATGCCGTTGCTCGACAACCACTTCATGACGAGGTCGACATCATGCGCGTCGGGTGTGCGGAGAGCGGCAATTTCACTTTGCGGCCATATCTTGTTGGAGAGGACCTTGGACGCCAACATGTGCATCTGTGGTTGTCGCAGCGCGATTGAGAAGCGCATTTCTGTAGAGGCATCGGGAATTTCGTTCATCATCTGCCATCCCTCGGGAAGTGCAGTCGTCTTTTCAAGACACACGGCGCTGGCCCCGAGGCCGGCAAAGGCCCATGCCGTCATAACCAGCAGATTGAGTGCCATGGCGTGAGAGTTGATTTGGAAGAAGATGAGCCCGACGACAATGGACTCGCGGCGGCGACGAATACAAGAGGCGTCGTTCATCTCGAAAGGGGCTCCTGCACTTTTATTCCTAGCGAGACGGCAACTTCATCTCCTTCTGCTCGGCCAATGAGCACCTCGTACGACGCAATGGACCGCGGTGCTCATGCTCTGTCTAAGACACTTCCACTGGGGCTAGAGCGGCCGTGCAGTTGTGTACCTTCTCCCTGGACCGTGTGGAATTCCAGCCCAGGCAGGAGCCTCCTGTTAGGCCCCTGAAGATGACCGGGTCCCGATCTACAGCCATTTCGCGAAAAACAAAGGGGAATATTATTGCGATATTGCGTTGTATAACACTATCGGATCCTGATGGAGCTACAGAGGATGTGAAGCGCACAATCATCAATCATGGTAGCAAAACACACTTGAACAAACTTGACTCTGTGGTTCCTGGTCCCCACCTGCCCCCACACCACCAACCTGTGGGCTGGGCCGCGAATCGGCAGTGCCCCGTTCTTGCCCTTGTGCCAAGTCGCGCGTTTTGGCGCGGGACTCCAAGACAGTTGGGACGACAGGTTGCTTGATGGGGCTTGCCACAGGTATTCAGCCAAGAGTTGTGCCGATTACTAGGTGGCCAAGGCGGCCCGGGTGGCACAGCTCTTGCCAGCGGGTGGAATGGCACAACCCCAGGATCGCGCCTTGGCACAATTCTGTTCCTGGCAGGATTCCAGTTTCCGCATCTTGAGACGAGGTTGCACATGCGCCTGCAAGGTCGGGTCATGGGCCTGGCCAACTATTGGCTTTCCAATACTTGGGCACTCGGTAGTACTCTGTGAGCATCCTGCTTTGTTTATCCCATTGGCTGTGGATAAAAGGGAAGAAACAGTTTGCATCGCACTTTCCTTTCCGACACGGCCACCTTGTGTGATGGTCGCGCCTGCCTGTCCTGGAGGAGTTCACACTCTTTTTGTCGCCTGACGACTACCATACCTACAGTGGGGTGTACTCCGTATCAGCGCAATCAAGGATCTGGGCCCACATAAAAATTCTCATGGTGCACGGTGCTTCGCTGAAGCGACCCTCTCTCCAATCCACAATCCGTTTTGTCATTATTAACGGCCTCGATTTTCAACAAGTTGAAAGCAATTTGGCGCAGTGGAAGCGCGCCGGGCTCATAACCCGGAGGCCGTACGATCGAAACGTACAATTGCTAATTATCTCTTTTTTGCATATTTCCCCTTTTGCTTGCTGGGGCATGAAACATGCGATTCGTGCTTGGTGTTTTTTTTTTCCCTGTCCACAAGCCCTTTTTTTTTGAGGAGGCCGTTCAGTCTTGCTTTGAACGTGGGGCAACTAAATCCGAGTCCTCGATCTTGATTTATTCGAAGCCTGGCTAGCAAGTTGTTAGTATTGACTTGGGTTTTATACACTCTGAGCCCCGGATTCCCTGTCATGCGCCAGGCTAGTGGAGTGTATTCTTGAATTATGAAGAATCCCATTTCTTCAACTCGGAGGAAAACTCGTCCCGTGGGCGGGGACGTAAGTTGTGCGGATGAAGCTAGTCCATTTCATGTTGCCAAGTTTGTTCTTCACGTTGTTCAGGCTCGGATTATCGGTCGTATCCTTTCACAATATCAGGAAGGAACCATTACACGTATATAGGCACGGCCGTCTCTCTTTCCCTCTATCCCAGTTTCCAACTCTATTCGCTCGCCCATCTACAGACAGCCCTTGCTGCTTTCACCAGTAGCTCCATTATCAGGAGGACATGACCATGACTGATTCTAATTTTATGAATGTGCATTCCGGGCCAGACTCGGTGAGGAAGTATTTCGATCCCGAACGCCAACCGCCGTTGCCTCTAGTCGAGATCCCACAATGCCTCAATCCCTTCAGAGTTGACGGGGTGCGCATCTACGCAAAGGTGATGTCGATGCATCCAGCAACCAATGTCAAGGTTATGCCAGGTGTGTTCCTGCCTCCCTCTCACATGGCCTATGAGAACTCTGAAAGAGATTCAAAGAAACATCGTCGGCTTCAAAATAGGATGACTCCGCACGCTTATCGTGTGACTCAAGCTCTACTTGATATTCCGCGTGAATTTGCATCTTGATCGCTGCACGCTTTGATCTAGATTTCAGACTCACCAGCCAAGAGCTTTCTCTGTCATAGGTGCCAACAGAGTGTTGAACTAACTATAGGTTAGGCATTACAATACAAACCGTGACAGGTATTTTGTTAGGCTCGGACCACCCCAACCAAGCTGGGGCCCCAAGAACTCAATGTCGGTGGTTTCGTAGTCCCCAGTTCAATCGCTGTCGTCCTTTTTGTGCGGGAAATCTGGGTAGGTTGGTTGCAGTCTCTCTTTCCGCTCGCAGCAGCTTTAATTGAGATGTGCGTGCCAATGAATTACGAGGATCAAGGCTCCATTTTTAGGGCCCTGAAGAGAGGGATCAAATGAACCATTTCACCTCTGCAAGGCAATTCGGATTAATGCTCGTAGAATTGAGGATACCATAGCAGCGAATCCTTACTACCGTATTAGAGACCAACAGCTGAATATCTGTACATGATTGGCGCATTTTTTTCGCCAGCGTTTGCAAGTTCTCGATATATTGTGCATCTTTTCCTCCGTGGTTGAGGAATGGGAATCCTGGCCACGAGCCGCCCTGAATGAATGGGGGGGCTCAGTTACGTTGGGAGTTGGTCTTTTCAAAGAGGCATCGCGGCCGTCATTGGGTGGTCTGTTGGTCGCGCCTTGTCTCCCTTGTCCTGCGAAAGTCCGACGTGACTTGTGGATTTCTGTCAATTTCTTCCCACACCAAACTCTCCTTGCCTTGCTCGACTTTTCTCCCGACTTGAACTTGATGCGTGCCACAGGAGCTCCCTCTCCGAATCCTTGCACCAACAACCCTTCCTCAGTGTGCGCGGTCTCCCTCACGCAGTACCACCACACTTCTTTTGTCCCCTCACAGCCTAATAAGGACACCTAATAATGACTGGACACTTTGGCGCTTGTCGGACTCCACCCGCACTGAATTACCGCCCGCCTCACCCTGTACACTGCGCCTAACGGGCATAATGAGTAGCTAACAGTCGGTGTTAATGCACCTAAATCTAGCCGCATTCGCTAAATTCTCTTTCCTCATGAGAAACGAACAGCAATAACAGCCCCTTGCTGGCTTCCAAGGAGAAAAAGATGTATTACTACACAGTCTCCCCTTCTTGCACAAGGCAGCCGCGATGTACTTTCACACTTATCATATTTTTGTCTTTTAAAAAATAGAGGTCCCTGGTCAGATAAACGTGAAAAGCAGCTGTCTTGTTTGTGATTCTAATTATTCGCCCAGACCTTGTTAAATTTACACGAAACGCAACCGACATATTGAACTCTTTCCTTCAATAACCGCCTTAAAACATAATTGAAAAGTCTTTACTAGACTGTAAGCTCACTGCTCATTCTGTATTAATGGCTCGGGCTAAAGCTATAAGCATACAGGCCCAAGCACGCGAAATGTGTCACTGGCTGATTACTAGATGCAGTTCGTGCGATTTGGAAATATCGCGGATACGGCCGTCAGACTGTGGTCAGGGGGATCATCATGCTTACCATGCTGCGTCAACGGTTGATATTAATCGATCCACGAAATGCGCGGCCTGCGCTTATCCGACTCCTCCATAAGATGTGTCTTGGGCCATGCAAAGAAAATTGTAGCACAGGGATGATCAAAGACGAAGTAATACACTATGTTAACCGCCGCTGAGTATACTCCATATAACAACGCAAACATATTCAGATACAGACAGTCTGTTTAACTAGTGTTCGAGGGTTCGTATAAGTCGGGACTTTTCCGTTCGCATGATCGGCGTAGAAAGGTGCTCTGCTTCCGACGCCGTTGTTGTCGTGGAAGTCTCGGATCGTCTTGTTGACCATTCTCTCCAAGGGCTCATCTGCAGCTATTGCGACCTCATCATCCCTAAGATAGACGGCGATAACTGCCATGTCATTCTCGCCAGGAAGATGCGCCTTCTCTGGGCTATAGGTGTGGTTATTTATGTCAAATACAATGTGTATTCGGTTCCATCGCTCAATGGCAACCAAAAGAGGCGTAGTCTCGGCAGATTGGATCAAGCCACTTTTGGCAACCAGATGCAGCGCCTCCAATATTATTTTTTCAGGGAAATCCCACGCTAGGGCATATTTATTATTCTTTTGCGAGATGGAAACAAAAATTCGCGTCGCCTTTGGCGTTTGCATGTTGTAAAAGTCGGCAAGGAAGTGATGTTGGAGAAGGTGGATGAAGGTGGATAAAGTCTGGTGCGGGAAATGGGGCAGGCTAGAGAAATTACGGTGCCTAAGGCAGATCTGGCAGGTCACATTGACACATGGAGCGTGGTGCACTGTACAAATGCCGGGGAACGAGTCCCTGGGGCCGCGCGAGTACATACTTACTACTCACTGATGAATGAAGTCAAGTTTCCGTACCTCGCTGCCATGGACGCACTGGAAGAGGCTGGAGCAAAGGCAGTCGTGCAGTCTTTCATTGGATCTCACCAGCCAGGGTATTGTGTGCGGCCCTTCTTCTGGCTTCACCCTGCAAGGGCTGTTCCAACGCCTGGCCAAGAAGAAGCAAGAAGGGACACTGTCGCAGTTGGCTGGCCCTGATGGCGAGATCAAATGCGTCTTCACTTGTTCACATCTTCCTTGCCAGTATTTGAATGAGCACTTTCAGAATCTTGGTCCGGAAAAGTCCAGCCCCGTCAAGAAACGAGGTTGAGCCCATGACGCCCCATACTTGTGTGGGTGATCAATGACTGATTGGCAACGCAGAGGCTTCGAAATGTCGACCTTTGATATGACTATGCGTGGGAGAGAAAAGCAGTTGACGCACTGGCCGACTTCTTCGCAATGCAGCCAGCAGATGGGGGGTATAGCGTGCTCTCGCTTGCTGCTGGAGGCCCAGCGGAATTGGACAAGTATCTCATCGCCAGGCAAAATATCCAGGGTCTGGATTTTCGCCGTGCTGTTGATTTCAACGCTTTGCATTCGCCCAGCTCGGTCAATATTCCGCTTAACACTCTGAAGGACGGGGCATCTCATGGCAGTCCTCTTGCCAAGCCTGTGGATGATTGCACCATGCTTGAGGAGCTGTGGTTAGAGCTTGAGGCGTCCAGTCATGCAGCATCTCGGGAGGGTTTGCGGCCTTGTCAAAAGTCGAGCTTCCCACCACTGGTACAGCCCAGCAATCAGGTCATGTCGTCTCGGTTGAGGCCTGAAAAGGTCCAATAGACCATGAAGATTTGAGTCTGGATGGGGTCCATGCCGCACCAGACGCATGTTCTTTTAACTTTTCTGCTCATCTTATTATTCGACCTCGGTCGATGGGAGTTTGTTCAGAATAGCATTGGGCTTCTGGGACATTTGCTTAATTGTCTTCCTCTGCAGTCATCCATTACGACATTCATTTAAGAGCAAGAAACTAGCATCGAGGCGAGCAGTGGGCGTCAACCCGGCTATCCAGTGCGCGAAAAGCCACGTTAGCCACGTTACGCACTTACAAAGAGTTTTCCATTTCGTCTTTTATTGGGAGCATAAAAAATAGCGAATATGGGGGGATAGGACCTGGAGGTGCAGTGGGAATCTTGAGGTTCTGGCAATTTCAACAATGCAGATATACCAACGGAGCATCATGGTGGTGGTTGAAGCGACTCGACGTTCGGAGCCAGTGACAATTTCAACTTTATGCTGGCACACGGACGGTGATGCGTGTCTCCGAGACACTGAGACGAGCAGTGGGCGTCTTGCAGATGTCCTTGCTGGGCATTGGCTGAGGCAGAGGAGTGGCCAGGGAAAACAAAGTCGTTTTCCTTCTCATGACTCATTTCTCCATCCAACGTCGGTGTAGCAACGGGACGTGGATTCGACTATTGATATCAATGGCCTCTCTTTACCTACGAGGCCAAAGGGACCAGAAGCTAGCACTTGGTGGCCCCCGGCTGGGGTTTGCCTCAACCTGACAAGCTTGCACATTTGGGCGGGCTTGGTCTCGTCCGAGTCGTCGTGAACTCTCTGTAGTCGGTTCCATCAGTATACGTGAGCGTGATTCCACGTCAGCAGACTTTGAGCGGCAGCTCAGGTGTCTCGACGTCTCGACGTTCCACTGTCGACGGCCAAGCCAGTTATTTCGTGAATGAGCCCCTGGGCCGAGTTTTCTTGCATTGCGGCAGAACCTGCGACGCGGCAATGACAGTCTCCTGAACACGTTGCTTATCGAATTGATACACCGCCTCGGTGTTGATGCCCCATCCAATATATGGGATGGGTTCCCGCGTTGAACAGCTTGTCCCATAGACCAGGGACGAGATTGAAGGTGGCGGAATTTCAGCTTGGTCCATGACAGCCCAAACAAGAGGGCAGGCAAAGCAGAGCTGGCAACGTGACGCATGTCTTGGTCTCGCGCCCCCTTTCAACATGGCTCATGGCGGCCTCGGGTGACTATTTTTGGTGGCGCCGCTGTTTCCGCAGACTACATGAAAAGCCACCAGAGGGGCTTGCGTGGTGGGAGCGACTTGTCCGCGCCTGGCTTGATTCGGCTGAAGGGTCGTGGACAAAATCGTGGTTGGTGGTGACGGTGTTGCTGTTTCTCCCCGTCAGCCCTGCTCACATCAGACAACATCTCACGGCATCCGACCTGAAGGAAAGGGTCAAAGGTTGATGATGTTCACGCAAAAAGCGTCATTTCACACTGGCTAGGACATGTCACCAATAGATGGCTCCAAGAGCGTCCGTCGGCAAGGACTAGCGAAAGGCACAAGGACGCTATCGAATTGTCGAGATGTCGATGGCCAGCTGAAGGCCAATTCGGCAAAATCGCATCAGCTTAGGGAATACATATTACAGGCCTGACATGGTCCTCAGCCCCAGCCTCAGCTATGTTTATGCCATGCGTCATCTCCACAAGACCCCCTTTCCCGACAGCGCGGTTCCCGTCCATTTTCAGCAGGCGGCAGAATATTGAGGCTCGATTTTCAATGCAGAAGCACGATTGACGGCGGCATCGAAATGGTGCGTTGCCACTCGAGTCCCGACGAGCCTAGATTGCCAGACTAGCAGCGGAGGCGGGTGATCCCCTGTCGCCTTGACATCCGAGGGGTTTCTTTTCCTTTGTTCTTTGCCGCATTTCACGCAACGACCACATGGCAGGCACTGGCCCAAAGCAGCAAGTTGGTCGGGACGACCGACGAGGCTCCTGCGAGGGTGAGGGGGGGGGGGGGGGGGGGGGGGAGGGAGGGAAGCAAAGATGGAATCTGTCAATCCTTGAATATTGTTTGTGGAAAAGTGGCGTGCACAGTATTAGAATGGGCTGGCGGCGCGGCCCAGGTGTGAATGGTGTTCGGGGCGGCCAGCAACAGCAACCCAAGGCTTGCAGAATTCAGCGGGCGGACAGCTCTTTTTTTGGTCTGCATGCAGTGCAGTGCTCTCAATTTGTCGGCACCGGGGCCACAAGGGCAGCGCCAGGCACATCACATCAAGGCGAGGGGGGGTGCCGTCGCGCCCAAGTCGACGTCGTGTGACGCGGCATCGAGGCATCAAAGTTGTGCCAGTGCCAGTGGGCTGCCACCCCCCGAGCCTGCAGCGCCTTTGTCGAGGCACGGAGCGGCTATGGGGCTGTGGACCCCCTCCATCCTCTGCACCGTTGGGTGGTGCGTGGCGGGCGGCGATGCGAGCAACATGGGGGGGGCGGGGGGGTCCGCATGGGTGTGACCATGGGATGGATGGACAAGCCCGATGCCCACTTGTGGAAGCGAAACATGAAGTCGTTGTTTATTGAACGAGCAGCTGGGGCATTTGAGCATCGCCGGAAAAGGGAACCAGCGTGGAAGGGTTAAACGGTTGGGCCGGTTTCCTGTCTCCCTCTCATTTTTTATTTATTTATCTATCAAGAGCCGTCCGTCGATGGGTGCCTGCTCTCGCTCGCTTCCCTCCCTTGGACTAGAAGCGCCGCCTTTGCAGTCGTCCGTCACACAAGCTGCACCTCCAACACGGTTGGAAATCAAGCAACACTGCGTTGGGCCGTCGATCGGTTCATGAAACCGGTTTTCCTCCTTCCCTTGTCCCTTGTTTGCCGTGCAGAAAGGCTGAGGCCCGGGCCAAAGATACAAGACGGCCGTCTCCAAGGTGCCCGAATTTGCCGCCGCACATGACATCTTCATCCTATGATACTGTCTCGGCGCCTGACGCAAATCAACACACACACAGCCCGCCCGCTGCCACGGCTCCCTCCCGCCCTCGTCTTGTCTAGGCTTTTTTCTTTTATTCCCTTTTCCGCCGTTTCCTTCTTTTCCACCCGTCAGGCCCCAGCAAATGTCCAGACCGCGGAGCAAGAGGCACGCACCTGAACCTGGACCTGGACCTGAACCTACAAGCCCAACGACGATGGCTTCAGCTACACCGCCAGCGCAGGTCCGCCGCATGGCATCGCTCACGCAGCTCTTCTCGCGCAGCCGGCCGACGCCCCCAGAGACGCGATTGCAGGAACAGACGCGCCCGGCCACAGTCTACGTGCCGACGCACGCAGCGGCGAGCTTTGCGCGAACCGTGTCGCCGCTGTCGAGCTGGCGCATCGACGAGAGGGACGAGCTTGAGACGCTGGCACGTGGAGGCGAGGAGGAGGCGGGCAGCACCCGCTCCGCAGCCGGGGCCCGCGCCGGCCGCCGCCGCACCACCACCACCACCACCACCGCACGCAAAAGCGACTTTGCCACAGGCGGCGGCGGCGGCGGCGACGACTACAAGAGCTTCCTCGCCGACGCCGAATCCAACGACCGCGCCTTTCGCGCGCGCTGGGCCCAGAGGGAAAAGGAGCGCGAGCGCGAATGGGCCGCCAGCAACATGGCCAGTCTGCCCCACGTGCGCACCGCCCAGCGAGACAGCGCCTACTACTCCGTCGCCTCTGCCTCGCCGAGCAGCGTGAGCGGGAGCGCGCCGCAAAAGCCTGCCCCCGTGCTGTCTGTCGTGCCCGCGCAGCCCCCGAGTCGCAAGCCCAGCAAGACCCTTGGCCGCCGCATCTCAGAGTACTTTAAGCCGCCGCCGCCCTCTGAAAGGCGTCCGACGGCCATGACATGAGGACACCACCGCTCCTCTTTTTTTTTAAGCTTTTCATTTGTTCCTTTTTTTTAAACCAAAACAAGCAGACGGGGCATTGGGAGCATTCGTCAATTTTTTTTGTCATCTTTTTTGATACAACGGAGTACTGGAGACGGGGCTACCCAGCCGGGATACATAATGGTCACCACGGGGCGCAATACTTGGCATGGCGGGAATACAGACAGGCACACGATTTGCATTGTACACGGCGGGCAAACCCCCTCTTCTTGCCGCCATCTCTGATGCGAGTACCACTCTTCCAGGGTACCCAAAGAATACATACAATTCCTGCCCAGACGCGCGAAAAAAAAAACCAATAAAAAGTGACATGTAGACTGGCACCATCAGTCCCTTGCATGCGTATATGAACCTAAATAATGATGATATCCCAACCTAAAAGGGACAAGACAAATGGTAAAAGATGAAGAAGCCAATAGTCGACGGGGCATAAAGTTTCAATGGTTTGCACCCGCGTCTCCACCTTGACGGGACACACGTGTTAAAATGGCGAGGGTTACATTCCTCGCGGAAACGATGATCCAAAAAGAGTAAAAAATGTGGCAAAATGTAGAAAATAAATGCACGACGGCGGTGTCGTCGTGGGGACGGAGCAAACACAACAAGAGGTATCCCTGATGAAAAAAAAAATGCAAACACTTTCCTTATGCAATGTCGTGATACTTCGTTACAAAATGACATGTATGCTGAAACCTCGGTGTGCAACTTTAAGAGGGCCGGGCAGTCCCGCTGAAGAAGTAGGTCGAGGGGACGGGATGTTCGGGCCTGCTATATTCCCATGGCGCGGGCTAGTCGGTTACGGGCAGGCGGCAGCTGAATCTCCTCGTCGTCGGAGCTGTCCGCCAGCTCTGCCCCTGCGCGATCCAGCATCCGCTCAATGTCTTCGTCCCTGAGAACCTTGCGGGCGGTGCCGTTACCAAGGCCGAGCCCGCTGGGCAGTGACAAGGTGGTCCTGTGACGGCGACTTGCCAAGCCCGTGGCCTGGCGTTTGGGCGTCGACTTGTTGAGCCCCGTGGTGCTGTGCTGCTGTTGCTGCGGCGGGTCCAGGTCCATGGGCGACGCCGACTTGTCAAATGCAATCCTCTTGGCGGGCAGGGGAGGCCGGTTTGCTGGCAGGCCGCGCCGTGAGCCCGACGGTAGGGCGTGTCGTTCGCCAGTGCTCCTGGGCGGGGGCCTTGACTGCGGTCCTGGCGAGCCTGATGGCGAGAAGCCGTGTTTTAGGTTGGCCGAGTTTCCGGGGCTGCTCATGAACAAAAGCGTTTCAATGGCGTCTTGCTCTCTGATGTTCTTATGGTGTGGTGAGTACATGTTGGTATCCAGGTGGATTGGGGGTCTTGGGAACCCGTTGCTGATGGGCGTCGTCTGGACAGACTGTTGGGGGGACGCCGAGTGCGAGTGGGAAAGCAGCGTGGGCGTATATCGAGGGTTGGAATTGCGCCGCGGGTTTGATCTCGGCGCAGGCATCGAGGAAGATGGTTGGATGGAGGCAGGCGGAGCCAGAGTCGGCCTGGTGGAATGGCCCGATGGTGGAGAATTGGACTTCCGCCTCAAGTTGATGGGTTCGTTGGCAAAGTGAACCTGGGAAGAAGGCGCACTCACGGCCAGACGTGGGCTGGCAGAAGATCCGCTTCTTCGGTGGACGGTGGACGTGCTCGAGGTCGGCGATGCAGCCTGCGAGGCGAGACTCTCGACCTCGTCCAGGCTTCTGGCCTGCCATCCATTGTTCACCTTCATCATGGCATACGACAGTCTCGTCCTCAACTCTGCCGAAAGCTGTTTAAAGTCAGCATCTTTCCCTGAACGGTAAGACGACTCTCCCACGCCGGCACAAACATACCTCTCCTATCGTGCTTCCTGTCGTTGAGGCGACGCTGATGGCGCTCGTAGTTCGGGAATGTCCTTTTACCGGACTCGTGCTCCCATTGCGAGCCTTCACTTCCCCGTCGGCCATTCTCTTTCTTGAAGCTCCCGAGGGATCTGGACCTAGTCGATCCTGAACAGCGGCAATAGCAGACAGCTGGTGCAGTTGGCTATTCTGGCCCGGCACATTCGAGGGCGCGGCCGGCCCGACGTTGGCATATCTGTCTTTCAACATGGCGGCTACTTCTGCGACCGAAGGACGATCCATGCCGCCGCTGGCATCGCTACCAGGAGGCGTGACCACCTGGTCTGTTGCAGACGTCACATGCGAGGTCTGCGAGTTGCTCATGGACTGCGTCTGGCTTTGCGAAGACGTGGTGCCGCTATCTTGTCCGCAAAGTGCCAGGTCCTCCCGCCGATGCGCATGCTGCGACGGTTGAGGCGAGTCAACGTCCATGCCGCCAATCACTCCTGAGGTCTTCTTTCCTGGCGGTATTCGATTGTATATCGGCGGCTAGGTGCTAACCCGAGCCAAGGCAGCGCTATGGGAGCCTCGCCGCGCGTTCAAGTCAAATGTTTCAACCCACACGTTCTTGATGTCTCAATGTTGCGGGCTGTCCAAACTCGTCTCGATGGCATGTACTGTTTTCTTTCCCCTGGCCGCCTACGTGTACGCTACGGTGCGATGGTCGTGGCGCGAGCAGAAGGCCTGTCTGCGTGCTTGCGGCGGTGGGTGCTGCGACGGGCAAGTTGGGTCGCGTGCAGTCAGTCCTCGTCTCTCTATTTTTTTGCCTCTGGGCGGCGTGGCCAAATGCTTCGCGTTCCCGGCAGAGAACAGGCAAATGACAGTAAAATGAGCGACAGGGTATAGATGCCGCAGACGGCAGCGTTTGTTGGTTCTCGCGGCGGCGGCGGTGAGGTGCAGAGTGGGAGCCTGTGGGCAAGACGTCTGGTGGGCGCCGACTTGTCGTCAGTCGTGGCCTGCTGACTCTTCAACCGAAAGACGGGCTTCCTCTGCTCTTACGCGGTCAGTCGCGACGGATGCGGGATCTGGACAAGGCGGGATCAGGATTCGTTGCGTGGCGCCCGCGTCCGCTGCATGGGGTACAAACCTTCATGGGTCTTAGTACTCGGCCTTTGGGCGCCTGTCAGCGGGGTCTTCAGGTAGCTCTGGAGTAGCTGATCGATTCAATGTTAATGTTGATTTGTGGTGCGACCCGATGCAGGTGTGGGCCGCTAACCACCCACTGAAGACCGCTGGAAGGTTCAACTAAGGTTTGCGCACTTCGGATGGCAACAGCCGCTGCTGCCCCTCCAGTTGGCCAAGGTTACAGGGCTGCATTTCATGTCATTACTCTCGAGCGTCCCGCCAGAAGCGCTGCGCAGAACCTCGAGGCGCTCAAATTTTGAGTGCTCTTGGCCAGACGTAGCAGCCGTTCATATGTCGTCCGCCCGACGGTGGTGACATCAAGTGCCTGCAGCCGGCAAAAGCTCATGCAATGTCTGATTTTTTTTTGGGGAGAAAAGCCTCGTGGCTGAGAAAGGTCAAGCCGCGAGAGCTAAGTCTGCCAGCGGGGGTTTGGCTGGCTGCCACACGAGTAATGGGATTCGTGTAATCTTTCCAGAGTTTCCAGACGCAGAGACAGAGGCGTCGCTCGTCCTCGCTGCAATTTTGCTTGGCATGTTTGGCTTTTGATCTCAGTGCTCTTCTTCTCCGGTCCTGCTGCGCCAGAGCGTGTGAGAGTCCGTCGGTCGACCTTTGACCCACCAGCGAGAGGCAGTTCTCGTGGATGGCTTCTTTCCACTCCACCAGCAAACTGGATTCCAGGCTAACCCTCGAGTTTGTCAACACTCATTGAACGGGCACACAATGATTGGCACAGTGAAATAATTTGGTTGGTCCACTGGAATCTTCCTGATCTGTATCCAACTACGCTCAAAGGTCGTCATTGTCGGCGCGCTCGGACCCCGGTAAAACTCGTGGGAAACGCGTAATCACGTGCCTCTCCCCACCATCACCATCACCAGGGGGTTGGGCCGTTGATGCAAACACCACCACCGCCAGGGTCACAACTGGGTCAATGTGTTGGGTGACACTCTCACTGTCCGCAGTTGGTGGCTCCACGTATCTGAGCTTCAAAGCTTCAATGCTAACCACAGGCCGGCTCGTCCCCTCCGTCCCGATAACCATATGCGCCGCCATCTAGAATAACGTCCTCGTTGTCATCAAGATTATCCTGTACCCTTCTCCAACCCTTCTTGCGCTCTTCTCGGCTTCTGGCTGCTCCGACATCCTTGTCCTTCCCCTTTGCCTCAAACACAGGTCTCATAAGCGAGCCCAACAGCGGATTTCCGCTAAAGGCACCTCCTCCCGTGCGGTATTGTCCGGCCGTATTGCCAGATGTTTCTCCCAACACCCCTTGATCCTGCTCGCTATCCGCGTCCTCATCGGGAGTCACCGGCCTCTCAACCGCAGCCATTTTCCGTACCACTTTGCCTCCTACGAGGTCAATGCTGATGACTTGCCGACGTTTATCATAATCCGGCTGCGCATTCCATTCCATTTCTCGTAATAGCTTCTGTTGGCGTTTCAACTCCTTGGCCCGCTCCTCTGGGCTAGCCCACATGCTTCCAGTGCCGGTCATGGCTCCGGCGACGTCAAAGTCTGCAGCTTCGTCGCGGACCGTCGTTCTCTTGGCGTTTTGTGCCTGGAAATTGAGTAGCTTATCACGGTGTTCTCGAGCCTTGGCAGCCGCTTCGGACAGCGAGCCACCAGTCCTGGTATCGGCTTCGCCCTTGGCCTGTGTGAAGGGTGCTGGCTTCTTCGAAACCTCGGCTCGCCTATGTGCTGAAGCATTGACTGACATCTTCTCTCGCCCGCGCTCATCCTTGAGTTCTCTTACCATGGCCTGGACCTCATCTGAGCTCAACAGCGGCGAGCCACAAAATGTGCAAGGGCCCAAACCTTCCCTCATGCATATAACCTTGCCACATGACAGGCAATTCGGCGCTGCGCCCTGCAGAGGGTGTCGAGTTGCCACGCAGTTGCATTTCTTCCGTTTGCCGTTGTCAAGCGTAGGGTTGGTTGTGATCTCCAGGGCCCGGATGGCTGCATCCAAGTCTGCAAGAGCGGTAGATTGACCTGCCATGGGCGTCCCGCCTGCAATAGATACCTTGGTTGTGGTCGCTGGTGCTGGTTTCGGTGTTGATGCCCTTGACCCTGGATTTGACTTGGCTTTTGCTTTCGGCGGCCCATCTGATATCAGGTAGCCTGCTGAAGAGGCGTGCTGTTTAGGCTGAGGCTGAGGTTGAGGCTGAAGCTGGACGGCTGGTGTAGCTGATCTAGAAGCTTGATTGCTGCTTGGTGCGCTGGCGCGTTGCGGCATGTATTCGAAATCCTGATCTTTCTTGTATGCCTTGCTTGCTGGTCCGGCGTAATTGTCAACCCTTCTTGCTTCAGGGACATGCAGCGGTGGCTTGGCCTTCTTTTGGAAACGCTTTGCCTTGGGCACTGCATCAGGTGATTTTGCGCTACTGGTTGTGCTGGCTTCTTTTGAGGACAACTCGTGCGCAACAGTTGGGTCTTTTCTGTGGGAATTGAATGATGCAATGAAATCTACTGCAAGGGGTGAGTCGCCCAGCAGGTTGTTGAAGTGTGTGGCGGCTTCTGGCTTGGAAAGGGTTGAGGCATATTGCAAGACCTGCTGAAGTTCTTCCTCTGGAAGAGGAAGCAGTTGTGAGAGCTGTGAGAGGGACATGGTAGCGAGTCGAGCCGGGGAGCCGATGCGTCGATGTAAATGTCGAAAATTCGAGCTTTGAACCTCGCTACTGTGTTTGTTTGAGTGAGCTCAGTGCTCACCCACGCACCCCAATGGAGCATGGAGGGGCAGAGCCAAGGCCAGCATCTGGTCCACAAACGGGCTACCCTAGGGCCGTGAGTCAGACCGGACTGAAGTGCTTTCACTGCCTTCCGCTGGCTGCTTCATTTACTTATGTATGCTCTACTTGGTAATGGCTTGGCGGGCGACTTGAAGGCATCGCAAATGTGTAGAGAGGCAATTTATGCATACGTAGTCATTGCTCATATATTACCAGCCTTGTGTGAAGCTGTGCTCGCAGACCTCTCACACCTGCTCGACCGCAGACAGTCCTCGCGGATCGCCTGCTTTCCAACTCGATTCAAGCCTGGATAAAGACATGGCCCTGCAACCCGTGGATCGCTTCATCAACTCGGCCTGCTCAAATCGCCGAAGCCTCTCTGTCTTGGCACATGATGTTTGCCCTTGATTTGATCCGAAAAACGCCGAGCTATACCCGATTGGGGCCAGCTGCACCCTTGGTCCATCCTGCATGGGCTCCGATGGCCACTTTTTCTCATCTCCGTCGTATTTTTCCCCCCCGTCGTCCTCGCAACCAAAACACCTTGTCCACTTTCATCCCCGTTGCTTCTCTTTTGCACCAGACATACTCCTGTCGATACCTCGCACAATTCATCATGTTGGCCTCTAGAATCCAGCGCAGGGCTTTCTCTGCCTCTGCCCGCAATGTGAGCATTGACCACTTTCGTTGAATAGCTGCCCCTCGGTGCAACTGCAACTGCAACCCGTTGCCGCCTCGGCTAACAGACCCCTTTGGCAATAGCTTTCCAAGGTTGCCGTCCTCGGCGCTGCCGGCGGCATTGGCCAGCCTCTTTCCCTGCTTCTCAAGCAGAACCCCAAGGTCACTGAGCTCGCTCTGTACGATATCCGTGGCGGACCTGGTACGTTGAAAAAAAGAAGAAAAAAAAAACCTCGTCCTCGAGGGACGCTGCTCGAACCGCGTGCTCGATGCGCCAATTTATACCCCCCCTCCGGGCAACATATTTTTTCGTCCAAGAAAACTAAACTTGCTCCGCAGGTGTCGCTGCCGACCTGTCCCACATCAACACCAAGTCTACCGTCAAGGGCTATGAGCCCACTCCCGCCGGCCTGGCCGAGTGCGTCAAGGGCTCCGACATCGTCCTCATCCCTGCCGGCGTCCCCCGAAAGCCTGGCATGACCCGTGACGATCTCTTCAACACCAACGCCTCCATTGTTCGCGATCTCGCCAAGGCCGTTGCCGAGTCTGCCCCCAATGCCAAGCTCCTCGTCATTGCCAACCCCGTCAACTCGACCGTCCCCATCTGCGCCGAGGTCTTCAAGGCCCGTGGCGTCTACAACCCCAAGACCCTCTTCGGTGTCACCACCCTCGACGTCGTCCGTGCCAGCCGTTTCGTCTCCGAGATCAAGAGCACCGACCCCAAGGACGAGAACATCACCGTCATTGGCGGCCACTCCGGCGTCACCATTGTCCCCCTCTTCAGCCAGAGCAACCACCCCGACCTGAGCTCCAACGCTGACCTCGTCAAGCGTGTCCAGTTTGGCGGCGACGAGGTTGTCAAGGCCAAGGACGGCGCCGGCTCCGCCACCCTCTCCATGGCCATGGCCGGTGCCCGCATGGCCGACTCCCTGCTCCGCGCCGCCTCGGGCGAGAAGGGTGTCATTGAGCCCACCTTTGTCGACTCCCCCCTGTACAAGGACCAGGGCATTGACTTCTTCTCCAGCAAGGTCGAGCTCGGCCCCGACGGTGTCAAGGAGATTCTCCCCGTTGGCAAGATTGACGCTGTCGAGGAGAAGCTCCTCGAGGCCTGCCTGGGCGACCTCAAGAAGAACATCGAGAAGGGTGTTGCTTTCGTTGCCCAGAACCCTGGTAAATAAATGCGGCTAGCGCATGGGCCACATGTCCCCTCCTCTGCCTCTTTCGAGTCTCGATTGGCTTCGCAAGGCTGGATGGATATGTGACAATGTACAAAACGTGACGAAAAGGGGGTATCATGATAGCGTGACTTGCTATTAACGTCTTGTCTTGATGCGAGGATTGGCAACAACTGGGACAATACCTTTGCTTGTTTCACAACTGCCAATAGACCATTTAATTGAGTCTCTGTACCATAGTACTTGCTTGTCTGATGCGCTGCGTGATGGCCATGTACGTCTTGTAATGCAACCGAGGGACCATGTAGGTGACATTGGACAGAAAGAACATGGCGCCTCTTGCCAGAATGTATAAAATGTCTCAATTATGTTACATACGTCCGAGTTCCAAATCATGTAGAGACCCCGCCAGTATTGTTTGTTTATAATTTTTCTTCTTCTAACCCTGCCCCCGTCTAATCTGGCGACCTTTTTCGCGCCTCAGTCGCTCTAGGTTGTTCTGTTCCCTGACAAAGGAATGGCAAAATTGCACTCAACGTCTTCATGAGCCCCTACTGAGCACTGCGCCCAGCTCTCCACTCCTCCAGCTTTCTTCTCCTCTCGGCAACCTGTCTCTCAAACTCGGCCACCTTCTCCATCCTCTTGGCCTCCTCCTCGGCGGCCTTCTTCTCGGCCTCAATCTTCTTACGGGCGTTCTCGCGCTCGAGCTGCTCGGGACGTCGCTCCGCAATATCGCGAGCCTGATAGTCGCTGAACCCGGCCTTGAGACCCTTTTCAATCACAAAACAGAGCACGTAGTCGAGGGCCATGACGATTGCCATCTTCATCTTGAACTCGTCGGTGAACTTGACAAGCTTCATTTGCTCGTTGATTTCGGGCATCAGTTCCAGGGCGCAGACAAAGGCGAGGCCGGACACGGCCAGGATGCCGTAGAACATGGCCTTGTTCTCGGACAGGGATTCGCGGAACGGGCGGCCCTGGTAGTTGATTGCAAAGGTCGACACTTGCTGGATGAGCTGGAGCAGGTAGATGGCCGAGTTGAGCAGGGAGGGCTCGAACTCTGCCTCGAGATCGACAAGGCCGGACCGTCTGCGGAGTGTTAGTCGGGTTGGAACTGGCGGGCATTGGTTCAGTTGAGGGGAGCGGGTAGAACTTACGGCTCAATCTTCTCGCTGAGGCGGGCAACGTAAATGAGGGTGACGATGTGCACGGCAAACTGCCCCAGGATGGAGCCAATGATGTAGATGTTGAAGATGTTGGGCTGCGGGCGTTCCTTGCTAAGGCCCTCCACAACCTTGGCGCGAGAGATGCTGAGGAAGCAGACGGACATGAGCATACCGCTGATGGTGTACTGGGTGTCGCCAAACTTGATGCCCTCGAGGTACAGGACAGACAAGGAGTAGGCGCTAATCAGGCAGTTGAGGGCAAGAATCTTGTACATCTGAATGGTTGCGACGAGGGTGCACCGGCCTTGGCGGATAATGTTGGGAATGGCAATGACGTCGCGGAGCTTGGAGGTGAAGGGGGCCGCGACGGAAGCGTCGCCCAGCTTCAGGGTGGGCGGTTCATCGTCACCAAGCTCGGCCTCGAGCATTCCCGATGCAAGCTTGTCTGCGAACCCGGATGCCTTCTTTTGAGCCTTGGCCTGGGGCGCGCCTTGTGCATTGGCGGAGCTCTGGGCGCCGGCGGAAGAGGCGGCCTCGGCGGTGTGACCCTGCGCCTTGATGTACTCCTCGGTAGTCATATTCTTGTTCTTGGCCTCGCGCTCGGCAGCCTTCATGTAGTTGGGGTTGGTGGGACCAGGAGGGTAGAGGTGCGCAATCATGACAGGAACAGGGGGAGCCGGCTGGTTGAAGCGCTTCATCAAGTCGCACTGCTTCTGATAGACCTCCTTCATCTTGGTGTTTCTGGCGTGTTCGGCGATGCGGATGAGGTCTTCCTTGGTTCCATTGAGCAGGGCAACGCCGATGTGCGCTTGCTTCAGAGCGCCGACGTCGTTGGTGCCATCGCCAGCCATGAGGGTGTAGTAACCCATATCCTTGAGACCGAGCAGGATATCCTCCTTTTGCTTGGGCGAAACTCGGGCGTAAACCCAGGTGTGGCGCAGCAGGGAGTTCCAGCCAGCCTGGTCCTTGAACTGTGCCAGGGCATATCCGGTAACGCAAAGATCCTTGCTTTTGAGAATATCGGCATCGATGGGCTTGGTAGGGTCGACGGGGATGCTGATCTTGTCATCAACGCTCTTCCAAACAAGCCTGTTCCCGCCAACATTGTCTTCCGGCGCATCCAGAATCAGGACATCCCGGTCAACGATTTCGACCTCGCGGGCGACATGGACAGCAGTCAAAGGGTTGTCTCCGGTAATCATGACGACACGATGGCTGCTCTCGTTGAGCATTTGGACGGCCTCCTTGGCATCCTCCTTCAAAGGGCAATGCAGGACCAAGAAACCAGCAAAGTTGAGCTCAGACTCCACCTTTTCGCGCTTCAAGTCGTTAATCTTGCCAGAACCAAGCTCGGAGTCGACAGTGAGTTGCTTGTAAGCCAGAGCCAAAACGCGAGATCCTTTGCGGGTGAAGTACTTGTACGTCTCTTCATAGTCGGCGGGAACATGCACCAGCATCTTCATGATGGTCTCGGGAGCACCTTTGACGCCGACAAAAGTGCCCTTGACCTTCTTTCCAGTCTTGGAAATGCCGTTGACCATGGCAACCGAGCTCTGACGCTTGAGGGCCGAAGAGAACTGGAAGCGACGCTTGATCTGCACGGTGCCTTGCGTACCAATGTTCTTGTTCTTGCTGGCCAAGATGTCGTTGCGACCAAGACCCCAGCCTAGCGAGGCGAGGGTGGCCTTCTCCATGGGGTCGCCGACAATCTCACCCTCGTCGAGTTTAACCAGGGCATGGGCGGTGGCCAGGACAAGCTGAGTTTCGATGCTGGCCGCGGGGACTGAGACCATGGTGGAGTGGGCGCCATCAGCCTCCTTCTTATCGGCAACATCTGAATCGGCCAGGCCAAGCCCAGCAATACCTTCGACGACCAAATCTTCACCGGTGAGGGTGCCAGTCTTGTCAAAGCAAGCGATATCAATGCGGCCAGCGTAGGGGATTCGGAATGGCTCAGTGCAGAAGATGGCGAGCTTGGAAAGCGCCGCCAAACTAGTGTTGACAGCAAGGCTGAGTTCCATTGGCAATTCGGGGGGCACAACACTGGTCACAATCAAGACGCAATCAAGCAGAAGCTTGGATCGCTTCCGGTCCTTGCGAACGCCCTCATCCCAGACGTACCATGAGGCAGCGAGTGCGAAGATCAAGAGGAACAGGATGAACAAAAGGGCCTCCAAGTTGTTTGCCGAGACGCGCTCGGTGGAGTAAATCATGGTTCGCACAAGGCTGCCCTGCGAAGTCTCGAATCCAGTCTTGGTAACGATGGCCAAGGCACCGTTATCGGGAGGCGTGGGGACGTCAGACGAGAGCTTCGGTTTCTCCTGCTCGGGATTTCCGTGGGTGATTTGGAGAACCTTGGTACCGCCCCAGAGGAAGGCGTTCTTGTCGAGACCCTCGGGCTCAAGCGCGGCATCCGAGGGACGCAGCTGAATGGAGTCCTTGAGAAGAGGGGTGCTCTCTCCTGAGAGCATGGCCTCGTTGACAATTGCAGTGCCCTCGACCAGAAGCATGTCGCAAGCAACACCGCTATCCTCCTTGGTACGGGCGACGGAGACAAGGTCACCAGGGAGGAGGGCATCAGTTTGAACCTCGGTCCATTTTCCGAGACGGAAGACCCAAATGTCGTATGGCTTGATGCTCATGCCACGGAACTCGTTGAGAGTGCGTTGGCGCTGCCAAACAACGGTGCTTTCAAAGGCGACAAGCATAAAGAGCGTGAAGAGCGAATAGTACCAATACTCATCGAGGAGCCAGAGGCCAACACAGAAGATCTGGAAAACGAAGAATGGCGCAACAGCATGCTCCTTGAAGAGCTCGGTGAAGGTGGGAACGGGAATATCAAAAGTGTTTGCTCCGTAATGCTGCTCGACTCGGGTGAGCTCAGACTGTTTCTCGTGACCCCTGAAGGACTGAAAGTGGCCGATGGACGCCTTGGGTTCCGAGTCGATGTCGTATCGGAGCGCAGCGAAGGACTTGGTCTCGGTGTCGTAGAGGAAACGGCGCTTCTGGAAGAGGAATGAAGTGTTGACTTTGCCACCAACCTATCGTGTGCCGCATGTTAACTAAAGAGGCCCCTAAAGAGAACTCATGGTACGCAGTTTGCTTGGGGCTGAGGGGGGTGCGAAGCGTACCTTGTCGCGGACGAGCTTGCAAATCTCGCCAGAGCCGGCGTTGGCGATGGGAAGAACCTTGATCAGCTGCGCTTCTTCAACAGAATTGACCTTGGTGGCCTTGAAGCGAGCCTCCAAAGAGACGCTCCAATGCGTGCTCAGCCAGACAAGCGACTGGATAGTGATGATGGTGCCGCACCATACAAAGGTCCATTCTGGCGCACCAATGTGTTTCTCGTACAGGTCGGGAGTCAGGTAGTATCGCAAGAAGATGGGCCAGACGATGGCAAAGGGCCAGACGTAGGCGTGGAAATGGAATGCGAGCGGCCGCAGCAGCTCAGCCGACTTGATCTGAGGATTGTCGACCAGGGACGCCATGATGAAGACGACGACGGGCGATGCGTCGAAGTTTCGGACGAGCCGGGCGAGAGGGGCGAAGGAGAAGGTATCTGGACTCGACCAGACTCAAGGAGAGGACAAGGAATTGCAGCAGGATTGGGAGAAGAGAAACGAACAACACAGTAGCAGCCAAAAGGAGAAGGCCGCGCTGCTGTGATGTAGGGGGGGGATGAAAAGCAGACCCCTCTGACGCTTCTGATCTTGTCCGCAAAGGCGCTGCAGGGTCGTTGGCCTATGTCGCGATCTGTACTTTTCACTTTTTGCCCCATCTCGCAGCGTGGCGCAACCAATTCGTGCCTGGGGCCAAGCACCCAGCCCACAAGCAGATTTGCTCTGCGAGGTTCCACCACTGTCTACGGGGAAGTCTGCTCAATAACCACCTGCGTAGGTGGGTGCTGAGGCAGTCACAGCACGCGGCGGCAACAGCCACAGCCCGCCCGGCGATCTACAGCCAATGGGCGTCCTCTGACGCTGGCATGGCTTCTCCCCGAATGACCCCGCGTGTTTGGTCCAGAATCTACTGTGTAAAGATACCTTGGAACATCAAACGACGAATTCCGGACGAGCCAGAAATCAATGTGTGGCATTTACCAGTCATCTTTGTTCTTCAAGAACAAATAGTTGGCCAAGCTAGTACGTGAAATGCATGTCATTCAACACGGGAAGATCACAGTCAAGCCCAGTAAGGAGCTTTCCCCAAGGTACAAAATCCATCTCTCTCTTGGTGACCCCCTGGTTTGGTGTTCCATGCCCGTATACTGCCAATGTGAGAGGCCAGCAATGATCTGACTCCGATGCTCTATTCATCATGGGTATCATACAATTATTGCAAAATCGTCTACGTGCTCGTCTCATATTTGCTCCGTCGTCTGATTCGCTCACCAAACACCCAGAAGCACCACGGAATTGGCGCCATGGCGACGGTGATGAAGCCCAGCAGGCTCGTGGCCCAGCCCACTTCCAGAGCCTTGTACATTTGCAGCGCAAACAGGGGAAACGCGGTGCTCAGGAGGTACCGGCTCATCATCATGGCCCCGGACGCGGACGCAGCATACATGGGACCGTAGGCATCAAGCATGAACATGGTGGCGCTGGCGTAGATCAAAAGGGAGCTCAGCATCACGCAGCCCTGGAAGAATAGGGGCACGAACCAGTGCACCCTGTACTGAGCGGTCCAGGCCGCGATGAACAGGCTGGTCGGCAAGAGGAGACTGCCAAACATGGCGCCGACGAGACGGTGCTCTGACGGCAGAGGCTCCTCCACGCCGTCCTCGTCCGGCGGGTGCGTCTCTCTCCAAAGGGCCAGGCGCCTTTGGTAGTAGTTTAGGTCGATGAGAACCAGAGGCGCCGAGGCGACGAGGGTGCCGGTCATGAGACCCAGGTACGAGAGCGACTGGCCCCTGCTGCTGAAGCCGTAGTACTCTCGGAAGATCCACGGCACCGCAATGACAAAGGTGTAGAGCAAGCCGTAGAGGAAGCCGTTGTACAGACTAATCAGGGTGACGATGGGCTCGGTAAACAGCATGTGCAGCGGGCGCTGGATCAAGACGGTGGCAAAGTAGCGAAAGGCACGGCCGGGCGACGTCCTCTGCGACGACGTGTCGAGGCCGAGGCGGATGGCACGTCTCCTCAGTATCACCTTTTTGTACGTCTCGGGGGTAAAGCACACGGGGATGTAGAAGCCGACGGCCATGAAGACGGCCGTCCACTGCGTCCATCGCCAGCCGCCCGCCTGGACGATGAAGCCGCCCATCAGCGGGCCGAGGGCGGCGCCGAAGCTGGGCAGGGTGTAGTAGACGCTCAGGCTGACGCCCCGGAGGCTCCCAGAGGCAGAATCCATGATGGTGGCGGGCGCGTTGCTTATAAGCGACGACGAGAACATGCCCGCGAAGAAGCGGCAGGCGGTAAGGCTGGCCAGTGTTGCGCTGAAGCCTGCGCCGACCATAAAGGCAGCAAAGATGGGGCCGGTGACGAGAAAGACTGCCTTTCTCCCGTACGTCTCGGACAGAGGCGCGCCAACCAACGGCCCGAATGCCAGGCCCAGATTGTACATTGACAAGGGGAGGACGGCCAGTTCGTGGCTGCAGCCAAACTTGGCGGCGACGTCGTCCTGAGCCGGCGCGTACATGGCTCCGGCGACGGTAGCCACAAAGGCGAGGCCGGTGATGGCGACGGTGCTGAAGAGTCGGATGGCCAAGGAAAAGTTGCGCGGGTTGTCTGGGTCGTCCGGGCCGGTCCAGTCAAAGGCCGCGTTCATGGTGCGAATGGCACGGCGGACCTGGAAGCTGTCGTAGGGGTCATGGCCGAGTTGCGGTTGGCCTTGGTCTTCTGTCGCGGTGCTGGACAAGGATGGTCGGGGTGTCGCCTCTGCCATCTCGGGCCGGGTGCGGCGCGGCTCCGGAGACGGCGCCGGAGGGGAGGACGGCGAGGCATCCATTGCTGACTAGGGAGGAATAATGCGCCGGAAAACGAGCGGTGCTCTACAACAAACCATGGCTGTCTTTGGCAGGGTTAAGTATCTCGTCGACGGCCCATGCTGGCACCCATGGCCGGCGTCTTGCCATGAGGAACGGGCCGGGCGAGTGACCGTGTGGAATAAGCCGTGGGACACGAAAACTGTCTTGGTCAGGTGCGCCACAGCGCCCTCTGCCCCGCGTTGGTGCCGCCGTTGGGACTGATTTACCCCGTCTAGGCTCCGTGCAGCCACGGCACGCTTGATCCGGCGGAGAAAGTCGGACCTTGGTTCCTGGTAAATTGCCCACGGGCAAGTTCCGCCCCGCAACAAGAATCAATGCAAGTGGGAAAGGGGACAGAAAACGGTGCGGGAACCCACTTTCAATCCGTAACTCGGGTGTCCTTCTCCGACATATCTCGTAGGGCTGTTGGTTGTGCAGTGCGGTGCCCCCAACGTAAAACGACCAAGGATGTTGCCAGTACTACGCGAGTCATTTGAACGAGCTGTGGGAGAAGAACCTCTTTGGAAGGATGGGATACGGGAGAACTTGATGGTCTGCGTCAATAAACCTGGAGTTGACAAGTAAAGTTTGCGGCCTAGGGTAGGGCGACAATCCAAGACTTGGCACGTTTGGCAGACATTGACCTGCTTAACCGCAATGAACGCTGCATCTAGAATGAGCAATGTATTTAAAATGCAGCAGGATAAGAATGTGGTCACCAGACACAACCTGTTCCTGTTTACCGCAGCCCGTTTGATAGCTACAACATCTACGTCGGCTTAGTGAGCCAAGCCGGCTTCTACACGGCGAAGCCCCCGGAATTGTGCTGTCTCGGCTCTCCACCCGCCTCAAAGGTCCCGTTGGGCAGCACGCGCAATCCCTGGGCGGTGCTCTGCCCGGGAGCAACCCAGGTGACGTTGTAGCCCAAAGACTCCATGTAGGCCACCGTGGCGTTGTCGTAGGCATATTCAAACGTGACGCGGCTGGGAACCAGCTGGTCGTGCAGCCGGGGCTGCTCGAGGGCCTCGGGCACCGTCATGTTGCCATGCAGCAGATGAATGGCGACCTGGATGTTGGCCGTCGTGATTCGGCTCCCCCCCGCGGACCCGATTGCAAAGTACAGCCTGCCGTCTGGCGTTTCGGCAATGATGGGCGAGATTGACGAGAGAGGCCGCTTTCCGGGCCGGACAAAGTTTGCCGCGCTGGGCATGTACCCGAACGCGTTGCCCTCGCCGGGGATGCTAAAGTCGTTCATTTCATTGTTCATGACGACGCCCGTCTCGGGGACCATGATGTTTGATCCGAAGAGCAGGTTGACCGTTGTCGTCATGGACACGGACATGCCGCTTGCGTCGGCGGCCACAATGTGCGAGGTCCCGGGTGTGTCGAGAGACTCGAGGCCCTCGGGATCGTAGTACGACACGTCGAATGTCCTGTCCCTGGAGATTCGGGACCGCACCTCGGCGCCGGTCTGCGGGGAGACCATCTGCCGCGTGTACTCGTCCAGGCCCGGGACGAATGATGGATCGCCGAGCTTGGTGCGCTGGCCGTATGCGAATTTCATGGCCTCGTCCATGAGATGAGTCGACAGGTTGGATCGACTCGGGTCCGCAAAGTCGCGGTATCCGCCTAGAATGTTCAAGGCACTGAGAGCCACGACACCGCTCGACGGGGCATTGGTGCTCGTGAGCTTGTATCCCCGGTACGTTATCTGCACCGGGTCCCGAAGGGCGACTGTGTAGTTTTTGAGGTCCTCCAGGGTCATGGTTCCGTTGGCTGCTCGTAGTGCCCGGATCGTCGCCTTTGCAATCGAACCCGTGTAAAAGGCATCGGCGCCATCGTTTGCAATCGTCTCCAAGGTGTCGGCGTATCTCTTCCGGGTCATGGTCTCTCCCAGGCGCACACGACGTCCCCGGGGCGCAAAGTCCATGGCCCAGGACGCATCTTCCGTCAGGAACGCATTGGTGGACGCCGAGTCCATGTATTTTACCAGATCTTGAGTGACAGGGAAGCCAAAACGAGCCAGTTTGACGGATGGCGCAATGACACTGGCCCATTTCAGCGCGCCGTACTTGTCATGGATGTACTCTGTGCCTCTCAACTCGCCCGGCACTCCGCTGTTTCCTGTCAGAGCACGGCCGGACCTTGGGGGGGAGCAGTTGAGCCTCTTGCGAGCGGCCTACCTGGCCAAGCCACCGTACATGCTTGCGTTGACATTGCCCCTGTACATGTCTTCAAACGCCGCGGCCGGGGCGGTTTCGCGAAAATCAACAAACTCGTAGGTGCCGTTGGGAGCTCTCAGCAACAGAAAACCGCCGCCCCCAATGCCGCTGTGATACATGCTCGTGACGCCGACGCAAAAGACGGTGCCGACCAGAGCGTCTACGGCGTTGCCGCCATCCTCCAACAGGCGTGTGCCGATTCTGCTGCAGATGCTGTTTTCCGAGGCCACGGCACCGAGCTTTGGTCCATCAGGACCGCAGCAGTGCGCCGTCCGTCCATGGGCTGGCCGGGCAAGTGGCGAGATGAGCAGAAGCCAGTGCCATGTCGGCTTGGCAGAGGGGAACAGCATCTCGTCCGGGCTTGGTTATTTGCTCCCGGGGGGTTTCAGAGCAGCAACAACTACGGAATTGGGTCACAGATGGAGGAGGGCGCACATTTTATTCCATCAGTCGACAGCGAGCACTTGACACTGGAGAGTCGTTGCCGTATTTGGCAGAATCGACGGATAACGAGATGGCTGGGACTTTTGTCCTTCAATGCAACCCTGGCGCCCGAGGAAAAGAAAACCTGCAGGTCGACATGCATGTGCAACAACCCACCATCGCCGCGTTGCGCAAAATAGGGAAGCGGGCAGAGGTGCAGATAAGGAAGTGGATGGATCATGGGAGACGCAGTGATCCTAATATTGACGGGCTACATGCAGGCCGCGATACAGGCGAGCACGCAGCAAGTAACGGCGTCCGGCGTCGAGAGTTTATGAGCCTTGGCACCTCGAATCAAGGGAGCAGACATGAAGCCACTGCTGCAAATGTTCAGGACGGGGTAGCCAGCCTCGCCCGTGTCGGTCCTGGGCTACCCGTGAGACGACGAGCACAAGACGGGCGGTCGGAGGGTTCAGATGTTGTCTTGGATTCAAGGCCTAGAACCAACCGACTGTCTCACCATGCGAATGCAAGTCCCTGTGGCATGCCATGCGCTGTCTTGCCCTGGGCGCCAACCTCGTTGCGGAATCGAGTCTTTGTTCGCGGTGCCGAGCACGAGTACAAAGACGTGGCGTACGAGTCCTTCGGCAATATGCTCGAGCTCACGGCTTATTGCCATGGCCTGTAGCCGGCAGCAACGGGGCCAGTTCCTCATATCATGGCCGTAGGTGGCGGCCATGTTTAGGAGCATGGTTTGTGACACTTCTTTTCCATCTCTTTGCTCGACATAGCGCAGACAACCAAGCATTTCCCATTACTCCGTACAGATGCGGATAGAATGCGGCCTGTGAATATATTGATATCTGATAACTTTATTCTTGCATTCATTTCGCTTGACCCGGTTCCGGCATCTGGATTCAGCCTTGGCAGGAACCTGTCTCACCTTTCGGTGGTGAAGCCGACTCTCGATTCACCTTGACAGAGAGACCAGGCACGTGAAGCCTGGAATGCCCAAGGAGCAATCCTCCCCTGCTGATGCCCCATTCCAGCATTTTGCTCCATGGAAATAGCTTCCAAAAACGGCGGAAACTTGGGGTGCCAATTGGGCCCTGGAAGTGCAGCATGCGGCCTGCACATTGCCTACAGTTTACGACGAAGAATGCATGCAAGTTCACTAATCCGAGTCTTTGATATGAAATGCGCTATGTACCGCTGCACGTATTGACATTGAATTGGCTATGTAACAAGGGGAAACCAAGAGACGGTCCATGTGACTAGAGAAAGAAATAGACGCCGACAAAAGCCATCAATGACGACACGACAATGGCCGTCGACTTGCCCGCCGACGCGCCGGCCGTGGCCTTGTGCGGGTTCGAGGTTGTAGCCGCCCCGGACCCGGCGCTGTGACTCGGAACCGGGTTTGGCCCATGCGTGGTGACGTTGCTCGGAGGTGTTGGCTGCTCTTGAGGTCCAGTCCAGGTGCTTGTGGGACGAAGGATGATCGACGTGCTCTCGGGGAGAGTGTGGGTGACTGTCGACGTGCAATTTTCATGCTGCCAGTCAGCCAAGACGCTGGCGCCAAGGAGGACTGGGAGGGCGGCAACAAAAGCCGCCGTGTTGCGCATTGTGACGAGTGTGTAGAATGGTGGTTGAAGGGTGTAAGTCGTGCGTGGCGATGCAAAGTTTTGGTGTTGCGGATGGATAACAATGGACGCGGGTCCCCTTTCCCCAAAAATCCAATACAGGACGCCCTTTCTTTTATAAAACGGACCAACTCTAAACTCGATATGATTTTCCGTGAACGGGGGTCCTTTCTCCCCCCCCCCCAGCCCTGACCACCTGCACATTGGCCGACAGAATGGGCATAGGCCGTGCACGAGGAATCGCCATGGTGATGTATTCTGGAAAGCGCTGTTTCGGTGCAGGCGCTTCAGAGGAAAATGTCTCACCGCCGAGTACCTGCTGCGAGGAGATTCGATGCCATCGGCGCAACTCTTGCAGTTGGAATGTTTTGAGAAATGCAGCGGGCCGTCTCATGCCCAAGTGACCAAAGGCCAAGTCAGGGGAAGCGGCCACACATGTCTCTCTCGCCACAAGCGTGCTTTGTTCAAATTACACGCTATTTTTGGGGAGCATGTAAAAGACCACACCCATTCTTGAGCGTGGCCACTGGCAGAAATGTCTTGAGACGGGCTTGGAAGCCGCACCCGGAAGAGCTTGGTCTCATGGCGAGAGTCTGTGCCTCTTCCCGTTGACCAAGAAACGAGGGCAAGGCACGGACAAGAGAGCTGAAAAGACGCGGGCCGTGGCGGTTTGCTGCCTACTGTCAGTCCGCAAGTGGAAACCAAACTCATTGTCTTGTCCAGTTCCGGTGTGGCCACGGATCCGTGACAGAAGCATTCATGTAGTCTTACCATGGGCATCATACTTCACCTGGGAGAGTCAACCCCTCATGTCTAAGGATGCAATCTCGGGCGGTGGATCACGCCGGTGCTGTCTTTTGGCATTTTCCGACACGCCAGTTATATAAACAGGATTGATCCCCTGCGGCACTGATCTGCATTGGCATGTCAGCGGTTCTTAGACTCCCCCGTCCCTCGTCTCTTGCTCTGCAGCTCATATCGAGTTTGTGACGGTAGTCTTCACATCTTCAACTTCACTTCACCATGACGCCTTCTTCTGTCTGGACAGTGGCCGTCCTGGCGTGGCACTGCGGGATTGCCGGTGCTCACGCTCCGGTCCCGGCATATTGCCCCGACGGCGTGGCTACCGCGTGCCTTCAGCCCGTCGAGATCTTGACCAAGACGCCTGTTCTGGTGTCAACACGCTGCCTGCATGACACGGCCTTGGTTATAGATCACCAACATACCCTTCACTGCTCCAACGCCCCGACAGAAATCTCCACTGTCATCACAATCACAGAGACTTGCCTCACCACCATACCATGGTACGGGCCGCCCGGTGCAATTGCATGAACCTTTCAGAGTCATCTCAACTAACACCTTTTGCCAGCTCCGAGAGCGGTCCTCCTGTCGTGCCCACAAGGACTCGAGAACTTCCGCCGTACAGCAAGCCCGTCACGCAAAGCCCTCACACCAGTGAGCCTACTCATCCTCATGCTCGCCCTCCAACCCCAACCCACTCCAGCGGACAAGACACCTCGAGCAAGCCTCCTCCCACCAAGTCTTATCCAGAGTCCAAGCCGACTACCTCTCAGTCTACCAGCTGGAAGCCTACTACTTCTGAGCCAACTTGGTCCAAGCCGACCACTTCTCAGTCCACCAGCTTGAAGCCTATTACTTCGGAGCCAACTTGGTCCAAGCCGACCACTTCTCAGTCCACCAGCTTGAAGCCTACTACTTCGGAGCCAACTTGGTCCAAGCCAGAGACGTCAAAGCCCACCACCTCTGAGCCTCCAAAGACGAGGCCGGAGACTTCTACACCCGTCACACCCAAGCCCACAACTTCTGAGCCCTCAAAGACCAAGCCCGTCTCTTCAAAGCCCACGACCTCTGAGCCAGCCACCTCTCACCCTCCCAGCTCCAAGCCTCCCACGTCGTGGCCTGACATCTCCACGCCAAGCACTTCTCAGCCCTCGACGTCCAAGCCGTCGCACTCACACCCCACAAGCTCAAAGACGACCACCACTTCGGAGCCAGAAAAGCCCAAGCCGTCCAGCTCTGTGCCATCAAGCTCACAGCCTTCTACCACCCCGTCCAAACCCACCACCTCTGAGCCTCCGCTGCCCAGTGACCCTTCACCACCTCCCACGACCAAGCCGTCAACCACACCACCAGTCACTACCCAGCCGCCAACCACCACCACTACAGCCACCACAACCGACGATGATTCGTGTGATGACGAGGAGCCTATTTTCACATGGGATGGTCCTTTTGGTGATGATTTTTGGAAGCATGACCCCTGGAAGACGAGAAAGGGCCACTAAAGATGCTCGCACAGTCTGGACAACAAGTAATATGTCCGTGTCCTGGCCCTGGAGCCTCACTTCTGTTTCGATTTTAGGTTCGTGAAGCAGACGGGGGATGGTACGGATGAAACTTTGGAACAACAGCGTTTTTTTTTGTCATGCGAGGCATGCGTCAAAATGGTCAGCTTGCTGGCCAATACAGCATGTGGTCGTGGCTGTACTCCAGGGCGACGAGTCGTTGTATATACACGTACATGAAGATATATTCTTTACATAATAGTTGATTCACACAATTGACGTTCATCTCATCAAAACTGTGTGCCTTGCCCACTGGGATATTGGTTACCCCGCGTCTTGGGTCTCGGTTTTTGCAACTGTTGGCAAGACTGTCGTACATATTCACTCAATCGAATTCTCACACGGGACCTTGGTGTTGCTGGTCAGATAAAGACTGCGATATCGCGTCGAATCTTTCCCCCATTTCGTGCGTTATCGGCGCTGTTTGCTTGGCGAGCCGGAACAATGCGACAATGGCACCATATGCACAGCCGTTGCTCTCACATCACTGGAGACTTTTACTTTTCATGCCCAAAGGGGCAAGTCGGGTATATGTGAGCATCTCGATTGAATGCGTCTGCGTCTGCGGGGTAAAAAGATGGCTTGTGGCAGATGCTGTGCTGCGGCCTCATTCCCCTCTGTCAATGATTTGAGGAGCAACACCAGTCTCTGTGAAACTGAACACGCATTCATCCAAGATGCCTGGCAAGATTCGCACCGCGCAGACTGTGTCCTTTGACGTGCCGGCGGCCGAGCAGCCCGGCCTACACAACCGATGGCACCCAGAGAGTACGTCACCATGAGCCGCTGCATGGAAAGCGATTTGTGTGCCGCGTACCAGAGATTAATTCCCCGCGTGAGACAGTTCCCTCCATTGGCACCATCAAGCGCGGCGAAACCGTCAAGATTGAGTGCCTGGACTGGACCGGCGGACAGATCGGAAACAACGACAGCGCAGACGACGTGCGCAACGTCGACCTCACCAAGATTCACTACCTGACGGGGCCGTTTGACGTCGAGGGCGCCGAACCGGGCGACCTGCTCGTGGTCAACATCACCGACATCCAGCCGTTTGAGCACTCGCCCTGGGGCTTCACGGGCATCTTTGACCGCGCCAACGGCGGCGGCTTCCTCGACAGGCACTACCCTCGCGCGGCAAAGGCCATCTGGGACTTTGACGGCATATACTGCTCCAGCCGGCACATCCCGGGGGTGCGATTCGCCGGACTAATTCACCCCGGCATCCTGGGGTGTGCGCCGTCCGCGCGGATTCTGGCTGAATGGAACCGGCGCGAGGCCGAGCTGATTTCCGCCTGCGCGCACTCCATGCCGGACCAGATTGTCGCCCAGCCCCCCAACGAGGCCAACGCGCACGCCGGCAGCGCCGACGAGCAGCTCAGGGCAAAGATTGCCCGCGAGGGCGCGCGCACCATCCCCGGGCGGCCAGAGCACGGCGGCAACGTGGACATTAACAACATCTCCAGGGGATCTACCACGTACCTACCGGTGCATGTGGCCGGGGCCAAGTTCTCCGTGGGCGACCTCCACTTTAGCCAGGGCGACGGCGAGATTAGTTTCTGCGGCGCCATTGAAATGGTGAGTTGCGCCCGATGCGTGTCATACCAGACGTGCGAGGGCGCTGTAATCTGACACGGGCGTCAGGCGGGCATCATCACCATCAGATTCGACCTCATCAAGAACGGCGTCGAGGAGCGCCGCATCCCCAGCCCCGTCTTCAGGCCCGGCGACGTGCAGCAGCTCTTTGGGCCCTCGCGGTTCCTCACCTTCGAGGGCTTTTCCGTCGACGAGGCGGGCAAGCAGCACTTTCTCGACACCACCGTCGCCTACCGCCAGGCCTGTCTCCGCGCCATTGACTATCTCAAGCAGTTTGGTAAGTGGACGCAACATCGTCACCCGGCGCCGAAGCGGCTATTGTCAACCAAGACAGTGCAATCAGCTAACCCCCTTGTCATCTTGTGGCGTCCAGGGTACTCTGGGGAACAGGCATATTTGCTCCTCTCGTGTGCACCAATCAAAGGCTCTATTGCCGGCATCGTAGATGTGCCAAACGCGTGCACGACGCTCGGCCTGCCCATGGATGTGTTTGAATTCGACATTTCGGTTGAAGCGGACAGGGTGAAGCGGGATCTGGGGGCGTGTGCCATGGCGGGCGAGTGAAGGAACCATGTTATGCTTTGAGAATAAGTATGCAATGTCTTTAGAAGCAAGTTTGCAACGCCTTGAGAATGCAAGTTTGCAATGCATCGTAGCCAATGCCTGGTGCAATTGGCGTCTTTTTTTTTCTCCCTCCATGTTGGTCATGAACTGGAGCAGCTGTAAGCAGACGCCAAGGCTTGTGACCAAAGTGGCGGCCACATGGCACCACCCCCCAACAGTCACAACGTTGACCACGTAAATCTGGATATCACGGCTCTGGGGCTTGCGGGGAACCCAGTCGTGGCTTCCCCCAGGCCCCATTTGTTGCCCTTTTGGCATTATTTTGGCTGCTCCCCGTTTCGCTGCAAATTGTCCGCCAATCACCCGCTGTGCCGGATATAGTCCACCAATGGCGGCACCTAATTGCACTTCAGGCCCGGAAGCATTTTGGCAATGTAAATGAATCCCGCGTCGCATCACAATGTCATAATAAGGGAGCTGTCCCGGGGAGCTTGCCTGGATTGCTGAAGCACTCGTGCACTCGAGCAGCTTTCCACGATGCGGTCTGTCCTGGGATACATTGCCTTGGCCGGCTCAAGTCTCTTCCTTGCTGGCGCCGATGCCGCGACGCAGGATGAAGAGCTGGACCTCATCTCGCAGCGTCGCATTGCCGACCTCGCCCAGTTCCCGGATCCTCCCTGGTTCAGTCAGATATCGACCTGGTTGGCAAGTCAGAAGAGCGACGGAACCTGGTCCGATGTCAATTACGCGTCGGGCTGTCCTGCTCGTAAGTTGATGCCGTTGCCTCTTTCGTCACCAGACTTTTTCTTTGGCGTCACCAACTAATAGTTTCGTTGCAGAACGTGCCAATTGGCCAATCCAGACCCATTGGAACAGGATAATCACCTTTGCCGCCGCCTGGTCCGGTGCCAACCCAGTCGCGCCTTCGAACTGGACCAAGAGCGAGGACCTCATGGGCGCTATTTCCAAGGGCCTGGACTACTGGTTCACCAACGACTATACTCCTGCTGACTGCATGGGCAACGGCGGATTGGCGTATGTGCGCTGGCCTTCTTCTCTCTAATCGGGTCTGACCTCTGTATAGGACTGGAGGCTGCCCCTGCGGAACACCTGGCCTGTGGAATACAGTACGTGAATCGTGTCTTGTCCAAGGCAAGTATCTGCTGCTAACAAATCCTAGAATTGGTACGACCAGGCCATCCTGATCCCGCAGCTCTGCTCGGTTACGTGCCTGCTGCTAAAGGATGCAAACTTGACCGAGACCCAGAGCGCCGGGTGCGAGCGCATTCCTCGTAGGGCATACGACCTGAGGGATGGGGTCTACGGAACCGGCGGCCGCATGACGGGAGCGAATGTGAGTTTGGCATTGCATCTCAAGTCTGCCCATCTGCTAACTTGCCCACGCCAGGCTGTTCTTGTCATGCAAAACTCGGCCAGTTTGGCACTCTACACCAACAATGCTACCATGCTCCAGGATGCTTTCACCAGGGCCATGTCAGTCATGACAGTAAGTTGACATCCTCCCAGCTTAAAGTGCGATACGATCCGGGACTAAGTGGCGCAGTTCGCCGACGATACAATGGAAGACGGCATTCACAGGGACGGCACGTTTCTGCAGCACTCTGGCATCTTGTACAACGGCAACTATGGCAAGGATCTGGTAGGTTACACTAGGTGGGCGACACATGGCCCTTGCTAACGTCGCGAGTTAGTTCAACGCATTCATCCAACTGGAAGGCGAGGCGGTTGGCACCTCGTTCGCAGCTGGAAACGCTACGCGAGACGCCATCGCCGCCCAAGTCAGGGGCAATGAGTGGATGATTTTCGTCGACCAAGAAACGAAGCGCGAGCACTGGGACTTTGTGAGTCCATCCACCATTTGCATCCTGTCCTCGTTTGCTTACATGTTTAGAACGCCATTGGCCGATTCGTAGCCTTCCCCTCGCAAGATCTCCAGGCCAATTCAGACATCAACTTCAACACCAGCAAGCTTGCTCGTGCAGTTGCCGACTTTGCTGGCGCAAACAACGTCAATGACACCATTCGGCGGCTCGAGTCCAACGGAACCGAGAAGCTGGTTGGAAACAAGGGCTTCTGGGCGAGCGATTACATGGTAAGCGGCCGCAGACCTCGACTTTGCACTCCGCGTCTGACAAAAGTTGCAGGTCCATCGGACCAAGTCGTTTGTGCTCACAAACAAGATGCTCTCGACGCGATCCCGCAACACCGAGGCCGTCAACTCTGCGAACCCGTACGGGTACCACCTGGGCCAGGGCACGCTGTTCTCCTACGTCGAGGGCACCGAGTACGACGACATCATGGGCGCCTGGGACTGGAACCTGGTGCCCGGAACCACGACGCTGCTCAACGTGCCCAAGCTGTCAACCAGCGCGTCGGCGAACCTCGGCAAAAGGGACTTTGTCGGCGTTGTTAGCGACGGCAAGGTCGGCGCCGCGGTGCAAGACTACGTCGACCCCTACACTGGCAGCATCTCGTACCGCAAGGCGTGGTTCTACCAGGACGACTTTGTCCTGGTGACGACGCAGGATATCCAAAGGAACGGATCCACCGCGCCCGTCATCACCGTCCTGGACAACCGCGCCGCCGCCCAAGGTAACATCTGGGTCGACGGCAAGAGCGTGCAGGCCGACAAGGGCAAGACGGCCAAGGGCAAGACGCTCTTCTACGGAGGAAACGGGTACCTTTCATTCGACAAGTCGTTTGATCTTGCGCTCTTTGAGGGCCCGCGAACAGGCAACTGGTCTGAAATCTCAACCTCGACGGCTGGTCTCACCACCAGATCCGTCTTCTCCGCCTACGCAACCGTCAACGGCGCGGCCAGCGCGTACGCCTTCTTCCCGGCTTCTAGCCGCGGCAGACTCGCCAAAGAACTGGTGAAGCCGTCGTCCTCGCCCATTACCAAGAACGGCATCAGCGGCGCCATTGGCTCCGACAGGCTCAGCCTCGTTTTCTGGCCCGGCGGCGACCAGAGCATCAAGCTCAACCTGCGGGATATCGGATGGGCCAAGTCGGGCACTGTCACCGTCACCTCGGCCCAGCCCGGAGCCTTCCTCTTCTCCGCAAAGTGCAAGAGTGGCAAGGGCATGACGCTGGCCATTACGTTGTCCGATCCTACCCAAAAGGCAACCTCGGCCTCCTTCTCGCTCAAATTTGATGGCGCAAAGGCCAAGTCGAGCCCTGCCGCCGCCGCAGAGGGAAGATCCGGCGACGAGGTCCAGGTCAAGTATACCGTGGCTCTGCCGGCGGGCGGCATGGCCGGATCGTCGATATCGCGCAAGGTGTCGTTGCAATTCAAGTGAGAAGCATGTCCTGAATACTAGTAATATAGCTATAATCTGATACATTTCGCGTCACCTACTCGTGCGTAATTCCCCGTGCAACATGTCATTTCTCGTAAGAAATATACACATGCGTCGCCGGGCCGTTAAGCAGCATCTAGTTGGGCAAAATGTCATAGTTGCCCTGAAAAGCGGCCTGGATCTGCTCGACGCACCAGGCCTGTCGCTCAGGCATGCCCAGGAAGCCGGAGCACACGGCGGCTCTCCTTCTCCCCCGACATCCGAACCATGCCTTTGTAGTTCCGGTTTTATACGCGACCCTTCAGCGGCAGCATGGGGAACTGCATGCTCACGACTCAGTCAAAGGTGCGCGTAAAGTAGAGCGCTAGGATGCATATGCTGTGTGCGAGCTCGAACGACTCCCTCCTGCACGCGTGGCAGATGGGACCCCCGCGGCACACTTGGTAGCCATCTGGAAGTATACTGCTCCTCTGGGGCAAGTGTATGGACGGGAAGCGATCATGAGGTCTGCGAGGTTCTGAATGGCGGCGTCGGGAATGGCTTGCGTTGTCGGATGAGGCGCCGCCGCCGTGGATGAAGGGGCTGCAGGGAGTCAAGGACCATTTCGCGACAGTCCCCGGAGGTGTCTCTCCCGTGGATGACAAAAATCATCTCATGCTTTACACTGATGCGGATTCTGCTGCATGGACTGCAGGCTGGTTGCCGTAGTCGCGCCAAAGGTTGACATGCCTGGTCAGTGGCGGATGCGACGCAAGACGAGGACATCAATGGTGCTGCTAGGATGGCGAGGAGCTGCTGCATGTGTACAGTCGCACGTGCCTCTCTGGGCGGCCAACAGTGCGGGTGCCTGTCTCGACAGCTCTACAATGGCCACGGGCTGCCAAAACGTCAGTGCAGATTCCTGCTCATGTTGTCATGGAATATGGGCCATGCCAGCCTCTCTCCGGTCAGGCATCACGACGGTCTCTGATACAATCAATTTCTATGACTAATGGTCCAGAGCTGCAGGAAAGTACTGAAGGGTTTGCAGGGTATAATCATCTATAGCTTGCAACTGTCGTAGGGCTAGAAAGGACCAGTGAGATTAAAAATCCAGTGACCCCATCCTAATGCTCATTGTTACCACATCAGTCCATATGGCGGGGCACTTACCGACATTATGGCCCAGAGCACTGCGTCATCGTCATCACTAAAACTCCCAAGTGGATATCTCGCAACTCTTATGGGATTTGTATGACGCCACTTCCCGCGCCCACGGGAACCGAAATAACATGGAAGGCGACCAACAACGGTTTTTCCACTGCGGGGACAGATTTTCTACCGTCAGGACGTGCAAATGAGAGGCGGACTCGAGACACCATCTCACCGGACAAGCCGCAGGGATTGGCTGGCCGGTAGAGGGTCAAGCAGAAACTCGGTGGCCGTCCGTCTTGACTGTGCGCATTGCGCAAAGATCTATGCACACATACGTCACAGAATCGAGATTTTGGCATCGCATGGCGTCCATTTGAGAAATCGCTGCAGCATTTTTGGCCACCTGGTCAAGGGCGGGGAGATTGTCGATCATTCACGATTCAGGATTGACTCAATGGAAGTTGCAACCGAGCCCACATGGTCTTGCTTTTTCCATGCGCGCTTTTGTCTCATTGTCTTTGAGGGAACACGTCCAATTGTACTGTAACAGCCAGCCATGTTGAAAGAAGAACGTAAAAAAGTCAAATTGTTTTGAGAGCCAGGCCCCCACGAACGGGCGGCAAGGATGAGCTGCACGGCTCGTGGATTGCAGCTCCACAAACTGCGTCATGGAACACCAGGCAGAAGCATTTCCAACAGCATCTGGCAAGGGTCGAAGGGTCGGCAGCGGGCACCTGGCAGCGGCTGGTTGGTTGTGCTTGGCGGCCAAGATTCCTGATTGGGACCGGGCCTGCAAGCCATGCAAGCCACTCAGAGCAAAGGGTTGGCTTCAATCAAGTGGCGCCGACTGCCGATCGCAGACGAGCCCAAGCTAGCGTCTTGACAAGTGCCGCGATCCGGACAATCATTTCTTACGACCATGTCAACCATGCCAACCATGTCATTGGAATAGTAACCAAGTCGTTGCGATGAGGTTGCCACTGCCCCATCCACGTCGGCATTTTGCACCATGTAATTCGCGGCCGAAAAGAGGGCATCCGAGACTGGTCACTGGTCAGCGCTGACCTGTCGCATGTTTGGCCTATTTCGAGCGCCGTCCAGAGACACGAGGACACAAGGGAGCGAGATGGGCGGGTTCCAGGCCTCTTTGTACAGCATAATACACCGGCTTCAGCACATTGCAGGCTCAGCAGAGCACAAGCTGGATGACATGAATGCCAGCCATCCAAGACATTGACTCGCTTCCAGGCCGCAAACGCCCCGACATCCAACAAGGGCACCACCCATGGCGCGAGTGCCATGTCTTGGACGAGAACAGACGGCCCAAGGCCAGAATTCCTGTCTCAGGCCGTTTGGGCACGTCCACATTTCAAGCAGGGCAAGACTGGATGCCGTGTGCAGCCCAGGGCAGTCCCGATTCTGTGCCCATTCAAAGTCGGCTAGGCCGAATACGACGATCCCCAGACAACCCGCACACCTCCGGCCTCCCCAACATGACAATGTCGAGCAAAACTGCCGAGTGCAAACGGGAAACCGGGGCCCATTGTGAACGAGAGCCTGTCTTGGTGGACCCTCGACACGCTTCCAGCGGAGAAGGACGACTTTATACCATCAAACCAAGTTCCCTGCCCAGCATGCCATTTTTGTTTTAAAAGGGCAAGCGCTTGCCCACCGGGTGGCAAGATGGAGGTCTTGTCTTCTCTTTCGCCTCGTTCCTTCTTGTTGTACCTTTCCCCTCCCCCGTCGTCCCCTTACTCCATTCCCATACCGGGTGCCGTGGGACGCCTCAAGAGGTAGTAAACAAGATGCCTCAAACACACTTTTCCGAGGACCCTCCGCGGGTCATGAATCAGAGGGACCTCGACCTCGCCAATGAGAGACTCAGGCTGTCCGAGTCTGGTGGCCGCGCTCACAATGCTGTCGCGGGTTCGCCCACGCCTGGCTCCGGCGATGACGACAGTTCACCAACCGAGGCCAACGGCAACGGCGCCGGCCTGGAGAAGCTGGGCACCTACGACAAGTATGAAATCACCGAAGACGACTGTTACGATGAGCTGGGCTACAGCTTCCCCACCTGGAAGAAGTGGTACATTCTCACCGTCATCTTCTGGGTCCAGGTGTCCATGAACTTCAACACGTCCCTTTACTCCAACGCCATTCCAGGCATCTCTGAGGAGTTTGGGGTGAGCGACCAGGCTGCCCGCTGCGGCGCCATGATCTTCTTGGTTCTATACGCCTTTGGCTGTGAACTGTGGGCGCCCTGGTCTGAGGAATTCGGTCGTTGGCCCGTCCTTCAGCTCTCCCTGTTCTTGGTCAATATCTGGCAACTGCCCGTTGCCTTGGCTCCCAACTTTGCCTCCATCATGGTCGGTCGTGCCTTGGGAGGTTTGTCGTCTGCCGGCGGCTCCGTCACTCTGGGAATGATTGCAGATATGTGGGAGGCCGACAACCAGCAGTACGCCGTCGCCTATGTCGTCTTCTCCTCAGTCGGTGGTTCCGTCTTGGGTCCCATTGTTGGTGGCTTCACTGAAGAATATCTTGACTGGAGGTGAGTAAATCGACCAGGTTTTGATTCAAAGAAGGAGGTTGGCGCTAACCAAGCGTGTTTCTTTATAGATGGTCCATCTGGATCCAGCTCATTCTGGGAGGATTTGTGCAGATTGTCCACTTCTTTACCGTCCCAGAGACTCGCACCACCATCATGATGAACCGTATTGCCAAGAGGCGCAGAAAGGAGACTGGCCAGAACATCTGGGGCCCCGATGAGCTTGTACCTTTCAGAGAACGCTTCTCCGCCAGGGAAATCCTCATCACCTGGATTCGGCCCTTCCGCATGTTCCTCACCGAGCCCATTGTCTTGACCCTGTCACTGCTCTCTGGCTTCTCCGACGCCCTCATCTTCATGTTTATCCAGTCATTCGCGCTTGTGTATGGCCAGTGGCACTTCACCACGATCCAGATTGGCCTGACTTTCATCTCCATCGGCATCGGCTACCTGATTGCATGGGGTCTCTTCATACCGGCCATCCGCCGCAACATCAAGGAGCGCAAGGCCAAGCCCAACGATGAGAGAGCCCAGTACGAGTCTCGTCTCTGGTTCCTGCTCTACACGGCGCCCTGCCTGCCCATTGGCCTCATTGGCTTCGCCTGGACCATCCAGGGCCCTCCCATGCACTGGATCGGGTCCATGGTCTTTGTAGCCATTGTCGGTATTGCCAACTACGCCATCTACATGGCCACCATTGACTACATGGTCTGCGCCTACGGACCGTACTCTGCGTCCGCCACGGGAGGTAACGGTTGGGCACGAGACTTTTTGGCCGGTGTGCTCACGGTCCCTGCGCTTCCCTTTTTCCAAAACATTGGTGCCTCCAGCGGCAGAAATCTCGAATACGCTAGCACCATTCTCTTCTGCATTTCCTTTGTCCTGGTGGTTGCCGTCTATGTAATCTACTGGAAGGGTCCGGCGCTGCGCCATCGATCCCCCTTTGCTCAGAAGCTGGCGAATGCTCGTCAGACGCAGCTCAACGAGGGACGCCGTGGCAGCATCCCCTATGACCCGGATGAACGCCGAGGTAAGCTTTCCCTAGATTCACTAGAGCGTCTCGCCATTCAAGCGCTCCCGACACTAATCAAACTTGCTAGGTTCTACCACCTCTGCCAGCGCACGACCTGGAAACGAGCGAAGATATAGCCAACAGCACCGGTTCTTTGGCGAAAGCCGTGTTACGCCCAGAGGCACTCCCCGTGGCACGCCGTCGGCCAGTCGCCGGCCTAGCATGGCAAATCTCACACCAAAGAAGAAGGAATAGCTTCCAATGTTGCAGATGCAGGGAGCGTCTATCATGGGGAGGATTCAACCAGGGTTTATACCATCGTAACGTTGAAGTATGGAAAAGGCGCATCGGGTGTCGTCATTTTTTGGGAAATATAATATGAACATGAAATTAACGGGCCAGTCGGCCGTCTTTGTATAAGTAGCTCCTGGCTTACCGCGTTCCAGTACACCAATAGTACGCTTGATTGCACCCGAATTCTTGCTTGCGATGCACGTATGCTAGTCGTGCATCTCTTTTACGTATGATGGAATTCCATGTGCCAAAGCTGCAACAGACATCTGGGCGATTAGGCTGGAGCTGGCGTTTGAGGAGAACCGAGTCCAAGACAAGACTGCAAAGCATCCTGCTCTGTGCAGTAAACAGATGGTGCGGTTATGGAGATTCGAAACGGCCACAGGACTGTCGGGATCTTGATTCAGTGTGCTTGAGAGGTCAACTGGTACATAACAGCATTAAAAGCAGGCCTTGCTACTCATGCCAAATGACCACGGCAACATGCATACTGGAAAAACCTGGACGTAGATAAAAACCGCCCTTGGAGGATTCTATTGATGAACTTGCGTTGACTTCGGGTCGATTTGTGCGTTTGGGTTGGTTGTGCACTTGTCAGCGGAGGGCGCCTAATAGAGTTTATGATTTGGTGCCATTTAGCCCCTGACGCAATATTGACAGAATGTGGGCTTGATCTGCACCAATTGTCAATTCGCCAGATCGACTTGCTGGTTCTACATTTCGAGACTAAAGCCAGCCCGATGTATCCGCACTTTTGCGCGTCATCATCTTGGTGTGCTGGTTGCTTTCGCCACTCGGCCAGCTGAGGATATGGGAACACAACCATGATGTGCGACAAGGGACCGTGGAGGCATTTCCAGCTCGAACACAAGCTACACCATTCAAAAAGCACATTTTTGCCAACAACATGCGCACCATGCTCGTCAGCGTCGCCCCGGCAAGCACCAAAACAGGCACGGCCGTCATCCGCTCACTGCTGGCGGCCGAGCCTGGTGTTGCGATCCAAGGACTGTACAGAAACACGACCAAGGCCCCGGAGGAATTCACTCAGCGACCAAATTTCAAAGCCGTCCGCGGAGACATTGCAGACGAGTCATCCCTGGACTTCACGGGCTCAGACGCCGTAATCGTGATTACGCCACCCGTGCTGGACGGCGGCGACATGGTAGCCATTGCGAAAGAGCGGTCGCAAAACGTTAAAAGAGCAATCGAGAGGTCGGGGACGGTAAACAAAGTGATACTACTAAGCAGCATAGGGGCCCAATACAGCACCGGCGTTGTACGTGCAGCCAAGGGGCGCCCGTGCCCGTGATTCCCAATAACTAACACCACCCAGGGCGAAATCAAGACGAACAACATGGCGGAGAGGGTGCTCGCGACGGCCGACGTGGCAGAAGTCGTCTTTGTCCGGTGCGCGTACTTTATGGAGAATTGGACGGCGGCGCTCGACACCCTGCGGGATCCGGAGCCGTTCATCTTCTCGACCATCACCCCGTTGGAGTGGAAGGTGCCCATGGTGGCGACTGAAGACATCGGGTCCGCCCTGGCGGCCGAGGCGCTGCGGCAGGAGCCTCCGTCGCGCAGGCTGCATGTGTTCGAACTACATGGGCCGAGGATGTACAGCCCGCTCGACGTGCAGCTGGCCTTTTCAGATGCCCTCGGCAAGCAGGTGAGCGTCAAGCCTGTGCCCAAGGGGGAGCTGTTTGCATTTTACAGGCGGGTTTTCCCAGAGGACGTGGCCCGCGAGTGGGTTGAGATGACGACGAGTTTCCTGCCCGGGGGCGTCATGAAGCCGTGCGACGTGCAAAAGGGCACCGGCGTGGTTTGCGGCCGGACGGAGCTGGGCGATGCAATCAAGGCGGCTGTCGGGCCGCTGCGTCTGTAAGGTGGTGAGGGTGTTTGAATACACAGCTCCGTGGTTCAACTGTCACAATCCAGGTTCGCCCATTCCCGTCTTATTTCCCCACTTCCCGCGTCCCGCCTCGGCTACCCTCCGGCTGTCCTGTCCTGTCCTGTGACGTAAGCAGCACAGGCTCTTGAACCGAAGAGCCGACCGCAGCCGCATCCCACACATTTACTCCATACATCTGCTGTGCCGCGAGAGATGCTTGCCGCGTCACACAATTGCATGCAATTTGCAAAAATGAGTGTCCTTGGGCGCACTGCAACCCAGTGCCGCAGCCTTGTGCGACAATCACGTCACCTCGGAACCAGACAATTCAGTCTGACCGCGGCACGTAACAACACGGCACTCAACCCGCGGTGGTTCGCAGACCTACAGAGTCGAATCAAGGGATGTCTGGCCGCCAATCCGGGGGGAGAAGAGGGCCAGAGGCTGCGCAATCATCGCGAGTACCTGGACGACAACTGGCTGGAACTTTCCGCCGGCCGAGAGGGATTCCTCACCGCGGAGCGATGGCGGGGACTGAACAAGTTTGCCGTGGCGTGGGGTGACATGGTACGTCGGCGGCGAGCAATCCATTCACCTTGTTTCTGCATCACTAATTGACGCTCGTGGGCTGCGCCAATAGGACAGCATGGTAAGTTTCTGCTCCAACTGCTCACTTGTCAGAGTCGACCACTGAGCCAGTGTACAAGGGTACGTCGTAATCGAGCCCTCTGGGTTGCACAAGGTCTAATAATGTCTTGAAAAAAAAAGGTCATGTAAACAACATCATGTACAACCGGTACGCCGAGTCAGGGCGCGTGAACTGGGTCACGTCGTTTGCGGCCTACGCGCCGGCGGACCAGCGACAGCAGTGGGTGGACATAATGAGCCCCCGGGGCATCGGGCTTATTCTCAAGAGCATCCGAACCGAGTACAAGCTCGTGCGTAGTAACCCCCTCGACGGCCTTGTCTCGGTTTCTGACCTAATCCAGCCCGTTGCGTATCCCGACAAAGTCACCGTCATCCACAAGCTCGCCAAGCGGCCGACGTACGCCTCGGACAGCATCTTTCTGGATGCAGTGATATATTCGGAGACGCATAGACGTGTTGCGGCGCGATGCTTCGAGGACATAGCAGTGTACGATTACAGGGCGGGCAGGCGGGCCACGTTGAAGGGGTTCATGGTGGACGAGCTGCAAAAGATTTACGACCTCCAGGAGAAGGGTAAGCTGCAGGTTGAGCAAAAGGTTGGCGAGATGGAACAGGACCTGCAGGTGGTGGAGGATAGAGCGTGACAGGGCATCAGTGCATGGATGGGGAAAGGTCAACGGTGTTTTGGCAGTCATGTCTTGCAAAACAGGGGCCAGGTGCTCGTGTTACGGCTGCTTTTTTTGCGAGTGGTTTTTTTTTTTTTTTTTTCATTTCTAGCGAATGTCGTGCATATATGCGAGTAAGTCGACAGGCGACAGGGGTAAATATGTACAGGTGAATCGTGGATGCAGTAACAGTGAAACAAACGCTCATGCCTGCCATCGGAACAGACGCTTAGGCGGTGTAATGGGCAACATAGGCCACCTCCATCATGCTTCCGTAGCCGTCCAGGGTGTTGCCGTTGGGGCCGCCGGGCTGCAAGTCGGTCAGCGCAAGAGCAGGTACAAGAAGAGACGAGGCATATACGTATTGTACGTATCGTACGTACCCAGCTTCCGCCGACGGCGAGGTTGAGGATGAAAAACTGCGGCGACTGGCAGAGGGCCACCCAGGCGCTGTAGTCTCCGATGCCGCCGCCGGTGATTTGGTGAAACTGCGCGCCGTCCAGGAACCAGGTGATCCTCTGCTGGGTCCAGTCGCCGTTGGTGCGGTCAAACTCGAGGCGCCAGACGTGCCAGCCGTCGTCGGGGATGCCGACGGCGCGGCCAATGCCGTTGGGCTCGTTGCATATGCCGCCGCTGGCCTGCTGGCAGTGGACGGTGCCGTAGCCGGTGAAGACGCCGTTGATGCGCTCCATGATGTCGAGCTCGCCGCACTGGGGCCAGGGGGTCCCGTGGCGGATGGCGTCCCCGAGCAGCCAAAAGGCCGGCCATATGCCCTGCTTTGCGCCCTGGGCGTTGCCGCCGAAGCGGATGCTGGCCTCGACCCGGGTGACCTGGCCGCCGGCCGGGGTGAAGACGTACCTGCTCTCCATGCGGCCAGAGGTCCATCCGTACATGGCCGACGAGTCCCTCCACGGCACGAGCTGGACCGTGTCGCCGCCGCTGATCTGGATGTTGCGCGTGCTGGAAGAGTACGTCTCGTACTCGCTGTTGACGTTCAAGTAGCCGTTGATGAGGTTCCAGGTGCCCGTGTTGGGGCTGCTGCCCGCGGAGCCGCCAAAGCTATCTTGCCATCGGAGAGTGTAGCCGCTGTATCCCGGGGCCCCCCAGGCACGGGCAGACCCGGCGCCGGCGGCCAGTATGCTGAAGAGAGCTTGGTGGGTGAGCATTGTCGAGCAGTGAGAATATATGGATGTATAGCTGCTTGTGAGTTGCAAAAGGAATGGAAGAAGAGGGCCATGTACAGCAGGGGGGAATATATATACAATATGTACCGTATAAGTGCTGTCAAAGCTGTGGATGGAAGTGAAGTTTCCGGCAAAAACAATGCGACCTATGAACCCTTTTCGCCTCGGGACATGGTTCAGATGGGACATGGCAAAGTTAATATACCCCGATAGCGCCCGGTCCAGTTCTGTCCAGTTCTGTGCAGAGTCACGCCAGGTGAGACCACGGGAGCCATCTCGAGGGGGGCCAATTCAGGTAGGCAGATTGACTTGGCATGACTTGGACGGCAGGAGTCTTTGATTGGCTCAAGGCTCAAGTCGCCTCGGGGTTCATGGAGCGTCATGATGGCCATGGACAGGACCAACACCACGGCTTCTGACCTGCATGGCCACTTTTGTCTGCTCAGATTTGAACCGGGGCCGTGTTGGCGGGCAGCAATGGACAGCATGAGGCTTCAAAGGGGTCAGGCAGGGCATGGCAGGGCATGGCAGGGCATGGCATGGCATGGGCATGGGAGAGTGATGTCTGCCATGCCGGTGACGAGGTTTCTGAAGCAATGTAACCCTGCCACAGGAACTGAGCGCCTCCTGACGAACGGCCCGAATCAAGCACATGGGACACGTGCTATGGGGACTCGTCCAGCGCACCGGACCAGAGGCTTCTGTCGGATGACTCTGGGGCAGACGGGCAGGAACAGTGAGAGGATGCCCATGCATGATAATGGCCCCGAAGCACCGGAGCCTCCTGCGCCATGGGGTTTAGCGTCCGGTTGGAAGTCGTCGTTGGACCAAGGCCACGGTTCGCGCTGGCAGATGTAGGAATCCCACTCGCTCCTCCTTCGGCCTGCACCCCAGAGCGCCGGTACCTTGTTAGATCCGGTTCCATGTCAGATCCCAGCGACCAGACCCTTTCGGTGCCGGGCTGAGGCCATGGCTCCGGGCCAGCGCAGTCGGCGTGCGGACGTGGGCAGAAATGCCGTCAAGGCACCGTGCTGGGTAGAATCTCGCCAGGTGCCGGATTTGGTGGCGGCGCGGCAGATGAGTGCCTCGTCTTGCTGTTTGACAGATTTGTGTGTGCCAGATTGTCCTCCTCGTGACGGGCGATGCTCCGCGTCTGGCGCCTCCGGGGGGCCGATGGCCGGATGGGGGACGCAGCTACAGGCGCCAGCGCATTTCTGACAAGAATCAGTCGGGTCGCTCAGGTCTGGTGTCCACTGTCAACTGTCAACTGTCAACTGGCGTGGCGCGCAGCAAGCAGCTTGGCCACAGCGTCGGGCGCCCAAAAGATGCCAATGTCAGGCTGCCCAGGGTCGCATTGGGACAGGTCACGATCTTTCCTGGCAATGAAACGTGTGACAGCTCCGACGCGCCACTTGAGCCCAAGACACCGCCCCGATCATGCCCGCGCGGCGAACGTCGCACTGGTCGCGGGCAAACTACGGCCCTCAGAGCAGTCAGAGACTCAGAGCTGCCGTCTCGATGCGCACAGCTGTAGGATTCCTTTGCGTGCAAGGACCAGTTCGGCACAAAACGTCCTTGTCGCGGCCGACCAGAGGAGCCGCGAAAGCAGGGACTATCAATAATGCCATGATGCTACACAGGTGTAACTCGTGCGGAGGCGGCGTCTTGCCCAAAGAGGGCACCGGGTGCAGCATTGATGGCGTCTGGTCTCACGGCGCACAAATCGGCAATCCGCTCGCGCGCCCTGGACCCCCAAAGCCCCTGGAACCGGGGTGCGCGCCTTCTGGAACCCGTTGGTCCTTTGTTCGACGAGCCGACGGCGCCGCCTTGTTCAACTCCAGCGCCAGCATTCACCCAGAGACCTGTACAAGCGCTGCAACACAAAAGAGCAGTCTGCATCGCATCTAGAGTGAGAAGGACCGAGATGGTCTTTATCCATTGCACGGCCGGGCAGTTGCCAACAACAACGACAACCCCCCATCGGCCTTACTATTTAACAATCAAACCGCCTCGAGTCCCTGATCATCTCCAGTTGCTCCACCGGTTTGGAACTCGATAGTCTGGCTAAATTGCCCCTAGCGGAACCCCTGCTGAGCCCAGGATTGAGGTGGCCTAGACCGCCAAGCTTTTAGGCGAGTCCATTGTGTTTGGTCCAGTTGCATGGCTGGGCCAAAGACTTCAATGTTGGTTGCTGGGCCCTACTCATTGTAAAGGGCGGCGCCATTATGCCCTTTGCTCAATCAACCGTCTTGGTGCCATGGGATGATTCAGAGACAGAACCCTCCATGATTACTGCAAAGATGCGCTTGTCCATGATGGATTTTCCCAGCAGCTGCCAAGCTGGCGGGTTGGCAAAATACCAGATTATACCAATTAAAAGGCCGTATAAATCGCTCGTTTCTTGCTGCGTAAATTGTTGTAAACTCTTGCATGTCTACTGTACACGCGCTTGAAATGACTAGCCAAAGTGTGAATGTAGCCGTAGGCAAACTTTTACACAGAAAATACAACAATCGGTGGCGCAATGCGCTGCTTCAACTTCCATCAAGTTGTCAAGACGCGCGGTAAACGCCCGGTAAACGCCCCGTGTGAGATTCGGAGTTACGACAAAAACGTCGACGCCCCCGCAGTCATCGGCGACAAACTTGACGACTGCATCCCCCACCAAGTGACCAAGTGACTCTAATCTGTTTGTGCACCAAGAGACATCCGTATCCATTCGCCATGCCCGCCGCCGACGTCTTCGCAGCAGGGTCTACGGCCCTCATCACCGGCAGCGCTTCGGGAATCGGCCTGGCAATTGCAAGGCTCTGCCGCAGCAAGGGAATGAGGCTTCTCCTGGCAGACGTCGACGGCGATGCCCTCGAAAAGGCCAAGAGGGAGCTTGTGGGCGAGACGGGTGCCGACTCAGACGTCGTCACGGCCAGCATCGACGTGAGCCAAGCAGAGGCCTGGGCGGGCTTGAAGAAGACTGCCGTGTCCGCCTTTGGCAGCATCGAGCTGCTTGTTCTGAATGCCGGCATTGGCGCGCGTGGAACCTGGGGAGACCAAGACTACTTCAACAAGGTTCGTCGCGAAGCCAGCCACGGCGAGTTCCCGCAAGCTTACCACTCGGCATAGGTGTTGCAGACAAACCTGTTTGGCGTCGTCAACGGCGTCAACTCGTTCCTGCCAGTGGTCCAGGAAGCGGCCAAGGCCAAGGCCACGTCAATTGTCATTACGGGAAGCAAGCAGGGCATCACGAACCCGCCGGGCAACCCGGCGTACAATGCGTCCAAGGCCGCCGTCAAAACCCTGGCTGAACACCTCAGCTGGGACCTAAAGGGCACCAAGACCAGCGTCCATTTGCTTGTCCCAGGGTGGACTTTTACCGGAATGGTACGACGGCAGTCTCCCCCCGGCACGGCGCATGCTAATTTGTCTGCAGACGCGGAGAGGACAGGTGGAGAAGCCTGCCGGTGCCTGGACGCCCGAGCAGGTGGCTGATTATCTGCATCGCAAGATGCAGGACGACAAGTTTTATGTCATTTGTCCCGACAACGACGTCTCGGAGGCGACTGACAAGAAGAGAATGCTCTGGTCAGTGGGCGACATCGTGCAGGAGAGGCCGCCGCTTACACGATGGCGGGAAGAGTGGAAAAGGGAAGCCGAGGAAACCATGGCCAAGACGGAAGTCTAGGTCGATGCGGATGCAATTCGGCATCAAGGGGCCAGCAACCGTAGGGGCACAAGTTTGTTGATTTCAAGACCAGTAGCCATGGAAAGAATTACACTATACGAGACCTCTCGGCCTCGCCTTGCCCATTACCCCCCGTCAGATGCAAGTTATAATGCACACAAATGGTCAGATTCCCCTTAGACAACGGTCCCCGACACCTGCCTAATCTTGGCAAGCTTAATGTCCCTCCACATCCAGGTGCACGCCCATCCGACCACGAGAAGAGCCACGCTGGTGATGAGCATGTAGCGCTGAGTCTGAGAGTACGCCGCAGAAATGCCGTTGCGAATCTCCGAGCCGACGGGGTACGCAGTTTGCTGGGTGACCTGCCCGTAAATGTCATCAATCGGTGAGCCGGGGGGCAGGTTCTTCACCAGCTCGTTCCGGAAGGTGCCGGTCCATATGGCCGAGGAGATGGTGCTTCCCACCGCGGACCCGACGCTGCAGAAGAGGTTGAGCATGGCAATGATGACGGCCACGTGCTGGTGGTCAGAGGGGGCCATCATGGCCATCTCGCCGGCGACAACCAGCGGACCCCCCGCAAAGGCGATGAAGATCTGGGTCATGATGACGTAGCCAATGTCCTCGGAGGCCTGGCGGAACTTGATCATGAGGCCCACGCCGAGAATGGTGAGCGGGAGGCCAAAGTACGCAGACACCCACTTGAACCTGCCGACCCTGTGCACGATGAGGCCGACGACGACGGAGGAGAAGCACGAGCCGACGCGGTAGATGTTGCTAATGTACGTTGCCTTTGTGACGCCAGTGTCCCACACGACCAGCAGCATGGAGTAGAAGTACCCTCCCCAGATGGAGGAGCTCGCAAAGACGAAGACGAAGCTGACGCCCGCCGAGAAGACGGTGCGGTCAAGGAGCAGCTCGTAGGGCACGAAGCTGACCGGGGCGAGAAACCTCTCCCACAGGACAAACAGGACCAGCAGGGCTGCTCCAAAGACGAGCATGCAAATGATCAGGGGCGAGCGCCACTGTTCCTCCTGGTACGACCAGATGCTAAAGGGCAGCAGGAAGAGCGCCATGCCGCCCGCGAGCAGAACAATGCCCGCAAAGTCCACGGCGGTCACGTAGTCCCGCACGCCCTCGAGCGTGACGCGGCCGGTGTGCTTCTCGAGAAGGCCTGCCTTTACCGCCCTGCCGTCGTTGTAGAGGAACAGCAGGGACAAGGGCAGGATGACGACAGGCGTGATGATGGTCCATATGCCAAAGCCCCATCGCCACCCGGGGCCGGCGAGAACGCTCTCGGTCACCGGGCCACCTACCCACGTTGTCACGACGTACGGCGAGGTGGCAAAGGCGAGCATGAGCGGGCGGTTGAGCAGCGACGACGTGTCCGCGACGAAGATGGTGATGCAGTAAGACACGCCCTGGGAGCTGTCTGTCGTCAGAAATGGTGCGAAATCATGCCGGCGGTTTATTCACGTACCCGACCGTGTTGAAAACCTTGGCGGCAGCAAACGTTTCCACGTTGCTGCAGGCGGCCATCATGATCAGGCCCACGACCCAGATCAAGACCGTCAGGGCGAGACCTTGGGGTCGGCCCCAGGTATCCAGAATCTTGGCCAGAGGGATGTAACTCAGCCCGCCGATGATGGTGGCGACGACGTCGATTGCCGGCGTAATGGAATGCTTGTCGAAGGAGCTGGTGACAAAGGGGTCCATGCTGAAAACAACCACCTCCTCAATGGACTTGACAAAGTAGATGAACCAGATCCTAGGCGCACGGTCAGCGTCAACGGCCGACCTTGTCACGCGACATGGTCCTTCTTACATACATTGCATAGGCGGCGACGAGATGGGATCTGGACCACACGGCAGTGGTGGCCTCGATCCGGGCCACGCCAGACTGCACCTTGCCCTTGTTGAGCCGGTTGCCAGTCGCATCCACCGATTCCGAGTCGCGAGCATCCTTTTCCGCGTCCTGTTGCTTCTCGGACACGGCAATCTGGGCTTTGGAGAAGAATCCCATGGTGGAGCAGCTGCGGCGGCGAACCGGGGGACGTTTACAACTTGTGTTGCTGTGCAGCAAAGGTTACACACACACACACACAAGATGCCTCGCTCTTTATAGGAATTGGAAAAACACCAACATGCAAGCGGGTGAGTGTAGGGCCCGTATGAGAAAATGACGCAGGCAAGCCGTCGTCTCCGACCTGCGGCGAGAACATGTCGCACAAGTGCACTGCATACGCCTAATACGCGCTCGAGTCTGCTTCAGATGTGGGCTGCCAAGGCCAGAGGCAGGCAACGTGCTCCTTTAGCATCGGGCCGTGTTCCCATTTTGGTCCAATTTTGGTGGTTGGGCCAAGTCTTATCTGATGATCAGATAAAATATTGGTATCCGCACATGTCCATAATCCCTGCACGTCAAGCGATTTTTTTTTTCTCCTTGGCGACAAAGTCACGTCGAACCCTTGTCTTGGCGCCCCGAAGCCTGCCGAGTCGCCGAAACCGCGGGTCCGTGCTGAAAACTGCAATACTGCAACGTTTATTCCCCATGATTTGCAGACGGGCGCAGTGACACTTTTGACAAAAGCCATCAGGCAGTCTGGACCGAGATTCGTCACCGCCTTGTGTCCTTCACGGCACACGTTTGTCAACAAGGGGTCCATAATCTGCTGGGCTTGCTGCCAATGCTCGCACTGCTGTATCCCGGACCCGATGGTGTGCGCTTCATTGGCACTCTGAATCAATCGCATCACCACCAATCACGATACATGGTGTCTGCGGGCTTCCATTTGCCAAATGAAGCAATTGCCGCGGGCGCCACGGGAGCTTACGCTGTGGAGTCTATACAGCTCGGTCTTGCCGATGCCGCAGCGCTTCGGAGTCTGGCCGAGCACCAGGGGACTCTCCAAGTGGCTCCTTGGACCACGGCAACGGAAACGTTTCCGGCAGGGTAGATTCCACCCGATGCATTCAGCCTCTCGATAGCCTCGCCGTCCAACTGCCTTGCTCGGCAAGTTGCACGCTTTCCGTCACATCTCAGCTGCATGATCAAGCTGGCGGCTTGGTGCATTGGGGTAATACATCCCAACTTGGAAGGCCGGCGGCCATGGTGCCGAAACCCCAGATTCCGCCGGGCATCTCGGCTGCTCCATCTGCTCCATCTACATCTTGACCGCCAGTCGGTGCTCGGCAATCAATTTAGCTTTAAGTTTTGGTGCAAATGATGCTTTTCTTCTTCTTTTTTTCTTCTTGAGGGAAACCTTGCTGCGCCGTCATATTATAAAACAAAAGGCCCGCCTTGCCGTGGCGGCCTTTAGTCTTGCGAGGCGTCTTGTGGAGAGGTAGAGTATCGCAAACTGTGCTCTATTAGGAAACTCTGTAGTAAACCCTCCTCGACCGATTCGTGTAGAACATGGTTCGGCCCGGGAATGAATCGCGAATTGGAGAGGGAACGCGCCAGCCAAAAGACTATAAAACGCGGCGTCTGGAATGCCGGCTGCCATCATGACATTGAGCAACGCAGCCAAGTCGCAAGATTGACGATCAAAAGACCAAGCACCCCCAACTCTGCGGCAGCAATGTTGTTTTCTACAATCAGCTCATCCCTCCTGGCCTTTGCCGGCTCCGTCGCCGCCGGACCTCGTTCTCCCCCAAGGCAAGACAGGGCCCCAAGGAGCCGTCCGCAGCTTCAAGCCAAACACTTGGCCGCTCGTGACGTCAACTCAAACAACTGGTGCGGCCCCGTCACGGCAGCGTCCAAGATCACGTCTGTCGAAGCAAGCTGGGTTGTCCCCAATGCGACCATCCCCGCCGGCGGCAGCAGCAGGGAGGAGTACTGGATTTATCAATGGGTAGGCTCCTGAGCCGCCAGCTGTCGTCGAAGCCGCTAACCCGCGACGCGCAGATCGGCATTGACGGACTAGGCGAATGTCAGGTTCTGTTGCAAGGAGGAACCGGCCAGACTGTAGGTCCCCGGTCCGCATGGTGGTGGACATGCCGCTGACGTTTCCTTGCCAGATTATCCATGGTGAATTCGACGTTTTCTTCTGGTACGAGTTCTTTCCGGCAGGTCCAGTCCTCACCGACCAGCAAGGTAAGTTGTGCATGTGTCGCATCGGGCGGTCCCCGAGGCGGGCTAACATCTTCATAGTGAGCGTGGGCGATGAAGTCTACGTAAGGGTGGATGTTACATCCGAAACCTCTGGCACCGTGTGAGCCTGCCTCGGTCCTTGTTTGCCCCTTTGGCGACATGACTAACGCGCCATGTACATAGATATCTCGAGAACAAGAGTACCGGAGAGTCCAAGACGCATCACCTGTACACCAAACAGGGTACTTTGTGCCAGGCGACTGCAGAATGGATCGTTGAAAACCCTAGCACCCCCGATATATTCCCGGATTGGGAAACTTACTCCTTCACTGGCTGCAAGGGCTCGACGGCCGATGGAACTCGTTTCAACCTCGAGGATTCTGACCTTTGGTACTTGACAGACAACCATGGCGATGAGCTATGCCACGCCACCATTGATAGCGGCACAAGCACGACTTTTTACAATTCTTAGCCATTAGAAGCTCCGTGGCCAGGTGATTGGTCCCGTAGCTGTGCAACCTACTGGCGTACCATATTGGCAGTCCGTGGACCGCCTGAAAGGTTGCAGAAACAGAGTAGATTAGGGACCGATTACATTGAACAATTGAGCCGAAACAAGTAGAGTGCGTGCTTGATGTGAAATGGGGTTCGTGTCATCATCTTGAAGATGACGACTCGGCGCTTCGAAACGCAAAGTCTAAATTAAATGATACATGACCGTTGAGGCTCTTGTATCCCTGACCCAACACGTACAAAGATGAACTTACCAGCATCACTGGATACGTCAAGCAAGGGTTTTGCAGTCCCCAGCGGCACAAACGGCCAGTGTTCGCCTTGATCATGTGGTCATCTGGAGCTCGCCTGGGGAGAAACACATCCCAATTTGACTATACTGGCGGCTAACCAGGAAACAGTAGCCAAGGCGCAAACTTTGCCAATGCTGCGTCCCGGGATACAGTACAGAGTATAAGCATAACACGTGCACACAATCAGGCATGAGGAACGGCGCGCAAAGCAGTCGTTGTCGTCGGTTGAGTAGTTATCATGTGGTGACAACTTGGGTAGCACTTGGGTAGCGTTTTGGGTCGGCATACAGCAGACACTGCGGCTGCCAGCTGCCTTGCTTGCGTCTGGTTTGCCTCGGGAAAGCCCAGCCTAGCACCACCCACCAGACTCAACTTCTTGCGGCCTGTTTCCCCGGCTCGCGACGCTGTACAGTACATCTCCAGCCCACCCAACTTCCTACTGGCCCCCTGCCCGTCATGTCGCTCCTGGGCGACACTCTTCCACCTGCTGCCTGAGATTTTTCAGCGACGAATATATATATATATATATGCTGCTGTGTGACCTGACCCTTACCTAGCCCTTTTCGGCTTGCTATTGTCCTTCCATAGCTGCACTCTTCGACCGATGGTAAGAAATACAATGTCCTTCTCGCCGGGTAATGCTCATCGGCGTATGTGAACAGCACCTCCCCTTCAATCTAAGCTCCAATCCGATAACCTTGTGCGCTTCTCCCCTCAGCATGGCATCCCATAATGCCCTCGATAACTCCGACTCTCATGCCGTTGCCTGTATTACTGTCTGCTGCGGTCAACCTCTGGCAATAAGCTGGTCTCTGACTCTCTGCAACGGCGCTCGTGGCACAGTATACGACATTAGCTGGGCACCTGGGGCAGACCTTCATCCGAGACCAACCGTGCAATACTTGTATAGGTGAAATTCCATTCAATAAGCAAAAAGCAATTCGTCTCCACGAAAACACACTGCGTTAGTAGTTGCTCAATCAGCGCCACCAACGCAAAAAGCCGGACGCGAACAAAACGGCACAGCAAGCCAGACAGCCAACCTTGGCGGGACGGCAAGCGGCTTACACATGACGGTACAGCAGACCTATTTAGCCCGTTTGATAGGTCCATTGTCCTGGCGTCCACTTCAGTGATGTCTCTTGCCAAGCCCGTGTAAGGACGCCAACGGCTTGCTTCTTCCTGGACCTTAATTTGATATCGCCAACAGCTTGGCCAATCCATGGGCGAAGTAACCGCTTTGGATACGAATTACTAATATCCGCGTGCTCCAACGGCGACCGTGGTTGAAGCATCACATTACGAACCAAGTTCAATCGCTCCTGTTCTTTCAAGCTTGCTTCCCCCATGCCAACCCAGGCAACACGTCTGCAACACGGGTCATACTGTAAAAAATACGCGATTGATTCCTTGGGTTAAAACGATGATTTAGCTATTGTGGTCCATCAAAGCATTCCTCCAATACCTACACCAAAGGTCTGCGCCAGTCAGAGACTGAAACCAGCTAATATACCTGCCGGTGGCGTCTCACCTGCGCCGTGAATAGGGTTTTGATGGGCAAACTGGGCACAGGCAAATCCGCGCCTTTTTTGGACATTTTCCCCCTTTTCCTTCCCTTTTCAACCTTCTTCAATGATAATACCTTGGCATTTCGTTTTCTCACCGGCTCCACTCTGCCACGGAAGTAACGGCACCACGCCTTCCTTCTTGACATGCTCTGCTCCTTCCACAACACCACAGCTTCCTTCCCAATATCGCTTCTGTAGCGCGTTTTGATACTATCATCCGCGCTATCGGCGGTTCCATGGTCTTCTTGTCGCATCAGAGCCGAGGAAAATGCCCAGGTGTGCAGTCAGACTATCTGCCACCACATCATAGACAATATGCAGTCTACGGCGCTGCAAAAGCGACCTGTCCACGGCATCGGCATCGACTGCATTGGGCTCAGATGGAGCATTTGTGTTAGTCTTGAAGTGTTTTGTCAGCTGGTAGTTATGTGACCATTTTTGTTCTTGAAGCATTCTGGGAAACATAGTGAAGCTGGTAGCTCCTTCCTCCTAGATATACGGTCCTTCCTGCCGACACACTTTGCGACAATGATGGTTGCTCTGATGGGTGACAATAAGTAGGAAGGAACAATGACCGTAGTCTGTCTGTGTCTTTTGTTGTCTTTTCTTCTTGTCCCAAATGTCTTTTTCTTTTCTTCCTTTTTCCCTGTAAGCCAGGACCATGGACGAAAGCACCAGTGTCTGGACTTATTACATTGTCCCAGCGCTTACGCTGGGACTCGCCTTCGCAAGCTTGGTGGCCATCTTGGCCTACAAATCGTGAATATTACCTATCTACATAACCCTTGCTTACCTATTACTTAGGAACTTGAAGTTATAAAACCTTGTAGCTAATTATTCTCAAATCGACAGAGAAGCCCTGGCGAATATCGCCACAGCCATCAACAACGCCGCCGACAAGCTCCCAGCCAACCCCGAGGCCGAGCAAATTGCCGCCGGTTCCCAGCCAGATCTAGGCCCAATCTGGAGTGAACTTTTGTTCCTCCGAGCGGAGCTTCAGACTGTTCGGGGGATGGTAGAAGCAAATAGAGCTTCTGCCGCCGTTGTGACTACCACGGCACCCTCTCCTCCTCCCCCTATCCCTCTTCGAAACCCCACCCGGAGTAGTCACACGGCCGGGTCAGGCTATATGAGGCCTACAGCTGCGTCAAAGCGCCGAGCCCGTGGTGCCAAAAAGTCGTGAGAGAAAACTCACGTTAATAAAACACGAAGGAAAACGTTAGGAACCCGTGTTGAGAGAGACAAAATCACGTCGAAAAAGAACCTCCGCAAGACGGGCGCCTAAGCTGATGGATGAAGCTTGGAGTAGCTACTAACAAGGTGCAAAGGTTACCATGGGCAAAACTTACCATGGGCAACCTTTCCCAAAGATTGGACCGCCACCAAGGCGCAATGTACCTAGGCACCTAGGTAGTCAATAGGGGTAGCTTTTCAGCTTTTCACAGCGGCCACTCTGCCTTGAATCTTCTGGAGCTTGACAGTGCGCGACATCCTCTTTTCTACATCAGCATCTTTCCACACCACCACCACCATCTTCGGCATGCCAGTATCCCTATCAACCTATAATGTCCGCTGCTTCAAAATCAACACCGGCATGTTGGAGTCGGCGTGAGGCCGTTGACGATACACCGTGCCGCCGCTCAAGTAACGCAGTGACGGCCGCACTACAAAGGCAATGGCGTCGGGTCACAGAGTGGTATGCAGATTTATACCCCACCTGTGATACAGGCGAATATGAACCATCATGGGTATCAGCTCGGCGGACCAACCTAGCAACTTGTAAATTTTACCGACTGCCAGACGAGCTCATCTTACAGATCCTACGTAATCTGGACCATATATCCAGGCTCGTCGCCCTGCGCGTATGTGGACTCTTTATGAGAATTATATTCGATCGAACCATGATTTCTCACCCGGATAGGCTTGATATTTCCACGGAGATTCGAGTCTGGCCGCCATTTACACCACCAAGAACAATATGGCACATGCCTATCAATGAAGGGCCTAAAATGCTCTCTCTGCAGAGGCAGGTCCACCGTCTCCTGGGTCAAGACAGCTTTTGTAATCTCTTTCGTCAGTTCCGAGAGGAGGGAAAGTACGAAATAGCTATACAGGCACTAAATGGTCTGCTTTGGTGCTCCCATTGCAACAAGATGCATAAACGTCTCCTCTTTTCCCCGCAGAAGAGGGACGCCTCCTCAATAACGCGAATCTGTATCTTGGTCGAAGGAAAGGCACAAGTCTGCGCTCATCTCTCCGTAACATGGAATTCCACTCAGAATATTATATCCGCCACGGAAGAATATTGTCGACATCCCGATCACGATCCCCCTTGGTATACTGGCTGGAAAGATGCATTCGTATACAAAAGGCATCACCATTGCTGGAGTCCAAAATACAATTCTTCTTATTTCGTCTGCACCACGGCGCTCCCATCCGATCTTTAGGCTCTGGACTGGGACGCCCGGATTATGCCCCGTCTTCGGCCAAACGATGTTAATTTTGAGGACTGGAATCTCGCCATGATCGGTTTCAGACGGGATTTTGGTTCCCGTTGGTTGGTTGTGCTCTCCCGAATCCTACAGTATGTAGTGTTGTAGTCCGCAGGTTCAGTGTTCATGAATGATTCTCCAACGTTCCTACCTCCGTACCCTTCGTTTTTGTCAACGAAAGCTTGCGACTCTGCCAATGTTTCTTGAACACCTCGGCGAAACGTGTCATCAGACTCAGGGAATGTCGGAAGATTTTCACGCGAGTCGCTGGCGTAAGTGCCGGGACGCCACCCACGAGCAGGGCACTCTGTTTTGAGCCGAACGCGAGCAGTCGTTTCAGGTCCAGCAGATCGAGCGCTTTTACAACAACAATTGATATCAAAAGCACACATGCTAGACAAGATGCTATGCCCACATGTTACGGCCTGTGATGGACAGCTTTTGCTACCATTTGGCCCTGATCGCTGCGCATGCTTCAGCTGCCCGCGGTGGATTGAACATAGCTGTCGCTCTGATAGAAGTTTCTGCTGCCGCTGTTGTACCGCCAAATCACCTGGCCCAACTAGATATCTTATGCCGCAAGCAAGACTCTGGTGGGCGACACGAATACCAGTGTGTATTTGCTTCTCCACTTATGACTGGAAACGCTGCGGCTCGGATGTTTATCTCGAAATCAGAAGCTTAGGTGGGTATTATGACTTTGCTTGGCCATCACCCACCCACCAGTGGCCACTCACCGAGTCGATGGAAACCAACTGCCGCTTCAAGACAAGGTGTAGGCCTGCGACATCGCCGGTGGTTAATCAGGATTCACCCAGAGTCTTGGGGCATCCAAGATGACCAAGAGCTTCGGCACGTAGCGTGGTGCGACGATATCAACTGCATGTCACGGTGGAGATGGGAAAGGCTGCTGAGGCTTTTGGTGGATTGCTAGGGCAGTGCTAGGGTGGAAAAATATCAGACGCTGGGTTGGAGCCCAGGGGAGGGTTGACCATGTAACTCTTTCTTGTCAGCGAAGATGCAGTTCCGCAGGCTATAGCTGCCCGCTTTACCTATTTACAATAAATCTAATAATACGGCTAATAACTTTATACTTATTAGTAATTATTTAGAAATTAAATACTTATAAGCGATTAGACGACGAGGAATTTAAGGTACGTACCAAGTTGGTGATGCTTTTAGCAGGCGCGTTGTGGTGTTGAGGAAGGCACGGGTAGGCAGCGCCGCAGGCAAGAGCGGCAGGGCCCCCGAAGGAAAAAACACACAATGCCAATTTATGATCAATGAAAAATCTACAAGAGAGAGCCAAAAGAGCAAAAAGAGCAAAAAAAAAGGGAGGGAGCTAAAGAGAGAGGTCAAAAGAGGGGCTAAAAGAGCCAAAAGAGTGATTATTGTCCTCTGTATGCTTTATAGCACGATTCGGTCAAGAACTCGTCTAATCATACAGAAAGTCGGGTGCGAACTTTTCGCACTCAAAGCTTGCGCAACGCCGCTTTCCCGTTCGCTTGTGCGGGAGCTGGTCACGGACTCACGGGATGCATCTTACATAAGCCAACTTATGCCGTACCTTGACTCTGCTCTCGCTTGCTTTCCGCTTTCTCTTGACCTGCTGACGACGACGGTCACTGGGCATCCAGGTGCAAAAACTGAACGCCACCACAGACACTTTGGTGCTTGGGGAGTAACTACCATCTGAAGCATGTGACCCACCCTGTCTCTTTCCTTTCATCTCCTTCATTGAAATATCCACACTCATTTCGACTCAATGGGTCAATCCATTGGGTCCTTGTTTCCACTGCGGTTTCGGCTTTGGCTGGGCAAACAGCTCTACAAACCCATCGCTCCCAATGTAGTGAGAGTCAGTCGACATCGCGTCATCAAGGGACCATGTGGTCCTCCCGAGGTCGAGGCTATGCAGTACGTCGCCAAGAATACAACTATTCCGCTACCTAAAATCTACGCGATCCATACTATTCAGGACCGGCATATATTCATAGAGATGGAATATATTCAAGGAGAACACCTGGGTATCGCTTGGAGGAAAGAGGGTCGCCTTTCGCAACATCAGAAGAAGATGATTATCGCAGATATCAAGGAGTACGTTTCCATTCTCCGCGAGCTCCAACCTCCGACAGAGGATCTGGTCGCCTCTGCTCTTCAAAACCCCGCCTATGACGCTCGGATTGGTGCTCGCTTCTTCGGCCCTTTTAACCATTGCGACTTCCATACATTAATACGAGGATACTTGCTTAAAGAAAATGTTGCGACAGTTTTCGGTGAGGAAGTAGCAAAGGTGCATGCTACGTCCTATCGAACATGTTTCACCCATGGGGATCTGGTCCCAAGGAATATTATTGTGAGGAATGGACGCGTTGCCGCAATTATTGACTGGGGCTTTGCAGGATGGTACCCGGAGTACTGGGAGTATACCAAGGGGCACTATGACTTCTTCCCAAAAGCGGACTGGTTAGAGCATTTTCGCCAAGCGGTTCCTAATTATAATGCCGAGCTTGCAGTGGAGCAACTTCTTTGGGAAAGGCTGCCCGACCCAGGCACGCCGGCTACTTTTCGTCGAGAGGGCCTTGTTCGTCAAACGCCAGGCTCCAAGCCTTCAGCAACGTGGCAAGATGCGAGAGCAGGCCGTCAACTAAAGGATCTATGGTCTGCCGCTTTGTTGTCAAGACGGTACAATAGCGAGCCATAACTATTGGCTCATAGGTCGTCAGGGCCCATTCCGAGCTGCCTGCTAGCTCGGATCAAGTTGTACTTGCGTTCTAAGACGCTTGACAGCTGGTCCAGCGGGCTTAGTCCGTCGCCATCAGCCATGGCCATAACGTGAGAGTGAAATGGTCCGGATGCGAGTGGCCGCTGGTGCTATCCAAATTTTAGTTCTGCATCAAGTGTGAGAGGAGTTGACTGCGCCGGTTCTAATGCCAATAAATCCCTTCAAGAATGTGCCACTACTACATATTTTAACTGTTATTCCAACTCTGTTTCTTCGCACTCTCCACTTCCTTTGATCGTCCCCTCGTTTAGCGCTTGGAAAACATTATCATTTGAACAGCAGAGTGCCTTGCTAACATCTGATGGCTTCTTCTTCAGAACAGGGGGGTAGACCTTGTCCTAGTACTGTAGTAAGCACTGACAACGCGCATCAAAAGGCTCTTTACTCACTAGTTCAGTAGTAGATCATGGGAAGCATGAGTCCTCAGTAGGAGTGAAGTTATAGCAGCGGTTTTTCCGGATGCTTTCAATCAGCCAGTAGAGTCTACATCCTGCATTTCACAAGCCTGCTCCTCAGTTTCTGTTTTTCAGCGTGTTTTGGGCTCTATTCTGTACGGAGTATTTATCGTTTGCCAACACCGGTCAGAGCGTTCTGGGTGTTTCTCTAAAGAGCACATTTCGTCCACTTCTCTTGGTTGGCTGTACCAGGAAAGAGGTCAAAAAGTGCAAAAAGAAAGGTATAACAGTGGAATTAAACCACCAAAATTGGACGAACGGGGAATCGAACCCCGGACCACTCCCAGATCAGATCCACTGGGTGGAAACATGCTAAGGGAGTATTATACCACTAAACCATCCGCCCATTGGATGTTGAGATGCATGGTCCCTAAAGAAACTGAAAAAGGTATTCGCCGCCCCCCGCCCCCCACCCCCCTTCTCGGTGGCATTTTTCTCGCCGACAGTTGTGGCCCGCCGTGGACCCACCCACGTGATCGTCCCCTCCCACCACCCTGTCAATCCAAGCCACTGTATTTGGCAGGTCCGTTGTTGTCGACTCTAGACTGGTCCAAGGGTCCAGTCTGGGTAGGCCGCTCGGGCTCTCGTTCTGTTTCGCACCAAAAGCTTGCAGGCCACCGCCGCATTGATGCAGCGCCGCGGTTGCTGATCACTGGGTGCCGGAGCGTGGACAAATAAGAAACTGGAGGCACCGAGTTAATGTACACCGGATCGAGATCCAAGCAATCTTGGACCTTTGCGCACCATGTCTGAGGACGACATCGACATGCTCGGCCCTGACGGGCAGGGATCTTCCAGAGTCGACCGCGACCGCCGCGCACCCAGGTTCAGCTGGACGCCCGCATACGAGACAACATTCTTTCGCAGCCTTTGCGACAGCGTCCAGCTGGGCTTGCGCGAGAACAGCAGCTTCAAAGCCGAGGCTTGGGAACGAGCTGCTCAGGCGCTGCAGGAGAGCCACGGCGCGTATCCCGCCAAGAGCCATCTCATTAACAAGAGTGACAATGCGCGAAAACGATTCCGCCTGTGGCGCGGCCTTCGCGAAGACCCCGAGTTTGTGTACAGCTCCATCTCCAGGACAGTGACGGCCACCGAGGAGGCCTGGAAGGCTCACATAGAGGTGCGTTTCATTCGGGGCCGATGCGCCCGACTTCGCCTGCCGTCTTGAGGTGCAGGCAGCCATGCATGATACTGACTGTCGCGGTAGAGGGAGCCGCTGTCCAGAGCGCTGAGGGGTCGGCCGTTTGACCATGAAGAATACATGGAAATACTCTACCCCGATGTCATCGGCTCGGGCGGTGCGCCAAAGAGGATCATGAAACCTCGGCGGAGGACTGATGGACAAGCCGGCGACGAGCCAGACATGCCGGGAACAGGTGTTTTAAATCTGCACCCGGATTATTCATCTGCACCAGCCGCTCTTGAAAGCCCCGGGCCGGCTCCCTCGTCTCTGAGTCAAACGCCAACTGGCTCGGCAGCCGGCTCGAGCACGCAGTCGAAGCCAAGCTCGGCCACGATCCATCCGCGAACTACAACAACACAGCCCTCGGCGTTGACTCCTCCAGATGAGTCGGCGAACCATTCCAAGAAACGCGCAGTGCCTGGCTCACAGGCTGATGGCTCATATGGAACCTCACCACCACAGTCCGGCCCAAAGGCAGGCAGTGCTCTGCCGATCACGGCATCCCCCGAGAAGAGGCGACGAACCTCTATCCACGCCGAGCCCTTGCATCTTGCTGCATCCGCTTTGGGTCATTCCCTCAACCCTGTGTTTGCGACAGAGTCGCCTAGTAATGCGCAGCTGCCGCCGCCAGAGACGCAGACGACTCCCCAAACGACGACAATGGACTCTCGTGCCGGAGGATCAGTACAGGCCTCCAGCGGCTTGATGTGGTGTGAAAGGGCTCTGGAGCAGTTTTTCAGAGAATTTGCGGACGAAGACATGGACCTTCAGATCCGCATTGCGGAAAAGGTCCTGGTCGACGAGAAAAAGGCCCTGGTGTATTGCAAGATGCCCTGGTGTGTGAAACAGCACTGGATCAAGAGGCTTGATGAATCATTCCGGAACATGCCATGATACCCCCGATTCATTTGGAAGGGCTTTAAAGACATGGCCTATTTCTGGGAACAGAATGGATGATGATGCGTCGGCGATTTGCATGGGACTGATACCCCTCGGGATGGATGGCGTGGTGGATGAGAGCGTGCTTTAGACAAGTGATACCCGTTGACGAGGCGTTGGGGCTGGGTTTTAGGTCTGATTTCAGCAAGCAGTTTTTTTTTTTTTTTTGGCGTGGCATTGAATCTTGCGAATATGCTGGAGTGTTTGGATTGTCCATTTCCTGGGAATAGGTGAGTCAGACGAAAGGGAGAACTTGGAGATGAAGGCTGTTGGCAGGCATATGCCCTCCTCTGAGGTGATGGCACAAGTAACAGGCGTATTGGTACTTGCATCTTCCAAGACACTGCATAACATGGGAAATTAATCGATATTGTTACCACTGCACCGCCGCTGGCGAAAAGTCAGTTTGTGTGCGCAATTCCTCGTACATGTTGGAATGCTTCCTTGTTGCCGACTTTATGGTAGGTGCCCCTACATGGGTGATGGCTGGGTGTATGCCAAATCCTCAGAACCTTGGAAAGTAAACGTAATAGATGCAGGTGTGAAATGAGTTTGCACGAGAGACTGGCTCGATTTTGGACAAACACAGCGCCAGGCCTTCTTCACGTGGCGCATTCGAATGACTGGCGAAAGTCTGGTTCAATTCAATGAACCATTTTCTTGGACAGGGGGGGCCTGGCAGCTGTAGGTGCTTCAACGGGCGGTGAGTGGGTCTGTTGACATGCGCAGTGGTGCCATTGACCAAGATGCTGGTGTAATGTACGTCATACACCGGCACTGAAGCCTCAAACAAGGCGCCGCCGGGTTTTGAGCTCCCGACCTGGTCCAGCCGGATGACTCGCATCACATGAAGACTCTCTCCTCTACTTAGTGTGTCCCCCCCCCATTCGACAACCCTCCGCGAAAAACAAGGTCAATCAAAACGTCGCACAGATTCCATTCCACGTCTCCTCCATCCATACACAGCAGTGAGTAGCTATACACATGGACATGTCAAAGTGATGTACATGGTGGCTAAACGGTCCCTCTTTAAGTGTCTTACGCCGATGTAGCTGCCAGCGGCCCCAAGCAGTCTCCCAAGGAGGTAAGTACCGCGTCATCGTCGTCGAGGGGCAGCTTCTGAAGCTTTCGGCTCTTCCAAGCCTGGAAGTCCACGTCTCATAATCTAACGCTGCATACCTGTAGGCTGCTGCGCCTCAGCCTGCCGAGGTCGTCACCAACGAGTCTGCCTCGACGGCCTCTCTCGTCGACGTCGACGTCCCAAGCGTGCGCACCGTGCCCTCAGACTTCCTCGAGCAGGATGTCCAGACGGAAACGCAAGCTGAGCGCCTGGAGCGCGATGCCAAGGCCGCCAAGGCCAAGGCCGAGCCGGCCAGGAAGAAGGCTGGCAAAAAGGCACGCGACGCCGACTCGTGGATCACCAAGCAGTTCTCGGGCTTGTCTGATGGCAGCGCCGGGGCCCTGGCCATCACTAATCTCGCCGCCATTATCGGTGTGAGCTCCTACCTTGGTTATCGTGCTTGGGGACTTTACGAAAAGGGTAACCTGACTTGGAAAAATGCCGGTGTTGGCTTCGGCATTCTCGCTGGCGTTGGTGCTGCCGAAGCCGTTTTGGGACGGTATTTGTACAAGGGCAAGAAGAACAATTAGGTTTCGCATGGATCATGTTACGGCGATGATACCAAATGACCCATTTTGTATGTGCGTCTTGGCGTTGGTTCTGGCACCGGTTTTGAGTTGTCGTCTCTGCTCTGGCTTTTCCCACCAATCCGCAGTGTAATGTAAATTAGCACTCCAATAACTCTCTGTTCACGGCCTGCATGTTGGTTGTGATATTTGATGCCCAGTTGCGCCATGGCAGTGGAGCATCGTCCACATCACTGCGCCCACTCCTGTGACGGGAATGAAAGTCGTACAGAGTGTAGATGTGAGCCCGTCTATTTTTCGTGCCCCTTCTATGTAATCTCTCTTACATGTTATAATACAGGCATGACATCATGCCAAATGGTACAAGGTATGGCCTCTATGGCTTCATACGTTATCCAGTCAAGGATTGCCCTGTCTTGCCGGTTTCTTCTTTTGGCAGCATTACTCCGTCTTCTGCTTCTCCTCCTCTTTTGCCACGGTCTTTTCCTCCTTGGCTACAACGCCAGGTTGTTCAACCTTGGCATCCTTCTTGTCTGCGTCTGTGGCATCCTCCCACTTCTTGGGAACAACATTGTCCTCTGCTGGCTTGGCCCCGGGCAGGTTTTCTGTCTCGGATGTGTTGTCCTTGGTAACAACGGGGACTGGCGCATCCCGTGGCTCCTCACGCGGGACTTGATGCAGATCGTCAGCAGCTTCCTCTTCCGCGTCGTCGGAAAGCTCGGCACCGTAGATATCGGGATACTGTCTGAAGCAGTCCTGCATTCCCCTATTGATGGCACGATTAGTACTCGTACACTCCATTCATCGTTCGAGTTTCCCAGGAGTTCTTACTGGAACTTCTCAATGCAGTCCATTCCCTTGGGCTCCTCATTTGAGTAGACGAAGCAGCTAAAGGCAGTCTTGAATTCCTCGCCACAAGGACCGTGGGCCATGCCGCCCAGACAGGGGCAGTCCCAATTGATCTCGCCAGTTTCGGGATTGAATGCGCCCTGTTGGCCAGCCTCCTCCTCGAGAGCGGCTGGTGATCCGTCGGCAATGACGGTGTTTTGTGACTCGCCCTTGGACTGTGTCTCTGGAGTCGACTCCTTCTTCTCGGCGGGTCTTGACTGTTGCTCCGTCTTGGCCTTGAGTTGGCTGCGCTTCTCTTCAATTACCGATTTCACAGTTGGTACATTGGACTCGGCGAATGCGGAAGGTGCGGCAGTCGAGTCTGCTAAACTCTGAAATCAGCGCCGATTTCAACATGGGCCCCTTTTTGACTTCTAATATACACACCTGTGGCCTCGTCGGCAAATACAGAGCTAGTGTTGTAATAGTAGACAGCACCCAGCGCAAGAGCCCATCTCAGCGCTGAGCCTTTCCATGTCCGGGGCGAATACGACTGCGACGACGTTGATGCAAACCGACGGGGGCTTGATTGAGGGCGAAACCCCCTCAGGGCTTGTCGCGAGGCAATGCGCACCGTGGTCCGATACATGTTTACGAATGGGCACAACAGCGTTGGCAGAGGATTGGGTGACAAATGTGAAGAGACGAGCTAGAAATAAATGGCAAAAAATGAACCCCGGCTTGATTGGTCAGCTGTTCCTTGCCACCCGGGCCGCGCAGGGAGGACGCCTGTCTTGGCCATGCCGGTGTTTAGCCGTCTTGTTGGCTCTTGAGGCTGAAGTGAAGCATCATTATGACCTCGAGCAAGAGACACCACCTGAGGAGAGGCACAGCCACGTGTTGGCCCTGCAAGGTATCCTGGGGTGCCCCTGGCAGGTACTGCAACTTATTTCTTGTAATACCGACCCGGTTGCTTCCAGATTTTTGGTGCAATCTACCGGACACTTTTTTAAAAGAAAAAAAAAGTCTTACCGCTTGTTAGCAAACATTTGCGCCCGAAACGGCAACTCTGCTCATACGGGTCCGCCGCCACAAATTGGGAAAATCAGCATTGGGCGTTTGCGCACCTGACCGCGCTTTTCAGCTTCCAGCTACAAACGTGGCTGGCAAGCATAAAGATAAACTGACTAGCTCTGGATTTCATGGGGAACCTCCCCTTTAACTTGCACGAGAAAAAAACCATCCGCGGGGGAGCAAGCGTGCTAAATTACTTGACACTAAAGCGCGAAAAATGTCAACCGCCAAGTTCGAGTGGCACCCCGCCAAATTGCTCCAGGGCCATGACACATTTCAGGATTTCGCCCTTTTGGTCCTGAACCAGCCATTGAAGAATGGGACTATTCTTCGCAGGTTATGGAAAAATTGTATGTGCCAGTCACGCTCAACTCCTTGTGTACACGCTGCCCGACTGTGTCTCCGATCTCGGTACTAACTGGACTATCGTAGCAACACTCAGAGTCGCCGCCGATGGCGGTGCCAATCGTCTCCATCAGCTCTCCTCGTTCCAAGGCAAATTCGTAAGTCGAGACATATAATAGCACAGACTTCAACGGCTTTTCTTATAAATGCTAACTCGTTTTCCAGTCTAACCTGCAAGCCATCATTGGGGATCTCGACTCTCTGTCCCCTTCAGTCAGAGACTTTTACTCCTCACAACCGACACCAGCAAAGGTCATCCATGACACCGACCAGGAGTCGGCTGATTTTGGAAAGGCAATCAACTGGATTCGCAAAACACAGCCCCATGCGCTCGACATCATCGCACTTGGCGGCATCGGTGGCCGCGTCGACCAGGGTCTGAGCCAGCTCCACCATCTGTACTTGTATCAGTCAGAGCCCGACTATGCCAGTGGAAGAATATATCTCCTATCTGGATCGAGCTTGACGTTCCTGCTGAAATCCGGCACGCACAGCATCCATGTGAGGGAGGATGGCGAGGACCAGGTATTCGGGAAGCATGTTGGGATTGTTCCCTTGCAGGAACCAAGTCGTATTACCACAAAGGGGCTGGAGTGGGATGTTACCGACTGGGAAACCAAAATCGGCGGCAGGCTGAGCACCAGCAACCACGTTCTACCTCGCACTAAGTGTGTTGAGATCCAGACCACGAAAGATGTGCTGTTCACCATAGCGCTGCGCCCGCTCGATGGAGAAGAGGAGGCGTGACGGGAGTGAGATGCGCCGCGACAATGATGCAAAAGTACAAAAGATCCAAAAGTAACAGCACGAAATCAAGTGTTTTCTGCCATGTGACTTGGACTAGTTGCTAGCCCGATAACCCCAAAACGCCATGCTTATGTTCACTCTTGCTCTGCTGCGTGCCTCCAGCGTTCCTTGTGCATGTGCTCCTTACCGCAGGTAGTGCAAAACCAACCAGCAAAAGGCGAAAAATACAATGGCACCGCCAAGGAACAGCCACTTGTCTTCCCGCGCTCGCCTTTCCACCATGCGGATCGTGTCTCCACTGATGCCCAAAGTATTCCCAACGCTGTATAGCTTCTTCTGCGTGTTCTTGAGCCTCTCCCTCTGCTGGCCGAGATCACCTAGCACGGCCTGGCCGCGGGCGATATACTCATCCAACGCAGAGTGCGTTTGTGCAAAGAAGGCTTGCTCTCGGAAAGCATGTGCCTCCCTGACTTCGTCTCCTGAGCCGGTGGTGAGGGGCCCATCAGTCACCGACCCATTCCGAGGGTGAAACGAGGAGTTGGTGGTGGTTGTTGTGTTTGCGTAGGGATTTTCAGGCGTGGCATTATAGGGCCGCCTGCCGAGCAACTCTGCTCTGTTGTTCTGGTGCTGGGCTTCATCCCTGGCTTTCCTCAGCCCGTCGATTTGGGATCGGAAGTCGGAGAGGTCCTCTCGAAAGCGCTTGACACGCTCAACGCCTTCCTCTTGTTTCTTGGGAACAATTTCCTGTCGTGTAAGACGATTGTACTCGTCGAGGGTTTTCGAGAATGCCGAAACTGACGCAGATACGTTGCCAATTTCGGCGGGTGTTGAAGAGCCCTTGGAGTTGAGCGTGTCGAGCTCGGTGCGAATCGCTTTACTCTGCCGCAAGGCAGAGTTGTATTGCACGTTCTGTGGTTATGATGAGTTGGAAGAATACGCGGTATTGACTTTGGGGAAAGAATGACGTACCATGGTCCGGTTCCAATAATCGTGAATAGTTGAAGATGAAGCTCTGATGCTCTTTCACATGGCAACCGTGTTCCCAACCCACATTCACGTAAAGTAGCGGGTCGGAATAATTAGGCCCCGTCCGGGGTAGTCCCCATTACGGGCACCAGACGCCACCCATTGTCTGGTCTGGCAGGGCCAAGCAGCACTTGAGCTTTCCCATCATTGATGGCTGCTGAAATGTGCACCTACATGATGAAGTTGTGTATTATACGTTCACATTTACACATCTCGCTGTTCGCAACATATTTTCGCACAGTGGTTATTGTTTTTATCGCAAGCGCTTTCTCCATTGCTGGCTATTGCAATCATCGCATATTGTATTTCGCGATTATCTTAGGCTGTCTAAATCACTGGCTGATGCCGGCACTCAGGACACATAAGAACTTGATTGACCATGGCATGATAAAATATATGTGAACATGTGGTTCCTCGGATAGCCTGGGATGCAGCCGACTTGGTCGGCACCCTAGACGGACACTGCGATTATTGTTGTCTCTAAAATTCTCTGGCTACCATAGGGTAGCCTCTTTTTTTTTTCTGCCAGGGCCACCTGCAGCGTGCATGTGGCGCTCCGCAACTCCACAACTTCTTTCCTAAATAATCGCGAATATTAGCATACATCGGGAATGGCTGAAGCTTCTGATCATTCAATTACCGATAAGAATTTAAGGACAAACGTATTTTAAGAGTACTAGCCTCGCTACAGAGGCAAATCTGGAATAGCCGTTAAGGCTGCGTTTGCTTGTCCATGCTTTAAAACACAGGCAAACCGCCGCCCCCAAGTGCTTGGGCAAAGACTGAAGAAACACTCCACAATTTTTGCTACAGTTGACTGATTGAAAATTTGTCTTTGTGCACATGAAAAGTTTAGTAGTAACTCGCAAATGGGACGGCTTTGGTTCGGCAATGGAATGCGCCATAAAGTAGTCGGGGTCAATGTGTCCACCCCTGGCATCAAGTACCAAGGGGTTGGCTTGTCTCCTTTCGGATCAGTTCCCATGTTCCATTGGACAACTCCAGCCGCGTCTCGGAGGTCGAGTGCAATGAAGCATACAAGGCATGCATCGGCGACTTTGCATTTCGAAAAATAAATAAAAGTAACAAAAGCGAGCTGGTTTGAATTCGTTGCAGAAAACGTGGTATTTTGCCGACATCGGCACCGACCCGGCACCGACGGACCCATTTCGCCGTCATTTTCATGTCGCCGGGGTTTGTCTATTGGAGAAGTGCCGAGACCGGTTTGAATGCCGTAAAAGTTGATGCTTTCAATGGCCAAGTGCTGCATTCTCATAACCTATTTCTTCTGCCGGCCCTCCGATCAGAGAGGTTGTTGAAATTCCCGATTATGGTGCAGGTCAAGATACCACAACACCACATGCAGCCCGCGTCATGAGCAGTCAGGACACAAAACAAGGAGAAACTCTGCCTGCTCCGAATGGCAGTCCTGGCAACGATGCGGAAAAGCAACTCCAAGAGGTTCAGAAAAGTGAAGGAAAACCGTACTCGGTGTTGACGACATGGCAGAAACGAGCCATTGTTCTCGGAGCTGCCCTCACGGCGTTTTTCTCGCCCCTGACAGCACAAATCTATCTCCCGGCCTTGACACAGCTGTCCCAAGACCTGAACGTGACCAACACACAGATCAATTTGACTATTACAACATACATGATATTACAGGGCATAACCCCAATGTTCATTGGATCCTTGGCCGACAGCGGAGGTCGACGACCAGCATACATCCTCTGCTTCATCATATATGTTGCCGCAAACATTGGCCTAGCCCTTGCGCCGGGATACGGGGCGCTGTTGGGGCTGAGATGTCTTCAGTCAGCGGGATCGAGCAGCACCGTGGCGCTCTGTACGGCAGTGGTTGCTGATATAGTCACAAGTGCAGAAAGAGGACAATATGTCGGCTTCACGGCCATCCCGGCCGTCCTGGCCCCATCGTTGGGCCCCGTCATTGGCGGTCTGCTTTCGCAGTATCTTGGCTGGAGATCGATCTTCTGGTTCCTGGCCATTTCCTCTGGCGTGGCACTCCTTGGCTTGGTGCTTTTCTTCCCAGAGACTTGCCGTCGGATCGTTGGCGATGGGTCCCTCACGCCGCCCCCAATGTACAGATCGGTCTGGCAGACGATGCGGCTTCGCCGACAAAAGAAGGCGCGACAACGAAACGCCCTGACCACGGTGACGACAAACTCCAGCAGCGCCAGCAAGGTTGAAAACAAGTTCAAGTTCAAGCCACCAAACGTCCTCGGCTCAGTCTTTCTCCTGTTCGAAAAGGAGGCGGGGTTTGTGCTTTGGACAGGAAGCATCGTGTTTGCTGGCTTCTACTGCATCGCGAGCGCCATGCCCAGTCTCTTTTCGAGTCGCTACGGATACAATGAAATCCAGGTTGCCTTGATGTATATTCCTTTGGCGGCTGGTTCTATTGGCGCCGCGACCATTGTTGGCCCATCCATCAACAAGAACTACAGACGACACTCCCTAAAATGCGGCATACCCTACGATCGAAGCCGTCAGCAAGACTTGTCCAACTTTCCCATTGAGCGAGCACGTCTGGAGGTTGGACTGCCGCTGCTGTGTCTCGCCGGAATAAGCCTGATAGGTTGGGGGTGGGCGATGCATGCCGTCACCCATGTTGCCGTGCTGTGTATCACGAGTTTCTTTGTAGGAATCGGCATGATTGGGTACAGCAACACGACGAATATTCTTCTGGTCGATGTTCACCCTGGCAGGGCTGGCACCGCCATCGCTGCTAACAACTTGACTCGGTGCTTGGTCGGCGCAGGCGCAACTGCTGCCATAATTCCCTTGATCAACGCCATAGGGGTCGGCCCGGCCTTTACTATTGTTGGCGGCCTGTACTTTGTGTGCCTTGTGCCACTTGCCGCGCTGCTCAAGTTTGGCATGAAGTGGAGGGCTGAGGCGAGGGAGAAGGCCGAGGCGAAGAAGCTGAAGAAGCTGAAGAAGCAGCAAAACGACTTTGGTGCGTGAGAGATGGCAACACGAGTGGCCCGTGGTCAAGGAATGGAAAGAAACACGCCGTTGACTGCATCTGAAATAGGGTTCCGGGGAAATTCTGGGGAGAAGGAAAAGTCTACATAGCGCATTAGCAGTGACAATTTGCATCGTGTCCTTCATCTTGGCATAAATACTCAAGTACCATGGAAGATTCATTTACCTACCACCCGCACAAGCGGGTTCACATTCGACATTCGCCATGGAGGTGCACAGGCTCCGCACTGTGAAATGCCATGTTCGCATCGAGATGGGAGGCGGTGATGGGAAAAGTGTCACTGTCTTTGCAACCGCCACATTCATTCATGATCAGGCCATCACAATGTGGCCGCCAGATCGGCAATTACAATCCGATCTTTAACCAAATAGAGGGGCAGCTAACTTCGCAGCTGGCTGCATAACACTAACTAGTCCAAATTCGGTCGATAGTATCCACACATATTGAGATTATGTACTCCGTAAAGTGTGCGACATTTCCGCCAAAAGGTGCAATATTTCCCCACAAAAGGTGACCCACTGCGATGTTTCAGGGGGGGATGAAATATTCAATGTTTCCTGTACTCTGTACACACCTAACCAAAGTCGGCCAGTAGTATCCACACAAATTTTTGGCTGTTGCGCTGACCTCTAGTAACTTATACTAAGCTGCTACTACCTGCTCTAATAGATGTTTAAAGCTTGCGCGGCTATGCGTGTTAATAACAGTACTGTTAATAATATTATTACTGTAGAACGCGCTGGAGAACGTGCTGGAGAATGTTACGGGGAAAAAAATTATAGTGGTAATAGCCACTATAAAAATGCATGTGGATACTACTGACCGGGTTCTCATGCAGCCGGCTGCGAATTCAATTTTCGCCGACTGCGAATTTAGTTGCCCAGCTTGAATACGCTTTGCCTGCCGCATTTGTGATTGACGATGCGTTTTTCTCTTGGATGCCCGTGTCGCGCGTATCCCCACTCCAACAAGCTTGACACGGTGAAAATCGATGATTATGACACGTCTAATATGCCTGTCCCACAGGATATTATCAGATCTGAGGTCTTCGTGAATAACGCCACAGTCTTCAATTTCCTTGGTTGATCTTCGGATCTCGTCTTTCAGCTGATGATATTGGTCCACTGGCATTTTTACCCCACCATATGACATGATAAGCATATGGCAGATGTCTCCTGCTCCAGAGACAAAGTATAATTTTGCCAAGTCAATTGGGCCGAGGAAAACAGGGACTGCAGCTCCCTGAGACTTTTTTAGGATTTTATACACCTGTATTTCCTTGGATACTTCAGCCCAGAGCGTTGAGGTTGTTCCTTTCCCAATAACTGTATAACCGTAAGCAGCCAGGGTAAGCTTAAATGGCACGGCATATGCACCACGGTCTGCGAGAGGTGTGCAGTTTGCATCTATATTCTCATCTAACTGCTCCTTTAGCTTTTGGAGTAGCTCATCAGATGAGATGGGGTGATGAGACTGTTTCGATTGGCGTCTATGAAGTCCAACGTTGGGGCAGTTATCATCTAGCGGCAAGCTGTTTCGCAAACTAAAAATACATAGCTGCGAGCAAAAGATTGCATCATGGCGAGGCTGCTGGTGTCCTTCGGGGATAGGAGGATCTCGTTGACGAGATGCGCTCACGTTGCTAAAGCCACGCTTTTTTGAGAGTTTAGCCTGACTAGCATCAGAAGCCGATGAATCTGGTGACGTATCGCGTTCGCGTTCCTGGTCGTCCTTGTCAGAGGGTGCACGGTGAGCCCGCGACCTGGTAACCGCTTTGTTATTTGCTGTTGAGCTCGGTGGCGACGATGATGGTACGTATTCTGAACTTGGTTCTGGACTTGGGTTTTCTGTCTCGGAACTGTAGGGTTGAGTGTTTCCTGATGCACCTCGGTTCTCAATCTCTGAACGAATGGAATCGAAATTCGTCGTCCAAAGAGCAAGCTGTCGTCGTGCCCAGTTTCGCCACTCATGGCTTCTTGGACGTGATTTAAGGCTCATGATTAGGAGACATAATATGCTAGTGACTGAGGTTGTCGGCTGTTTGATCATCTCTCCAGGATCTATGTTCTGCCTGCTTGGTTCACTAAGATGATAATAAAGTGTGCGAGGATCATCGTTTGGGACCCATAGTATTAAATCCGCGTCTGGTCCGATGGTAAGATACGAGTATGGCAATCCTTCTTGGATCATAACATGATATGTTTGGACGAGAACTGAGCATACTAGCCGTTCAGCATTGTATTTTATTTTCTCAGTCGGATCCGTAGGCATCTTGTTGGATTTGACCATTTCTTTCCATAGATTCATGGGCCTAATGCCTGCGCGGATGGTCTCCAGAGGAAGCTTGTGTGGCGGCTTTTGCTCACAGGTTAAAGTGACATGGAGGGCTTCACCATCTACCCTTCTAATCATGATCATCGAGGTTTCATTGGGGAGGTCCTCGTTGCTATCGGGCCGGTCTAGTTCGTTTGTATGGCTTTCGAACTCTACTCCGTCGCCCAAGTTAAATTCTTGCCGTGCAGCGGGAATTTTGCATAACTGAGCAATAATGTCTCGTATATGATGCTCTCTACTTAATCGGTCGTATAGTAGCAAGCCTTGCTCACTGCTTATTGGTTGGACCAGTACAAGCCGCTGGATTTCTTTTAGTACAGTCGCAGATGGGAATACTCGTTGGGCTGCATCGTCTCCCGCCTGTAAGTGGGAGCGAACGGAGTCGTACACTCTTTGTAGTTGAGGTTGATAATCTAACCACGGAACTAGTCGCGTGGGACAATATTTGCCTTTGGGAAGAGGAATCGCTCCTTTAGTGGAACTAGAAGGACCTGCCACTTTCGGTAGTCGATACAAATTATGGCAATAAAGAACAAACTCGTCGAAATTGGTAAGTCTCTGTTGCTCCTCAGCTTGGCGTTGTCGCTCGTCAGCTTGGCGTTGTCGCTCCTCAGCTTGGCGTTGTCGCTCCTCAGCAAACCGCCCTCTCTCTTCAGCCTCTCTTAGAAGGCGCTCGTAATCCACGGGAGTGTTACCAGCCATTGCTATAAGGATATTATCGAGACGAAACGGAAGAAGAGCGCTGCGTGGACACTGCGAGTCCAGAGAAACGGATGAGAACACGCAACCAAAAGGTATGGTCAACAACGCGTGTGGTGGCCGCAAATGATCCCACCCAATCTCAAGCTCCCAGACGTGTTTCGTCAGCTCAGCTGGGCACCAATGCGTGGAGTGGCACGTGACCTGATGCCACCTTACTAGGCAGAGCGGCGCTTGCCTGAGTTTTGCGTAGAATGAGGAACGAAGGCAAGCAAAGATACAGTTCCGCAGGCTGCAGCTACCTGCAGCTACCTGCAGCTACCTGCTTTACCTATTTATTATTATCAAGTTACACTAGATAGCTAGGCTATATCGCTAGTACACCCTCTCTTCTAGTAAGTAAAGAAACCCTCTGGGGAATAAAACCCCGCCCGTCTCGGTCCCGATTTATCTACGGCCCGCTCTCGCTACGGCCAGTTCCTATCTATGCCCTTAGCGAGCCAGATAGAGTTTTACATATTGGCGCATCGCTCGCGCCCCATCTCCTGCCCGTCCCTGATCTTCCCCATTCGCCTTCCGTACTCGCGTCCCTTTATCCTACGCCCGCGTCGGCCCCGGAGCGGTCCCTCCTGTCCCACTATACGGCTAGTTTTTAAGCTAGGCCGTAGTGTTCCTATCCTGCCTGTTAATAGCACCCATCGCGTTACTATCGGGGCCGCGCTGGGGTCGTTTAGGGCACGTCGGACTTCCCTGTTGTCCCTTGGCCAAGCTGCTGGCCTTGTGTCCCTGTACTTCGGGCAGCTAAGGATAACGTGGTATTGATCCTCCTCTGCTGCTTTACCTATTTAAAATAAATGTCTTGTCATATAGCACACTTTTAGGCGCCAGAGCCACGGTGCAAACACCGGATCAGACCATGATAATCACCTCTCTTCAAAGCCATTACAGCCCTGCGAGTTACCATCTGCGCGTCCTCTTGCCTCCTATAATCGTCAAAATGTGATGCAATGCGCTCAAGCAAAGAGCTGGTGAGCATACTGCAGCGCCGTTTAGTGGCAAGGAGTCAGTAGTTGTAAGAGTGAGCTGCAGGACTTATTTTGCATCCTCAAGCACTGTATCCCTTAACCACTCGCTCAAGCCACAATTTTAGTCTTCCGATGCCTTTAGCCCAGGGCTTCAAGCCATGATCCGCCGCCTAACCTCGGGAACAACTAATGGCGTCGCTTCTTGTGCTTTGGCCAGCACATTGAATAAATATGCTGCTCCAGAATCGGACAGGTTGTGAAAACTGCTTAAACTGGTAGGGGTTGTCGCAATTGCCGATGTAGGTGCTGGTCTAACCACCTATGCTGCAAAACAACTCCAAACTTTCTTAACCGTGAATGCGTCCCGTATTCTCTCTCTTATTTGTAGTAAATATGCTGCCGAAAGATTTCTTTTCAACGTGGTGGGATATCATTGCAATGCCGCTCTAGGGCAAAGTAAGAAATGTGCCTGGGTCAATACACAGTGTGTATTGCACACGGGTCAACAATGGCGGTTCTGTCACTGAATCCTGAGTGCCTTGGGCGCCTGTTGCCCCACTCCTTAGGTATTGGGTTTGGTGTGCCTTCCTTCCTCAACGTAACAAGTACGAGGAGGAATCAGTGCACCTTCCACCTAACAGGCGATGCATGCAGGATTGACATGTGAATCACGCCTTACAAGAACCCTTCAAATAAAAGATTTAATTCTCTCTTATATATTACCCAAGTTCTTTTATAGAGGCGCCTTAGTTCTACTGATATAATGTGTGTATATTAAGGTTAACAGCCAACTAAATGGTGCGACAGTGCGAGGTTTTTTATATGGGGGATTTTGCAGAGCCCAGCTAATCTGCGACGGTACAGTGCCGCCGTACAGTGCCGCCAAGTTTTTCACCCGTGAACCCAGAACGATCAAGCATCATCACAGAGCTCGCGCCCAGTCAATATTGGTACCACAAACCCCAGTCCTCTGTTTGCTGCTGCTTTATCTTTGGGTGGTTTCGGTTGGTCACAGCCCTCGGACACGCGACCCTTGTCTCGGCTTTGTGTGCTCTGGAGTCCTGCGCTCTCAAATACTTAAATCCCACCCTTCAATGCGACTCTCCCCTCTGTCAACGACACCGAGGTAGTGCAGATGCAACCATGATTTGATCTGGTCAACTGCTTCATTTATGATGGATTACGCCTCTCCCTTTGCCCTGCTGGCCCAGCTCCTCGGCTTGACATGGCGCTTTCTGCTGCTGGTGGGTTTGAGCATACTCGTCATCACCATACAAGTCGTCGTCTACCGAGTCACTTTCCACCCGCTGGCCAGAATTCCAGGACCCAAGCTAGCAGCCATCTCAAACGTCTGGTATGGTCGACAACTAGCCAACGGGCGAATGGCCCAGCTGGGACCAGAGCTACATAAGAAATATGGCGATGTTGTTCGCGTCGGACCCAACGAGGTTTGGTTCAACACGACCGAGGCATTCGATCAGATATACTGTACGTTGAGCACCTTTCAAGCCAGCATAGTAGGCATGAACCTAACTGTTCGTGTGTTTATAGGCACCGGTAAAGGATTCCTGAAATCCGACTTTTATTGTACGTCTGCAAGCGGTAAAATCACTGGCTTCATGGTACTAAGATTGGTCATCTAGTGGCAACAGCATTGACCAGGCCGACCATCGACTGGAACTTCAACGCAAACTTTGACGATACACTAGATCTTCTTTCTGAGAGAGACATGAAACGCTATCGTCTGCAGCGGCGTCTAATCGGCCGCGTTTACAGCGTGGCAAATGTTGCCAAATACGAAGACGCCTTTGCTGGTACCCTCGACAAAGTTGTAAAGCGTCTCACCGATCTTGAGGGCCAAGAAATCGACCTCAAAGAGTGGATGCATATCATCACAGTCGAATGTCTGGGAGCCGCTGTTCTGTCATGGTCGCCTGGCTTGCTGCGTGACGGTACAGATTGGGGCACACTGTCGCATAGCTTTCAAGGCTGGCGAAGAAAGTGCTTGTTTGGTGTATTTCCGGCCATGAAAAAGCTGGAGCAATTGTCCCCAAGTCTTGGGAGAACATTCGCGTCGCTCTGGGGGGTAACGTACAAGACACCGCCGTCCTTTAAGCCCTTCTTCCCTGTAAGTGCATCATCTCTCGAGCGAGCTGGCGTGTCTAAAGTTATATCCGGGGGCGCATTAACTAATCCACCACCAGGGAGTTCTCAAGAATGTAGTTCGTCGAGTGACAGCTTCTCAAAGACCAATACCACCAAAGGATAACCGAATCGATCTTCTCAACGACCTCATCCAGCTGAGCAAGGACAGACCCGAGTTCAGGGAGGTCTATCTACGGAAAATGGCCGTGACAAACTTTGGGGCTGGCCACGAAACGCTTGCGTCCACCCTCACTGCATCCGTGGCCATGATTGCAAATCACACAAAGGTTCAGGCACAAGTAGCCCAGGAACTACGCACAGCCAGGACAAATGGCACACTCGTATATGCCGACAACAACCAATTGCCCTACACCAAGGCCGCAATTCGTGAAGCCATGCGACTTTACCCCGTGGTGCCCATGTCGCTCCCCCGCAGGACGCCACCTTCAGGGCTGCACGTCCACGGATTAAGCATACCCCCCGATACCACGGTTGGTTGTAGTGCAGCTGCTCTTCACCGCAGGGAGGATGTATTCGGCGCCAGTCCTAATTCATATGATCCAGAGCGATGGCTCTGTGCTGAGACCGTGGGCATGACTGCAGAGGCAAGACTTCGCATCATGGACAAGTACAGCCTGAGCTGGGGAGGCGGCTCTCGAAGCTGTCCCGGACGCAACTTGGCAGAGCTGATGGTCTTCAAGGTCATCACGGCTCTGTTTGACAAATTTGAGGTGGAAGTGAATGTCCCGCAGGATGCAGACAAGGAGGCTTATTTCCTGTTTGTCCTGTCGGGGGTCAAAGTGAAGTTTCTCCCCAGAGCAGGGTAAAAGTCTGCTGTCCAGACGCTAAGCGATGCGAGCAAGGAGTTGCGGGGATAAGAATGTGGTATTGTATAGGGTGATATCCCCAGGAAGCCAGGCGCGTGTTTGATCTTGGCATCATTACTCACCTGTATCCGACATGTTTGTAATGAAATAATCAGATGTGGGTAGATGAAACCACAATTATACCTTGATCAAGATACTCGGAGGCATTGGAAAATGATGGACCGCGGGTGGACAATGTCAAAGCTTGCCAAGAAGGACTCCATCACACCGTCTGATAGTCTAAGCTGGCTAGAACTGGGGTGCCAACTTTATTACGGGGATATTGCGTCGGGCCATTTGTGACACCAGGATGTAATAGAGTCTTGGCATACATGTATGCGAAACAATTTGCTAGAGCCAAGTGGGAAAATCCCCGCCTGTGGTCCTGCATGCCCAGACATTAAGGAAGCGCGGACCAGACCCCAATGAGGAGCGGCCCTGAGTCAGAAACGATACCATATCAATGTGCCGAGTGTTCGCCCCATCATGAAAGAGACAGTCTCACAGGTAGCACACAAGGCTTTGAAATGTTTAGCATCTGATGGCGCGGCTCAAGTACCTAGATAGCCAGCCATGTCGTAACTTTTGACCATGTCTTTCTTCACACCAGCACAAAACTTGAATTTACGCGGTCATGTCACTTTTGGCACGAGGTCAAGTAGCTAGGTAGTAGAAGTTCGGTGGTGCACATTTAACATGACGACCCTGCATCCGTTTAAAATTCTCTGACTGGGCGGACCACGGCGAAGTTTACTACTGGGACACGGTAATAGGTGTGCGGTGTTGCATTGTTGCAGTGTTGCAGTGAGATGAAAATTCGGCTCTAGAAACACCGTCGGCGAATTCTAGCTGCTCAATTGGAACAGTCTCCAAACAACAAGATGACCTGCAATGGCGCAGACATAAAGTTGACATGTTTGATGACCTCTTCGCCGTATTGACCAACAATGCACTAAAAATGCTTGTTGTACGGGGATGAGGGTGGTTCATGGAGACGAAACTGTCGCGCTTGAAAACGAGCTTCCTGGCAATTTCAGCGGCGCAGGTCCAGAAGCTCGTGTTGGCCCAGGCATTCAGTGTTGTCCAACTAAAGGCCCCATCTCGCATCCGCGTGTCGCCTTGCGCAACTTTGCCACATCGGCCATCGTTGGCATGGCCCTTTGGCCTCGGGTTTTTGCCCCCATGGCTCAATTTTCAGAGTCCGGGGCAGGCCATCGTAAAAAAACGCCATCGCTCAGCCATGGTCGGTACCCTTGCGGCGGCGCCAGCCAGCAGAAACTTCGAAACTTGTTCCATGCACACACCAGACTGCAGTTTTGCAAGTGAGTGGGTCAAAAGCCACTTTCCACCATGCAGTACTCCGTACTTGCGTACACGAACACACTTGCTATAGCAGCCTCGGGCAGCAGTTTGTTGGAACGTGTGATGCGACCGAATGAGACGGGGCGAGACTCGTTTGAGCCATGATGGCGTTCTTGCCCTATTCCTCGCTGCTTCATTCGCCCCCTCCCGAGGCCGCCAATGGTTGGTACCGGGCTGAGTGCTCCATGTCTTGTACATTGTGAATTACAGGTTGCAACAATGATTGTTGGTGCTCGCCCAAAGAAAAAATGTGGCAAATCAGCACCCTCGAAACAAGCCTGGCAGCTGCAAGGTGGTGACTGCCATGCCGATCTGCAACAGAATCTGGTACCAGACAGTTCAGCACACGCCACCGCCTCAAACGGCTGAGAGGCATCAGTGATGCGTCTTTCAACAAACCCTTCCTTGTGAGCCAGTAAGCACCACTCAACCCCCTCCTAATCGGCCAACTTTTGTTGCGCTGCTCTGCCTCGTTTATCCGATGCTGCCCGCTCAGTCTCGACCTTGGTTTAACTGTTGATGTCAATTCCACAAGCCACGCCCGCTGTTAAGAAACAATGAAGCTCGAGCTGGTCACTCGTTGACAGGAGAGAACAGGCTGTCAACCCGTTACACACTGTCCAGTATAATTCATCGATGCCTTTGTTTCGAGCAGCAGGATACCGGAATCATGCGACACGAGTGTCACGCCGAGAGAACAGGTCATGGACACAGCAACAGCTTCTGAAGCTTCGCTTGCTGCTGCATCTGGTGAAGCTCGTACCCTCGATGTGCTCCACCTCCGCCTCGAGTTCCCCTCGTTCCCCCGTTTAGTGAACACCCCGCACATCTAGTCATGGATCAACGATTTGAAGGCGTTGCGTGCATCCATGACATTCATTTCCCCGGAGCTACCCCAGACATATCCCGCAAAATTTGACGTAACAGTTTGGCCACATGCCGTCTAAAACGCCAGGGACAGAGCCCACGGATAAATTTGGCGCAGTAGTGCCATGAATCCCTGATCAAGTGGGTTTGGTCTCAGCCAAAGGATACTGCTATTCAGGTTTTGGGAAGCCTTGGCCTCTGCGACGGACCAGCCCAGCCGGAGAGAAACATGCCGCCGAGAAGGAGTATCGGGGCGAGCATCACACTTGGCACAAATCATTGGCTCTGAGAAATTGAAACGACGCCAGGGCTCCTGATACCAGAGGAAAGTGTTGTCAGCGCCTACAAAGGGTTTTGGTAATAGCAGCCCAAGGTTGAAGGGTTTACACTCCAGACGAACATTATAGTTCGGTCAAGTCCCTTGACTTGTCTGTCGATTGGGTCTTGGTCTTGTACCAAAATACCCGTCTTTAGTGCATCATCGCACATGCCCAGGCTTCTTGCGAAATACTCCTGGATGAGTAACTTATCAGTGGGATGACGCGAAAAAGTCAATTTGTCTGGTTGAGAAGTTGACCTGGGCCAAGACCAAGCCGCTCGAGTTCCTTTGGACGCACCTCAAACTCTATTTGCACTGGTGGCGGGCGTCTATCTCGGTCAAATCTGGCAATCGCAGTGGCCAGTCTGCCACCAGATACGCAGCACCTCCACCAAGCAATGGGCAATACGCCTATGGTTCGTGGACTCGATTCCCCACTGCACATGCAAGCCTCCCACCCATGCAAGCCACGGGACAATTCCAGGTGGGTGGAAGGGGGAAGGGGGAAGGGAGCCGGCGATCAATCAGGCTTTGAGCGGCAAAGCCGTGGTGTCATGAGTGCAGCCTGGGCGCCATGGGGGAGGCTGAAGAAAAAGCTCCTACGCCAGTGGCTTTGCGGGGGGGCAAAGAGGCGCCGACGAGAGCCGTTTACAAGAGCGAAAATTCTTCTTTTCACAACCATCACGAAGCCTTGTTGTTGGTGGTGATGTCTCGTTTCCAAGTTTCAGCGCCGAGACGTGCTGCCAAAGGCGCTTTATGGCGTGGTTGATCCTCAGCGCCATAGAAAACCCGAGGATTCCATGGTGCATGGATAGCTTGCTCCAGCCGGCTGGCGGGTCGTTGACTAACAAGAAGCAGGGCCCCTTCGGCATGAGCCTGGTTGGTATGGGCGCGGCACAGCAAGATGGGGCTCTTCTTTTTAAGCTTCCTTCTGCAGCTGGGGGGCGAGCATGGGGTGCGGCAGCCTGCACACCAACTTGGGGGCACAACAAGAGTTCGCAACCCCGAGGTCCAGATTGTGCGGGAAACTTGTATCGCCTTGTGGGAAGCCTAAAGCCTAGGGGGAGGCGGAAGAAAGCTTCCATGGCGATGAAAATTTCGTCGTTGGGCGACTATTTTGGTGAGGTGGAAAAACAGGAAAGAGTCTGGAACCGCCAAAGCGTGGCGCTCCGCGGGCACCATGCGTGATGTCAATGTGTGATGGCACTGGGGCCTGGTGGCCATGTGTGATCGGGAGCAGCAGCCGCAACAAGGCCAGGTTTAGAACCAAGGCGACCCTGGCTAGGCGAACTGACGCCCCCAACCCAACCTGATGAGTGTTGCCCGCACGCCACGCATTCACTTGCCGAAGCAGATTTCATGACGGCCAGGGTTATAAAAAAAACATGCACGGTATGAAGATTGAAGGATCAGATTCATACCAGGTTGTACTGCCAACACTGCCAACACTTCCAACGCCTGGACTTGAGCAGGGGGCACACACCAGGGCGCTGCAGATCAAGCTCAGACAGTGCAACGCGTGCAGCCGCCCTGGCTGGCCCTTTGCTACGTTGCTGGAACCAAGCCTCGGCACCCAGCACGGCCAACATCTCAGATGGCTTGTCAGCGTCGGTCGATTCTTCGACGCTTGGCGTTGGACGTTTCTGGTTCCAGCCCAAGTGCGCCATCGCGTGCCCCGGCGGTGGACCGCGGCCATTGGCTGGCTGGCTGGTATGGAGGCAGCTAGTCTCGGCCTGATGCCCACTAGCTTTTTCAAGGTTTACCGGCCGCGGTACTGTCTGGCCGGGATCTTTTGAATGCCATGGCCCACTAGGCCGCATCGGGCGTCGCTCTCCGGGGTTGTCGAGCTCGGGGAGCCTTGCGAGTGGCAACCGTCTCGAGTGCCAGTCGAGAAGCTGCGAGAGGCTGATAACGAAAGAATGAGATTGTGCTCGTTTATGGTTGCATCGGCTTGAGACTAATGGGGTCCCCGGATGTGTGTCAAAGAAATTCTCGCATCCGCGCCATCAAGTTTGGATATTTTAATCCCCTTGCACCCCGCGAATCTACCACGTTTTTTATTTTTATTTTTTTATTTCTCGGGCGTCTCTCCATCCTCGTCTTTGGCCAGCATCTTGTCCCGAGACCGTCTTTTCTCTTAGGCATTGTCCTACATTGTCCCACCCTCTGCAGACAAAAGTGACAGTCCATCCTCACAATGACCACCACAGTCAATCTTGACAATGACGCCATTGCCCAGTCGGGCTTGGTTGATCCCGAGACCAAGGGCCATCCCTACAATCCTGCCAAGGGCTCCATGGACACACATGGCCGCAGGGTGTCGTTGCAGCACCACGATGTGATGCTCGACGACGAGCAGTACGAGGGAAAGCCCACCGACGAGGAGATGCAGACTCTCCGTCGAGTTTCGGGCAAGATCATGTGGAGCATGTGGACCATTGCCTTTGTCGAACTCTGCGAGCGTTTCTCCTACTATGGCTCGGCTGTCCTGTACACCAACTTTGTCAACAAGCCTTTGCCTCCCGGCTCGACCACGGGAGCTCCTCTCGACCCCAGCGGCCAGCCCGGTGCTCTGGGCATGGGCACCAAGGCTGCCCAGGGAATCAGTCTATTCAACCAGTTCTTTGCCTACCTGATGCCCCTTCTCGGGTAAGCTCAACCAACACGCCAGCCCCCCCCCTCTACTATCTCAGCTAACATGTCATGTCTCATAGTGCCTGGATTGCCGATGCCCGCATGGGTCGTTTCTGGACCCTGCATCTTGCCATTGGCATCTCAACCATTGCCCACGCCATCCTGGTTGCAGCCTCGGCCCCCAGTGTCATTGTCAACAGCAAATCCTCCTTTGCAGCCTTCATCATCGGCCTCATCTGCCTCTGCGTGGGTACCGGCTTCTTCAAGGCCAACGTCTCCCCCCTGCTCGCCGAGCAAAACGATGACGTGCGGCCGCGAATCGAGGTTCGCAAGGGTGAGCGCGTCATTGTCGACCCCGCCGTCACCAACACCAGAATCTTCCTCTACTTCTACCTGTGCATCAACATTGGCTCGCTCGCCGGCCAGATTGGCATGGTCTACGTGGAAAAGTACGTCGGCTTCTGGCTGGCCTTCCTCATCCCCACGGGCCTGTTCCTGCTCTCCCCCCTGGTTCTCTGGTCGCAGAAGAAGAGCTACAAGCTCAAGCCCCCCACCGGCTCCCTGCTCTCCAAGTTCATCAAGATGGCCAACTTTGCCCGCAAGCGCTCCGGCCTCAGGAACTTCAGCTGGGAGGTGGCCAAGCCCTCGCGCGTCCCCGTCGGCGAGCGCCCGAGCTGGATGACGTACGACGACGCCTGGGTCGACGAGGTCCGCCGCGGTCTCATGGCCTGCAAGGTCTTCCTCTTCCTGCCCATCTTCTTCCTGTCCTACAACCAGATGACGGCCAACCTGACCACCCAGGCCAGCACCATGGAGCGACACGGCGTTCCCAACGACATCATCCAGAACCTCAACCCCATCTCCATTGTCATCATGATCCCCATCATCGACCACGTGCTGTACCCCGGCCTCCGCAAGCTCGGCATCGCCTTCACCCCCATCAAGCGTATGACGACTGGCTTCCTCATCGCCTCCCTGTCCATGGTGGCCTCTGCCGTCATGCAGTACTTTATCTACCAGAAGAGCCCCTGCGGCTGGCACGCAAACACCGAGGACTGCCCCCCGGCCCCCATCAACGTCTGGGCCCAGAGCTTGCCCTACATCCTGATTGGCATCGCCGAAATCTTTGCCAACGTCACCTCGTACGAGTACGCCTTCTCCAAGGCCCCCGAGAACATGAAGTCGCTCGTCATGAGCATCAACCTGTTCATGAGCGCCGTCTCGGCCGCCATTGGCCAGGCCTTTGTCCCTCTCTCCGGAGACCCTCTCCTGGTCTGGAATTACACCGTCATCGCAGTCATTGCCGTCGTTGGCGGTGTTGTCTTTTGGTTCTGCTTCCGTCATCTCGACTCGGAAGAGGACAAGTGGAACTTGCTCAAGAAGTCTGAGTTTATTGGCAAGCAGCAGCCCGGCGTTGGCAAGGCTCACGAGGAAGGAGAGCTCGCCTAAGGACTGTGACGGGGGTTTTCATAGTCGCATGCGTCAAAAGTGTCATGATACCATCTTGTTATAGCAATTATTGATATCCAATATACTGTATATCCGTCAAGCGCTCTGAACCTTTTTACTTTTGGCCAAAGTGTGACTGTTGGTTCCTGACGTGTCCTTGAACAATTGCCCACGGATTCGTAAGACTAGCTCGCCAGTCCTCTGTACAGATGACCAAGATTTGGCACCAGGCTGTTGGAGTAGCTTCCGCGATTTATAAGCGGAATAGCACTATAGCATTGTCTACGCAGTCACGCGTAAATTGGAAATTGGAGTGATATGCAGACAGATTGAGGAGATGCTGAGTTGAGATTGGGATTCAAGGTTGAAGGGCAATTGCGGGGTTCGAAAGACCGGCAGGCTTAGCCGCACGCACAGCGTCAACAGCGCAAGCCTCTGATGGACGCCAACCAAACGTGTCAACGACCGACAAGGATGCCGGGTATTTTTGCATGCGAGGCTCGGAACGGCGTCGCGCAATTCTGCGGGTCGACCCCGGCCGGTTCCCTCCGCCGCAGGCGCCCAGAAGCCTGGATTTAGTGCCGCTTTGCGGGGTTCGAGACTGGCGGCTTATCGGACGTCAATCCTACAAAAAGCAGGATACGCCAGGGCCTGGCCCGCGATTTTGTTCCAAATGGCCAAACATTCTCGTTGAATGGATAATTCGGTGTGCGTGTCTTCCCAGCCATCCATCATGGCCAAGGTGCTCCGTAATGGTCGATTCCTTCGTCCTTTGGGACACAACCCTGAAGAAGCCCAGTTTTCAGACGTCCTCGTGCTAGACGAGACGTCTGGGACCATTGTCCACGTTGGCTCGCACCAGGACGAGGAGGTGCGGCGCGCCGTCGCCTCGGGCGCAGAGGTGCTCGATATGCAGAACAGGGTCGTGGTGCCCGGCTTCGTCGACGGCCACACGCACCTGCTGATGACGGGAGAAGCCCTGAACAAGCTGGACATTGGTGACTGCGGGAGCCTGGAAGAGATACGCGCGGCCATCGGCGCATACGCAAAAGAGCGCCCGGACCTGGACCGCATCCTGTGCTGCGGCTGGCAGCAGAACTCCACGGGCGGAGAAGCGCTGGCTAGTCAGATTGACGATCTCGACGCTCGGCCCGTGTACATGACGGCCTTGGACATGCATTCCGTATGGTGCAACACGGCGGCGCTGCGGGAACTACGGGTCGCAGACATGAAGGACCCCCCGGGCGGCACCATCCAGCGAGACGAGACGGGGCGGCCGTCGGGTCTGTTGCTGGAGGCCGCAGGGATGGCCATTGCCTTGCCGTTCCTGGGCGGGAAAGTGTCAGGCGAGCAGAGAATGGGCTTCGTCGACGACGCCGCCAAGGCCTACATTGCCAGCGGGTACACGGGCCTCGTGGACATGGCCATGGATGAGGCGACGTGGCATGTGCTGCTGCGGTATCGCACCAGGTGCGGAGGCAGGCTGCCCATCTGGCTGGCGGCGCACTGGTTTGTTCTGCCACGGAAGACGGCCGAGGAGACCATGGCCCAGGTGGACAGGGCAGTCGAGCTGAAGAGGAGGTTCAACGCGACGAGCTCGCCCGACTGCCGCATCGCCGGCATAAAGGTCATGTGCGACGGCGTCGTCGACTCGTGCACGGCGAGCCTCCTGGAGCCCTACTCGCACACGGGCGGCAACGAACCGGCCGTGTGGACCGTCGACGGCCTCGTGCCTGTGTTGACAAGGGCCGACGACGCCGGCCTGCAGATTGCCATTCATGCCATTGGCGACGCCGCCATCCGGACCGCCCTGGACGCCCTGGAGAGGGTGGGCAACCCGGCCGGCAGACACCGCATCGAGCACCTCGAAACATGCTCGCCAGAGGACGTCGACCGGCTGGGCAAGCTCGGCATCACCGCGTCCGTCCAGCCCGTGCACTCGGACCCGTCCATTCTCGAGGCGTGGCCGAGACTCATCGGCCCCAGGCGGTGCGAGCACGTCTTTCCCTACAGCGGCTTCGCCGAGCACGGCGCTACCGTGGCGCTGGGGACCGACGCACCCACGGCCTCGCTCCTGGTCCTTCCCAACCTGTACACCACCACGACGCGGCGGTCGGGGCGGCGGCCGGAGATGCAGCAGCAGACCAGCCCTCGCTTTGCGCTTACCCTTGCAGCCGCCATGGCCGCCGCGACCCAGGGCGCCGCCTATAGCTGTTTTGCTGACGCTCGCGTGGGCAGCCTGGAGCCCGGAAAGACGGCCAATCTTGCGGTGCTAGACATGGCCTGGGATGCTGCCAAGCTCCTGGAAGCAAAGGTTGTGGAAACGTGGTATCAGGGACGCAAGATTTACGGGTAGCCCTGTCTCTCGCAAATTCTGGCGAGGGTGACTGTTGGTTGCCGTCTGAGGCCCAGCAGCTTGACAACTTTCTCTCATTTGACAGCCAGATTACATGCCGCTTCCACCTCCATCTAGGATACATTATACATTGACCTCGAGCTGGTACTGGGTGAGATGGGTCTGCTCGCAGCCCAGGCTGGCGGCCAGGCGCTCGCCGTACTCCTTGGGGAAAACAGGCGGCGCCAACCACTTCTTCCCCGGAAACCTTGCCATGACGGCCTTGACGAGCCGCGTTGCCTCGCCCTTGCCCCGCGCCGGGGGGTCGACAATCAGGCAGCCCAGCCTCACCGTGTCCTTGTCCGCGTCCTCGGGGTCCGTCACGACGCAGTAGGCGCTGCGCAGCCTAAAGGCCCTGTGCGTCTCGGGGGCCCTGTTGAACGCCCACGCCTGCCAGGGCAAGTCGGCCGCGCCGTGGGCCTTGACCAGGCCGTCGACCTCGTCAAACGAGCACGCCTCCAGCTCCGCGTCGGCCGCGAACTCGCCCTCCCTGGGCGCGTACTGCCACCCCAGCAGCTCGCGCGTAATGACGCACCCGGCGCCCGTGTACATTTTCAACGCGCGCGTGTTCTGCTTTATGCATTCGAAGCCCACAACCCTCGTGCCGCGAGACCTCTCAGCCTCCAGAACCATCTTCAGCGCCTTCGGCCCGGCGCCCTTGCCCCTCTGCGCCTTGACGATTCCCATGGCGCCCAGGCGCGTTTCCGTGGCCTTGTCCGGGCGAATGGCGATGAGGGCGAAGCCAATCGGCTCGGCGGGGTTGTCTGCGAGGTAGAAGGCGTGGCTGTGTTCGACGGAGAGGTAGTTCTGGGCCATGTACTCGGACACCGAATCCGCCGTGAAGTTGACGAGGGTGCCGATGTAGTCCTCGAACGATTTGTTGAAGAGGTCGGCCATTTGGTCCCGTGTCAGGCCTGATATCGGCCGGGCTTCCATCTCGAGGCGCGGCCGTGTGCTTCCTTTGCAAGTGAGATTCCGAGTATGAAGTGAAGCGTCTCTGGTGGCGGCGAGGGACGGCGCCGTCCCGGTTTAAAAATGACGCGTGGGGTGCGTCTCCCGTGAGCGGGACCGCATTCAGGTGTGCGTCGTCAGTCTCGCAATAGCTTCAGAAACTCGTACCCAGGCGACGCAACTTGGCCGCCAAACGCGCGTCTTTTGCATCGCCTTTTTTCGCCAGCTGGTCAGCTGCCAAAATGTCCTGCCTGCCATTTCGAGTTCTCCACTATAGCTGCCGCCGGAACGATTCCGCCTTTCCCGGTCGCCGGTGATTGGGCCACGGCCAAGCTCAAGGCTAGAAACGGGTGTTGGCAGCTATGATGGCGCCAATGACGCGCGGGGCGACCAACAAGTGTCAGGGACCCAGGGCGTAGTACTGACAATCCTACTTGGAAGCAGCCTTGACAAGGCCAGAAAGCTCTTACACTCCCGCAAACACAGGCCGCAGGAAACAGCGCCTACAATGTCCGACTACATCCTCTACGCGTATTTTCGCTCCTCGTGCTCTGCCCGCCTGCGCATCGTCTTGAACCTCAAGAGCATCTCCTACGACCTGGTGCCCGTCAACCTCCTCAAGGGCGAGCAGCTCTCGGCCGAGCACCGAGCCCTGAATCCGTCCGCCTCGGTGCCGCTCCTCGTCTCCAAGCGCTCTTCCGACGACGGCTTCAGAATTGGCCAGTCTGTAGCTGCGTTGGAGTACCTCGAGGAAGTGCACCCCGAGGTGCCCACCCTGCCGCCAGCAGGCGATGCCAAGGCTCGCGCGGCTGTTCGCGTGCTGTGCGAAATCATCGCAGCCGACACGCAGCCCGTCACAAACTTGAGAATCATGACGAGGGTCAGAGCCCTCGGCGGGAACGCAGAGGAGTGGAACAGGGAGCTGATGGCCGATGGGCTGAGGGCGTACGAGACTGTTGCGAGGGACTGGGCGGGCAAGTATTCTGTCGGCCATCAGGTCACCATGGCCGATGCCTGTCTGATGCCTGCCGTTTGGAATGCGCAGCGCTTTGGGGTGGACTTGGCGCAGTTCCCGACAATCGCCAAAGTGGTTGAGAACCTAAGCCTTCACCCGGCCGTGCAAAAGGCCGACTACTTTGCCCAGCCGGATTGCCCAGACGAGCTTCGCAAAAAGTAGAGTCGTTCATTTCATGAATTTGAATTCAGTCACGAAACAAATTTGGCATTTCGGTCTATTTCGGAATACATGACATGTCCTTCATAACGTCGTGCAATTATTTTAGAATAGAGGCAGGGCGGGCTGAATGGTTCCAGAAACCTCGCCAAATCCAATCAAGGCACCTTCCTTGCCGGTCCACCCGCGAATGGTCAGGGTGTCTCCGTCCTCGAGGAACTTGCGCTCCTCGCCGCCCTGGAGCTGGATGGCAACCTTGCCACCCTGTGTTTGCTCGAGGATGCTGCCTTCGCTGCCGGGGCCATCTCCCGTGATGGTTCCGGAACCCAACAGGTCGCCGGGGCGCAGGTTGCAGCCGGTAATTGTGTGGTGGGCAACCATCTGCGGCCAGGACCAGAGGAGGTTCTTGGAATTGGACTTGGAAATGGTCGTCTTGTTGCCCTTGGAGGCTGCAGGCAGTCAGCACGGCATAATAGAGTCTAATCCACTAGACAAGGCATTCACTTACTGATCACGTCAACCTCCAGCTGAATGTCTAGGCAGTTGTCCTTCTTGGTCTCATTGAGATAAGGCAACAGAGCCGTGTCGTTGTGAATACCGGCCGTCCTTGAATCGTTGAGAGCATCGGCCAAGACGACCCAGGCGCTGATGGTAGTACCAAAGTTCTTGGCAGTAAAGGGACCGAGAGGAATGTATTCCCAGGCCTGGACATCTCTGGCACTCCAATCGTTCATCAAGACGTAGCCAAAGATGTAGTCCTCAGCCTCATCCACGGGAACCGGGCTGCCAAGCTTGTTCTCTCGGCAAATGAACATGCCCATTTCCAGTTCTAGATCCAGCTTTTCACACGGGCTCAGGGTGGGAATCTTGGGCTCAGCCTTGGGGTCCTTGAGAATCTGGCCCCACGGACGGTGGAGGGGAGTACCAGAGACAACGACGCTGCTGGCGCGACCGTGGTAAGCAACGGGGAGATGAGTGTAGTTGGGCTGGAGGGCATTGGCGGGACCACGGAACAAAACACCAACGTTGTAGGCGTGGTTCTTTCCTGCATAGAAATCGGTGTAGTCGCCAATGGTGAGGGGAAGATGGTTCTGGACATGGGCGCGGGCCAAAATGGCCGACTGCTTGAGTTGCTCGTTATCCTTGAGAATCTGGGGGTTCTTGGTGTCCGAGCCGAGAACAGACTGGAGATACTCGCGAACGGCACGGTGGAACTGTCGACCAAGCCCGGCGAAGGCGTTCAGAGACTCTGCGGCAAAGACATGTTGATGCTTTTGAATCTCGGGCGAGGCGGCTGAGAATCCGCCGGCACTAGCAAACGCCTTGAGGTCTAGCGCGTAGTCACCAATGGCAATGGCCGGGCGTTTTGAGGCATCGGCAGAGGTAGAAATGATGCCAAAGGGGATGTTGGCAATGGAGAAATGAGAATCTGGGGAAATGGGGAGCCACGACATTGTGCGGAAGTTGTTTGATGGCAAAGACAGGAGGCGCGGGGTTGAAGGCGGGGTGAAATGGTTCTGGAGATGGAAAAAGAAGAGAAGAAGGAAGCAACAAAAATTGAATAAATACCTAGGTACGTTGGTCAAAGCATCACATCTAGGACCAAGCTACCTATACCTACCTGCTAGGTACCCCAAGAACCTGCTTCAGAAATGCCGGAAGCTCTTTCCTCTGTTCCGTCACTTGCCCCGCCATGGCAGTTGGTTGGGTGCCGCCGCAAACCGATTTGGATGGCGGGGTTGAGGGGCAACCGGCCAGTGCGCGGAAATGGTCCGGTGCGTACTCGCACTTTCCGCTTGAAGCCGCACCTGGCCATGGAGCTTCACGAGCTTCGTCTGCACACAAATAACACGTCATGTGCCAAAGGGCCAAGACGACCTGACAAAAGGAAAATCCTTTGTTATTTCTTGGCCCTTTTCGACTCACATTATTTTCTTCCCTACTTCATGAATAAGAAGCTGTTCCAACTTGCGCGTCACTTGGGTTTCACTCTCTCTTCGGCTTGGGCACATTCCGATTCCGATTCCGATTCAAACAGCTGCTTAATCCCCGAATCGTGGGCTTTTGCTGCCCTTGGCGCATTTGTTTCAGGGCACATCCGAATTACGTGATTCCGAGTCCTGGTCGGCGGATATCTGCTTTGGCGGGTTCATCTGAATTGGCGATAGCACCAGCCGTTGCATTCTTGACTCCGGAGTGCCAGAAATCGAAGATTAGGAAAGGGAATAACAATAACAGGAGAGACGATTCCCCTTTCAACGCATCAATTGGGCAGAGTGATCCACGCCAGGCTTTGCCTATTTGATTGAAGCACCGAGGCATAACGTCGTCACGATTCTCTCGTGCTTGGCCTGTTTACAAACAACAGACACGAACATTTTCCCTTGTCTGGTCAGCCCTGTGCAATAATCGACTTACCAAACCATATGAACTGAAAGTGCCCATATCTGCGGACTATCCAAACACACATCTGGAGCATCCTTTGTCTCTCCCCTCGGAGCCAAAAAGCTTCAGGGCCGAACGCCCGCGAATATTTCACAGGGTGTGACGGCCATCCAATCTCGTCACGAGATTGGCAAATCAAATGTTGCCTATTCACTCGTCTTCAACTCGCCAGATGTGCTCCGCGTTAGTGACGGTCTGATTCCTGGTGCTGGCTGCCTCGGGCTTCAATGCACATGCATGGAACGGGAACAGCCCACCAGCCGAGGCGTACAATGACCCAGGCAAGCCGCACGGCTCGGTCGACTGCAGACTTTTATGACATGTTGGATTGTCGTATTCTTTCGTCGATGGCCATGAATTTCTCTGCGTCAGGCTGATTCCTAGGATTGCATTGCAGCCTGCCTTGGAGAGTGTCCCGGATCCCCATTATCTCGCCAAGACTGCGCCGCAATCATAATCAAGGTAGATCCGTCACATCCGGCACGCTGACGTCCTTGTTTATCTTACAAGACTGTACATTTACCTACTAGGAGTTGGATCCCTTCTAGTCCCTGTAAAGCTTCGCTGAGATACAACCGGGCCCGACTCGTAGGCCGAACGCCGACTACCACCCTTGGAGTCGCATCAAGGCCTCAAGGGCAATATTGTCCAATTGACATGTCCATGTCCGTCCGTCTGGCTCACATGCAATGCAACCAGTGGTTTAACAAAGCTGGATTCCCGCATTGCCGACAGAGCATCCAGCGGAAGAGCCGGAGCGCTACTTCCACCCTGTGACAACGGCGGTCAAGCTGCTGTCGCATGCCGTCATAAATCGTGCGCATTAAAGTTCAACTCGAATGTTGGGCAGATTATGGAAATAAGAGACGACCCGTGGAGCATGTGGGATTCTCTGAATTGGCAAAAGTGTAACGCACGGCGCAGGAAATGGTCACATAATAGCTACGCTTGTGCGGCCCGAGGACTGGTTCCAGTTGACAATAAAAGGTCCTGATCTGCCAATTATTTGAGCATCGTCCTATACAAACCACATTTCACATCTTCCATGCCACCATGTCTCTTGCAGACGTTCTCAAGTCCGGGGGCGGGTTGGCTGCCATCCCAGTAGGATGGGATAAGACACATTTTGGTGCTCTTGCGGCCTTGATTACATCTCTTGTAAGCTTCGTCTCCTTTGGAATCGTCATTGGTATCCCGCCCTCGTATTCAATCTAACAGCCTTTGTTTAGTTTGCTGCATTCGGCATCGCCGTGGCTGTATACCGCATCTGGTTTCACCCACTCTCCAAGCTGCCCGGCCCCGTCCTCTACTCCGTCTTCTATCTCCCCTTCCTATATCAGGATTATATAAAAGGCCAATGGGTCCATCAAACCACAAAGCTACACCGGAGATACGGCCCCATTGTTCGAGTTGGCCCCAATCACATCATGGTTGATGGCGAAATTGGATGGCCGCAGGTATTCGGACGCCGGAAAGCAAACCAATCCGAGTATGAGAAGCAGCCCCCTGTCCACAAGAGCGATGCCTACAGCCTCATCGACGCTACTCGGGATATTCACCGCCGTCAGCGTCGGCAGTTGAGCCACGCCTTTAGCGACTCTTCTCTCGCCCAACAGGAAGACAGCATCCAGAGATACATTGGCATGTTGCTCATTCACTTCCAGGCACATGCTGACAAGTCGCAAGTTTTCGACATGGTTCACTGGCTGAATTGCACTTCGTTCGACATCATCAGCTACCTTGCCTTGTCCCAGTCCTTGTCGGGCCTCGACAGCAGCGTCGTGCATCCTTGGATAAAGACCATGTTTGACAGCGTCAGAGACATCATGTTGCGGCTATTCTTGGTCGAGTTTCCCGTCATCAGATTGATACTGTCCATGTTTAGCAGCAAGTTTGGCACGGAGCAGCACGACGTGAGGAACCACATCAAAGACATGACGCACGAAAGAATGGCGCTGGGAGAGGACCCCAGCGGCCGGAAGGACTTTATGTCGTACATGATGCGAAAGAATAGGGATGGCGAAATGGGCATGTCGAGGGATGAAATTCTCGAGACAATGCCGACTGTTATTGTGGCCGGCAGCGAGACAACGGCATCGGCGCTCTCTGGTCTGTGTTTCTATCTGGATAAACACCCGCGCGCGCGCGACGAGTTGGTCAAGGAAATCAGAGAGGCGTTTGATTCGGAGGGGGAAATCACCATGCAAAAAACGGCAACTCTCGAATATCTGCAGGCCTGTCTCAACGAGGTCCTCCGCATCTACCCGCCGGCTGCAGGCACACCTGCTCGCGTCTCGCCTGGTGACTTTATTGAAGGAGTGTACATTCCTGCCGGGGTAGGTCAAGAATCCTGCCCTTTGCTTTCCGTTCAGATTAGGTGTGCTGATGAGTTGTGTTAGACAAACGTTTCCGTGTACCAATGGGCGACTTTTCGCAATCCCAAGCATTTTGAGGATCCGGAGTCCTTCATCCCTGAGCGGTGGCTCCCTCCTTCTCACCCGCGCTACGACGAACGCTTCAAAAACGATAACCACGCCGTGTTCAAGCCCTTTAGCCATGGCTCCAGGGATTGTATTGGCAAGAACCTCGCCATCAACGAATTGCGCCTCATTACCAGCCGCTTCTTGTACCGGTTTGACTACGAGATTATGGAGGGGCAGGACGACTGGCATAGTAAGCAGTCGAGTTTTATCATCTGGGAAAAGGGGCCCCTGATGATGCGGTTGAAGAAACGCCAGATGGCCATCCAGGGAGGCGACTGACGGACGTGTTTGAAAGCTTGGCCGGATAAGATTTGGAATAACAAGACTGACCACATCAACTTATTCGTGGAATACTAACATGTACTGTACACAAAAAATGCACGTGTATACATCAGCTTAGTCTGAGGTCGGAGCTATTCCAATAGATGTGACTCAGTCGCCACTTTCAGAATCAACATTGATGCGACTATGAAACGGCAACACGACTTGAGCTGTAGATCTTGGTCCAGCAGCACCTTATTACATACTTTACGCCGAGGAGTGTGTTCGCCAGCGGGGCCCAACGTGTAAGTCGTCTACCCGCCGCCTGACGCAGCCAATACGTGGCCGCAGACATTGTCTTGGAGTTGCACCCAACAACCTTGGAACCAAGTCAAGGCCACGTCCTTGATCCGTAGTGCTTGGCGTCCCCCAATGATTTCCATCCAGCGCATCACTGAAGGTTTCCCCGCACCCATAATCTAATGTTATCTGCCTTGTCAGACCTCACTCCACGCCCGGTCAGCGACCAGTATGGTGAATAGCAGTATACTACTTGCTGCATGGCATGTGTCCTTTGTTTATCCTTTTCCTTTTCCTTTCCCATGCCCATTTTTGGAGCTGGCTGTTTCTGTACCCTCCACCTCGTTTGCATGACATCTGAACACAACAGCCCAGACACATGGCACATTGGCACAATCATTCACTCCCTCGTTCAAGGTTTCTCCAGGCGTCAGTCGTCCTTTGTAACTGGCTTTCGAAGCACCGGCGCTCACAATGCCGATCTCCCCCCCCTCGGCTCCCTGAGGTCCCCGACTCCATCTCGCTCGAGACCTTCATGTTTGACGAAGAATACGGTCGTTGTCCTATTCAAAACTCTCGCGCCCCCTTCACAGACGGCCTCGCCGGCAGAAGCTACAGTATTCTCGAGGTGAAGCGGCGAGTCGACCACCTCTCTCGCGCCCTACGCCAGGAACTCGGCTTCGAAGCCCACAAAGGCTCGGAAAGGGACAAGGTGGTTGCCTGCTTCACTCTGAACACGATTGGCTACATGACTCTTGCCTGGGCCGTTCACAGGCTCGGTGGCATCCTGTCCTGCGTCAATGCCGCGTACGGCCCCAGCGACCTGGAGTACCAGCTCAAGGATTCCGGGGCCGAGGCCCTCTTTACCTGTCTCCCCTTGCTGAATACCGCGCTGGAAGGAGTCAAGAGGGTGGGCATTCCCGGGAGTTGCGTCTTTCTGCACCAAGTCTCTCCCTCGCACGCGCCCGGCCTGTCCAGCCCCGGCCACAAGACGACAGAGGAGCTGGTCAGGGCTGGTGTAGGCCTGCCGTCTTTCAAACCCGCCGAATCGTACTGGTCCAAGGGCGAGGGGGCCAAGAGAATCGCCTTCCTGCTACAGCAGTGGCACGTCGGGTCTGCCCAAGGGCGCCATGGTTGCGCACAGCAACGTCATTGCCAACATCCTCCAATTTTCCACCCACGGGCAGCCCGCCCGGGACGTATTAAAGAAGGAACTGGGCATGGAAAAGTACACGGAAGACTGCCTGGGCCTCTTGCCCATGTCGCACATGTACGCTCTCGTCGTGATTTGCCACGTCGGTCCGTACCGCGGAGATGGCGCAGTCGTCCTCCCCCCGGTACGACTTCAAGCTGCTGCTCTCCACGATTCAAAGGTTCAAGCTTGAGATGCTGTACCTCGTCCCGCCCATGGTCATCCACCTGGCGAAGCAGCCAGACCTTGTCCGACAGTTTGACCTCTCGTCTGTGCGGCAGGATATATGGCTGGGGACGTCGGGCTCGCTTCTGCCCGGATTCGTCGTCCGCGTGTTTACGCCCGAGGGCAAGGAAATCACAGGGTACAGCCAGACGGGCGAGCTGTGGTTGCACTCGCCTTCTGTCGTGGTGGGCTATCTGAACAACAAAAGGGCCACCGTTGAGACGTTTGTGATTGCTGACGATGGCCTGCGATACACGCGGACCGGAGACGAGGTCCTCGTTGCCAAGAGCCAGAATGGTCACGAGCACATTATTATTACCGATAGAATCAAGGACTAAGTCTTTTCTTCATGCGCCTCATTTTCCCGGAAGCCGCAACTGACATGTCTGCAGGCTGATCAAGGTCAAGGGCCACCTCCCCTCCCACCCTGCCGTCGACGACTGCGTGGTCATTGGCGTCCTCGCGGGGCGCGAGGGCGAGGTCCCCAAGGCTTTTGTGGTCAAGGCTTCCAATGTCGGGGATGGCGATGAGGACGTCATCCAGAGCATCCTGAAGCATGTTGCGGATCACAAGACCGATTACAAGAGGCTCTGGGGCGGCGTGGAATTCATCCCTGTGGTGCCCAGGAATCCCAGCGGCAAGATTCTGCGACGTCTAATAAGGGACAAGGAGAGGGCCGAGGCGAGGCAGGCTGGTGCCAAGATATAAGTTGTCGGGCTTGCTAGGGAAGCAAGTTGGCCGCAAGCACATGAAGCAGCCTTTGTAGCAAAGCGGGGAAATAAGCGACCGTTGCCCAGCCTGGTTCATCTGTTGTTTGCCATCTAATTAGATGGGGACAGGGTGGAGACCCGGTTATTGCGTCGCTTCACTCTTACGCCGAGACAGCGGCGAATCTTCTTGCTGTGAGTCAAGTCACCCCCTCTGAAATAGGGAACGCTGCCACACATCTTCCAGAACGCGTTGTTAAGCTTTTGACCGCCGTGGTCGCGGATGCCTTGTCAACTGCTGATTGTAGAGCGCCTCGTACTCGGTCCTTGGTCAGGGGAGGGATGCCGTGGAAGTTGGAGAGATTCGGACGGAGCCCAGAGCGCAGAGCCGCAGAAAGCTGTTGCCATGCCGGGGAAACACGACAACTTGTGCAATCACTTGAACTACTGACGCCCAGTCCGGTGACCAGTCTTGACAGCTTAGCATCGAGTTTAGGAAGCGGCGGTGGCATTATTTACTTTCTGTGGTACAAGAGTGTATTCCTGTCAAAGCCTTGTTTAACCAGCAGACAAGCCAAGGAATACATTGCCAAAAATTACAAATGTGAAAGTGAGCATCAGGGTTGCTTCCAAGCCATAAACCCCCATAGCTAGTTCATGCATTTATCCTTCTAATAAACAATATGAGCAAAAATGAAACGGCGACGGACGTCAAGGTGATTGGTTCATGCCAAATAAACTGGTCCAACTTTAGAGCAAAGCCATGACACCAGTGAAAACGGCCAGGGCGAAGAAGGCGGCGCCAGACACACGGTCAACTGAAGCACCGTTACCATGAGTAGTAGTGGCAGCGGGGGCAGGAGACGTGGTGCTGGAGCCAGAGCCACTGCCGGCGTTGGAGCCAGCATTGCTGCCAGTGGACGTGGGCTTGGGAACACCAGTGCTGGCGGTAGAAGAGCTAGAGTCGCTCGTGGTGGCCTCGTCCTTGGTCTGGAAGGTCTTGGGGCAGGTCAGGTCAAAGAGGGGCTTGGTGGATAGGTCCTTGGTGATGGCAAACTTCATCGTGTTGTCAGGGTTCGAATCTCGCAGGTTGTACCAGAAAGTAGGCACCTTGTTGAAGAGCTTGCGGCAACCAATCTCGTTCCAGTAGTACTTGGCATTTTCGACTGAAGGGACGGCTTCATCCCACTTGTCTCCAATGTATGGCCAACCAGTCTCGGTGACCCAGACTGGCTTCCCGTTGACAGCAGCCACGGTGGCGTCAAAGGCACGGTCGAAGAGATGGCCAGAGTTGTTGATGGAGTTGCCTTTGCCGTTTTCATAGTAAGGGTACTCGTCGACACCAACCCAGTCAACGGCGTCAATGACGGGTTTGATGGAAGAGTTGGTCCACACGTCCCAAGTATCCACGTGTCCAACGGGAACCTTGCTCAGGGCGTTGTCCTTGAAAGCTTTCTTGTAGTCGCCAATGAACTTGACAATAGCATCGGGGGAGTTGCCAAGGCCAGCCTTGTTCTTAATGCCAGTAACAGAGTCACGGTACAAGTCTTCGCTGCCAATGGAGATACCAATGACCAAGTCGGTGAACTTGGAACCGTACTGCTTGACGGCCTTTTGCAGGGCGCTGATTTCCTTGTCAATATTATCGGTTCCAGAGGCCCAGATACCCAGGAGCAAGTTGGTCTTGGTTTCAATGGCGGCCTCGAAGGCTTGAATGGGGTCGTCCTGCGAGTAGGCCTGGATGTTTGTGTACAGACGGACAGAGTTGAATGTGCCGGGGGCGTTGTTGAGGCCCTGGGCCGTCGTCATCTCAGCCACCCAGTCCTTCTTGAACTTGGCAGATCGGTCGGCGAGGGTCGCTCCCGAGTTGAAACCAAGATAGTTGGTTCCAGCGGCCGAGGCGCCAACGGCCAGGGCGCCGGTGAGGAGAGTCGAGGACAGATGCATTGTCGGCTATGTGGGTTTGTGCGAGAGCGAATGCTGCTTCAAAGAGGAGGGGGATGCGTCGTTCCCAAGGAGCGGCGATCTCGGCAGTTTTTATCGTGCAAGAGAGCGTTGAGAATTCTAAAATGCAATCAAGAATCAATTCGCAAGATGCCGAGAAGATAATGAGTGGACAGGCTCGGTCAATGAAGGAGACGGAGCAGCAAGAAAAGGGAATGCACGGCTGCTGTTATTGGGAAAGAAGGATGAGAGGAGAGGGAAGGAGAATGAAGGAAAGCAATCCAACGCGTGAAGAGATCTGCATGGAATAGGGAGCCAGCCCCAGCACCGGCTGTTGGCTGTTGGCTGCAGCCCCCTGGTGCCTTGCTTTTTGAAACAAAATGAGCGAGATGCACTGGCTAGGCCCACTATATTAATTGCTCAGCCAGGCCGGCGTTTCTCCACCCATAGATGGCTGCTCAACAATGAGATGAACTTTACTCCGCCACCCCCTGCAGCAACGGATCACTAGACTGAATTTGGCAAAGAACTCCACCACCCAGATCATGCTGGCACAGAATAACATGGTGGGTGAGCCTTTCTCGAGGGACTAAGTAACTGGCAACAGCAGGTGAACCAGACTCTTTATACTTCCATCATGCCTTCAGCACAACGCTTGTGGCTTCTTTCTTGGAGAGCAAAGCGAACTCTTCGTATCATGCAACTCAGCACGTGTCTATAGATGACTAATTAAGACGAGAGATTGTTAGTTGGATGGACATAGGCTTACCAGTGATTCAATATTTCACCAACGTACAACCAGTGAAGTTTTACAGCAAGGTTTGTCAAGTTAGCCAGCAGCAAGCTCGAACCAACCTGAGCCGCCTGTCGCAGGTCGTAACTGTGGTTTGTAGTGTTGTCCTATTTCGACATGAAATAGAGGGCGCCACAGATGACAATAAATCTCTACACGGGATGGAACATCGCAGCGGTCAAACAACGGTCAAGGCCATTGATCTCGAAATCAAGCCGTTTGGTCAACTGTTAAGCAATATTGGTGGGCGCAAAACACGAGCAAATCGACGAATAAAACAGGAGATAATCCTCGCTTGTTGCTCACCCGTGGAAATGAAAGTAGTTCCGCTTTGAGATTTCCGTATGATGGTGTGAGAAGGCTGCACCACTTTGCCAGTTCCCGCACCTAGACGGGAAGGGAGGAGCTGAGACGGGATTCAATGACGATGTCGTGAGCCTCAAGGTTTCCCGAGTAGGGACTGCGATTAGGATCATCTGCTTGAGTTGGGTAGGCATACTTTCCCCACATTTGTTCTGAATTTGCTTCGTAGGCAACATGGCCCTGCAGTTGTGCCGTTTTCTGCTGCACCAGGTGTTATTTTGGCGCTGATGGAGTCCGTGTGCATTCCTCATTCTTCGTCAGTTGCCCATTTCCACGAAAGAACTGCTAGCCTACTGAAGATTCTTCACTTTGCATCGCGAGTCTCCCGCATCTATCCCCTTATGGGGCAGTTGGCGACGCTTAGTGGAGCCCTGGCTTGATATTTCCTTTGTTGGACACGGCAGCATCAGTGACAACCCGGCATGTAACCGTTGCTGCCACATCTTCGCTCCTTCCCTTAGAGACGTCTTTCAGATGTAGCTCTTTCCAGCGCCGCGACCCGGATTATTAGTCTACTTTCTCATCTTGAATGATTTCTGCAGTTTGTCGCTTCCTTCTAGCCCGATGGAGATGGTCCACCAAGGGCATCTTGCGGGTCTGGACCGTATTTTTACGCATTTTCCACGCGACCCGTCCGGTCTTAATCCCTTGACACCGGAGCAACTCAAAGCCCGAGCACACAAATATATCGAAGTCATAGATCGAGAGGCCGTCCGTGCTCTGGCTTCCAAATATAACAATCAGTTGCCATGCCGTATTACTGATACGGCCCACGGGAGCTTCAACGTGTGCTTTTTTGTCAACTTTTATACTATTGACAAGACATGGGGTCGTCAGAGTGCCCATCCAACCAGCTGTCCACCAACTCCCAGAGAAGCTCAGGAGCGAAGTGTGCACAATGCAGTAAGGGCCACTACTCCCCCCCTCCCCTGGCACGATCAATCACCTTTAACGTTGGTTATTATCAGATACGTTAAAGAGAAAACGAAGATCCCAGTGCCTCAAGTCTACGCGCACGGTTACAGTCGACTCTTGCTGAATAATCCGACTGAGCAGGCATTTATTATCATGGAACACATAAGTGGCCGGCCGCTTACAGAATCTCAATTGTTGCACAGCTCTGAAGAACACCGGTATCAGTTCTACTCGGAGCTCATTGATATTTACGCCAGCCTACGAAGCTTACAATTTCCTGCAGCAGGGTCCTTGAGTGCCCAACTCAAGAGGACGTTTGGAACCGAGTATCGGGGGCGTCTTTTCCATCCCTAACAATACACTCCATACTCATGGATGGTCGGTCTCGCCTTCACCCTGTACTTCCACCGCTCAGTTCATCAAGGAGCAACTGCGTCTGCTCTGGGATACTTTCTTGTTACCTGCAGAAGATCTGGATCAGGCAACCGCAGAGCTGGAGCTGTTTGCGCTTGATGCTATTAATCATCAAATAATGCAACTACCTTTAATGAGCGGCAAGAGCAAATGTGGACCCTTTGTTCTAATCCACAACGATCTTCGACGGCCCAATATCATTGTTGACGATGAACTTCATATTCGGGGCATCATTGACTGGGAATGGGCAACCACAGTCCCTATCGAGTTCTTCACGCCACCGTCATGGATAACGACAAACGAGGATACCTTTGCCAACTTTCTTGCCGTTTTGACGTCAAAGAGCGACTCCTCTTATAGTCACCATCAGCTCGTGCAGCAATGGAAGTGTGACGATGACACGATAATACAAACAGCCCAGATTTGTCGAGTACCATCCGACCTCCAGGTGTTCTATAACCGCATCTATCCGAAACTCTTCAAGGAACCGTATGAGAAAAAGGTTGCTGAGTCCTTTCGTTGCAATAAGGATAATAAACTCGTGGAAGAATTGGGGAGGCGGTTGAGCAGCTCTGAGCGATACACCAAATACCTCAAGGTTAACAATCTCTATGTAGAAGACGAAGATATTCAAAAACTCAGGGACTGGTTGGCCAAGTCGCAAGAAATGCGATCCAATAAGTAATAATGAAATTGACCCATCTCATTATTGCGTCAACGCCCGCAATCTGCTCTGTTCCTCCTCTATCTTCATCCATATTTCACGAATCATGCGGTACAGATTTTCGCCTCATTGATCCCCTTCCTTGCAGCATTCGAACGGGTGGCAACCCATTCCCTGTTGTGACAATGCAGCGGCATAATGGAGCTGCAAGGGGATTCACATTCCAAGCCATGACCTTGTCCAGTCACGAGGGTTCCAGAAAGCGCCACAATGCCTTGTCGAACCGAGTTGATGTCTAAGTCAGGTTGTCCGCCGATGTCTCGGCCATGGTCTCTTTAACTTTGTTATTGTCTGGGTTCAGCTCACCGAGTCGCACTTCCTTTGTTTTCAGCCCAAACTGCTTCAGGGTGGCTTGCAGACTACCTAATAGAACAATGAAAATGTACATGCCGAGCTTTGAATGTACAATGGATCCATCTCAGAGGTCGTCTGTGATGCTGGCTCAACCAAGTGGCAAACCACGTATTTCTGATGTGGAAGACACGCAGTACGAAATATCACATTGGCAAATGCCATGGGATGTTCAAATCATCTTCACTGACTTTTGAGTACAACTTTTGCTCCTGGGTATTTTCTTGCCATAGATAAGGTCGAGTCTGTAGGGTAGGCGTAATCTTTTGAGTCTTATTGACTGCAAGTGGTTGTGACCCCATACCAGGCTCCTTGACAAAACTGGCTGTAAAACCACTTCTTTTTGGACCGCATTTTATTTTGCGTGTGCAATATGGCTCGATATTGTAGCAAAAAGAAAGAAAAAAAAATTAAACGATGGAAAGCATCGTGGAACGATTTTGCTCCCGGCAGGGCTTGAACCTGCGGCCTCCGCATCACTAACGTTTATTAGTACGAAGCTCTAACCAACTGAGCTACGGAAGCTTTCCGTGTTTGCTGTGGTGCAGATGACCAGTTTAGCAATTATAAAGTATGCAAATCTTGGCACATCATGATTCTAATGTTGTTTGAAAGCCCATCGTGGTCCGGCTACGAACAAACGGGAAATATTGAATTGTTACACAATAGTAAGCCAGATTCAGAGCCATGAGGGGCTTTCCTTCTTGTTGATGTAGGCACATCCGGAGCGGCTGGCATATGGCATCAACACACTAGCAAGACGTGGCCTTTGGGAACCCAACGCTGGCGAAATATTGCTCGGTAAATACTTTGTCCACTCAAGACTTACCCTCTTTATCTGCCAGAAGCGCGGTCAGGTTCCGCAAGTCTCATACGGAGCTGAGCGCTACTTCCATGCGGTTCAGGTAGCCACCCCCTTGGAACCGTTTCTACACATTATGACCCTGGCACCTGCTTTCTTTGGGCCCCAAAACTACCGAAACCATCGGACTCTCCGTTTTTCAGCTTGCCATGAGCTAATTATGGTCCCAGCAATCTTGGTCGTGTCAATGGCAAGGTTGCAGCGCCCGCTGATGCGGTGTTACCCGCCCAGCTTCACAACACATGGCTGGTGGTCAGAAACAGAGACCCAAAAGAAAAAAAATGATGAGACTGCAGGGCTCTTGCATGCTATTGCATGACCAAGGATTCTCGTGGGTCCCAGCGGATTATCGGTACAGTCCTTTGGAGCGAGCGTCCGTGGTAGGATTCGGAGCGGATCGTCGTGGCTCGGTAACCCGGGACAACTTTGTTCTAGCCCCAAAAGCAATGGACAAAGCCAAGTTTTCATCACAAGACAACCTTGATACCCGAAAAGCCAATACACGGCTGAAATTTTGGAAAAAGTTTTCGCAATACAAGGTGCATATCGCAATGGTGTGATGCGGCCACGACGAGGCGTCACCCCTACCAGAGAGGGTGCTGGCGTGATTTTCAGCAATATTGCGTCTGAGTCAGCTATTGAATTTCACTCTCGGCTACAACAGACAGAAACAACAATATCGGGATGGGCAGCGGTTGCAGTGCGTTAAATTCCATGATCCCCGAGACTTCTACAGCGTGATACATGGCAGCTGACCCATCGAGCAGAAGCCGTTTTTGCTTCTTTCTACACAGGCATGCTTAACTCGAACAAGCTCGAAGGAACAAGCCGCGCAAGTGGCAGGCGTGCATAAAAGGCTTGGGGTAACCGTGACGGTGGCTTTTAGCATTTCCTCGGGATCAACTGGGCATGTACGGAGTAAATTGCGACATGGCCCCCTACGCCGGCCAGACCATTCATATCGAGCGCCTGAGATGAGCTAGGAGATGGCGTCATCACCGCCCGAACAAGTTTGATGACCAAAGAGGTGAGCGGACCCACCAGGCGGTTGGGAAGCGTTGGAATCAGGAGCACTGAATTGGAAGGTCTAACAGGCAGCGTGTGTGTGTTGGACTATGGCCGGGGAAGGCTTTCCGGCTGGGCAAAATTGAGTCTCGTGCAAGTTGCCTTGGTGCCATGAGCAAGCCATTTTCCAACATGGATTGGCAGGCGTGCTGTGCTGGCTGAGCGCCGACGACGACAGGTGCATCATCAGGCAAAGTTAAAAGTCCTGCTCGACATGTGAAGAAGGAATTACCATGAGGTGAAGCAGCCGTGCCGGGGCTGCAAGTTCAATATAATAAACGCGGCCGAGCAGAATGACGGGTTCAACACCGCCCACCGTTGACGTCAGGAACCGACCTGACGATATAACGGGTAACGGGAGTCCCCCCCCATCCCCCCTCGGCCCCTCGCTCGCTCTGTGGACCCTGCAGTCACCGACGGACCACGATGCCCAAGGAGTTTCTGGTTTCCTCAAGGTCGAGATGCACAGCTTTCAGAAAATATAAGGTGGCCGCGGCCCAAAGAAGGTGCTGCTGCAACAGCTCCACGTGCAGCTCGAGACATGGCCAAGGTGCCTCCGTACATGGGTGCACAAGGTTCGATGAGCTACGCGGCAGTGGCTGACGCCATGGCTGACAGATCGCGCTAAATACGCTCGGTGTGGGCAATCTAGACGCAGCGCGGGCCCCGGATTGGCCCATGTTCTACTCCTGGCCAAGCACGCGATTCCAGCTTCTCCAGTCAATCTCATCTCCCAAGCCGAAAATGGGCCCCCAAGACTAGCACGCAATCCGTGGCTAAAAAACAGCCATCGCGTGCCCTGCGATGATATCTATTGTCTTTTGCGTAGCGCTCCTTCTCAGGCGACGTGTCCGCACTGGCGGGAGACCAAAGGTTGTTTCTGCATCCAAGCAGAGGCCCGAAAAAGCAATGCGGGGCCCTCGCCTGCCTTGCTCCTTCTGGGGCTCGGTGATATTGGTGGCGCTTGGGGTATAACTCTCTGAATGGTCAGAGTACCAGGCCCTGCTTCAGCATCTGGGCCTTGTGCAGACATAAGATGTAAACACCTTCCACACCGTTATCCTGTCCACCCTCTTAGAACATCGTCGTCTTCCCAATTCTCGCCATTCACCACGCAGCTACTTCCACAGCCAAGGTCTCGGCATTTCTTGGCTGCATTCTGCTAACCATCTTGCTCGGGAACAACAAGACAGGAACAAAGTCTCGACGCTGAACCAGCTGTCCAACTGGGCTGCCATGGCGTCGGCCCCTTCGATTAAGGACCGCCTGGCCAAGGCCGTCGGCTACGACTCGGATGATCGAGACGATGATATCCCTTCAATATCCAACGCCGACCTCTTCATCGAGCAGGAACCTACCGTGGGCGAGTTTCTGGCCGAAATCACCCCGACCCTGCATAGCGTCGCCACCTACATCAAGAACCTCTTCCCCTTTGTCCACTGGATTGGCAAGTACAATGTGACTTGGCTGATTGGAGATCTCGTTGCGGGTGAGCAGCATCCCCTGCAATGTTGCGTGAGGCGTCGGATTCAGCAAGCTAACCAATTATCCAGGCATCACCGTTGGCGCCGTCGTCGTTCCCCAGGGAATGGCGTACGCCCAGCTGGCTCAGCTTCCCGTCGAGTACGGACTGTACACGTCCTTCATGGGCGTTTTGATCTACTGGTTCTTTGCTACCTCCAAGGATATTACCATCGGTGTGAGTATTCTATAAAAAAAAAAAAGAAATTAACGCGTGCAACGCCAGAAACATGTCTTGCTAACTTGCTGCGTGTGCGTGTCTCAGCCCGTCGCCGTCATGTCTCAAGTCACTGGAAACATTGTGCTCCAGGCCAAGGATGAACTTCCCAATGTGCCCGGCCACGTTATTGCATCTGCGCTCGCCATCATCACCGGCGCAATCATCCTCTTCCTCGGATTGGCCCGCCTCGGCTGGCTTGTCGAGTTCATTTCCCTCCCTGCCATCTGCGCCTTCATGACGGGATCTGCTGTCAACATCATCTCCGGCCAGGTCCCCAAGCTTTTGGGCATCAACGGCATCAACACGAGAGATGCCCCGTACGTGGTCATTATCAACACATTAAAGGGCCTGCCGACCACTCAGTTGGACGCTGCGCTCGGCCTGACTGCCTTGTTGATGCTGTATCTCATTCGAGGATTTTGTTCCTACATGTCCAAGAAGCAACCGCACCGTGCCAAGACGTACTTTTTCCTCTCGACCCTCCGCACCGTCTTTGTCATCTTGCTTTACACCGCCATCAGCGCTGGTGTCAACGTCAGCCACAAGAAGAAGCCGAGCTTCAGTCTGATCAAGGATGTGCCCCGAGGTATGCGAGATATTTGTTTCCCTTTGCCTTGTACCCTACATCAAGACCGACTTGCTAATATGATGAATAGGCTTCCAGCATGCTGCCGTGCCAGAAGTGAACAAGGAAATCATCTCGTCATTCGCCTCCGAGATTCCTGCCGCCGTCATTGTCATGCTCATTGAGCACATTTCCATCTCCAAGTCTTTCGGCAGGATCAACAACTACGTCATTGATCCGTCTCAGGAACTCGTTGCCATTGGCGTCACCAACCTGCTTGGTCCATTCCTCGGCGCCTACCCCGCCACTGGATCTTTCTCGAGAACCGCCATCAAGTCCAAGGCGGGTGTTCGAACCCCATTCGCCGGTGTCATCACTGCCATTGTCGTTTTGCTGGCCCTCTATGCGCTGACCGCCGTCTTCTACTACATCCCCAACGCCGCTTTGGCCGCCGTCATCATCCACGCCGTCGGCGACGTCATTACGCCCCCGAAGGTCATTTTCCACTTTTGGCGAGTGGCTCCGTTGGAGGTGCCCATCTTCCTGGCTGGTGTGCTGGTGACTGTTTTCACAACCATTGAAAACGGCATCTACACGACCATGGCCGTCTCTGCTGCCGTGCTAGTTTGGCGTCTTTTCCTGAGCCGAGGAAGAATGCTTGGTGTCGCTCGTATTCGCACTGCGAGAGCTACTCAGAGCTCCGATTTGAAGAAATCCGGCGATGCCGCTCTTGCGGAGGAATCGGACGAGTCACTGCGAAAGGGATTCTTGCCTCTGGACCACGAAGACGGATCCAACCCCAGAGTTGTTGTCCAGAGCCCTCACCCCGGTGTCTATATTTACCGATTCGCCGAAGGCTTCAACTACCCCAACGCAAGTCGGTATCTGAACCATCTTACCGAAGTCATTTTTGCCGAAACGCGGCGTACGGACCCCGCTCGATTGGGAAAACTAGGGGTATGTATACATCATCATCCGATGGCAAGTTTGCTCGACGTTGTTGCTAATCTTGCTTCCCACGACAGGATCGTGCTTGGAATGACACGGCACCACGCAACCAGGATCTCAGCCAGGTTGATGACCGACCCACGCTAAAGGCCATCATCCTCGACTTTTCGTCCGTCAACAACATTGACGTCACGGCTGCGCAGGCGCTCATTGACGTCCGAAACCAGCTGGACCGCTATGCCGCGCCCGACACTGTTGACTGGCACTTTGCCAACATTGAGAACCGATGGACCAAGCGAGCGCTCGCAGCTGCTGGGTTCGGATACCGCTCTCCCAAACCAGCTCCAGGCGAAGGCGTTGGGCACTGGAAAACCATCTTCAGCATCGCTGATCTCGGAGGATCTGACAGCGCAGCAAAGGCAGCCGAGGTAGCCGAGATTGGCGACAAGAAGTCAGTTCGCGAGTATGATATTGAGCAGGCCGGCTCTGACACGTCCCGCCTGTCGGACAAGGACGTGCCCAGAAACCCTGGCAGCGCACAGCTGGTTGCAATTCAGGGTTTGAACAGACCTTTCTTCCACTTTGATTTACAAGAGGCGGTCGAGTCGGCGATTGCAAACTCGGAGCGAAAGGGCAGATCAAGTGAGCATACCAAGCCATGAGAGTGGCCTGGAGCTACTTATTTGAGATATATTTATCGAGCGCATGTTTTATTCTTTAGCCAGCATATGATGTAAAATTGTCTGCTGAGGGTTGGGTTAGCCAAGGATTTGTCGTAATTTTTTTTATAGCTCTATTTCAATACCAAGACAGATACCCGATTCATTTTCTTGCTGCAACATGGGACAGGTTGTACTGTATGCCATGTGACGCCATTGTGCATCAAGTACCAGACCAGGCTCCTTTATTTCCGTGGATTGGCGCAGCCAATTTTGCTTTGTCACAGCGTAGCCAAGCCCAGTGCCCCGCTGAGCCGGGTTGTTTGCCACAAGGATTACAAAGAGCAGCAAAGAGTCAAGCCATGGGGCGGCCTGACAAAGCATTTGGTCAAACTTTGGACTGGCGACTAAGCCGAAGGGCCCGGCTTGTCTTTGCTGCACCCGCCACCTTCTTTGTGCAACCAGGGGGGGAGGGGGGAGACAGAGACGCATTTGACACTGGCGTTTGCCTCTCGCCAAAGGCGCAATGGGCTTGCCATTTTTTTGTGGGACCCGCAGTGATTACAGTGACAGGGCGCTAGTGCGGATGGTAGTTATTTGAGCTTGTCGCCGTCACTTCCATGTGCCGCTGACAGCTTTGCGTCCCAACCTGCCGACGCTGTTGTCAACAACAGCAAAAGCACCAATCCTCATGGATTCAAATTCGGACGCGAATGCGCATGCTGGGCCATCGCGGTCGCGGTCACAGTCGCAGTCACAGCCGCAGCTCCACCGTTCCTTCCGGTCCCCGTCTGACGGATATGGAGCTTCCCTCAGCCCTGTTATGCCCGGGCCAGCAACACCAGCCGAGTCGGATGTCCCGGCCGACGAGTATTTCGGACCGCTTGCCTCTTCGACTTCGCGAAGATCACGACTTTCCACGGCATCGTACAGCCGGGCCGGGAGCGTGGGCGCACCCGACGCCCACCACGCAGAGCGCCCGAGACGGCCCAGCATCAGAATTCGACGAAGCTCCGTCGGGCTCACGGGGCCATCGACGCCTCATGCCTTGGATGGCGCACCAAGACAACAGGATACCGGCAGACATGAAGGATTTCACGGCAGCAGGCCGCGGAGCGTCTCGCAGCCCGGGCCAGCACCGCCCGTCGCGGCAGATGTCGGTGCTGGGCGGGCGAGAAACTCGTGGCGCGTCCCGCAGCTCGCGTTGCCCAGATTGACAGAGGAAGGACCACGACCGACAATGGCCGAGTTGGGAATGGAAGGGACGCCGCCGCTATCAGCTAGCGCGTCTCTGCCACCCACGAACCCGCTCGAAAGGAGCCACAGCGATGGGGAGGCGGCTGTTGACGAGCACGGCGGCAAGAGGCACAGGAGGAGCATTGTGGGCAGGATATTCAAACCGACCTTCAGAAGGACTTCTGTTGGCCAGCCGGCAGAAGGGGCCGATGTCAGGGATGCCGACGAGTACAACGAAGAGCTCGTTGACTGGTTGGATATCATAGGTATGTGCTGTGCCGTACTTGGACATGGCCTTGCCAAAGACGCTGACCATTGATGAATATCAGATCCCGAAGTTCAGACGCTCTCGACGCTGACCAATGTTCAAAACTCGCTCTTTGTACCAGATCTAGGAAGCTGGGTGAATCGACGGCCGACCTACGTCCTCTCCCAGCCCGAAGGACTCCCACGACCCGTTTCGGGACGAGAACCGATTCCGCCACCAGAGGGGCCAACCATCCGCGAAGAGGGCGAGGAGGGAGGGCCTATTCCAGAGGAAGAGGAAGAGGAGGAGGAGGAGGGGGAAGAAGAAGGACGACGCCCGCACATGCGCCGCACCGACACCATCACGTCGCGGTTGACAGACTCTCACTACGCGGCGTTGCCTCACGGGAGAAGGCTGGAGGGATGGTCGGCAGCCGAGAAGCGGGAACTCGACGACCATGTTCGGCACATGCTGCACTCGCGGCGGTCCAAGTTTAAGCGGCAAATGAAGGGATTCGGGCAGTACGTCCGACGGCCGCTGGGCTTCCTCGTCACTCTGTACGCGACGCTCATCACCTTGTTTGGCCTGGCGTGGGTTCTGTTCCTCATCGGATGGATCTACGTGGGCGACCAGCAGGTGTATGCCATCCACATCATCGACAGCGTGCTCGTGGCGCTGTTTGCCGTTGTGGGCGACGGCCTGGCCCCCTTTCGCGCCGTCGACACGTACCACTTGATCTTCATCTGGCGATACTCTCACAAGATTGAAAAAGCAAAGAAGAAGGCGGCCAAGGCGCTCGCACAATCACAATCCGACTCGTCGGCCCCGAGCACGTCCACATCCCAAGCGGAGAAGCAGCCGGCGCCCGCATCCCAGGAACAGGCACCGCCACCACCACCGCCGGCGCCCGCAGACACCGAACCGTTTCCCTCGCTGGACCCCGAAAACACGCCCGGCATACCAGCCATCACCCTCGACGGCGGCAACAACCCCGAGGTGGACCTCGAGGATGCCAAATCCGACAGCCTGTCGCCCGTCGACTACGAGTACTACCTGACGCCCAAGCAGCGCAAGTCCCTGGAGCACCACCAGAAGAAGCTGTCCAAGTCGCACAGCTTCTACAAGCCCTACGAGACGTTTACGCACCACGCCTTCCCGCTGGGCTACCTCATCGCCATCATCATCCTGCTCGACTGCCACTCGTGTCTCCAAATCTCCCTGGGCGCAACCACGTGGGGCATCGACTACCACCACCGTCCGTTTGCAATCACCACGGTCATCCTGTGCGTCAGCATCACGTGCAACTTGACCGCTGGGCTGGTCATTACGTTTGGGGACAGGAAGACGCGAAAGAAGGACGTGGTGGAGTTGCTGGAGAGGCAGGCCCTGACCGGCGACGCCATCAAGAAGCTGGAGCGCAAGAGGGGCAAGGAGAGCGAGGACAAGGGAAATGAGGGCGAGGACAAGGGCAAGGAGGGCGAGGACAAGAGAAAGGAGAGCGAGGACAAGGGCAAGGATCAAGAGGCGGATGGTTCTTAGGGGGGGGGGGCATGCAAAGACACTTGTTTCATATATTAATTCCTAGGCCGCTCTGCCTATTGTCATAACTTTTATTTACATTCAAAGCAAAGGATTAAGCGAGCATTCGGGGGGAAGGGCGGGGCCAAATAATTCACAGCAAAAATTTACGCTGACGTGGTTTTCAAATAAAGGCGTTACAAAAAGGGGAACTGGCTGGCCGGGCCTCACTTTAGCCTCTTGAACGGGTGTGCCTCGGTGTTGAATACCCAGTCGTCGAGACTAATCAGGTCGGGCTCGGCGAATATGAGATAAAAGTACTTGAGGGTCTCGCTGAGCCAGAAGCTCTCCATGGAGTCGGCGAGCTGGACGCGCTCGCCCTCGGGGGGGTTCATGTTGTCGACGGCGCTGTTGGCGAGCTTGGTCGAGGTGAGGTTGTCAATGGCCTTCCACATGTCCCAGGCCTTGTCCTGCCAGGCGGGGTCGCCGGTGACGCGGTACATGACGAAGACGCTCTCGATGGCCTCGGGCCGCAGGATGTAGCGCGGGTCCATGACCTTGGAGAAGCCCATGGGCAGGCGCATCCTGGCGGCCATGCGGGCGCCCTCCTTGGCGTCGGCAAAGACCTCGTGCACCTTCGTCACGTCGAGGTGCCACCTGTCGGCGTCCCAGGGGCAGGGCTCGCGGCCCGGGCAGGGGGTGAGGTAAAAGGTCTCGGGCATGACGCCGGTGGCAAAGGCGCCGTAGGCCCACACGCACCCGTCGGTGAGCTTCTCGGCCCACGACAGGTGCTCGCCGCTGGTGATGAGCTTGCCGCCGAGGGCGAGCATGCCGCCGGTGAAGCACGTCAGGTGGCCCGAGGCGGGCATGAGAGTGCGCCCGCGCGAGGCGTCGTTGGGGTCCACGTCGACGAAGCCCGGGAAGAGAATGTCCTCGGCCGCGGGGGTCATGGGCCGGAAGAAGAGGTGCTCGTTGGCCGCGTCCATGCTGCGCGTGTACATGTCGCGGTAGAGGCCGTCGGCCTGGCCCAGCAGCGCCATCATCTTGGGCATGTACTCGTAGGCGCTGTCGGCCATGCCGCCCAGCGTGTAGGTGGTGCCGGCGTCGAAGCGCTCCTTTTGCGCGTCGACGACGACGGGCCACATGCCCGGCAGCTTCGTCTTCATCTGCGCGTCGGCCAGCAGCTCGCTGATGCGCTGCACCGCGTCGTAGTACTTGGGGTCCCGCGTCACCATGCTGAGCCGCGTGAACTCGAGGCTGAGCGAGGCAATCTCGGCCAGCAGCGTGCTGCTCCTGGCCTCTTGCTTGTGGCCGTGGGCGGCGTCGTGCAGGTCCCAGCGCGTCACGGGCAGGTGGTTGGGCGTGTCAAAGGCCTTGTAGAGCATGTCGCCAAGGTTGTGAGCCTTGGCCAGCAGCCGCTCGTCGCCGCTCAGGTCGTAGGCCGACAGCAGCCCGCCCAGGAAGCGGATGTTGGTCTCGAAGACGTTGATCTCCTTGGCCGGCGTCGAGATGAAGAGGGCGTTCTTGGCCACGTCGAAGACGGCCTCGTCGAACTCGTCCCTGAGGCCCATGATCCAGAGCGTGTCGAGCGAGTCGACGAGCGTCGCGCCCCAGCCGCCAAACGTGTCCTTGTAGCTGCCCGACACGGGCGTGACCTCGTCCCGCAGCCAGGCGTGCTTCTTGTAGGCGCCCCAGCACTTGAGGAAGGACTCCTTGATGTCCTTCTGGCGCCCCAGGCGCACCGCCTTTTGCTCGGGCGACTCGGCCGCGAACGAGGTGGCCTGCACCCGCGGCAGAGAGGCGGCCGCCTCGGTGGGCACCCGGCGCGACGGGACCACGGCGAACTGGTGCTTGATGGTCCGCCAGAAGTACGTCTTGTCGGGCTCGTACTTGGCGTATCCCGTCATGGGCCGCTGCGACGTGGCGGTGCCTGCGCTGGACGCGCCGAGCTCCCATGCGCGCCATGCCGTGAGAAAGACAAAGGCGGCCAGGAAGGCCGAGAGGATCCTCCTCCGGCCGAGGGTGATCATGGTGACGGGGGACGATGTGGTGTTACATGAGACGGGACGGGGGTGCGCCGACTGCAAATGAAGGCAAATGCGACGAGTTTTAAGCAGATGGATGGTGGATGGAGGTTGAAAGGTCGACAAGCTTGCGGCGGGGCCATGGGGCATGTGCTTTCACTCGAACAAGGTTTAGCGGAGATCTGTATGTACATGTATGCAATGCATGCCGTGTGGGGCCGCCACTGCTCTTGGTTTCAGGGGTCAATGGGTCAATGGGTCAGGCCATGGTCAGGGGGGTTGGTTGTCCGTGCATGTCGACATTGATTCATCAAGCAGAGTTTAATGCAGCAAAAACTCACACGCCCAGGTGGTAGAATCTCGTCGCAGAGTCGTACTCGAGCACCAGCTCCTTGTCCATGCAGTCCACGCCCAGCACCACGTGCCGCCACATGTTGACCTCGTAGGCGCCCTGCATCACGGCCGGCGTCACCAGCGCGCACAGATAGCGCCCGTCGCCCGCCCGGCCGGCATCCACGCGGCGGCCCATGGCGTCCCGAGTCGTCGGCCCGACCGCCGCCGCCGGACACAGCACCAGGGCAATGTTGAGCCCGTGCTCCGCCGGCGGCGTCCAGCTGACGGCCATGCCGGGCCGGATGCGCTCCTTGAAGGGCAGACAGGCCGCCGACTCGTCCGTCTCGCGGCTCGTGCTCCTGTCGTAGCTCCAGAGATGGCCCAGCACCGAGTCTGGGCCGCCGTCCTCCTCGACGCGCGCCGCCTCCTTTGCGTTTGCGCGTCGAGAATCCACGTGCAGTCGCCACAGCTTGCCTCGAAACGCGGCCGCCTGCTCGCGACCCACGCCCGGCGTCCTCATGCATCGGGCCTCAAACTCGGGCGCGGGCAGGCGCAGCAGCTGCGCGCCCGTTTCCAGAGGCGCCAGCAGCGCGGCGTCGACCCGCGGCGAGCCCGACTACCATTGTCAGCAAACTTGCTCCCCCTAGGAAATATGGCTAGGAAACATGGCTCACGTTTGATGCAGTCCACTCCCGCAACTGCTCGTTGCTCCAGGTAGCAGGCACGCTCTGCCGGAACCTGACCTCGCCGGCCGCGGGCACAAACACCCTGAGCATCTCTGCATATCTCAGGGTATTCCGACTGGCCGAGGTGTCCAGAATGCACGGGTTGACGCACGCCATAATCACATTCTTGCACGTCCGCGTCCCCGCGGGATCAAAGACGTGCTTGAGCACCCTTGTCAGCGCGCTCTGGCGGAACGGGACATACGGGCGTCGCCTCGCCTGCGCACCAGCCTGCGCGTCCGCCTCCGCCCTGCCCCGTATGCAGTCCTTGAGCACCGACAGGCTGACGTTGATCTCCCTGGCCTCCCTCATGCGCTCGGCACCGTGGGTGCTCACATCGCGCGCGGCCTCGGAGCCCGCCAGATCGACCAGGTACAGCATGCCGTCTTCAGCCCCGGGCGCGTCCCGGATTTCGACGCGGATGCGACACACGGCGTGGGACCGCGACGACGTGTCGTTCCTCAGCGTGGACTCGGTACGCCGGAACCTGGCCCCGTGCTCAATGTGCGCGAGGGCGTCCGACGTGCTCTTGACCTCGTGCTCCAGCGCGCCCGTCAGCTGGGTGTTGCCGAGGGAGTCTTGGAGCACCAAGACGGGGCGTCGGCCGTTGATGAGGTCTTTTCAGTTGAATAGCAAAGCGGTTAGCCTTTTCCCCTGTCAAGCCCGGTTGTTGGGGGTCGTCGTTACCAAAGGCAGAGTTGCCCGCAAGCTCGACCACGCAGACGTGAATGCCGCGCTGGCCCTGCATGCCGCCCTCCAGAAGCGCCTCGACAACCAGCTTCTCGATGCCGCCGACCGTAAACGTCTTGCCGGAGCCAGTCTGCCCGTAGGCGAACAGGGTGCCGATGCCGCCTCCCCATGCCCAAGGGACGAGATGGGCCACCGAATCTTGGTAGATGGCTGCAGTGGCGACGCCTGGGCCGTATGACCGGTCCAGCGTGTACGTGAAAGACTGCGCAAGACCCGTAAGCAACTTTCAAAATGGATGCGTCCCTTCTGCAGCGCACCTTGAGCAGCGGCTTGCCCCTGACGGGGTGTCTCAGCTCGTGCGCGTCAAAGGTTCCCGGCTCGTCTTCTCTGGCCAAGATGGACGCCGGCAGTCCCGCGCCGGTTTCTTCGTCCGAAAGAGGCCGTATGCGCGCACAAACAATGTTGTCGGCTAACGGGCGCAAGTTGGATGGCGCGCTGGCCTTGGGCTCGGGCTTGACTCTATCCAAGAGCCAGCGGTAGCGGTCCAAGTTGCTCATGATGAATTCTTCCATGCTGCGTTGCGCGCCAACTGGTCTTGCCATGTGCTGGCAGCACCAGGGGCTACCAAGGGGGATCTTGTATGCCTTTTAATACTGTACGGTGCTGGCAGAAGATGGTTTACAAATGGCTGCCTGCTACTGACGTCCATGGTTCGCCCTGCGTCCCAGTGTGGGTGCCGATCGACTTGCCCTTTTGAGACGCGGCTTGCCACGGAATTGGGCAGCGTTGCGGCACTGGAGCGGGGCACGAGGTGTGCTGGAAGCCTGCATTGGCCGCCGTGGTCTATTTTTGTTTTAATCTTGGTGCCTGGTTCTTCTGCAACATGTGTAGTTTGCCGGGTTGGGGAAAACAAGGCAGTAGAATAACATGCCAGCGTGCCAAGATTGGCTGCCTGCATGTGCTGCAATGCTGGTCTGATTCGCAATACTAATAAACATCGACATATCCGTGCAACGTAATACGGACCCTACGACACCCGCTCCTCTCGGCATCATACGTAGCTGCACCGACAGGATTGGCAAGAGCCATGACAGGGGTACTCGATGTCGTGAAGGACCTTCTTTCCCTGGAGGAAATTTCCGCTTTTTATGAGGCAAGCGCAAGGCTATTGCCTGGTAGTTGTCTCGACCCATTGTTGTAATGTTTTTGTTTTTCCTGTCATTCATCTTGTCCTGACAGCACATGGAACATAAGCAAACCCATCAATCACAACACTGACAACAGCCATAATAATAATAAAACAATAACAACGACAAACAACCATAACTATAACCATATTAATAACGATAATAATAACGACAGCAACAACAACAATAACCACAACCACAACCACAGCAGCACCAAGGTGCCTCTTCTTGTGGCCACCGAGCCACCACCTCCCCCTCCCCCCGATCCTTCGCCCCCCGTGCCGCCGCCACCCCCGGGGATTCCATCCCTTCGTCTGGCCATCCGGCGTGCCTTGGCATATTGGACCGCAATTTGCGTCACTGCGGCCGTTCGGCAGCGCCTTGAGTTGGCTGCTGCCAAGGAAGCATGGATGAGTTGGTTGCCGCCAAGGCGGCTTTTAACGAGTCCACACTTAGCTTGTGCTGCTAGCACAGACCATAGAAGGACATGCTTTCCTACACACCTTACAATGTGGTAGCAATTGTACGTTCCAACCTTTTTTTTTTTTAAACATCACCAGAACCAGATCATCTCCAACTCTTTCGTTCCTATGACAGAGAGGTCGAGCAACACCACAATTTTGGAAGCACAACAGATCCAGCGATTCCTGAATACGGGGCACCCACACGGAATGATACCAGACGACACGAAAAGAGTGGTCCAGTACTACATGTTAGCTGCTTACAGCACAATATAGTTAAGTGAGTACCTTACACCTCTACCTCTGCCTGGTCAATATTTGTTTCCTTCCAAAAAAAAAAAAGAGCTAATCTATCTCGTCATTTCAGCTTAAACCTCTATTCTTATTTAGTATTAAGCGCCCCCCCCCCCCTCTTCCAAGTATTATTAACCCACCCATGTCGTCTACCTCCCCGTGGTGGGTGGGGGAAACTCTTTGGGTAGTCCCAGGAGGCTAAAGACGACAACAAAACAGGTTTGGCTATATAGCGAGTTGCACATGTCTGCGTGTCAGGGGGGATAGAGGGAATCTGGGCACTGCCTTGATAACAAACACGCCCATTACACCCTTGTCCCACACGTCCCCTCCAATGACTTATAGCTGACAGAAAATTTTAAAGCTAGAGAGAGAGTTCTGGGTGGTGCGCCGGATCGAAAGAGCTGTCTTGACCCAGGGGATATTTTCTAATTTTCCGCCCTAGAAGCCAAAGGATGCCTAATGGACAAAAGACCAAAAAACCCAAAAAACCCCCCAAAAAAAAAACCACATGACCAGAACACACGGTGCCCCTGTTGCCTTGGAAAAAGCTAAACGTCACAGTATATACTACAGCATCCTTCTTCTTTCCTCTTTCCTCTTCGTTCCCGTTCCGGCTGCGACTGCGACTTGTTGCGCCGCCGTAATGCGACCCTGGTTGGCGACGCCATCAGACGAACATTCCATCTTCTACATGGCTGGGAAACAGAGCTGGGGCCTGACGCGCCAGGACTTACACTGGAGATTAGCGCGTCTTCACCGAGTGACATGGAGCAGCAGACCGGCATACGGGGGCTCCGCTGCGTGTGAAGGAGTCTCGACTTGTGCAAGGCAGGTATATTGGGTCTCACGCAACCGCTATAGAGATTCTGGGATTACAGGACCGTGTTCTTCATCCCGTGTCCTTTAGGCAAATTGCATGCGAGACTTCACGATACTGGTTCAAGTACTATTCCGCCATATAGGCATACAAGCAAAGGGACTTTTGCCATTTCGCTCGCACCACAGTACTAGTACTAGTGCAGAACCGCCTCCAAAGTTTAAAAAATATTATACCTCGCTTCGTGGGTGCCGGTGGGCTGCCGAGGCAATTGCAGCCAGGGGTCAAAGCGACGTCAAGTCCGATTAGCCTATGCGGCTGCCGGAGCCCCGACGGCACAGGCGGCCGGCACGTATAAAAACCTCGACGGCCGTCGCGTCGAGTGTCTGTCTCCCGTCCATTTACGGAATACTTGACCGAGACATTGACAGCATGGCTCACACGTACACCCAGGACCAGCTCGACCGCTACCTCAAGCACGTCAGCTACCCGCGCTCCCAGCACCCGCATGACGCGCTGCAGCAGCTCACGCAGCTCGTGGCCCGCCACGTCTGCCGCGTGCCCTTTGAGTCCCTTTCCCTGCACTACTCGCAGCACAAGCTGCTCTCGCTGGATCCCGAGGCGCTCTTTGACAAGATTGTCGTGCACGGCAAGGGCGGCTACTGCATGGAGCTGAATGCCTTTTTCGGCGCCATGCTGCGCGCCCTGGGCTTCCAGGTGCTGAACGTCGGCGGACGCGTGAAGCTGCCGGATGGAAGCTACACGGGATGGTGAGTGCCCATGCCCCGGTGCCTTGCTGAATCCTGAAGAGCAAAACAAGAGCCAACGCCGTGTCCTCTTAGGAGCCACATGGTCAACCTCGTCACCGTTGACGGTACCCGGTACAACGTCGACGTCGGCTTCGGGTCGCACCAGCCCATGCAGCCCGTGCCGCTGCAGGACAAGCACACCTTTGTCCAGATCGCGCCTCGCAGGGGCAGGCTCGAGTACCGGAGCATAACGCAGCACACGGACCCGGCGCAGCGCGTCTGGGTCTACTCGACGCAGGAGGACGCCGAGGCGCCGTGGGTCGAGCGCAACCTGTTTGTCGACACCGAGTTCTTCCGCGCCGACTACGAGGCCATGAACCTGAGCACCATGACGGCCAAGACGAGCTTCTTTGTGCAAAACGTGCTCGCCATGCGCGCCGTCCTGGGCGAGGCCACGGGCGCCGTCGACGGCTTCTACACCCTGTTTGGGAACAGGGTCAAGCGGCACATGAGCCACCGGGGCGCAGAGGTCGTCGCCGAGCTGCGCAGCGAGCAGGACCGCGTGCGCGCCATCGAGCACTACTTTGGCGTGCGCCTGAGCGAGCTGGAGCAGCGCGGCATACGGGGGCTGCCCACGGAGCTGGCCGCCGAACGGGAAACGTTGAATTAGGACACGGAAGCTCCATGTCGTTGCATGTCGCCGCATGTCGCTGCTACGCCGCCACCTCGACCACCGTCCATCTTCTCCCCCCGGCCGTGACCTGCTCGCCGAGCCTGTACGTCCCGTCCAGCGACTCCCGGCACGGCAGCTCCTCGTCGCCCATGCTCGCCGTGCTCACGGCCCCCAGCGTGTCCTGCCATTCCCACCGCGCCAGCGAGACGCCGCCCGACTCGAGCCGGAGCAAGCCCTGGCTGTGCCTGCCCAGCCGCACCACCAGGCCCCGAGTGCCGCCCTCGTCGTGCCTGAGCACCACGCACGCGCTGGGCCGCGGCTCCTCGTCCTCCCAGACCTCCTCGTAGGCCGTGTCGAGCTGCGTGTCGGGGTTCACCATGCGGCCCTTTTCCAGCGTGCTCCCGTCCGCCTGCGCGTACATCCACCCCTGGTCAGACGCCGTCTCGGGCTCCCCTGTTCGCGAGTCGATCCAGTGCTCCCACCGCGAGTGCGACACTGGCTCCCCGTCCACCATGACGGTGCGCGACGACGACGTTCCCGCAATCGCCCAGTCCAGGCGCGACGCCGGCAGGTGGCCTGCCAGAATTAGTACTCGTCACGGCAAAGGGGGGGAGATGGTTACCTTGGGCCGTGTCCCCGTCCTTGAGGATGCGCAAATCCACAAATCGCCGCTGCGGCGACGTCAGCACCATGGTTGACGTTGGCTCGCTCGCCTCTCCTGGTACCCATCGGATCCATCTACGAATGGAAATGCTTCCTGACATGATGACTTGGGTTGACTTTTTGCGTGCGCAGAGTAGATTGCTTTTGGTGGTTGATGGAAGATTGCGGGGAGCCAAGAGGGGACGGGACGAGCCGACATCGGGCGAGGCAGTGTAGCGAGATGGACAAGTTGCTTTTTTTTCAACAACACGTCAGAATTTGTCGTCCGTTTTCCGTTTTAGACAATTAGAATATTATTGCAAGTGTTTACCCAGACGACCACAAAGTCTAAGCTGTTCCACCCAAATGTCAATATTGAGACTCTTTCTGCCCACAAGGGCAACTTTTTCACTTGGATGCCATGCACAAAGAATAAAAGGGTATCACTCTCATCATATTAAATACTAGACTACAACAGCCGCGGCCAGCATCTCGAGCGAATAAAGCAACAAAGTATTTTCATTTTCATTCTTGGCCCCCTCCTTTTGGCCCCCTCCTTTTCGGCATAATTTGATGCTTCCCGGGAGGAGGGGGCAAAAAGCCCATCTTGACAACCCGCACCCAAGCCTCGATACTTTCACTGAGCCGCACTCGAGAATCTGGTGATTTGCGTCGTGACAACGAGGCCGGCAACGGTGGCAGATGTCAAGGTGGCAACGACGCCTGATATCAGTGCCGAAACAGCCAGCTTGGACACGTCGCCGCCACGGGACGGAGCAAGCTGGCTGAGGATGCCGATCTGAATGCCCAAGGAGCCAATGTTGCCAAAGCCGCAGAGAGCATAGGTGGCAATCAGTCGCGAGCGGGGGGAGAGCCCTGCGTAGTCGTCGTTTGTGGTAAGATCGGTGAAGCCGTTGTATTCGTTCTGTGGCCTCGAATTAGTCTCGCGAACAAGGCTGGATGCCGCTGGCGATGGCACATGTTTTTTTTTTTCACAGTGGCCGTGTCGGCTTCCAGTCACGGCAAGGTCTATCAAGGGGGAAGTTAAAACGTACCGTGATGACCTTTTGCGCAATCAAGCGCGCAACCAGGAGGATCTCCGTCTTATCTCGAGGCACGCCCAAGAGGAAGGCCACGGGGAACAGCAAGTAGCCGAGGATGGTCTGCAAGGTGAGCGTAGGCTCGTTGATGTTGAGATATCGGCCCCACCAGGTCAGGAGGGCGTTGATAAGACCGACAAGGGCAATGATGCAGAGAAGTGAGGCAATGATGGTGGCACCAATCTTGATGCCGAGCCAGGCGCCGTTGGCAAAGGCGTGCAGGGCGTTCTGGGCCTTGTGCTCGTCGTCGTCGGGGATGACGACACGACCGGCCGTCAGCGTTTCCTCGGTCTCGGGATACCGCATCTTTGAGATGGCCAGCGAGGCAGGAATGGACATGATGCAAGAAGAGACCAGCGCCTCGGCGTTCAGACCGAGCTTGATGTAGCCGACCAAGACGGAGCCGGAAATGGTGGCAAAGCCGCAGGTCATGATCTGGTGAAGTTCGGCCTTTGTCATGTGAGGAACAAAAGGCCGGACGAGCATGGCAGACTCTCCCTGGCCAATAAAGGGGGTTGCGGCGGCGACGACGGCTTCCGCGCCGGAGACACCCAGGGCCCAGAACACAAAGGTGGCAAACTTCTTGATGAACCACTGCAGGAACCCAATGTAGTACAAAACCTGGACCAGGGAAATGAAGAAGATGATGGCGGGAATGACGCTGAAGAAAAAGGTCAGAGTGTTTGCCGTGTCCGCCGTGGTGAGAAAGGCCACGCCCTGGCGAGCAAAGCCCAAGAGGTCACCGGCGCGGTCGGCGATGAACTTGAAAATGTCGTAGCCGACGCCGGTCCGCAGCACGAAGAGACCAACAATGTACTGGGCCAGCATGCCGACGATGACGGTTCTCCAGTTGATCCGGCGGCGGTCTGTGCTAGTTGCCCAGAAAAGGGCGAGCATGACGATCAGGCCGAAGAGGCTGACGGCTCGACTGGCGCGAGTGTTGTCGGCAACCTCCTCCGAGGCAAAGGTGCCGACGAGGATGACGGCGAGCGCTCCGAGGCCACCCAGGGGGACTCGGTAGGCGGAGGGAATGCGATCGTAAACCACGATTGCCGTGCGGGTCCATACCCAGCGAAGAGCGGAAGCCAGGTAACGGCTCGGCACGTAGTAGGACACGAGGCGGAGAGAGATGGCAAGCCAGAGCAGGAAGGGAACCACCCAGTTTTTGTCGTCCCTGTGCAGAATGAGGGAGGCGATCCACCAGCCGGTAAAGAAGAGGAAGTAGATGAGGTGGAAGACGGGGCGGAAGCGTCTGTAGAACGACCCGATGCTGCCTCCAGATTCGTCAGGGCTCGCATCAGTCGACCCTGATCCTCGCCCGGTGGTCACGACGCCAGCTTCGGCCTTTTCATTGTCACTGTACTCGGGAGGCGTCACGGGGGCCTTTTTATCAAGGCCGTGAGAATGGCGGGTTTGGCTCATTTGGTCAGGGACCGAGGAAGGCCCCATGGTGTAAACAGCGTCATCGTGGCCACCGGCGGCGTCGATACGTGGTGAATGATGCGGGTTGGCAGGGTTCAGGGCAGCATCAGGGCTGGAGTCGATGCCGGCAATCGGTGAGTGGTGCTGTTCCTGCTGAGGCGCCGCCACGGGCGATTCTGTGCCGGCCGCCATTTTGTCTGCCTCGGTCATGCTATATCAGCCTCAGAGGGTTGCAGAATGCTTGGCTTGAAATGGGGCAGTTTGCTTGCCAGACGACAGAGTGAACAACTGCCTAGTCGTCGCGATGCCGTCTCTGCCTTCGAGCCACCTCCCTTGGAATTGACGCCGAGGGCAGAATTGGGTTGACCAATGACGTCTCGCGCCTCTCTCTTTTTGCTTCTTTCCCTGTCTCTTGCTGCCGATGCGCCACAAGGTTTGCGACACACAGGCGAACAGGTATTGCGAGAGCGCTCGGGCTTTGAGCACACTCGTGAAGACGAGAAAAAGGGATAATGGACAGATCCGGTCTGGAGGACCCAACGTACCTAAGGCAGACACAGATGAAGAAGAAGAAGGAAGAAAGGGCAGAAAGGGAGAGCATCGTCGGATAGGCTCGACAATGGGAACTTTTTGTATTCGCACGGCGATCCCGTACGGCGTAGTGCACTTGGCACTAAGAAGGCGGGCCAAGGAGAGTGCGGAGAAGCTGCATGGCCCCCAGCGAACCAGGCTAGCTCTCCGTCTGGTATCTGGAGAAGGGCCTATTGCGAGGTGAATGGATTTGGTGGCGTGGAACCCGGTTGCATGATTGTGCGTGCATTGGTGCGTTGGTGCGTGGTGTCAAGGCATGTAATACCTCGCGAGACCTCCACTCCAGCAAGTCGAGACTCGAGAGGCTTCGCAGAGCTGGCACAGACCAGATGAGTAATTAGGTCTGTGGGCGAGCCATCGAACTAGGGCCAGCTTGAATCTGAGGCGACTACGGAGTAGACATTTCTTCAACACGGATTGGCTGACAAGCCTTGCACCCCGGACAATGGCAGCAACAGTCGACTGCCAAGTCCCCCAACTTGGGGGTGCTTCCGTTGGGTCTCTGTCTCGGTCACCCGATTTGGCCTGCGAGGGTCTGATAACAGCGGATATGGATATGGTGATACATTGTCGATAGCCATGTATTATTGTCCCCGGCCATTGCCGTTGGATGAGGCTTGCGCGACAAAAACAGCGACGAGGAGGATTCGTTCCTGTCCTCGTGCCATGTTGCCTAGTCCAGACAAGGCCGGGTTCGAATCGAGAGGCGGGCAGGCATTCTCATGCGTCGGCGTCTTCTGGCGGAGAAGTGATTCAACAAACAGGCTCATTGCTCAGGATCGTGTTGTAGTCTGCTGCAACGCGCTGCGGACGGCACGAACATGATTGATGGCGACGTGAATTGGCCACTGGGTGCTCACTGCTCAGCTTCCAGAGGGGACATGAGTGCCCAAAGATTCAATCTTCCCGTGCTAGCTTATCTAGAGGTCTGGTGGCGTCCTGGTCGCTGATCAAAGGGGCTTCAGGCAGCCCCGTCCAATTGGTTAGCGGACTTGTTTCTGGATGCTTGGCCATCTGGTGGCTCTGGCTCCCCTGAGCCGAGGTGCTCAACGCCGTCGAGATTCCGCAACGCCTCACGCCACGACTCCGCCCAGCCCACAATAATCTTCTGTGCCACACGGTTGGATCGACGGCGGGCGCTCTGTGGGCGGAAATGCTGCTGTTTCTGGAAGGTTGAAGGGGCGGGCACAGTGCGTGCACGTTGCCACGCCGAGGCTGCCATTACTGCCGCAAAGACAATAGGACAAAATTTGATGCCCCTTGTTGAAACCAAATTGGATAAAAACCCCCAGTGCCATGCAGAGTGCCGGAGTCGAGCCTCGGGCGCAAAGCATGGTGCGTGGCCATTGGCCCGTAAGCAGAGACGACAAATCTTTGCCATATTCGCACGCAGTGAGGGCGTCCCGTTGATATCGCGAGGGAGGGAGATTTGGGCAGGTGCGATTACGAACGGCCACGGGTAGAGATTGCAATATTACCCGGCGATAATACCCTCGCAACCAACCCTGACTCTGGAGATAGGCAGACTCTACCGAGCACACTAGGCAACTGATGACATGGCGATAGTCGCCGCCCGTCATTAATTATTCAGCATTCGTCTGATAAGCAACAGCACGGCTTTGCTATCAAATATCAGATACCAACGTGCATGGAGCGGGCGCCCACCGTGGCACAATGGTAAGTTGGTGTCGGTCACCTCCGAGCTGACGGAAATTGGGGGGGGGGGGGGGTCCGCAGGGATGACATCAAAGCGTGTCAGCACAGAGAGCTCCTTCCAGCCTTTCCAGCCTGTCTGGGGGAGACAAAGCCATGTTTGCCACCTATGTTGGTGTCGAAGTGATGAGTTGGCGTGGAACCTTTGTCCGGAAGCATTGCACTCCTTTGCCGATTGTGACTTGGCGGTATAGCACGGCTTAGATCTGATTGGCCAGGATCTGATCATGATTGCGCCCATTAATTAACCTGGTTTCTTTTTTTTTTTTTTCCTGCGCTTCATTCTGCGCTTCATTCATTTCCTTAGGGGCAGTTGAATCCTTTTTATCCCGCTAGCAATACCAGGGCAAGAACTGGCGCTCCATGATGAGACGATGCCAAGCCAGCTGTGCAGATTCCCCCTGTGGGGTAGTTGGCTTACGCATCGTCAGCAACTCGGGCAGATTAGAATTTTCTTGAGCCGCGCACGCGACCGTTGACGGATCCTCGCTTGTCAAGGCCGCGCCGTAGTGGAGCTCGAGGCCTCGGCTCCACTGCCAGCGAGGGTGGATAATGAATAATGATGCATAATGGGATAAAGAACCGAAAAAGAAAAAAAAAAAAACCAAACTCTGGATACGCACCAACACGGCCAACACGGCATGCGGGGTATTTGGATGCGTTGCAGCTGTAACGGACGGACCCAGGGTTTACACCCGCGCTTTTTTGCCTTTTTCGCTACTGCTGCATGATGGGGAACGTCCCTCGGCCCTGCAGACATGGCTCGCTTCTCATCCTCCATCGTCTAACCTGGGCATACTTGGCGACAGCCAAGCGCAGGGCCCTCGCCTGCACCGGCATCTGCCACACGCCAAAAAAAACGATGCTCAAAGCGCTCGACTAACCCATGCCAGCCGGCAGCGTAGCCTACCTATCCTGATCCGTCCCGCATGTTTCAATGGCGCACCCGTCCAATGTTGAAATCAAGCCCAGTCAGTTTTTAGACCCCTCACTTCCCCACGACGCGGGGGCCATGGTGCTGCGTGTCTTTTTCTTTTCTTCCCCGGACCTTGTCCAACTCCAATGTCCATGCCTCTTGAGACCGTCGGGTTAGACCAGTGCGGCTGTGAATCGTCCAGCAAGCCCCAAACAGTCAACACTCCACGACTTGCGGGCCTGTCGTCGTCTGGTCTAGACCTGTCACAATCTTCAATTCATCATGCGAATGGCCTTGTTTTTGATTCCGCAGTAAAAATGCACTATTCATCCACCCCTGACTCCGTCCACGCGTACATCTTGCCCTTCCCGCCTACTGTATAATGCACACTGGAGCGAACAAACACAAATCTCGCATCCGACGACTACTCCCCTCCCCTGAACCTGCGATTGAACTCCTCCACAGCAACACCGACCATCTTGTACAGAAACGCCCTTTCACTGCCGCCTCCAACCGGCACAAATGGCCCGTTTGCTCCTCCTCTCAACACGAGGCTCACACCAGTTCTCTCCTTGGCAATCGTCTGGATGTCTTTCAGGGGAACATCCCACTCACTCGTCAGTCTCTTGGACCTGATGAGTAGTATCCGAGCAAACGTGACCATGACAACCATGTCCTCCTTGGGCAGCTCCAAATGGCCAATGTACTGCTCGTCAAAGTACCGACCATTGTCCACCTGCTTCAACCAGTACTGTCCCATGGCCTCGCGGCTGTTGTACGGTCGTACAATGCCATCGTTGGGGATGAATCGAGGGAATCGTGTGCGATCAAGCTCTTGGCCATCGAAGACGGTCGTGGTGTTGCGGATGCCTTCGCTGACATTGCTTGCCATGTCCAAAACACCAACTACGGGCTTGGTGGCCAGACCAAGTACTCCCTTTCCAACCCCCTTGAAGAAGCCAATGGGCCCCTCCTGCTCCGCGCCCTCGAGGGGCTTCCGTGCCAGACCACCCACGCCTGATGCAACGCTCGTAAACAGTGAATTGGCCCCGGCCGTGACACCCGTGAGCGCGTGCTTCGGTCGGTTTCTTGCCTTTGTAATGCGTCGGCGATCCTGGAATTGCTTGTCCAGTGACGCCGCTGCCAGACCCTTGCTTAAGCTGCCCGTGAACTTGGAGAAGCTGTCGCTGAAGCCAAACACAGTCTTCTTTGCAAAGGAGGCGGCGCCTTTGGCGATGCCAATGCCAAACTCCTCTGGCTTGTCCGAAAGAATAAGGCCCTGGTATGGTTCGTAAAAGATATCCGTCACACCGGAAGAAATGTTGTTGAAGAGGCCAACAGGGTTGCCGAGGAAATCAGCAGAGCCCAGAATTTTGTGAATCTGGTACATCACCTCTTGGCTGTAGTGGTTGGATATGTTCTGTATGAGGACGAGCGTAGAAACCCGTACATTGTCCAACAACAAGGCGTTGAAGCGAATTGGCGCATCGTTGACATTTCCAATGGCCATCGTCATGACATTGAGAAAGAACATGATGGGGTTCCGTGATGACGTCTTGTCTTCCGCATTAATGCGCTCAGTGCGCATAAAGCTCAAGTCGATTTGCATAGGCTGGATGTTGAGCACCTCAAAGTAGATATCCTGGCCACTTTGTTGCTGAGAGGGCTCTGGGATGTCCAGATCCTCATCGCACAGCTTTCCCTCTTGTTCCACCACTGTCCAGCTGGCGCCTGGAACGTTGGAGAAGTCCAGCAGCGCAAATACAAAGTCCTCGTCCAGATCAACCGTCATCTGTTGGAGGAGAATGGTGGCATACTTGATATAAGTTACGCCATACGAATCATCCTTCACGCGGCTGAGCATCGCGTGCAATGATGGATGAGCGTCTACCTCGTTTGCTTTCTTTGGCACCACGCTGGGGTACAGGACCATTGGGAAGATGCCGCCATAAAGTTGATTGTCAATCTGAATCCATTTGACGGCCAGGGACACGGTTTGAATCAGGGGCGAGTCGCTAAACCGCAATTGCACGTCTCTGAACGTGATGTAGGCAAGTTCTTTCAGCTGGGCATTGACCAATGAGATTCCAATTCCCGAGAGCCTCAGCTGCGCTCTGAAAGTTGCACCAGTATCCTGGTCCTTGACTTCAAACGCTTCCGGTCCAGTATTCGTCCTCGAGAGAGCCTTGGGCTTGTACATGCTTCTGCTTTGTCTGAAATTGCTGAGGATGAGAGTCTGGGTTGGCCCATCGGCCGCGACGTTGATGTCGATGATCTTTTGTTGGCCAGAACTTGTCACAAATTTCATGGGTATCTGTTCGCCGATTTCCGCCAGCTTGACCTGCCGCTCCTTATTGTTCGTCGCAATGACAAGCTCGCGGAGCTTCGCCGCTGGGAAGTCCCATGCATAAGGCATGATGCTTCTGGGGGGTAGCCTGTACCGGATCGGCCGCCAGCCGCTTCGGTCTTCAACATCATCCTCGTCAACATTGGGGTTGGCTTGATAAAAGGTGAACTCTGTGTCGCTTTCATTGCGCATCGAAAACGGCCAGTTCTTGGTCTCCATGCTCATGTGGAGAAAGATTGTCGAATCCTCGAGCAGTGTCTCAACGCGCACCAATCGTTGACGTTGACCAGCCTTTGCTATTTTGACGTGTGACGTCCCAATGTCGGCAATGTTGAATGGGGATGACCAGTGATTGTTGACACCGGCGTAGCAGAGGCAAAGTTGTTTGACAGGCGACTTCTGCATGAAGTGAAGCGGTTGCAAGGCGCCAGGCTCAAGCGTCATGTAGCCCGATGAACTCGACTCTCGAACCAATATATCTTCACCGAGTTTGTTTTTGAGTACAAACCGAGGTGCCAGCGTGACAACCTTTGTCATTTTGTATTTCCCTTCGCCGGATTTGACCGTGATACCGATATGAATCTCCGTATTCTTCGAAGCCGAGTTTAGAACCACCTCTGAAGTGCTTCCAATGGCATCAAAACTTTGAGGTTTGCTCCACTCAGACTCATCAACCTTTAGCAATGCTCGATTACGATTGTCGTCATTGCCATAGGAGAACATGAAAGGCAGAGCGGTGGGCCTTTCGCGGTCTGATGTATCAACAAGAGGAAACTGACCCGCAGCTGGTTTCGCTTGCTGGAGGAAACTCTTCATACGAATCCGAAGGTCAAGTCCAGTCTTGTTGAGTACGACATAAGGGCTGTACACCGTGACCTTGAAGGCACCTCCGCTGTTGGGGATCTTGAAATAGTGCAGCGCAAGGTTCAGCGATAGGCCTTGATCATCTTTGACAATAAGTCGGCTTTCCTTGCGGAAATCTTCCACATTTCCAGAGTTAATAATGGAGAAATCACTCGGTTTGAAAACGGTGTCCTGCATGTCTATACTCAGCAACAAGAGATGTGAGAGCTCCACGACATGTACCGGGCTGACACCCCCTTTACGCAAGAAATTGGACCAGTCTTTCTTGGTATTCTTGTCATATATTCTGTACTTGAAGTCATAGGGCAAGAGATTTTCGAGTGTAACAGGAGCGGAAAGTTTGATCTTCATATGGGGATATATCCTGTACTCTAGGTTAGACGAGTTGCAAGAGGCTCGGTCCGTCATGGCACTTACTTCGTCATGGGATTGGATCTGTCGAACTCGGCGTGAACTTGAAAATAAAACGGGTCACCACTCTCTCCGCTGCAAACAAGTTGCTTCGTTGGCCGTTGCAGCAAGTCTTTCCACCAGAGCTGATCTCGGCTCCATTGATAGCCGAAACCACCATCCGGCCGGACCAGAGCGCGCTTCTCGAATACGGCACCGACGGGCGCAGGCCGGGAATCGCCAGGTGCAATCTTCTCAATCTTGAGCAAATGGCCTTGCTGGGCATCGTAGATACCGAGTTCAACTGGAATCTCTGTTGCGTTCTCCACGACGAGTGGCGACCGCAAAGTAACATACTTCACATTGTCGGACCCCAAACTGACTTCCACACATAGACGATGTAGGACATTGTCCGTTTTGGGGCGGAGGCTATACAGGAACTCGCCCTCTCTGTTGAGCCTGACATTTTTGACAGGATCAAACCCACTTCCTTCAAGTTGAATCCCAACATCATTCTGACTGGATTCGGTGAGGAGGTTTTCACGCATCTTCTCCCAATGTTCGAAGCTCCAAGGCTGCTCTGTACCATCTTCAAGTCGAAGATTAAGAGGCTCTTCACTACTAGGGCTTTTGGAGTGTAGAATCACTTCAAATCCAGTGTAATTCCTGATTCGGTAAGGTGCCTCGACTCCTCTAGGTTTGTCAAGCACATTTTGCTCCGAAGTCAAGAAAGTTAATGACTTGGAGACTAAAGCAATAGAAGCAGTGGTGACCGTAATATCAAAAGTCTTCTTCGATGCCACATCGACGGAGATCAGGCCAGATGCTGGGTCTTTTGCCACGCCAAGACCAACCTGCCAAGGTTCCAGGAGCGGCTCCCAGCTTGACTTGGAAAAATTATAAACGCTGGAATACATATCGATTGCAGATTCCGCCTTGAGATTGGAGGACCAGTTCTCAGCGGTAGCCGTGAAGTTTTTGACGCCGATGTCGAGAATAGGTAACTCATGCAAATCACCAATGAGGACGATACGCACACCCTCTATAGTCGCAGAGAGTTCCTCATGGGCCGGTGCCACGACAGGTTGCGGTTTCGCCGGCGGCTGGGCTGCACGGCCAGTAATAGTCTTCGTGCCGCGGGTATTAGCAATCGTCGATTGTCCACGGCCGCTGGCAGTCTTGTACTTTAACCCAGAGTTTCTTAACTGTCTCGCCTTGTGTTCAGCCACCGATTTTGTCGGGTCCTTGGCTTCGTTTCCAGAAAGTTCCCCAGCTCTGCTAATAATCTGGAGAATCAAAAGAATATCACGAAGCGAGAGACGTAAGATTAACGGTTCTACATCGACATGGATGCTGTTTATCCCAACCTGGGAGCTGTCCATATTCAGCTGAATTGAGAAATCATCAATGATGCGCAGACGTGAGGTATCAAATCTGTCCATGCGGCATAGGAACATGCCGATTTCAGAGATCTGAAATGTCAAAGCGTGTTGCTTAGAGAGAAGCATCTGCCGAATGCTCAAAACGATGGCCTCGGAATTTGATGCTAGCGGATTAGCAATGAGAATCACCTGGGCATCCACAAGATTCACTCGAAAAGCAATATTCATGGTTGATTGCTCCTGCTTTTGAGTCTTGGTTGGCGCCATCTCACTGCGCTGCCGCGACATTTGAGAGTGGCTTCGCTCGGTGCCAGGCGCGTTGTAGGTGACCTGCATCGAGTCGGTATCAGATTCATCAATTGTCTCCCCAACGCTTTCATCATCCATGGGACTGGCGTCATCCACGGCCAGGCCTTCTGCGGCATATTTTTGAATTGCGAACAGATAATCGAGGGCGAAAATAATTCGCGGGCTGTCAATAGTAGCCATGGCAATTAGGCTGCGCTCACTCCCTCCGGACATGGTCACGCTCGCCATCAGCTGTTGCGTCTCCTTATTGGAAGATGACATGATTCGTTGGAACTTGTTGGTGGCTCGCCGACGGCTGTCATTGATGGTGAAGGATTGGATGAGCAGTTCTGCTTCAAGAGAGCCGTCAGAGAGCATCCGTGTTTTGAATCTTGTGTCATCCAGTGAGAACCGCGACAAGCTTGAGGCGGTCAAGTCGCCGACGGGCTCATCTTCCTCGGCCATGATGAGTTCAAGACCAACTGTGTTGACACGGAAGACAAGGTCAAGCTTCGTCCATGAATTCGGCAGAGAGCTGAGTTCTGGTCGCAGGTCAATTAAGCTCTGTTCATTGGCATTGTCGTCAACCCCAGGGGCGGCTCTGGCGCGCTGGAGCGTGCCTTCATCCACCATCCGCGCAGCCTCTTCGTCAGTGTTGTCTCCCTCGCCAGCGAAAGCGGCGGGAACAGACTTGGAGATCTCCATGAGATTTCTAAGTTGATATTGTGTCAAACGAAGCTTGATGTCCGAGAGTGTCCCTTCTATTTCGGTCTCTGGTCTTTTCGTGCCTTGTTTATGCTCCGCATGGGTGATGTTAAACCCCAGATCCACGCTGTCAATTATCTCTAGCTCTTCGGAACGATTCTCGGCGTAGTGAAAGTCGGAAGTCAGGCGAACGTTTCGAATACCAGCAGATATTTTCATGGCAATGTCTGAGTTCTCGCTGTCGTCCAGTGGAGCAAACTTGTTCTGGGCATAAATTTCGCCCAAATACGCAGTAATGGCATCTCCCTTGTTTCGTTCAGAGACGTAGAGGCGAGGAAAGACAACAATTGGAGTCTTTACGACGACGTCAAACTTGATCTTGCTCGGGCTCTGCTGGATTTGATTGGCCCTGCTCATGGCGGCTTGGCGAGCAGCGTTGTACAAGGCTTGCATCTTGCCAAATTTGACGAGAAAGTCGATAAGTTTTCGAAATGGTTCTTCAACAAAGTTGACTTTGACCGATCCAGCTCGAAGAAAAATAGAACTGTCGTAGCCAGGATATGCTTTTTTGTTATCGGAATCAAATGTCTCGTACCTGAAATCAGCCAGGTCATCGCCTTGGATGGTAACCAGCTTACGAAGGTTTGAATCAGCTGATACCCCCAGGTTGACATCATCGACCAGGGACAGGTCTCCCAACTTGGCAGAAATGCGCATCGTCTTTCCACTGAGAAAGATGCCAGCATCGCCATGATTAAACGAGAGTGTTGCCAACCTAATACCGTCGTTGTTGAGAATCAGACGGATTGCCTTCAAGTCGACCTTGACGCGTATTGACCCGTTGTTCTCATTGAGCTTCGAAGGTTCAATAATGCTCTCATCAAGCCGCGGTTCGCTGTTGTCTTTTGCGCCTTTTGCGTCTTCAATTGCAGGTGCTGTGGCTATTTGTTGCTCGTTGTTGCCGCCTGTAAATGTAACGAGGATGAAATCAAGAAGCGTCAAGAGCGTCTTACGGGTGACAACAATGTTGATCGTTGATATGACAGCAGTAATGTTCGTCTCTACGCCTTCGTAAACCGGCATGAACTCTGGCGAATGCCTATTGATCCTCATAAACTTGACATGAACGAGACTTCGGCCTGCCTTCAGGTCTTCGCTGTCGCCGGATGAAACAATAGACTTAAACTCCCCAGATGGGTTTTCGACAAAGTCTTCGACTACAACGGAACCTAGCGACACCTCGGCAACCATGTCGTATGTTCTGGTATAAAAGGCAAGATCGAAGCGCTCGGCAACTAATTCCACTAGGAGCATGTCTTTTTTTGTTCGGTCCGAGTCAGTTCTGTAAAGTGAACCTTTGAGCGTGTCGACTTTGAAGTTGAATTCGAAGCTCCTTTGCTGAATTTTAAGATGCTGCCCTTCAACTCCTTCTGTTGCATCTTCGAAGTCGTCTTCTTCGTCGTCAACGTCATCAAGTATCACGGCGGTTTGAGGTTGCATAAACGGGAACGCAGAAGAAAGTCGATGTTCTCGTTGAGACTTCCTTCGCGATCGTGTAGAGTTGAAACTAGTGAGTCGGGGCCGCTGCCGTGGCCTTTGAGCACTCTCGTTTGATGATACCGTTTCTTGATTCTGTCCAAATTTTGGAATTGCGACATCAATTACTCTCATAAGATTCTTGTATTTCGAGTCCGACATCGTGACGTGCAACATGGGGAGATGGCCAGAGATCCGCAGCTTGGTAAGATTCGGGGCCTTGGGTAAAATCGACGTTTCGACGACAAAGTCGACATTGATTTGCTCGACAAGATGCAGCTGAGAGTCTGCGCTTCTCTGAACCAGCTGCTTCTTGGTTTCTTCGATTGACGGGCCAATGAGAACTTGGGTCGACGTGAGTTTGACCAGAAATTTGTCGTACATTGCCGATTCAAGGCGCTTGAAATCTGCTTCGCTGTAAGATTGCCGTTGCTTCGACTGTATCTCCTTCATGGTCTCGTTATCTACCAATTCGCTATTGACATGGATATGGCCCGCATCGATAAGCAAGCAAGTTGAGTTGGCTGTCGTAATGTTTACTGGAACTATTATGAGCGGTGCCTGTAGATCAAGCTCAGCATTCACGGTCTTATGTTCTTCCAGGGCAAATTCCAGTCCTGCACGGGTCTGTTCCCTGATGCCTTCTACTGTCGCACCGGCGCTTTCCATCAGCGCTGCGATAGATTCCATGTGTCTCTGTGGAGGACGGAAGAAATCCACAATACCGATAACAAAATTGGGATTCCATACGACTTCGAGAGGCTTCAACTTTCCGACGATGGCAAAGTCACCCTCGCGCTCTATGGGATTTTGTTCGATTTCAAAGTGGAAAAACGGTTCTTCCTTATCATTTTCCAGCTCTTTCAATGATAGGCTCTTTCGCTTCCTCGTCTCGGGGGCGTCCTTGACACGAACAATCTCAGGGTACAAGCTATCGGGTGTTGTGCCATCGTTCACTCGCAGACCTCCCAAGCTGATGTTGGCCAAGACGGAGTCCTTTCGCTTGAGGGCCTTTGCCCTGAAAACGTCAAAATGAAGACTCAAGAGGTCAGAAGGCTGGTCATGAGGGCTTTTCTTCAAGGTGAAACTGCCAGTACTCAGCGATGCCTCAAGACAAAGCTTTATTGCCTCTCTTGGCACATCTATTTCCTCAGCTAGTGCTTGTTTTTCGTCCCAATCAATCATGTCGTACAGTTCTTTTCGCTGCTCCTCGGTCATTTGAATATTTTCTTCATTCTCCTGTATGGTGCCTTGGGGCTTCGATCCCCACATCCAGCCCAGCCAGCTTTGTTGTTCCTGCGGAGGGGGTTGATTCCTCAGGGCGTCTGCGTTTTCCTTCTTCAGCTGATTTCTCGCCAAGGATCTCCAGAACCTTAGATCCTCGTACGTTAGTTTGTATTCGAGTGCTCCGAAGTTCTCGTTCTCCTCCGCTGTTAGTTGCTGTTGTTGTTTTTTCTTCTTGAACAACTCAATATATCGCCGTCGATCATCTCGTCTCTCTCGGAAATAGTCCCAAGACCACTTGCGATTCCTTTCATGTATCTTATTCAGAACGGCATTACCGGCAAAGAGAAGCCAGGCGCGAGGATCATCCTTGGGTCGTACATCCCTTGGTTTCAGTCCCTTGTATTCCTGGTGGCGGATAAAGTAATGGAACAAATCAACCATCATCAAGGCATCTCGGTATTGGTCATCATCAAGGACGAGACCAATTTCTTCGAAAAGCAGGCTAGCTTTGAATTTTGGCACATGGGTGTCGCCAGACTTGTCAAGTTCAATCTTTGCTTGGCCATTGACGGGTCGCAAGATGAACTGGTGGTTAGAGGAAAGTGCGTTAGCCTTGCCAACCATGCTCTTGAATTTTTGCACCATTTCGCCATGCGGCATGGACTCTTTCGGTGGAGGAGCTTCGCGGCCAGTTCCGAACAATTCTGAATCAGTGTTCCAGTATACAGCCAAGGCGCCCAAAGTCGCTAGTTTATGCGTTGTCTTGTCTGAGTCCTGGATGAACGTTGGCTTCCATTGACCATCAGTGCTGACAGCGCTGAATTCTTCCAAGGTGAAGCCTAGGGCAAAAGGATGTCCGGGGGCAGAGATGGAATCCTCGTATCGAATGTGAATATTCTTGACGGTGACCTGCAGGTTGTCGACAATCTTGGTGGCGAAGCTTTGAGCAAAACTTTGATTCTTCTTTTGCTCTTCTTGACTCATGCCTTCTTGGTTCCGTTCCTTGAGTAGTTCGGCACTATCCAGTTTCTCCAGTTTGAGTCTTTGTCTTCTACGCTCCTCTTCTTCCTCGTCATATTCAGCCTCCTCTTTTGGACTTGCGAGAAGGAAAACATCTTCAATGAGCACCTTGACCGGGGCGCCGCGAAGATTAGACCACGGAATGACCAGCGTCAGCTCCCCCAGGTGCCCCTCCACGACGTTGATGGGAAGCTTCAGCTGGTCAAGAGCCTCACGGTGCAGCTCGAGGTTTCGAAGTTTGACATCCCCAGACCAGATGCCGACTTTAAGCTGAGTTGGGTCGAAGTTCTTGACATACATGCCCAAGAAGCGGTTGAGAAGGCCGGCGACTAGTCCTTCCAACATTGTGAAGACGGATTGCCGTGACCCGGGCAGGGTTTACCAGGTTGGCGTTGGCGGTTTTCGACCCTCTACAATGGCAGCATCGGTAGCTGCAGGTGTGCCGCGCGAAGCATGTGCGTTTGTGTTGCGATATTCAATTCGAGATGTCCCAGTCGCCAGCGGCGGGCTGCGTTGCGTCGTCGGGAAGCGTGAATCGTTGCGGGACGTCGCGGGTCGGCAGCAGGTGCGAATTGTGTATGTAGTGTGTGAGGGGCAGGCGGGAGAATGGCGCGACCTTGCGACGTCAACACCAGCGGGTTGGGCTTCGAGCTATGCTCACAGGCTGACACAAATAGCGGCCCAAGGGTGTGAATACGGAATAACAAGATGTTGCGCAATAATAGGATGGCAGGATGGAGGAATTAAAAATGCAGCAATGAGCTGGCCGTGGGCTTCGAGCTGTGAATGGATGGGGGGCAAACTGCGCTTGAACCTGCAGTTTGGACACAAGCAAGCATGGATGCGCCGAGCGTGACGTAGCGCAGGGCAGGAGCATTCGATGAACAAAAATCAGGAGCTTGCCTCCAGCGAGCGGCGGTGGACCAAACAGGGAAAGCTGCTAGTGGTCCACTGTTCACCAGACATCAGTGCTAGTACTACTCCATACTCCGTACTGTTGCCCACATTGACTGGTGCTAATTTGGAAGCCCAGACTGAAGCATGCTTGTAAGCCACGCTGGCCTAGAGTGCGATACGCTCAAAATTGTCGTAATTTTCGAATAAACCTTTTTTGCGCGAAAAAGAAACCCAGCTAGGAGTGTCACTCATACTATTTGTACTGTGAAGCTGAAGATGCATACAACAAACTTGGATGGAACGAGGCTGGGGTTACGTCACCGCTTCATGCGTGCCTGGCCGCACCAATCCACCAAAGTAAGACCCACAGAACCGTTTGGCTGGTCGGGCTACTTGAAACGGGCAACAAATAACAACCAGCCAACGCACCACCACGGTACTTGCTCCATGTCCAGGAATAGTGGTATGTGCACACCATCAGGATATCACAACATAAAGTAGACATCAGGAGAAGAGTGTCGTTTTCTTCCTGAAAATGTTTGTAATGGTTGAGCTTATACTCAGGTCTTGGAACGAAAACGCAATTATCTATGTTATAGGCAACACCACAGGTTGTCGCCACTCAAGTCTTTCCTTCATAAAATCATCAACAGTCCGGTCCAAAACGCGACGATAAATTTAAGCCCTCTCATACCAGCAATTCCCACCCATGGAAGCCCACTTGCATAGCGTCCATGCTTCATAGTTGCCAACCATACAAAAGAATAGGGTATGTCGTTTCAACGCCACCGAAATGCAAAACTCAATTACCGACCATTGTGTGCAGACTGAAACATATTAGAGAGAAGGGTGGTTCTCAACAGCATAGTAAACCGTTTATTTTTTTTTTTTTTTTAAGAAGCTCCGAGCAGACAGCAGATGCTCAAGGCCTAGAAAAGCCTTGCTTGGCCTGTTCAACTGTTAGCAAAGGGAAGACGCCGAGAAATTCACTTGATGTCACGAGCCTTCATTTGTTCAATGCGAGCCTTCAGCTGGCTGGTGACTTCAGCGGCGCGTCGCCAGCTCTCAACTCCTCCGCCATTTGTAGGTTGGGGCAAGGAAGAGACTGGTCTCTCCCGAGCCGTGGCTGAGCTTGGCTCTTGCGATTCATAAGCAGGAGGCGCTGCACTCCTGAAGCCCCTAGCTGGAGAACCACGCCCGGAGGACGCTCCGCTCCCCCCTTGGAGAAGTTCAGGACTAAACTTGCTCCTGGGATATGCCAGCTCCCCATTTTCTTTCTCTTCAGACATGGTGCTGGCAAAGCTCATCCTGTTGCGATTTGCCGATGCAGTTCTTGAATCACGGTAAATACCAACATCGTCGTGTGTTGGCGATGTTACTTCTCAATGGTTAGTATGATGCGCTTGAGCAAAGGCAGGACACAATTGAAAAGATGCGTACCTGGGCTTCCCATGCCCGGCTGTGCCCCTAAACCTTCGGCCCGGCTCAGTGCTCTCTTCAAGCGCTCTAGCTCCCGTCGTAGCCTCTCGTTGATCTGTTCGGTTGCCTCTGCGTCGCTTCGAGCTCGGACAAGCTGTGTCTCCTTGGCTTTGATGCTCAGGACATCTCTGGTATGATCTTCTATGAGGCCAGCATTTTGGTTCTTCAACTCTTGAATCTCGGACATGAACCTATTTCGCTCTTGTCGCATATCGTCCACTTGCCGAGAAAGTCTTTCGTTGGCTGCTCGAAGCTCTTCCAACTCTGCACGCTCAACAGCTGTCAGCCCACTAGAAGGTGGTGGGGAGTCGGTGGCAGGCATGATTGGCGCTGCAGTTGGCTTCGCAAGTGAGCGACCAGCGAGACCCCTAGACAAACCGGCTCGAGGCTGGGGAGGTGGTGCTACAGGTTCATCTTCTGGAGGCATCAGAGGCGGGCCTGCAGCGAGGCGCCTAGGGGATGCAGCTCCGGGACCAGCCAGCGTCCTCTTCTGGGGAGCCTTCAGCCCAGCTAGACCTGACGGCTTGGGGCCTCCGAGTTTGCTGCCGGCGGCTGCAAGCTTGGGTGCCGACGGCGCTGGTGGCTGAGGAATTTCTGCAGGCATTACAGGAGCTCCAGCCTTCTTGACAGCCGGTTTCTTTGCACCCATGATCTTCTTTGCGGAAGGAGGGGGGGCCTTTGGCGCGGGCGCAGCCTTTGGCTTTTCCTTGGCCTTGACCTCGGCCGTCTCGAAAAACTCCTTGACCTTGGTCTTGCGAATATCGTCCAGACCGTCCAGGTACGGTGTCATGGCTCGCTCACCGATAATCTTCATCACGGTTCCGAGAATCTCAGCACCGCCGTCGCGGAGGGCAGGGCTGGATTCTGACAGTAGCTTCTTGCCAGATTCGCAAATAGTGGCGATTTCGGGCTTGGCAGGGACAGTTCTAGTGGTGCGTAAGCAACGGATTAAGAACTTCATGGTGCCTTCCTTGACCTGTGGGTTTTTGTTGCTAAGATATGCCGTAGTATCTTCAAGACAGTCTCCCAAGCTTGTCGCGGCAAATACGGCATCCAAGGCAGCACCGAGGGCATCCGAAACAGACGCTTTCTTCTCCTTCAGGCGGTCCATTATCGGCTGCATGACAATGGAGCGATACTTGCCATAACTTTGTCGTAATCCCTTTGCAAGCAGCTCAATACATTGTGCTGCTTGTGTAACAACGGCAACATTGGCGTCCTTCATACATTTCGCAAGTCCTCGATTAACTTCATTGAAATCGCTGTCCTTGATACGGGGGACATTCAGAGCTTGGTACAGGGCTTCAACGGCTTCCTTCCTGTCCTTCCACTTGGAAGACGCGAGCATATCGGTAAAGTTGGCAGGAATTCTTTTGGTCACGTCTTCGGCTTCAGCCAGCGAAAATGGGTCGACTTCTTGCGGTTCCTCATCATCGTCTCCTCCGTCCTCCCCATTGTCTCCGCCAGCCGATGCCGATTCTGCGGCCGCTTGTTGAGATCGCAGCAGTCGTTCTTGTTTTGGTGGCGGCTCGGCCTTGATCTTGTCGAACTGGGCTTCGAGATCGGTCTGTTGAGTCGGTTTCAGTTCACCCCAGAACATAGGCTTCATAGCCTCGCGTAGCCATCTGTATAGCTCAACTGTGAGACTAGTCGCCTCAGCACGAATGTTCTTGTCGGCCGCGCCAAAAACCTTGGGCAAAGCCTTCAAAACTGGCTTCGGGTCTACTATTTTGCACCCATAATTGTGGAATATGGTCGTTAGAGCGTTGAGAGTGGCAGCCACATTCTTGGGGACTTTATTGGCAAGGCCAGGTAAGACATCTTCCACAACAGGGCCGGCAGCATCAAGTTCGATATAAAGTAGCAGAGCTTCTTGGGCGTTTTGTTTTGTGGCTGCTCTTGTTGACGATAAACACTTCTCTACCATTGGGGTGATCGTCAGGCCACGGGTTCGCAAAGCACACTCTCGTCCGCCGAACTTGAGAAATGCGCATAATGAAATAATGGCTTCTTGCTGGGCCGCAACGTTGGAGTCGCTCACGGCAGACTTCCAAAGGTTGGGCTCATTCAGAAATGGCCGAAAACAGGGATGGGCTTCGTCTGGGGAGATGGAAAACTGCTTGGCAGCATCTTCGTATGCTGCTTTCCTGACCTTCCATATCTGTTGCCATTATATTAGCGAGCGTAGCAACGGGCAAGAATGTTGAACCAGACTTTATGAGTAAATCGATCAGGCAGCGGCAAGGAGCTGTAGTCCTCCTCTTGGTCCGCCATGTTATCAGTGGGTCGGGCGCGAAATGCGCGATGCGAGCCGCGTGGCGATCTTCTCTGATGCTTCAAGAATCGGGCTAGCTGTTCGATTAACAAGGACATTCTTTCTCGCAGCCGATGCCCAGTCATAGCCTCCATTTGAGGTCAATGTACTCTCTTAAACGGTCCTCACGACCAAGATCCGTACACCAAAGGGGACTGTAATGGCTCAAAACTCAAGCATCACTTACCAGGAGGGAGATGCAGCGGGAGGGCTAGCACAGACGACCAAAGCTACCTAGGTAGCCAGTACAGCCCAGGCCGTATCGCCAAAACAAACGAAGGTGTAGCTTGAAATGACAAGTGAGGAAAGCAAGTGGCTCAGGTTGGACCGTACTTGCTGGGCGCTCGTCGGGAAGAAGACAGAGAGCAAACGCTTGATCTCGTCGCTCGTGTGTCCCAGGCGGGGGTCTGTCAAGGGTAACCGCGAAGTAGAATGTCGGCAAGGGGGGAAGGACCGTGGGCAGGTCGCACGAACAGGACCACGTATTCTTTAGACTTAGGCACTCCGTAGTGTTTCGCGGTTGTAAACAAATACCATGAAAACGCTGGCTCTGTGGGCAGGTCAAAGAGCGCAAAGGACCCGATAATACCACCAAAAAAGCTTGGCTGGTTGTTTCGTCTGTGATGGTGTTTTTGCCTGGATGAAGGGGACCCCGACCAGCGACCCGATCAGATGTGGCTCTCAATGGCATTCTACCTTTTGCGGGGCCAAGGGCTTGCCGCAATGTTGTGTCTGGTACTTTACGGAGTACTTACCGATAGGTACTGGCTGCTACTCCGTACTGCCCAGGTAAAGTACTTAGGTACCTAGGCAATTAGCGGTGGGAAAACAACACAAACATCAAATGGACCCTTGTCGGTCGCCATGGAGCCGGAGTGAACCAGACCAGACGCCATGTCAACATTGTGGTTGTCTATGAGGCAGACAAATTAGGCCCCGCCCTGTTCCTGGCCAGCCCTGTCTCTGGGGAGGGTACGGACCACAGAGATTGAACAGGGCAATTTGCGAACTACCAGACATGCTGTTTATTAATAAAGAACTTGACGTAAAGTACTGGTACATCGTACAGTCTTTGCACACCGGGGGGGCTGTCTCTCGGCATGGATTTTCGGTTGACGGCGGTGGCGCTCCAACATTGATCCGCACTGTTTAAGTTCCAACATAGACCATGAGGCGTCCCCAGGTTCCCCGTCTCCTCTGTCTCCCCTTCTTCGCCAGTACTCAGCATGCCACCAACATTAGAACTTGTCGGCCGAAGCCCTATTACAATCGAGTCCGCCATCGAGGAAGAGCGAAACGTTATAAATTGGGCCTCTTATGGACCCGCAACAGATAAGCTGTATCAGGAGCTTTGGGAACAGAGAGAATCCATAGAAGCTCTGGTTAAACACCATCTAGCGTTACGCAAGCGAGATGCATGCACTGTTCTGCCGCCATCCCAATGGATTCGAGGCAGCTTCAACATTTGCGTCTTCGTCGAGGTCAACTCCGGCAATGCATCTAGGAAAATCATCTTCCGTTGTCCCATGCCATATAAGCTTGCTGAAGCTAGGTACCCCAGCAGCGTAGATGAGAAGTTAAGGTGCGAGATAGGAGCATCTATATGGGTGGAAGAAAATTGCCCTGAGATACGATCACCCTACTTGTTTGGATTCGGGTTTTCGGACGGTTGCCATGTACGTTTTGCTCCCCATTTGTATGCTGCTCATTTACCCGTGCTTTCGCTCATCGTTTAGTTCACACATATGAACCAAATGCCATTCTTTCCCTATATTACTCGGCAATCTTGGCGCTTATTTCATAAATTCTTACGATATCCATTGCTATCTCGCTACATCCAGAATTCATCCGGTTATCAAGTGCGCACTGCGTATATGGTATTAGAATATCTAGGGCCTGAAACAGGCCAGATGCTTTCAGATTCATTCAACACGTACCAAGAAGACGGGATTCGAAGGCAAAATCTATTTAGGGGCATATCGCAGATACTGCTTTCACTTGCCCGCATTCCTCAAGCGAAAATCGGGTCCTTACAGTTCCATAATAACGGCACTATTACGTTGACAAATCGGCCCCTCGTATGTTCCATGATGATTTTAGAGAATGACGGGGCAGTAAAGACAATACAGCAGAACACTACATTTAACTGTACTGACGCGTTTGTATCGGAGATGCTTACCTTTCAGGACCACCGCTTTCTTAGTCAGCCAAACGCTATTTACAGCGAGGATGACTGCCGAGGCCAGATGGCAGTCAAGACTCTGCTCCGAGTCTTGTCACACCTTTATATCAAAAGAGAACTTCGTAACGGCCCATTCCTACTTCAACTTACCGACTTTCATGCGAGCAATATCCTGGTTGACAAACGTTGGAATGTCACAGGGTTAATAGACCTAGAGTGGATATGCGCGCTTCCCTCAGAGATGCTTGAGGTACCATATTGGTTAACTGGCTGTGCAATTGACCAGATTAAAGGCGAGGAATTCGACCGGTTTGAGAAAGTACGACGAGAGTTTATGGACGTGTTTGAGGACGAAGAGCAAGCCACGAAAACTAAGGCACGGCATAACATCACTCTCTCTAAGGTCATGCAAGACATGTGGCAGTCAAAAGGAGTGTGGTTCTGGCATTGTTTGTCATCTGTAAATGCTATGTACTATCTTCTCGAGACTCATTTGTATCCGCCTGACTTCCTGTCAACCGAAGCCGAGGGGTTTTTGTCCAGGTTCTGGTGCAGAAATTCGGAGGATGTTGTTCAGAAGAAGATCGCAGACAAGCAAGCATACGACGATCAAGTTCGAAAGATGTTCCGTGAATGAACGGGTTTGAAGGGCTATTATGGGGTCTTGCAGGCCAAATCGATGAAAGAGCGTGGTGTATTTCGGTGATAGGAGAAATGCCAACGTATACTGTAGATCCCTTATCACTGGTGGTTCTGAGTGTCGTTCATTACAGTGAAGCCTTCGCAAGGCCAAAATCGGTGAAAAGAGCGTGGTGGATTTCGGTGACGGGAGAAATGTCAACTTAGGCGTATATCATTATCATCGGTAGTTTTGATTCTTGCCTGTCAATGTGAATGGATCTCATCCAATCGAAATGGGGATTACCCTTTCTTCTGTCCATCCCCTGTGGCCCGTTTCTGCCTGTTGTCCCTGTCCTCCCTGTTTTGGCGTCTCTTCTCTTGAGCGCTCTTGCCAGAGGATAATATAGCGGAAATGTCCATTCCTTTCCCGCTCACAGCGACTTTTGCCTCCTCGATAACCCCACTGTATTCTCCTGACGAGTGATGCTTCTTCCCTTGCTCAGACATTCTAACCTTCGGTGGATGTGGATAGGAGAAACAGGCTTAGTCTGGTGGGGTAACAGTAAATGCACTGAAGGCAGCTGCTAGATAATAGTAGAATGGAACGCAGGTTGCCCACCTCGAAGATGGGACCGGCGACTTAATCCAGACAGTTCGATGCGAGGCCATATATGTTCAAACTATGTGATGGCGATTTGAAAATTTGGGCAACCCATGCGGGGTTATGGGCAATCGTACATTGGGGTGCCTTTTTGCCAAAAGCCGTTTCGCCTGCATGTACATCCAGTACAGCCCAACAACAAGGCTGACACTGTTGCCTGAATGAAGACGAGGCTGTATGAGATGTGAAGGGGGCAATTCTACTCCACGTACGTTTTCCAGTGATATGAGCCACAAATCTCTGTATAAATGGGTTGCACGTCGAAATATTGAATCCAAGCTCAGGACACCTATATTTCACCATGTTGATGACAAGATGAAGTTTCCTTGGATCTAATAATTATATCAAAGACCATTTACGTCCATCACAGGACCAAACTGAGCCACCGCCATGTTCAATCTGTTTCGTGTAATTTAGAAACTTTTGCCGGCAAGAGGCCTCCGAGAGTCAGATTTGATTTGGGGCCCTGTAATCCAAGTGCCTGTCAATCGAAACTCTTTTGCCCCGACTCCTTAGCCTTCGCTTCCCTATCGTGTTCATGATCCCAACTGAGTGGATATGTACATGCTGGTGGCCGGGATTCTATAATTGTAATGAAGTCATCATGGTTTGGAAAATGATCCAATAAATAGCGCTGTGAAGACACGTTTTGCTGCCCACTGTTTGTTTTGCCACATCCCATGTCATGTCCAGTGTGGGTCCACTTATTTCCCTGGGTACCACTTCGTGCCTCTTGCAGGAGCAGAATCCCTTGATAAATTAATACAGTGATGACAGCTTGTGTCATCATCAAAGGTCGAGTCTTCTGGTGTATATGTATGGAGTATTGACCTGACCACTCTGATGACAGTTTCCCCCCACCAACCGTGGGTGCCAAAGCGACTCTTTACAGTGGCGCGCGTCACGTGCCGATAAGAACGTAGTTCTTCTTTTGAGCTCTGCTCTAGCTGCCTACCTCGGATCGAACAAACACGATAACTTCACCATTTGTTGATTTTTGTTGAACCTCCAGCATGGACACATCTGATTTATTCTCATAAAAAGCTCAGAGAGCTTTGAATATAACACCTCAGAATGTCAGGAACTGCCAAGTCCTCGTTCGACTCTTCGCGGCTCACAAAAGCTGCCGCCGAAGAGTTCTCATCTTCCGCATCAGAAGACGATGATGACTATCGCCTGCCGGGCGTGACAGCCGATGATGAAGATTTCGGCGACTTCAATCCCAGAAAAAAACGACGGATAGGGAAGCACAACAAGGAGCAGGCAGCGCTCGGTATATTCGGTTCTGACAGCGAGGAAGATGGGCCAGGCTCGCGATGGAAACGAAAATCGTTGCGAAGTAAGGGTGTGACATTCGTATCCACGGCTTCCAAGGCGAACGGACCCGAAGATGACATGGAGTCGGAAGACAATAGGCCTGTGCTGGGCAATTGGAATAATGATCAGGACAACGAAGACGAGGAAGACGATGACGACGACGACGACGACGACGACGACGACGAAGAGAACGATGACGATCACACAACTGCTGGCCTCGGCTTGGGATTTGGCATCCGACAGGGCTCCCTTCTCCCAAAAGCTGGCCAGAAACAGGCAGAGACGATCGACAAGGCCCCTCATCCGCGGGTCAAGTCCGTCTTCACTGGCGATAGCGTCCTTGGAAGAGGCTTCGTGCCATCATCCACAAATGAACCGGTATTGCAAGAGACAGTGGCGGCTCAAGAAACGCCACAAAATAAGCCACAGAAGAGTGCATTTACGAGCAAAGGCAAGATCAATGCGAAGGGCTTTGGAGCACGGATGATGGCCAAAATGGGGTATGTCGAGGGTAAGGGATTGGGGCGAGAGGGACAAGGAAGAAACATCATCATTGAGGCGAACCTACGACCTCAGGGAATTGGCCTGGGAGCCGTCAAAGAAAAGTCCGAACAGGAACGCCAGGAAGAAAAACGACAGGCAGAATTACGGGGTGAGAAGGTGGTTGACTCAGATGAGGAGAAGAAGAAACGCAAGAAGGCGAAGAACAAGGCTCTAGGCGGAGCAACTGGCAGCGGTGCCAGCACCCCGCGACGACCAAAGACGAAGTATTTGACAGCTGAAGAATTAAAGGCTTCTGCTCCAGGCTTACAAATTCCGGAGGCATTCACACCGATTTTGGACATGACCGGACCTGGTAGTAAGATGCTCATGTCCACAAGCGGCATCATGACACCGACTTCAGGCGCACCTGAATCAGCAGAATTGATAGAAGCAAGGAAATTGGTAAAACGGGCACAGGCGGACCTCCAGGCATTTTCCGAGGAGTGGAGAAACCTTGACGACAGGAAGACTTGGCTTGATGTCGAGTTGAAAGAAGCGGAGCAAGAAATGCAACATTTACGGTCTGATTTTGAGAGAGTACAAGCTTTTTCAAAGATGGTCACCGAACAGCTCACCTCAGATTCGACTTGGGATGAAGTTGTCAGTTGTTTGCAAAAGGCGACCGAAATCGGCACGGCTACTGCGGATACTACAGACATTGCAGTTGCCGCTATCCATCCATTTCTCAAAGATGCGGCATGGAACCCCTTGTCCGAACCGTCCAAGTTTTCTTCGGATCTCAAGGCGCTCTCAGCATTACTGGTGAGATCAGACAATGCGGGACGCTCTGTTAGTAAGTGGCAATTGAATGGTATGCAGGAAGGAGCGGTGTATCGAAGACACCAGAAATCTACAACGACATATGAAAGCATGATGTATAAGAATTGGCTTCCGCGAGTTGTTGCTGCGGTGCGTGAATGGGACCCGTTGATGCCGAGCCCGATGCTCGAGGTCGTCGAGAGTTGGAACGATTTGTTACCTCCCTTTGTGCGAGCTCAGGTCATGGACCATGTTGCGCGAAAGCTTGAGGCAGCAGTCTCGGACTGGAACCCGAAAAAGAAGCGGCAAAGCCACCATCTCCCGCATACCTGGTTGTTCCCATGGCTCCAGCATTTGCCTCCGTACCACCTGGACCCCAAAGGCACGGGCCTTGTGGCGGACGTGAAGAGAAAGTTCAGACAACTCATTGACGTTTGGGAGTTTGAACGTGGAACAGTGCCCGGCTTGAAGCAGTGGGAGGATATCTTGGGCAGCCAGTGGCAACCGCTCATCATGTCTCATGTATTACCATCAATGGGCCGATACCTACGAACCAATTTTCGCGTGGATCCCGTGGACCAAGAGCCCTATCTGCCTGTTCTCACGGGCGCGATGAAGTGGAATCGCATGCTCGGCGACGACATCATCGCCGAGGTGCTTGTGCAGGACGTCTTCCCAATGTGGTACGACAAGCTGCGGGAATGGTTGGCCATCAGTGAGGTAGACCTAGAGGAAGTGGCAGAATGGTACGCATGGTGGCGTGGTGTGCTGCTCAAGGACATGGTCAAGGTCAAGGGGGTGAAGAGCGAGTTGGATAAAGGGCTACAGATTATGAATATTGTGTAATGCATGAATGGACTCAGTCGCCTTGGGCCAAACCGAACAAAGTCACCAGACTCATTGTCTCAGTAAGACCAGTCTAGCAAATTCTGTACTCAGCCCTGTACGACTACATGTCATATGACAATGCCAAGGTATTACATCGGCCATTGCCTAAAATATGCAGTTGCAGCTCAGATCGGCAAGTGGTGGATTGTCACGCGGTTGAGTGCATCGCACTGACTTCCTGTCCACAGTGGACAGACTCAACAGAGGCCAGCCTCGGCAAAAGACATGCCGTCACTTTTTCTAGGCCGCGAATGGACGCCTACCTGAGAGTTGGAGACATGAAACGTGGCAGGCCGGGATTGATGACCCAACCCGCTGTTCAAAGTGTGAGGGTCGTCCTCCCCCGCGCCTGATTCACGATAATGTCCATGTGAAGAGCATTTTTATTGAAGTATCTCTGTGAATTTATAGCTGGATCGATATGGACCAAAAGCCGGCGGCATTTCGACGTGGCATTAAATAAACCTGCAGACAAAAGAGACCTGAAGACAAGGGATGTAGGGGATGCGGAGCTAGACGTGAGAGCCGGGAATGCTCCTGATCGATCAAAGCAGCACGTATTCTCTGCATATGGCCATTAACAAGCCGCATGGGATTGCACTGAACCGCTGGAGTTCATGGATGAATAGTGTCAAGCAAGCAAGTGTCTCACATAATTCTTTCTCCACAAATTTACAAGATTGATGAATTGTCACAGGCAAAAAGCTTGGCAAGGAGCCCTCGCAATCGCAACCCACGTCTCGCAAGGGCAAAGCGCGGACCAGGCCCTAATAAAGTAAGGTGGGAATGTTGGGTACCAAGAAATACCAGAGCCTGCTGGCGTGTGGGAGCGGGTCATGGCGGAGATTGATCATTGATCAACGATCACCATGACTTGTTTATACCCGTGGGCAACGAAAAAGGGGCGACGTTGGGATAGGAAACGGTGCTTGGTCATGTCGAGTTACTTGAGAATGCATATTAGGCTTCAAGCGGCAACAAATAGAATTCAATTCAATAGAAAGTCATTCGACGGGTTTGCTAAATCCGAAGAGGGCCATGGGGCCATGATTGGTGCAATCTCCTGGTGGTTTGGGACTGACGGGGGTAGTATTTCAACGTGGGCTTGACCAAGACCAGGGACCAGCTTGGCCAGAAACGTGGTCGACGAGCCCGCCCTACTGCGTGTTAAACGACAGGCTCTGCCAAAAACGCTGGATCCTCATACGGGCTGAGCAGCCAGGGCTCCCCAGGTAGATCTTGATGGCAGTTGGCATCATCAAACCGTTGCTGTCGCTGTCATGTGGCCCTCAGCCACGCACACTGTCAGCAGCACGTCAACTGGTAGTTTGAGTCCGAGGGCCTAGTCAACGGCTCAGCCGGTGCCGCAACAGCTAACACGGCCGGCCCAGAGCCAACATGGAGCTTGTTATTAATAACCGGGTCGGTGAGAGTTGAGGCCTGACTTGAGCAGTTTTAGCGCCTGGTAGCTGGAGCTGTCAATCAAAGGCACAAACAGCAGGAGGAGCAGCAGCAGCAGCAGCAGCAGTAGTGGCAGTGACAGTGGCAAATCGCTACCGCGCCAACCTTGAACCCGCTCACGCCCTGCCAACGGACCAGACCAGACATCAGACCAGACAGACACCAGACCAGACAGACACCAGACCCTCCCGAAGCTCCTGGTTGCCACCCGACCTGGAACCTTGCACTGCACTGCATCGTGCGCATTGCGTGTTGCTGCGTGCCACTGTTTCTGCGCTCCCCTTTCTGTTCTTGAGTGCGCCTCTGTGCTGCTCTGCTTCCTCCACTTTTGCCGGCCCACAGTCCCGATCCACAAGCCCAGGCCTGGTCCAGCAAGTTTGACAGACTCCCAATCATCTGTTTTGCCTCGACCGAATGCCCAACCGCTACCGCGTCCCCAACATCATCCCAGCTCTGCCTCCGCAGCGCAGTACATGATCCGGCTCATCGAGGCCTCTGCCGTCCGTCCCCTCCCTTTCCCACCGCCGGTGCAGCGACTCACCCGGCGTTGTGCCATCGAAACGTCGCCATGTTTTGGAGATTTGGCGGTTACGCCAACATCTCCACCATTGACACGATCCTCGACAAGCCCGACTTCACCCTCGAGGAGCTTCTAGACGAGAGCGATCTCATCCAGGAGCTCAAGCAGCACAACTCCAAGCTTATCGAATATCTCCGCGAGGATAATGTCCTTGAGAAGTTGCTGGAATACGTCGTCGCCCCGAAACTCGAAGTCTTCGCAACCCCCGATGACCCCACCGACGAAGAGTTCAAGGGCAGAAGTCGCCTGCTGCCCTTCTCGCGCCCTCGTGCATCGTCTCGCGCGACCGATGTGACCGAAAGCGATGAGGAGGAGTTGGAGAAGAAGCGCAATAGATACGCCCTCGTGGCTTCCGAGGTCTTGAGCTCAGACACATGGTCCATCTACGAAGCCCTGACCGAGAATCGCGACCTGGTTCGCAAGTTCTGGAGGTTCCTTGAGCGACCGGCCCCTCTAGATCCGCTTCAAGCCAGCTATTTCACAAAAGTCAACGAGTCTCTGTTCGAGAAGAAAACCGACGACATGATGGAACTCTTTCGGACCATCCCCAACGTCGTCCCTGAGCTTCTCAGGCATGTCGAATGCCCCATGATTATGGATCTGCTTCTCAAAATAATCGCTCTGGATCGCAACGAAGGCGGCCAAGGCATTGTTGAGGTTTGTCACAACGCTCTTATCCCACTGACCCCGACTCTCACCTTGTGCGAAAGAACTCCCAGCTGACTTTGTTGGACAACGCAAATAGTGGCTCTACTCCCAAGATATCATTCCCACTCTTCTCTCTTGCCTCGACCCCAAGCATAGTTGGGTTGTGCAGACTGCCGCTGGCGATTTCATCAAGGCTATCATTACCATCTCTGCGAATGCCTCACAAAACGAGCAGCAATGTATCGGCCCCAATGAGCTCACGCGCCAGCTAGTATCCCAGCCCTGCGTCCAGCAATTAATCGGCTATATGCTCGGTGGAGGCAACCCTCTCACTGTTGGTGTCGGAATAGTTATCGAGGTCATCCGGAAAAATAATTCGGATTATGACCCCGATGTGGGCAGTGAGGCCAACCAAGTTCCGTGTAGCCGCGATCCCATTTATCTCGGGAACCTGCTGCGGCTTTTTGCCCAGAACGTGCCCAAGTTCATGAGTCTCATAATGGATGGTCCTGCACGCAAGGGGGGCTCTGAGTCTACCTTTGGAGAAAAACTTGAGCCTCTCGGCTTTGACCGCTTCAAGACTTGCGAATTGATGGCCGAGTTGTTACATTGTAGCAACATGGGGCTCCTCAATGAAGTCGGGTCTGAGGAATTAATAGCGACGCGTGATGCTGAACGCCAGCGCTTAAGAATGGAGGGAAAGCTGGGTCCTTTGAGGGACGATGACCATTCCGCCGATGATCTTACCATGCGTATGGGTCACGGCATCGTTCACGACGAGGGCCGACGTCTTGAAGTCACAAACGCCGATGATGATGGCTTTGAGGAGGTTGAACCAAGCAAAGAAATGAGTGAAGACACCTCTCATGAATTCGTCAAGGCTGAAGACGACATCGCTGCTGCTACTGCTCCCACCCCGTCTTTCATTGACAAGGACGTGGACGACTTCGTGGACGAGCCGCTCAGTTCCCCCCGTCTCTCTGTTGGCGTCAACAAAATTAATGAACAGCGTTTTGATGACCCTGACTTGGTCGTGGCCCCTTTGTCACCCTCGAAATCAAAACCGGCGGTGTTGGCTTTGCCCGAGAAATCCGATGCGGCAAATGAGACGCAACCCACTGCATTGGACCCGGCTGCAAAGGAAATTGGCGAGCATCTCGACTCTACCCAAAAGCTGACCGACCTGACCGTTTCCACTCATCCTCTGCCGGAGTCAACGATATCTGGGGCCACATTGAACCCCATCAATCCGGAAGACCAACATCGTGGCCTTTCTCCTCACCCAGAAGACACACCAGCCCCGCTATTCTCATCGGGAAGTGCTATGCCGACCGTTGCAGTCCAAAATGCAGAGAACTTGGAGGCTGTTTCCGATGTGCCTACCGATTCCAGTCCCTCGGACAAGGTAGGAATTTCGGAAGATGCCACTGGCTCTACCGACTCGGCCGCCATCCCAGAGCGGCAGCAGCCACAAGCAATTATACCACCGGAGCCTGTTGTCGGAGACTATCTTAAAATGCAATTCGTCGAACATCGCGTCGTTCCCGCGATTTTGGTAAGACCATGCACATCCTTGGATACATGTGCATTTGCAAGCTCCTAGCTAATGGCTCATAGACCTTTTTCTTCTCATACCCGTGGAACAACTTCTTGCACAATGTTGTGTATGACATTGTACAACAGGTCTTCAACGGCCCCATGGACAGGGGATATAATCCTACTCTGGCCGTTTCCCTTTTCGAAGCAGCCGATGTCACCACAGCCATTATCAACGGCCAGCTGGCTAGCGATGAGTCGCAGGCCAAGACAAAGACTCGCATGGGGTACATGGGCCACTTGACCCTTATTGCCGAGGAAGTAGTCAAATTCACAGAGAGGCACCCACCTGAGTTGCTCTCCGAAATGGTTCTAGACAAGGTCATGAGCCAAGAGTGGATTAACTATGTTGAAGGCGCTCTTGCAGAGACGCGCGAGCGAGACAATGCCATCTTGGGTGGTGTTCGCCCCGAAGTTGCTCTTGGCCACCGGGGAAGCATAGGCGGCGGTAGCGGCTTGGGCGGCGTCGGGCTATCTGGCCTAGGAGGAGCGTCAGCCACTGCTTCGAACGCCCTGGCGGAGGCCGGCTTGAACGGCGGCATTGAGCTGAACGAAGGCGGCAACAATGGCATCGGCCCTTTCGCAATTAGTGCTGGCACATTGATGTCTGGCTTCGGGAGTAGCAGCGATGAAGAGGACGATGAGGGTGACGTCGAGGAAGAGGATGTGAACTCTGAGGTGAGTGGTGATTCTTTTGATGATCGAAGCATGGGCTCGCCAGAGGTGGCCGCGTATGCAAAGACAGACTCTCCGGCGGACCTCGACATGATGTCCCCTGAGCCCCTCAAGTCCACTTTGGGGGATTCTGGTTTCGAAATTCACACCAGGCTCGGCTCGCCCGTGAGATTTACCTCATTTCGGGAGGGCGACGAGATCATGGAAGACGACTTGGACCAACACATGGTCACAGACAATAGCTTCGATGAAGACGCAGAAGAACGATCCATGTCATTATAGAATGTGGCATTGGAGTCTTGTTTTAGACGTTTGGCAAGCGCCAGTTTCCACAACTCGACAGCTGAAGCATTGGGTGTTGAAGACCTAACGCTGTCTGATTTGGAAGAATTCGAAGATTATGACGTCGATGAACTAGTACGCCTATTGGCCGAAATAAATATTTCATCGTCATAGTATGGTACATTGGTGTTCTTTTTAGAATAGTTGGGAGGGTGCAGGAAGTTTTTTTTTCACAACGGCTGCATCGGGATGACAGGGCCAGATATCAGATATATGTACGATGGGTGAATGCAGCCGTGATGAGGGATGCATAATGAAGACGAATGAAAGAAAGAGAAAGAGAAAAAAAATTACCAAATTTTGCAGAGTCGGTGGTCGTGGAAAACACAAGAGCAGCTGGGCCGTACCTGTCGAGGGTGGACAGTCTTGTGTTGGAAGTTCTGCAGTCACGGCTACCTCTACTCAGTTCGGCCTGCTTCGATTCGTCTCTTGATACTACGAGCTGTGGAACTCAGGTGCTGATAACAATGCTTTCTTCTTTTAGTTTCGGTCTTATATTGACCCTCTCAACAATGCGGGCAACTCGATGACTCCGCCATCAATTCCTCCACCTCCTCCACCGCCGCCACCGCTGAACGTCCCGCCGTCAAGAGCCAGGTTACAGCTGGCAGCTCGGTTGGCAATGCACCAAAAGAACAATCTGGCGGGGCAACCGTCCTCTGCAACCTTGTACCATCACGGAGACGAAGGCGACGACAATGCACTGGATCCCTTTAGAGACGGTGAAGACGACATTGATGACGATGACGACCTAGACGTAGACGTAGACGTTACTCACGATGGTGGACGTGGAGCGTGGTGGAGAGGCATGATTGGGAGAAGTAGCAACGTTGACGGCGGCGATGGCGATTCCGAGGAAGACGATAATGAATTTGGCGACTTTGCCATGGCCGAGGATGACAAGGGCGCCGAGTCATCGACCAGAGAGCAGCTGGTGCTGAGACCTCTGGCGGTAAACCCTGCCAAGGAAAGCAGCAGAGGTCTCAGTGGTCTATGGCCGTTTGGCAGCAACAAATCAAAGCGCGAGGAAGAAAGCCCGGACGGGGAAGATGATTTAGTATCTGCAGACGAGAGCAAGGCGGAAGACAACAAGGCCATTGAGGTCAAGGAGGCAGCCCGAAGGACGAGCATTGAAGATCCAGACGACGAAGAAGTAGTCGTTGGCAGATGAATATCCATGCCCGGGGGGGAGGGGGTTGAGTAGGGATGGAGATTTGTTATGAAATGGGCAGGGGAAGGGGGCTCGAACAGCTATTTGGAACGTATCCGCGATTGAGGTGTGGCATGACAATCAGCGGCACGAGTGTAATTTTATGATGGGAAGGAGGTTGTCTTCGATTCCTTGTTTCTTGTGCGCATTACTTCTTGATTAGATCCAGCGGTTTATGTAAAATACCATTCACATCAATGGGACATTGCTTGAGCATGCTGCGGAATGGGGTGTTGGCTACATGGTGGCCTTGGGTCGGCCAGGGTGACCTCAATGCGTGATGAAGACAAGTGCAGAGGAGGTGCCGTTGATTACGATGACAGTGTTTTACGAGTTAGACTGAGTGAGATGATTTGGCCAGGGAAGGCTTTTTGGATGAACAGTCCATTCGTAGCCTGCTAAAACGAGCTGGGCCAGGGTGATTCAGTGCACCAGGAGAAGCGGTTGAAAATGCCTCCATGACAAGAGTGCAATCAAGCCCCCGGGATCAATATTCTCTGCATCCCCTATGACATGCGCTCACACTGCGCTTTAGTAACCAAGTCAAGAGTCAATGACAAGCTGCTCAACTACCCTAGACGGGAGTGCCCGTTGCGGGTTGGGTCAGACGTCGATCAACTGTCTGTCGATACATTGCAGATCAATTATCCTGGGGCATCGTGTTGTCATCATTTGAGTTGACAGTCTGGTCTTGCGCAAGCGTATACTGATTCGAGCAGATATGAGACGTTTTGCTCCTCCTCGCCACTTGTCGTCAAAAGCAAGGGGCCAACATCACTTCTACGAGCATTGGGGTTAGGTGTGATTTCAAACAAGGTGAGCTACCTTGCTGCCTTGGGCGTATGGATATTATCCCATATAATAAATACTCTTGTGAACGCACTTGGTGCAGTATTTCTTGACTTGCTGTGTTAATAAAACGTCGTGGCTGTCAATGATGATGGCTAGAGTGATTAGTTTTGGCGCATTTACCTTTGAAGATGACATCAGCCTGCTCACCGTTTGTAAGACCAGGCCTTTAGACCAGGTACCTACTTGGGCACCTAGGCAGTAGCCTCATGGCTGTAGGTAATTTCGAGGTGCAAAAAAAGCCGCACATGGCGTCAGTGGCCAATGCGCAATCTCGGTCCAGGCGGTTGCCCCACATTCTCAATCATTTGGCCAAAGCATAGCGAACTGGTATCATGGACACACGGTATTGAATAGAGTATTGTAGCATGCGCGGAGCTCGGCGCGGCCTATGCAGTTTGCCAATAATAAGGTGTAATGACAGGAGCAAATTGGCAACTTGGCAACTTGGCACCGACAATTGACTTCACTGTTTCAGGCCTCCACCGCCAGCATCAGTCACATCAATTCAGCACCAGCATCGGCCATCGGATTTTCTCAAGCACCAGATCAAGGTGTGCAAGGAAGCGCGCGATTATTCCTCGTTCGAGACCTCATTTTTAACTGCTCATTTGAGCCGCGGCTCGAAAATGGATACTATTTTTGTCACAAGAACTGGTCCCGTTATCCCCCACCGGCCATGCACAAGGACGATTATCGCTTAATGTCATCGGTCGGAAGGATTACGCAGCCACATGGTGCCAGTCGAGCCCTACAAAAAAGCATGATGCTGGGATCAGCGCCGCCGCCCCCCCATAATTTGACAACAACCCTGTCGATCGACGATTATTTTTGGTACACATACTGGCTGAACTGTGAGCGCTAGACACTACTAGGCTTCAACGGCTCAAGACCCAGGCTGGCTGTCGAATTAGGGCAAGCACTACTGGCTCCCCTCACGAGGTGAAGGATTTCGAGCAGGTTTCTACAGATTTTGTTACGTTTAGGCTCCATTATTAGCCTCTTGGACCCCCCCATTCGTCTGTCGAACTTGGCGACATGAAGCTGAAGTTGGATGCGCCGCGGCATTACTTTCAGCTGTCGAGGCGAGACATGCCCACGCGACACATCAGGCAGATTAGTCATTCCTGAAGACGAGAAGCGATCGTGCTCTCTGTTGGAAACAGGGTCTGTCATCTGATCGGCTGTGATCTATCTGATCGGGTCGAGGGCAAGAATCGATGCATGTCACAGACGGGGGGAACAGAATCCCCTTGTGGGAGAATGGCCGCGCCCATTACCACGATTTCTCAGTCCGATTCCTGCACGGGCGATGTGGGGTGTCGGGAGCCCGGACTCCTTCGTCGCTTCTTAGGCCCCGGGGGAGAAAGTCATGCTAGTAATGTTAGTGTAGTGTATGTTTTCTAAAGCTGCCTTGGTGGCAGAGAGCTGCGTTATGACAGGGGGCCGGCGAGGAGATTTTCGGCCGCGATATAATAAGCCACGAACTGAGTTGGCCCGTGGTGATGGGATGTCACTCGCTGGCTTGGTTTGTCATGGCAGCATCAAATTGTGTGAATACGTGACATGTTGACGGTGGGCCAGGGTGTCTGTGTGATGCCGGCCGGAGGCGTGTCTCTCGCTCTTCTCTTATTCCAGGTTGTGACCACCTCTTTGCTTCCGTATATCTTTGGTCTCAAACCCCAAGTCATTTTGTTGATGGTGTTTGGCACTGTTTGCATCGCCGCTGGACGAGGCATGTACGCTGCCCGCCAAGAACCGTCTCAACTCGAAAGTCTCCGAGGACGACGCAAGTAACGAAAGAAACGGCCTTCATGTGCAAGCGGCTCAAAGAGTTGCATCTTTGGCCTTTGATGCGCCGTGTTGGGCGCAGCTGTCAACTGGTGCCTCTCCTCTCTCTCCTTCCTCGTAGGCCCCCAATCACACCCGGCTGCCGCATAGCCCAGCGACTGCCGCAATGGACGACAGAGCAGTTTCGCTCATTGACGAGGTGCTGGTCCAACCGCCGCTGACCTGGAACCGGCGGCGGCCTCGCCAGACAGGCACATTCACGGCCAAGGTCACCACGGACCAGGTGCGGCCGCAATCGCTGGCGTCTGATTTATTTGCAGACCTGAGCACAGCCCATCGCGAGCTGGAGAGATATCTGGCCCAGAGCTTTGCCTGTGTGGGCGGCGAGGTGGGGGAGACGCTGGGAAAGGGAAGCCTCGTGCGGCGAGAACAAGACATGGACGTTGGCACATACGGCCTTGACCCGGACGACATCTCGCGCTACGGCGACGACTACGGCTACTCTTCTTCCACAACACCCGTCTCCGTCGCCTCCGTCCTCTCTGCCCTCAATAGCGACAGAGACAGCGACAGCAGCCTGTCACGGCCATCCCACGTCAGCAGCTATGACGAGCACATGTTTGCAGCCATGGACATCAACGCCGCCACAGCCCTCATGGAGGCCGAACGCCTAAAGGCCAAGACGTATCAAGCCTCCGCATCGCCTTGTCTGCAGTCTCCCTCGCCCTCGCCGCCTCTGTCCTGCCCGTCGGCCAGTCCTCAGCACCCTGCCGCCGCCGCATCTAGGCTGCACCGAAACAATGCAAAAGCCGGCGACGCCCAACAGCAACAGCTCGAAAACCTATTATTATCCACATCCAGGGTGGGCAGGCTGTGTCTCGTGCGGCCCCGCGCGGGGCCGTTCGAGGGCCAGTTCGTCGCCCTGATCACCACCACGGCCGTGCACGCGCCAAACAATGAGCTCATCGGCCTGGTGCCAGACTCTGAGTGCGAGAGCGCCCAGAGGCAGATACACACGCTCAAGACTGCGGTTGCCGAATGGGGTTCCGACACCCGCAGCCCCGATGTGTGGGTTCTGCTGCAGTCCATGGCTGTGAATGCCGACGGAGAGCCTGATGCCAGAAAGCTGCAGACATGGGTGCAGAACATCGGTCAAGAAGCCGAAGAGAAGATTATGAATATGCAGGTCATGCAGCATCGGAGGGTTGTGCAGACACAGGAGCAGGGAAATGAGTTCAAGTCGCCACCGACACCACCAACACAACAACTACAGCAACTACAGCAACCACCATCACCGCCGCTGTCATCGCCGCCACACACACAACCACCAGAAAAATCGCAATCACGGCAACAGAGACAGCATGGTCGCCACCATCGCCATCTCCCACTGCGACCTGATTCATTGGTCCAACCTCGCCTCGAGACCGGATACAGTCATGGCCAGGACGGGCAGCACCTGCAGCAGGTGCAGGAGCAGCCCGAGAGCCCTGTCCAGGAACCAGTGGACGAGGAATACTTCCCCTTGGCTGTCATGCAGCAGCTCTTCTTTAGGTCATCAGTAAACCGGAGCGTAGAAGCATCCGCCGTCACTGGACCAGAGTACCGCTTCAGCCAGAGCATACTGTTGAACGTCAAGGGCGACGTGGCCTTGGCGGACATCGAAGCCGCGGTCAATGTTTTGGCATCACGGCATTCCATGCTGAGAGCCCGTTTCAGGCTGACCAGCCAAGGGTGGGCGCAGGTCGTCGCTCCCGAGTCGAACCGCGCATACAGGTTTGAGCACAGATACATAGACAATGACGACGACTTGTTGACCCTTATCGACCAGGCGCAACGATCCATCAATGTCTTCAAGGGCCCTGTTTTCGCCGTCAAGCACATCAGAAACACGGCGAACAAGCAGCTCCTGTATCTGGTCGCCCACCACCTGGTCGTCGATTTGATCTCATGGAAGATCTTGCTGCACGACCTGGACGAGCTGCTCCGAGAGGGCACGCTTGTCTCTGAGCCATCCATGCCGTTTACCTATTGGACCGACTACCAGAGCTACGAATACAGCCAGCGGCTAATAACACCCAACTCGCCCTTTGAAGTCTCCCCAGAAAACCTCGGATACTGGGGTTTGGAGGGCCACTCCAATACGTATGGTGACACGACACACCTCAACTTTGCTCTGCCGCGAGATGCGGCCTCCGCTCTGAGAAGAACGTGCAACATCGTGTTCCGAACAGAGGCTGCCGACATCTTCCTCGCCGCCCTGTTACACTCCTTCCAGAAAACTTTCCCCGATCGCCAGATGCCCACCATCTGGAAGCAGGAGCATGGTCGTGACGAGAGGAATGGCGACTTCAACATTGCGCAAACGGTCGGATGGTTCACCGCGCTCTGCCCAATCACTGTTCCAGTGCAGTCCGGGTCAGACGTAGTCCATCTGATTAAGATGCTCAAGGACGCTCGCAAATCGGCCCCCCAAAACGGCCCCTCATTCTGTCAATCAAAGTTCGCGGCCGAGAGCACCACAACCACCTCTTTGCCAGTAGAGATCATGTTCAACTGCGTCGACACCCTCCATCAGCTTCAAAGAGAAAATGGAGTCTTGGAACCTGTTGCCGCGCCCGACCGCGAAGTTCGCTCACTGGCCTCTGATGTCGGCCCTGCAGTCGGTCGCATCGCCTTGTTCGAAGTTTCCGTGGGTCTTGACGATTACAGCGCCAGAGTTGAGTTTTCCTTTAATGTCAAGTCGAGGCATCAGGACCTCATTAACCAGTGGATGCACACTTTTGAGCATTCAATCCTCGAGGCTGTCTCGCGCGTGAGGGATATGAAGCCTGAGCTTACCCTCTCCGATGTACCTCTTCTGGAAACGTCTTACGAGTCGCTGTCTAAATTACTGTCGAAGCGGCTGGCCGACGTTGGGATAAATGGTGTCGAGAACATCGAAACCATCTGCCCCGTTGACCCCGTCCTGCAAGAGATTTTGGTCGCCCAAAGCGTCGACCCCAACTGCTTCCATCTCAGTCGTACATATGAGCTTGCAACGGTTGATGGGTCGGAAGTTTGTCGGGATACGCTATGTACGGCATGGCAGACTCTTGCCGCTTCCCACAGCGTTCTAAGAAGCATTTTCATTGATAGTGTCTCAGGAAAGGGACTCTTTGATCAAGTAGTTTTGAAAAAGGTCTCGCCAGACATGCTGTTTGTGGACTCAAACGACCCCATGGAATCTCTTTCATCACTGCCACCCATGAAGCCGTCAAAATCTACGCCAAGGCATAGGCTCTCACTCAGTCGCTCTCAGAATAAGTCATATTTGAGGGTTGACTGCAGCCAGGCAATCTGCGACTTGAATGCCATTCATAACTTGGTCGTTCAACTTCGAGAACTTTATATGGGAAGAAGACTGGTCATTTCTCCTGCTATGCCCCCCCGACAAAACCGCCACATTGCCTCTCTCGACACACCTCGCAGCGTGGAGGTGTGGAGGTCTCATCTCAACGGAGCTACGCCATGCATGTTTCCGCATCTTTCTATCCAAAAGCAAGGACTTCTTGAGTCTCGCGGCATTGGCCTTGACATCAGCCGCTATCAGCTGTCTGAGTTTTGCATTGACAGCCAGCTAGACCTGTCCACTGTCATCCAGTTGGCATGGGCATTTGTCCTGCGAACATATGTTGGCGAAGATCGCGTCATCTTTGGCTTCCAACATAGTGGTAGGGATGATGCTCTCATGCCTGAATTGAGACGCCATGTGGGAAGTTTGGCGGTACTTGCGCCCTGTTTGGTGGACTTTTCACCCATGTCTACCATTCTTGACACTTTGCGGCAGTTGGAGAGGATGGCCAAGGACTCTCGAACAGCAGATATTCCCACATTGGCCGAGATTGAGCACTCGCTCGGAATCCAGGGCAAGAGCCTTTTCAACACCTGTGTCATCTGCCAAGATGTTGACGACACCATCCTGAGCGACTCCGACTCCGACAGCGGTGTCTGGGAACCCGTCTTGCTTGCCAATACTATTGACGGCAACTGCGACCTGTCGCTTTGCGTCACACTTCGCGACGACCGCATTCAAGCAGATGTCAGCTACTCATGCCTCTCATCCGACCAATTGCACAATGTCATGAACACGTTTCAACGTGCCCTGCAGGTCATAATCAACACCCCAGGATTGCTATGCTCACAAGTCGATCTGTTCACAGAGCATGACTTCCAGCAGATAATGAACCCCCAATGGGAAGAGGAGCAGACTGATACCAAGATCTCAGCGTGCCTGCACCAGCTCATCCTCAGACAGTGCAGGGCTCGCCCCAACTTCCCGGCCATCTATGCCTGGGACGGTGAGCTCTCCTACCAGCAAGTCCAGGCCAGCGTCACCGCACTCGCCACGTACCTTGGCAATGTCGGCGTCGGCCCTGGCGTTCTCGTTCCCATCGTTTTGGAAAAAAGCCGCTGGTCACCAGTCATCATGCTTGCTGTGATGCAAGCCGGCGGCTGCTTCGTCTGCCTCGACGCTCAGGACATGGCCATGGTTGAGGCCATGATGAACCAGCTCCAGCCGGAGCTTGTGGTTGTTACCGAGGGGGCGTACAAACACGTCAGCCAATTCATCAGGGCTTGCGTGTTGGTCAATGAAACCTTTCTCTCATCGCTTCCGTCGCAAGGTATTGATTCCTCCCAGGGACCTCTGCCCCAGCAAGCTGCTTGTGCATTCCTGGCTCCAGGTTCTGAGAAGCCAAAGGGCTGCTTCTTCACCCACGAGTCGCTGTGCTCCATCCTCTCTGTCCAGGGGCAAGCATTGAAGATCCACAATGGCAGCAGAGTTCTCCAGCTCTCGGCTTACACTGTTGATGTTGCGCTCGTCGAGACCCTCGGGACTCTTCTCCACGGCGGCTGCGTTTGCATTCCGTCGGCGTTGGAGCGAGTCAATGACTTGGAGGGCACTCTTGCCCGCATGGACATTACTTGGACTTATATGACGACTGTCTTGTCGCGCAAGATCAACCCCGCGAACGTGACAAACCTGCAGACGGTATGCTTTCGCACAAGAACTCTCGACGAGGATACGTACAGCCCCTGGCTTGGAAACAGAGATGTTCTTCTTGCTTACGGCGCTCCTGACGTATGTCCGCTGGCCATTTCAGTGTTCAACGTTTCCGAGTCCAGCGATACCAACATCATTGCGCCGCCTCTCCTTGGTCGATTCCTGATTCTCAACCCCGAAGACCCCAAAAAGCTGATGCCACTTGGCGCGGTGGGAGAACTAGCCATTGATAGTCCCATCGTTACGCCTCACAGGTACATTCACGGCCGGCCTCTCATGGATCCTGCCGTATTTAAACAATCCCAAAGTGAACGGAAATGGCGGTACTTGAGAACAGGACATCGCGTGCGTTTCCTGGACCGGGGACACATCCGCTTCCTTGCCAGCATGCGAGATGAAATACTGGTCAATGGGTCGCCAGCCCTGACTGCTGTCCTAGAAAAGCAAATTCGACAGTGTCTCGGCGGGGATGTAGACGTCGCCGTGGAGCAAATCACGACCAGCGACACCATCAACTCGCGCGCTGCGTTTTTGGAGTTTGGCGACGGCGAGTTTGTCGGGCCATCTGAGCTAGAAAAGTTGAATACGCAGATGCGATCCAAGCTCGCCGCTGCCAAATGGCTGGCAGAGTCTTCGATTGCCCAGCACTCAAAGCTTGGCCACTCCTCTGGCGTCCCGACACTGTTCATTCCCATCCGTCGGTTTCCGCTGTCCACGTCGCTCAAGATCAACAGGCGCAAGCTGCAAAGAATAGCCGCTCCCTTTTCCTATGCCGAGCTGCTGGAGCTGGCCAGCGTTCCATTTAGCAGTCAGCCCTATTTCACCGGAATCCAGAGCAAGCCGCTCCCTCTTACGCAGACTGAGGAGTCGATGCGTCTCATCTGGGCAGCTGTTCTGCACTCCATGGTCGCGGACATTCAGACCACGGACAGCTTCTTTGACTGTGGCGGTGACAAGCACCTGGCCATGAGACTCGTTCTGTCTTGTCGCCAAAACGGCTTCGATATCCCAATCAACAAGCTCCTCAGTGGCGCGACTCTCACGGAAATGTGCCAGTCCCTGGAGATTAAACAACATCAACTCATCAAGACGCCGAAGGAAAAATCGTCCCCCAAGCTCAGTGCCTCGGTCCGCAAACTGCCCGAAGGTACGGATCACGAGTTTGTCAAACTCGTTGTCGCACCACAGCTCGACATCCCCTGGAACGACGTGATTGATGTTGCGGAAGCCTCCTCCCACCAGCTTCATTGCCTTGAGCCCAGTCTGTACGGACCCAGGAGCGACATTCGCTGCCTTGTCATGAACTTTAATGGCTTCATCCGAGCCCAGCGCGCTGAAGAGGCGTGCGAAGCCCTCACGCGACTGCATCCTTCTCTCCGAACGGCCTTTGCCGTGCACGAGTGCAACCTCTTCCAAGTCGCCATCGACTCGTTCCGTGCCGGTTTTGAGCACAAGTCGGTGGCATTGTCAAGTCTAGAAAAGGAGACGCATCAAGTCACGAAGCGTTTCCAGAAGGAGGTGCTTCAGCTTAGAAAGCCTGCCACCAAGTTTGCCTTGTTGGACGCCGGGCAGCAGGGCGGCAAGCTCATTATCCGATTCAGCTATGCGCAGGTCAGCGAAACCGCCGTGCCAAGATTGGTGCAGGACTTTGTCAAGCTGTACGAGCATCCCACCAGCGACCTTCGCCGGACCACCTTCTTTGACTACACCCGTGCCCTGAGGGGAGCGCGCTACGATGACAGCACCGTCTACTGGAGACGACGACTTGAAAAGGCCAAGGCCATCCAGTTCGTCCCTCGTTCGAAGCCACTTCCCCCGGCTTCAGAGGTCAAGTCCATCCAGGAGCAAGTCAAGATTTCGTCGCTCATCGAGTTTGGAATCACATTCGACAGCGTGCTCAAGGCTGCATGGGCCATGGTCCTGGCCACGCTGTCTGCTAAGCCCGACGTTGTCTTTGGCGAGATTGTCGAGGGCCGTCGTCTCAAGCTGGAAACCACGGTGGACGTGTCGTCGATTGCAGGTCCCATGGAGAACTTGGTGCCTGTCCGCGTGCGGTTCCCCATTGTCAACAGCTCGCCGCTGCAAGTCCTCCAGCTCATCCAGCGCGATAGCGCCGCGTCGCTTCCCTACGAGGCCATGGGCGCGCAGAAGATTGTGCAAGAATGCACAGACTGGGCCAAATGGTCCCGCTTCAGCACCGTTGTACGGCACAGATCCCATGTTCCCGTGGACGGAACGACAACCCTCAACATTGACGATACCACATTCACATTCAAGCTCCTTCTGCCCCAGATCAGGGACTGCCCCGACCTCTTTGCCAGTTCCACGATGCTGTCCCCAGACAGGGTGTCCCTCAGCATCGAGTATTGCCCAGACCGGATGCCGGACCAATTCGCGCAAGCTGCCATGAGGCTTCTCGTGGCGTCGGTCGAAACGCTCGCTTGCTACGACACCATTAGCCAACCCATCCTCCAACCCTCGAGCGACTACGAATCTCTCCAGCCGCGCGTTCTCCTGGCGAAGCCAGAGCCAGACGTGACTGCGCCATCCTTTTCGCACTGGCTCTCCGCCGAGCAACGCGACAGGCTCCGGCAATTCCTCGTCTCCAGCTGGTCCGAGATTCTCGGCCCCGCGGCCCAGGGCCTCTCGGAGCAGAGCCTCATCCAGTCTCGCTTCTACGACATCTCTGGCACCCTCACTCCGGCGTACGTGTTTGCGCAACGCCTCAACAGAGACCTTCGCAAGGTCGAAATCGAAGGCATCCACACGGTTCACATGACGGCCGTGGAAGTCATCACCACACCCACCATCAACGGCCAGATGGACCTCATCACATGCAAGATGCAGTCGGCGGGCGTCCTATCCCGGCCGGGCCGCAAGAAGCAGGCCGCCAGCTTCCACGCCGGCTTCACACCCACCAAGACGACCTCGTCAAACTGGGCGCTGCTCAAGGGAAAGGGCCACCTGCGTCGGTTCCGCCACGGCGGCAGCCACGGGTCCGTGAAGGACTTTTCCGCCAAGGCAGGCGACTGGGTCAAGTCCCACGTCAACCTGAGCAAGGAGCGAAGCCCCATCATCGCCCAAGGTGCTGTTCCCGAAACATCCAGCTGGGAGGCCGTCCACAACGTTGCCGCCGGCACAAAGGACACGGCCGGCATGCAATCTCTGCCCGAGGCGGCGGTGCTAATCGCCAACAGCTCCGTCGGTCTCCATCACCGCCCGACCCAGACAGGCGGCGACGTGAGCCCGCTCAGTGGCGACTGGTCCGCCCCAAATTGGAACGCCGAGTTTAGAAATGCCGGCGATTCTGTTTCTCCGCGATCGTGGATGGGCGGCGGTCACTAAGCTGCCGCTTTTCATCTGTTTACTCTCTACTGTTGATGTCATTTCTTTCTTCTTTTGTTTCTAAATAGGGTTGATACAGGTGTCGTGTCATTGCATTGTATAAGCGTTGGTAAATAGCCTGGCGTTTGGGAAAGGCATGGCATGGGTATTTTGTGCTTCTTTGTAAATGACGTGGAAGAAATGCCAAAATCAAAAGATATAATTAATCACCTTGCCTTGTCCAGGTCGCAAAAATCACACCGTGCGTCATCATAGTCTGCCAATGATTCATACACCAAATTCCAAATTCCAGTGTCACATACACAATGTAGATGAAATATCGTAATGAGGGGAAATAGTTTACATTCCCTGGTGCGAAAGCGCCTAGCCCTTGTACCCTTTTTACTCCGTACTGCTCCCAACACCACGAAAATCAAAACTTGCGTGAATAAAATAACATAGGGTATAACGTGTTCTTGATTTCACCTCCCTCCTTTTCCAACTGGCCATCCATCTTGCAATGCGTATAATGCTAGACCCAACCCACCTCAAAGAAAACGACTCGTAACAAAGAGTCGTCAACCAAGTTGTAAAAAGAATTAAAAAATAAACAAAAAATTAAAACAAAAAGACTCCAACTCCAAGACATGATGGTTCAGTGCTATATGTGTTGGGCCGACTAGTAAAGCATAAAAACATTAAAAGGCTCTGCTGCGAGCGCTTGTTCGCGTTAGCTGAATTGTCCGATTCCGGGGCCAAATGACTCGCCAGGGGCCAGCGTCTTGAGCGCGCAAGCATCGCCCTCGCAGCCCATTTCGGAAACGTTGTTGCCCCACCAGTCCAAGTTGGTTTCTGTGTACTGTAAGCTAAAGAAGATGATGATGCCCGAGATGGCGATGCCGCATGACCATGCTGCTGAGAGGACAAAATTGTACTGTGAAATCATTGTCAGCGTTGCCACTTGGAGCAAAAATGTGTGCAAGTATTTCCTCGCAAGGAGCAAACAAACCTTGGACCACAGACCAAGGAATCTAGTCTTGAGGTAGATCCATGAGAAGTAGGCAATGGGGACAGAAGGCCACACATAGGACATGTTGTACGGTGCCCAAACAATGCCTCCGTAGAGGATGACGACGGGGTGAAGTTGTCGAGCCCAGGTCCATTTTGGAAACCTCTTGTTCAAGCCCCAAATCAAAACGACAAGAATGACGCCAAGCGGGAAGCCAACCAGGGTCTGGCTGTACTGCCCGCGGTGCCCGAATATCTTTTGAGGGCCGACGGTTCCCCACAGGACCGAGGCTGTGAAAAAGGTGTTGACGCCCGGACACGTCAGCTTATACTGAGCATCCGGTGTGCATACGTTGTTGATGTTGTTCATCTGGAAGTTCAAGACGCCAATGCAGACAATGGTGCTGAGGAAGGTGGCGGCCATCTGCGCAACAAAGGTTTGGCGCGGCGGAATCTTGACATAGTGAGCAAGCTTCAAGTCGTTGCAAAACCAAATGGCATGCGCACAGGTGACGTAGCCAAAAGACTTGAAGTAATTCATCGCAAGGGCATTGCCATCCACCCACGAGCCACCCACAAACTCGGCCAAAACGTTGAGGGTGACTTCAATACCCGTCATGGCCTTGATGATACCGACGGGGATGACGAAGACCACGCAGAGACCAAGGCCCCAAAATACCACGCCAGGAGAGGTATGGGTGTCCCAACCGACGATGCCTGACACTCCAAAGGCAATGGCGATGGCGAGGCACAGCAAGTACCACCATTCAGGCACTTCTGGATAAGCCCGCATTAATCTACTATGCACGTCCAAGACTTGTTCTTCCTTGACAGGCTTCTTCTTCAGTCGCAGGCTGTAGAACAGAGCCTTGAATCCCATGGCAATCTCGTGGCGATGATACAATGCGGCATAGGTAAGAGTCGATGTGTAAATGGCAAAGAAGAACATGTATATGACGACATTGCCGGCACCGAGATAAGGGGGCGAGTATGACGCGTATTTCTCAGCATTGAACAGCCCATGGTCGTCGGTTGCTTTTGTGATGTTGTAGATCTGGGCAAAGCGATCGTAGACTCTATTCGTGTTGATGGGGAGGTAGCCCGTATTGTACACGTTCTTGTACCAGAAGACCAAAACGACCCAGAAGGAGATGAAGACGCCAATGAAGCGGTTCAGCGTGCTGAAGAAGGGCACCATGAGCGGATCTGCTGAATCCCACAAGAGCACGTTCCAGTCCCATGTAGGGAAGGGATTGAGACCCAGGCCATTGTTGATGCCCGTGACAATGTTCAAGTCTCGGTGACCAGGCGAGATCCAGCTAATCCAATTGAACTTGGACAGACTCATGAAGATGTAGTTGGGAAACCAGAACCACACGAACATGGCGGCGAACATGAGGTAGAAGAACTTGATGCGCGATATTCTCCAGATGGAGCGGAACGGGCCACCAACAGGTGGGTTCATATCAGTGTGGAATGCCGAGTTCAGCGCAATGGTGACAAGCGACGCAGGCCAGACGCAGTATGACGGGTAGACAAGGAATCGACGACAGACGCCGGCAATGCCGTATCCGATGAAGTTGGTTGCAAGAGCAATGAGTAGCTGGTATGCAAAGTGTGACGCATATGGCTGATCGAAGTACTGGGGGAGGTATTGCACCCAAATGATGTAGTTTGTGTAGGGAGTGTTGTACGCCACGTTGGCCATGATGGTGATGAGCATATGCTCCTTTTTGGAAAAGGGACCGGGGTTAAGGGTGTGTCGAACTCCAAACAAGGTGAAGCCCTTGTCGGGAAGCCAACTCTCTGCAGCCTTGCCAATGGGGTAGGCAAGAAGTTGGGCAACGTTGGCCATGACGCGAATGGCTGGCTGGCGAATATCAAAGAGCTGGTTGATAAAGGCAAGGAAAACGGAAAAGAGCAGACCAATAGTCCAGCTACGAATGGTGGAACAAGGCGTCTTGGGATCATCCTTGTTGCTGACGACGGCACGCACTTCCGAGTAGGGACTGTTGCTGGTGACGAGAGCGGCCTCGAGTTTCATCTCCTGGATGAGATGCTGGTGCTGATCGGGGTTTTCGAAAACGGCCTCATTGTCGAGAAACGTCTTGATCTTCTCAATGACTGTGGCGGGGAAATTGGGGTCCTTTTCATGGATTCGGCGGACCCGAATCATGATGTCGCGGACCTCGTCGAGGGTATATTGCGAGGCGAGTTCCTTTGCCTCGAGAAGGTCATCTTCGGTGACATTGAGATCATGCTCGATCGAGGTCGGAGTGCGTGGTTGCTCGCCTGAGTGGGCAAATGTGTCGTCTTCATCGTACGAAAAGGGTTCCTATAAGCAGCATTGCCCCGATTAGCGCTTGACACTCAAAAACACGGGCTTTTTGCTTTCAGCCGTTGCAGCCCGGTTATCTGTGCCGGCAGCCATCAACATCAACCATGGACATCAAGTTGATATGCGGAATTCGTTCTCGACTGCGACAAGGGCAGGTGGAACCGAATGCTCGATTCTTGGCGATGGTGTAAACCTGGTGTAAACCCGGCCAAGGGAGCAATGCGAGTCATGAGACTGCCACACAATTGCTCTAGATGGACGGCAAGACGACAGGGTGGCCCAGCAATGGCGGGAACAGGGCAATCAAAGTCTTACCGATGGCTGCTCGGACTTCTCCGTGGGCGAAGCGGAAGGACGGCGTGATATGTCTTGGGCGGCCTCTGTCGCTACCCGTTTCTCATCGTCGGACATGGTGACGGAACGAGTGGCGCGACTGCGAGTGCAGACAGAGGGTTTCGCTGAGGGGAGGCCCTCACTGGGCTGGAGTCGACGATTGTCGCAATGATGGGCGATGCACCGACGGGCTTCTCTCGAGGGGGCGACGGTGTGGTGACAACGGAAGCCGTCACTAGAGCGATGAAATCGTCGTAGGGCGAGCTGGAGACGAGTATGAGAAGACCGAAGTCGACGGCGACGACGAACACGGTGGCCGAAGATGGAATGTCGAATTGTGAATTCTCGAATGCAGGACGGATAAAGGGAGCGAATGAATCCAAGGAACGGGATGCGCGGAGTTTGGTGGAGGGGGCGGCGGCCGGGTTCTGGCTGGCAAGATTGGGGGGGGCCAGGGCCTGGGCCTTGGAGATATTTGTATGGGCCAGCTCTGACACTCTCTCACTCTCGCGCGGAACACAGGCAGAGGGATGCTACGGAGGAGTGGGGGAAACAGTCCCACAGAAAGGGCAGGGACAAGCCACGGGCGTCGGGAAACGGAAGGCGGGAGGCGGGTGACTGACTGGTTGGAGGGCTGCGACTGGCTGCAGGCGGCTCAACCGAGTCTCCAGCGAGCAGTGAGTCAACAGCGCAACAATCAAGCGCCCGGGTAGGCACTTGCAGCCTGAAAGCACCAGACTGTAGTTGGACCGTCTAAAATTTTCAATGTTGCGTCTGGTCTGGTCTGGTGCAGCCAGAACCCCAACCAGGCACTTACGGGCCTCGTGTCAGCGCCTGAGCCCAGAGTCTGGTCATACCCGTCAACAGGTGCAGAAAAGAGGGGCTCGCGTGCCGGCTTCCGCGTCTGATCTTGGCTCCACGACCTGGACTTGCCCATCGCTGTGTTGTATCAAAGTATCAAACCTGACATTGATGCAATACACGACTCCGCACCAGAGCCATGTGAATCTAGAAATGCAATATTATCCAGTGCAAGAGGAGCACAGCGAGTGCATGGCAGAACACACCGACCGACCACACGCCGCGGCCACATGTGCACCTCTTCCGTCCGTCCTGAGTCAACATCAAACATCGCCCCGTCTTGTCACCCTCTCCCTTTAGATCTGGCATCAACTCTCGTCACACACAAAGGCACCACGTGCTGCCTCTTTCCGATACGATGTCACTCCATGGTTTCTCGTACATCGAGGCGCAATGGCACCACCGTCTCGGGCTCGCTCCGGACTACACTCGTCCTCCCCGCTGATTAAGTTGTCGGCTCACGGCAAAGGATCTGAGGAGTCCAACTCTTCTCCGCCCACACGTTTTTATCCACTTTTGCCCACAAATGGGGCCATTGGGTAAATGGATTGCTGTCATTCCGCGGGACAGATGGGCCGCTGGCACATTGGACGGAAAACTCTTGGGAAGCCCGCGCTCTGCGAGACTTGTTAGTTGCACAGAGATGGTTCCTCGTCGGCATCTCGGCACGCTCTGAAGCTTTCATCACCAGACTGAGACAGTCAAAAGCCAAAAGTGGCTGGCTGCTGGCTGCTGCCTCTACTCTCTGGTAGCCAACCAAGCAATCCATTGATCGGCATTGATGATGCGTGTTCCCCAGTCTTGGTCTTTGGGCGCACCATGGATGACCAGTAGTATGCAAATACAATATTACCACCAACGAACATCCCGCTGGAGTACAGAGTAGCCCAAAAGGGCAAGGTGCCGGTGCACAAACTCGCCTTAATAGCATGCCTTACAGGACGCCATGCACCGGGGATCAGCCGTCGGGTTTGATGATCGGCTTGCTGTCAGTCCCTGGGGTATCGCCATCACGAGCTCATGGCGATTGTTCGGCGTCCCCTGACACCTGCAACAAAGTCATAGAAGGCATCTGCAGCAGGTGGGAAGGATGCGCTTTGCATCAAAACCCGAAGCTGGACAGCGTTGTTACTGACCACGCTTGCCAATTCCTTCATGTCTCGCTGCCATCATGCCAGCGGCACACTCAGCACAGATGTTCTGGAGCCAGCCCGAAACGCTCGTTGGCCGGACGCCACTATAGCGCCGAGATTGTGTGTTCCCAGTGGCTTCGGCAGTGCGATCCGCGTTTTCGACTTAGCTTTGTCTTGAGAATATGAGTTCCCGAAATCTGGCAAGCAGCGCCAAATCGGGGGCTGCCTTGGCTGCAAACTCGCGAGTAGTTACAGCTTGGGTCCAACGCAAGTTGGTGTCTCTGCCAACAAAAGTAACGGAATTCATTTACCCCGCCATATTGTATGGCATATGCCTTTTTGTTATCGACTGGATAAAGTCATCCTGGGTCAACCTGCAGGTAGGGCTGAAAGTACAAGGTGATATGTAGGACACACCAACTATTAGCGACCAAGATATCGGCGTTGCGGAAGTGAGCCTGGCGCTGCTCACGGTAATATCACTTCTTGGAATTGGAGCTGCCTTTTCCAGAAGCCATCCATTCTTAGGGCAACTTGCGGAGCTATATGACAACAACCCGGCTCCTAAACGCCGTTCGTCAGCGTCAAGATGCTCGCTTTCAATTACCCTTCTGCATCGACATAACTAGTTTACTCTATGATACAGGGCTACGAAGGAGATGCTGGTGTTAATATCTCGCAGTGCTTATTTAATCTACAAGGTGAGAATAGACTTTGTAAGCATGCAACACCCTGTCAAGTGTTTCGTAACATATCTAACGCTGATTTAGCAGACAATCTCGACTTGATACAGGGTAGCCAGGTCTGAACACAGGACTGGCAAGTAACTGAATTCCAACCTGGACGGTCTCTTTTCGGCTATCTGGGAGAATCTCATCAAAATAAAGGTATTTTCGGCGTATCCCATGTTTATCACCTTGCGGACTATTCTCACAAACTGTTAGCTACTTCTACAAGGCTGCCGAGACGGACTTGCGGTTTGTTGTACATTTTCAAAAACCAATTACACAGGCCAAGATTACATGTCAGAACAAAGCACCAGGTTATCGCGAGATCCTCGTTGACACCTTACAATCACTCGAGTGGTTCCTTTACCAACACGGCACCTCGGCCATGCTTCTGTCCAAAACCCCGACTTTTGCCATGTTTTTCTTGTACTACAAGATGTCGTTGCAAACGCACGCTCCATGGCGTTGGGATATCTTGGTCACTTTCACGACCATTAAGTCACACGAGAGGTTAACGAGCCTGTCACTTTTCGTTCAGATCTGAACGAAGCGGCTCGCCCTCCAACTTCCCCTACCAGACGTACGGATGACCTCGCTCAAGCCTCGACGTTTGTCTTGAGACCCAACTACAGGTGCATTGCGATTTCTGCAGCATCAGCTTGTTATTCTGAATCAGTATCTTCCAAAAATTTTCATCTTTCAGACTACAGCCACCTCGAAGGCAATCCTGATGACCTCGTTGTGCGCATTTCGCCGTGTCGACAGTGCAACTGCAAAACTTGGACCCAGTTCAATCGGGCCTGTGTTCATGACCCTTGACTGCTTATAACCCTCAAAGATCCCAGATTCAAGGGAACCGATATGGCAATGTGTCTCGAGCGCGCCCAGCGTTTGCATTCCTTAAAACTTGCCAACACCGCTCTCAATAATATCTATTCAAACCTGGATTTCGCCTTGCACGTTGCAATCAAGCGGGAGCTCTAGGTTCGCCGACCAGGTGAAGCAAAGGAACATGGCCTCACCGCAACGACATTAGGATCGCCATTGCACCAGAACGGTGATGGCATATGATGGAGCAATCGCCGTCCGGACCCCATAGGGTCCAATCGTGGCTCTTGGTCCATCCAGAGTTTGTCTGAAACCCTAATTCTGTCCATCCTTACGACTCCACATGGAAACAGGGAACAGCACAGCTTTGATATTAAAGCCATAGGCAAGATCGAGCTTCCATACTGTACACAGGAGCGGGCGTTTCCAAAGAGAAGAAAGCCAGTTAGTCCATTACATTCCTCGGGGTGCCAAGTCCTTCTTCATGCATTCTTTTTATTGACACGATCCAGACAAACCTGAAACTTGCGTCAGGAATATCTTTCCAACACGATTCCCCACCAACATCGTGACTTTTGGCACAGCAACCCTATCGTTGCTGTTGCTGCCGTTGTCAGATGAAGTCTCTCGGCCTGGATGTAATTTTAAAAAGATTGGGCCGCCTGTCCAGGAGCAACATTATGACCTGATACACGGCATCATTCCGCGTCCGGTCCCAGGTAGTCTTGTCAGGAAGCATGTCATGGAGAAGGACCCGTGTCAGCATTACAACTCAATCAAATGGAATCCATAACAGGGCGGAACGCTCCGCCATGCAAAGCCGCAGTCCTGCAAACTCAACCGAAATGGCATGATTGTGCAGCGTTTTGATTATCACAAAGAGCCACAGCGACAACTCGCCCATAAACGAGCTTAATTTAAAAAGAGGCAAAAAAGTCACCGGGGACCTAGAGTGGCCTGATTCGAATGAAGAGGAAATCCACGCAACCGAACTGATGGTATTTACTCGCCAGGGGGGGTGCAGGCGGCCACGTCCAAACAGAGGCAGGGCGCAACAGAGCATTATTGTGCAACAGAACGCATTTCCCTTCTGTCTATGCGGAAAACCCACACAGATAGGGCTACAGGGCTGGAGGGGGCGAAGCGCTTGGCAGATAATCTCGGCTAGGGGGGGCAGTCTTCTACACCTCAAAGACAGAAGGACGCAGGCTTAATTCGGCACATTGGGTGTGTTTCACCAGGAGGTTGCTTTCGCCTAGAAAAGCGCAGTTGGATGCGGTCGGTTGCAGTCTGCTGAATTTGTGACAGGTGATGATGGCATACGGGAGCCCGTGACAGCTTTTCGACGTGGTCGAGAGGTTGAGTCATGCCGAGATGCGAATACGTTGGTTTCATCTCCACGCAGTGTTCAAGTTCCAACATGTCGGAATGATGCTGTCAAATCTCATACGAGCCCGAGAGAGTCTTGTGTAGATATTTTGTATATTACTGCGCCCCGGAAACTCTGCTCATATCAGGGGCAGGGTGAGCTTAATGCAGACTTATTGCATGACGCCGGCGCTTCAAGAGATTGGCGCATGACGTGCATTTCTTAATCTCCTTCGCATGCACGGAGTACTCGGCATGAGACACCTACGACTCGATGTGGCAACCCACGATATTTGCTTCTACCGGAGCACCATGCTTGATAGATGGACGAAACTGGTGTAGATTGGACGTTTTGTAAAGCAGACTCGCAAACATGGGCTCGACGAGCAACGAGATGAGACACGTTGCACCATACAAGAGTCCACCGGGATGGCGAGGATGTCTCCAACAAGGTTATTATCAAGACGGCATGTAGAGCCAGTTTCTCGCGGAAAGCACACCCCCGACATGCAAGCTCTATAATAATACCATCCCGGTGCTTGATACAACCCTCCTCCTCCCCCTTGCCTTGCACCGATTCCCCCACATTCATGCACCTGGTCTCGGATTGAGTGAGACAAAAGTCAACAGCCGGAAAGGCTGGCAAGAAAAACACCCAACCATGGACCGCCGTCGTCCCAAAGTCAAGCCGCCTGCCTACGGCCATGGTCCCTGCCGAAAATCACATCTAAACGCCAGACGGGCTGCTAGTGACGACATGTACGCCTAATTGGCATTGTCTGGCTTGATTTGCAAGAGAAAAGATGGACGAAGTAAAGCTGGAATCTGACACGAAATGGTGCACATCCACAGCATCGGCGTAGTGCTATTTTTGTCCCTCGACCAGTGCGGCGCAATCCCGCATCTCAAACTTCCCTGCGGCACAGTAGTATTTGTATAACTAACATGGCGGCCTGGTTTTGATATAGCCCTTCTCCCCCAGGGCTCGGCCAACGCCGACAGCGTCATGCGGGACAAGGGGCCGGGGGGGGGGGGGCTCTGTCGTTCTCACTTATAGCCCACTGGGATTCATGGCTCCGGCATCGCGTTGCTTTGCATCTGTGGCATATGCACGCCCTGCAACCAGCCCTTTAGGTTCCACGACATGGGGGAAATTTTGCTCAAACGCCCGCTTGGATGCCAGCCCTGCCAGGCTAGCTGCGGCTGGTGCCCAGCGGCGGGCGCAAGGTGGTGTGGGAGAGAGTGAAGCGGTGCGTTGGCCGTGCCGTAGAAGGGCAGGCAGCCTTCATTCCACAGGCGCAGCAAGGGCCTCGAGCATGATTGCACTGTGCTGTATCGTCAAAACGTCGTCGAGCTGATATTTCCCCCCCTTCATGACGCTTGCAACAAGTTGGTCCTGCAATGCCCACCCCCTTGGCAGATGCCACCGCACGTCACGGTCAGCCCCGAGTGCCCTCTTCTTCTCCCAAGAACCAAGATCGACCGTTGGCCCTTGACGTGCCGCTTGGGCCGTCACCCGCCTTGCAAGGCTCACAGGCATCAGCCAGTGGGCGTCTGACGGACCGACGAAATCGCGGCCAGAAACTGTCCGATGTGTTTGCCTTGTTGCATTTGCGACGCTGCCAGCTCCCTTGCACAGCCTTGTGGTATTTGTTCCCCTGAGGGGGCAGAGAGCCTGTCCAACCAACAAATGTGTCCGGTCAGACAGAGCAGGCCGTCCTCTGCGCCGGGCCCGGACAACGGGTTTGCTTGTCACCTAGTCTGCGTCGAGGCTCAAGTAGCCCGTCTCTTCACAGACCAGAGGGTGGCAGCCAAGCCTGTGTAGCTTGTACAATAGACAGTAGTATGACGGAAGCTCGTACCAGCCGTCGATAGCAAGCACGCTTGTGCGGTGATGCCTTGCCAACTGAGTCTTCTTGGACGCAAACCGCACCGCCGAGACGCAAGTAAAGGGAGGGGGGGGCGGGCCAAACAAATCAGACAACATCTCTCCTGCTGCATCCAGCCGGGTCCTGTCCTGTTGGATCCAAAAGGTATTCGGCGATTAATTGATACCGTACATACAGTACGGCATTGTTGGGCCAACAAGGGCGTGCGAGCAACAGCAGCAGGGAGAGCTTGCAGCTTCTAGCTTGAGCCAACGACTGTAGGATCCCGTGTCGCACATGAGGAGGCCAACACTCAGCCTCGATTGGTGTTGGGGAGAGAGGGGGACGACTCGCCCCCAGTTCTGCAACTACCTACTCCGTACTTACACACAGGTCCATGATGCTGTGAGCTCACGCGGCCAGCCTGGCGCCGGAGCCGGCGCCGCCTCGTGGTGTTTCGTACGAATGGCAATCTTTACTACCCATGTCAAATGCTCAGGCTGGCATGCTTGCTCATATCGCTACTGTACTTGGGGCAGCAAACGGACCCTGCCATGTACAGACCACCGGCTTGGCGCAGCTGACACTGCTGTCTGATCTAACAGAATCAAATCGCCGGGTTGGTCCCTCGTTTCCATTTCGTGCAGGGCTGTAGAGTAGTAGTACCCACGTACGCACGCAGTTGGTCGCGTGAGGAAATGTGTGCATGTATGTATGTTTGGATTGTTCGCCTAACGCGCCTCCACAGCAGCCGTTTCCACCAGCTGCTTGTGTTGCTGCTGGATTGCAGCCTTGTTGTAATTGCGAATGCAGAGGTATTTGTAATATCTGTCGGGTTGCTCGTCGTGGCAATGTTCCGCAACATCTGCCACTCCCACTCAACTTGGGCCAGCTTCGTGTGTACATACACCCATTTTGCCTGACCCGTTCTCCTGTTTCCCCATATCCCATCTCAAAGCCGAAAGAGTCACGTACAGCTCGCAACGGGATGGTCAAACGGCAAGATTTCCCGCCGTGTAGTTGAAACTTGAGCGTTTCGTATGCCACAAGCCGCAGCGAGGCCAGGCAGGAGCGCGGCAGCTCGGCCTCTTCCATCCGGATACTGCTCTTAATAGGCACCTGTCTCTTGTAATTATGTGACTCTGGTTGTCTGTTTCAACAACTGCGAGACACTCGCGTGAAACTAGCCGGCATGATGAGGCGAGCATGTATTGGTAAGAGGCACATCTCGGTTCTGCCATTGTCGAGGGGTGTCTAAACGGTCCTTGTCGCAAAATGATGGCCGCAGCTGAAGGACATGGCCCAGTAGGCTTTGTATACAGGAACAAAAGGTCGTGAGCAGTGCCCTGTAATCGTCCTCATCATATATTCCGCCATGTGGCCGTCAATCTCGAGTCCAGACATGTCTCCCAATACCTGGCGTGTAGTAGTACACAGAGCAGATTCCGTGATATTGGGTCGAGCAAAACTGTACGCGGGCTGCGGGCACTTTTGGGCATTCGTAGCTTTACACACCGAGGACCTTGCATCACATTGGGACATCCCCGTGTCCTCGGCCCAGGGCACGTCGGAGGAGAGCGAACAAAGCAACACCCCCAAGGCAAGCGGCTTCATGCTGTCAGCGTCGCCGCCCACCATGGTCGACAAGTAACAAATGATGCAATTTCAGCTCAAACGCCAGGGAATCAATACTCGCACCCGTCCCACAAAGCATGGCCCTCTTTGCCCAACGGACCAGCAGGAAGCATGTCGCCGTGTCAGAAACCTATTGCTCTGGGTCCAGTGTCAGCATCTCCATCCAGGCACAAGCCGCTATGTCGAGTCAGGATTGCAGCGTCGCGGGCAGCGACGGCGGGGAAACTCAATAGATTGCGCAGACTAGCTATTTGCAGCAATTTGTTTCTCACGGGAGCTGGCCCAGTAGATCAGCAAAACACAATCCCTTGTGCACTGCATTTTTAAGTTCACCACCGTCACCGCCGCGCCCTTGATCTGCATGACCCGTCGGGGAAAAGGTCGCGAGGCATAACGTGGTGCTTCATCTCGAATTTATTAGTTAAACCGTGCAGAATCGCGTAGACACGGAAACTTTGGTCGCGAATGGGACACCACGTTGATCACAGAAAGCAAGAAGGGGAATCCCGCGAAGCAGCAGAGAAGGGCCAACCAAGTTCTTGGCTCGGACGTCAGTCTTTGCCAGCAGGCGTCTCGGTCATTGGACGAGCTAAGCGATCGATTCGGCGTCCCGTGCAGATTGACAAGGCTACGGAGAAGTTTACGGCCTTTTCAGTCACCTAGGAAAAGCATCATTAGACCGTGCGAATCAAGGGTCGTCGAGCCATCGGCATGCCTTGAGGCGCCACCACATGAAAGCGGTAGGTAGGGAAGGGTAGGACTCGTAGGAGTGCGTCACTCCTCCTCACGTTACCAGGTACCTACCTAGAGGATCGGACTTTCATTCTTTTACGGCCGAGAGAAGCATAAGCGCACCAGCCATCATCGAGGGAGGGGAAGAAGATGGAGGGGGGGGATGCAGTGCATAGCAAACAGGGCACAGGGCATAGGGCAGAGTCGCCCAACAAGGCCGTTTGCCCATCCCAAGGTTTCTCCGTCATGCCAGATGCCAGCATTGAGGTATCGATAGGGTTCAAGGGGAGTGGGCGCATCAAGAAATGGGGGTCGAGCCGCCTTGCCATGCACGTAGCTTTGCTGCGGACACGCCCCCTCAGGTCCCCAAAGTCCAAGATTTGCCCCGCCTTTGCAAGATGCGTATTCCAGAAGCCTTCCGCTTTGGGCAGGAGCATCTGACGCGACCCCCCTCCCGAGTCGCCCTTGCCCACATTTTGTCGCCGAGGTTCACCAGGGGGGAACCACTGTGGCGACAAAACAACTTGAACAAGACCATCATGCCCAGATGGTGTGGTTTTGGAAGGCGTAGTCACGTCGAGAATGGAAACTGTTTCAAAATGGGAGCAGAGCCATGAAAATCTGCGTCACCCGGTGGTGCGCATGACCGACCGCCCGCAATGTTGAACAGAGCATAGCCGTCCGTCCATCATGTCGCGGGCCACGTCATTGGTGGCTGACGCTGAATTTTTCTTGCCGGCCGCGTCGTCGCAGGCGCCGCAGAGTGAAAAGCAGCGGCGCCAAGCACTGTGGGTATTATTGATTGATTTATCTCGCCCAACACCAGATCAAGCCTGCTGTTGTACGGAGAGTATGCAGAAGCGTAATATTGCCTTGCATGTCTTCAAACTTGGCTGTGTAAGTTCTGCCAAGACCCGCACCAACTTGCCGACAATCAGCACCCACCAGGAGGACCAACCAAAGTTTATCCTTGTACAGCACATACACAGCACGAGCCCGCTGGCTTCTCGGCGCTGCACCGGCACATCAAACATCAGTCGTTGGCTTGTCGTTGGGCAGAGAGAGAGAGAGTTCCAAGAGACACCCATCCCTTGCGCCTCGGCGAATAGCACGGGGCGCGTCGACGTAATCCTGTTGTTGAGCATCGCGTGATGAAAAAGTCCAGCACGCCCCTCAAAAGGATTTGCGGCATGCATGCCGATACACTAGCCGTGCATCCGACGCTCAACCCGATATCAGTCCTTGCTTCTGACCCGGACAGGTTGGCCGAGCCCCGGGGGGTTGGGTTAACAAGGAGGGGAATCATGCAAGGTTTTGGCAATCATTGGCACCAAAATATACCAAATATGCTTTCCAGAGACCCGGGGGTCTCGGGAGAGAGTTTTCAGTTGAGAAGACGCAGCAGTCGCAAAACCCACAGGGTCCTCGCAGTGACATCTTGGCTCTCAATAGTCCGCGGGAGGAACCCAACGCCCGGCACATGGCTGCCCTGAGAGTGGATGCCGAAACAAGACTAATAGGCGCCTTGTGCTAGGGTGCGGTTCAGCCCTCTGGGGACACTGATGTCAATGCCAAACACACGCGCCGAGGCACCTAGGGCCAGGCGGATGCGGGCGACTGCTCAGGGCTGAGTGGCGCGAACAATGGCAGCCTTTTGCGCTGGAGCTCCCCTTCGTACGCCTGTGGCTACAATACGACTCGGGCCAAGCCAATAGATGGCCTCGGACGGCCAGCCAGCATCGCCCTGGAGCATCTCTGGCTCGGGGATCTTCCCCAGTAGGCCGGCTGACTGGCTGACTGGCTGGGCTGGAACGCAACTGTTTGACCTGTCGGAGACTTCCGTGCGGCCTTTTACATTGACTGATTCAAACAAGCAACGAAAAGCAACACCAGCGGAACTTGTCGAGCGGGCTGAACTTTTGATGCAAGCCATCCGTCAGCGTATTGGCCCCAAAAGAAGGAGTGTCGTCCGTGAGCAACGCCACATGGAGGAGATCTGAGGGGGCCTCACGGGTCGTCGGTCTCTGTGACACACTGGTATGCGCCAATGGCAGCCGGTATAGTAATAAGCTCCAGATGAGATGAAGAATAACAAGCTGCTCATTAATAATGATGGGCCATAGTGCCATGGCCCGATACGCAAAAAGTGTACAGAAATGTGTGGAGATGGTCGGGTTCAGGTGACGCGAAATAATACTGGCGACATGATGCATGAATCAGCCATGCAGTTGATCAACAACAAGCACCGGCAATTGCTGAGATGATTTCCCACATGGCAGCTAGTTGCAGCATGTGCAAAGCGGGACATGCCACCCAGTAATCCTGCCACCTATAGCACCGAAAAGCATCAGAGGCGGGTGAAGGGCTTGGGTAATCAATCCCCAACACCCGCCTCCCTGCTCCCCCCCCCCAGGGAGGAAGTTGATTGACCGGAAGGAAGGGGGGGGGTTTCAGGGGCTGAACGTGTGTAAATGACGAAGCCACAGGCTCTGGATCGACAACAAGATCTGCGCGTGGAAATTTGACACCTTTTGCCATCGTCTGTTTGCACCCACAAAAAGACTAGCACGTCAGCGCTATCAAGTGGTTCACCAGTGCATCAGCCGCAAAAGCCACCCGGAGTCCAGACAGTAACAGGCTATTGTGTGGTCGGAACATCAGGCGTGACCTTGTCGTCACATGATTTAAGGTTTGCTATTATTGGTGGGTTCGCACCGTTTGGTTATTCGCGAAGCGGCGGCGACGCTGCTCATTAAATTCCTGCCATGGGCTTTCATTGACACGTTTTATTATGCATTGTGGGGGAGCCGCCAGTTCTGCGTCCTTGTACCAATCAACGAGACCGAGGTGAGGCATCTTGGCGATTACGCTTTCTCGGTCCTCTGAATTCCGATTAATGTAACCGGTGTGTCGGTCATCATTCATGAGTGAGACCAGTGGATTCAATACGATAGAGCAATGACTCGACTTTTGGTTGAGAGCAGGTGTAATTCCAAAAAGGTGGTGGCCGCTGACGTTGTTTTACCAACAAGAGGCAGGATCTGGACCGTAGTAAGCCACACAAAAGTGTCACTGTCTGCCGTACGCACCAGCCTTGTTGTGCGACATGCAGGGAGTTTTGACGTCGAGGGGGGGAGGAATATGACACCCGCCTCGCAAAGTGCCAACTAGCAGCCTTATACGGAGTAATGGGGGGGGGCACGTTTTCATGGACCAGACGCAGTCAGATGTCTGGCACGCGGCACCGGCCTGGCGTCTCGCAGAGCTTTCTCAGTCAAGTCAAGCTTCTGCGTGGCCAACAGGCAAACGGTGTAAGATTGTCATGATCATGGCCTCAGAATGGCAATACCATGCGCCAAACCCAGCGGGAAGCAAAAAGGCCAGATTAACTTCTTCTCCACCCAGGTCATTTGAGGGTGAGCGAGGTAAAACCTGCGGGCACCTGGCCCAGGTCCGTGGTTGCCGGCCCGAAATGGTCGCCGAACTGGAAAACCCACAGAACCCACCTTGGACCTGGACACTTGCCCAATTCCCGGCAGTTTGGAAACATCGGGCCCGGAGTGGACTCCGCTGACCACCCCGCGCGCTTTTTTTCTCCTTCTAGGCAAGTTGTTAGGTGACATGCTACTTCTTCAGCCCTAAGGGCCAGTAGTCCGTGGTCTATCCCGCTCTAGCGGAAGTGCGGAAGTGCGGAACTGTGGAAGGGGAACACGCCCCAGTCCCATCGAGCAACAGACGGGCTCGAGTGGTTACAGTATTTCTCCCCATGACGTTTTTTTCTTTTTTCCCCTTTCTTTCGTTATTGGTTAATACGGCGCAGGTACTTATGGCCCACACACTCGTGCTGTATGTACATATGTACTTGGCCCATTGCCAACAAAAATACTTGACGCAATGCTCGGCGATGCCCTGTGGCGTCCGATTGCCAACCTGCAAGGAGAATAAAGGTGGGGTTTGAATACGCAAAATGCGTTTTGCCCTCATTTCCCACCTGGACTCTTGCAGCTTGCACACAACACACTTGGCGCCCTCTTGCTATTGCAGTCGGACCATTTCCCTTGCACGGCGTCATCAACTCCGTATTACTTGCACGGTTGGTTATTGCTCAAGCACCAGCACCAGCACCAACCCGTTGCTCAGACTCAACCAAGGACCTGTGCTTGTGGGGCGACCAAGGTGGATTTTTGCTCCTTAAAGGTTGGCCCTTGACTTGTCGTCATGCTGTTGATCAGCATTAGCGGCCCATCACCAGCACCTGTGGCGAAGAAGCACCATGCATTCACTTACACAGGGCGAGATCCATAGATAAGCAATTGGAACCCCCTCCAACGTAGCCATTGCCGAGATTTAGGGCCTCTAGCCGTTACACCAGGAGCCCTGGAAGCGGAACCGGACCTCCACTGAAGGTTGAAGGCAACTCGCGCTTGAACCGAAACGTTCTCAGGACGATGGAGCACCAAACACCAGCCTTGGCGCCTCTGGTACTGCTGGTCTGTTCCTGCCAAGCCAACAGGCCCTTACTGGGAAAGTCATTGCCGAGTGCCCGAGCCGATATTGCCAACCCCAACCGGTGGAGGCGCTCCGCAAGGAGTCCAAGAAGGAATCTTGGAAACAAGAGCCACGTATGCCTTGATACCCTCACTGAAGGCACGGCAACCCGGCGCTAACAACCCAGATCATTGAGGGAGCCGACAATGGTTCCCAAGACACGGAGTACTCTTCACAAAGAGCCACGTCAAGTCCAGGTGCATGGCCCTGTTGGGCCAACTCCACCCCCTCTTGTTAGATGACGACGCAAGAATGTCTTCTCAACCCATATTCATGATCGAGCGAGGGGCATGCCTGGCCCGCCCCTGATAATGTTATGCCTCCCAAGTCTTAGACCATGGCCAAGTACTCTTGCCCTTGCCGTGCAGAAGAGCACTAACCTTGGACCTGACTTGGGTTACATTACAGAGTGCCACAAGTCACCCAATGAATTACCCACAGCACATTTGGCAAGGCCGAGACAATTGCACCAAAGGCCATGCTTGAGCAAGCATGACCCATATTGCCATGAGAAGACACCCATTCAGTTGCTCAGTTGCCCAACTCCCTCTGGTGGCTACAGTCCAATGTGCAGCAGCGCAGCATGAATTGCGTAACAAACAAGGATTGCGGCTCTGATCTGTCAGAGGATTGCACTGGCCAGTTAAACCTCCCCAGTGCGTCACTGAGCCTTCTTCGAGTTCGCATGCTTTTTAGTTCCCATAGTGGGCCCTTTGCACCAAGATCCAGTTGGAGCTGAACAGAGGCTGCAACTTGTGGAGACTCGTTCGCTGGCCGGGCTTGATTCGTATTACAATACTCCGTGTCTTGAAAATCATATGATGGCGTCGGAAACCCCATAGGGAACGCTCCAAGATGGCCCGGTCATCTCATAAACATGGTCCGAGTCGTGTCCTGAAAGGCGGCTGTCCGTAATGGATTTATCGCAAAACTCAGGCTTGTCGCAGGGCTGCTCAGCCCTCCCCCAGCAGCTCCGAGCTTCCCGGAAAAGTGGTCGACACAGCCGTGGCCCCTCTTCACCCAGATTTGGACATTGTCCCCGTGAACTCGGAAATTTGAGGCAAATTAGTCTCCTAGGCCTTGTACGTACATATCAAAGCCCTGGGCCACGACCCTTGCGGAGAGCTAATGGCGGAAGTCAAGACCTCGTACTATACGGAGCAGCTTCAGACTTATTATATTCTGAACTGAGTGTAGGTCAATAGGCGTAGCATCACTACGGCGTACTGGAACCTTTAGTCCGGTATTGGCCGGCTGTTCTACTCCCCATGCGTCTAGTAGGTATGAATCAGCTTTCCGAAGTTGCCTTGACATTTGCACGGCGCTTTTAGGGGGTGCTCGACGACAAGGGGGGTCGGTTCGCTGAGTCTGGGGAGGCTGTGCCAGATCTGCCACAATCGTGTTGACGGGCTTGCGGCGGCCATTGTGAGAGGCCAAATGAACAACTTGGAGCTCCGGGGCCATCCAAGTGACCCACAGCTCTGACTTTCTTGAAGATTGCATCAGATCGTCCGAGACAAAATAATACTCAGCAGCCGGAGAGGTTGAGAGGGTTTTATGCAGCCAAGCGTCACAACATGGGCGGTCAGGTGCTTGTTACACTTGGCCCAGTTGGTTACATGCACAATGAACAACACGCAGCTCCGCGCCAAGAATCTCGGGTTGCGGCGCAGTTCTTGTGTCGCAAGACGAGTTCCAACAGAAGAGCCAAGAAGGAAGGGGAAAAGACGGCCCTTGCGTAAGAATTCCGTCGTCATTACTCTGGGCTTGGGTTTGTTTCAAGCGCTTGCCTGCTCATCTTGGCAGTTGTAGCGTAGAATCAGCCCTTCTTGTGCTTGAATCCTTCTACAAACCCTGTGTGAATAACTGACTGAGGGATTGACCTCGGTGAGGGATTAGAATGCTTACCTCAAAGGGGTTTCAGCCACCCGTAGTGAGGAATGAGCAGTACTTGGTCGACAAGGAAAATAATTAATATGGCGCTAAACCAAAAAGGACGTAAGAAGCAAGGGTGGGTACTGTTTCTGGTTGCCGCCAATATGATGGACCAATGTGAAAGCAGGTGGGGGCAACAGCCGCTGGGACACTCACTCGTCGGTGACGCGTATTCCTCGAGGCTGGCAAAGTCTCCAGTGGCCGTTGAGAAAGGGAAAGTAGGCGCAGAGGGGCAGTCACAGCCCCCTGGGTCTTTACATAGAATGGTGGCGGGACAAGAATGTCCAAACAATAATTTCCGAGAACCAAGCTCTGGTGTAAGACGTTGGCGACAACCAACTTGATAAATGTTTTGCGCTTTGTGATTTCAGGTGGCCATTCAACGCGTGGCGTTGGGCCCGGGCTATTTTAGCCTGTACATGTTCGCCTGTTCTCGATGGGAGCGCCTTTGCTTCGAGCATATTGCAGCGACAAATGCCATGTTTGCTCCTTTCGGAGAGAGATAGATCCCTGGCTGCAGTCCATGTGGGCTAGCCGCACATCTTGACCTCCCAGCCAATCAAGGTTGGTAGGCGCCTCGGGACTGTGCCGCAACAGGTGGAGCGAAGCCGCCCCCCCAAGGCAATCGTGCACGTATAAAACATTGGTACGGGTCGATGGGACCTGTAGCTGCTGGGGATTTCGATCGACGACAGCTGCCTGCATGGCTTGGCTGCTTTCTGCGGTGTCTGAGGCACGCACGGAGTACGGAAAACATACATGCATACGGAGTGCATACATCAGGGTGCGAAAAGATGCGTGTGCAAACGGGGCTCCGAGGCGGAAGGAGCCGAACTGACGAATAGATTTGAAAGGGGCTTGTTTCCGGCGCATCATACCACAGCATTTCTCTGAGACACCACGGCACGTATGTATGGCTCGGGCGAGTGCAAGTGGCTCATGCATCAAGGGCTGGGTGTTGCATAACCTGTCGGTGTATCCATGTCGCTCTGTAGGCTGGCGACCGTTTTGTTTTCTTCTGATACTGTACAACGGCATGTCTGTGTCGGCATTTAGTCTTACCATCGGCCGGTTATGAGATGACATGACTTACACTGCATGAAGAGTGCTCTGTGCTCTGAAGGCAAATGATGATATATGGCTGCTACCACCAGAGGGCCCGCGCCGGTCAAGCCATTCATCTGCATGGAGCGAGTTGGGAGTGCCGCTGGTAGAGGTGCGTGCCCGGGTTCGGTAGCGGGCTCAAACCGCGGTAGTACAATTTCCGTAGCGTAGCAGAATGAGCTGTTTCTATTCTCTACTAGCCGCGCATTGGCCCAAGGTCGCACTGCATGGCTGTTCTTGATGTTCAAGATCGTTGCGTGGTGAAAATAGAAACTATGTGTTTGTACTCCGTACACATCATTGATCCCCAGATTGCTTGGGTAGCGACGCCCTATCAGACTGTCGCCGGGCGTACGGTGAATGCTTGTATAGCAAGCCCGAGTCCGATACAATTCCGATGATACAACGGCAGCTCATGTCGCCGAACAGAACAGGAGTGTTGATCATTGCGCCCAGACGTGGTCATAGCCCTGGAATACCCGCCAAGAGTGCCTCCAAGAGTCCCTGAAACCTGCGGACGCTGAGGGTTCATCTTGGCTATAACAGAGCAGAGTGCTCCACATGGACCAGCCAGGAGGGTCGGTGCTGACCAACACGCTCGAAACGCTCAACACGCTCAACACGCTCCCGCAGGACGCCTCAACTGTCATAGGGCTTGCTGCATCTTGCTCGGCCGGGCCGACCAACAAGCATGAAAGTCTAGGCTGACTCGGGCTTGCCTAGATTGGTGGGCAGGTCCTAGTCAGGTTGGCCGAAGCTTGGTCGTGCCACACGCGGCTGACGAGACACCTGTACTGTGGTATTCGTATGGCTTGGCCCTACGGGGCGGGGTTTGAGGACGCCACCTGCGGGCACAAGGAACATGCTTGTTCGTGTTCAGCCCAAATCCCTCGGGTTCAAAATGATGAGAAGTTGTTTGCCAAGGTACACCATGTGTAGAAAAAAAAAAAGCACGTGTTCCTGCCCAGGAGCATGTCAATTATGGCGTCCATTGTAACGAACGCTACTTACCTAGGTAGACAGTTGGTTGATCCTCCTAGCCGATGTTCTGTGGAGATGGTCCATCGCCTTTTCCTGAAACACTGACGAGAGCATTCGTTGCATATATGTACTGCCAATAACTGTTCCAGGTTCTCACACATGTGGCTGCTTGGCACCATTTGCGTACGCCCACTGCTCCTGTTCAGGCGAAGAAGCCACTAAGCCCCGGGTATAGAGGAAAAAACAAAAGGTGTTATCTTGGGGCATTAATCATGATACATGTGAGGTGGCACAACAAGCGGCCAACTGCTCCGCAGATTAGATGAAATCACATCTTGGCTCGTGCAAAGCCAGAAATAGATGTTTTCTGACGCGACGATATACAGGGCATGTTTCACAGAGTGCCCTCGCTGAAAGGCCTGGCCACTCAGCTAGCAAATTGATGGCACCTGAGGCGAGACCACCCCCACTCTAAACCACTGGCTGCAACCTTGTAACGAGAGGCTTCTTGTTGGCAACGGGTATCGTCATATCATCAGTTGTCTTGTGCAGCTCGGATTGTTTGACTGTCGTCTTGTTGGCCAGGAGTTGATGTTGATCCTGGGCCCAGTGAGGGGCATCTGGTGCCTGGAAGTTGCACATTGGAACTGGCCGCTTCTGTGGTGTCGTATTCCGTTGACATGGAAGCTGTGGGAAAGGTGCAGGGGTGTGCTCCGAAGATGGTACATGAGCAGCAAAGATGCAGGAAAAAGAAGGGATGTGCGATGGCGCTCGATTGTTTGTGCTTTTCTTGCGCATTGTCAACAGCTGGCTGCAACCTGTCTGGACAAAGGGTGAGGAGTCATGCAGCCGCCCGGACGGGTACAGAGCAGACAGCAGTGGCGGCAGGCAAGGCTCGCGGGATGGTAGGGCTGAGGACCATGATGGGGTTCGTATTGGTTGAAAGACGGGAGCCTCACAATTCTTCACCAATGGGAGACAGGCCCCCCACCTTTTTTCTCAGCAGACGCCTGTCTGCCACACCAGTACGGAGTACGTCTGGTCAAGTTCGCTGCCAATCAGGACTGGAGATACACAGTTTGCCACTGCTTTTCAGCTGTAACATCGCTGGTCTGATGAAGAAGAAGGCTGACGGCAAGCGGAGAACGGGGCCTTCTTAGGTTGACAGAGCATCATGATGCGCCTCCACTTGCTTCGCTCTTGGTAGGGGCCAAGTTCGGGCGTCGCTGCGGGCATGACAACATATTGCAACGCCGACTGGGTGAGCTGTTTCTTATTCGGTCTTGGGCTCGCTTGTTGGTGATGTTGTTCTGCTTCATAGTAACGTACTCTGTTGTTCGTCACCCAGCTGCCCTCAGGCAAAGTTGCGAATGAGCAGTGTTGGCCAAGGCCAACCCCCAATCAAAATCTCGCCAGTGGGCGCATCATAGTCATGGTGCAAATCCTCAAAAACCAAGACCGAATTGGTCGGCTGGCACACTTTTCCCAACAGACGTTGGTTGACATCCGAGTGACATGTTGCAATCGAAGGAAAATACAAACGAGCTGATACGAGTATGCGGGAGATGACTGCTTTGGAGCATCTTAGCGCCTTTGTCTTGGGTTGTCAACATACTGCGACACATGTTGCGGATACAGCGCAATACAGCTCCAGTCAATTCTTGTGTACGGAGTAGCCATTGCTCTGACCCTGTTGTGCGTAAGTACCTTCGATCGCGTCAAAAGAGGGCGTATCAAATCCGCCGTCTGCGTCATGACATGGTCTGGCAAATCACTAGGGCTGAATCAGAAGGCACGAGGTGGAAATATGTGTGGCTCCTTCTGCACTCCGGAGCCGACATTGTGTGAGCCAGCCGACAATCAGAATGTTATCGGGCAAGGCTGAACCGCTGCACAACTCAGGTCTTTCACGGGGTATTCCACAGGGACTGCACCAGACACTTGCTGGTCCTAGACCCTCGGGAACGGTGCTGTCGCAAAGCGGCCAATATTCGTCCCGATGGAGTTGACACGCTATCTATTGTGTCAAGCTCTCGTCAGCTCCACGGTCTCATGCTCAATTCGTGCCGAAGTAGAACCATTTAGTGCAAATAGTCTATTTATTGGCTTGACAATGATGCGTATGCCGTATTGCATGTCACGCATGGTGTGGGCATGAGTGGCTGTCATCAAGTCTCGTCTAGCGAGTGGTACCAAACACCTCCCAAGTGATAGGGCGTTGATGGGGCATTCCGCCTCGGATTCCTCCGACCATGGCTCACGACATCTGAAGAAGATTGCATGGGATTCAAGTTGTTATTGCAGCCCCCGTTGTTGCTGGCGCCGGCCACACCTTGGCTCGTGCTCGTTATTCCATCCCGCCAACTTCCAGAACCTCAGGAGGAAGGGCTTCGGGCCGCGAGTGATGACGTTTGGAGGATGCAGACCGCCAATAACACCATCAATATCAATATGGAAGGTGGTCGACTGTGCAATGACAAGCATTGCGATCATCGGGTTGCCCAGGGACCCTGAGCGAAGACAGCCTCATTTTGACCCCAATGGGTGCTGAAACAGCAAGCCCATGGCCACAGCAAACACAAGGCAGGCATTGTTCAGTCATTGTTCAGTCAAGACGGGCGGGCGGGTCTGTCCTTGGATGGCCTGTCCTCCGGGCATCCTAGTGTGGGTAGCGTGAAGTATTGGAGAATCGCACACCAAGATTGCATGAATTGGTGGGATATGAATATCCATACACATCAAACACGGCCATGGGCACCAACAATATCAATGTGGCCGTTGGTTGCTGCGCCTTTGGCGCGCCCGAGCAGACTTGTTTGTCTGATGACCGGCGCTGAGTTGCCTTGTCGGGGCTCTCTAGCCCCAAGCAGGCATTGATACAGCAATGGGCCGGAGGAAGGCCAGAGCATTGGGGACAATCCAACAGCGATTGTGTTGCCTGGCCCATCCACCTGGCTGCGGGTGGTGGTGGCTGGCCAGGGACTCTGCACTCTTCGCCCTGTTTAGCGTCCACATCCCGGGAACACTTCGACTGGGCGCGCGAAGCGTATGCACCGTGTATGCTCCTGTTTTCTCCCCCCCAAAGGTTAAGCGCCAGACTGGAGCCTGGCTTACCGAAGAGCGCCTCCCGCTGTACGCTTGCCTGGTCCTGCATGGCCCACGGCCCAGGGTTCAGCCAGCCAGACGCTGGAATGTTTCCCATAATCCCAGCATCTGCCAGCCCGCCCCAAAGCTCCGATACTGTTGGTACATGGCATGAATGTTTGGTCCCTCCCGGCAGGCAATGGTCATCAGTCATTATTCCCGCGGGGCTTTGCCGCTATCTTTGAGTGCCACATCTGGTACTCACCGAACGTAGCACCACATGTAGTATTAGTGTCGAAGGGCAAGATCATGACGGGGTTAATACACGAAGCTGTAAGCTTTTGACTCGAATGAGGTGGACTGGAGAGGGAGAGGAGGACTGTCGCCAAAACCACTTGCCCACTATTTTGAAGTTGTCATCTTTCACCATGCTTGGAAAATGTTGGGCGTTAGTCGTGTCAAAGTCATGGAGAAACAGGAAATCGATGTACCTTACTATCGGTCCACAACAACTGCAGCTGCTTGGTCTGTCAGAACGCAGGGCGGCTTGAAAATCATACCCATACTCCGCTGATGTCGACTGCGACGCGGAAGATGGACAAAATTCTACCACGAAGCACAATACACCCTGGGTAGTCCCAGCTTCAGCCCTGACATTCTGATCAGTTGGACACCTATCCGGCCCAGGAACCGCCGTAGCGACCTGTGCAGTGTCCACCAATTACCTACCTAGGTAGGTAGTAAATACCCCATCAGCCCCCTCCACGCATGGCATTCACATGAGCGTCACAGAATCTAAACTGGCCTTGATGCATGAGCCCAGGACCACAGGAGAAGTAAAGGAAAGTCTCCAAGTGCGGCCGTATTAGCCAGTGACGCATAGAATGTTTCGTGCGACGTGTGTAAAGCCAAGCTGGACCAGCTATTTATGCCATCTACTCCATCAGAATCGTCCAAGAGATGCGTGTGCAAATATGCTTTAGATATGTACAAACAGTACTATCTAATACAGTCAGCATAGTATCGATGGTAGATATGCAATAGATTCTAATGATTCTGTAGTGACCTTCAAACAAACTGATATATACAAGTACCGATCACGCACACTCTCTCACCCTCTCACACACCCTCTTCGGCTCTTAGGCATGGAAGTTTTGCTGCACATATGCACCGTCGTGCTGGCAAGAACGCAACGCACTCACCCCCTCTCAAGATGTGCTTTCTTTCCTTGCTCTTTAGAGTCAGCCAATGGCTCAGTCGGCCATCTCTCGCGCAGCAAGTCGAGTCACTCCTTCGGTCTCCGATGTGCTTGTTGCCATTACCTGTAGCCTCATGGACGATGCATTTGCCAAAAGCTCGCGCTTTGATGAGGTTGATTGCAGGTACACCGAGCTGATGCTCTTTACCACATCGTTGGCCACGCCGTCCAGACCCCAGAGCAAATGCTCAGCACCATCGGCATAGAGTTGCTGTTACAACAGTTGCTGGGCAAGGTCAGGTAACACTGGTGACCGGGCATCAACAGCCGGTGCAGATGATGGCAGCTCAGAACAGCAAGTCGAGTGACACAGACCAACTGGCAACTCAAAGTCAGGAGGCATCATCAACAGTCCACAAATCAGGGGATACTTTTCTAGCACAGTGCAGGCAGGACCAAACCAAGTGTCCATTGGGAACTCGGGGCGACTGAGAGCAACGGGCCACCGTTAAACGGCCGGATCGTGGGCAGGACTTGCGCTTGCATGGCACTGGGGATGGGATTTGAGAGCTTGACAGGGGTGCAAAAGGTGGATTGGCAAAATTATGGCCCCCCAGCCTTCACAAACCAGGCTGAGCAAGGCAAGGTAGGTACTTGGGCTACGTACCTACCTACCCATTGTAGAAACGGAGTACGGGGCACGGAGTACCTTGGTATGTACTCCCTGGCGCACTGCTTGGTTGCCCACCTGCCTCGCACCTGCCCTGGCGGTCGCCCACTTTCCATTGCACACACCCGCCCCCCTCGCTACTAAGACCACCCCTCTCTAAGCATGGTCTTGGCACGCCCCATCCACGCGGTCGTCACTCCAGAGGCAACAAAAACGAGCCACAGCCCTCAACTACCAGCCTTGGAAACCTTATTGTCCCTTCTCAGTTCAATCATTATTATACCCGCACCATCTCCTTCCTTGCTTAGGCTTGCGTCCTCTTCTTGAACCACTCACTCACCAGTTTTTTTTGGTCGTGCAGTTCATACCAGTTTGCTGTCTATTTCCCTGTCCATACCTTTCTGTACTTTTTTCTTTTTTTCTTTGGCCCTCTGTCCATTATCACATTTCCCTGGCCCAACTGCCATCGATGATCCCGCTTAGTTGGTCCGGTCTGCCACTGGTACAACAGCCCTTGTCGTGCATTTGAGCCAAACAGATACCCCATTGCCATTGCCACCCAGAAGCCTCGTCCTCGACCCGAGTCATTACTTGACCATCGACTCTTGAACCACGCGACTCACGTAAACGACCCCCGGCGGGCATTTCCACTCAATGATAGTGTTTGCCTTCTGCCTTTGTCCTTCACAGCCCATTCGTCCGCCTAGTACGGCCTTCAGCCAGCCTCTTGGCTGTAACCTTGCCGACTTACGGTCTTCCTCTGCCGCGTAACGGAGTAGAGGCAATACAAACACAGTTGGAGACTTTATAAACCACAATGGCTTTTCCACCACAGTATCGGGAGCCTCCTCCCAGCTTACCACGCCTCTTGTCGTCGGGCCCTGGACGTTATAACATCCACCACGACATGCGATTCTCCGGAAGTCCTGCAATCTCCATACCTGGACTCGACACCAAAGACGACGTCCCTCCTCCTCTACCCCCTCCGCGCCATCTTCCGTTTTTAGACGGCTCTACGGTTCATGCCGAAGAATCCAGGACAGACTCACGGGGCTACGCTCAATCTAGCTCGTCGATGCATAGCGGGTACGGCAGCATGTATGCTGGCTCATCAACGGAAGAAAGGCCAAATTATAAAAGAAGAGACACCGGGAGCAGCACCAACGGTGACGAGGGCTATGCAAGCTACACTTCAGCCGAAAGGTTTGTAGCCGCACAATCGTCCTGCGCACGACCTAGGCCAAGGACAGTAATGCAATGGAATCTCTGATGCTAACCTCCACACCAGTTCCCGGGATTCTCGACCGACTGAGTTTTTGCACCACAGCAAGTTTCACTTCCAAACTGCGGCAGATATACATGGTGATAGCATGAAGAAGAAGTTGGACCCTATCCGCACCTTCGATAGGTCACCGCGACCAATGGCATCGTCAGCTTTGGGCGAGCAAGTCCGACGGCACCCTGATCCTCGAGCCCCAATATTAAGCATACCTGTTCAACTCCCCATTCACACCAGATCGCTCCACGATTCCCCCGCTGGCTTGTCAGAAACCCCCATTTTCTCCGCCGTTTCTCCCCGATCTGCCCCTTTTCGATACTCCCCTGGAGAGTACCGTATGCCTAAGGACGGTCTGGACTGTGACCGTTCCCCCAGAGGACGCACATGGCGAAACAATAGCGACGATGCCTCATCCACCCATGGCAGCTGCGAATTTCCTGGTGCAGAAGATATGGAACTTGACGAGGCGACATCACCCAGGAGGCTTCACCCTGACGAGGCTCATGCGTCAGCCGGCCACAAGCGAAGAGCAGCAAGTCCTCCTGCGGGAGATCATCCCCTCACCCACACAGGTTCAAGTGACTCCCGTCGTCGAGATGTAGGCCCCCGAGGGTCCCCAACGCCTAGGCTCATTGTCATGCCGCAGACTTCGTCATTTTCTACCATGTCATCTGCTGCCGTTTCTCGCTCCAATTCTTACATTTCCACCATGTCTGTACCTCCATCAAGCGCCACAACAGCAACATCGTTCAGCCGCCGGTCGCCTGGTGCTACCTCACCCGGTGGCATCTCCCCAATTTCTTGCACCTCGCCATACACAACGCCTGCCTCCCTGACCCATAGTCCCCGAAACTCCATCTCTGCTAGAGCAAACACACACGGGCGCACTATATCTGGGGCCAGTCCGAGAAAGCTGGCAGACATCCAAAAACCTACAGGATCCAAGGTTCAGCGAGTGTACATGTGCGAATGTTGCCCGAAAAAGCCCAAGAAGTTTGAGACGGCTGAAGAGCTTAGGTATGTACCCTGTGGCCCACTTTCGACCCTGGGTCAATTCGACCAACCAATTCCCCCCCCCCCCCCCCCCCCGTCTCTCATTTCATTCGTCTTCCCTGTGCTGACATAATTCTTCAAGTGCTCATGAAGCGGAGAAGCAGTACGAATGTTCATTTTGTGGCAATCGATTCAAAAACAAGAATGAAGCTGAGCGACACCAGAACTCCCTCCATGTTCGCCGTCACTCATGGTCATGCTCCGCCCTATCTGGCTATGATCGGGTTTTCCATGATTCAACAAGCCATCCCGGAGAGGCAGATACTTGCGGCTATTGTGGTGACGAATTTCCTCGCTCAGGAAGAGGCCCTGGCAATGGATCATTGACTGGGGGGTCCGTGCCAAAACATGCCACAGAGCAAGACTGGGATGATCGAATTCGACACCTCCAAGAGGTTCACAAATTCCGAGAGTGTAACTCGTCCAAGAAGTTTTATCGAGCAGATCACTTTCGGCAACATCTGAAGCACAGTCATGCTGGGACCAGCGGCAAATGGACAAATATGCTTGAAAATGCATGCATGATGGACGAGGATCCCACACCGCGTTGAACACGAAATTTACTCGGCATGTGTGCGTACGATCATCATGGGCCGCCATTTCCACAGCAAAACTCAAAAGCGCTGAGAACGGGAACATATTGGGCATTGTACCAAACGCTTCACATGACAGAGCACGACGTCACGAAATTTGATTTTGTACTAGCTATTTTGGAGTTCTGGTAGGATATTGGATTACAAGGATGACACGCGGATCCTGAAGGGGAAAAGGTTGCACGATCCAAAAAAAAAAAAACAATAGGAAATCTTGAGCCTTTTGTCCGTTGGAAGGTTCAAAGCAAGCCGAAATTTGTCCTATGCAATCGACATGATTGCCGATCTCAATATGTCAAGATAGTCGAGTCGAATGTCGGCTCCACCGACAATGTCCCTCAATGAAAGATCTGATTGGGGTTGTGATACTTCGCATCATTGCTTCGGATATCCCCGTTTTTTTTCATGTTCAGCCCAGCCAGGTGGCTTCACTAGGTTGACAATGCCAGCACAAACTGGGGCTTGCATTTGGTGGCAACAAGACAGACTTTTTGCTTGAGTCTCGTCGGCATTTCCTCCGTCAACATCCCGGTTGTTGCACGCAGCCGCACTGCGCGTGTGGCTTGTTGTTCGGGTGGGATGACGCCGCTGATCCTTGTTTCGCATGGCGTTGGGCCAACCAGTGTTGCTGACGCGCCTTAGGGTGGAACAAGGCCAACGAGATCGTGTCAGCCAGGAACTTGCTACTGGTGGCATTGGTTGGGTTCTTGTTTTTCCTTTGTCACCTTATATCCAAGCGTGCGGAAGTGGACGGTCCATATTAGGGGGGGGGGATGCCCTGGAGCCTTCATGCCCATTTCGTCTATTGGCTAGTAATTCTGCCCAACACACTATCTTGGTATTATTTACAGATGGGAAGCGATCTGCCAGTAGGTAGGTTGGTTCGAGCTTGGTATTCTTTTTATCACCTGCCGGGGATAAAAGCATAAAAGCCACATGGTCCTGAGTAGGCGCTACAGGGCAGGCCTGAGGAGGAGGGGGAGGGGGCTTTGAGTCGGTGGCGGGTGCAAGAATCTCGCAGACGCATACAGCGCATTTCCAATCACTCAAAATTCACGGGAATTTACAGGAATATGATACAATCTCGACTGACTGCGTATATGTTGCCTATGACTTTCGCCCCTTTCTGCACATCACTTGCTATATACTCCGTCGCTCAAGATTGTGAGGGGGCATTGATCATAGTGACAAGTCGCCTGGCCCAATTCAAGTTCAGCCACGGCGCATGATGTGCCGGACCAGGAAGCAGCCATCTTGCAACCTTGGAGGCTACACATAACGGCAAAAGCTTCAGAGGGGGCTTGCATCAGAACTGGGGGAAGGCCGTACAAGCACAATCGATAGTCCGTGTTAGATCCCGATGTTTTCAGCGGACACTCGTAGGTGGACCCTTGGGAAAGCTGCAGCTCCTATGGGCTGGAACAGGTAATTCGTGTGGGGCTGAGCACGCCGAACCATACTGTATGATGGCGAAATCTCATGGAGTACCTAGGTGGTTGTTTCCAGGGCATACAACATGGTCACTGGGGCGTATTTGTCACCCGTGGAAGCGATTGTTCACAGAAGGCGTCGCTTTAGCACCAGGTGTCTGCGGTGAGCGTATGCGCGGGACCACATAGGCGGCTTTCTTGAGAGGGGGGGGATGGTCAAAGAGCATGTAAATCATCACGGAGCACATGGTCGTCGCTGGGGTCAATGTTCAGCTGAGTTGAGGGCTGGCAAAATGGGGACGTTAGCGTGGCGCTGGGCTGCTTTCCTGCTCGCAAAACCTTGGACCGGGGCCAGGTTGGAGTTGGGGAGTTGGCTAGGTGGTGGTGTCAAGCGCATTTAGCGCCTTGATGGAGGCGGATAGGAAGCGACATGTGGCAGGCCAAGGGCCCATGAGATTCCGTGAAGGAGAGACGCAGACATTGGACGAAGCTTCCATGAGCCTTGCATTTATGAGATGGATGGCTTGATCTTGTGGGTGTGAGAGATGTCGTCACGTGGGGTCTCGGGACCCTCGATGAAACTGCCCATAAGGCTGGGGAAGGGGGGACAGGGACCGAGCAGCAGGCGTGGCGGTTGGGTGACGACATGTGGCGGTGCACTGAATCCTCTGAATGGGAAACCGATGTGTGTGGCGGTGCTGTCTGGAAATCATTGGTCACGGCCGAGGTTTGCTGGACTGTGTGGGCAAGGTCAACCCATCACTCAACAACCACAACGGCTTCCAGACGACGGGCGCCAATTGCCTCACACCTGCTTGTTCTAGAAACGGGAAACCCCTTGTTCATTCCTTGTGTTGTATGCACCCAAAAAGACAAACGACTGCATTCTGTTGGACTGACGACGGTTAGGAAGGAAGGGTGATGTCGAGAGGACAAGGAAAACCCCACAATCGTATATGAAATTTTTAACCAGGATATATTCGAGCGGGACATTGTATCCATGATTTGTATCACAACCTGGCGGGCATTGTCTTTCACACCTCAAATCTTGCACCAACGGAAGAAGCGCATCACTGTATAGACTCCTCGACCACGGTTCCTCCAGCGTTTCGACAGCCCGCAGACACTACTGACGAGCTGGATTTTCAAGACGACAGTGAGCCCCTCAGCCAGTGGGACACTTTCGGCCATCAGCTTGACGACCAAGAATTAAACAAACTGAAAAATAGCATTGCCGAAATGGCTCTCAGTCGGATAGAGGGCCCAGACAACCTCTACGTGGGCGGGTACGTACCATTCTTGGGCACAGTCATCATTCACTGCCCCTTGCTTACCTTCATATCAGAATATGGGCCCTTCGCCGCTCGGATACCCTCATGGAAAAGAGAATAAGCCACGTCTTATCAGTTGTAGGCTTCAGTCCCGATAGCCTGAAGAATTTTAAAGACGAGCCCTGGTCCGAGTACGGCAAGCAGTTTCGTCACCTTCTCATTGACATTGACGACGTAGATGAGTCGAATTTGCTCGTGGAACTACCCAAGGCGGTTAGGTTTATTGATGAGGGGTTGAGGGGTAAGAAGGGGAGCCTGTTTCCGAGCACGACTGGGAGCCAGGATGACGCAATGCGTGATGCAAGCGGGGATAGTGGCATCATGAAGGAAGGCCTGGAGAGACTGAGGTTGTCCGGTACAGATACCACGGTTACAGCTACTGGTACAGCGTCACAGGGCGGTGGCGGCGGCGTCTTTGTGCACTGCGCTGCGGGAAAGTCTCGCTCAGTATCGATTGTGATGGCGTACCTGCTCTGGCGGTATCCAGCCCGGTTTGACCCCAACATTGTGCCTGCCTCAGCATACACTAATGGCAACAAGGACTCGGGGGCTTCTACCGCGCACCCTCTGGACAGAAAGCTCGGTGAAGACAGACCGCGCAAGGAAACTGCGCATGGAGCCGTCGAGCTGGCGCTGGGGCTAATCCGAAAAACAAGACCAATGGCAGAGCCCAACGATGGCTTCATGCAGCAGCTGGCCCTCTGGTGGGAGATGGGCTGTCCTGACAATGTGGAGATGCATCCTCTGTATCAGCGCTGGGCATATAAGCGTGAAGTCGAGGAACATGTGGCCGTTGGTCAAGCTCCCAGTCGGCTACGATTTGAGGACGAAGAGCCCTCTGCGGCAGTCGCTCGAGCAGCCGGGGACACAGACACAGAGCTCACACTGAGGTGCAAAAAGTGCAGAAGGACACTTGCTACAGCACCCTTCATCAACCAACACGTCGCCTCGACTTCATCAAGCACGTTTGACCCACGACAGCCATGTCCTCACTACTTTGTTGAGCCGCTGAGCTGGATGCGCAGCGAGCTTGAAAAGGGCGAGCTCAACGGTAGGCTGAGCTGCCCGAATGAACGGTGCGGCGCTGCCGTCGGGCGCTACGACTGGAAAGGCATACGGTGTGCCTGCGGCGGATGGGTCATCCCAGGACTATCGCTCCAAAGAGCGAGGGTAGACGAAGAGGTGAGAAGGAAAGCCGCGGCCGGCAAGGGTCCAGGGATGAGCGAGATTGCAAAGAATATGGGCATTCGGATGCCTCCCGGTGCAGGGAGGGGAGGAAATCTGTAACAGGGAAAGACAAAAAGTAAATAACCAAAAATTGGCAGCAAGGGACTTGGCCGTAGCTGATGACATTGTGGCGCAGTCTGGGGACCCAAGACAACAGGAATAGAAGGTGCTATACGACGGGCGTGTTCGGCTGGTACCGGTTGCGTCATGAACCTCCCGAGCAAGGCCTTGTTACTACTTGCCATTTGCCAGGAAAGCACCGAAAGGCAAATCGCAAACGGGCGCAAGGTTATGAACCAGCAGGGGGCTGGGAATGTCACTGGGCTCCGCATCTGCGTTACCACATTTCGCCTATTGTGTCCAATAGTTGCATGGTTGTCCAATCTGATGCTGCCTCTTCATCTGGCAAACATTGAGCTTGGAGCTGCATGTTTGCTGGCTCCAGGAGGAACCTTTGGCCGAAATGCTGTGGTCCCTATCCCAACTTATTCGGGTGCCGTTTTTGGTGTCCGGGGGTCCTGACAAGCTACCATGCCCCATGAGGCTTATGTTGCGGCACCATGATGCGTATCGAGCCCCCAAAGGTGGAATTGGTGAACCAAGATTCCAGCATTCAGCACAACCCGGTCCTTGGGCAAGGCAGCAGCGCTCATGGCAAGATGGACCAGGGTTCTCCACCCACCATCCATCTATCCTGATGAGGCTATCTTCAATCTCCAAGCCCACCAAGTGGGAAAGGATGGGGGGACCAAATATGCCGGCGACCGTGTCATGTTGGAGGCGCGCAGCGAGTTGAAGTGTTGCATCGGAGCCGCTTTGCGCACCAAGCACTGCACTGTACGTACGCATGTAGGTTGCATGCACAGTTGTTTCGTCTGCAATTACCCACGCCAAGAGGAATGCTCAGAATCGAACTGGCCAGGGCCCGAAATGACGGCGGAGCGCCGAGTTTGATTCCGAGCCCGTTTCGTCACGTTGGGGGCGTAAGCACTGGCACCTTGGCGTGCATGCCTGATGCTCTGGCCATCAGCCCTACAATCCAGCAAACCAAGATGCGGATGATCAGAGGATCAGAGGTTTTCTGCAAAACCATGCCATCGGAGAGCTTGTCGGGACCCGACCCGGCCCAAGACGGAAGTATAAACACAGTTCCGTGGCCAAGAAATTCGGCTTCGGCCCCGATTGCCCCGATTGCCCCACTTGCAATGCTTCCCCGATCGGCGACAGCAATGTGCAGCAATGTCGAGCTCACAATTACAGTTCTTTTATCCTCTGCAGGTGTCGAGGCTTCCCACGAGGTCAACTGGCTGTATGTATACAGAGACATCCCGGCCGCCCAAGTTTGTACCGTTGTTCAAATTGCCCAGAACAGTGTCGCTCAACGAGGAGCCGAGTCTGGGGAGTTCTCCGTACGCGCCACGTCGTACTAGGCAACAAGACATTTGTAGCTCAGCCTGCAAAACGACACGCAATTCTCTACGGGCCGTCCTTGGAGTTGGAGATGAGACACCTTGTCAGGTCGGCGAGCTCCATAAAACCTGTCAAGCCATTGGGAACTTGCCCTCCCCCCTCTTCCGGCCTGGATTACATGTGCGACTTGTCCACGACTTGTCCATGGTTGCCAACTTCTGCTCCCTCCACCACCCCCGAGGCATCCACCTAAACTCCTCTTCCTGAGGCAGCGGTAGCGCAATAGGGCCATGACCGGGGATCGTCCGGGAAGATGCTTTGAATTTACCCGCCAAAAACTGGCGCTATCCCCAATACCGTATTTGAATGACAACCATCTAGAACAATTCCATGGGCTTATTGGTTTTCTCGCCAAACTACCAAGTAGGGGTAGTTCCCGCAGACCCTGGTCTTTCCACCAGGGTCGCTTCGCTGGGCTTTAAAATCTCACCGCATATTTGGTCAAGGACGGGGTCTGCGCGGGCGCACCGGGATACACGCGATTCCAGATGATACCCCTCGCAAACACATTCTCATTTCCATCAACGTTGGTCGTGTCGTGACGGGGAGCACCTTCAGCCCCAGGCCAGAACAGTCTCATCTCAGCTCAGGGTGTCTGACAAAGCCCTGCGTTTGCTATTTTCGCGCATCCTGATAAGCGCGAGGACTGTTTCACGAGATACACAGCTGTAAGCAATGTCCACCTATGCACTGCTGTACCCTTACCCTCGGGACGAGCAAGCCGGAGAGCACAAAGCAGCGACGGGCTCGACATGCCCCACTCGAGACCAGGCAAAGCATAAGCATACAATGGCCATGTCGGTGTTTTTAGGATGGGCAATGCTCCAACGAGACTCGCTGCTGCAAGGTATTGAAGCCGGGATCAAGTGCCAAGTGCCCCCCCCTCCCCCCCAAATGGCTTGGACGGATGGATTCGGCTTCGGGCTACAGCCCTCTTCCATCAAGTCCACAACAAGAATAGCTTCTGTTGTAATGCCGGTCAGTTTCCGTGGCCGCCGTGGCCTTTTTCTTCCCAAACTGCATGATGCCATCATGAGAGGTACTTGAGGCCAAAGTACCATACAGACCAACTTCAAATAAGCACACGCCCCTCCATGAGGGTCTTGGCGCGAGGGTCGACAAGGGGGCTAATACCCTCGGCATAAAGTCCAGATGCGGCAGCTAGTGCTTTCTGAGATGTTTTGCAAATCTGACCACAGCTCAGCGGAGGTACCTGGCTGGTGTTTGACGAGAGAGCACTGAGAAGAAGCAACGGCCTCCTCCAGCGGAACGCTATCGATATGGCGTAGGTATGTGTGCCGCGCGACATCTGATGGATGCTCGGGCACGCCCGGGGAAAGGATACGGATGATGGAACTTCTGCAACTGTCAAGGCGCAGTATCCCTGGGTGCTGTTGCATATGTGGCTCAGTAGCCAGGTTCATGGCAGAATGAAGCTTTGCACATGGACAATCTATGCGTAGAGGCACGCAGGTCAACAACATGCACCATCTTGGTCGGTGCCGACTTGCACCGAATTGAACCGGCAAGCCTCTGAACCTCTGACACGCGGCTTTCCTTTCCTTGCCGGATTTCCTCTTAGCGCACGCCTAAATGCACGATATGGGCGTGGGCCAAGCTTCGCGCCGTGCGTGTGTAATTGCGTTTGCAGGGTTGGAAATCCTACTTGGGGGTGGCTTGCCAGAGCTGAATACATCTCGTCTCCTTGACACTTGTCGGCAATCTCATCAAATGAATGTCCTTGCAATGTTGGGCTGTCAAGCCTCGAGGGTGCTGCATCAATATCAAACAATACCCTTGCCTCGCCGTGGGAGAATCCCCGTGGTCGCAGTAAGCAGCGGCATGAGAGCGCGGCACAACATCAAGGACAAGACCGGCTTCTTTGGACATGCCCGGGTTTAACACACAAGGGTCTGACAGATCCTGTGGCGAGTTGATGCCGTTGGTTGATGGGCTGATGAGGCTGCTTCAGCAGGAACTTTTGCCATGCCCCTGTGCAACAAGGCTTGCTACGTTATCTCCCGATGCTGTGTCGACTTTGCAGGCCCGACAGGCAAGCCATGCTCCATGCATATTGGCACGAGCTTGACCAGATGACGGGCAATCTCAATGTGGCGCCACACGGGTCGGCGGCGATTGGGTCTTGTCAGTACCATATCATCGGCCCATTCTGAAACAGGCCCCTTGGCCGGGGAACACTGTGAATACCAATTCGACAAATTGACGGTTGGATAACCAGCGGCATCTCAGATGTCTGTAAAGGCGTTGTTTGCCACGCTTGTCATGCATTTTCAGGCATAATGGTTTCGGCATGCTGTTGCTGTGTGCGCAAGTTTAGCCTATTACAAGTCTCGTCGGGACCTGTGCCATGTTGATAAAGAGGTAAATCCATCTTGGAGTTAAAGGTATCATTTAAAGCATCACGTGGTTTCATATGGAACAGCTAAAGTGCAACTATGCCCACTGCACCCATGAGTGATGAAGAGTTGCAAGAATTTCCTCCAAAGTGAGAGATAACAAATCCACACGGCAGCTAACTGTGCTTGCCTTTTCCTCGCCTTCTGCCCAAGCCCGCCATCCCTCGCCATCATCAAGTCGTGAAAAGTCCATCACGCTCACCCGCTGAAAAGTGCCGGCTCAACCTTGTCAATATGAAGCAGCTTCGGTGCCATTTGCCCTCACGTGACCTCATTCTGCAATGAGTTTATTACTGCCAGCCATGGGAAACAGTCTGGTTACATTGGCGAAACGCCACGAGGTGCATTGAACCCTGTTATAAGTCACATATATTGACTGCGGCCATAAATAGCCAGGTATCTATATTTGCCACTCCGCTCTGTCCTTGCACAGTCCCAAGACCTTGTCCGTCTGGCAGCAGTTTTCAGTTTCCAAATATGCACAACGGGGTTCCAATCAACCGTCTATTTCAATGTGATGGAAATCAGGGCAATGCCTCGCCCGATTCGTAACCCGTAAAAGAATGTCCAGACCCCAGGCGCCAAACAGATACATGTGCCGTTTCTCCCAAACTACGGGCTTTTCTTTCCCTCGCGTGGTTTTAAAGAGCTCAAGAGTCTAGATTCTACGCATTGCTATTTTTCTCTCTCTCTTTTACAGATGGATGTGATGTTTTCGCAAATGTTTATTCGAAACTGGAAATATCGAAGAGTGTGCGATTTGCTGGAATTATGAAACAACAACGGGCGCATTCGGCTGGATTCTAAGCATTTTGAATCAGGTATTCTAGAGCACGTCATGGTGGCTTCAAGGTCCAGACCACGTCTGAGCCATGGCCAAAGCCCATCTGCAAATGTGTGGTGATGGCGAGTTATCAATGTCAAAGTACCTCATAACCTTTCGCATCTCCACCATGTTAAGTTGCCCGTTGCGTCAAGATGTCACGAAACCCAAGGACGGCAGGCTTGGGCAGAAGGCGAGGAAAGGCAGGCAGATCCATTCAGGTTGAAACAAATTGCCTCTTACCCGGCAATCACACTGATATCTTGCCAATTTCCCCATCTACAAAACAACTGAAAGTAGCGCATGTAGCCGCGCAAGTTGGTGCCGGGTTGAAACATTACTGCACCCTCACCCATTTTACGTTCTACAGACGCAATAGCCAACGCCCTAGTGTTTCGGGCTTGGATGAATAAATCAAAGCCCGACTGTAGACATGGCGCACTGAAAAGGTCATGTTCTTAGCCCCCAGGATATTTCATATTCTGCAACATCTTTGCACTTGGGTCTATAATTCACTTACAACGGCTTTGGCCACCCTGGCAACTGTTCCATGTTACAAATGGACTTGGTGTTTCGTGTGGATGGAGTAAAAACCAAACAGAGTGCCTTCATGGAACGGCTTCAACTAGCCTTTTATGACCATGATTCCGACTCTTCCTCTATATATGTTGTTCGGGGGCTGGCATCTCCATACTAAGCGGGTTGTTCTACCAAAGTCCATCAGCTGGGAAACCGCTTTGAGGCATGAGCTGTCATAAAGGATAATACCTACATTGCCCGAGTCTCCACGCGCTGGAAACAGGACTTGTCAAGAATTGTATAGTGTAAAGAGTGATAATGGCGAGGATCCGCTCGAGTACTAGCATCAAAGGCAGCTTAAGTGTTCTCAACTGTCTTGCCTGACGTCGGAATTTCTCGCCATACATGACATCACTAGCCGTAGAGAAACGTCTGACGGTGATGACTATTGGGCCTTTTCTTAACGCTTGATTAGATATGCCGGGTGTTATGTTCATGGCTGCGAGTAGGCATCAATCCGAGTCTCAAACATGATTTTGACTGTTCTCTCAAGATAAGCCCGCAACACTTGTTTATCGTCTCCGGCAGAACACGGGATGAGTTCTGCCAAGTTCAGATATGCTCTGCTGTAACCCAATTCCCACATCTGTCATCAGTTAGCAATGGTACTGAATTCCTTGGCTTCAATATCGCCATGCCCATCACTTGATATGGCTCAGGGAAGAGCGTAGTCTATCAATTCGATAGGATATGAGTTGGAACGGCTGCCTCGTAGACGAGCAGCCGACGAAATGAGATTTGAAATAAGGCCGTCGAAGCTCTTGTTTGCATCATTGTAGCAAATTGCGCTTCCTTTACGCCATGCCGTGCCGTACCAGAGCGTGTAGGCTATTTTACCGCATGTGACCTCTACCCGTCCACGGAATAGCCAACAATCTCGACCCCCAACTGCATCTGTTCTTGGCTGTGCAAGTATTCGACATATGGCTCAAGCGAGTCCCGGAACACGACGAAGCGCAACGAGGCCGTTTACCACCAGATACGTGGACAATATTCATCGACGCCTGGATCCTCATCATGTTTACCAACTGTGGCTAACATGAAGCGACGTCTACTTTGTTGTTGCTTTTGGTAGACTGAATGGTATTGCCCAAGTATTTTGTTGCGGCTCTGCAGTCTGTACTTCTTACTCTGCCGGAACCCATGCAGATGCCACATGTCAGAAGATGGTGCAAGAAGGCCGTGGCCGAGCTTGATGCAAACTCAAGTTGAACAGTTGCCGGCTTAGCAATCACACAGCTTCGTACTATGCTACATGATGATTATGATGCTGCACGACAACATGCTAATGTCTGTTAGGTAACCAGATGCAAAGAAGCTAAATATATGGTGCTCAAGATTTGGCACGATTGCAACGCAGCGAAGAGGGATATATATTGGGGGTTTGCGCCATCCCGTATGCTCATGACAATGTACGGCGCCAGAGGAACTATTGCCAAGGCTCAAAAGAGCTGAGTGGTCAAGACGTTGCGGTTCTTGACAAGACATGGCTGCCCAAAGCTGGATCGCACCAGGCTGCAGAGGCAGAGTCCATTCGTTCTGGCAAGACAGTTGCAGCCTGCTGATTTGGCGTCACATGTCGAGGCCGAGAAATGCCTCGGGTCAATTGAAACCGGTTGTCGTCAAGGACGCCAGTATCCGTACATTTCGTGCAAGTGCCATTTTGGCCAGTAGGAAACCTGCCCATTCTATTTAGTGGGCGGTCCCGACGGTACAGATGGAAAGTATCCAGGCTGGGCAACACGCTCTCGGTCTCTTTTTGCTGCCTCGGTCTGCCGTCTCCGTTGAAGACGTTGTTGGTAAAACGCGCTGCAATCGTTAGCGACATACGTGGTCACTAATCGCTGGGGCTGGTCGAACCTCTTGAGTTCAAAGACGCGCGGCTCCTCATCTGGCGCGCTAGACTGCTGGTCCTTGAGCGTTTGGCAAGTTAGCATATGGGGTGAGGCACTCCCTTCTCTGAGTAATGTGGCTCGTACCTTGCTGGCGTCATGGGGCTTGTCGTCGTTTACATTCTCATTTTTATCACTGTTCTTGTCCTTTTCCTTGTCCTTTTCCTTGTCCTTGTCATCTTTCTTGTCTTGATCCTTGGACTCTTTGTCCTTCTTCTTGCGCTGGCGTTCCTCGTATTCCTTCTTGAGCTTTTCCGTCTCTTCAGCTAGCGCTTTCTCGCGCTTGGCCTTCAAGGCCTCCTCATCAATCTTGGGTGTGCAGAAGTAGGTGTCTTTTAGATGCGCAGGGCAGACATAGAAGAAATCCTCGGCGGACATCAGCTTCAGACGTTTTCGTTGCCCAGGCCGCACACGGGGTGAACTCTACCTTTTTGTCCGGCGTTATTAGAACCGATGTGCTGGGCTTGTAGCAAATGTCACAGGCTTTGGAGGCGCTTTCGGCCACCTTCCGATGTGTGTAAATATTGGGAAACGGGGCTGACATGGCTCCTCGCACGAGTTATTTTGCCGTTGGGCCAGATTCTGCTCTTGCAAGACAAGACACCAGTGACTGGATGGTGTATTCATCCGTGTCGGCTCACAGCAGCTGGACGAAGCTCGACCCCTCCGTGGGGCAAGGGCAAGGGGCAAGACAACTGGACGTGGTCGCTGGAGCTCAACGCAGCATCTGGACATACCACTCGACATGTGCAGTCTTATGTAATCAACCGCCATATGTCGCGTCGACGTCAGGAGCTTCAAGTCGACCGCGCGCTGGACATGGCGGTGGTCGACGTCGTTTTGATGCAAACCACACAGTCAATTACTTGCTAAATCGTACTTGCATCCGCTTATTCAAGTCAATATTGGCAGGCACGGGACCACTCAGCATGTCTACACACCTCGACGCCCAGAAGCTTGCCCTGATATTCCAGTCAAGGCCCGACATTATTGAGGGCATCAACAGAGCTGCCGGTGAGCATCAAATCTCTGTATTCAGACCTTGAGTGTGCAACTAACATGGAAATCATGGTGCCAGATTCTCCGGGGCGCATTGCCCTTTTCAACGAAATCGCAAGCCATGTCTACGACCGACTACACAACACGGGCGAACCAGCATTAAAAAGGCGAAAGGTGGACGCTACTGCGGATGCCGACGGAAAAAAGCAGACTTTAGGAAATGCTGCTGATGAACCAGTGTTACTTTACGTCAAGGAGATATCCGTTTCGGTTCCGCAAAGAAAGAAGCTCGAGATTTGCCTCACGCAGAACTTCATATATGCCCGAGCTCCTGGCACTACAGCCCCCATTGCGGGCGTAACATATGCCTGGAAGGACATCGGTGCGTGTTATGAGAGCGTCACAGCTCGCCGGCCGAATCTGAATCGGGCTTCAAGAGACCAACTAACCGTTTGTAGACTACCTCTTTTACTTGCCGGTGCCGGAAAAGGCCCAAGTACAGCACAACTACATTCTCTTTCCCCGAGGAACATATCTTCCATCAAGGGCGAATCCGCCCACCGCCGAGCCTTTAGTCTTTACTGTCCCTGCCACGCCACCGAAGGAGGGCACCATTGGTGGCTCCGAAGTGTCTTCTGCCGCTTCCGTAGCGGACACGTACAAGTCGCTTTTCCACTGGGCGTTCCCCCGGCGTCTGCGGGCCGCTGGAAACGCTGTTGATATCGTATCGGCCGATCCAAAAAAGTTTCGCAGCCTTGTTCGACAGCCCCATCGGCCCAACGAGCCAGCCGTGCACGTGAGTGGTTTCAGGGGCTCAAAGGATGGATATCTTTTCTTCCTCGAGACGGGAATTCTGTGGGGGTTCAAAAAGCCTCTCATCTTCATTCCGCTCAATCGTATTGCTGCCATTAGCTACACGAGCATTCTGCAAATCACTTTCAACATGGTTGTGGAAACCTTCTCCGAAGAAGGCGAACCAAACGAGGAATTTGAGTTTGGGATGCTGGACCAGCAAAACTACGCGGGAATCGATGACTTTGTGAAGCGCAACCGGCTTCAAGATGGAAGCATGGCCGAGCAAAGGAAAGCCAAGCTTCAACTTGCCGAAAACAGAGCGGGCAAGAAGGGCGGCGGCGAGGCCCAAGGTGACCATGCTGACGGCGGTACCGAGCTCGAGAAAGCTCAGCTCGAGGCCGAACAGCAGCTACAAGATGACGAAGACGAGGATGAGGAGGACTACGACCCTGGTAGTGAAGGTGATAGTGAGGGGTCTGGAGAATCCAGTGAAGAGGAAGGAGACTATGATGAAAATGGCGAAGGAGAAGGTGAAGAAGAAGAGGAGGAGGAAGAAGAAGAAGGAGAAGAGGAGGAGCACGAGATCAAGCCAGAACCTGTACCGGAACCCGTGAAGCCTGTGAAAACAGTCAAAGCAAAGCCAGTCCAGAGAAAGGCAGCACATGTGCCTGTTCGTCAAGGCTGGGCCACAATGGCAAGCTCACGGCCACAGGACGATGTGGAAATGGAAGAAAGATTCGATGTCGTGTAACGGAGACAAGCTGGAGGCCTGTGCTTGCTATACATGAACCATGTGGTCTCCAATGACAATAGAATAAAAGTACACTTACCCTTACTTATTGGACCAGCTTCAGTCTTCAGTGCCATGTTGTTTCGAATCATCTACATCCCAGCCTTGGGACTTCACAGCTGTCCAACTTGGATGGAGCAGGTTGTGATACTGCACATCCTACCCTGGCAGCAGCGTTAAGGCATCTTCGACAGACATTCATTGCTGGGAAGCAGCCGGCGCAATAACAAAGTCACTGTCATGGCAAATATTTTGAGCTGCGGCGGTCGACACATGAAATGGGAAATCAAGCCTGACATTCACAGCATGTCCATTGCCATCTCACCGTCATGAGATACTTCAACACTCCCAAATGCCAGTCTGAAAACACTCCCCTCCGCCAGCAATACAGCTGTCCGACAAGCCACGCCTCTCGCCGAATCTCCAAAAGAAGATGATGCTGGCCCCTTCTTTCCCACTCCACCAAGCGCCAAGACAAAAGCATCAACACATCACTGACCACTGACCAGAGGATAATGTACAGAGGGCAATCGCCTTGTTCTTCTTCTGTTCTTGTTTTATCAATCTAGCTATTAATGTTTCAGAAAACGAGTGACCCCATTCGCCATGCTTTCCAAACAGAGTGGTATCTTTCCCAGCCAAAACAACTGAGTAACGAACGAACGCTCAACCTTCTTATGCCATCCAACTCCGCGCCATCACAATGCCTGTATGCAATAATAACCATACCCATAATAGGCAAAAGACCATGAAACCCCTGAAACCACCGCAATGCAACTATAAAACATATTTGTTCAGCATCCAAACCTCCCTCAAGAACCATAAAATATACAAAAAAAAAAGCCCAAACCATGAGCCACAAACGCAATCGTAAACGTCGTTGATCGGAATCCAAAACAGGCCAAAGAAACGACAAGGAAAACAATAAGTAATAACAAGGCAATGCCAATGACAAATCTCAAAGCCAAAACACGTAAACGCCTCATTGATCCCATCCTGGTCCATAATTATACATGCTTATGCTCGCGCGCGAGTCGATGATCGTGTAACTCGGCTTGGTTTCGCCGGTGTTCCGTTCTGGGACATTCCCAGTGTTGCTGCCACCTTGGCAGCATGCTGTTGCTTTTTTGTAATCGTGTTTCGAGCGAGCTTTGCGATGCCACTGCTGCTCGACTTCGCGGTGCTCTTGCTCTTGACGTTAGCGATGCGTGTTTTCTTTGCATCTTCAGCTTGGTGTATCTCCAATGGGGTTTTCCATCCCACACATTTGCGGCTGTCTGTCACCGTGACAGGTGCTTTGAGTTTGTGATCGTCCTCACTGGACGATCCTTCACGAAATTGCTCTTCCTGGTACCTAGCCAAGACTTGCGCCGGATACTCTGCATTGCCCTTATTCTTGAGAGTGTTCCTGCGAGTCTTGGTGGACAGTTCTTTCTCGTCACTGCGAGCGGTTGGGTTCAGTCTACCACCACTTGGTCGACCCCCAAGCTTGATCGAGGTTGGAATAGACGATTTGGCGACAGGTCCAAGCTGCTGGCTTCGCAGTCTAGTAGACCTACGAGCACCTGAGCTAATTCCCGTCTTCCCGTCATTCGTTGAATCGTTGGTGGTTGTGTTTCCATTTGTAGCAGGGGCGGCTTTCACAGACAAGTCCTGACTATTATGGGGAGCGATCGGGTTATTCTCGGGGCCCAGTTTATCGACCCTGCGGATCTTCTTAAGCAAGGGCCCGACATTAGTCTTGAGCGGAGAGCCAAGATCGTGGCTGTCGTTCTCTGCCTTGCGTTTGCCCTTCTGGGGGCTGTCGACATTGGGACTCTTAAAGCCTAATGGCGCACGTTTCGCTGGCGGAGCTATGGGAGAGCCCGTTTCGGTGGAGAGACGCTTTCGATGAGTCCGTTTGATAAAGTCTCTCATGTAATCGCGTCCTGGGCTGTCGTCAAGGTTTGACTGAGCAAGCTTGTCGCCTTGCGGAGCTGGGTGTTCATTCTCGATGCCCTTGGGCGATGGTCCAAAGTCAGATACAACCAAAGTATCGCCTTCTTGCTGCACCAGGGAGGGCCAGTTGGGTCCATCGATCTGTGGTGAAGTGCTTCTTTTGTTCCATTTGAGCTCATTGCCCGCGAGGGCGATTCGCGGTGTCGAAGACACAACCGAACTGGTCTCAGAAAATTGAGACGCGTCGACATGTTGGCTGTTAGGGAATAGAGAAGCGTACTCTGTCGGCAACTTAAACCGCACAATGAGTCGGTCATTCTCTTCGGTGATAAGGACTTTAGCCTGGCCATCGCAGCGGTCTACGGCAATCTCTGCAAGGCGGTCGATGGCAGTAGGGCTGGGCACTGGTGACATGCTCGGCGGAGCCCCAAAAATATCAAGGTTCTGTCGCATATCCACGTTGTGTACGCCTGTCATATGAGGCACCCTATGTGCAGGTGTCTTCTCAACGCCATCGCTAGAGATGCGGCCTGTCATTTTACCCCAAGAAATGGCAGGCGTCATCAAAGTCGGGATTGCTTCCGAACAAGTTGACTGCTCTGGGGTTCGGGCCAAGTCGACGTGGCCGTGAGCCAAAGTGTCAACAATAGCTGGAGTGTCAACGTGAGCTAGAGTGTCAACGTGAGCTAGAGTATCGACGTGAGCTGAAGTATCGACGACAGCTGAAGTGTCGATAACAGCTGAAGTGTCGACAACAGCTGAAGTGTCGATAACAGCTGATGGCTCACACTCCAACACAGCAGTAGGTTTGGCTGGGATGGATTCTTTGATGATGCCATCACTGCCAGAAGTGCATTTAGATGGTGAAATAGTTTGTCGACGCGCAATCTGCTTTTTGATGCAGCTGCGAATCAAAGGTTCACTCTTGCGACGATTGGCGTCTTTGCTGGTCTGTTTGGTGGTCTCCTTGGCTCTGCTAGTAACGGTGCTGCGGAGCCAACTAGCGGACTCGAAGGATGGAGAGGAGGGTTCAAATTTGAACTGTGCCCTATCGACAGACAGGAGCGGCTGGAATGGAGAAAGTGCCACTTTTGGTGTCAATGTATCCATAGAGTCCCCAAGAAGTGGATTCAAGAAATAAGGAGAATCCAGGGGTGCATTATTCGGCTTTTTCGAAGGAGTCTGTAGGACAGTTTCGTCGATCTTAGCGATATCTGGTAGCTCAGGTTTTCCTTGCGAAGATATTCGAACTCGAGGGCTACGACTTCTCATGTCCCCAAAGACAGCAGCCGCTTCTGCAATAGATGCCTGCAGCAGAGTAATTCTTGATTTGCCCATATCATTAGCTTTGTGGAAGAGAGGCAGGACCTCTTCGTATGACTCAATTCGGTATCCGCCGAATAATCCTTCTTGTTCAATACAGTCGTACTTATCAATGCATCGTTGCATGGGAATCTTCGACCGGTTGTCCTCCATTTGGAGGAACCTGACCTCGTCATTCAAGGCAGATCTAGAGAGCTGCAAAAGCCCGTTGGCCAGGTCCACTAGATACAGTTTTAGCACCATATGACCAGTGAAATGGCTTTGCGACAACATACCTTTTGCCACCATCAGCATTTGGGCCACTGCGGCCCGAGAGTCGGGTTTGCCACAAAATTGAGGGACAGAGTGATCCGAATTAAATGAATTAGATTTGCGTTTCTTTTTCGACGGCATTTTGCATTTCGTTGGTTGATTCCAGCGCTGAAAATGTTTTATGGCGGCAATTTCCTTACTATCGGTCGTGAAGCAGGTTTGATATGATTGGGAGTTGGGGAGAGATATTCGTTTCATGATAATTCGAGCGACATTGCTCTTGGGAGAGAAGTATTCCGTAGCAATGCGGTGCCATGCTGGTTCTCGTTGGAATGGGACTGGTGCCCGTAGGACACCAACCCAAGATTGACAAAATGAGGCCCTAGAACAAAAGTCAGTCGAATTCCAATGTCAGACATGATGATGAATATAGATGATTTTGTGGGTTAATTTCATACAAATTAGTGTGGGAATGGCTAGAGTGGCTCCTGCCGTCGTATGAGGCTCCATTTCTGTTTGCTGGGAAGAAGATGATGAAGGACGGGGGCAGGTTCAAGCTGTTACGACGCGTCAATTTTCAATGCCGCCGGAAGGATAATATGTCGTTCACGCATGGGATGTTGTACATACCTTAGACTGGGCCTGAGCCCAAGTCCCCAAGGTTGGGGAGTAGGCGCGTCCATGAGGTCGGCCTACGAAATCGGTTATTTGGAACGCGATTGCAGTTTGCGAACGTTGCCCGTCTAGACAGGGCAAGCGCGTTGTGTTTGGTTGAAAGTGCAGTGCAGTAAGCTTTGTAATAGCAGTAGTAGTGCGAGACTTGTGCTAGAAGCATCAAAATGGTCAAAAAGCAGTGTGATTCTGAAAATTGCTTGGGTTTCGTAACGCGTAAATGGTGGTGATGAGGACAAAGAAGAGTCTCGTGCTGGGTAGAGTCGAGAAACATTGTTATGGTCCAGCTTCATTGATCAATCACCCACTAGTCTGAAAGAGGACGCAAGTGGATCCCAGCCAATTCCCCTGTGCCGCGCTTCCGAGCCTCTGAAGAGCAGGGAAGGGGCAACTCGTCTGCTTCGCTTAAATTAAGCGGCAGCCTAAGCGCGAACGGCAGTCAAACGCGAGGTACCAGGTCATGTGGGATTACGTATTTGAGGGTCTTGAAAAAGTTTAACTTTGTGTCTCGCTTTGGAAGCGAGCTGTTTCGCTTAAGCAAACTTTAATGACCGTCGTGACGCGGAACGCGTGTCTGAATCTCAACGCGTACATGTTTTCTCCGTTGCTCTGCTGACTCATCCGACTCGTCACAGGTCCTGCGTTGGAGGCAGCTGCCCCTCCAACGCCTTAGCCTCATCATTGTGAATGTCATCCGTTTGGCGCCCCACCATGCTGCCGCAATTTGTCGCTCATTCACAGCCAACGCGAGATCTTCCATACGCACTCCTACGATCTTCAATCTTCAAATCCTGCTCCCCGTCAAAACCCTTCTCCGTTGCTCCTCAACAAATCCGCTCGCACCGCCATTATGAATCGCCTGTTCGGTTCCAAGCCAACTGGGCCGAAGCCCTCACTCTCCGGCGCCATCACCAACATCGACACGCGCATCGCCTCCATCGATACCAAGTTAAAGGCCATCAATGGTGAACTATCCGCCTACCAAGAAAAGTTGTCGAAAATGCGCGACGGCCCAGGCAAGCAAGCCATAAAACAAAAGGCCCTCAAGGTCCTCCAACGCCGCAAGGCCTATGAAGCAGAGAAGGAAAAGCTCGAGGGCCAAGTGTGGAACTTGGAACAAGCGTCCAGCATGCAGGATAATTTGAAGAACGTCATGACTCAAGTCGATGCGATGAAGACGACGAAGAAGGAGCTACAGAAGCAGTATGGCAAAATTGACATTGACAAGATTGAGCGGCTGCAAGATGAGATGGCGGATTTGATGGACGTGGGAAATGAGATACAGGAGAGCTTGGCAAGGAGCTATGATATCCCTGACGAGGTAGATGAGGCGGATCTGGATGCCGAGCTGGAGGCCTTGGGCATGGAGCAAGAGCTGGAGATGGAAATGGGGGGAGCTGTACCTGGGTTCTTGCAGGACGAGGTTGTGCCCGAATTTGTCGATGAGCCACCTCAGACAGAAGACAAGGTCAAGGAGGCTGCCGGTTAGATATTTCCGTATTCAAGGGATTTTAAGATGGAAATTCGGGGCATTTAGATTTGCTGTTGGGACCGCTGTTTCAAGTTCGGGATGATTTGATATATTAGCATAGCAAGCTTGGTGTGTAACCACTGAAGCCCACTTGGGATGTACATAGGTCCGTTCCTCCTTGCCTGAGGAATCTCAGGACACCCATTTTTTTTTTTTCATCATCTGCTGCGAAGCGGACTTGCCGTCTTGCCAATCAATGTTTAATTCATGAATCCTAACTATGTATGTCTGTGTGAGGCGCCATCCCTTATGCCTTTGCAAGACTTGACATTAGCTAGCAAATACCTTACTGAAGGACTTCCAAGTCCGTTTACACAACTGCCATTGAAAGTAAAAGCCCATGATCCCAATACGCCATTGGTATATGCCAATGCCTTTTCCAGAATAAAAACCCCCGAACAGTTAAACCCAAGCAAGGAACTTAAATATGTTACCTAATATGGGCGCTTGTATGCGTCCCAGTTCATGCCTCATTAAAAGTTCGAGCTAGAGCAGCTCCATCTTGCGAAGATGTGTCCATAAATTAAGCTTCTAGTCCACCGCAGCAAAGAACCTAGCGGTCTCCTCAAGCTCGGGATCCCCATTACAAAAGTCCCAGCCGACAATGACCGGTGCTTGGCTACAGCACACAATCTTGCGAGCATCGAACTGAAGCTTGAATACGCGAGCCGGCGCATTCTCAGCTGCAGCGATATGTGGGTGATGATGCGTTGGCGGAGGGGCGTTGTGCTGCGGTGCCAGTTGAGCTGGTTGAGCTGGTTGAGCTGGTTGAGCTGGTGCAGGTGCAGGAGTAGGCATAGTAACTGGCACTGGGGTGGCAGCGGCTGCTGACATGGTCACATCCGGAGTTGCGTGTGTTGCTGGCGCCGTTGATGGTCCTGCGACGGTTTGCGTTACTCTGGGAGCCGAGACGTCTGCAGGTTGATGGGCGATGGGTGTTCCGGGAGGGTTGCTGGGCCCGTCACTTGCTGGGCCACGCCGCGGGGCCTGCTGTCCGGTTTGCTGTCCCGTTTGGAAGGAGACCAAGGCAGCTGTAACTGCCTGTCGAAGCTGGGTACGGGCCAACGGAGATGGCTCGCGCTCAATAACGGACTGCAGGTGGTTGTGGTGGGCTAACATTGCTGGGTAATTTGCCAAAGTCTGCTCCAGTGCTTGAGGACCAAGAGGTACGACTTGGTCAATCAGGTTCATATATAGCCCAGAGGTCCCCTGACTACCACCACCACTAGGCTCGCGACTGGTCTGATTCATCTCAGTTGGCGGTTGAGCCCTGTGAGCAGCGGGAGTGTGCACATTGAAAGGTCGAGCAGAGGGGTGCATAGGCAGGGTACCTTGCGGTTGACCGACGAGACCCGATTGACTGGCCGAGGACATTGGTTGTATCGCCCGGGCCATGTGCCTCTGAGCTGATGCTGCTGCCTCTTCCTGGCGAAGATGATGAGCCGGTTTCCAGGCACCCTCCTTGTCTCGTCTCCATACAATGATGCTTTGATCGTAGGACCCAGAAACGATTCGCGCATACTTCCGGCCTCCACCTCCCCCAGGCGGTAGCTTGGCTCCGAATGCTTGCACATCAGCTGGCCTAGAGCTTCCCGCGTTCACTCTCCTAGTTCTTCGGTTCCGCCTTTCGCCGTCGCGAGTAACTTCTCCGGCTGCAACAGCTTTGAAATACTCGTCATCTACAGACTTTGCTTCCATCTCATCTTCGATTATGCTGTAGGGCAGATCGCCAAACCCAGCCTGCACAGTTCGGACCAAGTGTGCGTGGCCACGCAGCTGTGCGACTCTCAAGCCCGTCACGGCGTCAAAGATACACACTTCATAGTCGCTGCTACCGCTTACAATTCGTCGTCCATCAAACTCAACGCACGCGATTCCCTTATCATGTGCCGGAATAGTCTTTGTGCACAGCTGGTCTGGCCAATCCCAAATCTTGATATGTCGGTCACCGGATACAGAGACAATGGTGCGGTCTCTAACTTGAATGGCGTTGACGGCGGCACCATGCCCTTCCAAACGGCCAATCATGGTATATGGCTCCTTGATGGGTAGCTCCTGCGCTAGGTCCGGCTCATACCCGTAGCGTTTGACGGTTTGACCGGCGGCGCCGAAAGCAAGTTGACTTGAATCATATCCCAAATCTCCAAAGCGTAGAGGTTTCCTGTTGAATATTTTGATGGTTTTGTCTTTGGAGGACGTAACGAGTATTCGCTTGTCGAAGCGAACGTTGAGAACTGATTCGCGATGCGCCTTGGTTATCTTTTGTATAAGCTCGCCTGTGGAAAACCTCCAGATAAAGACATTGGAGTCACTACTTCCAGAGACGATGATATCCTCGGACGGATCGGCATCAAACTGAAGACACAGAACCGAGCCAGCATGTCCAATCAGCGGTCGTCGGACTAGCCGGCGTGTTTTTATGTTCCAGATGCGCATTGTTTGGTCTCTGCTACCGCTCACCAAGTAATCTGCGTCGAACTGTAGCGTGTAAACGCACTCTTGGTGTCCCTCTTCAGGGTAGCGAGGATGTGGCAGTTGGAATGTTGTATACTTGCCAAGTTCCCAGTTTGATTCAAGTCGTCGTCGCATATTGTAAAGATACTTCCAATTGATTCGATAACGTGAGCTGTTAGCATCCCAGGCCCACAGGGTTGATCGGACTGTGGCGTTTGGGTGATTCGAAGGCAGCATAGGCGGCATTGACGGCTCCGGTGTACCTCCCGGCTCTTTTCTCTTGACACGGACTCCATCAGATGAACCGAAGCTCCTGTCGACGCCCTTTCCCTTGTACGATGCCGAGCTCGAGGAGAAGCTGGTATCCATGTCCACGTCTTCGCCTGCCGATGACCGAGCTGGCCTGCTTGTTGAGAAGGATGGGCCAGGATTTCCGAATATGCTGCTAGCTCCAATCCCTTCAGTCTCTTGCATGGCGCGTTGTCTATCGGTGCCCGTCATTTCTTGGTCTTCATCTTTATTGTGTATAGCACGAATTTTGCTGGTTTGTCCGTCCGCATTTTGATTGTAGTGTGAATGGCCGGTGGAGCTCTGTAATCCCGTGTTCATCTTGCTCTCCCATGCTACGATTTCATTAATAACAGACTTCCAACCTTCAAGATAGTAAAGTCTCTCCCAAAGTTTCCTATCCAATGCCAGTTCATACCATGCCCGGCACGTTTGAGCAACGCCAACTAATGAGACAGGGTCAAGATAGCTCAGCACTTTGAGGCAGATTTCGGCTGGAAGATATTGGATAAAATCGATATAGAGACGTGGGTTCAGACGTTGGACGATTTCAGCGATGGCATAAGTGGGAAGCTCGTCGAGAAGTGCAAGCGTTAGCTCTATGGCAAAAATGATTAGAGACTGTGTCCACACACAGGAGCCAAGGACGACAGGAAGTAAGGGCAGGCCAATGACTTGGTCATGACTGGATGGTGAGCTGCAATTACCTTTCTTGACCGACACAGGCAACATGGCGGCGTTACTGGCCAACCAGGATGGCAACTCTGCCAGAGACGGTAATGTCGCCAAGCTCGCGGGTAGGCTCTGGTGGACTGTTGGGTTTAGAGGGTCTTCCGAGTAGCCTTCATCGGGCTGATGTGTTGGCGAGAATGGATCCATTGTCCGCAGCTGATCCATTTCAGCCCAAGCACCAGGATGTATATCCGGAGCACGAGAGGTCGAGAAGAAGGGGCAGCTGAGAAGATATTATGGGATGTACAGGAGCCTCGGACAGGCTCACGGGCGAGATTTGTTTGTCTAGAACCCCCGCGCAGGTGCTTTGCGTCGATCGGATGGATGACGATGGATGAGTGTCGTTCGGCCGACAGGCGCCTCGCCAGGAACGCACGCGCAAACCACCAGGCGCCCGATAGAAGCAATGGCGTGGCACGACGACGCTGCAGACAATCCGCGTGTGTATATAGCTAGGCGTCTTCTGGAGCGAGATGGGGACCTTGGTCATACAGCGTCAGCCGAGAAAAGGCGTCTTGAGGATGATGTTGAGTTGCAACCAACAAGGGCAGGCCAAGACGGGCAAGGGTGAACTGCCAGGTAACTAGCCGCAGGTCCAGGCAACAATATCGGGTACTGGGGCACGCGGCTGGCACCCGCCCGAGCTCCATTGAGTTGGGGGGCTCAAGCGTCAACTCGTCTGGCTGACCAATGATGAACTCGTTGTGGACAGGGCGACCAGCGGTTGGCGCCTTCAGCTTCGACAATGGACAATTGGCGCCCAAAACACTCCTTTCATCTGGACGAGGAGAAACACGGCCCTATTAACACCAGGACTCGATTGCGAGTAGACAGGGCGCACCACCGGGGTCGGCAATGCAAGTTGGAGCCAAGATAGATAGGCTAAGATAGATAGATGGGCCTGTCGAAACGAAGCTCACGGCCTGTTCATGCCCTTGGCTGGCCGTGGGAAACAAGCATCACTGCCCGCAGGCTCGCGACAGAAACACGGAGCTGAATTTCACATCCAAGTTGGTCGGAAACGACGTGAAAACACCAAGAACCACACGCTTGGCTGTTGGTTACCCAAGCGAGCAAACACTGCACTTGCTGCATTGCATCTGGGCTCGGACACTGATCGCTCGGGGAGTAGACGAATCTGTCGGACAGCATCGTGCAGCCATGTCACAACAGTTCGTCGGCTCGAGCCTTCACCGATGAGGGCCTGAGCGCTGAGACAACCTGCGTGGCTCTTCATGTCTGGATAATTGGATAGTGACCGCTTGGACATGGCCTTGTCGGTTGGTGTTCCGCTCGGGTATAGATGCAGCATATTATTTCAAGCCCAGCAGACGATGCACGACGGTTTGCAAATACGAGACAACGGCCATGGAAGTGTCATGTCTCACCTCGAATATGGACCTGAGCCCAGTGTTTTTTTTTTTTTTCCCGTTGCACTGGACCTGCAACCTGCCGCTCTGTGGGTTGCATGAGGTTTGAGATGGCAACTTATTAAAAGTTACCACGATTGCGAATATCGCAACCCCTCGCTCTTTTGCTGGCACATTCGCACGACGCCCTGGATCTTGCCGCCCCATCTCAGTTATCACGAGTGCCCATATATGACATATTACAGCGGCATGCAGGAAACCCCTTTGGCCCTTGTGCTGATTGCAAATTACAGGCAAATGCCGGCGGAAACAAGCCGGCAGCATGGCCGAAGAAGCAAGTGAGCAAGTGAGCCGGGTTGCATAACCTGCATACGGAGTACACAATTGATACAACGCCAACAAGCACACTTGTTTCACCTATATCGGTGCCACTTCGGGCTATCGGTGCCATGTGCTTGAACATTCTAACAAATGTTGTGTCACTTTCTTTCACAAAAACTCACTTGACCTTGTTTCCAACATGTACAGCAAGTGGCTTCCAGGCTCCATTTGCACATGTAGGGTAACAAATCAATGTGCAGAGCGCACAGGGTTGAATTTGTCACGTCAATGCTTTACCTTGTCTAATCTATTAGCTGTTTCTGCTGGCACCAGGGGCTCTCTCTTATTATCCAACCGGGACATCCTCGCGCACGACCGCCCGAGATAGGATCATGGGCTAGTTGAACTCGCTACTGTCGTATTTCCAGATTGCACAACAGAGACCAGGCAACCTCAGAGGCGAATCGTAGTGTCTGGTTGCTCTTGCACTGTGCTAAACACAGGCCCAATAATAAGTTGCGTGGAACAAAGACTGGATGGCATGGTTGGCCGCCAGACCGCTGCCTAGCTTGGCGCTGTTTTGAGCTCGCAAGGTTCCCGATGTCAGTCATGGTCTCCTCTTTTGCACCAATACCAGACAGTACCTACCTAGGTACTTAGTTACCTAGGTAGTGGACCAGCAAAGCACATGATGCAAACGATGCACATGATATACAACAGAGGCGCCTTCCTAGCTTTGTTTGGTTGGCCGGCGTTCCTGCACAATTCGTAGAGCATGTCTTCTCTACAAAGCCAATGTGTAGCTCGCCATTCCTTCTCAAACCAAGTCAGGTGACCGTTGCACGATGCGCATTGCATTTCTAGCCATCTTGCGCTTGTGGGGGGGGGGGATTTTAATAAGGACGGAGTATGTATCTGCAGAGTACAATTTTATTGGGCGCTCGGATCAACACGCACCTGTTTGGACGGGAACATGATGGGTAAGAGGACAATGGCATCCGAAAAGAAAAGAGAAAGAACCCCAGAAAGGCTTAAAATGGAGTGGCTTGGTGGTCCCCGTGTGCCCCATCACGCATTGTGACGGCCACCAAGTGAACCCCTGCGCCAGCTTCTGAAACAAAAAAAAAAAAAAAAGCCTCCACAAAGGAGTGCACCAAGCATTATTTTGTGCCCCTTTCTTTCTCCCAGGGCAGCCCATCATGTTTTGATGGCGCCGATGGATATTAGATGGCCTGATGGCAAGCCCTCTGTAAAGGCACCGAATAATACGGAGTACTTCAACAGCCCATTGCAAGCCCCCTTCTCGAGCCGCCGAGGGAGGCTTTGGTTCCCCCCTGGATCTCGACGAAGAAGGGCAACTTGACCTTCGACATCCTGGCTAGCTTCAAGAGCCACCCTGATCATCATGAGGGGCATCTGTGCCAGATACCAGGAGACAGACTCCGTATTGAGGGGCAGATTGAGCGATCCGCAAGCCTCTGCGACGGGAGCTTACATACTTAGTACGTAGTTGACTAGTGCGAAGTGTTATCTGCGGCTAGGTGTCCAACTGCCATCATGTCCAAGATGAAACGGGGATTCGCATATTATTACCTATCCCCTAGCCGTTGCTGCCCCCCCCGGGAGGGGATGGGTCGCCCGGGCGAGTCGCCGTGGGGCCTTGGGGTACGTCCCTTGGCTTGCGCCAACCAAGGTTCTAGTTTCCATGGCCCCTATTAATGGCATGGGAATAGCATGATCTAGAGGTGTGTGTGATGGTCATTCCTGGGGCCTAATGGACGGGTCTGCGCATTGCTGGCCTCGGAAGGGCCAGCGAACCTGCAGAAATACATATATTTGAGCACTGTACGGATTAATCACAAACAAATTGACTTCAGACTGGATGGCGGCTCGTGGCCTAGATTTCGCGGCTAACCACTTGGGACCTGGGAATCGCCAGTGCTTCCGTGTCTTTGTTGCACTGGTCACTGATGGCATACAGCAACCAAAAATACCTACCAGCCTTCGCGCGCGGTCCCTGTTTCTGGTGGCATAAACTCTCACAAGACAGCAAAAAAAAAAAAAAAAGTCACCTACAGAATAACAGTCTAACGAGCTGTCTTGCAAGACTTTTTTTGTCACCACAAACAGGGACCGCACGCGAAGGTAGGTAGGTACCTTAGGTACTTGACCTAAGCTAGACTCACCAGACCTGCTCGAGCACGAGACACACCAGACCGCACGTCCATTTGCATCTGGTGTGGATGGTGCTGGTTCGAATAGTACAAAGTTGGCTTGCTTTTGGCACCCTCACCATGCAATGCACCACGTAGCCCAACTTTAGAACCCAACCTTGGACCCTAACATTTCCAGACTTGGCCTCCGATTACTTGGCACCGATCCAATGGCGGGTGCAGAATGCCAGATTGATCGAAACGGTTCCAGCCACAGCGGTACATGAGAAACGGGTCGATTTAGGTCAACCATGTCAGAGGCACGCAGCAGAAGCGGACGATGATGTACGGAGTAATAGTGGCAGGGTGACTTCCAGTTTGCCGCCGACACACAAGGGCCAGGCTGGTGGGTGGTGGTCGAATGCTTGCCCAAAGCTGAACTGTCGCTCGCCAGGTCAGACGCAACCCTGGCTTGCAATGGTCGACTCACAGGTCATTGGAAAAGGAGGAAGGAACAGGAGGATGCCAGCCCATCCTGGCCTGCCTGCCTGCAGCTGGGCACCACATCCATCCACCTGCGCCCACTTTGCCCACTCTTGCACCCACTTGTCCTTGTCCTGAAGTCGCTTGCGCCCCCGCCGAGAGCTCGAGCGGCTGCTGGTTCATGCGTCTTGGAAGTCGTCCAGCGGCGGGAAAGCCCAGCCTGTCTGTGTCTTGTCTAATAAACCTCAGGTTGGCCCTGACACCCAGGCGGCCGTCCGTGTTTCTTGTAATTCCTGCTTGTGCTTTGTTCGACATTGACAGCCCAAGCAAAGATTCTTACTGCCAGAGCCCAGAGACGCGTCTGTCTGCCTTGCCATCCCAGCCCCATCCCTTTGGCACCACCGTCGCCGTTCGGCCGCCTTTCCTGTCACGGCGAGTAGAGGCCAGCATATTCGCGCGCATACGCTGTATTTTGCTGTGGACGACGCCCAGTCCTGAGCCTGCTGACCCACCAGACGTCAACGTGTTCCACTTCATGCTGCATAAGGTAGCTAGTTGGAGCCACTGAGCTGGCCACGGCGAACCGTGCATCTGGCTGTGAGCAGCAACAGGGCACCCGACCAGACGTTTCTCGAGTGAGCAACTTATTTTCCTGGAACAAGGAAACGGCAGCCCCCCAGCCTCAACGGCCTCAACGGAGCTCTTTGTCTGCTTGCCCTACGCCTGCGTCTGCATCGCCCGCCTGCAGCTTCGTGCTCGACTCGCCTGTCGGACAATATTTGCCACAGCGACACGCTCGCCACGAGTCACTGTTTGTCCAACGGACTGAGCCGAGAACGAGATAGGCGTCAACGTCTACGTCCCAGTGCCTGCCCCTCCCATACCCAGCAACGGAGTCTGCCACCACCACAGTCGGGCTTTGTTCATCCAGGCACCTCAGCACCCCGGCGCCATCACTCCATTGTGTCGTCGCCTTCATCTCAACCCTGAAGGACGAGGGCCGCTCTCGTGCGACGACCAGCCACATTTCTCGTCCGCCCACGATCTCTCTCGCCCGACCGTTGTCTGTTGAATGACGCGACCAAGGGCACAAGTCTGAGACCACTACGTGCCGGAAGGGGGAGAGCTCGACAAACAAAGATAACGTCTGTTGCTGACGAACCCACGAAACACCACCCTCCACACTCCCGCATCCCGTTGCGACGCCCAACCCCTCGGCCCATCGGTCGACGACAAACACTGCGTTTGTCTGCTCATTGTTCGCCCTGTCGCCGCCCTTGCCCCGACTTGTTTCTCTTCCATTCGTCGGGACGCATGGAGTAGATGGACATGGCCCATGCCCCCCTCCTTCGAAATAACACCGCTCCGGTCTTCCACCCCAACCAGAGCGGCGTCAGCGTCCTCCAACACAACAACATGAGCAGTGCGCCCCGCGGAAGCCAGCTGTCGGGCTCGACGGCCTATGCTGGCTCAACAACGTCGTTGAGTTCACTGGGCAGCGCTGCAACCGTAGTTCCGGGGCAGAATGGCGGGTCTGTCGTGGCCACGGCCAACATCATCAACCAAAAGGCGGATGCCTCGCGCTCGCTTTATCAAATCTGCGTCTCTCTAAAACAGCGATTAAGTCAAGTCCCCGGCTTTGGCCCGTTTCTCGAACAGCTTGACCCGGCAGATCCTGTTGACCCGTTATGGAATTTGTTCCGCTCGGGCTATCCTCTTCTCACAATCTACAACTCGTTACAGCCCACAGAGCCTCTCAGAGTAGACGACCCAAATGCCTCCGAAGCGAAAAAGTCCAAGATTGCCATTTTCAAATTCGTGCAGGCCTGCATGAAGGAGCTGCAAGTCCCCCCAGCCGAAAGCTTTGTGATTACTGACTTGATGGGGAACGACACGAGCGGTTTCGTCAAGGTTACGCAAGTTGTCAACTATGTGCTCGATTTAGCGGAGAAGCGCGGCCTGCTGCTCCAGCTTCAGCCATATCCCGAGAACGAACCTGCTGTCGCCACCGGAGGCTCGCAAATGAGCTACAGGGATCACATCGTCAAGGAACTCGTTGACACGGAGCGCAAATATGTTCAGGATCTGGAAAACTTGCACGACCTCAAGAAGACATTGGAAGAAAAGGGTCTTATCCCTGGAGATGATGTACATCAAATATTCCTGAACATCAACGCCATCCTCGACTTCCAGCGACGGTTCCTCATTCGAGTTGAAACAACAAATTCCTTGCCAAAGGCTGTTCAGCGATGGGGCGCCCCATTTTGCTTTTACGAAGATGCCTTTGATATTTACCAGCCCTTCATCGCCAATCAACGCAAGGCCGCTCAGATTGCTAATCAGGTTTTTGATAAAATTCAACAATCAGAGCATCCTGTCGCTGCCGACTTCAACACTTTGGATGGATTCCTGCTCAAACCTATGCAGCGATTGGTGAAATACCCGCTTCTGCTCAAGGATTTGTCCAAGAAGTCTGATGATGTTGAGGTCAAGGAGGATCTCAACACGGGATGCGAAGCCGCCGAACGAGTCTTGCAAAAGGCCAACGAAGCTGTAAACCGCGACCTTCTTGACGAGTCATTGGAAGAATTGATCACTCGAGTAGACGATTGGAAGTCGCACAGGGTGGAACAATTCGGCAAACTACTCCTGCACGGCGTATATGGCGTCATTACTGGCAAGAGTGATCAGGAGAAGGATGTATGTACCAACCCCGACCCGCATCCGAGCAGAGATGAAATGTTGGGCCCAGGCATCGCAGCTAACTTTTGGTTCTAATTAGTATGAGATCTATCTTTTTGAGTGCATTTTGTTGTGCTGCAAGGAGGCATCTGGCAAAAGGGACAGAACCCGATCCACAGGCCCCAAGATCAAGAACAAGAACTCAAAGCTTCAGTTAAAGGGCAGAATTTTCATGACTAACGTGACTGATATCGTGTCTCTTTCAAAGCCTGGTACGTGGCAAAGTTGACAAGGACAATTGGTTTTGATTTGCTCCTAACTGGGTCTGCAGGCTCTCACAGCGTTCAAATTTGGTGGAAAGGCGACCCTGGTGTCGAGAACTTCACGATCAAGTTCCTTAATGAGGAGACAATGAGGAAATGGGCGACCGGATTAGAAAAGCAGAGGAAAGAAAACGCACCGCGACTCTCCACCAGCCAGGACTCCATCAACAATGACTTTGCCTGGACCCGGGACCAAGCGGGCGGCCTCGAAAACCCCTACCTGCAACAAGACGAAGAGGACGACGACGATTATGGCCCGGCAACAGCCCCAGCGCAGTTTCCGATGGCTCCATCCATGGGTGCCGCCGTGCCGCGCACCTCGTCAAGTTCCAGCCTAAGACAACGATCTGCCACAGGAGAGAGCACACAGTCCCTCGCAAGCATTGCCAGAGCACCGCCTCCTCGTTTCCCGCTACCAATGCCACCTGCTCCCCTGAGCTTACAGACTCAAGCTAGTGGCGCCCACTCTCCTGGGTCTCGGGGAGGAGACAGCTACTTTTCCCCGGTACCAGAATCACCAGCTTCTTCTCGGACGAGCACCACAAGCGGCATATTCCCCGGCCCCGCTTACCAGTTCCCCAAGGCTGGCACGCCGCAAGGTTGGGATGATTCGCGCTACGCCCCCAACATGCCACGCGCACCATCTCGGGATGGGCCGTCACCAAACCCGCTTGTTGTGGGCGGTAGAACCGCACGCGGGCCGTCGTTGCCTGCCATGGCAACCCATGGTCAAACTGCCGCTCAGCAGCAACGGAGCAGATCTTATAGCACCCCGGACGTGAACGTTGCGGGAATACCTCGACAACGCCAGCCAAGCCAAAACAACATCCCAGCCGTGCCTGGCATTCCTCAGCATTTACACCCAGCCCATGACGGCAACATCCCCCGTTCGCAAACCGGATCGCCTCGCAACGACCTACCAATCCGAACCAGCACACAGAGTCCCGGGGCACAGCGTGAGCGAATGCACCAACACTCGGGAAGCCTCGGTGGAACCATGTCGCATTTCCCTACACAGCCAGTCTACCAACGTGGAAGCACACCTACTGGAGGCAATGGCCTGAGGGTTGATGCTGGCGCTGCGAACTCACGCACCGTGTCCCCATCTCTTGGCACGGGCACGCTCCCTCCTCGTGGCGGTTCCATAAGCAGCCCGGATTTGCCCCTGCCCACACAGTTGAAGGTCCGAGTCAACTGTGACAGCGGAAACTACGTCACGCTCGTGGTTGCATTCAACATCACATACCAGTCCCTGATTGACCGCATTGACGCTAAACTCGCACGATTCATGACCAACAGTATTGGCAAAGGCCTGCTGAAGTTGCGGTACCGCGATGAAGATGGAGACTTTGTTACGATTCAAAGCGACGACGATATTCAGATTGCCTTTATGGAATGGCGCGAGGGAGTCCGAAACATGTATTCTGGCGGCGTTGGCGAGATAGAGCTTTTCTGTGTCGGGGACGGCCAGTAATGGTCCTTCCCCAATTGCCCCTGTATTCCTGTGGACAGTCCAAAGTTACTGATGACGTGTACCGCAGAGAGGCGTTTTCTTCGTGGACGTCGGCATTCTCACTATTGGAGCACGGAGTCCTTGATTCCCCGGCTCATAAACGATGCAGCCGGAGGCATGGGTCAGCGGCCCGTGGTGTTTTCCCTTTCTTGCCATGGTCCCCCCTCCCCCTTTTCTTTTTGCAGCAAAATCATCATATAGACACGGCATTGCAGCGACTTTTCATGTCCATCAAGTTCCGAAACTGACTGGTTGTTGACCTGTTGATGTTTGGTGCCAGCCTGGACTCTTTCCCCGCAATCTTTCCCTCTTCCTCTTCCTCTTCTTCCTTTCTCGTCATTTGTTTGGACGGCTACAGCCCGGCGCTTGTCAGCAATGCCATGGCATTCTGATTCGGGGGTTAAATCGAGTTGTCTCAAGATTGGCAGCGCTCAATGTCAGTGGATTCACTGCATGTGCATTCTGCATGGACAATGTGGCAAGGCTGTAGCATGGCGTCATTTTCCCCCCATCATTTTGGGCAACGTGGACATGATTTATAGGCGCTACTGGGAGGTTCGCGGAGGCCGGGAAATGGAGGCTGGCGTATCCTGGGTTTCACTCGTTTCGATATTGGTCCGAGATTTGGCCACACACTCGCTTGGGATTGTGTATTTCTTCTTTATTTTTTTCATCTGGAAGCACTGTGAAAACCGAATTGGATTTTTGTTGGCAGCTTGTAAAGCTGGATAGACGGCGGGCGGCATTGGGAGCAGGAACAAGTTGGGCCTGTGCAAAGTAGCGGGCTTGGAAGGATTGTGCTTCTCTTGCCTTTTCCAAGATCAAATAGACATTTGGCTCATGCACTCTTGTTTGCTTCCGACACGTCGTGATGGATATGGTTTTCTCCATGGCACTCATTTATACATGTGTGTATAACACTTGCTAACCAACGGAATGTAATGTCCGCCATGTAGTACATCTACAGCTGGCCACGGTTCTCCATACTGTCTAGTCCATCGTACAACGGCCGGTCATGCCATGGCTTGCCAGCGCCCCATTTCGCTCTGTAGATTACAACGACAGAAAAAAACCAATTCGAAACGCCATAAATGCAGCACAGTCCAAATGGACCCGAGCACCCAAGAAACCAAGTCGCTTATAATCGTGCCCTCCTCCTCTTTTCGCAGCCGCCAAGCTTGTATACAATCCAAACGCCCCGGATATGCTATTTTTGCTTCTTCGGACTCAAAACGTGCTTTTGCATCCTTGAAAGGTGGTAATTGATGGTATTTGCAGGCGCAGGAGGGGGCGCCGGCCCGTCCATGCATTTGCGGAGTTGGTTCTCGATGGCCGCACAGCCGGCAGCATTGTAGCCCGCCGAGGCCCAGCACGCTTTACAAAGCGGTCAGTCTACGCGCTCTGGCGTGCTTCCGCAACTGGGGAATCCTGGGGGGTGGGAATGGACGTACCGAGCACGCTGGACATGATTGCTATACAGGGGTTTTCGGGCTGTCGCTTGGGGTTGTGGACGCGCAGCGTTTTCAGGGGCGGGAGGCGTATGGGTTTCTGGCCGCCGGGCATGGTGACGGGTTTGCCTGCGGGCAGGGAGACGTGTGTTTTGTTGGGTGGTATGGCGATGTCGCGAGCTGTTTGTCTTTTTTTTTTTTTTTCTGCTGTTCATGATGTAGCTAGAGTTGCTTCCGAGTACGCGTCACGTGCCAAGAGAGGATCACGTGACCACATGTTACTATGGACTTTGGAGGCCTTGTGTCATGGCATTTTGCGGCTGAAATTGCGTCATGGGTTGATCAATGCCCAATTTATGTCAGATTATGTATTTGTTCTGGATCACGGGCTTATGCTTGCGTGGGGTGCAATTTGTGTAATTATTTCGCTGCCAGGGGCGGTTGTATTGGTCAGTGGTCACTGGGGGGTGTTGCCTCGGGGGGTTCAAAATAAAGACGAAAAGACCAACGCCAGCTTCTCAGCTCACACGCATACCATATTCATCGACATGTCCACGGCGTGCCCCCAGATGTGGCTTGGTGACGTCGAGTTTCTCAAAGTGTGTTTGTTTACCATCTTGGCATTAGCAACTAACATTCCCTGGTTCCCTTTCTGTTGATTTAGTGCCGATTGGCAATCACGTATGTGACCCGACGATGCGATTACAGAGGGGTCTCGCCAGGAGTCTAGTCTTGCATATTGGACCAAATAGGAGCAGGAGAAGACTCGGCCCAAGTCGCCTCTGGAGCTCAAGATTGAGGATTACATGGACGAACAAGTTCAAAAACCAAACAAGAATTAGTAAGAAGGGATACGGCTCATGAATGCCCGAATAGGTACATGTTTTGCTTTTGCTTTGCCAACTAGTGAGGAGCGACTAGGCAAAGTAACTTGGACGCCGGCATGAGCTAGGCGCTCAATAACCTTTGATGCAAGAAACTATCCCGAGTTTGTCCTTGAATTCAGGGGTTGCTAGGTTTGGGCTCGTCGCTAGTATCAGGGCGTGTACAAGCACAACTTGGGGTATTGAATTATAATGTTTGAATCAAGCAAGTGTCCAGAAACAAGCACATGGACGATTGGATCGAACGCCTGGTTCAACGAATCAACCGGCCAGTCTGGCGCAACATGTTGGAGCTGACACATGATTGTCTTCAAAATTATCCCTAACAGGAGACGTGAAGAAGCTAAAGCAGTCAACAAACTGAAGCACCTCGCCCCCTCCCCCGACGCCATCGAATAGGGGCCAAAACGCCCCTGAACCACGCGGCGCTTGGAGCAGGTGGTGTCTTCAAAGGACCATCTTGACTGACGGCGTGCCTCAGGACCTCCCCGGCACCTTGACATGTCGGTGAATTCTCGACTTCTTGCCCGACTTGCCGCTGAGAACTTGTCCCAAAACGCCGCCGTCATCGATGTATTCGTGCTGGATCGACTTGCGCGGGGAGCTCGCACTGCTCTTCATTTCGGCAACTTGCCCCGTCTCGGATTCCTTGATAACGTATTTGTGCTGGATCGACTTTCGCAAAGAGCTCCTCTTGGAGCCTTTGCCGCCCACCGACTGCTTAATCAAAATCTTGTCGTGGCCTTTTGCAGGCGTGGAGCCTTTCTTGGACCGTTCCATGCTAAGCTCACCCTCCCTGACAATCCAGCCTTCATACTTGTCCTGGTAAAGGCGGTTGTCATCGAGCTGGGCTTGTTCGCCGGTTCCAGCAGTGGGAGCAGCGGTGCCGAGGACGGCTGCAATAGCAACCGCCAGGACGGCAGGGGCCTTCATGTTTAAAGGAGCGGATAGACGGTTGTGCCTTTTCTTTGATGTGATGAGAGGGATGAGGTGGCTTGTTTTTGCACGTGCAGGCTGGGTAATTACGAATGGGGAAGAAACGAAAGGAAGAGGGCCAGGGGAGGCGTCTTGCTTCTTTTATAGTACGCTGGAAACTGCAGACATGGCGCAAGCCGAGTAGCGAGAAGAGCTTAGGTTGCCTGTGAGGCCATGTCGGCACCGAAATGATGCTTGGAAGCAAATGCTGTCAGGTTATACTTTGACCAAGCCGTGCATATTCAAAAGCAGGCAAGGCGGGTGAAGCCGTGCCGTCACGCACTTGTCTGAACAAATGCTGATCCAATCACCTGAAGAGCATGTGCTCCTTAGACTTTGTTTGCTCAAAGCTTGCCACCATGTTTCTCCTGGCCGGCAGACTAAAGAATTCGGGGGGGGGGGGGGGGGGGGGGACGACCGCGTCAAACATGTATAAAGCCCCTTTACCAGAGAATCTTGGCGTCCTCGGAGACTACTGCCGATTTGGACGTGTCTAATCTGTATTCGCATCGTATGGCTAGCTCTGGCGCTCACATGCATCATCGGTTGCGCCACTGGGCTGGAACTCTCCCGTCTCCCAGTATAAGAAGCTGCTTGATCCTCCCGCTGATCAAGACGCGCTTGGAATAGCAAATCACTCGCCGTCGTTTTTTTGCAGAGGAACAAGACTCGACGGAAAAGAACAGCATTGGCCCATCGTCCTCGGCGAAACGCCATCCGTATATCAGAATGCATAACACGATGGCTGCCGTCGTCGCCCTCGCGCTCGCCCGTCTCGCCACGGGGCTGGAATACCCCGAGCAGTCCTTCTCTCACGGCTTCCACCTGGTTGTAAACGTCACCGACCTGTCGCGCGACCTCTACGACTACGTGCACGGCAGGCTGATCAACAGCATCCATCTCGGCCCGTCGGAGAACCTCGTGGGCGCCGGGGCCGACTTCCAGCACGGCCGCGTCTTTTACCAAAACGGCACAGAGGACGAGTTTGAGCAGATGGAGTCTGAGATCCTCGCCGAGGGCAGCTTCCCCGGGAAGCCCAACGGCCTGAGCTTCCTCAGGGACGAGGGCTTCGCCGACGTGTCCACCATCAGGCTGGACGCCGGCCGTGGCAGGCGCGGCGTCGCCATTGCCTCGGCCCCCTTTCCCTATGCCCATCTCAAGGTAAAGGCGCTGGGCATCTGCAGCGAGACCGTGGCATTCTACGGCGGAAAGAGGCTCAACCTGCTCAAGACGTTTGCCAACGTGGTGACGGGCATGGGCAGCGTGCGTCCGGCGTGCGTCCCGGTGACTCTGCTGCCGCAGTGCGCCGAGCTCAAGACGTTTGAGAAGGACTCGATATCGTCCGACTTTATACCAAAGACGCCATGCTACGCCAACGTGTCCGCCATTGACTGGTCTCGCTACGCCCCATTCTAACGTGGTGGTGGAGGCCTATCATCCTCTTCATACAGACAGACAGTCCCGGTGTTGGCATTGCCTCGGATCAGATGGAACTCTTTGCCTGTTCTGTATCGTGGCAAATGATGAATCACTGCGACGGCTAAAACACGAAACCGGCTCATCTTGCCAAGGAGTAGGGGCAGCCAAGGCCGTTGGAGTCGACGTCGGGTCAAGATGCAGTTTTGCATTCTTATAATAGCACGTTTTGGTAATAAAGTATTGTTTCAAGCACACTCGTCCCGTGCCATGTTGCCTCGGCCCAGATTCCGGATATTTCACCTCTGACGGCCGATGGCTGACGGAGATGTGCACATGCCGCGATACACAAGGAAGAACATTCAGCCGCAGGCCTTGTCCTGAATCTGGCAGACCGTTGCGCAATGTAGTTCTATCCTGACACAACTCTCTCGTCTGACCACCCCCCCCCCCCCAACAAAACACTGTCATGTTCCTCGCCTCGTCCGCCATCGACGTCGACGATGCCGGGGGTGCCATCTGGTCGCGGTTGTGATGTTTGTCGGGCGCGCAAGAAGAAGGTATAAATATGCCCTTGGTTACTCCGTACACATGCGAGAGAATAGGAGCAGCGCGCTGACACGCAGTTTGGTCCGCCAGTGCGACCAGAAGCAGCCGAAATGCTCAAGGTGTGAACGGCTGCAGCTGCCATGTATCGGCGCAGGCCAGAAGCGATACAAATTCCGCCATGTGCTCTTGTCAAGCACCACGTCTGGCTCATTCAAACGAGCCTCATGGATCCCAGACGACCAGGCCATGACGCTGTCACGGCCGCCGAGCAATGATGTCTCGCTCACCACCAGCTCCTTTGCATCCATTCTCGAGGCTGCCGACCCTGGATACAGCATCCTCTCCTTTGGCCAGTTCTTTCAGGAGATGCCAAAGCGGCTGGGACAGAACCAAACACTCGTGGCAGCCATCAAGGTGCTGACGAGCAGCGCCACCACCTTTTATACCGGCGCCCCTTCGGTGCACGCCTTTTCGCATTACGGAGAGGCCCTACAGCGTCTGAGAAGCTGCATATCTTCGGCCCAAGATACAAGCCAGTACATGGACGCCATATTTGCCGTTGGCATCCTGTGCTTGTCGCATGTGAGCGTCTGAAGAGCCCTTGTCCCAAGCAAAGTTGGTGGTGCTTACTTGGACGGGGCAGAACCTCTCAGGAAGCCCAAGGGGCGAGTACGAGATTCACATACGCGGACTGCTGTCCCTGCTGAGCAAAATGCCCGACCAGCGGCCGCAGAGCGACTTTTACCGCCAAGGCATCAGCGCAGCGTGGTCCGTGGTGGTGCGTCCAGGCAGCCCCCCTCCCTCCGAACCTATTCACTAACGACGTGCAGATTGGCGAGTGCATAATGGACCCGAGCATCAAGATACCCAAGCGCGTCATTGACGGACAAAGGCGCCGCTTCGGGCCCGTTGCCGCCGGCCCAGCAGGCCTCACGACCGAGTTCTACACCCTGCGCTGGGAAAACCTCGTCGCGCTCCCCTCGCAGCTCGACGACCCGGACCTCTATGAAAAGGAAATCTCCACCACGTACCGAGACATGCTGGTCGAGGCGCCGCGTCTCGTGGCCATTGCCACGCACCTGTTCCGGGCGGCCACCAACACGGCGGGCGACAAGGCCCTGGGCCTGCGCTACATACTCGCCGAAACGGGCAACTCGGAGCTCGTGTCCATGGCCCTGGTGCTCAACACGGCGTTGCAGATGCTGCGTCCCGCCAACACGGCCCATCTCGCCAGGCAGGCCGCGGGCTTGGTCGACGAGGTCATCCGGGCGACGGAGCGACTGGACCGCTTCCGGCCGCTGGGGACGGCGCGGCTCCCCCCTGCGCTCTGTCTTGCGTGGGCCGTGGCCCCGACGGCTGAGCAAAGGGTCAAGATGGGCCGCGTTTTGGACGCCCACGTATACGACTTTAGAGGCGTTGCGTGGCAGGATTTGGCGGCGAGGTATGTGAGCAGGTTTGAGCGCGCCCGCCAACGGGTGCACATGGGTCGCTTCGCCTCGACCATGCAACTTTTGCAGACTTGATCATAAGGCAGGTACACCATGCAGCATTGCGAACCTCGGGACAAGCAGGTTTCTGAGAGAAGCCGTCGCTTTATTGATGACGGCCTTGTGCACCAAAGCCGGTCTAGATCGTGTAGACTTGCAGGGCACAGTCACGCACGCACCTTGGCAACATGTGCTTGTAAATGAACAGTTGTAAGAAGAGACGAAATATACATTTCCCACGACTAGTTCACCATTGCACAAGGTGTCAGACCCAACAGATGCAAAGCCAACCGCCGACCTTTGCAGCATGCCGCTACAACAAGGGGGTCAAGAGCTTGTTTGTCGTACGCCAGCAAGAGTGACATGAATCACAAGCCGGCCGATACAGCACAGGCACGGCAACCCCGGACACCGGCAAGCCACGGCGCCTGTTGATGTACGGAGCAGGTGGGCATTTGACAAACTTTTCTTAGCAGAGGGGACTGCGCGTGGCGCAAGTAACAAGGGAAAGTGAAAAAAAAAATGAAAACCAAAGTCGGTGCGTTGGGACACATCACTGAGACACGGCGTAGAGTAAAGTTATGGTATTGCTGCCATTCAGCGTCAGATATGCCTGACTGAGCCACGCCACCGCCCTCCCCGCGACAAACTAGGTCCTATATACTACAGGCGATGCGCCAGAGTCAAGGCACAAAGAAGATGAAAGTAGACCCAACAGCCAACAGGGCAGCCATCAAACGCCAGGTGAGTGGGATTTCTCCTCCAAGACTCCCGAAACCCAAGACTCCCGAAGTAAAGTGAAAAAGAAACAAAAAGCAAGGGTTCTTCTGTCCCAGACACTGGATAGAAGCTGGTAGTCGTGTAGTCATGACCGTCGTGGTGGGTATAAGCAGTCTATCGTCTTGAAATGCGGTGATGCGATGGTGTAAAAAAATTTGTGCGGCCGACCTGGGCCGCGAAGCTTTGAGGAACAAGATGCCGCCGTCTTTCAGGTGCCTTGGGGCGAGGGTGTTGTGTGTTGTGTGTTGTGTGTCGCATGGAGCCTCGAGCTCAACATGAGGAGGGGATGGAAAGCGAGAAATGATAAATGATAGAGGAGCCCCCTTCACTTTTGGTGACCCTTGACGTCCCTGCGGTGCCTCCTCACGCGCTCACGTCCCCGCGGCTCCTCGTCTTGGCTGTTGTCCGTCCTTCCATCGTCGCTGCCGCTGCTCAGGCGCCGCCGGTCCTCCTCGTACCACTCGCTCAGCGCCTTTCCGCCAAACATCAAGTCTTCGTCGTCAATGACAATGGGCTGCATCCACGAGAGAGAGGTGAGGTCGACTTGGCGGGCGGCGGAGTCCAGTGCGCAAAGGTCGGGAACGAGGTAGTATGTCAAGTCTTGCTTGGGCGACATTGTGGTGCGCGCGTGTAGTTGCGTGTGTTGCGCGTGTTGCGCGTCAGGCGTGGTGGGTGGCGTGGGTGGCGATGATGAGTCAGTCTGAAGCGCGGCTCGGTGATGACGGTCCTCTTCTTGACCAGTCTTGGGGGCGGACGGCTGGTCCTGGATAGTGAGTGCCAGGGCGAAGCGAGTACGACAATCTTGTTTGTGAGCAAACAAGACGACCCTCCTTGTGATGAATTTTTTCGTCTTGTGGTTGTAGAGAGCTCAAGGACAAAGCCCAAGGCGGATGGCTGAGTCTTTGTTATATCGGAGTCAAAGGCGGGCCCACAATTCGTCGAGGATGGTTGACTCGTGGGGCGGGCTGATGGGGGTTGATGGTTGATGGGGCAGATGGGGTTGATGGGGCCGGGCGGACGGGCGTTGGAGGGGTCAGACGGCCACGTCGTATTTAATGTAGAGGCCACACAGTATGTGGAGACCAATCAGCGGTAAGCTGGAACGAGCACTCGTGTTGCAGATTCAGCTGAACAAATAGACTGGCAATGTATGCGGTGGATATGATGAGTTGGCCTTTTTGGTATTTCAGCTCCGAGTCGCGACTGTGTATCGACTCTTTTTGATTTGCGATGGGTGGGTTAAAGGTATGCGAGGTGCGAGACGGGAACCAAGATGGGCAAAAGCGCATGAATATATATCTGAGTGGCCGGCGCCGGACGAGTCATGAAAGTGCCTGAGCGTGCTCAACTGCCAGGTGCGATGCTCGGTCGAACAAGCGCGAGGTGCTGGCACCGGAGCCTCTCGGAACAGCTCGAGGCTATTATGGGGGAGGGGGGTGGGAGTGCTGAGTGCCGTCAATGTGCGCGGCAATACAGTGCTGCCACAGTGAAGACGGCGCCGGGGAGTTGGGGCCGCGGTGGAGGTGTGCTGGAGAGGTGCGCTGGAGGTGCGGTGGCGACGCGCCGTCTCTGCGAGGTGGGGGGGACCGGAGGGTGTTTGCCCAAGTGGGAGTTGCGACTCGTTGGGGCGAGTAATTCCGGGACGCAACGTATCAGCGTTTCCAGCAGAGAATGGCTTGCTGGTGAGGTGGTTTGTGTTGTGTCAGACAGGAATAAGCACCGAGTTGCGCGGCTGGTGTGTGCTGGTCTTTAATAGCAGCAGTTCAGGTGATGGACAAGGGTTTTGCAAAATATAAATGCAAGGAAGAAAAGGAAAAGAGGCAACAAAGCTGCCTTGGCGGATACCGTGGCCAAATAAACGAATCTGGCATGCGGCTTACAGGGCACCTGGCCTTGAACAGTGTCGTCACAAGGGCCGCATGCCTGACATGTCGCCGACAAGGTGCTTACTCGATTCGCTCATGGGACTCGTGGCAGGTATTTGGGGCATCTCTCCGGGGGCTTGGCGGGGCCCGGCCTGGGGCGCCTTGGGGGTCTGGGACCGCCAACCAGAAGCAGCCACCGGCGACTTGGGGAAGCTCACACAGTGTTCGCCGCCAATGTACATGGAGGCAATGTATCTGCTTTCCTGCACTGTCGCAGCTGAACGAGCCTGTTTGGGCCTCGTTGCTGTTGAAAGTCGCCGCGCTCTCTTCAGATGGGCTGCCTCCAGGCAGACGCAGACAAAGTCGCAGCTATGGGCGCGGCTGTTGACGTGTGCCAGACATGTTTCCGCTCCGCCCGTCACAGGGCTGAGTGCATCGGCGACTTGATGCCTCGGGGGAGACGTTACACGGAAGCAGCTGGCCAGAGCAGAACGTCGAACAAGGCGACCATGACGGGGTCTTTTGTGGTGATTTGCAAAAAGTCCATGCACTAGCCGGCGGGCATCGTCGACATGGTGTCTGCCAGCGCCCGCAGAGATGGATGTACATCATCACAGTACCCGCGCAGGTCGCATCAGAGAATACCATTGCCTTTGCATCCTCAACATGGTCAACGAGTCGTGATGGGCGCTTCGCGTCACGGCACCAGGCAGCTGCATCGACGCCTCACTTCGGGCGCGCGGCCGGACCATTTTGATAAAACAGCAGCCTTGAGCTCGACGCGTCTCTCTCGCACACCTGAAGAAAAGCCTCCATCGACTGCCACAATCGGCAAGGCGCCATGTGCCCGGTGCTTGGCGCCAAACACCCATGGGGCGCAGCTTGAATCGGCACTGACTTGAGGCTGAAAAGAAGCCATTGTTTTGGTACTTGCCGAGGCGCAAAAAGATCAAGATTGCTCCGTGTTGGGTCTCTCGTCATTTTGTTCATTCTGCATCTAGCAGTTGGTGTGCTTGATCACGGCCAACAGGCTCCATCGTCTATAATGTTGGCTGTTGTCGGGCAGGCCGACAAAAAGCAGCTTCTTGTTGGCAGCTTGTCGGTCCAGCAATCAGCTTCGACGCCATTTACACCAGTCCAGTGCAACATGTGCACGTCTCTGCACATAAACGACATAATCGCGCCCTTGGTAGCCGCCGTGTCAGATGCCGTGTCACCAACAGACAGCTGCCGTAAGCTCCGTCATCCAGCAATGACACACTCCATGTCAGAGATGCGGGCAGCAATGCGCATCGTGTGCATGCAGGAATAAGGGATAGACGACGGTGAGAGTGCCCGTTTTTTTTTATATGTTGGCGGTGTGCAAGGCTTTTGCAAAGGAAATAATAACCAGACTCGTAACTTCATGCCAAGCGCCTTTGCTACACCGGTTGCGTTGCAGGCCACAGTGCGCTTCTTGCCGGGCCTCTGGACTTCCTAATCAAGCTTAAAGATGCCTAGCCACGGACCTCGTTTGTCGTCGCTGGGTCGCAAAGTCCCCGGCGATCAACGTTGCTGGGGAGCGGGAGATCATCGCCGTGCGTGCACTTTGTCGCCCGCCCAAAGTCACAGGTAGCCGCCCATCCCTCTTGTGCATTCGCCGAGTGCTTATTGGATGACTGATCCTCCTTTCCGACGACTTTCTCGAGGACAGGACGCCTCTCGGTGGGGTCAGACGACAAGCAGGGCGAGGCCGAGGCCGAGGCGGTTGTTGAAGAGACACGCCAAAAAGCGCCACAGCCGCCGGCCTGTTGAAGAGTCACTGCGACATGGTGTCTTGTCGTTTGGGGTTTTTGCAACGGCCAGTCGTGATGCTGTACCTTTGGCTTTTTGCGCAAGACGCTGAGCCCAAAGCTGCACCATCTGTGCTGACACTTGCGCCGGGCCGTCCAGACTCCAGACGCTGTGCGGCTCTTGGGCGTCGGTGAGTCGGTGACAAACATGCGGCCAGCGTTGGGTCCAACAGTGGGACAAGGCCCATGTACAAAGCATGCAGGGCATGGCAATGCCTGGCGCAGCGAATGCCGTCCATCTGGTGGGCGTTGACAATCTGGCGTCGAGCAAAACGGCGAATGGGGGGACCAATCGCATCGCGTCACCATGAGCCATGGCGTGCAAACTTGACGGCACCATTCGAAAATGTCGGCTTGAAGAGACACACCGTTTGTCTCGCACGGTACCGATTGGGCCGCCGTTTGCACCAAGCAGCCCGAGGCCAGTGGCACACTGTCTGTGCATGCCTGTGAAAGACGGTCTGGTGTGGGATGACTGGATCGACTGTGGTCAATCCGTAGCGTCCACTGAGCAAAATGTCACATGGCCCCGCCTTGATAGAGTCTGGTAAAGTATGCGCATCAGCGCTCAAGCGCCCTACGGAATAGAGGAACAAGACCTGAGGACAAATTACAAGGCACCGCGTAATAGACTAGCAGTCTTGCCAAAAGGCATTCGGCAACAGAGCAATGCAAGTACCAAGGTAGATACTTGTTTCCTAGGTACTCAAGTATCTTTTGCCCCTCCCCCGCCTTTTTCCCATGATGGATGCCCCATCTCCAAACCCCGTCCATCACATCGCAGGACACTGGATTGCCTTGCTGCTTATTGCAAACCCACGTATCCCAGCTGGCAACGGTGCCCTCGGAGACGCGCATGGCCTCTGCCACTTCGGCCCTTCCAAACGGGGCCTGTCCTGTTGGATCCGCGAGTCTCAAGTACAGTAGGGTTCAAACTCCCACAAGCCGTCGCCCCCCGAAACAAGATCGGTGTGCAAGAGGCAAATCATTTCTCCATGGTATCCACGAAGCTCTGGCCACGGGGTTGATCCGCGGGGTTGATGCTGTCTCAACATGCCCTGCAAACAGAATCCCGTGTCTGCATACCGGCTTTCTCAAAAGTCGATGCACGTGGCACTCCATCATGACGACAAAGACAAAGACGGCTCTTTTTCTTGGTAACAGAAGTCGTCATCCCGCCCAAGGCAGCCGGGTGGGCGACAAAATCTGTCATGTGCGCCACTTTTAATGCCGCATGGCATTCCTCTCCTTGGCTCCCAATTACGCATAAGCAGCGTAATAGCCATGTCTTGTGCCCTTTGTTGCCGTCTCCACATTTTGGGGACAATGCCGCCTTTTGCCACGTCTCGGGGAAAAGTGATGTCATAGTTGCCAACGGCCACTGTCATGTCCAATTCGGAGACGGGTCCGAATCACAGTCTATTGGTGGCAATGTGTTGCCTGTTTTTCTATTTTGCTTCGATTACGTCTAGTGCACGATGCTCGTTTGCGCTGCGCCTCGACGACATCGCCAGCGGTGGAAGAATCGCTTTTGCCACATGCAGATGTTCTGTTTGTCTTTGTCTTGCGGGCGTCCGAGCACCCTGCTGCTATGTCGTGATCTGCCTTCCTTGCACTATACTGTGTACATGTTCTTTGTACCGTATAGGAACTGCCTAATGTCGCCGAAACTTGGAGAGGGGGCGGTCAGATATCAGCAGCCTAGGGACGCTGTTCGGTGAGGGTCTAGCATGACTGTCTGAATGCACCTGTCATTAATCGTTTTCATCACTACTCATTTGCGCCTGTAAAAATCGGGGAAACGTTGCGTCCATTCCCAAATTTATGTCCGTGAGCCGACTTCCAACACAGATGCAAGCGTCATGTTTACATCCGCTTTCGCCGCTTCCATACACAATCATGTCTGTGAATATTCTTTCTTGAAAAATCCACTCTCGTCCGCCTTTCAAATTTACCCATCTCTACTCCGTACAGCTGCTCGATATTGTCACGACAAAAAGAAAGTATAGGGTATTCAACATGTCACCCGCCAACCAATCAGACGCCCGCGCACCGGCCCGCCTCAAACGTGCCAACTTGAAACCTCACCTCTCACCAAACCAAGGGCAAAGCTCATCCAGCTTCCTCGCCCATCGCCCTCTTCCATCAAAAAGCCGCGGTACACTCTCGCCCGACGACGGATAAAAAGTCACAATGTACGCCACATACAGCATAACGTCGCTGCTGCTTGTCGTCGGAGCATGTGCGTCTTCCCCCCCCCTCCTTCAAACACGCGTCCCAGAGGCACAGCTAACCCGCTCACAGATATGCTCTTCACCGGCAGCGGCGAATCCTTCAATGTCGGCGCATTTTTGGAGGCCATCACCCCTGCCGCCTGGGCGAATCTGGGCATCGCGCTGTGCATGGGTCTGTCCGTCGTTGGTGCGGCATGGTATGAGCAGCCTCCCTCCCCTTTCTGCCTAAGGGCATCGCGTGTCGCTGAACATTGTCCAGGGGCATCGCCATCACCGGCTCGTCTATTCTCGGTGCTGCCGTGAGGGCGCCGCGCATCCGCACCAAGAATCTCATCTCCATCATCTTCTGTGAGGTCGTCGCCATCTACGGCATCATCATGTCCATTGTCTTCTCGTCAAAGGTGGGCTACGCCACCGGCGCGGCCGCCTTCTCCGCCGACGCCTATTACACTGGTTACTCGCTCTTTTGGTCCGGCATCACCGTGGGCATGTGCAATCTCATCTGTGGCGTGGCCGTGGGCATCAACGGTAGCGGTGCTGCTCTTGCCGACGCTGCTGACCCGTCCCTGTGCGTACACTCTCACTCCCTCTCTGTTCCACACGGCTTGCTAACCCGCGCCCGTGCCAGATTCGTCAAGATTCTCGTTATTGAAATCTTTAGCTCCGTCTTGGGCTTGTTTGGTCTGATTGTTGGCTTGCTCGTTTCCAGCAAGGCCAATGCCATGGATGGCAATGCCTAGTGCAAGATGCTTTTCTCTGGCTGTTTGTACGATAGGGCTGTGCGTGTGGCATGTTGGGGAGTAGCATTCATAGAAATACCCCGTATGCACGAGAAGAACAGGGTTGTCAAATACACATGTATACATGGACCACACACTCGGTGGACAGGAGTGTTTGATGCCGCCTTGATTCACGAATGTACCATCCTACTACCCAAGGAACGCAGACAAGACGGGTCTGAACCTAGAGAGCCATCTGGCTGTGCGTCATCGATGTAGCTAAGCTATGAGGCCGGATAGCAATCAACGAAATGGTGCCACCGGCGGATCAAGTCCTCGGATGGCAGACTGATCATGGCCGCATATATTCATGGAAGTTGATCATGGCAAGTGATTTCGAATCCAGAGCCTCGTTTGTGCCTGATTGGGTTGGTTGCCACTCCTGTTCTTGGGACAAGGAGTTCGGCCTTGTGTTTCAACTAATTGGCTACATGTGCATTAAAGCAACCATAGGTGAAAGTCGCATATTTTGCCAAGCACAGGCTCGGATGGCTGTCTGATCCGGCCTGGACAATGTTTCGTCGCGTTTACTGGATGCCAACAACCGCGTGAACAGCTGACGATAGAGTAACATGCGAGCATAAAGGGGCCTGGATAATGTGTTCTTTAGCCCAGCCCCCACCAACTGCAATGTCCCCATGACTTGCTTACCTGACATGCAAAACGTTTCTCTGCATAAGCAGAATGCGACCCTTCTCTTCAGTTCCGTCGCTTCTTGCAATCTTCCACGACAATGGGGATGGAAGGCTTTCTTCAAAGACGCCCAGCCGCTTCTCAAGTTCGGCAATGCCTTCTCTGCGGGTAGGTGGTGGTGCCATGCTGTCTGTTGAAGTCGGACGCCGGGACGGAGGATAGGCCTCTGACAGAATCTGGTTCAAAACCAACGAGAGCCGAGCACAAGCAGAGAGAAATGATACCTTGAGCTTTTCAGGATTGGCCGCCACGAAAATGTCAAGAGAGGCGGATTCGTTAATCTGCGAGGCAGAGAGACCGCTGGTGATGTTGGGCCGACCAAATGTCATGCTCACAAGCCTACACTCGTCAATGCCGCTCTTTACATTGGGGATTTTGCAGTTGGCTTACAACTTGCATGTCTGATACAATGCAACCGTGCCAAGTCCGCCGTTGAATCTCTTGGCCGTGTGATTCCTCTTCAGTGTAAGGCGGCTGGACGTATTAGAGGTCACTTTCTGCCCGGAACAAGGTCCCAGTTCGCCACTGCCCATTATCCGATGGTTTGAGATAATCATTGACTCATAGCCATATCAGCCATGTACAGCTTCACAAAACCTGTCTGGTGTCGTTGCATGAAGTCATTGCGCGATGCCCAAGCCCACCCACCATGATAACTTTACGACATTTCGAGACTATGTATTGACTTGTGTAGCTTGCGTAGAGGTGTCTTTCTCTTCCTTGGATCCCACATAACCTGTATCTTGCTGTTGAGAACACTCACATCATGGAAAGAGCGTTCCAAAGATGCCCCAACGCAAAGGCGTGGGGTGCTGACTTCCGAATCGGCAGGAGCTCCAGCAGCGCACACCTCAACTGCCCCTGCGAATGCCAAGTCGGCAGTCGCGGCCGGTATTGCCTGCGCTTGACTCCTGCTTGCTTGAATTTTCTTCCTAAACCTTAGGAGCACCAGACATCTTCGAAATGAAGGCGCTGGGCGGACTTCATCTTTCCTTTATCTCAAACTCTCACAACGAGTGCGGACAGAAGCCCGCTGCACCTTTTGCACGATGAACTGCACAAGTCCGACGCGGTTAGGTTAAATTCACAATGAACAATACTTCTCCATATCCACGAGAACATTTCAACGACGGACAGCCTCTATTTGTTCCAAACTTCAAGAGTCGTTGCATGGGCATACGCAACCAGTCACTCGTTGACGTGGCCAAGTATTGTCTCAACCATTCCAGTGATTCATGGTAAACCGTAAGCTAATCTGTCAACCGCTGCTACATTATCCTTGAACCATCTTCAGTCGGTAATCAGAGCAAACTCAGAGTAGTTCACCCGCCCTCACGCTGCTCGCGTTGTCTGATCATGGTCGGGACTCGGCCCCATTCAACATACAGCAAGCTTGCTTTGAACAAATCACATTGCAAAATCGCAGCACACAAAATTGTTTCCGCCCGGACAAACGGGCTCTAACAAAACAAAAAAGGTCAGCTCCATGGCGCACCTCGACATTGAAACAGGCTAGCAAGAGTCTCACCTGGCCTGCTTCCCCGAGGACAGCTTTCTCTCCACTGGCACCGATTCACTTCATTTCCAATCTTGGGGCACGGATATATCGTACATCTAGTGACATTCGGACCATCTTGAGGGCACGCCCAGTTTCCAGGGCCGTCAGACACCCTGTCACCACCATAGTTGGAGCAAACGGTTCGGTCAAGGCAAATGCAAAGGGCGCTGTTCCAACTGCCAGAGCAGCGGCCGCCAATTGCAGCCAGTGCCGCCGATGGGAAGAGAAGGCTTAGAATCAGCTGCATTGTCGCGTTTGTGTGTTTACTCGCAGCAGTGCCTGTCTATGTGAATCTTGAAACCAGCGAGATGCCTGCGTCTTATCTATTCGATCGGCTGATGGGCAAGGACCAACTTCTCTCGGCTTGCAGCTCTGTTTCAGCTTGTCTACTGTGTCGATCAAAAAGAAGCAGGTGACCGAGGAACAATGGTCGGATTCTTCGTTTAGCTGCAGCTGTGGAGGCAAGCTCATCGGCATTTGGCCTGGAATGCTCGATTGGTGGCATCGCATTCTCGTATCGTAAGGCTGATTTAGAACCTTGGAAACGTCGCAATAAGCTTATTTTTCGACCCCAAGTAGGCCCTGTTTGTGGTCAAGGGCGTGTGCTTCTTGCTGGGTTTCGGAATAATCATCGTGACTTGGACACAGTCTGGGGACACAGCTTTCCGATACTCCCACCAGGCAGTATCAATACGACAAGAGATGGCATGGAGATGCGGCATCATTGCAATGAGTTTTCTCAGACTCACTTACGCACAAACTCGACAAGTTAGGTATAGGCACAACAGTCCTTTTCTTCTTTTGCCTCTCTTTTTATTCCTTTCCCTTATTTTCTTCATTCATTCCTTTCCGGTCCATATTTGCATTCTCTTTCATTCTCTTGAATTTCCCTGTTCACCTTCATTTGTATCCTGCGGCTTTTCCGCCACAACTTAAATGAGCGTCGGCCATAGGAGCTCTTCGACTAGACTCTACAAAGTAGCGAACGCCTGATTTCATAGGGTTACACGGAAAGTTCCCACGTTCTCTACCCTAGTATGCTGCAGATCGATATGCAAGAGGTGCATGAAACGGGTCATTCCAGTCTAAGTTCCGCCACAACTCAATTTGGTGAGCTCAAGCAGGCCATGCCGTCAAGCCACGCACACACAGCCAATGTTGAAATATTCACGCTTGCAACTGAAATGTAAAGCGCATTTCCAGTGAATTGTCGTACTCGACTTGTCGCCGATATCCTTTCGAGATGGAGCCTATCGCCACCGTCATCATTCCCTATATTGAAATCTTGTCCTTTCGCGAGCTGGCCGAGCAGTCCGATGGTGGGAACCACATCCCAAAATTCGGCATCCCCAAGGAATTAACCGATTAAGGCTCGCAGCTATTAGGAAGCAAGCTCACCGGGACCAATTTGACTCTCGTGATTATATTTTCCACGGATCTTACCAGGACCAGGGTGGATCTTGGCTTTGCCGCCCAAGAACAAACTTTGGATACCGAGGAACGGCGGAGTCTGTATAGATACGCGGGGTAGCTCACAGTGAGAATTGACAGACAGTTGACGCTGTATGACTTTATGATCAAAATGGAAGGCAATTACAAATTTTTTTGATAAGGCCCGAAGGCCCAAGATGATACCAACCTCCTGCAAAGTCGGACAGGTTCGGTGACAGGTATGAGAACCAGGACTGGAAAGAATGCAGCTGCCTCACAAGATCTTGGACCTGTCAATGCCTTGCAAGACCCCTCGAGCCAAAACGCCTTCATGCTATACCTCCAGGGGGTACGAAAGCATGTGTTTGGCGATGATACCTTGATTAAAAGTATACCGTGGCCATCATTCCTCGGGTTGACCAATGGTTTGCCTCGGTTCCTCGATTTTTGAGATGGTGGCGGCGACAGCCTTGGAGTTGAGAAGGAAAACCCAAGCTTGTTTGAGCCAATGCACGGCTACTTGCAACAATATGCACCCAAAGAAACTTCCCACGACCCTAATAGCGGGCACTTCTCTGCACCATTACTACCTTGCACGGATGGTGCAGCATGATGGCTGTCGACTGCGTTGGGATAATCCTACTCATCGCCAAGCAGCCGACAGGCTAATAGTGCGGGGTTTCAGACACGCTGCCGCCATGCCGCAGAAAGTCGAGGCAACTGGCCCCCCAGTGGTGAGATTTTTGCGTTGGTATGAGCTGGGTCCAGGAGCGGGCTGTCTCATGTCGGCTTTTAGCTGATGTCTGTTATTAGTGTCGGTCATAGGTCAAGTTGGCCCCAGACCCGGCAGACACGGGTCACGAAAAATGAGCAGATGCTTGATCAACATTGGAGAGCCTGTCATCCTCAAAGCGGCATAGACGGCAACGTTCATACAGGAATCAAGTGTTCATGCATGAAGGGGGGAAAAGAAAGACCCGGTGTGTCGAAGAAAGTGGGAGTCACGCAAGATTAGGTCTGGTTTGACAATGATGGCGCGACTCAGCAGGCATAATATGGGAAATACCAGGCCACACACCGGCCCTTTGAAGTATGGAAAAGAGTATTGGTGTAGTCAACTTTTCTCGGGCAGTGTTTTCAAGAGCAGCATGTGCTGCAAATTCAGGGCCGCTTCAAAAACTGGAGAATTACTGGCGGCATCCATGGCAGACGCCAAGTCAACAAGTAAGCCAAGTATTGGCCCTCTCCCGTCCATCAATATGTAAATTGACAGTGCAGCCAGGACTCTATGCTCATGAAAAGCGCGGATAAAGAAACCATATGTCTGGCTTCTCCACCCTCAACCTTGAGATGACATTGACGCTTGATAACTGTTATTACTATGCCCCCTCTTGGATGTCACCCAGCTCAGCTGGGGGGGCTCAAGCCAAGCAGCTGCCTCGGACGATTGGTAGCGTGCACTTCCCCTCGGCCGCTTGTAGCAAAACGGGCGAAGAGGTTGTTTTTGTTTGCCCAACTCGCCCTTGGACTCGTACGAGCGAGGTGTGATTGTGTCGTTGTGCACACTGCGTATTAAGTGATGGCTCGCAATACAGTCACGACTCACGACACGCACTGAACTTGTCTTTACAAGTGCGCCGCGCACATGAGGTTCTGGGCGATTGGGATGGCCCTACGGAGTGCTGGGCCAGGGCATGACAAGCGGCTTGCGCCTCCACTCCATGGTCGGGCAGGACATTGTAGCTTGGCGTCCATGCCCAAGCAGGCAAAAAACCAGGCAAAGTGCATAGGTGACACCAGATGAACGAACGTACCTTGTGCGGATTAAGTACCGAGGGGCCAAAAAGGCAGCAACAGCACAGGCAAGCCGGCAGGGGGCGTGGCTTCGATTTCTCTGCAACGTCAAAAGTATAATCATCATGATGCCAAGACGTCTGATTGTATACGATATGTACTTGGGCAGCATGGTGCTTGGGTAGCGCTGTTGGGGGAGTACTCGTCATGGTACGTTGGCGCTACTTTTCGGACTAAGAGCCCAATGCCGGTGGCATGGATGCACTGCCGTCCCACCAAGTCGGATCGACAGCAAGTTAGCGCCGGCCGGATAGGCATGAGGCCATCGATGTGATGGCGCGAGTCGGAAGGTGTGGTTGACAACGGCCATGCTTGATGGCTAGTCATGGGGAAGGGTGTGAGGGCAGAGACATGATAAAAGGGATATCATGTCCAGGATCCTTGTTCTTCGCCGAAGCCTTTTATTTGTCGTCGTTTCTTTTTACATGGCCGTAGTGTATGAGATGCTGGTCCCCGTCTAGTAAGTAGAGCTTTTTTCTTGCTTACTTTTTTCTTCTTCTTGGTAGCCCACCCCCCCCCTTTTTTTTTTGTCCTTTTCCTTTTTCTTTTGCATCTTTTTAATACCAGAGCTACCTTGATAAATACCTTGGGTATCGCTCGTTGCTCACGGCGGGTTAGATTTGCCTCTTCGCCAAGGACGCTTCGCAACACACAGCTTACAGGATCACACAATGGACTACCAAGACACTCGTCGGGCTTCTTCGTCATCGACGTCTTCCATCATGTCTTGTTTATCAAATGATGGCGCCACTCGGTCGACATCCAGGCCAGCTTCCCTGCGATTCTTGACGTACCTGCGCCAACAACAACCAAGCTTCTCGTCGACTGCAGGCCGCACCTGTCAAGGCATGAGCACCGAGGAGACGCGCGGTCTCTGGCGCTGTATGCTGGAGCTGCAGCAGCTGTACGGGTGCTACAATTCCACGCGGATAGACCTGGCGGTGAATGCAGGCGAGTCTGGAATTGACCTGATGCGTAAGTTTCCCCCTGCCTCCACCTTGTCTGCGCGGATTTGCAATGTGAATCATGGCCGGGTCTGGTGCATCAAAGTCGTCATCAGTGACCGCTTGACTGCAGCAGGCGAGTTCACTGCCGTCGTCAGCGCTGGTCCAAGTGGGGCGACGCGGCATTACAGTGACCAGACCTCTCTGCCAGTGCAGCTGTGGGGCCCTGAACGGCCAAGGCAGCGCAGCCAGGCATGAGACTGGAGTGCATGGTTGAAGAGGCCATGCATGAGCATCAATGCAGTCGCAAGGCCAGACTGAGTCTCGGCTAACACGCAACCCCCCTTTCGGGACAGCCAACCCATTCATCATCGACACGTTGAACAACTCCGTCATTGACTTGCCCGACGAGGGCTGGGACATGCTGGACCAGTGCCTGCGACCCTCGAGCCAGACGAAACTCGGCACGCAAAAGAAACTTTGGGTGGCAGCATAACCTGGGCACGAATTAATACGCCGCATGAATGACCCGCCTCACGTTTATAATTTTTTGCATCTTTGCATCCGTTTTAGTGCTGGTGTTTTGGATCTGCACCGATATCCCGGTGCCGGGAGTCTGCACGGAGTTGGTGTTGGGCTGGATTGACTGAGAGTTGGTTGTCAGTAACCCGAGTCGCTGCTGATTTTTATTCTTGCATTTCCTTGGCATGTTTGATGTTGGCCAAAAAGCCCGTGCGATACCCCCTTGCGCCATCACTCGAGAATGCATCACCATATAGTTTATTCGGACATGATTAATTTTCACTTCTTCTTCTTCATTCAACGGTGGATTCACTGGGAATTGACAATGCTCGTCTGAGTCGTCTCCAACACAAGACGCCGCTTACACCCATGGGCCATGGCACTCTCTCACGGCGGCATGTACTGTCTCGCCGTCTTTGCCGACCCAACCGGACAAGACGGGCATCCTTGTAGCCCGCCTCGTGGGATCGCCTTTGGCAATCGGGCCCGGTCCGATCAGACCCCGTTATCGGTCGCAGCTGTACCTCCCTGTAGGAAATCACAGCAACTCATCTACACCCCTCGCGGAGAAGCACCGCCAGAACCACGTGCGTAGTCGGCCATGAGGCGCGCCGATTCACAGCAAAACCTGTCCATGTTGAGACTAGATGCCTCCACGCCAATGCCCTGCTTGCGCTGGTAACCTTGCTTCAGCCTTCCGGTCGTGCGTCCGAATCACCCCCGCTGTTCACGACAGCGTCATTGTCTTGCTCAGACAGCATGGCTGGCTGTCCAATGAGGAAATTGGACTCGTATCAAGACTACACGAGGGCCATTTCCGAGGATGCCTGTGCTCCGAGTGCCGCAGCGAATCGCACTCGTGATTGCTCCCATTGTTTGCTTCATGCGAGAATCGGGGCGTCGTGCGTCGCCATGGGTTAAGAGTTGATGTATTTGGGAAGTACTCGAAGTCTTTGCAATCTGCCTGCCGGGTAGACAAGCTGATGTTATGTTGAGCCTTTGTCGCCGTCCATCTCTGGGCTGTGGTAGCTACAAGCTGCAGGGTAGTTTAATACTGGACATTATGTAAATATCCTGATTCAAGAAGCCATCCTCTCAAGACACAATGCCTAGCCTTTTAAACCCGAGACGATTTCTGCGTTGTGTAAGTTGCGCTCTAACCTACCCTGTAGCTGAACAAACTCAGCTCGCCGAATGACACAAACGCATGTTGAAGATTCAACACTCGTTGGAAACGAAACATGGTCAACGGGTCGTCAGTCAATAAAGACTATTCTATTGCTCTGCGTGCGCAAATAGGACTTGAGCGGGCATCCTTTTGGCCACGGCGCCTTATCCCACGTCAAGAGGCCATGCACGCCATACCATTATCAAAATACAGTGCTGAAAGGCTTGTACTTCTTTGCGCCAACCAGAGTGGCAGATACGGCTACAGTGACATGCTTTCAACTGCACTATTCTGCTGTACACCGAGGTGTCTTTGGGCTAGATATTAAACAGCAATTGTACCTGTCGCCGATGTAGTAATGAACGGTGCAAACTTGGACCTTCTGGAAACGAGGCCGTTGGATGGCCAGTGCACAATGCCGCTTCTCAGGAAGCAATTTCATTCCAAGTCCTGATAACGACTCGCTGCTCTGATTGCCTGTTTGTATGGTGCACAGTATGTCGCTCAAAGTCACTTCCACGACCCAGGGATGGTGAGAGCAGGTTATTTTGCCAGGGCAGCTTGGCGAGGGAGTCGTCAGGAAGCACCAGCCGAGGACTGGAAATGCCCACATGTGTTGAATGTACGCCGCAAGGGAACATGACAGACGTCGTCTCCTCGCGCGTTGGCTGAGTTGTAGTCGCCAGCTTTCATTGGCATGACAAACTAGCCAGACTCTTCAAGAAGATGGCAGCAACAAGGCGTACGGTCCTTCCGAACAGTCACCCAAGTTTCATCGTGATATCATTGACACTCGGCACTGGGGACCATGTTATAGAACAAAGTCTGGCTCAGAAATGGCAGAATGGAGCACTTGTAGTTGCGAGTCTAAGAGACGCGAGTTTGACATAGTGTTTCCGACGTTGTGTTTCCAAGTTCTGTCCATTTGGATGTGAAAAGTGCTACGTGATAGTAGGGACATGGTTTACTGCTGTCAAGGTTGGATCGTCCAAGCAAGGGACCAAAGCAGGTATTGCACGCAACATCTTCACAAGTTTTGCAAGTATTTGTTGGCGTGGTTGATGTGGGAGGCGAAATGTCACCTTTTACAAGGCAGAGTGTAGCCAATTTGCTTATACCAACAAGAACGCCTTCACCAAGCAGTGGCACAACACATTAAGCTGCCGATCAAGTCATCCATGACCAAGTAAGACATTGACGCTCATCAACACGCCAGTTGGTCGTCTACAGTCTAGTAGAATGTAGTATGACTGCAGGAGGGAGGCATTGCCCTCTCCCCTATCCAAGCCGTCAAGTGATCAGACCCTTCTGATGTCTTCATCTCAGTATGAGCCGTCGCACAACACATGCGGCTATAAACACCGGGCAGCAAATTCACTTACAACTCACCAGATAATCGCACCTGACGGCAAAAGAAAGCAAAGGTCTCACCGCCATCGCTCCACCTTGTCAACGGGACAGTTGCTCGTCGCCAACACACAAAGGTGCTTCAGCATGTATGTCTACACACCCACTCACGCAACTCCACGTCCAGCAACGGACAACGGTGAACCGGACCCTGCCATTCACAGCGCCTTTGAGAAACAAAGTTTTTCCCCCCCCCCCCAGTCTCAAGCCTCTATTCACCGCCACCAGGCCCCAGGCGTATTGTACCTTGCATGCCCAACGTGTGCCGTAGACGTAGACAATAGTGCAACGTGGTGTGTGATGGCTCCCCGAGCTGCGCACGTCATGGGCCTCGGCCAAGGACACTCATCAGTCATCCGTCATATTACACGACTCCGAGCATCGGTCGCATCTTGTCAGCGAATCGCGGGGCGCCACACCTTTCCAGCAGCTGGCTCCCGGGGCTTGGGCAGCATTTTTTCGGCCTGCCGTCGTCCATCCACATTGGCCGTCTTGTGGTTGCGAGGACAAGGCCGTTGCACTGAAACAATTGATGCCGCGTGGCGTCGGGGCGCCGTCCATTGAGGTCAATACGCGGGTTTGAGCACAGATACAGTAGCACTTGGGCAGGTGGGATTTGCCCCTAGAATGTCGAGCCAAGCGCACGCCGGGCAGCTGGCCTTTGTGGCACTGACTGGCACTGACTGGCATCGACTGGCATCGACTGGCATCGACTGGCATTGACGCTGGAGTTGAAACGCGGCGAGTCTGAGCCAAGAATTGCCGCCGATTCCGTGCTCAGCAAGAGGCGAATGAATTCGTGGCAAAGACGGGCGACTCGGCCCATGGCAGCCGGCGAAATCCTTTTCTCTCGCCGACTGCAATTCCAGCGGCGCCTAAACTGGCTGTCGGGCAACAGGCAACAGGCAACAGGCAAGGCAACGGGCAACGGCTACCCTGGGGCTTGTGGAGTCGGCAACAGTCTCCATGTGAAGAGTTTTCAGCGCCTGCATCGCTACGGAACAACTTGCCCCGGTTTTCAGTAAGCCTCTTTCTTTTTCGGGGCCGCCTCTCCACTTGAGCCCACATGCTGACATAATGTCAAGTTCCTGCCTCATTTTGTCGTATCAGCCATCCGTGGTTCCCTCCCCAGGGCGTAAAGACGGCGACAGCTCTGGCATGTGAAGCTCGTTGCGTGCTCCGTTGCCCTTGAGAAAAAAAAAAACACACTACGGCCCGCGGTCGGTACAGTAAAACAAGTGGCTGGCAAGGGCGTACGGTCCGTGATGACCTGCATGCCCGATCTGTTGATGGCTGTATGGCGAAACCATTGTCTGCAGGGAAGCATGGCGAGGCTCAAGCTTTCTCCTGCTCTGTTGGTGGCTGCCAAATTAAGAAGCACATGTGGCTTCTCCTGGTACGTGCCGGGTACCAGAACCAGAACCTCTCACTTTTGGCATGCTCCATATCGTATCGTATTGTTCCCAGAACGCCAGCAAACAGGTTTGATAGATGCATGCATGTGTATGGATGCATGGCCCTGCATGCCGGCTATCGTGACAGGCCAAAGCTCCCAGCACATCTCCACCCGAGCTCCAGCACACTGGCGTCGACAATGCAGGTCGTGGTGGTATTTTGGGCTGGATGGCAATCGTGTGGCTGAAGGGCGTTCTGATGGGCCTGGCTAATGCAAGGCACAGGAAAAAATGCCTCGTGAGTTGGAGGAGAGACTGCGCTGTGTGTCTGTCGCCCTGTCAAAAGGTCCCCAAAGCCCTGTGATGGATGCTGCATTCGCTGTATGACTGCGCCATTTCATTGCCCTCGCCCTTGCCCTCGCCCCGGCCTCCATCTCCTCTGGAACTGCAGAGGCTGGATTGCTCTTCTTTCCGAGCAGCTTTGGGGCGCCAGCCATGGGAGATGAGCAGTGCATTCTGTCCAGTACGGAATCCACGGAATCCACACTGATAGGTTCGTGATCCAGGTTCGCGCCCCTTATAGCATGTCGGAAGCAACGGAACCAAGACTTCTCTCTCCATCGACAAATAATGGACCATAGCAAGTGGGCGCAGCCCAACTATCAAAGCTCAGCCCGTCCTTGTCGAGGCTTGCATGCAGACTAGCCATTATCACAATCTGATGCCAGCACGCCGCTGCTAAAGAGCCTTATCGAGGGGCTGCGGGTATCAATTGCAAGCTCCGTAGTACCAGGTCAATGGAAAGGCACCCAGGACGGGGTGACGTAGTTCCATCATTGCCTTGAGAATCCTGTACAAGACCCGGGCCAGGCAATTGCCAAGTAAGACGGTTCATCCTTGCCATCCTCTGGAGTTGTGGAGGCTGTAATCTGTGGCCCGGACCCAGTTGAGCATGTCACTGAGGCCGCACGACCTTTTCTCAAGTCATGCAGTTCAACGACCCAAAAGGCGTTAATACAGCCATGTCCGGTGGCAAAGTCTTCATACCTCAAGGGACGGGATAGAACACAGGTTGCGTGTCATGTATGTAACCGCAACTAATTTTGCATTTTGCGAATCCTACCAACTCTAGCGTAGCATTGTGCTCCACCAGTTATTAGTAGAACTGAGCGAGCTCTTGACAAGTGCCTGTCGCAGTGGCCTGAACTCGGATATCTGCAATGAAAAATATCCGGTGGCATTGCAACAGCATCTCGATGCAGGCAGGCAAGGCAGCGATGCCTGGTAGCAATTCTGCCAGGCACTGCATGCCCGTTAGATTACACTTGTGAGGTTGCAAGAGGCCTGGGCTCGTCATGGTGGTACAAATCCGGGGATCGGTAGTTCTTACAGTGTGTAATCATCGGATCTGAACATGTGATGTTTCTCGGTAACTGGCTACTATCAGGCCACACTGCCATGTTGCTTTGCTTTTCCAACCTCAATTGCATGTGAGTTGTCCACCCGTAGTTTGGCATCCTTGCGAGCAGAGTGGCGCATTGCTGTGTTATCCCGCCTTGTTCGTCTGCGCATCTGAGTAACATAAAGACCCGTCACCAACCAGTTTGCCTGGAACGCGGACTTCCGAGGCACATCGAGGCAACGACAGATAAGCATATAGGTTGTCTGATAAGTATGTTTCTAGTGGTTCGCAGGTTTTCGGGTTGGTTCCCAGCTTATTGCAACGGGCCAATCCGTCTCTTTGTGTTGTAAACGGACAGCAATCATGCATGTGCACACAGCAGAGCGGTTGACGTATGTAACCCAAGAACCAATTGGGCTCGCTGTAAGCCGTGCCATCCTCTTGACACTGCCTGCAACGATCTTCCAGAGAGGTCGGTGGGACAAGTCGCTGCATCATTTTGGACTCGTCACAAGTACCGAGTACATGGTGCCATAATAGCCTTCAAACCTGATCATCGGGCCGTGGGGTGATTTAGCGGCGCGTAGTATGCAAGACATGCTTTCACTCTTGACTCAATTCGTTGCATCTTGGGAAACCCTCACTGCAAAACGGCACGCAAAAATGATAAGTTCCCGCGCCTCCATGCTTTCCAGGCGGCACTGGGGTATCTCCCGCCTTGGCATGTCCATAAACACACCACCACACTAGGAGTCGGTAACAGAGGATTGCTGTGTCAAACTGGCGAGCGATTGCCTTGATCGATGCGCCATATTGTACTGTATGATACAATACCCTATTGGGAGCAGACCACCTCAATAGTTCTGCAAACCTCAGCGCATCTCGGAACAAGATTTCACACGTCGTGGGGCCCTTATTGTCCGGTACTTCAGCCTTTGACGGTGCCGGATTCCCGCCTGCCTGTTGAGTGAGCCCTTGAGCAAGGCACAAGAGACCCCGTATTGACAGCGCCGAGGACGTTTCCGCGGAGGAGTCCAGCAAATTATTGTATTTTGTGTCATGGCATGAAGCCGTCCAGCTTCTGCCTCTTCGATTCTATAGGTCCCGAAATCATAACGCCATAGTGGTTCCGCAATGTGCAAGAAGACAGACATACAACTGCCCTGTTGGAGGTGAGGTTGTTGTTCCCTTTGGACACGGGCGAAAGCAACCCTACATCAACCAAATCTCGTCTGCTGCTTCTTCCAGCCAGGACTGGGAGCACGACCTTGACTCTGATTGGAGTTGTCAACCACTGACAAAGCACAGATGGTGGTTGTCTGTGGGAGCTCCGAGGCCGCGAGGCCGTCGCAATTGGGCCAGACTGCCGAACCATCCCTTCACCGAGCCCAAACATGGAACATTTAGGTGTAACTGGAGGGGACTCGGGCTGCATTTAGGCTCCATGCATTTGAACCTGGAGGCTGGTCGCCCGGCTCCTGGTGGGCGCAGGGAGACGAGACGTGACGTGACGTGACGAGACGAGGGCAAGAACTTGGCTGTCCAAGCGACACAGGCTTACCGAGTACCTGGGCCTGAAGCTAAACAGACATTCGACAGCGGTCAGCCGGTGGATCTTGGTTGAAGATGCCATAGGGCCGGGGCTGACGGCTTCAACAAAAAGGTTCCCACTCACTGGCATTGGCTCCAGGACTGCAGACTGGCTGTGGCTGACAGCAAGTTCCTTCCATGTCGGGTCTAGTCTTCTTTCCGCTCCTTCAGGCTCAAGTGCTCTTGCTCAGCCAGGGACGCTGAGCGACACAAGCTGTGCAAAATTATTAATACACTTCTGGTCCAAGGAAACGGGCGAGAAACGGTTCGCGCGCCACTGTGAACCGTCATGCCGCTTTTCTCTTTCCTCCAGCAGTCTTGCACAACGGCCCACTACTTTGAAAGGTTTGGAGGGAAATAATCAGATTACAAGCTCTTTGCGACGGACAGAAGCCGAGTGCATCGTCCATAAGCGCGGCTTTAGATGAAAGCTTAACTTTTTGGGTGCTGACGTGACTTGGGCACGTGACCTACAGGCCACAGGTTGTCACTTGGCAGGGAACTCTTTACACCAACACAGTCTCGACACTGTCTTTAGTTATCTCATGGCAAAACAATATTGTCAGCTGTTGTTATACAGGCTTAAAAATGACAGCCCAAGCAGTCCCACAGCGGTGCTGTTAATATGAAGTTTATCGAAAGCATGCAGTACACGGGTGAAGACACGGCTTTTGTTCCGTCACAATACGTGGGTACATGCAGCAGCTACGCAAATCCAAAGGCGCCTTTAGCGGCAGCCTCGACGAACCTACTTGTAATTACCAGTACTTCGATGACCAGAAAAGATAGGGTCCTTTCCAAAGCGAGGTTGTGGCCATTGTTGACGGAAAGTTTGCTGGTCATTCTGGGTGCTGGGGTGCACTATTTTGGACCACGGCTGGGGGAAATACTCGAACCGTACCTTTGAGATCTTGCAGTGTTTTGGACAAGACGGAATTTATTATCGAATAAGATTAAAAATGAGTAGAAATAGCATTTTATTTCTATCCACATGAAAAATTGAGAGTTTTTATTTGTCCTCTCTATTTACCTGGTGATACAGGCGTCTGTGACCACTTATCCGACTTGAACGCATCAGTTTCATCAGAAATCTTGCGCCAGGAGCCTAGCCCCCGATAGCACATCCAAGAACAAATCACTTGCAAAAACCTTGGTCTCAACGCTATAATCTTGGTGCTCGCCTTTTCTTGTCGTTTAAAACGGGTTATCCTTGTCCAATTCTTCATCTGCAATGGCGCTTTCCAAGCCTGACTGATATGTCAGATATCCACACCCACAAATACAGTGGAGAAGATGGAGCAAGACTTGCAAGCGACACGGCGCAGAGCTTATTGAATTCATTTCTGGGGAGACACTGCCTTCAGCTCATGCGCCAAGATGTCTATTAAAACTCTTTGCCGGGACTCGGCAAGGCTTTGAAGCTGCCGTTGTTCGGGGTACCAAGGGTCGGCGAGTCGGGCCATCGACTTGGTGAGGAGGATTGATCTGCCCGTTTGGCGGTGGGGAGAACACAAAAGCGAGCGCTGGGGAATAGCGTTGTGAGCTTGCTTGCAGCCAGTGGATGAAGCTGTCTCCAGGACCTCCCGCTTTCAAACATTTCTCCGCTGGGACCAAGTCCGTGGAGAAGGACAAGTGTGCGAGTGTGCGGCGCGCTGCTAGCATCTGGGTTGAGAATAATGTCGGAACGAATTGGTCTCATTCATCCTTCATTTGCGGCCCATCAAAGCACGTCTTCTTTACACCTGCCCGGCGCCATCACAACTGACCAGAACTGGCGCTGCGCCGCCGGTTATTGACAAGGATAGCACCGTCGGCACAACATGGTGTTTCGGAGATGGTTCGACTTTTGCGACCAATTTACACGCAAGTGAAAAACACATGGGTGTCCCTCCTTGGGTGAGGTGACCTGTTTTCAGAATTCTCCCCTCATTGTGACGCTTGGCAAGCTAGTGCCAAACTCCGCTGTAAATGTCATCCAGAGCAGCCTGGCCCAAAGGCGCTACTACGTATCAGCCTGTCCAGCCATATCCATGTGGGACTGTAGAGAATGTTTTTAAGTTTGTTACTGTATCAAATCTATCATTGTGCAGTATCTATTGTACGAGATTGTAGGTGATGGGGATCAATTGACGTTGCTTGTCAGTGCATGCCCATCTTTGGTGACGCCTGGTGCAACAATGGAGTCTGGGGGCCAAGCTTTGTTGCTTTGTTTGGAGGGGGCCGTTCGTGTGCAAGGCGTCGTACTTGAATTTAGGACCCACAACTTATGTAATCGTGTCTGGTCCATCAGTGGATCCATTAGGTCGAGATTGGAATGCCAGAACACGGTCGGTCCCAGTAAAGCAGCGGCACTCAAAGCACGAGTGACTGCCACTAACAACCTGAACTTAGAAGTCAATTCACTCTCTGTACGGAGTACTCCGCGCAGGATGGAGCACTGCTGGTCCTGTTCAGAGGGACGCTAAAATGCAAGGCTGATTGGTGAGCCAGGTTGGTGGCTGCGTGAGGTACAAGGTCCCAACGCCCCAGAGAGCGCTAGGATGGAGACAAGTCTGCCAACTCGGTGGTGATGACGAGTTCATGGACAGCGTGCGTGCCCTGTCCCGTCGACTCTGGGCTGCTCAACAAGCCGGCGCTCATGGCTTCATGTCAGTGTCCACGTCACACACCAGACTGTTCGTGTCAATGTGCTCCCTTCACCGTCACCGTCACTTCAATGGTTGCCCAGTTGGAACCCCGAGGCCTCGACTTGGATGTCTGCACTTGACTGAAACTGTTCCAGGTCTGAGCCCAATCATCCATCTTGGGGCACTCGATCTGTTGCCTGCATGAAATCGACCTTGACAGACCTTGGCATATTTGCCCAGATTTTGGTGTTGGAGTGAGGGCGCACAGTAGATTGCACCACACTGAACTCATCGAGTGCCAAGTGATGTGTGCCCATCCCCAGACCAATATCCCACTGGAACAGAACAAGGCGGGTTATTTTCAAGTGCCAGGCCGTCTTTTTGACAACTTCAGAAGCCATCCCGGCAGGCAATACCTTGTCTCGCCTGCAGTTATTTGGTACAATTTCGACACCGCTTCTCCTTGAACTCCGATTCAAAGTGAAGCTGGCCTCCCGCAGACAGGACCCGGACAAGGGACAAGGGCCAAGCCAAGCTGAGTGCACAACAAAAAAAAAAAAAAAAGTAAAACAAAAAGAAGGCCGAGGAGAACTCTAGCACTGCCGCACGGTGAGACAACAGTTGCTGGCTTCCGGGGATTGGCAAACAGACCTGACAACTAACTGGTCTGGCAAAGTGCATCTCACCACGTCAAGCAGGAGGAGCCTTGCCTCGGCGTCCATTCTCACGTGTCCTCGACTCCTGGAGCAACCCATCTGACCCAATTGAGTGAGGTGCTTATCCGCTGGCCGTTCGCTGGCTGTTTGCCTGATGCAGACGTACAGTAATAGGCAGGCAGGCGACAGGTCGGTTTGCCCAGGCACATGCAACGAGGCGGTTGTGACGCAAAGAACTGGCTGCCCTATCTCGAAGCCCTGCACCCTCACGGCTCAGCACCACGGCTCAGCACCACGGCTCAGCACCAAGTCTCTCAGCACCATGTGCGAGGCCCATGGCTGCAAGGTGCCCGCACATCCGGATCGACTGGGACACTGCGTGCGTCTCGGCTTGCCGCCCGTTGCAACCCTAGCCATGCCTCGAGAGTGAGGACGGAAACCAAAGGGGGCAACAAGAAGCTTCCTGTCCAACCGCCACGGCGCCAACACGTGGAACTGCGGTTCCCCCCTGGTCGCCTGCTCGCGTTGGGCGTTTTGTTCTTCCCGCCTCATCTGAATTGAGCCGGATTACCATCCGGACAGCAGCGAGTGCAGAGTCGGCGCTGCCGCTCCATGTTATATACCGCGCCCGTTTCCGCCGTCAGGAAACGAGTTTGTAAAGGCTCTGACGCAGACACAGACTCTGACGCAGACAGAACCTCCTCGTGTTATGCTGCCTCCCCGTCTCCCGCATCCAGCCCCCGTTTGCTCCATGGCTCGCCATCTTTACCCCGGCATCTAAGTTATTGTCCGCCATTGACCCCTCTACACACAGACACAGACACAGACCCAGACACAGCCCAAGAGGCAAAACTCACCATCGCCCGTTTCGGTCCCGGACGGGAGCAAGGGCACAAAACTTCTTCAGCCTGCACTCGACCCAAGACACCAACCAGCAGCACTTGTCTTGGACCGTCCTAGCTTGAGGCCCGGAAGACCAGTCCACTTTTTTTTTTTTTTTTTTTCTGCTCCAACTTCTAGTCCTGGAGTCAAGTCCGTCAACCAACCCGCTTCGCGACTAAGCATCAGCGAGGAGGCGTGTAAAGACCCGCCACCCGCGCACCACAGCCATCCATCCCCACCTCAGCACCTGAGTCGGCCTGGTCGCTACCAAGGCCCTGGTCCTGCCGGAGACTTCAACCCCGTCGTGTCTTTGGGTAGAAAGGCGTGGAACAAAGGACCCCACCCACCGCCCGCCCACTCTGTGGCCCACCCAGCACGCTGGTTGGCCCTCCTTCCCAGTCATTCACCCAAGAGATCTCTCGACGTGGGAGGCGCCCAGCCAACACGCCCACGCAGCACCCTTTGGCTCCCAGCTTTGTTGTCGCGCGCGCCAGTGTGGGTGCCGAGCGGCGCCATCTTTATTTGGCTCTCGTCGCCGCTCCTCCTCGACCAGCTACTTCCCCCTACCCTCTTTAACCTCTTTCAACCGACAACATACCGACACTTCACCTGTCGCAAAGCTGCCAGCTACCGCTGTGTTTTCACAGCCCAAACGCTGTGCAGGCATGACGCCCAAATTGAAGCCGCTGCTGTTGCCACAGCTGGTTGAAGAGCGTCTCGAGCGACGGGCCGAGAAGCAAATTGTGGTCAACGGCGCAGCCTCTGCCATGTCCAGCCCGGACGCCAGCGATTTGTCATATGTCTACTACACGACCAATTCCTCAGCATCCGACATCGCCTCCCCTGTGACGCCCGTTTTCTCGCCCAGGGGACATCAGAGATTCTCCAGCTCTACCTCGTCCTTGGAACTGCCCCTGCCGCCGCCGCCGCCGCCGCCGCCCGAATGTCCGACGTCGCCCTCTCAGACTTCAAGCACCGTGTCCAGCTTGCGACCACCGCTGCCGGATGTCGAGGAGGAGCCAATGGACCGCGGCGGTGACACGGCTACTCTCTCTGATAAATTTGGCTTGTACAGCTGTCTGTGTAAGTGCTTCAATCCGCCCACTATATCCATGCTGCTCAAGCTGACCGTTGCATCATTCCAGGTGATCAACCATGTACCCACCACAACAGCGCAGAGGCAATCCATTCTGGCGAGTATGTCTCGGAATTCGACATTGACTACGACATGGGCTTTCTCAGTGACACCGATCTCACTACCGACCCTCGTTACCCTCGGAAGAAGCGTGGTACGGCCGAGTCTGCCTTTGCAGAGCTCACAACGCGCCTAGGTTCTCGGATTCCCACTATTCGGCGGTGGCGGTCAAGCAAGCGCGCAACTCTCAGAACCTCTCCGACCTCGGGTTTAAGCCTCGAGAATGTCTTGTCTCGCGTACCAACGAGCAGCCGTTCATCATCAATCTCGACATCGACACATCATCTGCCGGAACGGACCTCGGAGCCCGTCCCCCCGCTCCCGTCGAACCCGACCATGTCCTTGTTCAGCGCCAGCGACGGCGTGGAAATCGGACTAGGCATTGACCTGACCCCCGAAGATCATTCAAACCTTGAACGCGATCGAGCCGCGGCAACCACTCCCCTCCTTCCTCCTCTCCTCACGAGCCCCGTCGCCGGGCCTCCAAGAGAGTCACCTCTGCAATCACCCAAGGTGGAGCTGAGCCCTACACTGGATGCTCCGCTGTCACCCGCGTTTGCTGCGCCGTCTCAGTTCTCTCGGCCTCCGCTGAGCAGTCGTCCCTCTGTCTCGTCTCTGCGCAACGTGTCCAGCAGCACCGAGCTGCCGATTCCGCTTCCAGCAATTCTGCAGGAGCATGACGAGTGGTCTGACCGCCTTGGACACGCAAATTTTACCATTACTCCCCAGCCATACGAAGTTGCCGACATCAACCAGGAGACAATTGACAAATTCAGGACCGATTGGGACCTCGCTCGCGTCAATTACACAAAGCATCTAGTGCGAACCGGCGAGAACTATGGCCAGACAAGCAAGATTTATGCTTTGACAGAGGCAAAATGGGCGCAGGTCGAGCGACTTTGGCAATCGACGTTTGAACGCATAGTGATGAACACGAACAATCTGGTTCCTGGATCAATGAGCGCGTATCGGAATCAAAGTCGAGGACGTGGCCGTGGCCGCTCTAGCAGCTCAGCTGCGGCAGCACTCGTGCGGCTTCCAGCTCAGGATGATCTTCTTGCCGAACTCGAGTGGAGGCGCCTGGAAGATTGCCTCCCAAGAGCGGTGCCACAAATGATGGAGTCGCTCGATGCAGACGGCAAATTCCCCGGCAGAGGTGACGAAGACATTGTCGGGCCCATGCAAAGAGACGCGGTCATGGTACGTGCGAGGAGTGAGGACGCCAAGGGACGCTTCTGGAAGACCCTCGCGGACCGAGTTGGCCTGCGCAAATAATGCGGCTCGCGCAGCAACGCACGCCGCCATTGACTCATTGACTCGCATCGTCATTACGATTGAAACTCATACACTCTGCCAAACATCGCGAGAATGACGTCATGACTGGACCATTTCTTGTTGCATCATCTGTTGCAAATACAGCCATTTCATTTGTATTTATTGAGCGACGCCCAGAGATACCCCGACTGCAGTCATTCCTTAGTTTTTCTTTTCCTATTTTACGACGATACAACAACTACAACAACAGTTTGAGCGACCTCGCTGGCGCCGAGGAATTAGATGGAGCACCCTCAAGCGGGCTTCCTTTGTTTTTGCTTTGTTTTTATTTGTATTTCGATACATAATCACGCGGATATTGTGTACATGTATGAAATGGCGTTGAACATAAAAAGAGGCACGCCTCAATGGACTTGAAAAGAGTTTTAGACATGCAGCGATGAAGGTATATGTAATGTCAAGGGTTATGGTTTCCTGTAGAAGAATGGTGGAGGTGACCTGGCAGAATAGCTAGAGCTGGTTCCCTGGTTGTAGGTCCAGGCCTCTGCTCAGAAACCTTGTGCAAAGCTTCATGAGTATGAATATAACACAATCTCGACGAGATGCCGTGCACATCAACTGGACCAGCGCAGCATGTCATTTACTCCCCGCTCTCCCGGCTCCGACCAGTGTGCCATGACGATATAGGATATTATGCCCAAGGCCCGCTCGGACTTTGTCGAAACACTTGCCATGCTAAAATGGCACCATGTGGCATCACTCATTGACAACTGGCTGCAGCGGATTTACCGTCAAACACAAGTCGTCTCGGGGGGGCACAGACAAGGACAGAGCACGCAGTAATTACGTTGCGAGAAGATTCGGCCCTGTCACAAGCCAGTGTGCGCAACACGTGCCACGGCCCTCTTCCCACACGATCCTTGTTTACCGGGAGGCTTTCAGTGGGAGTTGGATATGCAGGACCACGTGGCAGGGGTCACGAAGCACATGGTGGACTTGAAGACAAGAAGAAGGGGACATGGCCACGGCATCCAGACGAGTTTCATCTGACGCCGAGGAAAATAAAGCACGCGCAACACGGTTCGACGGAGAGCACAATCGGACGGCTAGCCACGGGTATGCTGTGCAACAGGCAACACGGGGGGGGAAGGGGGAAAGTTGCCAAACGACCTGCCGTGCCACGCGACGCACGGGAAGAAGCGCCCGTTGGCCACGTCGCCCTTGATTTGACGAGCAGGAATGGGTTGGTAGGACAAGCTTTTTTCTCGCGAGGACTAGGACAAGGAACACGTCCGCGCGGTGACGCATGAAACGGGGGATGAAACTGGCATTTTGGCGAAAAAAGAAAAAAAAAGTACCTAGCCGGCGTGGCACGACTGCCGCGATGCAAAGCAGCATGTCTGCGTATCTGCACAGCTTGTCCACGGATCTAGGTCCTCGCATGCTGCGCCTTGTAGATTTTCCTTTCCCTTCTCCTTTCCCGGTTCCCGCCTCGCTTATTCCTGAGCGGGTTCCGAGTCGTGATACCGCCAGCCAATGACGTGTTGGCTTTTTTGAGCTGCGACGAGAGATGAGGGTGAAACTCTAATTTGCGCTCTGTGGATATCTTGCTGCCGAGCGGCGCGATCCGCGACTCGTGGTTGTTTCGTGTGGCGGTCCACTTGTCGCGTGGCAGCCTGGTTTGTGGCTCCGGAATGTACATGGATACTTGAGTACATCACGTACTTGGACGCCTTGGTCTCCTTCCACTTTGCACTCCTGCGGCATGTACGAAACTGCGGGTTTTGAATGAAAATGATGTATTATTTGCCTTTTCATCTTTTTTTTCTCCCCCCCCCAAAAAATTATTCATGGCGTGGGTTCGCCTGAAGGTTCATTATGCTTCTCCGAGTATTGATGCATCTACTTTTCCCAGCGCGTCTTGAAATGTTCACGGTTAGCCGCGTACCTGATTCTCTCATCATGTGCTTACATTGTTTAGCGTCAGCCAGCTCCATACATCTTGGATGATGTAAAAGTAGTCCATCAGAATCGCCGCCCAGAGCTGACGCCGCATGTACGGATAGGCCTTGAGAAAGGCAGAATAGCTCAAGCTGGCTTCCCAGACGTAATAGAGGAGTAGAGCGCACCTAGGAAACGGAACTTGTCAGCGGCCTGTAGGTCTGATTCTGTAGCAGGTATCTGCGCACGCTAGCTTCGGGTGTGTTTGAAACGAGCCAACCCACGCCGTCATGTGGACCGCGGTGATGAGTGGCCTCAGCAGGCGCTCGACCGTCTTGCGAGCCACATATGGCCTGGACCAGATCTGGGGCACGTCTCGCAGCGTGCGGAGATGGGACTGGATGGTGCTTCGCTCCCACCGGAAGGCCTGCTCGAAAAATGCCCGGCCGCGCTTGACCGTCGTTCTGCCGACCTGGGTCTCGGGCGTGCACTGGATGGCAGTCTTCCAGCCGTGCCGCTGGAGCCATCGCGATATGAAGGTGTCGTCTCCCGTGTCGAGCTTGTACCTCCCGAGCCAGTAGTCGTTGGTGAGGCCGTGGAGGAACCGCGCGTCCCGGAGGACCTCGCCGCGGAACAGCACCGTCGACCCGGCCAGCACCCAGCACCATTCGGCGGCGGCGTAGACGGCCGCGAGGCCGCCGTTTCTTCGCCACAGGGCCCTCGTCATTGCCGCCTCCCAGGGCGTGACGCGCTCGCTCACGCGCCGCTCGGGGGGGATGTGAATCGTCAGCGGCGTTCCTACCGCGCCCACCGTCTCGTCGGAGAAGCAGGGCAGCGTGTGCTCGAGGAACCGCTCCGGCCAGAGAATATGGTCGTCCACGTTGACAATGATGCGCCCGCTGGTCTCCTGCACGCCGAGCTTGAACTGTTCCCGCTTGCTGGCCGCCGCGGCGTAGACGATTTTGACCCGCGTCATGCTTTGCGCAGGCCCCGAGTCGCGGACCAGGCGTGTGATGTGCTCGCGCTCACTTTGGACGGCGATGATGATGATTTCCTTGGGTCGATTCGCGGCCCATGTTTCCAGACATTTTGAGAAGGACGCCTTGGTTTTGACCGTGGGCGCAATCACGCTGACATCTGACGGAGTAAATTCCGGTTCGAGCGTGTCAGACCCGCGCTCAACAGCTCGATATGTCTTGGAGGCATTCGCGAGTATTCTTGCGTCAATCCGACCCCATGCCCTGGGCAGGTGAGTTGGCCAGGTGCACCTGACGGACGTGGAACGACTTACCAAAACGCCACAAGAGTCGTGATGGCGGCCATTTGCAAAACCACTTGCCCAACACAAGCAAGATGACTTTTTTGGTAGATTCATTCCTCCATTATTGCGGGGGAAATACGTGCGGATCCCGGGGTGCGCTGTTCTCACCGCCGGTTTTGGCGGCCAATGTTGGACGGTCAAGGATCAACACGCCCACGGGAGTGTTCAGCCGATTTAACAGACGACCCCGCAGCGTTCTGGCGCATGACGTCAATCGTGGGCTTGCTTGGGTGTCTAAACCGTTGCGCGAGCTCTCAAGACGGGCTACTTGGTGGTCTCATGGCCACGGGCTGCCTGAAGAAAATGTAGACAATTTGATGAGCGGATTATGAGTTACTACTAGCCGCATAGGCTTGAGTTGTAGATGCAACCGCCACTAATGACGTGGAGAATAGGCACATGCACATCCCTTGGCATAGCCGCACGCTATGCAGAGACTCTCAGCGACCTCTAGATGGACGAAATTATAATCAATATTATGGGGTGAGAGCAGCACGAGCACCGCATCATGAACAAGAGGAGCAACAAGGTCACCATGTGGCGGTGAGGAGGCTTATTTTATCGGCTCTAGTGTTGCCCGGAAGTTCTTTAGCAAAACATACCACGTTGACAAGATAATCGACAAGGTATCCAAGTATTCCTGCGAAATCGTCGACACATGCCAGAGTCGGGCTTGAAGCAGCTCTGATTGCTTGGCCATGTTTGTCTTGGTGAAATTGCGTCATAACAGCCGTCGATAGTCTTGACTATGCATTGTTAGATGCTAGATGACCTTGTGGTGGCTGTAACGTTGGCAACGTGAATAGCCCAATGACTGATATCGCTGGTGCCCTTCCAGGAATGAGGGAGCCGACCGCACTTGCACGATGGAATTGGTGCAGAGGATTAGCCGATTTAAAATGCTCGTCGCAATAGGTATCCTCTCACCTCATGCAATTTCCTGGTGGGAATGAGCACTCAAGTCGCCTAATGCAGCATGGCCTAGGGTATACAGACGCAATTATTGCGCACTCCAAAGCCGACCTTGGCCTTGGTAGGCAACCAAGAGGATGCGGACCATGCTGAGATGACGGCACCTGGAGCAATGGAAGAAGTTGCACAGCTGGCCAATGAAAATCTGGTGCTCAATCAACACCAGACATTTTTTTACCCCTGCGGCGCAGTGGTTCAGCGTCACGGGGCCTTGGTGCTGCCGCCCGCCAGCCTGGTCCCCTCTGCTATTAGTGACTTGGAACCCCGTGCCGGCAGACTTGAGCCAACCTGCCTAACCAATTGGCCAAGACTGGCCCAGAGCTCTATTCAATATTCTCAATGCCCCCTCGCCAAGGTATATTGAGCCTGTGGTCAAAAGCTCAAATCGGCTTGTTGAGCGCTCCAGTACGGTTCATGTCACTGGCAACAGGCCGAGGAAACAACATGGACTTTCCAACGCCGACCATCAAGGCTCGTTGAGCACATCAAGCGACGAAAACGGCTGCCATGGCCGAGTTGCGGTTCTGTTGGCTGGCACGAACAATTGGTGCACTGCATGATATTCGGCAATGACTGCGGACGATTGTTTGCCACGGAGCATGCCCGACATGGAACTACAATGCTGTTGCATGTACAGTCTGTATTAGGCTGGTGCATGTACAGTCCTGTACAGGCGCACAGAGATTGTTGTTCGGCATCATGGCAAATATGCCCACCGTCTGGTTCATCATTCGCACTGAGCGAGACGACTTGGTGACCAAGCACAGGGGTCTGTGTGAAACAAACCAAATTCATCAATGGACCTGGCTCTGATTGTTCAATAAAGCCCCGAAGCTCGACTGTGGCGCCGTGAAACACCCGAATTGGATTCCATGAAATTATTGGGTCATGTAGTTTGTGGGGAAGAGTTGGTTGAAAACATCTCTTGCTTGACTCATCATGGCCATCTGAAGCACAGCCCTTCGATACCGTTTGCCTCACTGTTGGCCGGGTACTAACGCATTTGCCACAGCTAGGATGCTGAAACTTGACATGGCATGATATTGCAAGGGGACAGATTGACCTGCGGCTCGAACCCTGCATCATCGACAACCCTTTGGGCAGCTTCCCCTGGCGATTGTTGACGCTCCGGTCAGATTGACCAACTGCGGCGCAACACGAGGAGCCTGACTCGTGGCGATGCACAGCGCGCAGTGTTTCTGCGTTTATCCATTGTCCATTGTCCCCTCGATGCCGGATAAATTCACACGCCAAACGGCCCATCGTCATCTCACGATGCGGGGACCCCGGCAATCACTGCCCCATTCATCCCTCCTGCGATGCCCCATGCGGTTCTGATTCCCAACTCTGCTCTTTGTAATCTTATCAACGTGGTCAAGCTGCACCAAGGCTTGACCGCTTCCGGCCACGACCCCGGTGCCTGCAGGCTTGGCTTCCCCAGACCATGACGGCATCGACTGTCTGCCAGCAGCACCAGTACCCTTGACTGCTCATGGTATTGTAGGTGTTGCTGTCACGGAAGCCGTCGAATTGCCCCGTACTTTCAGGCACAGTCCCAAGGCATTGTACTTTGCACGCCTTGGTTGAGACGCAACCCGCGCCAGGGGGGACATGATGATGGGCGGCACCCAATCCGCCAAATGCAGACGGCGGCCATCAAGTTTGCCCGTCGATCACTTGAAAGATTGTCTGTGTATTTCCACTAATTATGTCATCCAGGGGGAATTGTCAGAGCCAGCGGGGATTATTTGCCTGGCAGGCGGACGTGTATAAGTGCCCAGTCCCCGTGGCAGAGAAACGGAAACGTCTTGCTTCTTCACAAACTACAGTCATTCTTTACCAAGTCACTCATTTGAGACCCTCGATCAGCAGCGCCATCCTTCGCTCACAAAGCCCGTTCCTTCATCTTTGTCTGATCCAAACCCTCCTCCAGCCGTCAGCATGAAGTTCATCACCGTCATGGTTGCTGCCCTTGCCGGCGTCGCCGCCGCCGCCCCTTACAAGCGATCCATCATTGGAGAAGTCACCAGCATTTTTGATGGCGTCACTGGCAGCACTGGTGCCGGCCAGCTCGAGACTCAGCTCCAGGGTGCCCTTGGCGGTGCTCTTGCCCAGGTAAGTCTTGCCCGCCCGTCGTGTGCCGCGGCACGGCTTATACCAACCCTCTTGGACAGGTCGAGCAAGCCCTCGGCGGCGTCCCTCTGGCCAACAAGCTGCTGGACCTCATCCACGGCGGCCTCAAGCCCGCTGCTGCCCAGGCCATTGGCCAGGCACTCGTCCTGGTTCAGTCGGGCGTGCCCATCGGCGCCGTCAACGGCTTCCTCGACAACGCCACCGGCGGCGCCGTCACCAACCTCGAGCAGACCCTCGGCACCACCGACCTCGTCACTGCCCTGACCGGCGTCACTGGCATTGTTAACGGTCTGTCCAACATTGTGTAAAAACGATGCATCATGGTTGTCACGACTTGCAACGCGGGGCGGTTCGACTGTTGCAGCGTTATCATGGCGGTTGCTTTCAATGTCAAATATTCTGTATTAGCCTGATTCTTTGGGACACATGAATGCATATGTCCTTGCGTGGGAACTTGTCATGGTGCACTGCCGCCTTTGTGAATGTCATGTAGTCCATTGATGAGCAATATATGCATCGCAGAAAAGGTACGGGAGCACCAACCTCCCTTCTCGCACCCAGGACGCTCCGGAACTCGGAAGAGGCGGCCTGCTTACTGTCAGAATCACCACCAGAGGCAAAAGTGTACTACAAACTATTTTCATTCCTAATTAACCCTGCCACTGCATACATTAATTCTGTTGCCTTGAATGCATTCGATTTGACCCCTACACGGTAGGTTCATCAAAATGAAGAATACCGTCAGGCTCAGAGGCCAGAGCCATAGCTGCCGACGTCAAATCCCGCTTGAGATGCCCGCCCAACATGATTGCACACAACAGTGTCCGAGCCAGTCAAATTTAAATGACCTGACCCTTGACTTGCTTCAAGTGTTTGACGTCTGTGTTTCGCCACATGGCAACAGCAGCGAAGCCGACCACCCACACGGCCGTTCCAGCAGCCAACATCATCGACTGCCCATCGCTGTAGGCTCTCTGGATTGCAATTCTTGCGGGGCTTCCTACTGGATAGCTGAGTTGAGTGTCCAGCGAGGAATAGATGAGAATAAGATTCGGTAGCTCCTCAGCCGGAAGGTACTCGAGGAGCTTGACTGGGAAGACGCCCTGCCAGATGGCGCCAGCCACGGTCAGACCGATGGCACCACCTATGCTTGAGAACATGGAGAGAATGGCCATGACGACTGCAATATGCTGGTGGTCTGTGGCAGACATGGCGGCAATCTGTGGAGTAATGATGATGACGCCCGCAGCAAAAGACATCAATATTTGGCACATGACAAGATAGCCAATGTTGGCGCTGGGCTCCCGGAAGTAAATCATGAGGCCCATGAAGAGGGTGTAGACGGGTATGGCAATATAGAGCGTCATGGCCTTGAAACGACCTGTATATCGAATGCCCACACCAGTAGCAATCCCGGCCAGGCTGTTTCCAATGCCGTAAATCTGAACAACATAGCTGCTCTCGGTGATGCTTAGGTCCTGAACAACTTGGAGGTAAGAGCTAAACAGGCTTATCCAGCTGTAGTAGCTGAAAAACAAAACGGCGCCCAGTATGCAAGATCCAACCAGGTTGCGGTCGAACAGCAACTGGTAAGGGATGAAGGTGACGGGAGCAAAGAATTTCTCCCACACAGCAAACGCTGCCATAAGAACAACTCCAAAGACGACGAGGCATATGATGAGGGGCGACTGCCATCCCTGGTCCTGTCCAGCATAGAGATTGAAGGGCAGAAGGAACAGAGCTAAACCAGCTGTTATCAAGAGGAGCCCAACGGCGTCGAACTCGCGCAAGTAGTGAACAAGCCATTGCCACATGCTTCTCTCTTGCGCATTTGCCACCAAAACACCCGCTCTTCTGGCCTTTAAAGAGTTCCACATGAGCAGGCCGAACAAGGGGAGGCAGAAGACGGGAACGATGACGGAGAGAAAGCCAAAGCACCACTGCCAACCGGGCCCGTTGAGAAAGGCTTGCGAGATGGGACCGCCCAGCCAAATGGTAATCAAGTTGGGCGACGCGGTCAAGGCAGTCATGAGGCCTCGATTGCGCAGGCCTGTGGTATCGGCCACGAAGATGTTGACGCTGTACAGCAGTGCAGCGTTGCCGACCGTCCAGAACACCTGTGCAGCGGCATACATTTCCACACTGGTAGTGGCCGCCATCATGATGAGACCAACGGTCAAGATGACGAGAGACACGGCGTAACCTTGTGGTCGGCCAAAGACGTCGAGGATCTTGGCGACTGTCAAGTTGCAAACCCCGCCAATGATGCTGCTCACGATGCTGACCGTGGGTGTGAGAGAGTGTTGCTGGAAAGCCGAGGTCACGTAGGGGTTCAGCGCAAGCTCAGTGGCCTGCTGCATCAGCATGACAAAGTATACGACCCAAATGAGCACGTAGGCGGCTATGAGTGCCGTCCTGGACCAGACGGTTGCCATGGCTTCGACGGCGATGACACCGGCCTGAGCCTCATTGTCGACAGTGGCAGCATCCTTTGGCCACGTTGGGTCCTGGCTCACGCCGTGGGTGATTTCGTCTTGACTCTTTTCTGCGGCTTCACCGGCGTGAGGCGGTGCCGGCCGCAGATGTTGTGGTTCGCCCATGCTGGAGGGAGAAGGGCAACAACGATGCTGAGAAGCTGATCAAAGGTAGGGGGTACAGGGTCCAGACAGGAATCGCAATCAACGGGGGGGCAAAGATGGACTATATCACCCTCGGATTCCTCTGATGCTCTTCATCATGTAGACAGCCCCAGCGCAAATTTCTGTCACCGGGCTGCTTGGTCTGGGTGCACCGAAAGCTCGAGCAAGTAACCATGACACCAGAATGCAGCGTTCCACCCTTGTGCTCCTTGGGCAAATGGCGCCCAGCGGACAGGTATCTTGCTCACGTCGCCTCTAGAACTCTGCGCAGTCGACTCCATCGCCGACCGTTGGTTGAAGAATGCATTGCACAGTGGTTGGCCCGCCCTGCATCCATGGCCGTGCTACCAGCGACCGACAAAGGGAGGAACATGGAGAGCGGGCGTGCCTACGGAGTACAAGGATGGGTCTCGGGTATCTTTGGGAGGAAATACGGCGACAGACGGACGGGGTTGATGGTTTTGCCTGCGCTGTTGTGTGGTCTTGACTCTTGAGCCTCGACTCCACGTTGGTTGCCGCGTCTCCGGAGCCTCCTTGGTGATCACTGATGGCAGGATGCGATGCAGACCGGCGAATTGTGGAGGAAGGTGCAGTGCAGCCCTTGGCTTGTCGAATGACTAACCCCTGCATGGCCGCAGGATTCTAACAAGACTATTGGCGCAGGCGCACGATCTGCCAGCCATTCCCGGTCGATCTCACCAAATGACAATTAGCTCAATCTGCCTCACATCACCCTGTCCCGCTAGCGCCACACAAAAGGTGGTTGGGGCATGTCGCAAATATCAACAACCTCATGCCTTCATTGTTGGTGTCAACAGCGGCGATGGGCCACACACAGGCCCTGCAACCACAAGACGAAACCAACCAATGCTATTTCACGAGCCCAGCGCCTCTACCCTCGCCGGCTGAATGACCCCCCTCAGCCATTTTGTCTTGGCTGTGATTGCGGCCCGGACAAGAGCCACATTTGGATTGTCTATGCCATCAAACATGTGGAAGCCTCCGGGCCAAATGTGCAATTCACACGTCGATCCACAACGCCACATGTTCATGGCGTACAGAACCGCCGGATCGCGGAACACCTCGCACTCGGCAGCGTCGATGTAGGTTGGAGGAAGATTGGAAAGATTCTCCTCGCGAGACGGCGCCTGGTACGCAGTGATGGCGTCGCTTCCTCGCTGCTCCCCGACGGCGTGAGCCCAGGCCATGCGATTTGTGATGCCACACCACGGACTGCCGTACTCGAACTGCTGGTCCGAGACGCTATCGCAGCGGTCGTCTAGCATGGGGGACAACAGCACCTGTGCCTTGATGGGCACCGCGGGCAGCTTCTTGTCGCGCGCCATGAGGCAGGTCACGGCAGCGAGCGCTGCACCGCCCGACACACCAATGACAATGATGCTGGCCGGGTCGATTCCCAACTTGGCAGCGTTCTCCGAGGCCCAGACGAGCCCGGCGTGACAATCTTTTGCCGGCCCCGGGGCCCGAGTTTCTGGCGCAAGGCGGTACTCCACGGAGATGACGACGCACTCGATGCCTTTGATGAGATCCAACAGCTCGCTGACCCCGGCAAACCGGTCACCGCAAACCATTCCTCCGCCATGCACGTAATACAAAGCGGGTAACGTATCAGATGTGGGTTCCATTGGCGCAGTTACGGACAACAGGACGTTCTTGTCGTCAGGTCCGGGGACACAATGCTCCGTGTGTTTGAAACTGGGCGCTGTCTTGTCAGCATTGTGCGCCCAAGCTGGGTCACCTACGCCACCTGACAAGCCGCGGATAAAACCAAGATCAAGCTCCTCGGGAAGGAGCCAGGAATCCACGATAGGCACGAGTGCCGGGTCAATTGCCGGGCGTGGGAGCTTGATCCTGGAGTCAAGCTCCGCGGCTTGCGAGTAGGGGAAAGGGTAGGTCGATGGGCTCTTCGGCATTTTTGACAGCTCACGTCAAGTTGCCGAGGAATGGGGAACTGTTGCTCCGTATGAGATGTTCTCTCGGTGAGCAAAATAAAAATGCTTAATCAGAGATTTGTCATTCAAGTCAGCCGGGACATGGATCAAGGACGCTCCCAGACAAGCTGTGTTGCGTCGTTTTGCGTGAATATCCACCTTTGATTGCCAGTAGGTACGGGTCTTTTTATACTTGACCATACCGGGATACAGGGATCCAAGTGTGGCCAACCAACAATTTGGGACTGAAAGTGAATGCACCTTAGTACTGACAACCCTTAGTAAGATCCAAGAATAACTATACGCATGGCTCATGTGCCAAAGCTCCTTGCCGGCCTTGACAAGGTGGAGCGTCGCAACGCTGTACCAGCTATCACATACGACTGGACCGGACTCTCGGATAGGGAACCCAACAAATACCGCGCCAAGATGCTGCAAATGTACATTGGTGGACACGGCACCAAAACGCTGCTCATGATGCGGTACCAATGTGCGGTAAGTTGATACTGCTAGCTACTTGTTGTGCTCTTGATGTGTAACAGAAACCCGTTCGTTTATTGTGGCGTGGCCATCACAATCGCTCCCGTCCATAATCTTGGAAGAAGCGCGATACCAAGACTCATCAGTAGCTGTTGCGTTTTACACCCCTGCACCACCGGAGGTTTATGTGGTTTCACTCATACTTCTCAAAGCACTTTTGGATGCCGTTGCTAGCCTGTACCACAACATCATCCTGAACAATGCTGTCCTGCCAGCTCAGGCCCACCGTCATTGAGCTGTTTCCACCACTGGCGACACTGACAGTGATGGCAGCCCCGGAGGCAAGTGCGCTTCGGCTTAGCAGCACTTTTCCTACCCGCCAGCGATGTGCTTCTTCCCCCTCAAGAGCAGCGAGGGGAGTGAATCGGCCGACGTTGGTCAATTCGAATGCAGCTTCGCGTGGCTTCCCGAGCATATCGTTGCATACCATGGAGAAGTTTGTGATGGCTTTGAGAGCGGCAATAGCGGTATAAGGCTCACCGGAAGGCGAAACATTATGCAGATAGTCATCCATCGCATTAGAGACTTCCCGAGCGCCCGGCCAAATGTCTTTGGAGCCAGAACTCTGGCCATCCTGGCGAGGCCGTGTGAACTGGACGCGAGTGGCGTCGAAATATGTCCCGAAGACGCCACTGGCAATTGCGCCAGGCAGCTTAAGCCATGGACGCAAGTTAATTGGGATTATGCAGGTAAGAGCCTCTTCGGTTGGTGGAAGAATACTGAAGAGGATCGAAGCTATGATTGACTACAGGACGGGTGTCACGGATAGACTTTGTTCTTTGCATTCCTGAAAAAATTTCCTCGAGGCACTCGGTGAGATGTAAAAGGAAATCCAGCGAGATTTGCAAGGGGTGCGGATAGAATCTGCTGTCCACCCCTGGAGTTTTCTAGAGCCAGGGTCAGAGAGACATGGGCAGATTGGTAGAGGGTGTATTTCCTCCACAGGAGGGAGCACGCAGGCGCCTTTTTCTGGCATTACCTCTGCTTCCCACTGGGTGCGAATTGGCGAAAAGGAAACGACTGCGTTGAGGGCCTTGCGAAACGCTTCATGGAAGACAAACCCAGAAACGCCATCCCCAATTGCATGATGATAGATGAAACAGGCTGTGAATTCCATGCCCACCTCGGGAGTCTGCAGGATGATCAACCGCCAGAATGGAAGGGTCCCGTAGCTGGACTTGAAATCGGTATTGTGCTGATCCTGAAGAATTTCGTCGAGCTCCTTGTCTTCTCGTGGGCTGGTCTCAGCAAAAGGTCGCGACCGCCACTGGAAGTGGAGGCTTTGTTTGAGATTTATGGAAGCAAGAGAGGCAAAGTAAGCCTCTGGCGTGTCTTCGTTCACTGGGATGGCGAAGAGTATGCCATGCCTGTGTATCACATCCTCTACCGCCGCGAAGACCAACTGGCGTAGGTCAAAGGTCTTTGGCAACGAAGCACCCGAGAGTGGGTAGGTGGCGGAGAGACCGACATTGTTGAAGAAGCCCAGATGGTGGCAAGATGCGGAAATCTGTTCGAGCTTGCCTGGGACAGCGACGCGTCAGACCGGGGGCCGGACTTGGACCCGAATCCTAGGTGGAATTTGCACATACCTAGAGGGCGTAACTTTTCCAGCTGCTGGACGCTTGCCATTTCAGGCAACTTGAAAGGACATGTTGATTTGCCAAGTATAGTGTTGAGCAGGGTATAAGCCACCTTTATGGACGGACACGATTCTCGGAGATGTCCAGACACTTGCCCAGGTGTGTGTGGGACATGATCCTCAGCTTCTCTCCCCTTTGGCTTGCTCCCTTGATGATTATCTCGGAGGCCGAATGCTAAGATTTGCTAATGCCAAGGACTGTGAGTTTCCCGGCTGAGATGATGGAAAATACTCGCATCCCCGAGACATGTGACGCTTACCGGCTGCATGTTCATCTTTCGGCATCTGGTGGGGGCTGCTTCTGCCTCAAACCTGCTCTTACGGTCAGTACGACACTGGCATGTCAGATGCGTCCTTGCAGCAGCACAAGGAAAGCCTCGTGGGCCATTCCAGTCCGGTGTAGTACAACTGACGCTGTAAGAAACAACTGTCAAGGACTCTTTGTGCTGCCCTGATTTTAGTCATGGCCAGACCGGCGCACCGGCGCGACCGGCCTGCTTGGAGACCGCTCAACGTCGGCGGTCATCCGGTGGAACTTATTACAAGATGAGGCCCTTTCTTTAATTCATGTTTCTTTTCTCGTAAAAGAAATACCAACGACTAGGGTTTCTCTTTTCATACAAGAGGGGTTGCGTTTAGCTGTCTTGAATCTTTCAGCTGCACATCCGTCATCAACTTTTCCTGGCCAAGGAAAGTCATGCCGTTCTATTTGCCTTTACCCTGACCCGAGTCCCCGATTCTTCATGTGACAGTCAGCAGACCATTGATCCAGATAAACCACATCAAACGGCATCATACTGCGGATCGATTAATTGTCTCATTTGACCACCGTTGAGATGAAGAACACTGCAGATCATCCAGTTGGCGAGGTGGTCTTGGACTCGGAAAACCATGTGACCACTCCTCCGCAGCATGGTGAGGACATCAGGAGTATATCTCGTCGTATTCTTGACATCATCTTCCAGTACGCACTGAACAAATTCGATGACTCAAGGGACCGATTGGAGGATGGCGCAGACACATTTCTCAAAGTCCTTGACCAATTTGTCGCCGCGAGGAAGCGGGTAGACGCCTGTCTCCCAGCTTTTCCCTTCAAGTCCGCCAACAAAGTTTACAAAGTATTAGGCAGCTTACCTGACAAGGCCGAGGAGCTGGCGCTGGGCCGTTTGAACACTATGTGCACACGCATAGGTGAAGTATACGCCCCTGGCGCTTATGTGACCATAATCTCAGATGGAATAACATACAATGGTACGTTCACTGTGTAAAGCCTTTGGCAACCGAGACAAAGTTTAGTTCTCAAGAGCATGGAAGATTTAATGACACTCCCATTCTTAGACTTGTTGTGTATTTCGGACCAAGATACGTGGGCATATGGAGAGGCTCTTCGCAATATGGCTGCCAAGCAACGATTCAATTTGATCGGATTTTCCAGAATGAGAGACCTCTTGGACTTTTCTCTGCCAGAGAAGATGACAGAGATCACCTACGTGGCCAACTGCACCACTTTCCGACAATTGCTCCTCAACAGGCATGGCAGACCAGACCTCAACATCGACCACGAGATTGCCTCGAATCCTGACACGAAGCTCACCTACCTTGGGTACAAGAGATTTCTGGAGTCAGACCTGAAGCACATTTTCCCCAGAGGGGCAGATAGAACAGCCAATGGCTACAGAAGAGATTGCAAGTATCTTGCCAAGCAGATGCTGAAGCGTGGAGTTGTACGTTCAACAGCCATCCAGGTTGTGCTGAGCGAGTCTTATTTCTAACTCATCCTGCGTAGGCATTTGCACAGGCTGTCAAGAATGCCTACCCCAACCATTTGCGACTTTCTATCCATGAATCAGTGGGTGGGAACAAGGTCTCAATCTGTCTGCTCAACACCAGGAGCGGGTTCACGACCCCGTGGCACTGCAGTGTCGCCCAACTGGCGGATGGGGAGTGGATAAGCGCTCCTATGGGTGAGTTCATCAAGGATGACAGGTTGGAGCTCATATATGTCGACGGGCAGCCAAGCCACTTCAAGGAAAAGACGGGAGAGGACGACTCTTTCCGCACCATGGCAAGCCACCTTTATGAAGCCACACCAGTCAACGCCGCTGGGTATCTAAGCGGAGCATCTACACCCCTAAGAAGCTCATCCAGGACCTCCTTTGTCGAGACACCTCCTGCGACGATTGGTGGGAGTGCCTCCTCTACCCCAAAGACGCCGTCACCCCCGATCCGTGCATCGGACTGCAATGATGAAATTGTGGGGGAAGCTTTGGGCAACCTTCTCTTGTCGGAAGAGAAGAGCGGTTCTGCTACAATACCATATGGCAAGCGTCTCATCCCTCAAATAATCGACAGTTTGGCTGCTACTGATCCCGCACGTGTTCTCTTTTCACTGACAACACTATCGCGCGGTCGGCCTGAATTTCAACAAGTCTCCGCTCGTGCTTTTTCCAAGGCTGTTGACAAAACTGCTTGGTGGCTTCTCGACCAGGTTGGAGAACCTGAGTCGATCACGCCTGTGGGCTACATTGGACCACGTAAGTTGCGCAAAGCAGCCGAAAGCCCAGTTCATATTTTTGCCTATACACTGACCTTGTAATCTCACAGATGATCTGAGACACATCCTACTCACCTACGCGTGCATCAAGATTGGCTGTGCGGTAAGTTTTTCGGCACAGATTTCTGGCATGCCATCACACTCACCTGCTTCATCTTATTAACGCCCGCAGGCCTTGTTCTTGTCGCCAAAGAACAATACCAAAGGAGCCCTTGCCGTCCTTGAAACCACAATATGCAGCATCTGGGCTACCGCTGAGGACGCGCCATTAGTTCCTCTGGTCGAAGAAATTTTGCAAACATGGCCTATGAAGGTTCTGCGTCTCCCTTCGGTCGACGAGCTGCTAGACGCCGAGGGAGTTGAGCCCTTTCCGTACAAGAAGACGTTTGAGGAAGCCATCGACGATCCTTTCTGCTTCCTCCATACTTCTGGGTCCACTGGAGTACCCAAACCCATTCCATGGTCACACGGATTAATAGGCACCATGGATGCAGTGCGACTATTACCACCAGCCGAGGGTGCTGGCAATTTACTCCCATGGACATCTGACTGGAAGGCGGGCGATACAATCTACTCGTCATTCCCCATGAGTCATGTCAGTACCCCTTAACTTTTCCCGTGATGTGACATGAGAGAGGCGTGGATAGCTGACGGTGACGATGAGTAGGGAGCTGGTATCATCATGAATATTATAATTCCCGCGCTCTTTGACTTGCATTGCATCATGGGCCCTGCAGGGGTTCTGCCCAGTATTCACCTTGTGGAAATGCTGGCGGAGAAATGCAAGATTGACATATGGAGCATGGTGCCGTCTCTCGTTGACGAAGTGGGCGAAACTCCTGAAGTTTTGGCAAAACTCAAGCCGTCCAAATTTGTATGCGCGTCCGGTGGCCCCGTCAGTCCGGTTAGTGCTGGAAAGGTGAACGAGGTCATACGTGTCCTGAATTTGACTGGGACTACGGAAGGTTTGTTTATTGGCAACCTAGTGACATCAAGGGAGGACTGGTTCTGGTTCAGCTTCCATCCTTACTCGGGTTTTGAGTTCAAGGAGATCGATGATGGCACATACGAGCACTGGGTGCACCGTAATGAGCATTGGAAGCTGTTCCAAGGCATCTTTCACACCTTTCCGGATAAAGAGTCGATCAACTTCAAGGACTTGTATATGAAGCATCCTACCAAGCCAAATCTATGGGCCTTCAAGGGAAGAAATGATGATCTCGTGGTGCTGTCCAACGGCTACAAGATAACTCCCCTGGAAACGGAAGCATTCGTCACCACGCACCCGGCAATCAACGGGTGTCTCATTATTGGTTCCGGGAAACCCCAGGCAGGCTTACTCATTGAGCTAAAAGACCCATGGTTCAAGCCTGATGCGCTTCTGGACAGCATCTGGGAGACAGTTCAGCAGGCAAACTCCATGTCTAGGCACAAGAACCAGCTTCTGAGAGATTTCGTCACCTTTTCTGAACCCGACAAGGCATTTATTCGCACAGACAAGGGAACCGTGAAGCGAGCTGCAACCCTGGCGCTGTATGCCGACTACATTGAGCGCTTTTACAGCTCGCGAAGTAATGAGCTCGCTGGCAGTCTTTTTGTCAACACGGACTCACCGAGATCGATTCAGGGATTCATATGTGAGATTCTCGGCTCGTCGCTTCCTACGTTGGGAGAAATACCTATTGACGCGAATCTTTTTGACCTCGGATTGGACTCCCTTGGTGTTTTTGCAGCCATCAAGACAATCCGAGCTGCCACAAGTCTGGGTGAGCGAATTGCTCCACGCCACGTATACGCAAATCCTACCATTGCAAGTCTCTCGGCCACTGTTGCACGCTTGGCAGCCACGACGAAGACCCCAGGCGAGCTTGACTCGGCCGAGGAGTCTGCCGACGGCGATGATTTGTTCAAGCTCAAAGACATGATTGTCAAACATAAAGAGAGGCAATCATTTTGCCTGAACGCGTTTGACTATGTGAACCCGAACCATGGCATGGGCTTGGTCTTTTACTTTCCATTGCGCGAAGAGAGTAACCCCGAACTAGTATTCGCCAACTTGCAGCAAGGTCTGAATCGCACGTTTGACCTGATCCCAGCTCTTGGAGGCAAGATGATGAATCGTTCGAGTCAAGAGATTGGCTACACCAAGGGAGATTTACGTGTTACTATTCCTCCTCTCTCAATGGCGCCCTCTGTCCACAACCGGCTGATGTACAAGGACCTCTCCGAGGTTATCCCATCATTTGACGAGCTGCGACAAGGTGGATTCGCGCCATCTGCGTTCAAAGACAGTCTTGTTCTACGCGATGATCCATTTCCCAGTATGCCAGCGGACGTTTTCGTCGGCCAAGCCAATTTTGTTCGAGGCGGATGTATCCTCGCTGTCGACCTGAATCACTGCTGCCTCGATGGCCTTGGTGTCATGGTTGCCATTAGAGCCTGGGCGGAGAACTGCAGGTATCTCCAGGGTGACAGTTCGGCAACCTGTGACTGGTATGATCCCGAGAGCTTCAATCACAGCTTGCCAGAGATTATTCACCAACAGGAAGGTTGGGCGCGGCCGGTTCACGAAATCGACCCGGGGACATGGGACTTTCTGCCATTCTTCCCCCCGGACGACAGCATGTCTTCCGAGAAGGAAACACAAATGGACAAGCCGCACGCGCCCAGTAGTTCAAAAGACAAAGCTCTTGGACGTTGCCCCATCTTTCCCCTTCACTCCGTTTGGCCGCTGCCTCGTGCCGAGAGATGTTTGAAGACGACCATGTTTCTGATCCCAGCGGCCAAATTGGAGAAGATGAGGCAGGACGTCACGAATGACGCCGAGGCCCATGGAGTCATCGCCTCGACGAGTGACATTGTGCAGGCCTTTTTCTGGCGTGCCGCCATCAGGGCACGATACCGCGTGGCCACAGAGATCCGTGGCCAGACTTTCGGACCCGATGAAATGTCCATTCTCGAACTGCCGACTGACGGCCGTCCCTACTTTTCCTCGATGCTGCCGTCCACCTACATGGGCAGCCTGCTCATTTTGAATCGATCCAGCATGCCAATAGAGACACTCTGCTCTCCAGAGACAAGCATTGGGCGTGTCGCACACCTCCTCCGTCAGTCTGCCGCACGCATCACGCCTTGGCTGGTCCACGATGCATTTACAATCTTGCAGTCCCTCCCGGACCACAGCAGATTCTCGACTGCCAACATGGGTCTTGAGCATATGCATGCCATGATTTCCAACATGATGCTGTTTCCCACCAGCGACATCTGCTTTGGAGACAAATTCTTTGCCAATGGTGGCTCGCCCGAGTCCATGCGGCCGCAGGTGGAGCGCGGAAACGGTCGGTTCCGGTTTCTTGCTATATTTCCTCTGAGGAAGGATGGAGGAGTGGAACTCGTTTTGGGGACGCACCCCGAGGAGCTGGAAATGTTGAATCATGATGCCGAGTTTACAAAGTATGCTAGTCTTGTAGACAAGAGCTGCTGATTCTCGCTAGGTTGCCCATTGGAGGGCCAGGTACCCGACTCTATATTGTTAGACGTGCTTAGATTTCTTGCAAAATAGCGCATCTCATGTCGTACATGATTTGAATCCCATCATCGCAGTCTGAAGTAGTTGCAATGAAGCTGACAGACCACCATTGCGATGGCTCTCAAACTCGAAGCAGGCAGGCAGCCATGTAATTAATCTCCACGTAACGTGACAGTGACAGCTTGTAGAAACCCCCATTTATCACAATTTCTCATACACATCGGCTTGCAGTCCCAGGGTTATGCGACACGAAAGATGAGCAAGTTGTGTAAATGAATCAAGCCAACGTCAAGTCCGTGCGTGGCGAAGACCGCAGGTGAGCAAGTTGATATGTCGCTACTTCTTTCTCCACCCTTTGTACAAAGGTTCTGTTACTCTAGAACATGCCCAAGTCGCAGGCACAAGGTTGAAGCTGTTCCTAGTCACATTCGCATCTCATCTGGGCTTTCATGCTTGTTTTGGAGCACCGCAGCTGAAGCCATCTCTTTAGCAACATGCTAGCATCGCTCTCTACAGCGCACAGAAATATAAGTCGAGGAGAGAATGAGCCTGTAGCTCAAGTTGAAGCGGGCTGCCGTCTGTACTTGGACAATGACGAAAGCTCAAGTCCCATAAGCACTCATGGTCACGGCGACACCGACAGCCACCACGAGGAGTCGGCTGTAGTTTCCAATGTTGCACCTGGTACAGAGGGCATTCAAGCCGCCAGTGCGTGGACCACTCGGGCTTTGGTGTTTGGCCACATCGTGATATGGCTTACGTACTTCGTCGAGCATCTTGTCCGGGACATGATCCCTAAGTCACCCCTGCCTTTGCAATGCACTCTCGTGCGCCGACGGTCGGCATCCTCAGCGGAGTCACCAACCTCACACTCGCAAAGGTCCTTGATGTCTTTGGCCGTGGCCAGGGATACCTCTTCTGCCTGCTGGGCTGCTCATGGCGACTGCCTGCAGCAGCGTCGAGGCATACGCCGCCGCCCACGTCTTGCAGACGGTTGGGAACTGTCGCCGACACATCTTCCCTGCGCAATCGGGGTCTGATGCAGGCCATCGTGAGCCCCCCAAACTTGATTACGCGCTGGCTGGCAGATCCCATATCTTTAGCGTTTCTGAACGGGCCTGGCGCATTTGCCATCTTCGCTGTTCTCGTGCCGTCGATTTCTCTCCCGCTCTCCAGTCTCATATGGAGCAACTACCACAAGGCCAGGAAGCTCGGCCTCGTTGCAGAAAGAGACGGCGCTGGCGATAGCACCATGTTCGGCCCCCTCCTCTTACTGCCAACAGTTTGACGCCGTGGGCCTCATTCTACTGTCTGTTGGTGTTGCCGTATTCCTCATGCCCTTCAATTTATATGCCCCGAAAGACTGGGGCTCGCCGCTGTAGTGATGATGCTAGTTTCGGGCTGTTTACACTTGTCGCATTTGGTATCTCGGAGAGGCGCCACGCACCAAAAGCTTTCATGCCATTTTCGCTCTTGCTTGATCGTACAGTGTTGGGCGCTTGCATTCTGTCAATGACGCTATTCATTAGCTTCTCGTGCTAGAACATACTCTTCAGCTCGTATTTGCAAGTTGTCAACGACCTCAGTGTTGAGGCTAGCTATGTCGTTCAGTCATATACCGTCTGTTCGGTTCCTTGCTCCATCCTCATCGGCGGGCTGATTCACTATACCGGATTCAAGCCGGTCTGTCTTTTATTGGAATCCCGCTCAGCACCTTCAGCTCTGCTCTAGGATGTACTTTTGTGGAATGCAAAGCCACGTTGGCTACATATTATGTGTCAGATTATACCAGCATGTAGCTGCTGTCTTGCGGTTCTGCGAATGTTTGGCAATATTGGGGGAGCAATTGGCCTAGCTTGCGCCTCTGTCATTTGGCAAATTATTTTCCCAAGGAAGCTTCTGGAATACCTCCCTGACGTAGAGCGAGAAAATTGGACAAGATTTACGCCAACATATTGGCCCAACTGTCATACTTTGTTGGTTCCATGACGCGTCTGGCCAACCAGCATGCATATGGAAATGCCAGATGGGAATGCTTGCTGTAGGTACTGGGATTTGCATAGTTGGACTTTGTGCCGTGATTGCATGGCGAGACATCAATGTCATTGGTATGAAACAGAGAAAAGGACATGTTTGGTAGATCTTCTTCGACACCGACGGTGATGGCCTGCTTTGGTGCTCACTGCTGACCCATGTCGACTCCTAGCGGCTGGCAACTCACACTTGCAGCTGAGAATAACAGGATTCCATGACTTTTAGTCAATGTTGAAATTTAGGCTTGATTATTGCAAACTACCGCTGAATTATCTGCAAGCGACTGGGAAATGATGATTGTCGTGGTTCGCAGGTAGCAGGACGCGTTTGGCTTCCATGGGAGTAGAGCTGGAACCCTCCTGGTGCACAATAGCATGAAGGAGTTGCACGGATTTCGGTATGTACTCTAATGACGAAGAACCAAGCTCAGGCTTTTTGTCGGTTGGCATGTATTACCGAATAGACGACAATCCAGCCCGGACCGAGGTAAGGTTTGTGTAGCCCGTCTGCATTTAACACTGGTGGGCTGCCATGAGAAATTCGAGCATGTTGCTACCAGCCGTTGCGGTTGTCACGAGCACGACACAGGCCGGCGTGCTCATGATGTACTCTTATCAACTTTCAAGACCGCAACCGGCAGTACAAGAATGCGTCCTTGAGCAACTCGACGGCATGAAGCGTGGTCGGGCGACAAGGGAGAGACTAGCGCGTCCGAGAGTCGAACCGAGAGTCGATCACAGCCATAAATTCCCATCATCAAGATTTACCCAACACAACCTTTTGCGGCAGGGCTTGGACGCCCTGTTGTTGTTGGGCTATCCGGGTATCGTGAACCTTGCGATCAATGGTCTTAAAGTCAAATGCCCCTTCCAACTCGCCCCGAATCGAGGATAGCTGGTCTTGTGCTTTTCTTATCTCATCGGGCTTGTTGTCTTGGACCACATGGCACTTGACAAGGAGAATCCAACGTTGTTGAATATCAATCGTGGTGACGGCATGCCAGTCTGGCAGTGACTGTAGTGGACTCGGAAGCTGGTCGCCTCTGCCCTCCAGAGGGGCATAGTCCCTGATTGGCCTTGTGAAATACTGCCGAGTAAGGCAAAACTCTACTTCATCTCGAAAGAATTTGTAGTTTTCTTCTAATATTTCCGTTTTGAAGCTAATGCAAGTCAATCTCACAGAGCCGCGAGAAATCCCAACCCCACATACACATACCTATAGTTGTTATCTCTCAGAATCGACGGTAATTTCTTTTGCTCCCAGATTTCGACCATCTTTCTCTGGGTAAGCAAGGGTCGGCCGTGAGGGGGATCTGGGAAATCTGCCCATCGTAGAATGCCCGGCGTGCTGTCCAGATCCATGGGCGGTGCTGAAGGGCCCATGTCTCGAGCCTTGACAATCTCGTATCTGGCCTGGAGGATGCAAGACTGGCGGCTGAGACTTTGATGAAGGTCCTTCCATAACAGGGCGGCATCCTTCCGCAAGGGCTTGTCAATAGACGTCTGGTTTGTGATTCCGTTTGGTCTCGGGGGTCCCTGAAAGTAGAGCACCCTGTTCACCGTCTCCCAGGGAGACATGGCACAGAGGCCACCCAGGACAGCACATGCTGCGTTGAATTCCCTATCTTCAACAAAGGCAGTGAGAAATAATTCGTACATGATGGGCGAAAGGAATTGGATGCCGGGTATTCGAAAATTCGCAATGATGGTACAAGGAACACAATGATCTGCAGTGAGCGGAGGCACTGTTCAATCGCTGCAAATGCCGGATCCTGAAGTGACGAGACTACAAGAGAGGTCTGAATGCAAGGTCCAATAGCCGGTCATGATACGAAAATACACTTCATTCCCTCCCGCCTCAGTGCCGATTGTTTGTGTGCTGCTATCAATGAGATTAGAAAGAAGGGTGGCTGTGAGAAGCACAGGCACCACGTTGTTGGGTGGGACATCCAACCTCCACGTGATCTCGCGTTAAGTACCTGTACTCGCGTCTCCGCCGCAGGATTCACGTACAGCCTCACAGATTAGCATCCACTGCCTAATTGCACAAAGCCGTACTTGTCATCGCCCAGGGCCTGAACAAGGACAACACACACATATATGGTACTCTATGATACCAATTTAATAGCATGGCGCCGCTCCATCCTGCTGGCAAGCGCAAAGCCACAGACGCACCAATATCGCCTCCTCCTATCAAGCGGTCGGTGCAAAGCACAACTACCAGTTAGTATCGATGGCTCTTGGAGGGCAAGAGAATTCTCTGACTGAACATCTTAGAGTCAGCGGTAGCCAATTTCTTTACTCCGACGTCGCAAAAACCCAAGGATCGAACGACTTGGTCTGAACGTGGACCTAATGACGATGTCCCTGCAACATTATTAGTTGGTCGATATGTACCCGAGACACATGATCGAGAGAGAAAACCGAGAACAAAGATTGCAGCTTTTGATTTGGACTCTACATTGATTACAACAAGCTCCGGGAAAAAGCACGCTAGCAATGGGACAGATTGGAAGTGGTGGCACCCCCAAGTTCCTGGTATGCTTCGGGAGTTGTACAAGAATAAAGGCTATCAGGTTGTAATACTATCCAATCAAGCTGGCTTGACGTTACATTTTGATGCATCGTATAAAGGCCCAAAAGCGAACGCGCAGAAGCGGGTGACTGAGTTCAAGCAAAAATGCAGCGCCGTCCTCAACAACCTCGACATCCCAACGACGATTTACGCCGCAACCGGGAGGGATATTTACAGGAAACCTAGGGCAGGAATGTGGAAAGAGGTGTGTGAAGACTATGATGTACCAGAAAAGGACGTGGATTTGGAACATAGCTTTTTTGTGGGAGATGCGGGAGGTCGTGTTGCTGGTCTCGGGCGTTCTGAGGGAGGCGTGGCAGTCGTGGGCAAAGACTTCAGTTGCTCCGACAGAAACTTTGCTCACAATGTGGGAATTCCTTATCAAACCCCGGAAGAATATTTCTTGGGGGAAACGCCAAGGGACTTTGCTCGGGACTTTGACGTGGCAAATTTTCCTTTCCATGAGACGAGATCGTTGTCCGAGAAACCTGACGATGTGGTATTCGACAAGAACAACGACCTGGATATTGTTATCTTTTGTGGGCCACCAGGAGCCGGCAAAAGCACCTTTTTTTGGAAGTACCTGAAGCCTCTAGGATACGAGAGAGTCAACCAAGACACATTAAAAAGCCGGGATAAATGCCTCCAGGCTGCCAGGGACTTGTTGTCAGATGGAGCCTCGGTCGTTATTGGTAAGTGAACTCGGTGATGCTCGAGTAAAGGCCAAGATCAACGCACTTACGAGTAGCTAGATAATACCAACGCGGATCCCGAGACGCGAGCTTTATGGGTGGAGGTGGCCAAAAGAGCCAAAATTCCCATCCGCTGCGTTTGGTTCAAGACGCCCCTGTACTTGTGTGAACACAATGACGCAGTTCGAGCTCACAATACGTCGCTTAATCCGGAGGCGAGGCAAGTGTTGCCAAAGCTGGCTTTCACAGGCTTCGCATCAAGATACAAGGAACCACAAATGAAGGAAGGATTTCAAGACATTGTACAAGTAGAGTTTAGATTTCGAGGAACAAGGGAGGATCATGCGGTTTGGGCCCAATACTGGACGTAGTTGCGATGGAGACAACCATGGCGATGAAGGCCATGGTTCGCAGCATACTGGCCGGCTTCACGAGTAAACCACTGGCAATAGATTCATGGCACTTGGCTGTTCTGACGTGGCGCGCAGCAACATGAACGAAACGGCGTGCAAATGGCAATAGTTGGCGTTGTTTGGAGCATTGGACAGCAGGGGGTCTGGTCTGGTCTGGGGTAGCGGAAGTGGAACAAGCGTTGGCTCAACATGACACAATGCAAACGGTATTGTGAGCACCTGTCTCCAATGACACCTGAGAGCATGAGAGTTGGGAAGATTGCACAAGCGGTCAGTTGCCTTCCATCGCAATGGTGTTGATAGTCGATGCCGTTTCCAATGGGTCATCAAGATGCTTGGTGCAGCATGGAATCAAAGGGCTAACACACACACACCTTCACAGCAACGATGGATCAGATTGCTATACACACTGCGCACCGCATATCTGCCAACTACCTCAAGCTTGCTGTGCTCAAAGCAAACCCCGTCGATGGTCGCGAGAAATACCCCAATACATATATCTACATGGGGGCCTGGACAAGGTTCCCCGCTGCTACGGAGCAACGTCCTTGAGGATTGATACCTAGCAACAGACGGAATCGAGCAACATAGGTGGAGATGGATAACGGTTAACACCAGGATAGATAAAGCCAGTCGTCGGACGTTGACCGAGGCATTGTGCTAGGCAGGCCTGCTGGAAGTCATTCTTTCGGGGAGATGCGGCGAGTTGGGTCAAGCATGGGGTTCGAGGGCAAGCAAAGATGGCGGCTGGTTCAGCCGCGAGGTAATGGACCAACTACCCTAACCACCTGCATTGACGCAATCACCAACTTGATTGCCCCATGGCAGGACAGCGCCGGCACTGGTCAGCAACAACGTGAGACATGAGATTGGGCGCGGTCGCAAAGGCCAGAGTCGCATCCCAACTGGTTCCGCCTCGTGGCAGCTGTTCGTTGCATTCGATTTGGTCATAGCCTCATGCCTCATGGGAACACGATCTCGCCATAGCCCCCACCGGGGTGGCCGTTCGGACAGCTGTCCGCGTGAAAGTTATGGCACGGGCTTTTTAGGAGCCAGGTGGTGGTGTCCTTGACGAATGGCTGCGAGGCTCAACTGGCCACTCCGTCTGCCAAGTGGGTTCATGGCATGGCCCTTTGCCGGCGCATTATTAACCTTGCTAAAATAATCAACGGAGGCGCCGCCACCATCCCGCCCCCCTGTGGCTGGATTTGTTCTGGTCGAGATATGGAAGCCGGCAGTGCCTTTGTGCCTTTTATTGGTAAGGGGACAGGGCTTGGAAAATCGTCATGACGGCCATACTCGGAGCTCGCCACGAAATGGGAAGACCGTCTCTTCTCGGGGGATTATTGTCCAGTTCCTCTCGCGTCTTCGCATCCTTGTGAGCCGAGCATGTCTTGTGCTCACCACCTCCTTCAGTCCATCACCATCCCTGGCGATTTTCGTGCCCTACACCCCATCTTTTCTTTTACCCCACAGTTTAATCCCCCGTATCCCAGTCTACGCGGTTGCCGATCTGGTTTTGAGCTTCGCGGGGATCAATATGATGGTACAAGATGCAAGCTCAATCGGGGCCTTCGTCTCCCCCCCCCAACGCCCACTCGGTGTTTGAATCTTCTGTGTGGGTTGTGCAACAACGGTTGCGCCTTCGGTCATTCGGCGTGTCTCGTTCCTCAGACACAAGATGCTCTAGCCTTTCGCATCCATGGAGGTATATAAGCTGGCCATGCCCACATGGCAGCATGTCGCAATCTTTGTATCTCTGTGCTGCGGTGCATTGTCAAGCCTGCTTGTTTTCGTCTTTTGCTCGCTTCATTCATCCTGTGATCCCCAACTAGCGTCGTCTGAGGTCTTGCATCGCCGCCAAGACACCAGCCCCTCTTCACAATGGCAGGTGGTGTGAAGAAGCCCGTCAACATCTTTCGCCTCAAGGACCTTGGAGAGCCCAAGGGCGTCTTCAACTGGCGGCTATGGTTTGCCGTTGTGTCCTTTGGCCTCCTCGGCGCCGCTCGCGGCATCGATGAGGGCCTCATATCCGGAGCCTTCAACTCGGCTGATTTCCAGAAAACCATCCACTACAAAACCTACACAACCGTGGAGCAGGCCAACATCAAGGCCAATGTGTCGGCCATGGTGCAGATTGGCTCTGTTGCTGGTGCTTTGATGTATGTCTTGCCCCTCCTCCTCCTCCTCCCAACGTCCGCCCATGGCGTTGCATTCTTCAACACGCACTGCAACCGTCTGGTGAGCCATGATGCGACACAAGCAATCAGCTTCTCGGCGTGACCCTCGCCCGCCCAGTGAGCATTTGACTAATATTCATCCTGGAGAAATACAGTGCCTTTCTCGTGTGCGACCGCATAGGTCGTATCATGGCCACGCGGTTTCTTTGTCTCCTCTGGGTGCTCGGCATCGTCATCTTCATGGTCGGAGGTGTCAACGGCAACCTTGGCGCCATCTATGCTGGAAGATTCATTGCCGGTCTTGGCGTGGGCCAGACCCCTGTCGTGGGGTAAGTGACAGCGTCACAAGCAGTCTTGGTGTTGAGGCCACCATTGGACGAAAATGCATCTGTCCTTTATTACAGGCCCCTGGCTAACAGGTGCCTGAACAGCCCCGTTTACATTGCCGAGGTCGCGCCAGCATCCATCCGCGGTCTTTGCACCTGCTTCTTCACTGGAGCCGTGTACATTGGCATTGTCTTGGCCTACTTCACCAACTATGGCTGCAGACTCCATATCCCAAACACCAGCCACAATCAGTGGTTGGTTCCCACCAGCCTGCATGTCATCATGGCTGGCATCATATTCCTCCTGAGCTTTTTGCAATACGAGTCCCCGCGGTTCCTTGTCAAACAGGGCAAGAATGAGAAAGCCACCCATGTCATGGCTCGTCTGCGCAAGCAGGCCCCCGACAGCGAATATGTTGTGCGAGAAATCTCCAGCATCCAGGCTGCTCTGGACCACGAGCTCGAGGCCAGCAAGGGTGTTGGCTGGGCCGGCAAGCTCAAAGAAATGTTTCTCGACAAGAGCAACCTGTACCGTGTGTACATGGCCACCATGGTCCAGCTGCTGTCTCAATGGTCCGGGGCTGGTTCCATCACCCTCTACGCCCCTGATTTGTTCAAGATTCTGGGCATCACGGGCAGTGAGGAGGGCCTGCTCGTCACTGCCGTCTTCGGCATCATCAAGCTCGTCTCGGCGCTTGTTTGTGCTCTGTTCCTTGTCGACGTAATCGGCCGAAAGCGCGCACTACTCACGGGCATTTCCCTGCAGGCCATATCCATGATCTATGTTGCAGGTTTCCTCACGGCCGTCCCCGAGCTCGGCACTGTTGACGACTTTGTCCTTCCCGCGTCCAAAATCCCCGCCAGCCGTGGTGCCATTGCCATGATTTACGTCTCGGGAGCAGGATGGGCCCTTGGATGGAACTCGATGCAGTATCTGCTTACTGCAGAGTTGTTCCCCCTAAGAATCCGTGCACTGGCAACCTCGTGGGCCATGACTCTGCACTTTGCCAACCAGTATGGCAACTCCCGTGCCGTCCCCAACATGCTGCTCCCCACCTCTCAGGGAGGCATCTCGCCCATGGGAACATTCTGGTGCTTTGCTGCCGTCACCCTCCTAGGCGGGCTGTGGGTGTGGTTCTCGGTGCCCGAGACCAGTGGTCGTAGTTTGGAGAGCATGGACCGTCTGTTTGATCTTCCCTGGTACAAGATTGGTTTGTACGGTAACCAGGACGCCGAACAACAAGACATGGCGTACAATGAGAAGCAGCGCATGGCGGAGGAAACGCAGGGTGCCGGCCAGCACATTGAAGAAAGAAAGACAGTTGCCTAACGACGAGGAATATCCAATATGAGCAAGTCATTGTAGATTGAGAGAGCAATTTTTGATACATTTCACATTCACAGCCCGACTGTTGGCGCCAAGCCACCAGCGAGCATGATGCCAAACTCCACAACCTCATCTTGACACTTGTACACCTTGGATCTGACACGGCCGGGTCAAACCAGGATCCTACCATGGTGGCAGTGCAGCAAAACGCCACTCGGAAAGTATGATAAACTAGTCCCGGAAATCAAAGTACGAATGCTTGTTTTCAAGAATCCTAGACTTTTAATCACTACGAATGACCATGATACTCTCTCCACCGGCGGACGAATCTGAACCTGTTCAGCTTCAAGTCTCAACTTGAGCGCCGGTACGTTCTGTTGCCGACAAGTATGCAGAGGCCTCATTCAGCTAATGTATATCCGTCCCCTTGATGGCGAACTTTATGCTTCCTATTAGCTTCAAATTTAAATCGCCACTCTACTACGTTGCGATGATTTATTCAATAACAATAGCAAAGGACTGACAACTATGCCCTTGGCCAATATCCAGCAGCAAAAGGTTCCCTTTATAATCACGGACGGGTTGTTTAACAATACGACCATCTTAATTCTAGTTCAGATGGCAACCTCATGGATGATTAGTAATGCGGGGGACCTCTCCTAGGCTACAGCTGTCGAGAGTTTTACACAGTGGAATTACTCACAAAGTGTCTTGATTGTGCTACATTATTTATTCATGCACCTCCTCGAATCCGTGTTCCATCCGCATCTACCATGGCGAAACATGCCGAATCAACAGTGTCAAAAGCTTCAAATGGTGGATTGCACCATGAGCCTTGACAGCACCGATGTCTAGCAGCTCCTTGACAAGGAGTCCCGGGTTATCATGCTTCAGCGCCACGGCTTCCCATGTTCCTCTGGTAATCACTACAGGCGCCCTCTAGCTGGCTGACATCTAAAGCGTATACCTAGTCTCTCCTTCCGTTCCAAATCTTCATTGGCTTGGCATTTTCGTGGCAGCCGCAGGCGCTGGGTCCCATCAGGTGCGAGTACTGGCAAAGTCAGTGGCATCGAAGCCAAGTTAGCCACGTCCAGAAAGGCTCGAGAGCATGGAAGAGACGTCAAGGAGAGAGAAACGAGACGCTACAATACACCTGCCACGGATCTCCCTTCCTAAACTGCTACAACTCTGATAGGGAGAAGGAGAGAATTGCAAGCAAAAACATGGCAACAGAAACAACCTTTTGCTTGAGCCCCAAGCATCTCGCCTGCTCAGACTTGGGATGCCTCTGTTTACTTATTGGGTAACGGATTCAGTCTTTGTGGACGGTACAAGTGACGCCAGGGCATTAGCAATCCGCGGCAGACCATGCCCATGTCCAGCTCGATAATCAAGAAACCGCCGGGGCAACAGCAACAGAGAGTCGGGGAGATGGAAGACGCGCGGTGGCGTCAATCATGGACACTGGAATGGATTGTGGCCGAGTTTCTGCGCCAAGTCACAACACACACGCACGCAAATGCAAAGAATGGTTTGGTTCAACTTCCGGCTAGCAACAATCTCAAATCCAACCTCACACATCCAACACGGGTCAGCTTGTTCCGTTTTCGAAGCACTGATACCATCATCCCACCACCTACCCAATCCACCTCGGCCAGAGTGTGGTTCCGTCCCAGAAGGCGAGAAGGATCATTGCGGGCGATTTCCCCGACACTGGGAACCTCTTTGTTCCGTGGCGTGGCCCGGGTCTCTGCTGATTTCCAACTCAAGCAGTCTTGACCACGGGCTGGCGGCCACAAAAGCAGGCGACAAGGGCCGAGGTGACTCGAGATTGGGCGGATTCAACGGCGGCAAGTCCAAGCCCGAAGTGGCAATGCTATTCGGTTGGGTGTTTGACCCAATGGGCTCCTGCTGGTGGAAAAGGGGAGACTTGGTGTTTGTGAAGTCGGGGTCCGAAGACTCGGAAAGCAGCTGCAAGGGGGATACTGTTCTCTCTGGAACGGATACGTCGTGCGTCGACCTGCCGACGCCTTGGACGTACCAGTGGGCCCAAACGTCAGCCGGCACTCTCTCCAGGCCGGCAGGGTGCAACACGAGCGGCTCTCCGTCATAGCCACGGGTCAGCAAGGGTCCATCGCCCATGGCATGGCTGATGTCCGGCGAGGCCGTGGGCGAGGCCGTGGGTGTCGGCACGGCTTGCTGATCCCAGCTCGGCTGCCTCAAGGGCGACGGCCTCACCGGCTGGTAGTCGGGACGCCCGTGGCAGAGCGACCTTTCCACGGCCGACCTTCTTGACCGTCGTTTGCATCCCTGCTCGTCGAGGTACTGAAGCCGTTGGTGGACGGCGACGGCCGAGGTGAGATCACCTAGGGGTTGGGCACCGTCTTCGTACTCCTGGTGGTCCATATTGAGAAAAGGTGGTATGCTTGCATGACTTGGATGGACTTGACAGCGTAGGCGAGGCTAGGGGGCTCCTTTTCTTTTCTTTTCTTGTTTCGGTTTGTTCCTCGCACGGGTTTCGCGTGGGACTTTATATACACTTTGACGATTCGTGATGGCCTGCAAGGCAGCGAATGGCTCGAGGGGGCGTGTCACAGAGTGCTTTGCGAGGGAGAGAAGAAGAAGAAGAAGAAGAAGAAGGCGCCGACTCGAGGGGCCAGGTGGGCATGGTCTTGTTGGGCAGTGAATCTTGGGCGGCGGTTGTTTGAATAAGTGCGCATTGTTTGAACTTGGTATCACGGGTGCTACAGGGCAAACAAAGCCAGCGCATAACCGCCGCACTTGGCTGGCTAATGGGCAGTCCGACAAAGTCCCAGAGCAGTCCTGGGCCAGTTGCCGGCCTATTATTTTTGCCATGATGCGCCGCGCGTGCACAAGGAGCCGTGAAGAGCGGGAAATATCAATGACGCGGCGCGGGTGTGAATGCCGGGTGCGAACAGGGGCCATACACTGGGTCGAGGGCTGCTCATGAACCACTTCCGTCTTGGCGACACAGACTGCTCTCCGGGTGAACATGTCAATCCCGGCTGCGTTACCTGATGCGCACATTGTCCCAACACAGGACTGGAGCAAGCTTGAAATGCACGTCTGCGCGTCTCTGCCGACCAAGGAAGCGAAATCAGCAAAGGTACTACAAGGAGCACTTTTGAAAATTCTCCTTGACTTGTCGGGTTTGCTCGAAATCCATTATTAGTGCCGAGATGCTAATTCCAAGGCGGGAATAAGTAAGTGCTTCCGGCGTATTCGAAACAGTCGGCGTTGAAATCTTGACGTTTGCACGAATGAATGGCGGCACTCACCTGCACATGTTCAGATGGCCTACGTTGGGAGGCTTCAGCCACTCATGTTCATTACTTTCCGCATGCCAGGCGCCATCCGACACTTGAATGGGACCATGGTCTTGTCGGTGAGCGCGAGTGTTCTTTTCAACGTCCGAGAAATTGCAAACTGCTTGTACATGAGCCTAATCTGTCTGACATGATGAAATTGGGATGCTGCCCGGGCTACTAATAGTTGGCTCATACCTAATAGTTGGCTCATACCATGACCAAACTCTCAAGGCATTCATTCATTCATGGTTGAAGTGGACAGCTGTGACACCAAAGTTTGGATTCAAGACATCTTGAACACAAACCACAGCAGATTTCCGTCCAAGTAGTCGGATTTCACTGCTTTTTACAAGATTGTATGCCCTGTGGATCCAGATTCATGCGGAACATTGCTGGGTAAATGTTACGTGTTGAATGACGTCTGCCATAGCCACAGCCAGAGTTTCAATGCAAACTGATCAGCCTCCGCGCTACTTGAAACTGATAAGCTTGCTGCTTCTAGAAATAGCACGACATGGAAACGGCGGTAGGGCCTTGAAGATACGCCTTCGTCATGGGCGTAAAGATGCCGAATCTTTCCATATACACCGGCTTGTGAGATTGGCAACGCAGAATTGGCTGGTCGATCAAGGGGCGCTACATTGCTGCGGCCTCGGGCAAAGCAAGCATTTGATGGTTACAAGCTGGTCTGGGATCCGCAGCATCCCGACACACTCTCCAGCATGAACAACCTGGCCTTGATCCCGCGCTTGATTGTCTCTGCGAGGTTGCCCAGGCATCCTGCTGGATTGGCAACGGCTCTCCTCCGGCATTCTGCATTCTGCCCCCTTGGCAGAGGCGGCCTGCGGGTCAAGGCAGCCGTTTTGTTGAAGAATGCTCAGCATATTCCGGAATAAGCCTGACCGGGGAAATCATGGTGCTGGTGTAGCCATCTAGCATGTCGAGAAAAGGGTCAAGACTGCTGAGCTTGCTTGCTCGTTGCGTATTGTAACAATATATTAGGCAGTTGCAAAAGGCTTCACCGGCCTATAATTAGGTCACGTAACAAACTGCTGCAAAACCGTAGGCTTGGAGACGTGGCTCATTCAGCTTCGGTGTCCACAGGCCAATATCCGAGTGGCGTAGCAGCGCCATGTCATTAAATATCATTTCATGTGACAAGGTACCACAATGGGTCGAGGTTTCTGTGACTACCTGTCTCCATGGTCTATGCCGGCTAGTGTCAAGATTGAATGAAAAGTCTTCCAACGTGAGACACCAGCTCACCTGCCCAACATGCAGAGGAAAGAACTACATACAGAATCCGGGAGGCGCTGTTCTCCCCGCCAGATTTGGCGAGGACTGCCGTCGCAAAGGAGCTGAAACTCTGAGAGAATATCGACCAACTCGAAGCATGCCTACAGCGTCTTGAAAATAAAATTGATGATGCGACAGGAACTGATGGCGACGGTGAAAACGAAGCTTGGGGCAATGCTCAAGAGAGGCGACCCCAGGGCGAAAGACGGGTCTCCAGAGCCGGGTTTGGCAACGATGGTGAGGAAAGCGCTGGATTCGGATCAAGAGTCGATGGAGGAGATGTATGCAACGAAAAATGAAGCGACGGCTGAGGAGCAATCTGTACCAGCCCATGGTGAGAGTGATCCGGAAGCAGTGACCATGGACTTGAACATGTTGGAAAATGGGGTTTGGAAGGTAATAAAGGAGATGACAGTGAACCCCAGCGATCCGTCGGAGGTTACGAGAGTAGCACACGAGCAGCTTATCAAGTACGGAGTAATGGTAGAGCGCTCACTCCACAAAAGTCTGGTGTTTTGAGCATGTGACACCTGACACCCAATGCAATCTCAGCCAGTAAGCGCCATTGGTCTTGGTTGTGTTGACCCCCCCTTCCTTAAGGTGCTTATCTCAGGAGCTTAACACAATCACAACCATTACCGTTCAATCAACGTTTTTAATTGCCTAGGTATCTAGGGTCCGTGTAGATTTGACTTGGGCTTTTTTTTTCTTTTTCTTTTTCTTTTTTTTCGGCAGACGGACAACAACGACAAACGCTTCACGCCAATAATCTTCCCATCAGTCATCCAGTTGAACGAACCAGTCCACCATTGATCGGAAACTGCCTCCCCAACATCGCCTACGCCAACTTGCCTCAGTATACGGCAATTCCACAATGGCGTTTCGTATGCTTTCGATGGATTTCGACACATCTGGCAAGTCCAACAGCTACTTCCGAGTCCTTGCAAACGCGCTCGTCAGGTACATCGTCATTGCTCCTGGAGCAATGGACGCCGAGTCTCTAGACGACATGCCTTTGAACTTTGTGAATATACTCCCGCCCCTGCCGTACGACGATGGCAGTTGGAATACTGCCAACATATCTCGTGATTCCAGCAGTGGCGAGCTGCACTCGTCCTTGTCGCGATTGCAGCTCAAGGGTGTTGCGGACCTTTGGCACCCCGACACCATTGACTTCCAGCAACTGGAGCGTGTGCAGAGCCTCTCACAACTGACTCAGGAGTGCCAATGGACTACTCAGGAGGGCCGTCGTCACGATTCAAATGCGACAATGATTGCCAAGATGGCGCGCTTTGACTGGGAAATTCCGTATATTCAGCGCGAAACGACAATCTATTCGCTGCTCGAAGGCACTGGAATCGCGCCCCGGTTCCTTGGCCACATCCATGAGCAGGGCAGAGTTATGGGATTTTTGCTAGAGAAGGTGGCAGGCCGGCCTGCAGGCATCCAAGACTTGCAGATGTGTTGCTCTGCTCTCAGGCGCCTACATGGGCTGGGCATATCCCATGGAGATTGTAATCGGTACAACTTTATCGTTGGCGTCGACGACAAGGTCACACTGGTGGATTTTGAGAAGAGCACAGTCGGTGCAAACAAGGCCACAACCGAGTCGGAAATAGGGAGGCTCAGCGAAGAGCTCAGCGAAGAAAGCGGTCGTGGCGGTGGTTTCAAGCCGCTGTCCGACGAAATTTTCTAATCCGGGCGGCTCAATGGCTGGAATTGTTCCAGGGGTGACTATTATAGGCATAGGCCTTGAAGTCCTGCCTCTTCTTGTTCTGGAAGGGACGCGTGCCGCGAATAGATCCGCACATCTTATTGCAGAGTACGAGTCTTTAAGAAGACGCCACGGGGTCAATCTCAACACAAGCATCCTTCTCCTATGGCAGTCTACCTCGTATCAGCGAATCATTTCCAGTTGTAAAATCTAGACCATTGCAGGAAAAGATTGTCTCTGCATAGCTGCCACCTAAGCCTCTTGGTGACGATGACATGGCTGCACAGCCAATTCTCAAAGCCCCTGTCTTGTGCTTCATCTTTCATCGCAATCTTAGTCTTGGACTCTTGTGAGCTCGGAGAATAGACAAACTGTGCAGCTGAGGTCCCAGATTTCTTTGTGGACTAGATTGTGTGACATGTGGTGGCGTCCTCAGCCATTGCAGCATGGCGAGTCGATTTCATGAGTTAGCATTTTAGCCCAACGGCTCGCGGTTTTGACTCCTCTTCCGAAGAATAGTAGTGCATTTCGCTGGCTTAGTCATGACGATATATCATGACATGTCAGCGACTCAGCGCTAGGTGGGGATGTCCGATGCCCTGCGCCATGTCTGTGTACATGTGTCTTGGCCATCAACGCTTTGGTGTAGACTCTGATGGTGGGAACCTCACGTCCAACCTGTCTTATAACCTTGATCGGCAAGGCCAACTTGAATATACCGTAAACCTGGGGAGGCCCGAGGTTATCCAGAACTCTGAGCACAACTTTGCTCGCATTTTCTACGACATGGAAATCATGGTACGTGGCAAATATTAACGAGAAGCCCAATATGTGCAGGCAGGAGTTAACAGAAAGTAAAGGGGGCCGAGATCTATCCGGATCTAGTCAGCGCCATCATCAGTTTCGACCAGGGCAACAAGACGGTTTGTCTCGGACACATGGCAAATATCTCAGCCTAGTTACTACTGTGTGAGGGAGACCGCGCACACCAGGCGGTGACGGGTACGTGAGACGGCGGAAGGGGATCAGACCCGCAGATAATATGCAGGGATAGGTATAAAAGGTAGTTGGCGTGCTTTCTTCTTGTCTACAACACATAACACAGAAGATTTGCAGGAGCCCTTTTCATAGCTAGTTAACACGCCGCTAAGGAGATAATAAAAGGAGTTCTTGCCTGCATTTTATATTCGTTTATTTAATCCTTATTTATAGCCTTAATATTATATTTACTTTCAAGATAATACCCTGACCTAGAGTCATGGTTAGACTATAGGGTTACCATAGGATAGTTATAGAGGAATAAAAGAAACCATAACCTAGTGTCCTATAAGGAAGATTATAGTAAAGGAGAAGGACTAACTATTTAATCTATTTTAGTAGAGTATAGTTTTATAAAGTTAGTTACTTAAGAACCTAAGATAGATTTAGAGATAAGCAATATAATAGGAAAGTTAAGTAAGGAATAATAGTAAAAGGTTGCTCTTACCTATGTAACTATGGCCGCATTAAGGACGATTATCCCCACCAGAGGCTCCCGTTTATTTAATCCTACTCAGACATACACGATACACGACGGATTGTCACAAGAGACTGCGAAACCACAGATCCTGTCGTTTGGGGGCATACGGTTAGTTAGTGTGTGTGTTTAGGCCTAACAAACTACTTGCCTTACAAACATTTTTCGCAATGCTTAACGACAAAATCATATCCCGCACGTTTTGGTTAAGCCATGTAAAAGGGTTCCATGGGTGGGGAGCAGGACGAATGGTTGACGGCGAGCTCATCGAATATAATGGCGCATCGGGGAGCCATTTGCTGCTTTTTCTGGCATTGGATGCTTTTCTTGATCTCGAGCCCTTCATGCCGCCTCAGGAGATGGAGAGATATGTTCCCGCTAGCCAGAGGCAGCTTTGCTGGGAATTAAGAAGGTGTTCGTTTCGAGGGCGTCCTGGCAACAATGACGACGACGAGCGGATCGAAGCTGAAATTTCGCTTCTTATAAAATCAATACGAGTGAGAAACTCTTCGTCGTCATCAAAAGAGGACAGCGGTTTGGCTAACTGTACTTGCGGAGCCAGACTTTTAGAGCCGGACATCTCGCCCGGGCAATGCCGTACCTTGAAGCAATAGCAGATGAGCGACTCCCTATGACAGCTGGTAAATCTCTGATTGGGTCTGAAGATGCTTCCGCAAAACACGTCGCAGCTTCATTGCAGCCCGTCTATAATCTTTTAAAGAACAGACTAGTAAAAGCTTGTTAGGTGGCATGAGCTAAATGCCACAACGAATGATTTTGTGCGCAGATTACATGAAAATAGAGCAACTTGTCTGTTATTTCATCGACTACTGTTGGTTTGTACCTTGCACAATAGAAATTTATCTTCAGGGCCTCAAACGCCTGGTCCGATGTTCCCTTTCCCGACTTCTTTGCTGTACTACACCCCAGACTTGACCTCTCATCGGGTGTAAGTGCTGTAACATCTGTGACGCAATTCACGCGCACATCATTTATAACATATCAAGAACATGCACTTTGGGTTTTGAGTCGCCCTAAAGAGGGAATTCAGTTACGAGGGCTCGACTTACGAAGCACTGCGCCTCATGTGCGCAGAGTACTGTTTATCAAATCTCCGGGGGCATAACTGCACTGTGCCTACACCAGACTCTTTCGCGTGACACAAATCAGGCATCAGCCATGTGTCAAAAGTAGAGTTGGACCTTCTGGTTGAAATCACCTGGCATTGACGCTGAAACCGCTATTCAATGAACAAAATAAACTCAAGTATCTGCTACTTCTGGGTCGAGCCTTTGCGCCTTGTGGCCGAGGTTGTGGGTGCAAGCAAGTATACGTAACAAAATCATGAGAAAATCAATCGTTGTCGTTGGCATCATCACGATTTACCACTTCTCGTAAACGTAGCCCGAACACCTTTGCTGTCCAAACTGGCAACGGCTACAAAAAAGTCTCTTTTGCAAACAACATCGTCCAGCGTCGTTTCATAGAGGTCCCAGTCAAATTGGCGAATAACCATGGCGGTTGTTAGGTAAAGTTCCGCGTGGGCAAGGCTGCAGGGGAAAATCGTTAACAGAGTTTGCGCAGTTGGCATAGTAATACCGTCTTTAAAGCCCTGTTTCATGTTTCCCGGACCTCGGACGCCCCAACTCATATTCCGAAGAAATGAGGAGTGTGGCTCCAACGAGCTTGGACTTACTTGATACCCAAACATTGCCTACTGCCTTTCCCAAAGCTGACGAGATATCGGTCTAACCTGTTATCTTTGTTCCCCGACTCCAACCAACGCTCGGGTCTGAACTCTTGGGGTTCGGGGAATACAGATGGGTGCATTAAAATAAAGTACGGTGTTTGAGACACTGGGGTCTATTCCGATTGGGGATTAGCAAGCACAGAAAGCACACTCTTTGGCATATGATCAACAGGCATGGAGCACTTACGCCGGCCGGAATCGTGTATCCTTTGTACTTGATGTCTTCTCGAGCCACGCGAGGCAGTCGAGTGGTTACCCCGTATGAAAGGCGCAGGGCTTCTTTAATCACGGCAGTCTGTGGCGAGAATGCGTTTTAGTCATGGCTACACGGCTACGACCACGGATCAGGACGCACCAAATATGGGAGCTGCTGCAATTCAACCCACGATGGAACGGGGGAAGTAGTGGGAATAGATTGCTGTAGTTCCTCGCGCAGCCTCACCAACACGCTTGGCTTGTGCCGCAGGTAGAAGAACAGCCGCGCCAATGTTTGTGCCGTTGTTTCTGACCCGGCGCCAGTCAGAATCTGCCCTTCATCGCACAGTCTCTCCAGAGTCTTTTCACTCTCGGGCAACTCGCTATCACGCAGAGTGTGGAATATGGTTCTGGGGGACGCTTCGGCATTACTTGACCTGGATATGTCGTCTCGTCTTTCCAAGATCGGCTTGACACGCTCTTCTACGCCTGCCTGCCACCGGAGTATGAAACCTAGCGGCGGGTTCAACACCGTTACCAGTGGAATAGGGAGGCGTTTCATCAGTGGCAGCAGCCATGGGAACTGTCGGCCAAGTGCGCCTCCTTCAAATGCGGTGATGATGGTCTGTTTCCACTCAAGCTTGAAGTCGGCTTCGTCAAGGTACTTGGGATCGAGGGCAAAGCTGTAGTCGCAGATTACGTCCATTGTCAGGGCCATGAATGCGGCGTCGAGCCGCACCACCTCTCCTGCCTCTGCCGCTGCATTCAGTCGGGAGCACAGCTTTTCCACCTTTAATCTGATCAATGGCTCGAGTTTGCAAACGGAGCGCGCTGAGAAGAAGGGATTGAGAGCTCCTCGACGAAGCCGATGCAGTTCATGGGGAATGGTGGAGAAGCTGCTTCCGTCAGCCCCAGCAAGATTCGTCCACCATTTGTACTTGTCTAGTCGTTTGGGATGCACGTAGAGCTCGTCAAAGAATTCGGGGTCGATGATGTGAATTTCGTGCGGATTGATTCGGACGCACGGGCCTGTCGGGAGTTGATTAGTGCGACTTTGACAGATGATGAAACGGTTGCATCGCCATGCCAGGAGCTTCAATGTTGGGGGAGTGCCGATCTGAAATGCCGAGTGGACCTTGCGCACCCAGGTGCATTCTTTGATAGGTGCAGAGTCATGAGAACTGAACAGCTATACATACCATATTTGCGATGCATATCCTCGATCCGCCATATAAAGGTTCCGCGACAAACAACGTCATAGTAGAACTCGGCCCAGAGCGAGAGAGCTGCCCACTTGGGCCCAGGAAACTTGGCCAGGGGACAGAGGAACAATCGCCACAGCGAGATCGCTCCTACGTAGCTAACGGCTGCGGCAGCGAGCAACAAGAAATTCGTTTGCCAGGTGAACATTGTATGTTGACGTCGCCAATGCAGCGACGAATGTCACACTAAACTCCGACGGAATGGTAACGAGTCTGCACATCCAAGACAAAAGAATGTCGAATCGCCTGTTCCACAGCAGGTACCAAATGGCTCTTCTGACGAACTCCCCCCCCCCCCCCCCCCCTCCACGGTGCTGCGCTGTGGTCCTGGCCGACAACTGATTATGGCGGTGTGTCAATCCTGGTCTGGTTGAGCTGCAGGATTCTGAGTTTGTGCTCTTGGTCTCCATCATCACATCAAGTGGCCTGTTCTTTGACAGGGTGTGCTGCACGTAGACACTTGGCAAGTGGGAGCCTAATGCATGACGACCTGTTGTACAGGCAGTTGCATAAATAATGCTAGGATGTTCCGTTGAACGCATAATGCCAACCCTGCATGCGCGGACTGTCATTCACCCGCCAGCTCACAGGCGGGTTCATCAAGACTTTGGTTCTTGCTGGGATGTTGCGTAATTCGCTCTTTGCACCGGTGGTCAAATTCATGAGCATCGCGTTTATTGTCCACCAACTGTTCAATAAATCAAACTTGTCATTGGCTTTGAGTCTGGCTATGAGCGACTACAGGGCAAGTAGGGACAAGCGATCAAATTGTTAATGCGATGAGCAATTGCCAATTTATCAGGAGCGGTCATCAATCCAGGGCAAACTCCAAAGTGGTCTCAGTTGGTGTCCTTTCGCTCCTTCCTGGTCCTGCAACTTGACTCCTGTTGCCAAGCTTGATGTCTGGTCCTTCCTCAAGTTTCCAAGGCCCATCCTATCTTGGCCTCCCTCCTTGCTTGCACTGGATTCCAGTCGTCACCAGCCTACTCACCTGACAGTTCTGCTATTAACCCAAATTCACCATCAGCGGCACCATGCATCGATGCCATCGATTTAGCCTAACACTCGACGTTCCGCCGCCCCTGCTCTCACTTTACAAATCAGACTCAGCCTATTGTTTCAATCGCACATCGCATCATCCAGACGCGAGTACATTCAGCCCCGAGTTGGCACCATCAGAAAGCGTCGCGTAGGTCGCTTGAGTTATTTCACTATTGAGTTCCAGTTGCCCCCACAAATCTCCAGCGCATCGATTGCTTCCCACCGTATTGGGCGCAATACTTGTACGGTTCAATCTCTCTACGCGGCTACCTCCGACTCTAAGGGATTGTGCTGGCGCAACGGCTTTGTTGGATGCCTTATCGTGTTCAACCATCTCAAGCCTCCATACAAGATTCATCTTGGTTCAGCGCCTATCCAGTCTGGATCAAGGGTCGCTCCCCAAAGCCTTGAAGAAGTGTGGCTACAGACTCACCGACGACAAGGGAACCCGAATTACCAGACATGTCTCAGGCGGACGAGCTGCCTGCCTTGCTGGCCGCCGAAACCAATCCCCCAACACAAGTAGCCGCAGAGGTATACGCATTGATGTCCACCTCGCTCATGGAGGATTTCTTCGGTTCTGTTCTAGCTGAACAGTGAAGACGCGGGTTGGTCATTGTCCTGGACCTGTAGCTAACATCCTTGCCTACATAGTCGGACGAGGATCTCAATGATGCACATTCCGACTATTCAGACACAGCATCGCAAACCACGAGTTTGCGTTCGTCCCTGTTCGAATACACGTATGAGAATGGCAGGCGATACCATGCCTATAAGGCTGGACAGTATCTCCTCCCGAATGACGAGATGGAACAAGACCGTTTGGACATGACACACCACGTCTTTGCATTGACCTTAAACGGAGAGCTGTGTGTGACAAAGTTGGACAATCCCCAGGAAATTTTAGACATTGGAACTGGAACAGGCATGTGGGTAAGCAGATGTACTATTCCTTTTCTACGCACGCACCATGACGGGAAATCAACTTTTCAGAAAGTCTACTGACAAAAGTCCCTATTAGGCAATTGAAATGGGAGACTTGTATCCATCCGCCCAAGTTATAGGCACAGACTTAAGTCCTATTCAGACAGAGTGGTCTGTAAATTCTGTTTGCATACGCTGTGAATTTTTGGCAGCCCGTCTACTAACGGGTCATCAGGGTTCCCCCGAATGTTCAATTTGAAATAGACGATGCTACGTTGGTGTGGACTTTCCCTCTCAACCACTTTGACTTTATTCATGCAAGAACTCTAGCAGGAGCCATACGGGATTGGCCGACACTTCTGAGACAATGCTTTGCTCACCTGAAACCAGGTGGAAAAGTTGAAATATCTGAAGGACGAGCCGACTTTTTCTGCGATGATGGCTCTCTGACCGAAGACACTGCCACATACAAGTGGCTGGCGGAATTCAGACGGCTCGCAGCACCTCTGGGGTTTGACATTGCTCCACAGCTCCCTGACATGATGAAGCATGCAGGCTTTGCTGATGTTGCCTATATCCAAAAGACTGTGCCCCTTGGAACCTGGCCGAAAGACCCTGCACTCAAAGAGGTTGGTCGATGGTTCCGGGCTCAATTCCTCGACATGGCTCTTGAATCCTACAGCCTCGCACTTTTCACTAGAATGGGTGGATGGTCCAATGATGAGGCACAGGTTTTGTTTGCAATGGTTCGAAACGAGTTGAAAACTAACAGGATACATCTTTACACATACACGTAAGCACACACACACTGCTCTGGGTAGAGGAGCAGGCTGACTGACATAGGACAGAGCTTTCGTCACTGGAATGAAACCTCTCAATGCACTATAATGTCTTTGCATATTTGTACGATTTGGGACGTACCCCTGAATGAAACACCGAAGCGGACCGTGTACTATAACGTCTAGGATGCCCTTCTTGGGAGTCCTAGGTGAATACGGGCCGTTTGCACTTGGCATTTTGGGGACTTGGTCTTGGCGTCAAACGTCTCGACTTTAGCAGACAACACAAACTGCTAATAAGCCTTATTAGCTTCTAGGTGCAGAGTCAGCTAGACAACCCGCTGATTTCTTTCACGAATGATTACTCAACTTGTATTTTATTACTGTGTCCTATGGGAGGGGCTCACATGAACGAGAACAAATCCACCGCTGAGACATTAGCTTTTGGTTGACGGCATGCTTGGGCCAGTCTTGGTTCAGACATTGCTGTCAACCTCCCAAAAGAACTCGCAATTCAACCCCTAACCTCAGGCTTGGCTGCTAGGGTTAGCCAAACAAGTCCACAAGTTTCTGGCAGTGTTAACACTGCCAGTCTCGGAGTATAAGTTCCCATGTTTATGCAACCGATGCCGATGTTTACTGATGTAGAAAATCTAGGAGCGCTGTCCAGGCTGCTCTACTGCACCAACTTGGCTTGAATACTTTTGGCCGTCAACTGAAGTATTTTGCCGTTGGCCGTAGCATTCAATGCCGTGGTATGGATGCTAGATAACTGAGTGAGCCGTTGAATAATTATGTGCATATTCCACCGGAGCAGCGATCAACTGTTTTGGCTTCACCACCGTCTGCTGACACATTTACCAAGGGCCGACCCAGAGCGGAAGCTTGCCTCGGGGTAGGCGTCTCATTCCTCATGTCGTGTTTCGGTGAGTTGCACGGTTGGACAGATTGTAAGTGACATTTCACGGCCGTTGGAGTCTCGAACCAACAAGTTGTGGACATGACGCGGAGCCCGTTTGCACTGTACACGTATAGAATCTTAAATGGGATTAGGATCTATTAGGTAGAGAGTGTAACGCCAGTGCTAGCAACCTACTTAGCCATATCGGTTATTATAACATCTTGCTTAGCTAGTATAAGGCTGCTAACTATGAAGAGAAATCCGACACCTAGAAGGGCATCTATCACCTAGATAGTGACTAATAAGTTAGGCATAGAACCATAGTAGGTAGTAGTTAGGGCCAGGTGGCGATGAATGCTTTTAGCAATCTTAATAGTTATATCATTAAGAGGCGAAGCTGCGGATTAAAATTGAACGATGACGCCTAAGGCGGACAGTAGTGTGTAGCTGTGAAATCCTTGCCAAGCCAGCGGTGTCACGGAGCTCTTCACAAGGCTCCGCGCATATTCATCATATTTGTTTTAGGTAACCTCATCCTGCGTCTCGAACAGATCCGACATTGAGTGTGAGTATCTTGAGGATGTAGCAGACGCTGATATTCACAGATAGTGTCGAGGGGCTTTGTTGTTAAGGTTGGCTGCCAAACGAGGTTGGGTGAGCCGGAGGGGTCTTGTACTCCAGCGCACTGGCCAACTTACGTATCGATACATGCACGGTATGTAAGGGTCCTCCAGCAATGTGCGGCTGCTGGCCAGATCTGCCTCGCCACCTCCCGGGTCCCGTCTGTATATTGACATGTACATGTACGCACTGGTGCGAATCAACAACCTGTATCAATCAGTACGCGGTTGGCAAGTACTTATGACATGCCGCTTTGGCCTGTAGCTTCTTCTTCCAGCACAATTCTTTCAAAGAAATGAGATGCACATGTCAAGTTCATATTCGCACGGCCCGCTTTCGACAGGAAATACAGGGCTTTCGACATGTCAAAATTGCTAGGGCACGAGTACTGGCGAGTTGGTTAATTTGATCGGTTGCTGTGGCAAGTATATCATCAGTTCTATTTGAAAGCGAGAGGACCTTGGATAAATTTACTGGCCATGTTGAATAAATCTTGTCTCCAAGACAGTCAGGACTAATGTTTTCAGTCCAAGAAAGGCAATCAACGGTATGGTCTAAAGTGTTCAAATCAGCTTACCGCACGCGAGTCTGCCCGGGAAGATTTATAGGCCACTTAACGTAGGCTATCAACCCTATATCGCGTGGCTAGATATAATTGGTTTCGCAGAGAAAATTGCAGCTGTGTGTTTCAGCTCAGCCAGTACAGCTTGACTCCGCCCGTGTGGACGCCTCTGTTTGGCGATGATGGCGATTACTGGCTTCCATGTTTTGAGAACACTTGGCCAACGAATCAAGACAGGGCGCAAGACTGCAGCACGACTAATAAGTTACTGTAACTGGGGTGAAACATGCGGTTGTCATAGGACAGCAGTTTCTGAATGGTCAACCGCGACCAGTCGAGCAATTTCACCAGCATGAGATTTTCTGGCATGTCTCAGCCTGGAATAGCATGCCACACTCACCTAGTTACTGGGCATCTAGTCTTGACCGTGTGGATAAGACGATATGGCACCAAAGGCTCTCATCATGTTCATGTCTCAATGGCAAGAATTTGCGATCTAGTCGTAGAGCTTGGTGTGCCGTCTCTTGCCATTTACACGGTCGAGCACAATGGAAAATAAGTATAACCTGGCGGCAAGGGAGCCAAGTATGCAACCCAAAAGGGAAAAGAAAACAGATGTAACGGTAATGTATCAGATGAACAAGACGGATAACTCTGGGCAAAACATTGTCCTACGCTGGTAATTGAGGTCTGGCAAACATGAAGGCCACAAAACAATACTCGATTCAAGCCTCACTCCTGGCATCTCAGTAGTACTCCTCACCAAGCAGTATCACGACCAACCTAACTGGCGGCAACCGATATTCCACGAATACTTCTTCATGGCCGCCGTTCCTGTATAGCGGCTCCCGCTGACCCAACTCGAGTTCATGGCTGTGGCTGGCATATTTGCCTCAGCAGCCCCGGCCAGTATTCCACCAGTGGTCGCCACAGCCTCCGAAATTGTCAGTCTTTTTGCATACGACCTGCCCTGCGTTGGAGCTGCAGTCAAACTGCTTTTGCCGCAGGGCACCGGCGAAATCCGCAGCGTTCTGCTGGGCTGATCGTGCGCTATCAGCACCGCAGTCATACGTGCACCGATTCCCACTGCTCTGCGCCTGGTTGACGGCACAGCGCTGCTCACAGGCATTGGTCACGGCCAAAAGACCCAAGATGACTGTAAAGACTGCTTTAACCATTGTGGGCTAATCAAGACTGATTAGTGATGCGATGCAGAAAACCTCGTAGCAGAGTGACCTACGAATAGTATTGGAGAGTGATGGCTGCCGGCGAGAAATATATGGTTGGATTCTGAACAAAACCTGTGCAAGTGATTAGCACTCTTCAGACGGAAAGGCCTGTCATCTTATAGCTCCAGTGCGCACCCCTAAATCAGAGTCGTTTTGCTCGCTTTGCTCGCTTTGCTCGTATTATACGTATTGCTTCAATCTGACCACAGTGTCTTACCATCCAGCTGCCTTTTCCAAAACAGGCCTCCTCCACGGAACCGCTTTCCTTCTTTCTTTTGGTTGTCTTTTACTCTGTGGCGCTATTTGTCAACGGCTTGCCAATCAACACTTGGGTTGTGAAGTCTCAATCTGATGTCTTTGGTTCTGCGAGGAGAGGCGTATGGCTGGGATGTAGGGCGTTCCTTGTACGTATGGACGGCTCTTGGAGCTGCAGTCGCGGGCTTGGAATCCTCGCCATGGAGGCTTAAGCTGTAAGGACTCTGAGAGTCAGACTTATCATCAGTTTGCAAGGTATTACTCTGGCTCATTCTTACTGATGATTTGCATGACACTCTATAGTGCTTGGTAGGGCATCACCTTCTCTACTTCAAGCTCGCCCTTGTTCCCCATCTTTGCTTGATGACTTTACCATTCATGGCCAATTAAATGAGAATTTATGAGCGCAGTCGCCTGGCACACTGGCTTTTGCTTCCGAAAATGTCGTCTGTGAAGCTATTCACAAACTTAAGCCCAAGAATCAACCGGAGGAAGTAGTGTGGCACTCTAGATCTTGTCTTTGACCAAGGCGGATACTAAGCTTTGTGGAAATCAGGGGAAAGTTCAACCTGATTGGAATGAAGCAACGCCTTAAACTTGCGGGGACAGGCCGCAATGTCTTGCGGGGCTACGGGTCTGCTAATTCTTAATGTTTTAGCCATTGACTAAATATCAATGCCTCGGCTGTAGTGGCGCTTGCAAGCGGCACTCTGCGGGCATTGCGGGCCATGATAACTTCAGTCCAGCTTTGGATGTTGATACATACTACTGGATACATCAAGGCTCTCCACCAGCACTTTCCTAGGAGAGAGGGAAGCGCTCCGAAAGTCCCATTTGCACAGAAACTACTTTCCAGCACCAAGTGCACCCGATTATCTGTCCCACGGTGTATGATGATGTACGAAGATCTAGTAGAGACCAAAGAGTCTGCCATATTTTATTATAGGGTGATATCAACACGTCATCATCTAATTCTTGGCCACACTTGTTACATTATTGTGCTTCTCGTGATTTTCATGGTGAGGTTTGGTTTTCATTTGCACTGAAGCGCTATCCGTTTCGGCAGCTCTTTGCTATTCCGGCCATTTACACCATGGATACCTTTGGTCGTCGCAACCTGCTGCTCGCCACGTTTCCTCTAATGGCACTTTGTCTCTTAATTACGTGCTTCCAAGACTTTAGCCGTCCAAGGATTCATCAGACGAGTCATCCTCTTCATCAATCCCCATGAAGCCTCCCATGGCGGGGCCAGTAGCCACAAAATCACTGTCCTCGAAATAGGAAAAGACGGCAACATGTTGCGCGTCTTCATCTTCATTCTCCTCTGCGTCGGCGTACGAATTCTCTGGATCCAGCGCGTACCGCGCGTGGCGGGACTCGTCTTCCTTTCCCTTGACAAACCGGCCGCGCATTTTGGAGTATCGAAAGCGCCTCAATCGGTAGGCCAGCACGACATCATCCTCCACGGCGTCCCGATGGCTTGACTCGAGGCCTCGAGTAGCCGACACGTCTGCAGACACCTCGACCCCAATCCCAGGCGGCCCGATGCCCGCACCACCCTTCAGCCCGAGATTGCCAAGTTTGCTCGCCTGCCGCGAAACGTTGCTGGCAATGGCAACGCCCACTATCATGTACACGGGGGCCGTGAAGAATGACTGTCCAATGTAATCCGATACGGGCCGAGCTCCGAGGGCCCGATTCGCGTATTCATCCGACGGACTGAAATGGAGAGCCCTTACCCTTTTTGCTTCAATGCTGTCTTCGCAAGACGTCGACCACTCGGTCCCCACGGCTGGCGACGCGCCGATGACTGCAGCCAGCACGGAAGAAGCCTCCAAGTTGACGCCGAAGCCGTTGGAAACGGCACTGCTCAAGCTCTTGCTAACTTGTTCGCGTTCCTTGACGATTAGGGACGCCTGTATCGCCTCCACAGCATGTCTGTTCAGTATGTCAATCGGATCATTGGGCCGCTTCAAGAGACTCCCCAGAGGTAAGTCGTCTGGGCAAAGCGACTCTTGCGGAATGATCCAGTACTTCTTGGACTTGTTGTTGAACGGCATGTCGGGGGTTCGGCAGAGAAATAGGTCAAGTGTTGAGCATTTTCGTAGCGTGTGCAATGAGAATTATCGCTGGCGGCTGGCAGCTGGCGGACTCGGTCTCCGGGCCTCCAGCTGGCCATTACTTGTGGCGCGGGGATTGCATGTTCTGGTGACGGGCTGCTTCATGTTGTGGGACTTGGCACATCCTTGCATTTGAACCATTCATCATACAAACGCTTGTTATGCGTTGTTGTGAACGAGGCTCACTCTGGATTCAAAACGCGCATGTTGGAACAAAATCTACTACTCGATTCATGCCAAATCTGACACTTGATCTAGCCATTACCAATATCTAACAGCACGACACCTGTCGCAATCGTTCGCATCTCGTTTCCTCACCATGCGGATCCTGCATCCAAGCATGCATGTACGGAGTACAGTGCAGCAACTAAAATGATTGGCTAAATTCCCCGCCTTGGGATGCTCAGCTCAAGTCCAGGCAGTCAGTCGAAAGACTTTGGCTGGAGTTTGCGCCTCACCTGCTGTATCGCGTCCCATCGTCGCTCCTCAAACATCTCGTCGGTCGAGCTGGACCCGAGTCACAGAACCGAGGCAACATGAAAGCTTCGAATGCACTATGGGACTTCCTGCAGTCCAACAATCTGTGCCCGGAGGAGAGGTGGGAGGACAGGGGAGTGGCAATTCACCTCGCCATCACAAGAGGGTTGCCAACTCAGGCCAGCGAACTGCTCAAATTGTACCCCAAGGGGTGTGTGAATGCCAGGGACGAAAGGGGCGCAAAGAGAGGCCGCACGCCGCTCCATAACGCTGCCCAGTTCGGCATGGTTGACGTGGTGCTCGAATTGCTTGACCTGGGCGTCGACATTAACGCCAGAACATGGAGTGGCCTGACTGCTCTGATGCTTGCCGCGGAATCTCAGCAAGACGACGTGCTCTCAACCCTTTTGGATCGCGGTGCCGATGTTGAAGCTCATAGCAATGATGACGTCAAATCAGACGGCCAGAGGCGGATAACAGCGTTGCATCTCGCTGCACGGCAAAAGTCCCCAAGCACGATACTGCGGCTTCTTCACAACGGAGCCAAGTGCAACATGACAACACTAGATGGAGACACGGCTTTACATCTTGCAATCAGGGCGCGATGTCTTCCCGCCGCCGCCCTTCTTCTCCTGCACGGCGCTTCAAGTGTGGTCAAGAACAACGTGGGCATATCGCCTCGGGATCTCGTCACGAAATTTCAAGGCGGCGATCGGCAAAAGTTCAGGCACATGTTGGCCTGCAACACTGCTGGTGCCGTTGAAGAGTTCCTGTGGTGCGCCGAAGGCAATCTACGCAACCCGAATTGGGTCAGAGCAACACACAAGGCCGCCTCGGATGGAAAGACAGGCGCCATCATCTACCTTTTGCACATGGACCCCCGTCTTGTTGCGGCAAAGAACGAGTCCGGATGGCAGCCACTCCATACCGCGGCGAGATATGGATCTTGTGAGGCAGTTCGGACATTGCTCAAGCACGGTGCCGAAGTAGACTGCTTGACGAAACGGAAGTGGACGCCGGTCATGTTGGCAGTCAACCATAATCGAGTCAGCGTGTTGCGAGTCCTGCTAGAGTACCATCCGAACACCATGTTGAAGGACATGAATGGGAAGGATGCCAGGGCGTTGGCGAAGCAGCACGGCGATGCCATGCTCAAACTACTACCAACCTTTCGACATGTTCCCAGGAACATGGTGCCCAAGGATGGGAAAGTCAGCCCCGGGGCACAGGCCAACATGTTGAATGTTGCCGAAAAGATTGGCCCGAGCAGAGATCCCTCCCCGGCTCGAAGTGACTGCTCTGAGCTCCAAGGTACGTGGCCTCTCTGTGTGCTGCCACTACAAGTGAATCTGTCCTTGGTTGTTGAGCAAGTCTTTATAGGCGAGCTGTTTGCTCTGAGCGATGCGACAATTGCCGATACCTCGCAGTCTTGGCCCAAAGAGTTGGTCCCACCCTTATCCCCTCTGCCCTCCCGTAGAAACATATTTGTTGACTGGTGATCCCGACAGTTCTGAGAGCATAATGAAGCTATTTCAGGATCTTGAGCGCACTTGGTACGACAAGATTCAGTGGAGTCCCGAAGATGACAACACAAACAGCCCGGAGTGGTCAGGTCCCGTCAAGATTGCAATTCTCGATACCGGCATAGACCTAGACCATCCAGACTTCAAGTACCCAGCCAGGCGGAGATCGAAGCTTGGGCAGAAAGTTTCAAACAAGATGCCTGAGATGGCTCAAAAGGAGAGGATAAAAGCGTGCAAGAATTTTATCGGCGACGCGGGAGAAGAGCAAGATGTCCGCGACACCGTTGGACACGGAACGCATATCGCAGGCATAATCTTGAGCATCGCCCCAAGAGCGGAGCTTTACATTGCAAAGACTAGCTCTGATGGAACCGTGGCAAAAGCCGGAAAGGACTCTGGCGGCGCCAAATCGAGGAGAAATGGACGACGGCCAGTACAAGAGGCCATGCAATGGGCGATTGATCAAGGAGTCGACATCATCAACCTCTCGCTAGGATTCCCATACGAGAGCTCTTACGATTTGACTCAAGCATTGGAAGATGCGAATCACAGGGGAGTCATTGTCTTCGCGGCAGCAGCTAATCACGGCAATCGGGAGGCCATTGCATGGCCGGCCCGAGACAGGGACTTGGCCATATGCGTGACATCCGGCGATGCACAGAATCGACTTTCATGGTTTGCGCCGAGCGGCAACAAAGATTTGCCAGTCTTCATCACCCATGGAGAGGACGTGTATAGCCAGTGGCCAACGAGCCTGGGGGGCGGTTTTCGAACAATGACGGGCACGTCTGTTTCAACCCCCATCGCCGTGGGAATGGCGGCAATGATTCTCGCCTTTCTCAATACCACAAGTCACTGGTCGCCGGAAGTGAAGCGGGAATGGCTCGATCGGTCCAAGGAGCGTCGGCTGCGGAGTACGCGCGGCATGGGCCGTCTGCTGGAACATGTTTGTCGAGATCGAAACGGTCTCAGAGTTTTATCTCCGAAGCTCATGTGGGAGGACAATCCAAACGCGACTCCGCTCCAAGTCCTCAGCGCCATCTCCCAAGCTTTCAAACTGCCGGGATAGACGCCACACCACACATTGTCATATTGTCGCTGGTCATATGTCAGCATTGGCGTTGCATAGCGCGGCGGTGGCCCGGGGGGCGCCAGAGCAGGCATCGCATGTTGAGCCCAAATGCCGACGACGACAGGTTCAACAGCGCCAACGTGACGTATTACATGGTCATTCGGCCTCCATTTTTCAGCACCGACTCTTCGCAATCACCAGCAAGTGATCTATCTAATCGATGCTCTCTGCCGCGTGGCAGCCGTGGGGGTCTGCCCTCTGTGGCGGCACGCGACGTCTACCCCTGCTTCGGCCAGGTCGTCATATGCATCGTCCAGATCTCCATAACCACCCCGGCGCCCCCCGTTGGGGTCAACCATTCTCAGGCATTGCAGGCGGGAATATAATACTCAGCTGGGGACGCAAAAGTGGGACACGTAGCAAAAGGGCGCGAGGCCCAGCATGTCGACTCCGCGGTTGGCTGGTGGGAGTGGCCGATTCTTGGGTACCATGGTTCTATCCGGCTAAAATATCACCAGTGGAAACAACGACAGGTGACAGGCTTGGCATTCATTGGAAATAACTTAAAGTTGGGCTTGGACTCGTTCGTCCCGCGTCTGTTCTTGGTCCGTAGAGTTTCGGAGCCGCCCTGCGTGACATTTCCCAAGGAAACCATCCGGCGCCCCCAGCACACCTATCCAGCCTCTACACTCCCCCCTGGATTTATGGACGAATCTGCGCCTCAAAACAACTTTGCCGATGGCCGAAACACTAATAATGATTCGTGTGCTAGAGGAGGCGACAGTGACGAGGGTCGCTCTCTGGGAAACGGTGACATGAGCCATGCACCGCCAACGACGTCGGTCTCGGAATTTGCAGCTCTACCAAAGACACCCTCGGGGGGGGTCTGGCAAGGTACGTCAACCCCGATACTTTGACGAATCAGTTGCTGCTCCTCGTATTCTTGGATTAACGTATTTTGAACAAACGCGAAAAGCACTCGGTCGTATAGGAAATCAACTGCGATCCAGCGTCTACAGTTGGCGGAAATCGAGGAGAGCCGAATACGCAACACCATGTCAGCAACTGCCAGGTGGGGATGAATTTGATGCCGTTCAACACGTCACATGGCACCATGCGGCCATGGAAGTACTGTACGGAATTCTAATGTCGTCGCGCGCGAATCTGCTGTTGGTATTTGTGCCTGTTGGTTTGGCCTGCTACTTCGTGGACGCAGGTCCCTTGGCTACCTTTATTCTGAACTCAATGGCCATTGTACCTCTTTCATCGCTGTTGACAGACTCAACAGAGCGCATTGCAGCCCATTCCGGCGACACCCTGGGCGCCCTGTTGAACATCACCTTGGGCAACCTGGTGGAGCTTATTCTCTTGTAAGACGGCCCAGCAAGCATCTGCAAACCGACGTCATCTGCTAACACATTTCCGCCAGAATGTAAGCCAATGGACATGTGCTCCTCCTGCCCGACTTTGTCCCTCCATTGACCCAGTATCCGTCCAGAGTTGCTTTGGCAGAAAATCACATCAGAGTCGTTCAGGCTTCTCTTCTCGGATCAGTGCTGGTGAATCTGCTCCTGATTCTTGGCTCGGCACTACTTGCAGCCAGCGCGAATGACACCGTGCCCTTATACAACACGGCAGAGGCCCAGCTTCTGGCCTGTTTGCTTTTCGTATCAGTCTTTACATTCATCATGCCTGTCGGTCATCACCCCGTGCCTCTCTTACGGCCCTTCCTTGCTGGGCTCGGAGTTGCTAACCTTTTATCCAGAGCGCCTTTGACAAGGCTTTCGACAACTCTGACGTGACGGCCCATATTGCACTCAAGATGACTAGAATATCATCCATCCTTGTCCTCTGCATATACTTGATTTACTTTGTACACGAAGTGAGAAGCAACAAGGCTCCATCCAAGGCGGAGTATTACCGCGTGACTCTCAACATGGAAAGGGGCCCGCATAGCGAGCTTCAATCCGAGCTTGGCATGAACCAAAGCACGAGCACCTTTGCTTTGCCTCCACGAACCATTAGATTCGCCGACGAGAACAATCGGCAGCCGGCGGACAATCCGGCTGTTGCGGCGGCGAACCGCTTTGAACTCGGCTCGCTCACTTCCGAGAACGAGTCCGAGGGCGAGGAAAACAACGACGACGACGACGACGACGACGCCGATAACACACTCCACCCACGCGGACGTCGGCGTAGCTATGAAACTGATACAACACGCTCGGTGCCAAACTCGCACCAGCCACTAATGCCATTCAATCTCCATGCGCGCTCCAGATCCATCACATCCAGCCGGCCGCGCCTGAGCCGGGATTCCTCCGTCAGCGGGGATCAGCGAACCTTTGCCAGGTCCGGCTTAACCTCGTTGCAGCTCCTCAGAGATAACCGCTACATGCACGATTACGGCCTCGAGGAATGCCCAGGACGCGTGGGGTCGATTGTCGAGATCATCATGTCGGTGATTGTCCTGTGCGTGTCCTCGGTGCTCATGTCCATGAACGCCGACCTTCTCGTCGCCTCCATCGACGAGGTGACGCAGAAGAGCGGGCTATCGCACACCTTTATCGGCCTCATCATTCTGCCCATTGTCGGCAACATATCCGAATACGTCACCGTGGTCACGGTGGCCGTCGGGAACAAATTGGACCTCGCAATAGCCGTGGCCGTCGGCTCGTCCATTCAAATCGCCCTCTGCGTGGCGCCGCTCATTGTTATTGCCGGCTGGATCCTGCAAGTCGACTTGCCACTAACCTTTAATGTCTTTGAAATGACCATTTTGGTCTGCACAGTTCTCTTGGTAAACCTTTTGATATTGAATACGAGCAGCAGCACCCTGAGGACCAGCGGCCTTAAGGGTGCCTTGATGTGTGTGTGCTATGGGATTATAGGGTGAGTAGCGGCCTCCTGTCCATTGTTGCCTCACGATGACCTGCTGACCCTTTTTCGCTTCTTCTCTCCTTCAGACTGGGGGCCTTTTTTGCGCCGGAAAGTAGCTGAGCCCTCACAGTGGTGGAGGGGTTGCACTTGTACAATACTTGAATGTTGAGCATTGTGAATCGAGTCCATCTTTGGAAGCTGACTATTATTGCGCAAGCGTCTGTCGGGACACAACATGCAAGCCCATGTTCATTTCCTTTGCTGAGCCTAGACCGGTGACGCATGCCCAAGGAAAAGATTTTGTCAAGAGTTTCATGTATACTTGCTTGACAATCAGGTCATGTTTGAGGTGCCTTGATCAATTCCGTGCCATGATGATGCCTAGAGTTTAGGTTGCTCACTTCCGCAGACACACCAGCTCATCCCTCGCCGCCCCCGCGTTGAGGGGTTGGATTGTTCTATTACAGTCTCCTCGAGGCTGAGGGCGGCATGAAATGATTTTCTTGGTGCATAATCACGTACACCCCCATGTCATGTGCAGATAAAAACCACGGGATCACTCGGATATTTGCCGGCCTGGGCACCGTGGGCCGTCATAAACATATATGGTTGGCAATATTAGCATTGCTACTGACCATTTTTGTATGCAGCCAACACCCCCGCCATCCAAAGCTACTCGCCGCCGTGCTGAGCAATATCGCAGCATTGTCTTGTGTCCGCGTGGGACCCTCGATGACTGGATCCAAGTGGACAAAGCACAGGTACGGACCTCGATGCATAGTCGTGTATATTAAACTGAACCTTTTCTCTATCATCCTACGCAGCTCTTGCATTTGAATGCACATTTTATATTGAGCCATGGACAAATTTGCAAAAATGGCGCGAGGGTTTCCATGGCAACAAAGCCAAGCGGCATGAAAATTCAACTGCGGCTTCTACTTGGCGAAACCAAGCACGTTAACAACGCCTCCCGCGACATGACTAGTGCATGAATGGGTCGCTGGAAGCGTCATCTCTGTTGCAGGCCGCTGAGTAAAATGTACATCCTTTGCTAGCATGCGCCTAGAGGGTGTCATGTCTTGCCTATCTGGGGCAATGTTTGGCTCAATGTTTGCGACTTTCCTTCTCTCCTGGGTGACGTATGCATCATGGGTCAGTTGACACTTGTACTCTACGGAATGCAATATCGACGCATGCCAGCTTGGTGCCGTGCGACCCATCTCATCACTTGACATGGCCAAGGGCAAACTGACCAGAATTCATCAAGTCACCATATCCATGCCTTGGCGTTTATACCCAAGCAGGCGATCCTTTGTGCATGGTCTTGGCTGGCGCATAGTTGTGCAGCCCTGACCGAGAACACAGGCACTGAGGCTTCTAGACTTGCCCAAATACCAAAGGGCTCATTCTTTTGTCAAAATACAGCAGGGAAATGTTAGGCTTGGTGTGAAAAGGGTGTAAGGCTCTTGGCGCGGACAAGGGGAAGAATACGCTGAACAAGGACACCATGGTACAGTGTAAATGCAACAACAAGAAATTCTCTCACGGGTTGCAAATTCCCGAGCCGGCGCTGAATTGCTCTTGGCTGCATTGCGCGTGATACTTGATCATGCTATATCCACGGCGTAGTGCCCGAGGTATTGGGCAGGCTCTGAGCTGCCAAGAGTTGCAAACCGATTTCTGGGATTCCATGACCATGTGCTGCGGCTTACATACAAGGGACATTGTTGCATATATCATGAGTACCCTCCGTTTTTACCTTGCTTTTCATCTTTAAATACTATACTTGCAGTGCTGTACCGTGTATGAGAGCCAATGAGCCGAAGCCAATCTATATATAGCATGTCAACCTGCTGATTTGGAAAAACAGCAGCTTTCTCTCAGAGATGCATGATGCCTTGGCCATCTACTATTGCATCCCATCTCATGGCTTGAACCTGCCATGGGGAACCTGGCAAGAATTACTCAGCGTCATGTCTTGGCGCCTCAAGCCTAGGCTGCCTGTGGGTAGGAAGAGGGTAAGCCTCATCTAAAGCTTTATTACGGCCCAGCCGCCGTCAATGCAACCGGCCAAGTAGCAAGTCATGATTTGCAAGGCGTGTGACGCCGGATTCATTCTCAACTGGCGCTTATATATCATCATGGCTGCTGTCCCATGAGCCGACTGGGTAACAGACTCACTCACCTTGACCGCATTCCCATTATCAATATTTTTATCAAACACATCATTTATCACTCTGATTCTAGCAAAGTATTACTTCACCTAGCCGTCAATATGAAGCTGTCGGTCGCTACTACAGTCTCCTTTATCGGGCTTGCAATGGCCGTTCCGGGGTCAACCCCAAAGCTCGAGGCTCGGGCTGGTCGTGTTACGCAAAAAGAATTTGTAGGTGATTTCAGTTGCCATATTGCCGCATTAAACTAACCAGTGGCATTGAAGCTCCGGTGGGCTCTGAACATGGACCAGTACAAAGACAAGGCTGTTCAATGTGAAGTTTTGGGGGGCAATCCAGATAAACATGTAAACAACGCACCTTGAAACGTTGCAAAAGCCTCATCTAACCATTCTAGGTGATTGAATACGGGTGTGATATTTTAGATGTGAGTATGCGTCGGATATCACCTAGATAAAGGCAAGGCTAATCCGTCTCTGTAGCATGTCGGAGTAAGAGTTTCCCCCTGACAAGGCGCAGCAAGGTACGGTTACATTGTATCGAGTAGCTTACACGCTGTGAAAATGTAGCGTCAACCTATTCGAGATATTTGTCGGCAGCAAAACGGTGTAAGTGACTTGCCTCTTGTGAATGTACCAACTAAAAGAGCTGTTCTTGCTGACGACATTACGCTACGCAGTGCAGGTGTCGGCTATGGAAGTATCCTCAATCTCGAGAGCCTGAACCCCCGTCTTCTGACACGCTAGTGAGTAACGTGCTACATGGATATCCAAGAAAGCCGAGTACAGAATTTGTGACATGATTGATAGGCCCGAATCTTCTGCCAGACGGGCGCTGATGAAAAGACGGCCAAGGCCCATGGGGATTCTAAGCCAGAACCAAAGATCAGATACGATTCCAGCCATGTGAAGAATCCTGGGGATTTAAGCGCTAGAGAGATAGTGATTGAGGTGTGCCAATCACTAGGCGTCGGCAAAGACGGCTGCCAGCCAATTTGGCAAAAGTGTGAAGACGTCGTCTCCAACCGTCTAACCGAGAAGCCCACAATCGCCGACGACAAGATACACAGAAACGACAAATGGAAAATTAAATTTGCTTTTATTAGCTGTGTGACCTCTAGTCTTGGGGGGAAAGAGTAGTAAGGATAAAACGGCAGTGGGAGGCATGAAGCTGGGTGTTGGGGGTCACCTGTATACCATGGCCTGAATACGCAGCATCTTGCAATATATACTCCATCCAACCTCTAGAATCAATCGAGAATCTGACATGACTGGAGAGAGACAGTGCTTGCACTTTTGTTTGCTCACGTAACCCGACCTTATTCAATGCCGAATTCAACCTCAACTAGGCTGATTCTACATGACCACACGTAGGGATTGCAGATGGCGACGACACTATCCCCGTGCATTTCAAAAAGACGTGTAATAATTATGGTTTGGCAAAATAGGCCATGCAATCTCGCGTTGCTATGATCGTCACCGTTCATCGTTCCGACTGACTCGGGCAGTTGACGCCTTTATGCGGCCACGCAGCATAAAGCTCGGCTTCATACCAGTTGCGGTATAGAATCCCGTTCCGAGGCATTTTATTGTAATCTACTCGGCATAGTAATTAATTTTGGGCAGCATGCTTACTGTCGGCAGCACCCATAGACGATGGCCGTGACAGGTTGATTGGGGGTACCGGCTTATATCGATCATGCATCAATGCCGACGACGCCTGCGACCCCGAACCACGCAAGCCGATGTCTTGGCGTCTTGAAAATGCCTCGTTTGGCAGAACAAGTCTCTTCCGGCGACCCTTTAGCGAGAACCCTGCAGGCCAGGTGTCATGAATGCAGCCAGCCAAGGAGCACGTCACGATGCGCAGGACGCGCGAGGCCAGATTTATGCCCTCGTGTACATATTTACCCCGACGCGTAAATACATGTATATATAGCTGTCGAGACACACCAAATCGACCAATCTGGCCAGACCTTGTCAAACACATTGCTTAGCACTCTCTGATTCCGACAAAGCCATCAACTCACCCCGACCATCAACATGAAGCTGTCAGCCGCCGCCACCATTTCCTTCATCGGGCTTGCCATGGCCATGCCTAGCCGTGGCGAAAGTGCAGACCCTTGGGTATGTCGTCTGGGCACCGGGGCTGTCGCAGCAAGAACTAACCTGTGGCTTAGAATCCTATTGATCCCGATGCGCCTGCGCAAGAGGTTTGTCCCAATCCCTCCCTCTACACCAGACACCCAAGCTTTGCTGACATGTCGCCAAAACCTTACAAGCCGACGTACGGATCTAATGTGGATGAATGGCTGTGCAGCATTAACCAGTGCGGACTCAAGGATGACGCGCAAGTGTTTTGCAAGGAGAGAGGCGTCGAAGAGGACGAGTGCTTCAAAGTCCGCACACGTTGCCGCGCGCTGATGGTGGCACTTTTGGCCGAACACAATCTGCCCCTCGAGGACAATTTCGATGGTCTCTTCAGAGGATGTGTGGTGGAAAAGACTGGCGGAGTAATCGAGTCCAAGTGAAAACGGCAGCTGCAGACATGAAGCTGGCTCTTGGGAGTCTCCAGAGTCCAGAATCATATGCCAGGGCTGGACTGCACGTGACGTTGGCAGCATCTATCATGACCGCGTCACTTGATTTTCCTTCTCATTCACTCATTCATGACACCTTGTTAGCTCTTACAATATACGTCGCTCAATCAGCACTTTGCGGCTCTTGCAATGTACCACCGTGCCATGCAGAGAAAATGCCACGACAATGAGCTTGGGGAGACGGCGACGCTCGACGCCCTTTACGCGGCCCGATGCTGCAGCTGCTTCTCGATTTGAGCAACATCCACCGTCCTTCGCCCAGCCCTTACGTCTTCCACGTTGGGCACGGAAGAATGCCTCTCTCCCTCAAAGATGGCGTCAATCTCCTCCAGCGTCTTGCCCTTTGTCTCGACCCAATACACTGCCTGCGTCAAGTCAGCGAGTGCCGCTCGCAAAGGTGGGCGGAGGCTTACAATGAGGACAAGGGTGATAATGTCCCACGATCCGTTGATCATGTACATCTTCCAGCCAATGTTGTCGAGGCCAATGGGCATGACGAAGACGAGCAGCATCCTACCGCACGGGTCAGATGAGAATCACCATGATGGACGGCAGCAGAGGCTGAAAAGGGGGAAAACGCACGCCAGGCCGTTGAGGCTAAACTGCGAAAAGGCAACGCCGTTTGCTCGAGTGGGATAGTCCATGACCTCGGGCGGATAGAGAGTCAGCAGCGGCGTCCACCCGATCGAGTAGAAGCCCTGGAACAGAAACATGACGGCCACGTCGCCGTATATCAGACCCGTGGACGCTCCGTCCGGGTCGTCGGCGTACATCTTGGACAGGCCCCCGATTATAAAGAGGCAGGCAATGAGCAGCCCCTGCGAGAGCAGCGCCGTGTACTTGCGGCCCCATGAGGATGCGAGGTGCGTGCCCAAGAGACAGCAGGCCAGACACCATACATTCAGAACCACGTTCTATTGCTTCCCCCGCGTCAGCCAGCCATTCACTCGGCCCATGTAGCATGCGCGACAGCCCACTTACAGCCTTGAGTTGGTCGTCGGAGCTCGTCACGCCCGCCGTGTCCAGCTCGTTGCCGAGATAGTACGACGCAATGATATTGCCCGCGATGCATGAAAACGGGCCCGCAGACCCGCCGATGAGAACCCTCTTTCTCGCCACCGGCTCCTTGATAATCTGCATGGGACTCATGGTCCGCCCCTCCTTCTTCTCCCATTCCAGGGTATCCACGATTTCCTTGTAGATGGTCACGACGACGGCATCCGTCAGGTCGCCGTCGCCGTTGGTCTGCGCAACCACCAGGCGAGCGTCTTCGAACCGGTCCTGGCGAATCAGCCAACGGGGAGACTCCGGAACAAACGGCAGGATGAGGACGCAGACGAGAGAAAAGATGCCCTGGAACAAGGACGGGCAGCGCCACGCCCAAGTAGAGTCCCATCGCCCGGTGCCCAGAGTGATGCCCGCGGCAATCAAGGCGCCAATGTAGTAAAAGTTGTTGAGCAGCTTTTTGTCTCGCAAGAATCAGCACTTGTTCCTCTCCAGGGGCACACGGCCGAGGATACTTACACCGACGCCCCAAGCGCGCCAACGGCTCGGAAAGGTTTCGCTGAGGTAGACGGGCCCGGCAACGTTGCTGATTCCGTTTCCAAAGCCAAGGATGATGCGGGCCACGACAAACATGGCAATGTTCTGGGCCGCCGTCTGCAGGAGGATTCCAAGCATGGTCACGATTGAGGCCCAGAACAGCGTCGGCCGTCGACCCAACCTGTCCGACATGACACCGCCCGCCATTGGCCCAAAGAAGCCGCCGATAAAGACCGAGGCCGTATTGAGACCCGTTGTGGCGGGCGTGAGCTTGAAGTAATCCGTGTACGAGGGCAGGATGTTCAGGCCGTTGAGCATGGACCCGTCGTAGCCGCCCGTCGTGGACTGGACGGCAGAGCAAAACATGAGCAGCACGGACAAGACGGCCGTTTTTTCTGGAACCCACGAAGGGAGCCATGTCCCCGAGGGTGTAGCCCGCAGCATGTTGGACGCTCAGGGTTGTTTGTTGCTTGGCCTGTGGGATATTGGGTAAGGCGAGAGACAGAAAGGGCACCCAGACAGGACAACAAGAAGGCTCTTTTAATATCTGCCGGCCAGAGTGACTTGACAAAAGAACCGGGTCAAGGGAAGGGTTGAGAGGGGGCTTGTCCGCGACAATTATTATGTGCGGGCTCATCAATGCAACCCATGCGAGAGAGACACACACACTCTCTCAGCAACGGCAATTCGGCACCGGTCATGACGACGACCACGAGACTATACCAGCTATGCGCGGGGGTCAGATACAATCCCAGCAACCACAGTCTATTCACCCGTCTCTGCCCTCATAGGCGGGCCGTCTTGTCCGACCCCCGACGGCTCTTTGCCAGGCGACGATCCGCAAATGCGGCCAGAGGAGGCTTACAGGTGGCGCGGGGAAGGAAAAGCCACCCGGCGTGGCGCGCCGAGAACCGGGACTGTCCAGAGACAAGGACACGCTAGTAACACGCACGCAGCAAGTCTTGATTGTTGATGCTGGGGCCAATATTTGGTGCCAGGCCGTCGGACCCCCAACTTCCACCATGCCATGCAGTGTCGATTCGTAGAGTCATAAACCCCAACCTGGTGGGAAACCATCCGCAAGTCCTGTAGCAAAATCAAGGCCGTCTCGCTCGTCATGACCCGTCGGCGCCCCATTATTGCAGTCGCCGGTCTCGCCTGCGAAACGTCAACCTTTACCCCATCTCGAACTCTCGCCCCCGCCTTCCACCCCAAACGAGGTGATGAAATCATTCAAAAGTACCCCTTCCTCCGCGCAGACCAGGCTGTTGGCCGCGATGCCGAATGGAAAGGGGCGCTCATCGGTCACGCCCTGCCCGGCGGCGTCGTCACGCGCGATGCATTCGAGACATTGACCACCGAGATGCTGGAGCGGCTCCAAGAAATCGTCTCGCAGACCAAGCCAGACGGCCTGTGGTTCGACATCCACGGCGCCATGGTGGTCGAAGGCATCGATGACGTGGAAGCCGAGCTCCTCGGACGGATTCGCCGCGTCGTCGGCGCAGAAGTCGTCGTCTCCGCGTCCATGGATCTTCACGGCAATGTCTCCCGGAAGCTCGCCCACATGTGTGACCTGATAACCTGCTACCGCATGGCGCCGCACGAAGATACCATGGATACCAAGGAGCGCGCGTGCCGCAACCTGATTGACCTGCTGGTGTCGAAGCCGCCGGGCGCGCGGCCGTTGAAGGCCTGGGTTCCCATTCCCATCCTGCTGCCCGGGGAGCAGACTTCGACGCGGATAGAACCCGCAAAGCACATCTACGCCGCTGTTCCACACGTCGAGGCCAAGCTCGGCGTCATAGATGCGGCGATATGGGTTGGGTACGCGTGGGCTGATGAACCGCGCAATCACGCCGTTGTCATGGTCACAGGCTGGGAGGAAGAAGCCGTCGCCGAGGGAGCAGAGCATCTCGCGAAGCTCTTCTGGGACGCGCGCGCTGATTTCGACTTTGTCGCGCCAACGGGCTCCTATGCAGAGTGTCTGGATGCGGCTGTGAAATCGCCCCCGGAGCAACGGCCGTATTTCATCTCGGATTCCGGGGACAACCCTACCGCCGGAGGCTCTGGAGATGTCACTTGGGGATTGTCCCAGCTTCTCGGCCGTCCCGAGTTCAAGACCGCCGACGCAGGATACACCGTCATCTACGCCAGTGTGCCGGGACCTGGAGCCATCGCCGCGGCGGTGGAAGCTGGCGTTGGCGCGACCGTCACCGTCACTGCGGGAGCCGAGGTGGACAATATTCACGCTCCTCCAATCACAATGACTGGAAGGGTTCATTCCATCAAGCATGGTGATCGCGACGCCGAGACAGAGGTCGTCCTGCAGGTTGGCTCTGTCTATGCCATTCTCACCAAGCTGCGGAAACCATATCACAAGGAGCGCGACTTCACCGAGCTGAACCTGAATCCCAGAGAGGCAGATGTCGTCATTGTCAAGATTGGGTATCTGGAACCAGAGCTGTACGACATGTCCAGAGGGTGGATGCTGGCTTTGACTCCTGGCGGTGTTGATCAGGACCTGGAGAGGTTGGGCCACTGCAGGATCAAACGGCCCATGTGGCCCTTTGACAAGACATTTGACAAGGAGCCCGACCTGAAAACGAGGTGGATACCAGCCTCCAACGAGTCTTGGGTTGGACTTGGCGAGTAGCTTTGCAAATGGGACTATTATAGCTCAGAACCGCAATAAACTTGTCCCCCAACAATTCGTGCCATTTCAAACGCCATCTCGACGCAATTATGTACTGCGAGGCACGACTTTCACGCACATCTGGTTGTCAAGTGTGCCTCTTTGCTTTAGCTGTTCCGCTTGTGCCATACTATTCTTCATGTTAAAATACAGGGACGCTACCTGCGTGACAGACCAACCTCCAGACCCAGTGGCTTCCTCAGGAATCCTTCTCTTGTTTCCATGGGCCCCTGCCGGAGTGTCACTGCGTAACGCCTTACCCAGGTGGCTGCAATCAGCTTCATTTCCATCTCTGCTACATTCCGTCCCACACAAGCTCTCGGTCCGTGGCTGAATGGAATAAAGGCGTTCTTCTGTCTGGCTGTGACGTTGGCCCATCTCTCGGGCTTGTATTCCTCCGCATCGTCTCCCCAAATCTCCCTTGAGTGGTGAATTGTGTAAGTTGGAACGCTGAGGACAGTGCCAGGGGGGAAGTAGTAGCCGCGAATAGTAATGCCGGCCGAGTCCGTGGGGATCTGGCGCGGCAGTCCAATGCCAGATGTAGAGTGATGGCGCATGGCTTCGTCAATGACCCAGCCGAGATACTCGAGGTCGCGGACCATGTCAAATGTAGGAACGTCGACGCCCTCGGGGATGGCGGCATCAAGCTCGGCGCGAAGCTTCTCCAGGGCATCAGGGCTGCGGACCAAATAGTTCATGAGAGCGCAGGACGAGTTGGACGTGGTGTCGCTGCCTGCAATGAGCTGGGTCAAGGCTTCGGCAGTCAGCTCTTCACGGCCAAGAGGCTGGCCCTTGTCGTCCTTTCCTTCCATCAGGCGGGCAAGCAGATCCTTGCGCTCGACATCCGGGGGGTTCTCAATCCGACTCTTGACGCGAGCAATGGCGATGCCGGCGAGATTCTGCACAGCTTCCAAGCCCTTGCTGAAGAAGGGGTCGGGGAGCATGGATGCGTAGGGCTTGAGCTGCGGAAAGCAACCCAGCGTCGCACTCACCTCTCCTCGTCGGTTCAGAATCTCAATGGCGGGCGCATACACGGGCGGGCTATCCGGGGACGACCTAATCTCGGCAACGTCGGCCCCCTTTTCGAGCATGCCAAACGGCGCTCCAAAGGCCAGGTCGCCGATGACATCAAAGGCGAGGAAGTTGAACCACAGTAGTGAATCGACGTGGGCCTCGCTCTTGCCGGTTGTCGTCTTGTGGGGGCTCTGGGCAATCACCCTGTCAAGCTGCCTGACGAACAAGACGAGATTGTCATGGATGTAGGGCTCGAATTGGACGACGGACTTGGTTGAGAAGGTGTAGGAGACCATCTTTCGCTTCCTGCTGTGTTCGTGCCTGTCTCGTGTGTTGAAGAGCCCGCGACGAATGGACACAAAGGCGTCATAAAAGTCGCTAAGGGCAGCGTGGTTAGCTGAGTTGTTGGGTTTTTGACAAAACTGTTGCTCACGATTTCAGGAATCCATTGCCGTGGCCGTAAATAGTGGGAATAGCCGCATCGTCGGCGATGCTGACGTGATTCGGCTGAATGCGCACAACTTTTCCCAGCTTGGCGTGATACTTGTCGACAGTCTTGTATCGGTGCCCTCGTCGGCAAACTATCAGAAGCCAGAAGTTGGTCAACTGCGCCCCAAGGGGGGCCGGGATGCCACGTAGCTTCCCATATGTGACAAAGTAGTCGAATAGGTATGAGAACAGCACCAGGCCAAGAATAGCCGGGATTGCCCAAGGCGAGAGCACGTACTCGAGCAGCGCCATGCCGGACTGCCAACTGATTGATGGAGAGAGGCAGAAGCTGTCTCGACGAGGGACGTGTCGTAGCGGAATGTTGACGGAGGCTGTCGCGGTCAAGCCGGAATGGAAACAAAGAAGCAGCTGCTCAGGCTATTGTCTCCAGTGTCGGAGTATGGACAGCTTTCTTCTTATAGAGCCCTCGAGGCCAAGCCATGACAGTCAAAGACATACATAGCTGATTCCAAGTCCCCGATCTTGTTCCATTGCGCTTGACGTGACTGGCCAATTGAACCGTCAGGCCCCCGCCAAGAAGCAAACCGAGCTCCTGCGGGGGATGTACGAGCTGGCCAGACGGAAGTGCGCAACAAAAAGGTGGGCTGTTCGGGAATGAGCATCGGCAGTCTAGGTGTACGTGTACCAGATTTCTGCTCGGTCCCCTGAGCTCCCCTGAGCTCCTTGATCCGACAGCCAGGAGACGGGATCAGTCAACGGCATTCCCCATGATTCCCCAGATGCTGCCTAGATGCGATGCTGCCGCCCCCGAGGTGCCAGTTCCCCAGAAAAGTCAAGTCAGCTCGAGCTGCCAGACGCTGTGCCACCGAGGCTACTTCCGAAAGCAGCCAAACGGCATTTTGTTCGGTTGGGGGGTTTTCTGCGACGGCCCACGGCATGCCGCAGCCGGAACGGGATCTGACAAAGGCATTGACGCTTGGTTCACCCAGCGTCCATTGTGAAGATGTCTACTATTGGCTTCCCCACGGGAAGCGAGCGGACACAAGTACCCTGCACACCTTTTCCTTTTTTTAAGCCATGTTCCATGCACGCTGACAGCTGCTGGGGTGCCAGAGTGGGACGACGAAAAGTTTCAATCGACTACCTAGGTAGGCAGTTGTTGTCAGCTGGTAAAGCCGACTGGCAAAATAGTCACATTAGACAAGAGTTTTTTTTGTAAAACAGAAAGAGCCCTGTCATACATCCGTTGCGCATTTGTGACACCTGCCTGGGTCCGTGCATAAGCATGTGAAGTGGAGGTTTCCCCCAATCTGTCGTCGGTGTGGGGAAGGCAGCCAAGGTACCTAGGCAGGCAGGTAATATGCTTGCCTCTGAAGAATTCTCCGTGACTTTGCGACGCTGCACCAGCTATGTGAAGCCCTTTGTTGGTGAGCGCGGCATAATACATGTCTCTGACCTTTGTTCGGTGACACGGCACCTGGGTGATGATGCCTCGGGTAAAACCAGGCGAGCGTCAGAGGGCAATGGCCCCCAAAGTCCGAACTGGCTGCAAAACATGCAAGTGGGTTGATGACTTCATTGCGGCGACCAAAAACTCCAATGCCATATACTGACGTTGTTCGAACAAACAGAAGTCCGTCTTCGAATACCCATCCTTCTCCTTATCTCGTGGCCTGAGATGCTGACATGAGATTGCAGTCCGTAGGATCAAATGCGACGAAGGGCGTCCTGCGTGTGCAAGATGTAAGTCACGACTGGAAGCGAAGTGAGAACACATGCCCTGGCACATACTAACTCTGGTCTGTAGGTTACAAGACTGGCCGTTTTTGCGATGGATACGAACAGCCCCCTCTGACAACTGCTGGCACCACGTATCTGGCACTGAGTCGCATGGCCAGCTCGTCTGCCACTTCGCAAGAAGTTCGGGCATTGCAATTCTTCGTAGAGCAGACCGCTGTTCAATTCGGAACATTTGTACCAGACGATTTGTGGAGTAGCCGCGTTCTACAGCTAGCCCACTCTAGTACCTGTATTCGACATGCTTTGGTTGCATTATCATCATATCATGAGCGTTACTGGAGCCGGGATGCCGCTGGGGAGCCGCTGTATGGCTTGCATCAGTACAACCAGGCGATCAGCGAGCTTGTAAGGGAAGACCGACCATCTTACCTATATATTCAGCTTGTTTCCTGCACAATATTCATCTGCATTGAGGTAAGAACACGACTTCCTCCCTGAACAGACAGAATCCTCATTAATGCCCACAATTTCCGGCGGCAATCGTACGGTTCCTCACTCCTCAGGTTTCACCGTCCTTGAGGAAAAAGAGGACAGACATGCATGCTGATGGTGCCAACCAGGTTCTGAGGAGAAACATAAGTAATGCCATCCATCTCTTCAAGTATGGGTGCGGAATGATTGAAGAGGCCACCAAGCAAGTCAGAAAAGGGGGATTCATGGCGGGCTCAGTCAAGTCCATAATTAGGCTTGTTGAAGCATTTTTCTCTCGGATTTCAACTCAAGTGTTCCTGGTGCGTCGTCCTTGAGTTGGAACCCACCCCGTCTCAGCTGCTTACCGAACCTAATGTCCAGGCCATTGGGGGCGATATTGATCACAAGCTCGCCGACATCATTTCTCCGATGCTGAGACTTCGCACGGCTACTACGACACCTAAATCGACGCTGTCGTCGATTCAGGAGGCACGTGAATCCTTGCTAAAGCTCGCACTTCAGTACCGGCGTGACATGACCATGGCGCAGTCCAAGACCCTCGGTGTCCGGTTTGACTCTTGGATTGAGGCGTTTAACGAATTTCGCAATACCGTTGACGGTAGTTGCCTGAACTCGGCAGACAAGAGAGCGTTTGCACTGCTAGAGCTACACAAACGATACATGTATATCAACATTGCGGCACTGAACCAACCCAACCGTGATGATACGTCAATGTGGGACTTATGGACAGACCAGTTTCGCGAAATGATTGACTTTGCGGTAGAGGCTGGCGGGCTTGATGTCGCGGATGCGGAGGTCGAGCAACAGCCGCAATTTTATATGGAAATTGGTATCCTGCCAGCACTTTTCTTTCTGAGCACCAAATGCCGAGACCCAGAGGTTCGACGACGGGGCATAGGCATAATGGCGGGCAACAATATTCAGGAGGGAATATGGAACAGCGGCATGGCCGCAAGGGTGGCTAAACGAGTAATGGTAATGGAAGAAGGAGAGCTTGCAGTCAAGTCTAGTCACGATGTTAACGACATGGCCCGTGTCCGTAGAATAGCGGTTCATGCTGGGCCTGAAGTGCCTCACCTGAATGTAGGCTATGAACTGCACGGAGGGTGGGTTCAGGAAGAGCTTGACTAAGGTCAGGGCCGAGTTTATCCTCGATGGTGGCGAATTAGCGACTAGGTACAGCACGGAATGACCAGTCTATTCGAAATGAAGGGGGCTGAGAGCTGAGCCAATGACGGAAAGGGAACTGAAGGCCATGACGCTGAGCAATATAGCTACCTAGTTATTAGTTTTGAGAGTTTCCAACAGGAGGAGACCCAAAGACGCCCGAATTTGGTTCGGAACCACCAGGCGGGCAGCCTTGAATTGTAATGCAGCAAGGCCTGGTTTAGCGATGAACCTTCCATACGAGCGCCGCTCCACGCTTCCTTCAATGGTAGCCAGACCGGGTGATGATGACTCGATACAGATCCAAATTGGAACCCTCGCTTCCAAACGACCCAGCCATTCGCAGCAAGCCGTGACCCCTAGTTCCAACGTTGGTATCTTGGCAAATGGATCTCGAGGGAGTCCAATTCTCCCATGTATTTTTGCCTGCTGCAACTGACTGTCCCCTATTGTGCCGAGTGCACGCTCGAATGTGTTTGGCACGGCTTTTGGAAGAGCTGCCAGGGCGTGGATCGAGAGCTAGTCAATTGACGCGATTCGGTGGCCACGGTGGGCTCTTCTTTGATTGTTATTAGCATCTCAAATTACAGGGGAACTGCTGCCTGCTTGAGTTGCTGTTTGCATCTTGCAAATCTCCCTGCTTTTATGGTGTAAACTTTACCACATGCAATCAGCTGTTTCCTGGCACTCTAAAAGACTCGCTCCTTCCCGAAATCAAAGCGACCATCTGGCACTCCATTCTCCAAAATGGACTGATCCTCTTGGGCTTGATTGGCTGCTTCGTACGCCCAAAGGGAAGCGAGATGCTCCTTGGCCACAAGTCACAGCACCTACTTTGCACAACCGCACTTCCAGCCTTGATTCACCAACGCCGAGACTGCGATTAATAAATAACACCTTGAATGATGCCCTCTGCCCACCGCTGGCGTCTGTATTTACAGCCATGTCGTCCCTAGGCGATTGACATTATACGAAAAGAGCTTCATTTGTGCGCCGCGCGCCCCGTGGCTGCCATGATCCGCCCCCACAGCTCTCGACGCTCGTCGACGCAAAACGCGGGGAACAAGACCAGCTTGCGGCCGAGGTGAACTCTGTCACGATAAAAGCGTAGATTCTCATTCAACTTTCGGACCAAAGATGAGCTAGTATATATGCCATGCCATAGGGTACATTTGTCCAAATATGACCGTACGAACCCCGACTTCCCCTGATGGCTCCCGAGGTCGAAGCCCATCTGTCTTCCTTGCCTCGTATTTCATAATCTCTGCATCTGGTCATTACGTCTCCCTCCTTGATATTCTAATTCGAGTCCTTTTGAAGGTACAGCTATGCGTATTATCCCCGTTCTATCGGCCCTTGTCGTGTGCCACAGGGGCATCGCCGCCGCCGCCGACTTGCATCATGAACAAATCCAGCCGTCGTCGGAGCCCAGAATCTGGGCGCGTGATGACGGCAACTTGACAGGGATGCTTAAAGACTTGGGAACCTGTGATGGTTGCAAGGTTTGCCATGAACTCCAAAAAATGATGCGAGAGAGTCTCGTTTGACAGAAGACGGCTTTCCTTAGAAAATTCTTCCTTTCCTCAAGACCCTAGTTGAAGAGGGCGACGACGCACTCTTGTTGCTCGGCCAAGAGCTATGCGAATCTGGAACTGTGAGGATGAACCCATTTCTAAATAGGCTAGGATCTGGAACAAGCCATGCTTACATGCCGTAGGATTACGACGAAGAATTCTGTCAAGGAGTCCTGGAGCGTGAAGTGCCTTCCATTGCATCCATTATCAAGACCATGGATATTGGATCCCCGTCTTCTATCCAATTCTGCAGGAGCTTTTTCGGAGTTTGCGATGCGCCAAAGGTTGACCCGTGGGATGTCGAGTTTGCATCCAACAAGTCTGACTCTTCTGCTCATGCCGTGGCCGTGGGCAAAAAACGTCCGATCCAGGTCATTCAGTTCTCGGACATTCATATCGACCCTCTCTACCAAGAAGGCGCCAGCACCTTGTGCGACAAGCCTACGTGCTGCCGACCGGTTACCAAGCAGAATCAAGATGACCAAGACGACGAAGGCGAGGAAGATGACGTGCCAGACGAGGCGCAGAGTCCAGCGGGACCATTTGGCCACCATCGCTGTGACACGCCGATACGTTTGGAGAAGAGCATGTACCAATTCATCAAGAAGGAGTTCCCCAAGGCCGCCTTCTTTCTCTTTACGGGCGACGTTGTCGACCACGGCCTGTGGGACACGAGCAAGCAGTACAACCAAGGCCTCATTCAAGACTCGTACGAGCTAATGACTGACTACTTCAAGCTTGTGTATCCCACGGCAGGGAACCATGAGGTGCACCCACCCAACATCTTCCAGCCCAAGTCTGTCGGCAACGACAGCCAATGGGTGTATGACACGCTTTCCGATGAGTGGTCTCGCTGGATTGCCAACTCGTCACTGAAGGAGGCCAGGGCCTTTGGCGCCTACTCCACCAAGTACCCAAACGGCAATCTTCGCATCATTTCGCTCAACACCAACGTCTACTACCGACTCAACTTTGCTCTGTTCCAGAAGGAGTTTGAGAAGGACCCCAATGGTCAAATCGCGTGGCTGGCCAAGGAGCTCGACGCTGCCGAGAAGGACGAGGAGAATGTCTACATCATCGGCCACATGCCAATGGGCGACATAGACGCCCTGCCCAATGGCTCCAACTACTTTGACCAAGTCATCAATCGATACTCCCACATCATCAGGGGCATGTTCTTCGGACACACCCACTCGGACCATTTCGAAATCAGCTACTCCAACTACTCGCAGCGCACCCACGACAACGCCGTCGCCGTCTCGTATATTTGCCCGTCCCTGACCCCGACGGCCGGCATGCCAGCCTTCAGGGTCTACGACGTCGACCCGGGGACCTTTAGTGTCCTTGACGCCAGGACCTACATTGCCGACATGACCAACAAGAGCTTCGATGCTACCGGTCCAGCATGGAAGCAGTACTACTCTGCCAGAGCGGCCTATGGTCAGATCATCAGCCCCCCTCTTGTTGATGCAAAAACCGAGCTGTCTCCTGCCTTCTGGCACAATGTCACCGTCGCTTTTGAGAAGAACGAAACCTTGTTCGACGCATACATGGCCCGCAAGTCTCGCGGCTGGAATGCCGGCAAGAAGTGCGCCGGCAAGTGCCGAGAAGATGAGATTTGTGCCTTGCGTGCCGCCCGCGTCGAGGACAACTGCTACGTCCCGAGCCCCGGAGTGCGCTTCTCCCGCCGCGAGGGCAAACACGGGGACGATACCGAGGAGGATGTCGAGGAGCCGCACAACCACAACAAACACGATGAGTGCAGCACCTCAGTCGCCAGGGATATCTTGAGCTCGCTCGTGAGAAGTCCCGACATGATGAAGCTGGTTGAAAAGAGCCTCCTGGCCAAGAGGGCTTTCGCGAAGTGAGACAGGTCCTCTTTGTCTGCCGCCCCCGCATCGCCATCTAGCGGTGCATAAAAAACAGCTCCTGCCGATGGGACATCACATCCAGGAGAAGCTGTGGGGGGAGCGCTGATGGTGTGCCTAGATACACGTCTAATAATCCTTCGTGGAATTGCGCCAGTGGCGGTGCTTCATGTCTCTTGTGGCCATTGGTGCACTCACTGGCCACTTTCCTTTTGTTTATTCAGCTTTGTAAGGCCCTTAAAGTATCCTGTAGACCAACCTTGCATCCGTCAAGGGCAGGTCAAGGGCTATGGGATACTGCACATGACATGAGACATAGTACCAGACCAAAATACCACGCGTTGAAATTGCAGTCACTTGGCACAATCGGGCTGCGTGCACCAAAACTCTTAAACTAGTCGTGCCCTATGCAACTACCTCTTCCCAGCAATGTTCTCCAACAACAGCTCGCAAAGCTGCCTCAGGCTCGTCTCGGACGTGACCTGGCTCGTCATGACATAGAGCACATTGCCCAACACGCGGCTGTGCACATTCCAGGGCCCGCCGTCGCCGTCTGTCCTGCCGAGCCCCAGGCGCTCTCTCAACCCAAGGGCGGCATTGCTACTGTACCCAGCGCCGGCCTCGTCTCTCAAATGGATTGCCAGCACGCTGCCCAGCGCCCAGACGCCCAGAGCCCTGTCCGACCGGGAAACCTCTTCCACAAAGTCCCTGGGCCAAACTGACCACACGTCGACGCGTGCCTCTTGGCCGGTCCACCCCCGCGTCTTTGCCCAGTCCCAGGCACCCGTGTCCTCCATGCGCTGCATCTCCCGGACAGACTCCAGGGCCACCTGGCACCCGATGGGGTGTGCCGTGTAACTGTGTCCGTGGAGCAGAGCGTCCGTCTTGTCCGGGCTAAGAAAGGCCTTGAAAATGTCCTCGGAGGCAAGCGTCGTGCAGAGCGGCACGAGCCCGCCGGTGAGAAGCTTGGCGTGCACCGAAATGTCCGGGTGGACGCCCAGGAACGACGACGGCGTGAAGCGGCCAAGGCGGTAGAGTCCGGTAAAGACCTCGTCAAACACGACCGGGAGTCCGGACCAGCCGCCGTCTCGCGCACTCGCGGCTTCTTGCCCAAACAGATGCGGGTTCTTGCGGACCGTATTGACGAGGGTCCGCTGGAACAAAGGATCGCTTTTACCGCCGCCCCTCGTTAGTCTAGCCGAATTACATGTCGAGCGAACCAATGACTTACACGAATTGCATGCCTCCCGCCCCAAGAACCATGGGCTCAAGCATTAGTGCGCCAAACTTGCGTCCCTGGGAGTGCAGTCGCCGCAGCACGGAAAGAATGTACGTCTCGTAGACCAGGTGCTCGCCGCGTGCCTCGCGGGTCGGCAGGTCGAGTATGGCGCTCAGAGAGTCGTGCGTCTTGTCGGTGCCAAAGGCGTCCCGCAGCCCGTCGGCAACGCAAACGGTCCACCTGCCGTCTTTGCAGAGAACGGTGGGATAGTCGAGCCAGTGGCCCTTGCCCTGGTACCACTCTATCTTTTCGTTGTAGATGCCCGGCTCGGCGCAGTCCATGGCGCCCATGGTGTCGCCGTGGTACGCGCCCCTGAGCCCGAGTATTTCCAGCTTTTGAGACGCGTCCCAGCCGTACCGCTTCCGCGCGGCCCGCAGGCCCATCTTGACGGCCACCTCTGTGCCGGTGCTCCCGTTGTCCGAGTAAAAGACGCGCTGAAGCCGCGGGTTCTTCATCCCCGCCAGCAACCGCTCGGCCAGAGCCATGGCCGGCTTGTGCACCGCCGACGCAAACATGACGTGGCCGTAGCGGCCGGCCGCGTGCGCCGCTGCCATTGTCAGCTTGGGGTTCGAGTGGCCCAGGCCTTGTGTCCACCACGAGGCCGAGGCGTCAAAGGACGAGCAAAGAACCGGCGATTCGGGCGACGGGCCCCGCGGAGCCAGCGCCTGGAAGTAGTCCCCGTGTGCGGAATCAATCGTCATTATGTCCTTGGGCCCGACGAGGCTTTGCTGCGTAAAGGGGTACCAGATGTGCTTGCTTGCCCGGGTGGCCATTGTATCCAGGTCCTCCAAGCGGTCTCTGTGGTTGCCGTCCAGAGTCTGGAGAAGATGGCTGGTGATTTCGGCCGCGTCCCCGCCGTCGTAGTAGTCTTGCATTTCCCGCTGGTCCTTTTCGATGCTGTCGTGTCTGGGCGGTGGACCAGGCAGGCTTGTGACGGGGATGTCGTACTGTTTGCGAAAGTACTCCTCCAGATAGAGGTAGTTGTGATACACGTCGTCTCTGAACAGCAGCACGGATTCGACATTGTAGCCGCGGATGCGAAGCGACTCAAACGCAGAGATGGTCTGGGAGATGCCGCCGAGGCGAGAGTCGCCGACGAGAAGAGACGGCGCACGCAGAGGGATATACATGTCCGCCTGGGTTGTGCCCGAGGGGCCGGGAGAATGCACGCCTCCCGCCGTCTCCATGAACAGCCAGCCTCGCTGGGCGGCGCACTGGGCCGCAAAGGAGCGACATTTGCCGACAAGTTCGTCGTCTGAAGGGATGGGCTACACCCACGATGAGCTATGAGATGAGAATTTACCGCCTCGGACAAGGGTTCCTGCTTACTCTGCCCGAGGCAATGGCTGCCGTGTGCGGACTACATGGTATGTCGTACTGATAGAGGGTGTTTTGAACAACGCCCGGCGCGAAACGGGCTACATGTCTGTTTGAGAAAGGTGCGATATGAGCACCAGGTGTCTTTGTCTTTGACCAGGGGGTTTGAGCAAGCCATCTGCCACATAATGTCAACTACATGCTACAGGAAAGTTTTGCCAGACAGAGCACGTCTTCTTACACCGATCATCAGCTTCGTCGGCAGCGCCTGTGGACACGGGCTTGAGAAAGGCCACGCGCTCCTCCTCCCAGAGCTTCTTGGCCGTGCGAGCAAGTAATGTTGTCAAGACGGTCTTGCCAACGTCGGTGTTGGCCCCAAAGACTTGGTACACGCGGAGGGAGCGCCAGAGCAGCGAAGCCAGCGGCGACTTCATATTCGTCCCAATGCCTCGAAATGCACCTGGCAGAGCCCCTCTGAGTCTCTGACGCAGTATTCATCGGCTTCGCCCAGAAGCGCGACCTCAATGGGCAGTTATAGCAGGCGTGTGTGTTTGAGAGTGAGTTGATTTGTTGGGGTCCACAAGTGCAAATGTACACGGTACTTCCACGAGCAGTCATCCCGTTCCTGGTGGAGACTCTCTGTCTTCCTCACACCAACAACAAGATCCCAGGCCATCGCCAACGCTTCCCTCCAACCGAGGCCCAACACCAACATTCTCTAGCTTAAGCCGCGTCCAGACGGCCCCCCCCCCCCCCCCAAAAAAAGGCGCAAGGGCATGAATGTGCCGATTCCCACAGCTTGGGGGTGCGTCACTCGCCCTCCGGCTTCGCAGGGCTCGTCTGGCCCATCGAGGCATTTCCCGGCCCCTGGACACGACCTTGTTTCTGGGCAAGATGGAACTGATCTCGTTGGACCCTGTAGTCGGCTTAACACGCCAACGGGGTGGCGCGCTGACGGCAAAGCCCACATGTGAATGGCACACTATCTTATCAATGGGCACGCCGTCTGCACAGGCATTCCTGTGAATGGTTCGAATGCTCTCGTCTCGCCCACGACAACTCATGTCTTGGCCCAAAACTCTCCAAGACACCTTCGAGTCTCTTCTCGACCGTCGCGCCCGGCAGGGACGGCTCCGTCGACTGACCCTCCGAGATGCCGGGGCCGTGGACTTTTCCTCCAACGGGTACCTCTCACTCTCGACAAACGCCGACATCAAAACCGCCTACATAGCACGGCTCCAGGCGTCATGTGAGGAATTCTCGCTGGGATCCTGCGGATCGCGTCTGCTAGACGGCAACACCGTACTCGCAGAAACGCTAGAGTCTGACATTGCAGCGTTCCACGGTGCCGCCGCCGGCTTGCTGTTTAACTCGGGCTTCGAGGCAAACACGGGGCTGTTTAGCTGCGCACCGCAGCCGGGGGATTATGTCGTTCACGATGAGCTGATCCATGCCAGCGTCCACGATGGTGTCAAGCTGAGCCGAGCAACCGCGGTGCCGTTTGCGCACAACTGCGTCGAGGCGACCGAGCTGCAGCCGAGAGCCTTGGATGCCGTGCTGGGCAACTTGCTGCATGGGAAAGACGGCAAGGCACTAAGGAGCGGGCAGAGAAACGTATTTGTTGCCGTGGAGGGCGTCTACAGCATGGACGGCGACGTTGCTCCGCTCAGGGCCATTGTCGAGTGCGTGGAGAGACGCCTGCCCCGAGGCAACGGCTACATCATTGTCGACGAGGCCCATTCTACTGGCTGGCTGGGCGACAGAGGGCGCGGCCTGGCATGTCAATTGGGTCTGGAAGGGCGGGTATGGGCGCGAGTTCACACGTTTGGCAAGGCAATGGGGTGTGCCGGAGGTGAGTCGAGCCCCTGTCCGTTGAACGCTCGTCCGAGCCATGTAGATCGTCTTGGGACATTCTAACGTCTGCTAGCCGTCGTTCTGTGTACGCCCACGACACGATCATACCTGGTCAACTACGCGCGCAGCCTCATCTACACCACGGCAATGGGTTACCCCATGCTGACCGCCATTCGTACCGTGTACGAATACCTGAGCGGCGGACAGGCAGACCATCTGCTTGCCAAGCTCCTCTTGCTCATGGCAGAGACTCACGCCCTCCTGCTGTCCGTCTGCGCCAAGTACAACCCCCCGCCACAGCTGTTCCGGATCAATACATCGCCGCCGGAATCCCCAATTATTCCCCTCTTCTCGGGACGCTCCCGAAGCCTGGCTCAGCACTGCCAGCAGAGGGGATACATGGTGCGTCCTATAGTTGCGCCGACGGTGCCCAAGGGCACGGATAGGGTGCGGCTTTGTCTTCATGCGGCAAACTCGGCAGGGGAAATGCGTGGGCTGTGTGCGGCCATCGAGGAGTGGCTTCAACAACAACTCGCCAGGGACGCCGACGGGGTGCGGATTCCACCAGTTGCCAGTTGTACAACAAGCCCATCAGTAGCCGAATTGAGTAAACTATGACCCCCCAAAAGCGTGCATTTAATAGATGTTTGTATTTTATTTCCTTTCAACTTTTGCTGCGTCTCGTCGTCGGCTCACCCAACTGGCTGCTCTAGCTCTTGTCCGCGGCGATATCGCCAGCTCCTTCAACAGGCTTCTTGTCAAAGCTCTTCATCGGCTCCAAGCCCCATCGCCCAAACATGGCGTTATCCTCATCCCACCCATTGCAATCCGTAGTCAACATCTTTTCACCCGTGAAAATGGCATTGGCGCCTGCCATGAAACAAAGAGCCTGCTTCTCCTCAGACATGGTCTTGCGCCCGGCGGCAATGCGAATGATGGTCGCGGGCATGATGATTCGCGCCGTTGCAATTGTTCTCAGCATACTCGTAAAGGCAATTGGCGTAGTGTCGCCCAGCGGTGTGCCTTTGATGGGCACAAGTGCGTTGACGGGGAAACTTTCCGGGTGAGAAGGGAGGGTTGAAACGGTGTGAAGCAACCCGACTCTGTCCTCGGATGATTCACCCAGACCCAGGATGCCGCCAGAGCAGACATTGATACCAGCATCGCGAACGTTGCTCAGAGTCTTGAGACGCTCGTCGTACGATCTCGTGGTGATGATGGAGGGATAAAACTCCCGGCTCGTGTCAACGTTGTGGTTGTAGGCAGTCAAACCCGCCTCCTTCAGCTGCTTGGCCTGCTCGGCGTCAATCATGCCCAGGGTGACGCAGACCTCCATGCCCATGGCTTTGACGCCCTTGACCATTTCCGTGATGTTCTTCAGGCTGTTCTTGCGGCCGCGCATATCCCTCCACGCGGCACCCATGCAGAATCGTGTGCTGCCATTTTCCTTGGCGGTCCTGGCGGCTGCGAGGACAGACTCGACGGTTTCAACACGCTTGGCTTCTAGCCCGGTACCCTTTTGGTAGCGTGTGGCCTGGGCGCAGTAGGAGCAGTCCTCGGTGCAGCCGCCAGTCTTGATGTTCATCAGGGTGCAGAGTTGAACTTCGCCGGGGCTGTGGAATCTCCTGTGCACAAGACTCTGAGCAAAAACCAGTCAGTATAACGAGAAAAACGGGCGAGCATCAGGTAGACTCACAGCCTGGTGTGTCAGCTCAAGCAATGGCTGGTAGTAAATGGCAGAAATCTCTTCTCGAGTCCAAGTCTGCCTGGGACCAGTGGCAGCAACGGCATCTTGCAGAACCTTGTTCACATTGACTTGTCTGGCAGCGCTCTCAAGACGGTCTGGTTGATTGTGTGATGCAGTCGGCGTGTCGACCAGGGTAGCGCCAGTCCGCACAGCAGCTCTCGACATAGTTGCCGCCATCCATGGTGCCCGAAGTGCAGCTGTCGACCGGCAGCCGGCTGATCGCAGCGACCCAAGGCCACCTGCGACGACTGAGGGTCTCATGGTAGTTGCGTGCGTATGTTGTATATGTCGTGCCTGGTGAGTGGTCCGAGGTTGCTGGAGGACTGAGAAGCAGCCAAGCTAGACAAGGCCGCACCAAACTGGCAGCGCACATCCGTAGTCACTGCCAGGGTTGGAGCTTGTGACAGCGACCCAGGTGAGCAATACGCCTCAAGTGCTGTCTCCGGTACAGGCGTCTCTTTGGTGGGCTGGACTTGTCCATGAGTCTGCCCATACAAGACGCTCACCACGCCCACAAGGACCGCCTGCTTGGGGGAGGAACGCGGTGCCCACTTGCACGGCACGGGCATGGCCTTGTTCGAAATGCGGCGCATCTGAATGGTCGATGCAACATGGCATCCCCTGTAATGGGCTGTCGAACCCCAACGCTGGGTTGACTCAACCAGGAGGGAGGGTTTCTCCGTGCCGCGCCCCCTCCCATGCTACTCCGCAACCACAAGGTACAATCTAATAATTAGGAACACCCATCATGCCTCAACAAACAACTGGTCTGAAGAGGGGCGGAGCCAATCTATCTGCTCATGTTGAGAGTTCTGGATGGAGATGTGCAAGCTTTGGTGCCTGGTGCATGTTTTCACTACCCCGCAACGTTCGCCCTGCGAGCACAAGTGCGTTGCACCACACACGTCAACAACCTTAGAAGGCTGTGAGGATTCAAGCCCAGATTCGTTGAGCTTGGCCCCATAGCCGCCTTCAGGTGGGGGTAATCAGTGCCCTGGCATGCGCGTGTCAACCAAGCACCTAGGTCCTTAGTACCTACCTACCTAGGTAGGTACTTGGGTTAGTGCGAAGAAGACTGTGGTGGGTCAGCCAGGCCGTGAGACATCACCACCAACAAGTAGCAGGTACAACCATGGTGCAGGTATTAGGTGGTACGTGCACGACGACTCCAGACTCGATGTCATTAAGCCGGCAAGCCAGATCATCTTGGTGCCCGCTCGGTGTGGCCTGCGTGGGGCCAGATGAGGCGTACCGAAGCGAGCCGATCAGTGTCTGCAAGTCCCTGCCGGTGCAGTCTAGTACCTGTAGTGACAGTCTTCTGCTTTGTCCATGGGGATCAACCGTCGTCGACCGTCGCAGGGAGCAACGTTTTGCCCTTTTGGAAGCAGCTCAGGAACAACAAGTGTCGATGGTCTCGCTGGTCGCAGCCCTATGCTACTTGGCCCAACGAGTCCCCAGGCACGGCTCTTGTCGAGGTGGCGAGCGTTGGTTCACTATTAGTAGTTAAACTAGTGCAGTGCCCCACAAGTTCTGCCGAGATCTGGCCAAGGCGACTCGAGCAGTGGCCTTTGGGGGGAGACGGCAATTGTAAGACCAAATAACCTCCAACAAGCCGATTACTATCGCTGCAGCACTGGCGCTCGATTCAGATCATTCTTCGCCAGGGCGCCACACGGGAACCAGTCTGGCTGTTGAAAGCGTCCTGCACGCACCCTTCACCGAAATTGGCGCCCTGTGGGTTGTCACTTTAGCCGTGTGGCATTGCTCAAGACTGTAAACCGGCGCAAGAAGTATCAAAACATCCCTCGCGGCGCAGGTGGCTAGTGTCACGGCTATACAGGCCTGTGGTAAATGAACAATCAAAAGCGTCCAAGGCCATATCCAGTAGCTTGAGGCTCGAGTCAGTGATATCATCGCCAGCTGCAGGTTCATTGGGGGCCCTAGGTCGTCGTCGTCGTCGTCGTCCTTGTTGGTTGTGCATGGCACAATCTCGCTTCCCTGGCTGGACCAAATCGATAATCAATGCTGTGTGAGGTGTTGTGTAGCCGTGTCAGTACCGAGGGCACACGACCCCTGTAAACCAGACCGTATTGCTTCTTTACAGTCTTATCTGTCTTCTTGATGGGCCGCAAGCACATCATAGGCTCAGCCCGCAGGGGGGGGCATTGGAGTCAAGGTCTGGGCATCATCTTCATTTGATGCATCTTGTCAACGCGGTCGACAGACGCCGACACATGTATCACGGCTGGTTCTGTACATGGTGTCATAGCCAGGCTCATGATACTCCACAGCCTACATAATGAATGCTCGCGACGTCATGGAGAGCAGATTATTGGAGCGTCTTTACACATACAAGCCACTGCATGCCTGGCTTGTTCAAATCTCGGCCGTTGGGCGAATCAAGGCCAGGCCGGGCACATTCCGGCCTCGAGACGTCAAGATAAACTCTCAAAAGCTTGCGCGACCTGTGAATACGACACGAGCCACATGCTGCTCTCTAGTGCACTGCTGCAACAAACAAAGGGAAAGTGGGCACTCGTAGGCGGGCGTGTGTCAACACATTTCGAGATCGGCCAAGCCCAGCAGCCATGGTGTTTGAAATCTGATTTCGTATCGCAAATCATGCCTGGCTGAAATGTCGAGTGCACCACCACCACTCAGTAATGGCCACATAAGCTCGAATCAAGGCAGCAGCAGTCGATGCAGTCCTAGCATGCCATAAGCACATGACAGCAATATCGCAATCTACACCCTGGCATATTTCGTATCTCGATTCGTCGCATTGAGTCAACGAGTCCAACTAATCGCCTTTGATTTCGAATCCTGAAATTTACCACGTTTCTTCTTGGGCTGGACAGTCCTTCCTGCACTGACTGATGCGCCAAAAAGGGCGAGGGCGGCTTGATGAGACATATGGAGCACGGTGTCGTACTGCCTCGTTACAAAAATAGAACCACACGAGGTGTTTCCAGACGGCTCTGTGGTCCATGGCGCTGTGACCAACCGACTGCTCGTCATCGGTGCCCTCCCACATTGTCATGAGTTCCACAATTGTCGTGACCATTGGCAAACTGTGACAGTCAAGAACGTGGCTGCCCTCGCCAGCAATGCACGCATGGTTGGCCCAGTCGGAGGTTTTGGAATCGGAGGAATCGTGGTTCGCAAACAGGCTAAAGATGCAAAACCCGCAGTCGTGGCAATGCCATGGTCGGCGCGTGCCCCGCGAAATTGGAATCAGGGCCGACTGCAAACGCCTGGTGGCCCTGGGCTGCTGGGTTGAGGGTTTCGCTTTGCATTGCCTCGCACCAAGGTCCAAGGCGTCGAGCGAGTTGCGTCATGAATGGCCTGTTTGGAGCAACACATACGGACCTTGCGGGGTAGATTGGCATCAACTGGAGACGTGGATGACATGGAGGGGGGAATGGACGAGATGAATGGTGGTGGAAATAAGTTCCGCACGCATTGGGCCGAGCCGGCCGTTTAGTAGGTGTGAAAAAGGTGCTGATAAAAAGAAGCGCCGCCGCAGCTATTACCGGTTGACATTTCCCGGCCTTGTTTGCATTGCTGGACCGCCTGGCACATCCGTTCCGTATCGTCTGGTCCGTATCGTGCAATGAAAAAGGTGCCATTCGCAGGCCCGACGGCGACAATCCCACATCGGAAAATGGTCAGACCCGGGGCTCTGGGCTCAAAGTAAGTCTTTGCTCGACAGCACCAGTCATCTCCTGCTTGCATGCATGCATGGCCGTATTATTATACACCAGACACATTTACCCCCCTCCGCTTCCAACATTGCCTCTCTCGCCTTGATAGTCACCCAAGACTCGCAAACGCTCTCACCACTGCACCCCCCCACTAAACCCACTAAATAGCCTTGTCGAGCTCGCCAGCTACTTGCTCACCAATGGCCCTCGCAAGGTGCATCCAGCTTCACGACGGGTGCGCGTGATCCACAACCACACGGTAATCGTGGATACAACCAAGGCTGTGCACGTGTGGGAGCATGATGGCTACCCGCAGTTCTATTTCCCTCTGGCCGAGCTCAAGTACTGCACCAAGAGGGACATCCAGCTTGTCAGGAGTGATGGTGTGGCCAGAGCTGCCGTGGTCGAAGTAACCATTCCCTCGACGAACGGCATCAGGGAGACCAAGACGGATCGCGTGGTTCGCTTTACAGATGACAGGAGCCTTGGCGCGTTATCCGGCCTGGTCCGCCTCGAGTTTGGGGCCATGGGTATGATGCACCGTGACTCCGCGACTGCTGCTGCTGCTTCCACTTACTTACTCGTCTTGATAGACCAATGGTTTGAAGAAGACATTCCGATATACGTCCACCCCAAGGACCCATTCAAGCGGATAGATACTCTTCCCTCGTCGCGCCCAATAGAAGTCAAAATTGAAGGCAACACCATCGCCAAGGCTGCATCATCCATCCACCTGCACGAGACAGGCCTTCCAGTGCGGTATTACATATCCCCTGGTGCAGTCGACCCGTCTGTGTTGCGAAAGAGCGACCTCGTTACCAAATGCCCATACAAGGGCGACGCCGAGTACTACAATGTTGTGGTCGATGGCAAACAGCACAACAACTTGGTGTGGTATTATCGACTTCCCACTCGTGAGAGCGGTGCAATCGCGGGCTTGCTGTGCTTTTACAATGAAAAGGTTGACATTTCGCTGGATGGTCAACTTTTGGAGAGGCCCAGGACCCATTTTGGGTAGCGCACGGCTCTGCTCATGACGTCGTGCCTAGGCCTGCCTTGCATTGTTTTGATCATGAGATTATGACTAGTGTTTTATGGTCAGTCCGATTGTGAATATGTGTTGCCAGGGGGTTGTTTCTTGTTCAAGCAAAAATATGAAGCTCGATTCCCAAGTTGGATGGGTAGGTAGGACGAATAGTAAAATGCAGTCTGGTTGTTGCTTGCGATGCTCCTTGACACCTCGGATGAAACCATCGCACCCTACTCCGTATGAGGTAGCCAAGATCCAGTCACAAACGCAAACCAGGAGCGTGTATTTAGTATGCCAAGCGAAAATGCCAATCCCATGAAACTCCTCGCACGGAGACTGCAACACACAGATGCTCTGCTCATGTGGCCACTCGGTCAGCCAGTATCTACAGCAACTCCTTTTCACCAACACTCGGAATATTACGATCAAGGGACAACAAAACAGTTGAGCTGTTGCGAAACGGGGAAGGTAGGCCAGTGGTTCGGCACACTGGCAAAGAAGCCTTTGCACAGGCAGATAAAAAAAAGAAGTTTCTCATCATGCAGTTTCCTAGGATGTGGATGGTCTGCTGACAGGCTTCGTTGTCCGACAAAATAGGCGCACGAGGGCAACTCACTGCCATCTTGTTCTTCTATTTCCCCCCCTCTTCTTTTTGGAATCATGGCGGATGCAAAGGTAGGTGGTAGTAACTAGTCGAAGTGTACTCAAGTGTATTGTTTATTGGTTAAAGTGGTGGCCAAGCCACCGATATCCAAACCTAGCTCTTGTCATGTCAAAACGCCAGTTCTGAAACAGTGGTATCCCTCACTTCGACCTGAGGCAATCGACTGACATGCTGGGCACACATCACCATCCGGAGCGCCCTGTGCCAAGTGCTGAGTAGAGTGTAGCTGCATTTTCCCCGACGAAGCTTGGCACGCGTGTCGTGCACTCCGAAGCACATTGTCGCACATACTGACGCCAGGTGCAATGTCAGGTAGGTTTGCATCTCGTTTGCATCCCGTTTCCATCTCGTTTGCTTCTTTTCACGCCGTCGTACAATTTGCCGGCGATGCAACACACTGTGTAATAAGTGGCGTGTCGAGAACCCAGCAAACAGCCGCCGATGAGTGTGCAAAATATTGCATAGAAGCTTGCAACAGAAAACGGCTTTCGCAAGCAGCTACCTCAATGAGTAGGAAGCAAGGTATTGCGTACAAGGTGGAGCCATTGTAGCATGCAGTACAATGTCCAAAAGCTTTTCCCTTCAATATTACAGTGTGCATAATTTGTGGCGGCTTATGTTGTGAGAAGAGTCCATGTCAGCTTTCTTTTTGGGATTTTATGAAGTTTAGTGGGGAGGGGGGAGAAAGTGGGAAATTTGCCAAGTTACACATCATGTTCGTGGCTTGTCTCGACCTGAACCTTGTTTCCCTATCAGAGCTGAGGCAACGAAAACTTTGACGACACGCAGCGGTCCTCGTTTTGCCAAGAATTCGCACAGAAGACATTGTGTTAGTCGCCAAGTCGCAGATGTGAATGTCTAGAAAGAGCCACAATAGGCTATGGCGTTGTTAGCAACCGGCGGGGCATGGATTTCGTCTGAAGTGTGTTTCTCCAACGACGAGTTCAATGCCCAGAACGTGAGCCTGGACTTCAATAACCTCACAACGGGCCGCATGGGTGATGAGAACGATCAATCGAGACTAGTCTGTACAGTTTGATTGATCAATTGCCCTCAAGGATGCCGTCGGATTGAGCATTGATTATGCAGCAGTAATCCAAATTGGGCCAGAGCCTGGAGGCCTTGACAGTTGGCCTTTTTGCCACACACGTGGCTGCACCGTTGATTCCCACCAATCGGGTGGCCCGTTTGATGAGAGTGAAGCGGAGTCGTGCCCAAGTGATTGAGCGACAATGGGCTCTGTTGGTTAAGACATCATGACAGAACAAGAAGCTCATGGTTGACCTGTCTCCAGGAAACCACAGCTTGACGAAAACCCCCCGGGAACACCACGGAGAGAGGTACCACCCACTAGGTCAATCAAAAGCATCATGGCCCAGGGGTAAAAAAGCAAAAGACCCAAGGCAAGGTTCCCAGAACTAAGTGGGCGCCAAGAGGTGCCAGCGCATGTGAGCAAATAGTACTTTAGTACTAGCTGGAAATATCCGTGCCGAATTGCCTATGGCCGGTTCAGATACGATTGTGCGTGTGTCCAAGTGTCAGGGCTGTACGGAGTACTCCTGCCAATTCATGCAAAGTCATGCATGCAACCACTGGTTCCCCAAAATGGGCCTGGTCCTGGCAAGCCTACCCCGTCGTTCGTGGCACGAACAGAGTAAAATTGAACGAAATTGAACCAGCCGACGTGGCCCAGGATGGCGGAAAACAGAAGCTCCACCATCCCAAAATCGAAGACGGGTTTAGCTTCCTTCTGCACGTGTGCGCCACCGCCCAGGCACACAGCATGGACAGCTCCAGGGGCCATCTTGGCATCGCTGCACCGCGCTTTGGTCTGTACCAAGTACGGAGTAGAAGCCCACAAAATACGAGAACCACGGTGAAGCAACGGTCGCACGCACAAATCGCCTCCATCGATACACCAAGAAGCCGCCACTGTGCCTTGAATCTGGACTGGTGCAACCAATGAGTGTGCGGACAAGACGATGCTTGGAAAATTTTCAACAATCGACAGGTCAATCCTGTCTCAAAATCCCAAGACTCCGGAGTCTCGGCGATGGTCCACTGCAGGCAGGTGAAGGAGATCATGGGTTTTAGCTTGAGGCTATGACCAGCGGAGCCATGTCTGTGCCGGTCTGGCGGCCATGTTGGTACAACTTGGACTTCCAGAACAGTCAACATGGCCAGGCCGTTCGGTAACGGTTCCACATCTCCGATACCCGTTGGGACAATGGTAATATTAACCAGGGTCGCCAGGGATGGGCACCTTGCTGGTTGCATTTGATCTAGTTCCATGTTAGTCGCTGCTTGTATGTATATGTGTGCTATCCTTCCCTCGCTCTTGCCTGACCATTTACCAGAACTTTGTGGGCACGACGAACTTGTTGCTTAGACTTCAAGTTTTCGCATCGCCGTCATGACGCCTCTCCGTGTAGTGCTGGCCGCGGCCACGGCTCTAGTAGGCTTGGCCAATGGCCTCGGTGCCACGGATACCATTACCTGGGGAGGTGACAACTCAAGAACTGGCTATCAAGAGTGAGTGTAAATGTTGCCAGCAGCATGTCCAGGATTTCCAGTTGTGGCCGAGTGCTTTGCTAACTGCCGTGGTTCCGCAGAAATCACAACATGGATCCGTCAATCGTTGGCAGCAGTCAATTCGGTCAGCTGTTTAGAACAAAACTGCCTGGTGTATGGGTCGGCCAACCGGAACAAGTCTTTTCACAACCTCTTGTCTATACCCCGAGCGGCGGCGATAAGCAATTCGTGTACTTTGCGACGACGCAGAACAATGTGTATAAACTCGATGCCAAAACCGGAGAAATTGTCCAGTCTCGCAACCTCCACATTCCCTTCCTTACCGCCGATCTCGATGGCTGTGTTGACATTAACCCAACCGTTGGCATTACTGCCACAGGTGTTATCGACCCTGACACCGACACACTGTACCTGACGGCCAAGACGTATGTCGATCAGAGTGGCGGTGAAACTGCCCAGGGCAAGCCTGCGGGCAGATACTATGTTCATGCCCTCGATGTGAACGATCTCTCCGACCGTCCCAACTTCCCGATCAACCTGGAAGGCCTCATTGCCAGCAACACTCCCGATCGCATGTTCCAAGGCGGTATCCACCATCAGCGCCCAGCCCTTTTGCACACTGGCAACTTCATTTACGCCGGTTTCGCCTCACACTGTGTTCAGTATAATTTCACTGGCTGGGTTATTGGATGGGACAAGACTTCGGGGAAAATCGTCGAGAAGTGGGCAACCGAAGGCGCTGGCGTTCCCAATACAGTCCAGGGCGGCGGTGTCTGGATGTCTGGTGGCGGCATTGCCTCTGATGATAACGGCTCTATTTTCCTTGCGACAGGAAATGGCTATGCCTCCCAGCTTGCTGACGTTCCTGTCAATGGTTTCAACCCGCCGACGTCGTTGGAGGAGGCCGCGCTGCACATGACCATGAATGAGGACGGCAGTCTGCAGCTGGTTGATTTCTTCATGCCCTGGGAGAAGCGAGCGTTGGATGGCGCCGACAAGGATCTGGGGACGAGTCCTTTGGAAATCCTGCCAAGCACCTTTTCCTGCGGCGCCGTCAAGCGCATTGGTGTCATAACGGGAAAGAGTGGCAAAACGTACTTTCTCAATCTGGACAACCTCGGTGGGTACAAGAACGGCCAAGACGGCCTCGACAATGTCATCGGGACTTACGAAAACCTCAACTCGGTGTACGCTGGCGCCGGTGTCTACCCCTTGGAGGGCGGGTATATTTACATCAACGTCATCCAGCACCCGTCTGTCGTGCTCAAGTTCTCCTGCGACAACGGCCAGCCCTCCTTCTCCAAGGTTGCCGAAACGCCCACCAGCAACGCCTACATTCTGGGAGTCAGTCATGGGACCACGACTTCGCTCAACGGCCAGCCAGGCACTGGTCTGCTCTGGATCACCGACGTACAAGGCCTCAACCTCCGAGTGTACGACGCCGTCCCCCAGGGCCAGGCATTGAATCTGATCCAGTCTTTCAGCATCCCCGGCGTCACCAAGTTTACTCGACCCGTCTTTGGTGACGGCATCGTCTATGTTGGCACAACCCAAGGCTACGTCTATGGCTTTGGCTCGCCTGTCAATGTTCCTCTTAACTGCACGTCGCCAGTGGATTTCGGTGGCGTCGACACGGGCAACCAAAGCGTTGCGAAACCCGTCACTTGCACCGCCCTGACAGGAGTCACGGTGACGGGCGTTGAGCTCAACGATGTCAAGGGCAAAGATTTCAATATTTCCGGCCTACCCAACCAACCCTTGCAACTTACAGCTGGTCAGAAATTCACCATCAATGCACAGTTTTCGCCTTCGCAAGTTGGCCTGCAATCCAATGATGTTGTCTTCAACACCACCAACGCTGCTGTGGGTTTCAGTGCCAACACACATGCCCGACTGACCGGCACCGGCCAGAGCGCCGGTCCTCTCTTGGATGTTAGCCCCATCATTCTTACTTTTAACAAGGCCGTCACGGGCGAGGATCCTACCGGGGTTTCGGAAAGCATCATTGCCTCCAACTTGGGTAATTCGCCGCTCACTCTTCAATCCGTGCTATACTCTACGACAAGCACCGACGGGCCGTTTCAAACTTGGGATGGCCAAGGGAATCTAGTTGTGGGCAAGTTCTCATTTCAGAAACTTCCGTCTACCATTGCACCAAACTCTGTAGCAACCGTAAATGTCCAGTTCAATACGTCCGAAAGTGGCACCTACTCTTGCTATGTCAAGTTTGTCTCGAATGGCGGCAACAAAACGGTCTCGATGGCAGCTTCGGCAGGACCTGCACCAAAGGCATTGCTTGAATTCCAAACGCCGGATGCCGATGGATGGGTTACATACCAACCTGACACACCCTTCACCTTTGGTAACGTGACCGAGAACAATTCTAGATCTCTCCTGTTCCGAGTCACCAACAGCGGCGGACCGGGAGCAGTTCCTTTGTCACTAACTGTGTCGAAACCTCCATTCGGGGTTACTGGCCTCGTTCGAGCCTTGAACCAGGTTGATCTCGCCGAGGGCACATCTCTCGGTCCGGGCGAGAGCGCCAATGCCACACTCATATGCAATGTACCATATGCCCAATGGAACACTGCTCCATACAACGGCACTGCACAGTGGACCATGAACACCAATGACCCGACCTTTGACAAACAATTCATCCAATTCTTCTGCAACGCGGTCGCCGAACAAGCGCCGCCGCTCTTGCTCAACGGGCAGGGGCAGTATCAGTACCTTGGATGCTACCGGGACAATACTCCTGGCCGCCAGTTGCCTCAGCAGGTTAATTCTTCTGACACTATGACCAATGCGGACTGCATTCAAGCATGCCACAATAAGGGCTATACTTTCTGCGCCACGCAGTATAGCCGTGAATGCTGGGGAGGTAATGTTATTCCCCTTGTCAAAGCCGATGAAGCCGACTGCGACTACTCCTGCGCTGGAGCCCTTAAGCAGATTTGCGGTGGAAATGGAAACAATGATCCCGGCACCTATATGTCGGTGTTTGTTGATACACTCAAGTGGGACGGTAATACCACACAACCTCCTCCGCCTGCCGGTCCAACTGTCAACCCTGGAGTATCAGGATACAAGAGCATCGGCTGCTATACGGAGGCCACAACTGGGCGTGCATTGTCCAACGGCCTTGCAACTACAAAGAAGACTGTGAAGGATTGCGTCGATGCGTGCAAGGCCAAGAACTATGTGTATGCTGGTGTGGAATATGGGGGCGAGGTAAGCCGAGAAAATATCCATTCGAAACTCTTGCATTCTTCTTGCTGACTGGTCATACAGTGTTGGTGTGACAACAAGTTTGCTGCCGGTTCCGTTCCCGCGCCCGATAAGGACTGCAGCATGACCTGCAATGGTATGTTGAAAAACTGCGTTTCTCGAATACAAACAACTAAAACTTGATAGATAATTCCACCGAGTACTGCGGTGGCCCAAGTCGCCTCAATGTATACAAGCTCGACACCGGAAACTCGACAGCTACAACTTTGCAGGTGTCTAGTTCTACAAGCAGTCTTGTCATGAGCACAACAGGAGGTATTTGGGCAAACACCACGACCACCGCAGCCACCACATCCACCACAGCCATCACAACCCCCACAACCCCCACAACTTCTGCCGTAGCCTCGCCCACGCCGACCGGCCCGTCAAAAAGGCCCCTGGTAGGCAATTGGATTTTCCAGGGCTGCTGGACGGAAGCAACAACCGGCACTCGCGCACTCACCGATCGCACGTATGCCGATGATGGCATGACGCTCGAATCGTGCTCCAAGTTTTGCGACGGTCTGACGTATTTTGGTGTGGAATATGGTCGAGAATGCTATTGCGGCAACGTGATCAAAGGTGATAGCGTCAAGGCCGCAAATCAGGACGACTGCAACTTTCTCTGTCCTGGAGACAAGTCGGAATACTGTGGCGCAGGTAACAGACTGGAGCTATACAAGTATGGCGCGAGTAACGCGTCAACTACGGTCTCTTCAAATACCTTGACTTCTTCGACTCTTGGATCTTCCTCCTCCAGTCGAGTCACCAGCTTCTCAAACCAGACTGGACTCGGCTTGCCCACCTCGTCAAGCCTTTCGTCTCTGCCAGCTGTGTCAGGCGTGTCCACCACTGGCCAGAGTAGTTCCGCCAGTACCTCTACCAAGACGACCAGCAGCGCTGTTCCTACTCCTACCGGGCCGGTTATATCTGAAGGCAACGCCAACTTTACTTACTATGCTTGTGTTTCAGAGCCGTCCAGTGGTCGACTTTTGCCCAGTCAAGTGCTCAACGCGGCTAACATGACCATTGAGATGTGCCTGAGCACTTGCTACCAGTACAGCTATGCGGGTGTCGAATACGGCCGCGAGTGCTGGTGCGGAAATGTCCTGAACCTGGCCGGTACCGCCGGTGGTAGCCCCGGTATGAATGTCAGCGACACGCAGTGCAACTTCCTATGCCCCGGCAACAGTACAGAGTACTGTGGCGCCGGCCTCAGGTTGAGTCTGTACTCGCGCAGAAATAGCACGAAACAACTGGACTTGTCAGCCCTCCAGAGACGACGACCTGACATTGTTGCTCCGCTTTTCGGTTGAGTGCAGTCGTAGTTGGGATGCCGCAGTGGCAGTGACGGGCATTTCGTGGCTTTGCTGTACATTATGAGTCGCATATTATGGCGACTTCCATCTTTAGACAAGCTTCATTTTCCTATATTTAATACAATAATGGCCGCGACATTAAGGGCTTGTTCACCAAACGTGACAGAGGTATCGGACCAACCTGCCAAGGAATGTGGTTGATATGTCAGCTATCAAAAGCTCTGTCAAGGCTTGGCTTTGCCCAGCTGAAGAAAATGTCAGACATGTTGCGTAGAGCTTGTTATTAGCTAAGTCAGTTGCGCTGCTAGACGGCAGTGCAGTGCAGTGTGTATTGCAACACCAGGCTTCACCATTCATGCAAGTAGACTACTGTCGGAGCAAAAAGGCAGCCGCGTAAATTATCGTCGACTGTTGAGGCTGCATAAAATAACAAGCGATGGAACATTGGTTCCTTTTATTTCTTTGCATCGCCAAAAGCAAACGCCAAGATTAGCGTGCGTATATCCATTCCCATTTCCGTCTGGTGTTCAAGTCCCAACCTGGTATCCAACGCCAATTCTACTCATAACCCAAAAAGCAAAGCCAACCAACAGATGAGGAATCAAAAAAGCAATTAATTAAAAAGAAAATAAGAAGCTGTTTTCACTGGTCTAGTGCGATCGAGACAGCAACTTCCCCCTTGCAACTTTTTGTGCCAGCCGATGCGCTAGTCCAAGCTGATCTGACGCTGCGGCCGTCTTTTCCTTGTTCACGTCGTTCCTGATACCGAGGACGTGTGCTAGCGCCTTTGACTTGGGGTAACCCTGCGCATCTTGCAAGGCACGCAGCCCGTCTCCGACGGACTGTGCATATTCATGAGTGTAAAAGTAGCCGTCCTTGATCTCTCCCAGGATGAGAGGGAGGCTGACCCTGGACAGGAGGGGGATATCAGCGAGATTGAGGCCGGAGTAGACGGACCAGTCCCGGGGCTGGACAGGCACGGAGCCGTCGTCGAGGGAGTCGTGGTAACTGGGCAGCTCGTCGTCGCCCTTTGGCGAAGGAAGGCTATAGTTGGGGGGAGGTCGCGCGGCGAGCTCTGCGCGGCGCTCGCTCGAAACGAGCTCGAGGCCGTGAGCGGCATCTTGGAGCTGCTGCATGCGGCCGGCGAGGGCGGCATCTGCCTGGAGCATGTCCATGACGGCGAGGGCGGCCTGGGCCTGGTGGCGCGCGGCCTCGGGGGGGCTGCTGACGCGCAGCACGCTGAGCAGCCTGGCGATTGTGAAGTCGACCATGCTGAGGCGATTGGCGTCCTTGGCCAGGCTGCGCGCGTGCCGCTGCACCATCTCGTCTGTGCCGAGGCCCAGCTGGTCGGCCTGCGTCGCCAGGCTCTCCAGCCGCGTCGCCAGCTCCGAGACGGTGAGCACGGCCGCGGTGAGCACGGCGACCAGCACGTCCATGTCCACCAGCCCGGCCCTCTCGGGGAGCTCGGCCGTCCGGGCCTCTATCCTGGGCAGAAACTTGTGCAGCAGCTGCGCCGTCATCTTGAGCGACTTGACTTGCGGGTAAACCTTTCCGAGGGGCGCGGTGCGTGCCGTGGGCCAGGTGTCGAGCTCCTCAATGTCGCATTGCGCCTGGCACGAGGCTGCGACGAGGCCGACGAGGGCGCCGGCAACCGTCAGGGGAACCGATTCGGCGCCGGGGGGGAGACGGGTCGATGTCCGGCGGGCCGGGGCAAGCGGAGCGGCGGCGCCGTCCACCGACGACGGCGGTGAATGCAGCGAGTGCCGTCTGCTGCATGGGTTGGACGACTCGCCCGCGACGCCGGCAGACGCAGGGTCAGGGTGCAAGTACATGTTGTTCTTTTCCTTGCCGGGGGATGTGGACGGCGGCCGAGAGAGAAACGAGGGCAGCGTGCCGGAGTGCTTCTGGCTTCGTTTGGCGTTTGATGCGCCGTCTTGCGCGCATGCGCCTCTGGCTTCGCATCTAGACGTCTTGCCAACGCTGACGGGCATCAGGCCATGTGCCGGCGCGCCTAGGGGGTTGTTCATGCTGCCTTGCAGGGTTGTGATGGGTTTTAACTTTTCGGTACAAGCAACCCGTGAGACAGACTGTCGCGGTGCCAATTCACAGGCGGGCCGGATATGCAGGTTTGTTTGTCTCTATATCATGCGACTGTCCGAGTGCCGTATGCTGGGAATGGAACAGGTGAAATCTCGTCCAGGCAATCAGGCAATCGCGCACTCTTATAACGCGGCTTGGACATGCAAACCGCCATCATGGCCCCGTCATATGGCTTCAACCTTGGGTGCAACGCAAACAAGGTCCGCCCAAGCCGAGCACGGGCTAAATTAGATTCATTCTTTTTGCGTCAGTTACACTTGCTTCCAGTAGAGTCACGGGCCGCCCGTCAGCAGAATGAAAACGCGCAGCCATGGTCAGCGAGGCTTCCAGGTCGAGGCGCGCCACTCGTCATCTCCAACGTCGACCCCAGTCTGGGGTGGCCCACAAGGTCAAAAAGGGGGCATCCACGAGGCTCGTCAGGGTTAGGGAATGCGCCTTTGTTGAGTCAACCGCCCCGTTGTGACTCAGGACTCGGCGGGGCCAGCGAACGGCCCCAGGCGGTTGGCGCACTTGGGTGACGTTGCGGCGTGCGTGGGATGTCAAGATTGCTCCGGAGCCAACAGAAAAAGGCAGCCCTGGCTTCGGCAGGCTCCAAATTAGGCACCGTCTCGTTTCTCGTTGCCGTGGAGCCTCTGAGAGTGAGGCTTGTCACCGACAGTTGCCTACTTTTTATTACTGCACATGCTCCGGGATGCCCTCTTTGCTGCACCGCTTCCAGCAAGTTATTATTACTCGCTCGTCCCTCACGATTGCCGCGCAAGACCCTTGCTAGTAGTTGCAAGCCACGTTTCCCATCCCATGCGTGTTTTGGCTGACGCAGTCGTCGTCAACTGCTCTGCAGGTGCCATGCCGTGACGTTGTCGGTGCCTTTGATGTTTTCGGCTCTGCAGGATTCATTGCTTGCATGCGCCCTTTGTTTCTTCTTATCACGTGGTCATGGGAGAATTTTGTGCGTCGACCAAAAATCAACAACAGGGCGTAATGAACCCCCAAAAACGCCAATTGAGTTGCTCACAGCACATTGAGGTTAGGGCACCTTGCCCACGCGCAGATGCAAGAGCCATCATCTTCCATCTGTGGTATCTGTAGGCATTCTCCGAGGCTTGGTTGAAGTTTCATGCTAACCGCTGCTTCCCTGGCATAGGGCAAAGTCGTCGTGCTTGCAGGAGCTAATCCAGGCGGTTTCAAGAGGTCTCGCTTCGACTGGAATCACCAATGCAGACTTGATCGGTTGCCAAACATGATCTGATGGTCGACTCGAGCGGTCAAGGAGGTGCGCAATTCATCGCGAGGTGCCAAAGAGTGCGATGCTTGTTCATAATCAAGAGGAAATGCCAAAGTAGCACTGCACGAGACCGGGGTGGTCTTGAAGTCGCAGGAATGGCATTTCCCTGTGCCTGACCCTCAATCTGAAGACTGAAACTACGTCTTGTTCGGCTCAATCAATGACTCTTGTCGACTGGCTTCAACGGCGTGAATCATCATCATGAACGAACAAAGCCAGCACACGTAATTCCGTTTCCTGCAAACCGTACTGGCCTCAACAACCGTCTGACCTCGAGTCATGACTCGAGAGAAGGAGGCTCTCGTCTTGAATGTCATGCGTGGCCAAGCAACAACGAACCAAAAGAAAGGACGCGACAGAGAGATTCAAATCGCCACATCGCCGCTGTTACAGACAAAAAGGCAAAAAAATAAAAAACCCCTACTTCATGGTTGTCTGTTGCACGCGCAACTCCTGTCCTTCAAGGTCCAAGCGTCGCGCGTCCCCAACTTTATGAGACGTCGAGGCTTCATGATGCATCTCGAGTTTGAACGGTAGATCCAGGGGAAACATGCCGCGACAAAAGAGGAGCCAATCTATCTCTGACGGCCAGGCTCATGCGTGCCGCCCCTCCCTTGGCAACGCAACTTATAAAGTCATGACTGGCAGCGGGGAGAAGGCTTCAACGGCGAAATCTTTGCAATGCCGAGCACGCCTCTCCTCAGCGCAGGCCTCCCCTTCGCATAATCATGGTTGCCACGGTGGCACAGAGGCGAGACCTTCTTGGCACGCTCCTGTTCTTGTTCATAATCTGGCAATTATGCAACCTCGAACCTCGCGGGCCTCAGACGCCGGTGCGCAAGCCGCCGGGCCGCTTCTTAACGAAGGATGGCGCCGCGGGACGTCAATACGCCGTCCAAGGCAGCCCCGGGCCCTTTGATCGGGCAAACGGCGGCCAGAAACCACTTTCCCAGCACCCGCCCGCCCTCTTTCCTCGTGTACAGCATCTCTTTGAGCCCGAGGACCCGGAATATGAAGAAATTCGAATCGCCCGGCTGGCGACGGTCCGCAGGCTCTTCCGCGCAAACTGGGAGAGCTACCGAAAGTTTGCATGGAAGAGGGACGTCCTGCTCCCGATAAGCGGCGGCTCGACGGACCAGTCCCTGGGATGGGCGGCGACGCTGGTCAACTCGCTGGACACGCTATGGATCATGGGTCTGCGCAAGGAGTTCCAGGCGGCCCTCGAGGCCGTTGGCGAGATCGACTTTGCCAACCCTGCCGGCGACAGAGTCAACCTGTTTGAGCTCAACATCCGATACCTGGCGGGCCTGATGGCCGCGTACGACCTGAGCCAGGAAAAGGTGCTGCTGAAAAAGGCGGTGCAGGTGGGAGAGGTGCTCCTCGCCGGCTTCAACACGGTCAACGGCATGCCCGTGGCCGACCTGGACCTTGCAGCGGCCAGGCGAGGCAAACAGCTGCAACTCAAGGGCTACGTGGTGGCCGCCTTGCCCGGGGCGCTGTGCCTGGAGATGACGCACCTCTCGCAGCTGACGGGCGACGCCAGGTACGCCGACGCCGTGTCCAGGGTCATGGACGTCTTCCACCAGGGCCAGAACGAGACGGAGCTGCCAGGCACATGGCCGCTGTGGGTTTCCATGAAGGCCCAGGACGTGGTGACGGGCCACACCTTCACGCTCGGCGGCGGCCAGGACGCGCTGCTCGAGTACCTGCCCAAGATGCACCAGCTGCTCCAGGGCGCGGAGCCCAAGTACGGGACCATGACGAGCACCTTTATGAGGACGGCCGACGAGCACCTCGTGTTCCGGCCCATGGCCGCGGGCGACGAGAAGTACAAGGACATTCTGCTGACGGGCACCGTCAACGTCTTTGGGAAGAAGCTGGTGCTGGAGCCCGAGACGGACCACCTCGCCTGCTTCGCGGGGGGCATGTTCGGCCTGGCCTCGAGGCTGCTCGGCCGCGCCGACTACCTGGCCAGCGGCATCCGGCTGACCAACGGGTGCGTGTACGCGTACCGCACCTTCCCGTCGGGCCTGATGCCCGAGCGCCTCAGCATGGTGCCGTGCAGGAACCGCACCTCGTGCCCCTGGGAGCAGGACGTGTGGGAGCGCGAGAAGAAGCGGCGGCCCGGCTGGAAGCCGCACCTGCCCGTGGGCATCACCACCGCCAACGACGCGCGCTACCTCTTGCGCCCGCAGGCCATCGAGAGCCTCTTCTACATGTACAGGCTGACGGGCGAGGTCGAGTACCAGGAAAAGGCGTGGACAATGTTCCGCGCCATCAACAACACGACGCGGACCGAGCACGCAAACGCCCCCGTGCAGGACGTCACGCAGAGCATGTATCCCCTGCAGTTGGTCGACTACATGGAGGTGAGTCTTGGTCTTGTCCGTGACGCGGTGCGTCCCCCCCCTTGCCCACGCTGACTCCTTGTCCTTGCGCAGAGTTTCTGGCTGGCAGAGACGCTAAAGTACTTCTTTTTGATCTTTTCCGCGCCAGACGTGATTAGCTTGGACGAGTACGTGTTCAACACGGAGGCGCATCCGTTTCGAATACCAAAGTGAGATTTGCCATGCAGCGTTATAAATTTACAGACTATTTGCTTGATTTTCCGGGTATTATAGAGAAGGCTTGGTAGATTGATGCAAGACGCGTCGGCATTCTGCTCCCCCAAATAACACGTGTCCATCTACAGCCTCGCGTCACGTCCCCTTCATGATAGCCGATGCGTAAATGGCCCCCCAGACCCTGTTGTTCCACTCGCTGCAGCGGCAGACGGGACTGGATGCGCCCGGCGCCGAGGCAGACGCGTACTGGGTGTCGGGCGGAGCGACGGCGCGGCAAACATTCTCCAGCGTGTAAATCTCGTGCTCGCCTATGCGGCCCATGGGCGTCTTCATGTCGAACCGGGTCAGCATCTCTCCGCGCGAGTTGAAGACGAGCCTGCCGCCGGCGTTGACGGAGCCCCGGACGTCCATGAGCATGCCGCCGCCGTCGCTGCCGGTCTGGACAAAGACCCCGTAATGCAGGCAGTTGCCGACCCCGAAGCGGACCTCGTAGACTGTCAGCCCGGCCATGTCGAGGCTACACCAATCTGACTTGTTTCCTTGCGCGGGCTCCCGCAGCGTAAGAGTGCTCGAGAAGGGGGGGGGACGGCAGCCGTGGGTGGGCAACGGTGCTTCAAAAAGACGCATTCAATCGACCGTCAAATAGCAGCCAGACGGATATTCTGCTCGCGCGGTTTCATAAGCCTTTTGCCTTTTGCCCCAGGGACGAAAGAGAAAAGGAGGGAAATTGCAGAGGCAGACGCACACCAGAGGGCAAGACGTCGGGGACTCTGAACCAGCGACTCCGGCTAATATGACGCAGTTTGACATATCAAAAGATGGACAAGCCTCTGAGAGAATAGGGCAGCCGCCCAGTCACTTGGACAACGACAGTACACTTGTGATTCACAGCCCTGGTGAGGGAGCTGCAACTCTTGGGGGAGGGGGGGACGAAGCTCTACTCCTTTACGCACAACGGGACCAGACACCGTGGTCAGATGTAGACAAGGGAAAAACTTTTGATGGCCCTGTCGACGCATCGTCGAGTCACACGATTTTGGCACGGTTCCGCATCTTCGTGGTAGCACAGCATGTACTTATTTATTTTCTTTCATCCCACGACGGTCTCTCGAGACGCGGCGGCGTCGTGCTGCAAAGCCGCAAAGCCGCCAATCGGCTCACGCTCTGGTCAAGCTGCATCTGCATTCTCTAGAGAGGCCACGGCCGAGGGTGGACATGCTGTGCAAAGGCGCGGTGCGACAGAGACGGCGTGGCAATGATGCCATGTCTTGCACACCTGGGCTCCCTCCAGCCCCCGCGGCAAGTCGGCATGTGATGTGACATGTGCGAGGATATTTATATAAACTTCTTTTGCGAAATTGCGTCTTATGGTGCCCAACCCCAAAGTCGGCTCTCCAAGGACGGCCGAGTCATGTCTTGCACCTTTGTTGCCGCCCCTCGTTATACAATGGCAGCCAACAAGAGTCAGGAATCAGGATGCCGTGCGGATGAGCAAAGGTACCGGCTGGCTGAGAATGCATTCGGGGGTGGTTTCCACGCCGCGACACCAAGGGGGTGATGCCACGGCTTTCAGTCTCTTTTGCAACACATCACATTCTCTACGTCAAGTCCAAGGATTACAGACGCAAACCCCTGGGGAGGAGAACAAGGCTACGCCCGCAATGTTGCAGTTGCCTCGTGTCTCAGGCCATGGGAGAAACTTGCCAGAACCGCGACTTGTTCCCAACAAATGTTGAATCACCACCAGGTTCAATATATGCGCAGCATCTGAAAAACATGCCACGCACAGACTTTGTAGCATAGTCACGGTCCTTGTGTCCTCGACCGCATCACAGACGAGGGAGCGGTTCCTGAACGCCGGCGTGTTTGCGCGGACAGTTTGTGGAATCCTTTCGAGATGCTCAAGTCGGATCAAAGGGTTGTCTCGATTTCGCCTCTCGTCCGCCGTGCTCCCGATCGGCGTTCCAAGCCGGTGCGCACCTCTGCTTGCAGGAAGCTTCCGCATCGCGCCGTGTCAATACCGCTATCATGTGATGATATGTGATGCTTCCTGCACCGGGTGGTTGCCTTTTCGAGCATCCCAGTCGGGAGCCGTCTCCAAGTCATCCATCAACTTCCTCCACATCACACCCTCATCGCCCGGCCTATCCCCGACACCATCAGCCTGCAGCTTCAGACAACTTGCGAAGCCACCAATAGTCACATCGGCAACACAAGCCCAGCCAGGACCTCATCAGCCACATGGCTGTGTCATCATGCCTCTCTAGTTCGTCGCGGAACTCGGCGTCCAGGGTCCCAATGAACTTCACGTATGGGAAGAAGTGGTCTGGGTTCGGCTCCAATCTGTCCGTTTCGCTCAGAATCGTAATCAAACGGGAGTACTTGGAGCCACCGCTGGACTCGCGCATGAAGCCAACCAAGGCCAGGTCCCGGGACCTAGCTCCATCGCTGGGTGAATCAAACATCCAGCGTAGAATAGTGTGCTCCCGAGACGTCTCAGTGTCGTCACACGCCTCGTCCAACCTTTGACGGCCCTCTCCTACCCGGTACTTGTCATGAGACACGCTGCATTTACACACTTCCTTTTCCGTGTGCAATCAGTGTGACTTGACGATCCGGAGAAGCCAAGGGTTCCGTAGAGGAAAGAAAAATCATGCCGCATATTCTTGCGGCAGCAGATGCCTCTGTCCGAGGTGGGTGAGGCTTGGATGCAAAGGACTACTTTATATCCAAGGTACTTGGTGTGGTAGGTGTGGCGCCCACCCCTGTTTTCCTCTTTCCTCTTTGGGCGATGGTGTTCACTGCCATTTTCGTCATCCGTGAGCCGTGGCTTTTGCTCTTGGGGAAGTCGAAAGTACAGGCTGCGGCTGATATGATGAATAGACCTCTCCATTTGTTCAAATGTGGCACTGCCAATGGCTTGATGTGTGTTGCATGTCAAGGTCCTCTTTGGGAGGCGAGAGATGCCGTCAACTGCTGGCGATGGAAAAGAGACTGGGGAAAAGACATAATCACCACCATCTTGTTGACGTGAGCAGTTTGGACAGGTATTCGTCGCTCGTTTTCCAAATGGAAAATTCCAAGATGCGGCTGCAGGTGCCGAGATCAAATCGCACCAGCATTTCCCAGTGCTGCAGCCTGGAAAGGGGGTTGCGCCCCGAGCAAGCGTCTCTCCCCGACTGGGATACCGTTGTAAATGTTTCTCTTGACACTCTTCCTCTTGCATATCCTCGTGGCTTATACCGTGGGGACTCTTGCCAAAGACGCTCGCCGAACTGGCCTCGGGGTCCTTGGATAAGTCCAGTACATGACTATATTCCCACATTCCCACATTCCCACATTCCTACATAAAGTAGCTAGATATGTGAACACGGCCACATAGTTCGCCAAGGCACCGACGAGCAGCCTCGGCATACTTGATTCTCTTGCCGTTGCACATCAGATGATGCCACAAAGGCCTCAAGGACTTGATCCTAGGCATCATGGCCGTCAAAGATGCCGCAACGTCGCACTACGCTGGTTTGCCGGGCCACTCCCCATCCTGGTACGACAACAGATGCTATCTGCAAGTAACGTGGTGGCCAAGACTCTGCAACACGAATATTACGACACCGGCAGCCTCCCCAGGGCGCCGTGGGATTGGACAGCAAACGTCGAGATTTCCTGGAATGCAAACAATCTTGCCGACACATTGCCAGATGTAGCCAGGAGATGGATAAAATCATGCCGCCAGCCGTTCATGGACAACGCGTACTTGTTCGGCAAGGAGGATATGTGCCTTGCACGATGCAAAGGGGCTTTACCCGGGTCTGGTGTATGACGTGGCCTGCATTTGTTTGCCAAGTAGTGACCATTACCCGATAGCTCCAGGAGCCTGTAGAATGATTCAAGGAATTGGACCATGGAAATTTGAATAGTGCCTCTGCATGTCAAGTCTCATGTTGATATTTTCCAGCGGACAAGTTGCCTTTGTCAAGCGGAAGATGGATTGATTCTTCAAGACATGAATCTCTCTGACAGCGGAGCCATGTTCACGCGTGGATCGGTATCCATGTCTTGTTATAGTCTGTTGTAGGCCGTTGTAGGCCGTTATATCCGTTGTATCCGTTATAGCCGTTGAATGGCTCCAGTTGCTAGTGGGATAGTACGTATTCAAGTGCAGGCAGGTATTTTGTCTGTGTGGAGAAGCAGCAGTATTGGTCGGGGAACAAGTGCGTTTGGTTTATTTAAAAGGCTTCGAGGACGAACGGAGCGTTGCAATAATTACGGGTCAAGGCGTTTTCCCGCATGCACAAGAAACCAAAGTCAGAGCCAGGTGCACCAGGGGATTCAGTTCATCCTTACCAGCAGGATCCAATCAATCCTCAGCTCAAATGGGCGTCGGCTCCCCCCCACGCGTCTTGGTTCAGTTGCTGTGGAGCCACAGATTAAAACGGTTCGACCCGCAAGCAGATGGCATCAAAAGAAGAAGAAGACGAGACAGAAAGGTTTGCTCTGGTCGTGCAAGCGGGACACCAGAGTCTGCAATGGCCGCGGACAGTACGCGTGCATACAGTGCCAAAGACAAATTGGCGCCAAGACTTGGCCAACGCCAAGCTGGCGGTCGGATTCATGGGAAAGCGCCAGTTGACCTGACCTGGCTCAGCTGTTTGGTGGCGAAGAAGAACAGGGCCCGTAACTTAGCAAAGAGATTTGGATGCACACATTTCTGTGGGGATGCCAAGAGTGATGATCAGTGCTGGAGGTAAGGGTAAGTGACTGCGCTGTAGCAGGCCAACGCAGGGTGTCAAACACCAGACTCTACGGAGTAGGAGCAATGGAATAATAATACCGAGTACTCCGTACGGAGCACATGACTTACTTCCTTGTGCGCTGTCTCGAGTACGGCCAGCCAGACGCTAGAGGGGCTGATCCCTGCGAGGAACACGCGTCAAGTCCCAGGCCCTTTTTTTTTGTTGCCATCTTGTCCGCGAACGTCTCAAGTTGGGGGCTCAAAAGGGATACGCAAAACTGGCCACTGCGGGTCACTGCCCTGCCCCGCTCGTGTTGGATCTCCGATTGATGCGCCCGTCAGCCATTCGACGTCACCAAACCTGACACTGGGCTGCTGTCGTTTGCAACGGGCGCAGTTGCACGCCTCTTGTGCCTCTTGTGCCTCTTGTGGCTCCTGTGCCTCTGGACGCCACTGCGACGCCCTTTTCGCAGCCGTTGGCAGTCTGCTCCATAATAAGCGCAATCGACTGGTCTGTGTCAAGTCTTGGCACCGTGCAACAACCTGCACGTCTGCCGGCATGCATCCCGTAATACAATGTAGTATGTACTTATGTATGTGCTCGCATCTCGCCGCCCACCCCCTTGAAGGTTGAAAATGGTTTGTGCGCGAGGGCCCGTCTCACCCGTCTTCAGTCTCCCGCCTCGTCTGCCATAATAATACCCACACAACCCCCCTTCTCCTTGATGTCTTGTCCCGACACTGACGCTGGTGGTTTCTTTTCTTGTGGGGTTTCTTTCCGTTCCTTCCAGCTTCTCACGAGCCGCGAGTCCTGTGTTTCCACTCTTGACTCTTGCTCGGACCATTTTTGAACCTGTTCCCAACTTCGTTTCTGGGACTTTGACCTCGTCAGCTTCTTGTCAGACCAGGCCGCGAGTCTTCTGCCACCCCACACGCCGCTCCTTCAACACCTCCAGGATTCCCCACGAGCGCCGCCTGCAGATCCAGATCAGATCCTCTGACATTGCGAAACCCCGATACCGTTCGAATGGTGTAGTGCGCAACTGTGTCCCTGCAAAATGCTGAGCAATTCGATTCGCTCCAACAGGGGCATGGCCATCCTCGTCGGGGCCATTTTCTTCGTCGTCGTCTTCATCGGTCTGGCCTTCAACCATCTCGACTCCTCGGGTCCTCCCGTCAGGTAAATACGCCCCCCGGCCCCGGCCTTTTCAATCTTGGCACATTGGAGAGCAATGCTGACCTGTGCGGCCTGCGTCGTCCAAAACAGACCCAACTCGCAATATTCGCAACCGCCCGCATCTACCATTGTCGACGAGACCGGGGCCACTACATCCAAGGAGGTACCTCCCAAGCCCAAGAAGCCGGCTTCTTCTTCCAACAATGACGAGCTTCGCAAGTTCTACCTCGAGCAGATGTATAAACCCGCTCTTAAACCCGATGAAGCAATTTTCAACCCCTACCATGCTTTCCAGTGGAAGCTGCCCGAAAAGGCCCATTGGCAGCAGCGCATGAGGGAGAATCTCTGCATCATTGACCTCGACAACCGCGTATTCAACGCGTCTGGCCAAGTGTTTGGGCCGCATGTGATGAGCTGGGACAGCCCCAAGGGCGTGCACGGTCTGTCCCTTGGTTTCCTGAATCACTATGTATATGGTATGTTTTGCTGCTGTTGCTGGCCCTCGATTTTTTGCGAGCCCGAGCCTGACTAAATCTTGACATAGCCCGCATTCACGGTTACAAATACTACTACATCAACATTGAAGCTCCTGCTGACCGCCGCGCATCTTGGAAGAAGCCGTCCGTCATCTCCAAGATTCTCAAAGAGCACGATGTGTGCATCTACCTCGACTCGGATGCCATCTTCCGGTTCATGGACCTCCCCTTTGAGTGGCTGTTGAATTACTGGAAGCTTTACCCCGACAGCAACGCCATGGCTCTTGCCCTTGATCCCAATAGCGAATGGAACAAGGACAAGTTTGGCAAACTCTATCTCAACACGGGCTTCATAATCTCACAGAACAACCCCATGACGTACAAGATTATGGACTCATGGAGCCGATGTCCTGATGACGATTCTCCATTTCCTGGCTGCCAGGAGTTCCGCCTGAATTCTCCCGGCCGCCCGACGGACCAGGGTGGATTTGGTGGCTATGTCCGCTACAACTACACGGAGCACATTCGCGAGCTGCCCTGCACAGAAGCCAACGGCTTTCCCGAAACCGACTCTGGCTGTCGTGGCGAGTTTATCCGCCATTTGTGGACTGGAAAAGACACGCAAATCAAGGCCGATGTCGGCATGCAACTGCCTGGTTCCTACCTGAAGCTGTTCCACGAGCAGTTTCTCAAAGAGAAGCCTACTTTCTACATTGAAGAGAAGGACCTGCTCGCCCACGGCCCGACGAATGCGTTAAAGGGAAAAAAGGTGCAATTAGGCGCCAATCTGTGAAGACGGCAATTTTGCAGTGCAAATTTAGCCTTTGTCCCCTCACACTGTACGATACGAACCTACTGGCGCCGTTTCACCCTCCTTTTCGCTGTTATATTATTATACCTTGGGCCATTTCCCGCAGCGGCACATCTGCTGTTGGCCCCCCCCTTTTTTTGTTTTTGGCCGTACTTTTTGCGTACTTTTTGGCTCAAGAGGTTTTGTTTGGCCATGGAAGAAGAAGAGAAAAAGGGATTATAAAGCATGGATGGGATGGGTCACACAAAGAAGCATGAAAGCAAGAGGAGTTTGTTTTGGGCGCATCATGTGATGCACAATACCCTAATGTACTTTGATACCCACACGGTCTGTAGAAGTCGTGGTCGTGACTGGGGTGGTGTCTAATTACAATATTTGAACAAGATGAAGAGCTGTGCCACGTTTTGCGGGCTTGATGATGGTGTTTACTCTCTGCTCGGTGGTCAATGACGGTGAATTGTGTCCCGATTCAAAGGGTTCTTCTTCTTTTCTTGCCCGTTTTTGGGTTCGGCTTGTTTTGTTTTCATTCCTTGGTGCACCCAAAGACGTTGTGGCTGTGCTTCGGACGCAAAAAGCAGCAGTCAATCCTCTTCATCAGCCCAAATGACCATGTTGGCAGGCGGATCGTCCAGCGCCCTAAAGAAATCGCACACTTGCCTATCGGAGTACCTCATGCTGAAGTGTATCAAGACAAACGTGGTGCGAGGCCACCTGCGTATCACGGGCTCCAGGTCACTCCACTTGGTGTGCTTGGTCTTGTCGGCCTGCGCCGCGTGCTCGGGGTACAAGAAGCTGCACTCGGTAACGACAACGGGCACGCCGTCCCTCAGCCAGACGGGGTCGGCGGCGAGCGTGGCGGCGGTGGTGTCGCCGAGGAAGGCAAACATGGGGACGGAGTGCGCGGCGGTGATTTGCACGCCGGCGCGGCGCAGGTCCCGCAGCTCCGGGCCCGACAGCGCGCGGTACTGCGCTTGCAGGCGCTGCGTCGTCGACGAGAAGACGTATCCCACGCAGGGCACCGTGTGGTCGCATTCGACCACGGTGGCCGTGACGCCCGCGAGCCGCCGGAGCGGCACCACGTCGCCCTTCCTCACGCCGTGCGTCACGTGCGTCGGCGCCTTGCCCTCCTCCTCGGCCCGGCTGCGCCCTCGGTCCAGCAGCGTCGTGCCGAGTATGTGCTCGTCAAAGGCGGCCTGCATCTCCGCCGGGCAGTACACGTCGGGCGGGTCGTCGCGCTTCACAAAGGCGTAGGACAGGAGCGTGTGGTCCGAGTGGCCGTGCGTGAGGAAGATGTGCTTGGGTCGCTGCTTGTTCACGCACAGGCCCGCGTCGAGGAGCAGGTTGAGCTGCGGGACGATGAAGGACGTGTGCCACGCCGCGCGCGACCTGCCCGTCAGCACGAGATGGCTGTGCGGCTCCGGGAATTTCCATTCCAGCACCTCCGATCTCGTCGACTGGGCAAGAGGCGTGGCAAACCTTGGCTTGCCCATTGAATTGAATTTGTGCTTCAGAGGTGGGCCTTTGAGTGTCACTGTTGATGGAAGCTCGACGTCTGGACGACTCTCAAGTGCACGCACGTCATGAAAGAGTAGCCCCACCAAGCGGTCAACGTCGCGCAACGGCATTGCCCTTCTCTCTCGAGTTATCGGGGGTTTGTAACATTTTCCGCATCGCGCCGTAGGTGGCGGGTTGACGGGTGTTTCATTGCATTCTTTCTCGCAGTGGGATACATCCTGAAGCAAAAGAAAACATCTCACGTTGTTACACCTCCTTGAACAAAATCTCATTCACACCATCAACATGTTCTAAAAAGACCAGTGAAGCCACCGTCACATCACCCGTGTTGCGCCTCGATCCGACGACACCAATCTCTGCCATGCGCAACCTGATACGCGCAAAGTCTCGGCTCCATCAAAATACTCACCAGCGCCGCAATGCAAATACCTCCACTGTCACTTACCGTCGTGGCACTCAAACTAAACTCTCGCTCGTCTTCGGGCACGTTTTCCATAATCTCGGCAAAGCAATTCACGTACACCGCGCCCCCCAGAAGGCCTTCCCAGAAAATGATTACGAATACAATATACACCGACGGAATGAAGAAGAACAAGCTCTGCAGAACCAACAGCACCATGTTGGCAATTTGCAGCACAGTCGGGATGTAGAGGCCGTGGATGCGGATGAATGGAGTAGATGACCGGGAAATAAAGACGCCCAGCTGATACAAGAAGCCGTAAACCGGATAGAAGCCACGGTACTCTTCAAAGGGAGACGACTCAATGGGGAAGAGGAGGGTTGGTGAAATGCCCTGGTTGATGGTATACTCGGCAATGTAAACCAACAGGAGCGGGGCCATGTACGGGACGACGAGTGACCTGGCTCGCCTCAAGTTGGCTTTCAAGGAACGCGTCTCTGCTAGAGGACTTGAAGGGCCTGGTGCTAGCAACGCAGACGACGTGGCTCCCTGCGGCGTTTCCTCCAGGTCTTGTTCGGCAAGGTCCTGGCTCGGCACCGTCTCATAATCCTTCTGCTGCGAATATTCCCTCAAGGGACCCAGCGGCAGAATGAAGAAGAAGCTCACAAACATGACAGCAGGCAGGCAGGCCGCGAACAACAGGCTGTCCCTGACGCTAAACTTCCACCACTCGGTCAGCACCACGTACAGCCCGGCACCGACAAGTCCTGCTGCTCCGGTCCCTGAACCCCATCCAGCGAGACTGATGTGCCCATAGTAGTGTGACAACCCCAGGAAGCTGAGTTCACCTCCGCCGCTGCTAAGACTAGCCAAAACGACGCCCACCATCTTGGCTGCAACAGATTTGGACGGTGGCGTCAATGCTACCATGAGCATGCCGGTGGTCGAGAGGCCGATGAACACAAGAACCCTTGTACGGTAAGGGACACCATGTATAAAGTATGGCGCGATGAGTTTCGTAAAGAATGAGGGCATCACGTCTGCGAGGAGGACCACGCCCTTGGGGATGGATGACCCAACAAGGTCCTGCGCAGCAGATAGAATAATCACGTATAAAACATTGTTAATCAAGCCTATCGCAATGCAGGTGGCGTTAGTGGCGGGTCCGTCAAGTGTTTCTCTACATGTTGGGATAATGAAAATGCCGCGGCGCACCGAGTAGCCAAAAGGCAACGAGAACCTTGGTGTCTTGATGTTGGAGCAAACCCCAGATCCGAGCGCGATACATGGCCAATGACGAAGCTGGAGTTCCAGGCATGGGAAGCAGCCCGGATGACGACAAGGGGGTATGACGGCCTGTCATTGCGAGGGCGTGGAGACATGGCCTCCGGGGGTGGCCCAGAAGTTGACGTTGGTGAGATGTGATGAGGATGATGTATTATGTGGTTGGTTTCACAAAAGCCTGGGCTACTGCGTTGTCGGGACAGTGCGAAGTCATGGCATCAGCCTTGCATGCATGTGCCTAGCTTAAAATGCATGTAATTCCCACAACGGCCTACATAGTTGCACCCTCGTGCTCAAACTTTATCTTGGAATTTAATTCAAGGAAAACTTATGTTCGTCCCATTACCCTGAAGCGTAGCATTCGGCATTGGATCATTAATTCCAAGTCCAAGGAAAGTTCTGACACCGTGCACATGCGGTGCCACTGTAACACATGACACTCAAGCCGTCACGCGACAACACACGCCGACAAAACGTTTGTGTTTTAAAGGGCCTTTTAGAAGAACTATAGCGACTGCCCTTTGACTTCACACCAATGATTGGACGTGTCATTAGAAAATTGGTCAACAAACTTGCTACCCCAGGAACGGTTTCTCCACAACTTCAAAGAAAGCACCGCCCTCAGTATTGTTATTTCAATTACATCACAGAGCATACTAAGTCAACAAGGCACTGCATTCTCATTGGCCCTCAATCACGCTGTAACTTGTCCAAAAGTTGGCGCCCGAATGTTAATCCGACAGATTCTGGCGTGCCCCACTTCGTCACGCCTAGACCAGCTGCCATTGTATAATAAAAAGTTTGGTGACAGCCTCAATTTGCTAGTAACCAGGGCAAGATATCCCGTCTTTGCCAACAGACGGCACAACCTGTCCGACCCCCCCCGTCGATTAACGAAGCGCAATGTCTTCTCAAAACAGAGAAGACGCTTGCCCCGTCGACCACAAAACCCGGGACGCATGGCTCGCGCAGGCTCGCGCGGCTGAAGCTTCCAAATCACAAGCAACTCAATGCCCCGTGGATCACACCTCGCAGGCGCAGCCAAAGTCGTGGACGCAAACTCTGACATCTTACCTGCCCTGGGCCTCATCACCGCCAGCGTCAACAAGTCTCGGCCCCAAACCTAACGCTGCGCTCGACACGAACCGCGTAATCTCTACAATTCCCCGATCTGCCACGGGCCCCGAAGCATGCCCTGTCGACCACGGCGCATCCGCCAACGCCCCCAATGCCGAGATCGAGTCGGGCGTCGATGCCTCGGGGAACTGGGTCTACCCCTCAGAGAAGATGTTTTTTGAAGCCATGAAGCGCAAGGGCTACGATGCAAGAGTCGCTGATATGAAGACGGTGGTGCCGATTCACAATGCCGTCAATGAACGAGCCTGGGAGCAAATCAAGCAGTGGGAGGCTCCGTATCTGTCAAAGTCAAGGCATGTCGCTGCCGCGTTGCAGGTTGGGCCTTTTGCGGCCATGCTAACATTGTACTCAGCTGTGGCGGTCCCAAACTCGAATCCTTTGCCAACAAAAACGACCGCATGACGCCGACTGCCCGCATCAATACCATCCTCGGATACACCGCCCCCTTTGATCGTCACGACTGGGTGATTGACCGATGCGGCACCAGGGTAGAGTACGTGATTGACTTTTACGCCGGCCGTCCCGGCGCAAAGGACAAGGCTGGACCGAGCTTTTACCTCGACGTACGGCCCAAGTTGAATACCTGGGAGGGCGTCAAGATGCGCGCCATGAGGTGGACGGGGTTGGCTTGATGCACATGACGTTGAAGACCCTTTTTTTTGCTGGATTCATATATCGCGACTTGTAACAGCATTTACCAAATTTTGCATGATACCACGGCGTTGGACTTGGTCTACTCACATAGCTTAGAAGATAAGATGGAACATGTATAATAAGAGTCCCCTTTTTGCCGATCTGTCTATCGTCCTAGCATCAAAGTCTGATGCAGCTTTAGAAACGCAACAGTGGGATTTTTCACATGCTCTCCCAGTCCCTCGTTGTGTCGGGTAAGCAAATTGGGAGGAAGCCCTTGAGCCGGCCTGTTCCTGGACTTGCCACTCACATTTTCATACTGAAATGATGGCGGCATCTCTCAGGACAAAGGTCCAGTCCGGCCCCGACTCTCGCCTGTACTAGGACCAGAGGAGACACAATCAGCAGTCCTTCCGTTCAAGTGACTGGACGCGCAGTCGAACAGGTGCTCTCGTCTCAAAGGACTGTGTCTCCAGGTCCCATCCCAGTCGACCCAATGTATCCCAGAGTGCCTCGTCGCTAGCACTTCTTTGCTTGAGCGCTGGGTCATCTTCGGCAGCACGTACCCCGTCCTTATCCATCCACCAAGCAGCTTCCATGGCTGTAAACCACCCTAGGATGGCGTGCCTAGGTTCGCATCCAAACCAAAGCAGCATCTTGATGCTTCCAACCCGACCATGGCGAGGCTCAGTAATAAAGGAAGTGTGCATTTCTCCGTCCAACACCTTGACCAAGGACTGACGTAGACCCCTGGCTGCCGTTTGATAACTTTGTGCAAATTCGACCCTGCAAATCGGCTCGCCGTATCGGTTCCTCACAACAGGGAGCCAGAGAATAACGCGCTCCCGCGCAGCCACCTCTGGCGGAGAGAGTATCTTCCCGGTATTGATGTATTCTTCAAATATAATTGTAGCTCGCTGACGGTTAAGCGTTGTCAGACAAACACTCCTCACGCCGAGATAATTCATCCAAAGATGGGCAAAGACTAGAGCCATCGTCAAAAAAACGACACTCTGGTGACCCTGGACTACTTTGACCACCAGAGTGCCAACAAGCAGACCTATCAAGCCAATTGCTGTTTCCTGACTGGCCTCCTTGGCATTGAGCTCTGCCAAGTTGTCATGTCGGGCGAAATGGACGCTCAAGGCAGCCTTGCTCGCGCCGGCCGCCACGCCACATAGTGCCCGCAAAGCTTCTCCGACGGACAGAGCCATGATTTTGCCGTAGCTTCCAAAGTAAGGACTGTAGAGCTCAAGGAAGAAGGCTGTGTCGTTGAAAATGTCGGCCAGGAAACGGAACCGCTTTGCGTCTGGCTCGATTCGCAGGCCAAAGCGGTGCGCAAACATGATGGTGGCGATGCGAGATGTGGCATCTTTGAAGATGGTGATGAGCATGGCAAAAGTAGCCGAGGAATCGGCATCGCCCACGCCAAGACCTTGCAGCAAAGCTCTGTTGGCTAGAAGCGATGTGATTGTTGAGAAGAAGGCCTGCAGTGAATCGTAGGTTTGGTAGGCGAGGTAGTCATGGGACACAGAGTGAGGGAACCCGACAGGGAGAAAGGCATCTGAGAGAAACCGTTTCCATTCTCTCCAGGAACTACGTAGGATGCCCCTTGGTTCTTTTTTCAACTCTAGCTATTGAATCTATTGTCAGCAATGCATACAGGAATACAAGTGTCTTCAAACGTACATTTATTGCTGTCTTGTCCGGGTGATGGAGCCAGCGCCGTTGCAAATTACCAGATTTGTCAAGCTCGGAAATTTCAACATCTTTACCTTGCTCCATCAACTCTGCAATGCCGACGAGTTTGCGGCTGTTTGTGTCGTGAGTGGCCATTTTCCTCAGTGGCGTGCGCACATGGTACTTGCTACCAAGTAATTGACAACTCAGTGTGCGGGTGAAGTCATAAGACAGTGGTCCGTAGAAGTAACACGACGAGTACAATGCACGATATGCGATGCGACGACTTGGAAGCAATTTTCAGAGGGAGTGACGAAAACGAGGGTGGGTTTTCTGCAACGCAGTTGACGTGAACAGATGTTCTTGTGGTGGTGTTGACAGGCCTTGACAGGCCATGACAGGTGGCAAGCTGTCAAGCACTGGTGGGCCAGCTGGTGCGTTTCTTGAGCAAGCTGTTTCAGCACAGAGCTTCAGGTGCAAGCCATTGGATTGCCTTGCGAGAAATTGCTGCGACTCGCGCATTAAAAAAAATTAAACCTGTAGCAGTGGGATTTGTACGGCAAGGAAGGCCCTTTGATTGATGCCTCTATGGCGGCCTGCTTGTGGCTCAACCCATTTCTTCTACCATTAATACCCCAGGCCACGCCGTCTCTAGTCTACCGTCTCACAGGCTGACCATCCTCCCCGACCAAATATTCCTCCGTCTTCAACGGACCCTCGCCAACACCAGTCATAATAACCCTGCTGACTCCATCCTTCAACGTGGCAGCAACGCCATCTTCAAGCTTGACGCTGGATTCGTCGTCGGCACCGTCCCTCTTCCAGCCTGACACACCGTTCAGCACGCCGGCGAAAGCGCCCAGGACAGTCGGTGCATCCTCCTCCAGGTAGTAGACAACGCAGTTTGGACCAGCGTCAAAAGTATACGCAGCAATGGTTTTTCCGGCCTTGGAGTTGATGGTCTCAACGGCACGGATAGCGGCACGAGAGACATCATTCATGTAGAAAATGGGCGGGTATGTGTCTGCGCAGCAGGCATGGAACGAGTTGGAGTCGCGCATAGTGACTTCGGCAAACTTGGAAAAGTCCTTGGCCTTGACAGCTTCCTCCATGAGGTCCATATTGGCGGGAACGACATTGGCGATTCTTTGCTGGAACAAGCCCGAGGTGGCGACTGTTTGTTGCATGCCAGACGTAGAAGAGACGCCCTTCTTGGCGGCGCTAACAACCAGGATAAGTGCGCGCATGTTGGGCCAGTGTGAAGCCGGTGCGACCAGATCGGCCATGGAGTCGCTTCCGTCCTCCTTGGCGCCCATTCGCCAGGCAACGTAGCCACCAAACAGGCTGCGGCAGGCAGACCCAGAGCCCTGGCGAGCAATCAAGGAGAGCTCCGATGGCGAGTCTGGAAGCTCGTATAGGTTGGCTATGGCCTGAACCAGGGCAGCGAAGCCAGCTGCGGAGGAAGCAAGGCCAGCTGCTGTAGGGAAGTTGTTCTCGGAGACAAGCTTGAGCGGCATGGACGACAGCTTGGGGAGGGATGCATTGGAGGCTTCGAGGGCGGCGCGGCGAGTTCGCAATTCGCGGAAGCAGGCCTGGGTTCGTGCACCAGAGATGTCTGAGGGCTCGCCATTGAGTATCAAACTATCGCCGTCGGCGTACGAGGCGGAGCAGGAGGCCGTCGTCAGGGTTCGCAGATCGTCCTGGGAGAGGGTGACGGAGAGGGAGCTGTTGGTGGGGAGGTTGAGCTTTGCATCTCGCTTGCCCCAGTATCTAGTTGAAAGAATGTCAGTAGGCGTTGTCGCCGATTATCTCTGCAGAATCACAAAGGGGGGAGGGTTCGTACTTGACAACGGCAATGTTCACCGGAGCGGTGGTGCTTGCGCGATAGACCTTGTTGTCCGCCATTGTCGCGCCAAGGTTACTTTTTCGACTGCCAGCTTCTCGATGGGGAGGAGGAGATGTACCGGAGCGGACGGACTGAGGATGTCTACACCGCTTGACCCTGGAAAGAAATGAATGGGAGCAATGGAAATTGAGATGCATCAGATTTGGTCTAGTGCGGGGTTGCTTGAGAGGAGGCACCCCGCCATCCATCCATCCACCACCCAGAGGGGAGTTGGCGGGACTGGACCTAGTCACCTCACGCATCTCGACTACATTCCCCGAATAGGGCAGCGCATCACGAAATGGCCAAGGCAACGGTTTTCAAGTTTGAAATTAATTTTGCAAGAATCCAAAACCAACGCTTCTAAAATTACATTTTCGCTAGAGCTCGCCTTCTTCTCCTTTTGTTCCCCCCCTTCCCCCTTTCCCAAGAAATCGCAAATTCGCCGTCTTTAACAACAATCCGTTTTCCAATCTAATCCCATCTCACACGTCCAAGAACTGTACGCTCCACCGACGAGCTCTGAATCAAAGTAATTCAAAGACTCGATCCTGTGCCATGGGCATCTGTTCCAAATAGTATGAAGCCATCATATCGACAGTCTGCGCCCGATGGCGCCTCCAGGTCTGATAGGGGCATTCATTTACTCGCGGAACATCCTGGTAGAAGTAAAAGGGGTACCAGCGCCAGATGAAGTCCTGTTCCAGCATGCTGAACTCGAGGAAATTGTAAACAGGGCGGCTGGTACCCACACAGACAGCGGCATAGGTGCCATTGAACATTCTGACCAAGACGAGGTTGTATATGCCCCTGGCGGTGACCAGGCGTTCCAGGTGCGCCGTGAAGGCGTCGTGCAGTTTTGGCCGAGATGGGATGAGGATTCGGCCCGCGTTGATCTCAAAGGTGGCTCTTTCGAAAATATCGTGGCCTCCTGAGCTCCACGAGGCGTCAAGATCATGGGCCCTGATCCATTTTATGAGGCCCCGGGTAGACTCTTGGACCCATGGCCGCCAGTGGAAACAGCGCATGAAGCGCCTTTCCCAGTCTAGGCGGACCGGATTGTCCGCGATAACTGGATAGAGCTCGTCCACGAGACGGACCCTCGCCAGCACATCACCTGGACTTTCTGATTCATCCAGCTCTAGATCCGGGAGCCAATCGTGAATGGGGACCTTGACTGGCTCGTCAAGGGCATATGGGTCCAAGAGTCTACCAAGTGGCCCTGTAAGCGGCAGTTGGTCAGCGAGCACTGGACTTACTGAGGAAGGCGCAGGTGGCGCCAAGTCGCCCTCGATAAGTACGCCCAGGACGCTTTCCACAACTTGCCAATCAATTGCTTCCGAGTTGCCGTTGGAAACTGTTGAAGTGGCAGCTGCAGTTGCTGCCACTTCAGAGACCAGGTTGTCCACGCTGCTTGGAGGATTCATATCGGGATCGTTGTTGCTTGACCAAACGAGATTGTGTGTTTAAAACTTGGTGCGGAGCGTTTGTTCTAAGACTATGCTGTATTAGTTGAGAGATTTTGAAAGCAATGGGACGCGTTTGGTTTTGCGTACAATGTAATGTGTTTGATTTTGTGTGTACGTGGGAGCGTCTGGGTGCAATGAAGAAACAAAAAACTTGCAGCCCAGCCAGCCTTGAGGGTGATGTCCAGGGGATTTTATATCCTTTGCTTGGGGGGAAGGTGCCATGATTCAACTAGCCACAGCAGCAATAGGCTTTGGTGACTCTTCCACGTAGTTCTGGTGCGCGATGCCAATGCCTATCAATCGCTCTGCTGAAGCGAGACCGACGGACTGCGGCTTAGATTGAACTCAACTCAAGTCATGGCGCAGTCTTGCAAGAACAGCGTTTGCCATTAGAGGCACATGGTGTAGCAAAAAAGGCTACGTTGAAGCCACTCACCTGGGAGCGACAGGTGGTGCCTTCCTTGGAGAAATCGCCACAAGTCAGGGGCGACAGTTTGGATTACCGGCCGCGTGCATACAGCAACATTGACAAGGATGGCAGCTAGAGCGGGATATAAGACTTCACCTTCACCCTGTGTTGTTTTGACATGCTTGCCAGCCGAAGCCAACATCTGATACGACAACTACTGCTTTGTACGGGGGAAATGCCCAAAGTCTCGGCAGGACTAGCACCCTGGACAGAAAGGTAAATCTGCACTGGTCTCACTCTGCTGCCAACATTATTTCCGAGAGTAAAAGGATATCTTTAGCCGCTCCAAGGTCCGGGGGGACGTACACAAAGCCACAATCCCACATGTTTCTAAAAAGGAGGAAGAACAAGAAGAATCACATGAATGCACCAGACACTTGCAGTCCCATGACTCATGATTTGCAGGGACCTATGCGGCGAAGGCATTGTGCCCACTGACACTGACTTTGAAGCAGCCGAAAAGACACATGCTTCATGTTGACATGAGCCATATTAGCAGGAACCAGCTTGAATATATCGTGAACCAACCTTATTTTTGATTCGCCACCACATAGAAGCATACAATAGCCCGGGATGCTGCGTACTTTGTCGGCATCCTAGGCGCAGGCAAAGCTACAGTGGCCAGGCTATCTCTTTATTGATCTCTCTTTTGCTCTCTCTCTTTTTTTTTAATTTTTTTTTTAATTGACCATAAAGTGGCATGATGTGTTTTCCCCCTCGGGGGCCCTGCCTGGGGCTCTTGCCTGCGGCGCTGCCTACCTACATGCGTTAATAACCACAACCTACTAAGATTATTACTAAATAGTACGTACCCTAAACTCGTTGTAATCTAATTACTAGTAAGTGTTTTAAGTTCCAACCAATTAATAGTAAGTATTTAAAAAGTTATTAGCCTTAATTTTAGATTCATTCTAAATAGGTAAAGTCTTCGCTTGCCTTTGTCCGCATTCCACGCAAAACCCAGGCAAGCGGCCTTGTTCCTCCACTGCTGACACCAGGCCCCATCAGCGCGTGCCAGTGCCATTGGTTTGCTGACGTCATTTTCATCATGTCCCTGATTGCACAAGGCCCAGGTATTACAAGGACAAGCAACTTTGCCATCTTTCATCGTCCAATTTTTTTTTATTGAGCTGCCCTGGCCAAAGTAGATCCCACACCGCAGCAATAATCATTTTCAGGATTTACAGGCGCAATGTGCCTTGTTCTTCGTGGCACGTTGCTGGGCGCATTGAGTATGGCTCGACCAACTGCGACCTCGGGCTGCCTGCGGGCAATTTACGCGACAACTCTGGAGCCGACCAAAACCCAAACTGCGACTCGTCAAGTAGCACATTGTAGAAGAAAATACGTCGGTTATACGCAGGCCACACATACACCACACACACCACACACACCACACACACCACACAAGCGCGGGGCTGCGCAGAAGAATGCCGACGACCGGCCATGGCATCGTGAAAGCAGTGGATCCCTGCCAAAGTCAACCTCGCCCGATCCCTCTGGGGGAGATGCAGGCAAAGGTACCTAGTTTGGTGGAAAGGACGACATGGTCGCACGTGATTCCCTACGGCCAAGAGCTGACTGCTTCTCAGGTCGTCTTCTTACCACCCCTACGCGACTGCTGAAGCTCATCTTGCCGATGCCTTTTCCCCCAGAGCAAGAATACATCAATTCGGACGAAACAAAGGGGAACTGGCCAAGGAAGCATGTAGTTGAGCCGCTGGCCCTTCTCGTGCACCCCCAACAGCCCTTGTCGTACCTCGAGAGGCTGATTCAAGCCGAAATCCCGCCCCTGTTGGTCAAGGGTCATGAGAAACTGCCCGAGATTGTGTTCCGGGCCGAAGCAGACTACGCAAACGGCGACAAGAGCGATACAAGCCGGGAGTCGAGCAGCTCCAACGTAGCGTCATACTCTGGGCTTGGGCGTGAAGGTCCGAGCAAGGACAAGACGCACTGGGTGCGCTGGAGCGGAAGCACGGAGATTGGCGACTTTATCAGAGACGCGGCTCGCGGGCGGGAGTTTTCCATCACCGTCGAGGGACACGGGCGTGAGCTGCGGATTGCGGTGCCCAGCTTCAAGGACAGAACGTACTACATGCGAATGAGGCTGCGACAAATGTCTCGTGAGATTGATCAGATGGCCCGCGTCAAACGAGAGTGCGATCTGTTGGCGCATAAGGGCGCCCACGCGCTCGCCAAGGGCGGTTTCGCAGCGCTGGCGGGCTGGTGGGGGATTGTCTACTATGTAACATTTCACACCGACATGGGCTGGGACCTGGTCGAGCCCGTTACCTATCTGGCAGGACTGGCCAGCATCATGGCCGGCTACCTGTGGTTCTTGTTTATCAGCCGGGACCTGAGCTACAAGGCCGCCATGAATGTGACGGTGTCGAGGAGGCAAAACGCCCTGTATCAGGAACGAGGGTTCGATGCGGCCAGGTGGGAGCAGCTTGTCCACGACGCCAACGGGCTGCGGAGAGAAGTAAAGTTTGCGGCCACGGAATACGGGGTTGAATGGGACGAGATGAGGGACTTGGGAGGCGAGGAAGTCAAGGAGGCGCTGGAGGAGGGGAAGAGCGAGGAGGAGCGGAAGCGCGAGCAAGGGGATGAAGACGACAAGCAGCAAGACAGAGAAGACAGAGACGAGCACGACAAGGACCGGCGGAATACAGGTGCAGATGAGTCCTCGCGGGGCTCAAGGAAGGAGTGAAGTGAAATGCACGCATAAACCTGCAAGTGGATAATGAGTAAAGGCGGATTCAAAGCAGACAGGCGGTGGCGGCCTAGCAGTGCAAGGCCAGCTGACTCAACTGACACGGAACATCAATTGATGCTTCCAGTCCCGTCGTGCCATGCATATGTAGCAGCATGCATGTCCAGCATCCAGCGGCGTCCAGCCATCGCAACCCCCACTGCTGCAGGGGGGGGGGGGGGGCAGTGTCGGTCCAATGCGTTTCCGCGTGTTTGTCATGATGCCCCAAATGCGACTCGTATGATTCGACCGGCCTTGTACACGGTTATCTCGGCGCAAGATGAGAAGATTATAGCCCGGGCGCTTGTGTGCAGTTCCTGGGCGGCTTGAAGCTGTTTTGAGTTGATCACCCCACCAGTGCCACCTCCAGGCCAGGGCCTCACTCACCTCAACTCGCCTGACCTCAGTTTGACCTCAGCCCTCGGCGGCGGCGCCCCGCATTCATTCATCCTTCTCATGCCTTGAACCTGGTGTCAGTCGAGTCGACGTTTTCTCACAGCTCCAAACCTCCAAACCTCCAAACCTCCAAACCTCCATCCCACCTCCATCCGTATTGCCAGAGACTCCTTCGTCTTTACTTTACTCTTCCACAGCCCATACCCAGTACCTACCGTACCGGGGCAAGTGCCTCGAAATGCCGCCCCAGATGCTGCATCTGCCCGACGGCAAGCGCTTCACCGTCACCCCCGTCTTTGGCGGCATGGGCTTCCGCACCCACGACCACGCCAACCTCCACCATCCGTATCCCGTGGGCTGGATGACGGTGCTCAACACGCAGCAAGACAAGGTAGGAGCCGAGGGCCGCGGCGACGCCAACGACGCCGGCGGCGAGGAGGCGAATCCGTCTGCAAACAGCGCTTCATGGGCCGACAATGCGCCGCCGCCGCCAGAGACGAAGCGGCGCATCCGGCCCTTCACCAAGCCCACGCTGCAAAACGACGTGCTCTTCATATCATCCATCTCGATACCGTCGAGCGCCGAGTTCAAGCCCGCGGCCAGCCCGACGAGGGAAATCGCCATGATGCTCTGGACCACGCTGTACTGGTACTTTCACCAGCCGGCGCCCGACGCGCAGCTGCACACGCCCGCGTCCAGGGACACGCCCGCCGGCGCGAAGCCCACGGGCGAGTGGAGGATCCGCATCAAGAGGGACGGCGTGCTGCGCGGGAGGAACCTGATCCCCAAGCTGGAGCGCATGGGGCTGATTGCGTCCGAGGACACGGCCGTGGGAACGAGCACCGACGACAGCGGCGAGGGCTGGGCCGCCATGTTTGTCTCGCGGCGCATGTTCTGGCAGACGCCCGCCAACCTGTTCCTGTTCACGCTGCAGCCGGCGCGCAACCCGTCGGCGCCGCAGTCGCCCGCCTCGAGCCGCCCGGGGTCGCCCATGAGCACCGTCAGCAGGGACGAGCCTCTGCGCCAGATCCGCACCCAGACGCCCCAGGCCATGTCGCCCTCGGGCACGCTGACGCCCAGCGGCGGGCCCCTGGCCGCCGACGTCCCCGGCGCCCCCATGCCCACCAGCGTCCTCGCCGCCCCGTGCTTCCCCATCGGCCCCTACTTCTCCGCCTCCCACCTGCCCACCTACTACCCCCCGCCGCCCCTGCAGTACCTGTGCACCGACGGCCTCCGGCACCCGCTCCGGCCCAAGCCCCCGCGCATGGGCGAGGTCTTTTACACCCGCTTCATCGAGACCGTCGGCCAGTACCTCTCCTTCCGCGTCGCCTCCTCCTCCACCGCCCCCGTCCCCTATCTCGGCCCCGTCGGGCCGCGTCCCCCGGAGCAGGGCCACCTGTCCTTCCTGAGCGACAGGGACCTGCTGCAGTCGTGGTTTGGGAACCCGCGCGTCGCCCAGTTCTGGGGCGCCTACGCCCCCGGCTTCCTGGAGACGGCCCTGTGCTCCCGCCACTCCTTCCCCGTCATCGGGCTCTGGGACGGCATCCCCTTTGGCTACTTTGAGTTGTACTGGGTCAAGGAGGACGCGCTCGGCCGCCACGTGGGCCGCGACGCCGACGACTGGGACCGAGGCCTGCACATCATGGTTGGCGAGGAGTGGTCGCGCGGCAGGGTGGCCGCCTGGCTGACGAGCCTGGTGCACTACTGCTTCACCCAGGACATGCGGACCATGAACGTGTGCCTGGAGCCGCGCGTCGACAACCAGAGGTGAGCGTGCCCCGTCTTGCGCCATCTCGTGCCAAGCAATGCTGACCTTTTCCCCCTTGCAGGGTGCTGCGCCACTTGGACGCCCACGGCTTCTCCAAGGAGAAGCAGGTTTCCTTTCCGCATAAACAGGCCTGGTTCGTGAAGCTGCGGCGTGAATTCTGGGACGGGCCGGCGCTGTAGCCGGTGGCTTGGGAAGATCCAATCTACTTGGGGGGTCAGGGGCGTCTCCCATGTGGCTGGGAATTGACTCGGGCCGTTGAGCTGGGCCGTCCAAAGCCGTAAACTGTGCCATTCGCTCCGAATCGCAACCGCAAGGACACGCCGTAACAAGCTGCCTCGCCGACGTTTCAGAGCCATGACTGGCATCCGCATCCCGACCTGCTTGCCACACTACGTTTGCGACAATGCCGGACCGCGACCAACGTTGCCGGTGTAATCGGCACCAACCACAGCACCGGGTCCATGACGGATCGGCGAGACGACGAGCGACATTTCATCATCGACAACGACCTCGGCGCCATTGAACATGGCCTTTATCACCGGCATGAGCGGTACGCGTATATTGGTCGACTTTTGCTGGGTTATCATGGCAGTAGCATTATGGCGCCCGCCAGCAAGCAGGGCCGCGGCCAAGGAAACCGCCGTCCGGGGGGGGGGGGGGGGGGGGGGTTCATGCCCGTTGCGCCGCATGATGCAGTGCATCGGTAGAGCTCCAGATGTCCTGTTTTGGGAGCCGGCGGCTGTCCGGAGACGGTATGTGACCAAGGAGGTTGCCCAGGTTGTGGGTTTCCTGCTTGGTTCCGACGGCAGCTTTGTGAGCGGGAGTGTTTTGTGGACGGCGCGTGGCTTTGGTATTTGGATTCTCTTCAAGAACAGCCCGACTGCTCTTTTGCTCTTCTTGTTATTTGTTTTGGCAAGTTGCTGCGGCCATGTGCTACTGCTGCAAGTATATCACGGTCATCTAGTATTGGACGGCCATGTGACATGCCAGGGATTTCTGAAGACGATTAATCCAAAAAAAAAAAAAAGGCAAGCTTCAAGCGGTTTCGTCCTTGTAGTGAGCCACGCATCTGACGAAACTGTGACTGAATTTTGGCATGGGAGGGCCCAGTAACATATGTCTTCATCACTCTTCGGTCCATAATTTCATTCTCGTATTGAAATTGCTTGAGCTTTCATCTATACATTGACATTGCTACCTGCTCAGCTTAACAAGCGACGTCCGTTATTTTTGTCTTTTCATTATGCTCAAGTATCACTTTCCTTTTTCCTTTCCTCCATCGTTTTGTAACCATGAACCCATGCACTGCACCTTAACCGACCCATCTACGGGCACTCTTGAAGATTCGAATCCAAGGACCAAATTCACCCCACTCTTCAGTAGCCTTGGGGGGGATGTAGCTGTTCACACCGGCAACAATGGTTCGCTCAGGATGAGGCATCATGGCGACGAAACGGCCATCGCGACTCGAGACTCCAGCAACACCGCCAGGGCTGCCGTTGGGGTTGTACGGGTATTGCTCCGTCACCTTCAGCCGGTTGTCCACATAGCGCACGGGAATCATGCCAGCGTTGGACAGGTGCTGCAGGGAGTTTGGTGAGGGGAACTTGGCCCGGCCTTCGCCGTGGGACACAACCACCGGCAGCGACGAGCCATTCATGCCGTGGAAGAAGACAGAGGGCTTGCTCTCGTCTTCCTGCACTGTCACCATGCTGTATCGGCCTTCGAACTGAGCACTCTCATTGTGCACAAAGGTGGGCCAATGCTCCGTGCCGGGAATGAGCTCCTGGATACGCGTCAAAAACTGGCAACCGTTGCAGACACCAATGGCAAATGTGTCTGGTCGTCTGAAGAAATGCTCAAACTCGCGACATGTGCTCTCGTGCATCAAGACCGACTTGGCCCAGCCCTGGCCTGCACCAAGAACGTCACCATATGAGAAACCGCCAGGGGCAGCAATGCCGGTAAAGTCGGCAAGAGAACGTCCCCCAAGGACATCAGTCATGTGAACATCGACTGGCTCGAACCCAGCAGCCCTAAAGGCGAAAGCTAACTCGGCGTATCCGTTCACACCCTGTTCTCTGAGAACAGCCACCCGAGGCGTCTTATTGAAGAATCCAGTAATGGACGATGTGAGCGGCAAGATGTTTTCGGAAGGTGAGTAGGTTAAGCGGTAAGAGATGCCTGGGTCAGAAGCGTCAGAGATGGTGGCATACTCAGAGTCAGCGCAAGCAGGGTTGTCTCGGAGGCGCTGCATTTGGTACGACGTCTTTGACCACCACTGCTGCATCTCGGCGCGATCGAGATTGGCAAAGGTGGTCGCACCATGGCGAATAGTCAGAGTCTGGTTAGCACTGGACTTGACAACGCCAAACTTGCGGATGAGACCAGGAGGAGGACCGCAGGTGGCGAAGCATCGCTTGAAGTTCATCTCATCGGAGGCCTTGACCTGGAAAACAGCGCCAAGTTCTTCGTTGAAAAGGGCCTCGATCATATCACCGGTTGAGCCACTCTTGGAAATGCCGTCCATCATCATGTCAACGCCACAGCGACCGGCAAACATCATCTCGGCAATGGTGGTGAGCAATCCTCCGTCAGAACGGTCGTGGTACGCCAAAACAACACCGCTCTTGTGAAGCTGCGACAGGGCGTCAAAGTAATCGGTGATGAGGTTGAAGTTCTTCATATCAGGGGCCTCGTTTCCGAGAGCACCAAGAGACTGGGCCAACGCTGAGCCTCCCATGGCCCGTCGACCTTCTGCGAGGTCGACAAACATGAGGATGGAATCTCCAGCCTCTTCTACCCGTCGGAGCTGTGGTGTCCATGTGCTCAAGACATCCTCGACAATAGAAAACGCCGAAATAGCAACGGATACGGGAGCCGTCACACTCTTTACTTCGCCTTGATCCTTCCACACAGCCTTCATGGAGGTGGAATCCTTTCCGACAGGAATGCTGACATTAAGCTGGGGGCACATTTCCATGCCAATCGCCTCAACAGCTTCGTAAAGAGCAGCACCTTCACCGGGGTGGCTGACCGCAGCCATCCAGTTGGCTGAGAGCTTGACTCGGCGCAGGTCTCCCATGACGTCTGCAGCACCAATGTTCATCAGAGACTCTGCAACAGCCATTCTAGCAGAGGCTCCAGGATTGATGAGAGCCAGAGTTGGCTTTTCGCCCATGGCCATGGCCTCTCCCGTCCTTTGCTTTGCACCAAGACTAAAGGAGGTTGCCGTCACAGCAACATCGGCCACTGGAGTCTGCCATGGTCCAACGAACTGGTCACGGGCTGTGAGACCACCGACAGTTCTGTCGCCAATGGTGATCAGGAAGGACTTTGAACCAACAGCGGGCATGAGGAAGACACGCTCTACAGTCTTCTTCATAAGCGTCGCGTTGTCAAGATCAGCGCCAAAGGCTTTGTGGAGGCTGGCAAGAGCATCAAATGCCTCCAGGCTGGGCTTCTTGGAGCTAACATTTCGTTCTTGCTGACGTTTGGGAGGGAATAGAGCATCCATTGGCAAGTCAATGGGTCGAGGATATTCCCTAGACTCACGATCCGTCAGAATCAGTTTAGCCTCACCATTCGCATCCTTGGTGGCAACAGTTCCGACATCTGAGTAGCCACAACGCTCTCTGCGGCAAATGCTAGTGAAGCGGTTCATGTTCTCGGGGTTGATGAGCAGCACGTATCGTTCCTGGGCCTCGTTGCACCAGATCTGGAGAGGGCTCATGCTGCGGTCGGCGCTTTCGACCTGACGCAATTCAAAGTTGCCGCCATATCCAGCATCTTTAACGACTGTACAGCGTGTTAGACTGCAGATCAGAAGGGGGGGGGGGGGGGGGGGGGGTGAAACAACGCCATGTTGCGTGGAGCTCAGACTTACGCTCAGGCAGCGCGTTGGAGAGACCGCCAGCTCCAACGTCGTGGATCATGGCAATTGGAGTCTGGTCGCCCAAGGCAGTACAGGTGTTGATAACCATCTGGGCCCGTCGTTCCATCTAGTGTAGAATGTTAGCAAATCATCATGATTAGAAATGATTGCAGTATAATCCAACCTCTGGATTTCCACGCTGCACACTGTCAAAGTCCAAATCAGCATTGCTCTCACCAGATGCGTTACTGGAAGCAGCACCACCGCCAAGTCCAATCAACATGGCGGGGCCACCGAGAACAATGACGTGAGCGCCTTCGCGAACAAAGCGCTCCTCCTTCAGGGCATGGGTAGGACGGACAGTGCCGACACCACCAGCCAGCATAATGGGCTTGTGATATCCACGCCATGCAGACGCTTCTGCTTTGGCGTCCTGACTAGGGGCCTCGGGGGTGAGAAGTGTTCGGAAGCAGCCAGTGAGACAAGGACGGCCAAACTCGTTGTTGAACCGAGCGCTGCCGATGGGAGCTTCAAGCATAATATCGAGACTGCTGGCATAGTGGGAGGGGCGGCCGATATCAACTTCCCAGGGGGCCTTGTGATCGGGGATCAGGAGATCGGAGACCCAGAAGCCGGCAAGACCTCCCTTTGTGACAGAGCCACGACCAACAGCCGCTTCGTCACGGATTTCACCGCCGGATCCAGTGGCGGCACCGGGGAAGGGCGAGATTGCGGTAGGGTGGTTGTGAGTCTCAACCTTGGCCAAGACGTGAGCAACCTCGGGGGTCATGTTCCAAGTTCCCGTAGAGTAGTCGGGAGCCCAGAAGTTGGCAGGCTCACCCTGAAGAACGGCGGCGTTGTCGCTGTACGCCGAGACTGTGTAATCGGGTGTCTTCTTGTGAGTGTTTCGGATCATCTCAAAGAGACTCTTATCTTTCTTGACGCCATCAATTGTCCAGCTGGCGTTGAAGACCTTGTGGCGGCAGTGCTCCGAGTTCACCTGGGCAAACATGAAGAGCTCCACGTCGTGGGGCGGGCGACCGAGCTTCTGGAACACATCGACGAGGTACTCCATTTCGGATTCGTCAAGGCTGAGTCCCTTTTCTTTATTGTAGTCTCGCAGGATACTGAGGGGTTCCTTGCCCTGGGCGAAAATGTCGACGACGACGAGGGGCGCTGGAAGCCCAGCGGCAAACATGACGTCAAGCTCGGGCTTCTCGAAGGCGAAGATTTCGGTCATGCGATCATGTAGGACATCTCGGAAAGTTGCTTCTTGTCCGGATTGAAAGGGCTCTTCGAAATCAATGACAATGAGTCGTCCCTTTTCAATGCGATTGACGTGGTCTTTCAGGCCACAGACGTGGGCAATGTTGGTGGCTTGGGAGCTCCATGGCGAAAGATATCTGGGGGTAACATAGAGGGTAGTCGAGTTTGCGGTGCTCTCGGAAGCCAGGAGGGGCTCAGAGTCGACGTCTTGAAGGAGGGTCTTGACGTGATTCAAGACGGTCTTGTTGGACGTCTTGAAATCAACAAAGTACAGCCACTGACCACGAATTTGCTTGATCCTGGGCTCGCTAGTCTTGTTGGCCCGGGCCTTGAGCTCCTGAGCACTTGTCGGCGTGTAGCAAGAGCTACCGACGAGGATTTCGTGAGGCATTGTGAGGAGTATATCGCCGTGAGCGATATATTGAACCGCGTAGAACGCTGAATGCCTCCAAGGGCGTGCTCTGGATGAATGTCGTCGAGAAATTTAGACCTTTGATGCCCCGCCTCTTATCGATAGAGGGGCTGGTGAAATTCTCGGGCCGACTTTTGCCCGCGGCGACAGTTGGTCCATGGGTTAGGGTTGTTGGCTTGGGGCGGGTTAGGTGGGGTGGGACCGTGGGAGGGGTTCCAAATCCGGAGCAAGTTGTGCAGGCAATTATTTTCTTCTTTCTTTTTTTATATAGCATTTTTTAGATACTCATACCGGCCAGTCTCTTGTCGATACGAGCGATCAGGATAGTATAGTCCAACTACAATGTCGAAGAAATGTTAATCTTGCAGCTGGTGACCATTTGTCGTTTTACGCAAGGTTGCCTCTATGCATAGATTATTTTCAATTCCTTGTTTTCTTACTCATTGCGCCTGACTTTCATATGTTTCCGTGTTGCTTCATCCATCACTTCATCACATATTTTCAAGGTCATACATCTCCTGCCCATTCCCATCACCTGTGTATGGTCCGTGAAAGAAAGCGTTATCAGGTTTTGTAGTCTAAAACCGACTTTATATGGCTCGAAAAGGCAACGTGAGCCCACACCGCGCTACCTGCGTCCCGGAGCTCATGGTTAAAGCTTATTCATGAGAATAAGCTCAGTCAAGATGTCCTTGAAAATTTCCCACGTAACCGGCCTTGTGCTGCAGCTCACAAACACACTCGCCCAAAATCACACACAATTTGCTAGTACTTGGCAGATTCATAATACACAGAATCCATGTATTTCATTGGCAACGAAATGCACATGATGTACAGTGGAAGAGTGCACGCGCGAGATGGACGTGCTGTTGTCCCCTTGTGCAAGCATCTCAATCTCACTTGCAGTCAAACACGTAATCGGCCAATATTTCAAAAGTCCATTGTCCGATTATCCAAGCCTAGGACCCGGGATTTATAGCGCCCAATGATTTTTCAAGTCTGCATTCAATACGCCACCAGACATGAGCACCATTCGCCAATGTGCTTGGCGCCGCCACAAAGCCGACAAACTCCAAAGCGCCTCTTTAATGCGCCATCGGGCAGCTGTTATGGCGTCGGCTCTTCAAAGAGGATGGGGCGCAATGCCTCGGCACTGTTGGGATTTAATGCCCAGGAATGTGGAATCACATTTTGATGAAAGATTAGTATTCCACTGGCCCTTGGACGAATGACGGCTCCTTTAATCATTACACGATCCGAATCCGGGACCAGTCAACGCGGCCTTGCGACATCCTGGCCCCGATCATGCAGGCACGAGCAGGGGCCCAACGCATCGTAGTATCAATGGCATTTGGTTCTGGCCAGACCAGTGACGGGGGAGACTTGATCCAGCATCGGGAATAGCGCCAGGCCGCACGGCATTTGCAAACCTGGTTGAGACTTGAGAGGCGTGTGCTTATTTCCATATTGTTTCCTTGCATTGTGCCACACGGGCCACATGGCACAACCAACCCAGTCAATAGCGCTGCAACCCGACAATGAGCACCTGCAGCAGCAAATCCAATTGTACATGCGTTTACGGCCACAAACTGAAGCAGCTCGGGCCAGATGCCAACGCCGAAATCAGAAACAAGCTAGAAGACGGCCCCACTTTATCCCGGCACCTCGGCAGGAGTGGGTCCGGCTTTGATGAGCTGATCAGCGATGTGATCAGTGATCAGTAATCGTGAGCCCGTGACAAATGAGAGGAAACCAACGCTCGACCCCTTTCCACCGGATATGCTGCAATGGTGCAAGCAGCGGCAGCCCGGAAAGAAGTAGTTACAAATCCAGCAGAAATGGCCACGTCTGACTTTTGATTTTTAATGCTGCGGCGTGCCCTTGTTTCCATCATGGGGATACTAAAGGCATCCACACCCGGAAACCTGTCTGAAACATGGCAGCAAACGAGCACATTCTCAAGCATCATGACGTCTCGCATTGACTTTTAAATGCATCAATATCAAGTGTGACGGAAAGGTGGACCCGGACCCCAGTCACCCGACTCCAGTCTTGCCCCAAGCGCCCAGGACTTAGGAGCAAGTTGTAGCATCGAGCGAATTGTACGCATGTCAAACCGTCTCAAACCTTGCAGAGCCAGAAGAAGAGAAAAATGCCAGCATCAACTATGGAGGAGCCGAGTGCTCCGGAAAAGGTACACGGTGTCTCGCCCGCAGACACGGTGACGGAAAATGGAGGAGACACAGATGTCGAGAATCAGACTGTGCAGACATGGCAAGCTCCCACGGAACTCATCTCCGAGGAAGAGTGGGAAAAGGAGCCTTCCAACCCTAGAAACTGGCCGACGTGGAGGAAGTGGATGCTGATTTTCGGCATCTCGTGGATGGGTTTCATGGTGTAAGTCGGCAAGACGTGCCCGGGAAAGCGTGGAAAGCGTCTGGTACTGACGCCAAAGACAGCTCAGCGGCAACTTCGATTGTCAGCCCTGCTCGCGTCCAACTCATGGACGAGTTCAACGTCGGCAGCACCGTCGCCATCCTCCCGATTGCGCTCTACGTCCTGGCCCTCGGGTTCGGCCCCGTCATTGGCGGCCCGCTGTCGGAAACCATCGGCCGCTTCCCAATCTACATGTACACGATACCCGTGGGCTCGCTGTTTACCCTCGGCGCGGGCCTGACGCACAGCTTCGGCGTGCTGTGCTTCTGCAGGTTCATGGCGGGATTCTGCTGGTCGCCCGTGCTGGCCGTTCCTTCGGCGTCCATCTCGGAGACCTTTCCGCCCCAAACAAGAGGGCCGGCCTCTGCCGTTTTTGTTCTCATGCCGTTCCTGGGCCCCGGATTAGGGTGCGCGCATCTCTCTCCCCCAATTCCCTCTCGGCGGTACGGTGGCTGACTCGGCGGTAGACCAATCATGGGCTCATTCATCGTCAGCCGGAAAGGCTGGCGCTGGACGCAGTGGACACTCATCTTCCTGGCCATCTTCTGCATGCTGCAGCTGCCCTTTGGCAGAGAGACGTTCAATCCCATACTCAAACGACGGCTTGCCAAGAAAAGGGGTCTCAAGCTGCCCCCTAAGGAACCTCTGCGCGCCAAGCTGACCATGTTTGCTCGCGTCGCGCTCATTCGACCCCTTCGCATGCTCTTTACGGAGCCCATTGTCGTGTTCCTCTGCCTCTACATTGCGGTCAATTTCGGGATTCTCTTCAGCTTCTTCGCCGGCGTGCCGTATACATTTGGCGGCGTGTACCACTTTGATATCGAGTCGTCGGGCCTCGTCTTCTTGTCCATCGCCATAGGATGCCTGGTCGGCTTCCTCACCATTCTCCTCTGCGACATCTTCATCTACCGCAACAAGTCGGCGCTGTACCCGCCCTTCAAGACGCCTCCCGAGCACCGCCTGTACCCGGCCATGATTGGCAGCCTTGGTCTTCCCATTGGGCTGTTCTGGTTCGCGTGGACGGCGAGAGACGGCGTCAGCTGGGCCAGCCCTGCCGTTGCCATCTTCCCCTTTGCATGGGGTAACCTCTGCGTCTTTGTGAGCTCGATGCAGTACATTGCCGACACGTACCACGGCAATGTACTTGCCTCTGCCGCGAGCGCAAACGGGCTGGCACGGTACGGCTTTGCGGGAGTGTTCCCCCTGTTTACCATCCAGAGCAAGTCTCTCTCTTTTCAAATACACCGAGGCCACGAATCTGAGCACATGCTAACGCGCTCCAGTGTACAACAAGCTCGGAATCAACTGGGCCGACAGCCTGCTGGGCTTCGTCACGCTGGCCTTGCTGCCCATCCCCTGGGTTCTGTTCAAGTTTGGCCCAAAGATTCGCGCAAAGAGCAAGTACGAAACCATAGACTACACATATTAAAGGCGTAATCAATGTTTCTTTGGGGGACCATGTGGACTAGACGTGTTAGATAAAGGCATAATCAATGTTTCTTTTTGGGTGTCAAGGTGGCGGATTGCGTTTCAAAAGGAGCATATAGAAGCATAGAAAACAACCACAACCACCAGACATTTTAGCACGCGCGTGTGACAACAAACCATTCGCTTAATCGACGTAACAGGCCTGTAGTTGTATACGGGTGGTGCCTTCCCCAGCAGAACCCACTTCCCATGCCTGTAATTAATCTTGCCATGATCCACTCCAACAGCGGGATCCGGGTCAGACCACAACTTTTACCACACACGCCTCGACGCCGTCTCTCATGCAGCCGTACGTGTAATGCCTTTTCAACGCAGACACTGTGCTTAAAATGCCTTCCCAAGGCCATGACCCGCCCAGCGTCAACCGCAGGCGCATAGAATGGCAGCTCTACACCTCTCACTTTCTCTCCACGTGGAACTCGCGCCTGTTCGAATTCGGCGCCGTGCTCTTCCTGGCATCCATCTTCCCATCCAGGCTGTCGCCAATGTCCATCTACGCCTTGATCCGTAGCTTGTCGGCCATTCTCCTTGCTCACCAGCTCGGCAAATGGATCGACAGGGGAAATCGCCTCACTGTGGTGCGGGTATCGATCCTGGGGCAAAGACTGGCCGTGGCCCTGAGCTGCGGCGTCTTGTGCATCATGGAGACGCGCGTAGGGGGAGTGAGCGGCACTGGCGTAAACGCACTGTTTGCCGCCGTGACCGCATTGGCGTGTGTCGAGAAACTGTGCGCCACCTTGAACACCATTGCCATTGAAAGAGACTGGGTAAGAGGTTCCACTGCCCGGGACGCTTCAGCCTGCTGATTCCCCCAGGTTGTTGTCATCACCGAGGGTGACGAGGATTGGAGACGAGGTACGCGCTGAGTGTCAAGCCACGGTGAACCTTCTAACGCTGTCGCAGTCGTAAATGCAAAAGTCCGACGCATAGACCTTTCATGCAAGCTCGTCGGGCCCCTTGTTATATCTCTTGTAGCAACCGCGTCAACCGCCGTCGCCATCTGGACCGTGCTGGCCATGAACGTGGCTTCTCTTGGCCTTGAATACGTCTGCATAGAACGAGTAAGCCGCGTCTCACCTCTACCGTCTCGCCCGCACCGCTCACAGGCGCAGGCATACAGGACCGTTCCGGATCTTGCACGCTTCGAGCACCATGGACAGGGACAAGCAGCCGATCAGCCAGCATCACAGCCCGCCTCCTTCATGTCAAGCATCCTCCCGCTCTCCTCGATCCCATTCTACATCCGCCACCCTGCCTTCCTCCCCTCCTTCTCCCTTGCCCTTCTCTACCTGACCGTCCTCTCCTTCTCGGGCCAAATGGTTACATATCTCATGTCAGTGGGCTACACGCCCCTATACGTGGGTGTCGCCCGCACAGGCAGCACCGTGGTAGAGCTGAGTGCCACATGGGCGGCACCCCGACTTATTGAGCGAATCGGTCCCATAAGGGGGGGCCTATGGACCCTGAACTGGCAGATAACTTGTTTGGCCGCCGGCGTGTGCTGGTACACCGTCAACGTGCAACATCACCAAGGGAACCAGTTTCTTTCGGCGACAATCTTGGCCATTTGTGTCGCCTTTAGTCGGTTGGGCCTGTGGGGGTATGATCTCTGCGCCCAAAGCATAGTCCAGGAGGTAAGTTCGACCATCTACGCCCAAGAGCAAGGTTGATGTTGGTACTAAGTACGCGCGGCTAGGAGGTGGAAGCTTCTCACCGGGGTCAATTTTCCACTGTCGAGGCGGCCTTCCAAAACTTTTTTGAGCTGCTTTCTTTTGCGTCCACAATCGTCTTTTCCAGGCCGGACCAATTTCGATGGCCGATTCTGATTAGTATAGCGGCGGTGTATACCTCGGGTGCTTTGTATGCTGCATTTTTACGCTCCAGACGAGGACATTTGTTCCATGCACCGCCGTGCCTGAAGGGCAGAACGGGGGGGAGGATAGCCTTGGAGTAGCTATCCTTGAATTTATGGCGTCTGACCATCGCGGCACTGTGCAAATATGGACTCGTTGCATGAATTGTATATAAAATGAGCACCAGCAGAATTTATATCGTCCTTGGTTGCATGTGTCATTGTCTGCAAAGAATGCAGTTTCGTAACCCAAGTGAGAAACATTCCGACTATAAAGTGACAGATACCTCTTGCCCTACAGTGGCATCGTGGTAATATACTGTCAGCCGCAAATAACGCCCTTACAATGTCCACCCGCTCATGTTCCATAACTCCCGCAAATTCCATGACCACACTCATACAAAGAGTCTAAATATGGGCTGCTCAAACTAGCAGTGTCGCGATATTCATCCCTTTTACATGAACAATATGAAAAAGAAAAAAATGCCTACCCAAGAAAAAACACCTCATGGTATACCTACCAACACCGTAAACATAATTCCTTACTGGGCCCACATCCAAGTACCATCTCAGGTCATCTTCACCACTTTGGCGCATTCAGTAATACCCCCATCAGACAGCCTGATACAACAGCCGTCGCGGGGACAGTAACTATCCAACCGAGGTAGATCCATCCCACCAACTTGGGATTAATACACTTCCAGTCCCCGTTGGCCAAGCCGACGCCCACCGTCGCGCCTGTGATGCATTGGGTCGTCGACACGGGTAACTGGAGTTTGGTCGCCATGAGAACAGTGATGGCGCTGGCAAGTTCCATGCAAAATCCCCGACTTGGCGAAATCAGCGTCAGTCGATTGCCAAGGGTCCTCATGACATGGTAGCCGTATGTCAATAAGCCGAGCACGATTGCGCCTCCGCCAAAACAGAGCACCCAGATGGGTATGTCGACGAGGTTGGGGATGGTGCCCGTGGACCAGACTTCGTAAGCTGTGGTGAAGGGGGCAATTGCGTTGGCGACGTCGTTGGCTCCGTGTGTGAATGATGCGGCGGCTGCCGTGAGGATTTGAAGCGCCGAGTACATGTATTCCGCACGATTGTCGAATCTTGACGCTCGAGAGTGCATATCCTCAATGTCCCATTGCACTATTGCGTTGCGCTTCTGCATGCCAATAATGTCTTGCTCGATGCCACGTAATAGGAATCGGTTTAGCTTCCAAACCATCACCCGCATACTGCTCCGTGGGCCAGGAGGCCTCGGAGGGATGAGTTGGTCGTTTGATTGAGAGCTTCGCCGCGTTGATAGAGTTGGCGACACGGCGGGGGGCGGAATTGTGAGCTCCGCGTCCGTACATGTGTCAGGTTGTTGGTCTAGGTCTAGATGAGCCGTCTGTACCGACTGCAATAGAGCTTCCGATGCTCGCATGTATTTCAGTTCTTCTGCGGTCAAATGGCCACGATAGTAGTCCTTGATCTGTGGCTTCACAAACCCATAAGGAGTGGGCGGAGGAGGTTGTCGTCGCAAAAGCCATAGACCTTGAAAGACATGGTACCACTTCAAGGTCCAGTCTTGGCGCATGATTCGAACCCAAAGATATGGCATGACAAAGATCATTTGCAATAGCGCAGCGCCTGCAGCTACTGTAAAAATGGCAATAATGGTCTGAGTAGTTGATACTTCAGCGACTTGTATGCCTTTCCATGCAATCAGCACTGTGTTGTGTCAGTTCCATCTTGCCTCATCTGTTGTCTTTTCCAATGACTCACTGGTAACAGACCCAGCAGTAAGAAATGTGTAGAAGGGAATAGAACAAAAGGCCCGTCGCACAGCGGTAGGCTTCGTAAGAACGGTAAATTTTGTAATGAGGAACAATAAAGCACCCAGGCATCCTGCAATACCAGGCGCAACCACCCAGGCCGCAAATACTTGCGACACGCCTGTCCAGCCCCAGTTCACCTTTTGAATTCCAATGGAGGCAGTAGCTGTGCCCACTAGGCCGCCAACCACGGCGTGTGTAGTCGAAACGGGCATTCCGTATCGTGTTGCTATCGTGAGGAAGGTGGACGACGAAACGATGGTGCACATCATGGCGAGCAAGAGAACCGGTGGTGAGGCGTCGTAGTGATGAGGGTCGATGATTTTGGTACGGATTGTGTCAGCTACTCGGCTCCCAACGGTGACACTGCCGGTAAATTCGCAAACGGCTGCCAGAGCCATTGCCTGCTTCAGGGTCAATGACCGGGAAGAGACGGATGTTGCGAAAGAGTTGGCGACATCGTTGGCACCTGGGTTGATGTTAGTAACCGAATATGTTTTCCACTCTCCATTGTAAACTAGCACACTGGCTACTGCAAGACTGACCAATATTCCAAGCATCAAGGAATGCAAAAATGGTGGTAATAACAAAGACATAAGTATATTGGCTTAGCACAGCCATATCCGGAGTTTAAGCAACCCCAATGGGGCACCAAGTTAATTGGACTTTCTTAATATGTATGAAATTCAAGGGATCAAGGGCGCTCTGTAGACTCGGACAATGTCTTGAAGCTGACCTAGTCCGCTTCCGAGGCCATTGCAACATTGGCCATGGGCAGCATCGTACAGGAGATGGTGATGCGGTGGGTAGTGGATGTTGACAGCGGAGGGGTAGCGTTGTATTATTCCTCCCAGGAAATAGCAGTTGACCCAAGTTACCAGCACGTGTTGCAAGAGTATGGTATTGGGTCGGTATCGTCAAGGGCCTGGCGTAGTTTTTCGCGCTGACAGCCCAAACAAGGTTGCCACGAGTTTTGGGAAGTTGTTAGCGGCAGTGGGTTTGGGTCGGTCGGGAACAGGGGCATATCCTAGTTCAGGAAGAGGGACTTTTCTGGGACACTCTCGCTCTCAATCTAATTCCAGAGCGACGGCGAAAGTGTGGCCGCTAAGGTCATGATTCATGATTCGACATGTCCATGCCGTCGTCAAGATGTGTGGCTATGGTTGATATAAATCGACAAGGGGGGAATAACAATGCCAAGAAGAGGGCCCATTATCAGCATTAATTTGATGTTGAACGGTGCTGGTGTTTGAAAGGTCATCGAAGCTTCAAGTCAGAGGCCGTCTGTAACATCCACGCCCGTCGGTATGATTCCACTCCCAGCTGCCAAGGGTTCGGTGGCCGTTTGAGCAAGGCAGCAAGTGCACAGATGGCTCCGGACATTGCGGACCGTGGAAACAGAGAGACGCTTGATGTGCCGGGAGAATGGGTGTGTGCCTCATCGGAATCTATCAAGTGGATGAATTGTCTGGTGTTTAGCTCCGATCTGGTAGGCGCGGAGCCAATGAGACTCCAGCATTGCAGCACGGGCTTATGTCCGCGCCTGCCGCATCACGCTCTATATTGACATGCAACAATATCCGGTGTGCAAATGCATTGTGCTCGCAAATCATTGATTGATCTTGGTTGCTTGTCAGAGTATTGCACCCCAGGGTGTGCTGCATGAAGGAGCGAGGAGCTCGATGTTGGCCGAGATGCAATTCCTCGGATTCGAAATAGCTGGCGGCTTACGCTATATGCGTTGACCGAACGCACGGGTCATGATGCAGCCAAAGGTCAAAATACCAGACCCTTCTAGCACCATGTGTTTCAGGGAACAGCAGCCTATGGGTGTTAAAGTAGAGCATTGTTGCAGACACATGAGGTTTGTCCCAGCTCCATCCAGGCAAGAGGTCCTTTGCCTCATTAAGCCTAAACCAAATGGCGGTACGTACCCAACACCCTCAGACATACCTGCCTTGCCGGACGGCCCCACATACCATACTTCTCGACACCAAGCATCATGGAATAAACCTCGAGTAACCGAAACAGCGCATCACCGATACAACACATCCCATCGCAAAACCATCGAAAATGCAGCGCCTAGCACCCCTCCGCATAACACTCACCCGCGCCCCGCGGATACGCGCATACTCCTCCTTCCAAACCCGCCCCGCGCCCCCCAAGCTCCCGGCATCAGAACAAGCCGAGTTCGAGCGCCTCCAGCGCGAAGCCGCCGTCTCATCCGCCTTCCAGCCGAGCAACAACGCCGCTTCTACCGAGCCGACATCGCCGGAGGCACAAGCCCAGGCGCAGAGCAATACACTCACGGAAGAAGAGAGCGTTAACCCGGCACTGTTTCGCGGCGCACCACCCGAGTTTGAGGGCGACAAGAATCCCAAGACAGGCGAGGTCGGAGGGCCCAAGAACGAGCCGCTGAGATGGGGTGGCGAGGGCGACTGGAGCTATAACGGGCGAGTTACCGATTTTTAAGCAAGACGGAATATTAGACGTCTGGTGCGCTTGCATGGCACAGGTGTACGGGTTGGGACTGGAGCTTGATCCTGTACGTGTACGATATGTCTTGGGAAAAAGGGCCCGCAGGCCACAAGCTACCTTCCAACAGTGGACAGGCCGAATTATGGTGTTGCACCAAGTATGACTCGAATTAGAGGACAGGTCGCGCCTCGTTGTAAACATTATGGCGACATGATATCTGTACAATATAATTTGCATGCCACATATCCTGCAGTCGCTTCGCTTTACCTCGCCTTGATCATCGATAATCTTACAGTATGCGGAATGTGTCGACAGACCCTGGTATATAGACGCCACCCTCTAAGTGTTCCAAATTTCCCGTGCAATAGCCCCCCAAATTTCAAAATCACTTTTTGCCTCCACCAGGTGACTCCTTCTCCTTCTCTCCCGCCTCAGTCATTTGCACATCCTTGTCCGAGGCAGCCTTCGCCTCTTCAGTTGCCCTTGCCAAGTTGCCCGGTTGCTCCGACATGCGGTTCTCTTTGTTGCCCTCGCTGCCTGCGCGTTCTTGGTCTTGCTTCTCGCTCCTTGCCTCAATGGCTCCCGGGGGCGGTTCCTTCTTTCTCCAGTTGCTGCTAACCTCGCCTTTGAGAGGCGAGGCAAGATCCTTGACTTGTTCCATATCTGATCCATTGATATTACCAAAGCTAGCAGTGACCTCCTTCATGGCCTTGCGCATGCGCTCTCTTCTGGCCTTGCCACGCAGCCTAGCTTGGGGCTGCGCGCCGTTTTCCACCCACCGGATGCTCTTGATCATGTAGCTGAGGCCATCGTGGATAGAGTGGCGGCCGCCATACTGACCCCCAAACTCACGGCTGGAAATGCCATATCGGGTGCAGGCCGAGTATTTGAGAAGGCGAGGCAGGATCAAGAGATTGACGTGCAAATCGCGATTCATGGGTATGTCCATGGGGCCCGATGGCGGCGGCGCAAGGATGACACCCTCAGATTCTCGGCTGGGTGCTTCTGCCGTTGGGACCTTAGTCTTGCGTTTACCGCCTTCAGCCACCCCATGGTCCAGGTCCAGCATTGTCGTATCCACGTCGTCCGTCCATTCGCCTTTGATCCATCCGCCATGGATGCATGCTGCCACTACATCCGAATCGTCCGTGTACACGTCTGTTCCCCAAAGATAGGCTCGAGCCGTTATTTCCTCACGAGCCACGGGGGACAAGTGTATCAGCGGAACCTTGACTGTCAATATACAGTTTTCTTTGCCTTGGATAACATCCCACGGAAGTGGCTTGGGATTAGACGCAAATCCTCTGTTTGTCAGTTTATTAGGGAGCAACCGTCCGGGCTTCAGCTCGGGCTCATATATAAAATCCCCGAGGTGATGTCTCGCACGACTGGCGACCGACTCCAAGACCGCATTGGAAGCCACGATCGTCTTAGTCCTTGATGGAATTACGGGAGCTGCAGGCTTGGTCTGAATGGTCGGGGTCGCCACTCCAGCCTTCTGGCCATGATGGTGATGGTGGTGGTGGTGGGACTTTTCCGTTGGCGATGCTGCGGGAGTGCCGCCTTTCAGATTCTTGAGTTGGGTTGCTGCGGTTGTTGGTGGTGGCGGCGCAGCATCTTGACCGTGGTGGTGGTGATGGTGGTGATGACTTGGTCGTTAGTAAAACGAGCGCACAGTCCCCAGCTTGATCAAAAACAACTTACTGGTGATGATGATGTTGATGGGGCTTAGACCGCTTGTTCGCCCGTCCTGCTGGCGTGAGCCTGCCAGAGCTATCATCATCGCGGACATCCTCATCCTTCAACTTGCGTCTCCTGCCCGGTTTGGCTCCCTTGGTATTGTCGGGTCCGGAATCGACTCCACCAGTATTATCCATCTCATCACGCTTGGCCCCCGCAGCATGTGAGCTTTGCCCGGGGAACGACGTCGCTGCTGAAGATGTCACGGGGCTGGACATGCCGATGCCACTAACACCACTTCCGATGCCAGAAAACATGCGACCAAACTCACTTTTGATGCCGGGCTCAGCTGCAGGGCCAGGTTGCTGGGGCTGCACGCCCTGCACGGCTTGAGGAAGAGGAGACATTCGCCCTTTCCGACTAATGTCTTGAACCGCCAGCAAGTTTCGCTGTAGCCCATTTGGCCCGTGGTGATCGTCACTTCCTTTGCGCGGCGAGTCAAACGAAGTGGCATGCAAAGGTCCGTAAGTCGTAGAAGTAGAGGCCGGCTGTTCCTCGCGGCGTGGGGGCCCATGCTGCTGCGATGGGTGAGGATGCACATGATCGATGCGCGCCCTGTCAGCTTCATATGATTGTGGAGCCGGTGCTGGCGCGTTTCCCGTTGGATGAGGAGGATGTGAAGCAGGCGGATATCGGTCTGGGGGCGCACTTTGATACGGTGGTCCATGGTGCGGAAAAGGCCCAGAGGCAGGGGGGTAATCTGGGTGCTGCGGTCGTTGATGTTCGATCGGCGGCCGATAGTTTGTGTCTGCAGCAGGACGCCCCCACTGGTCTCGGGTATCTCGAGGCTCTGGTGGTCGTCCGTACGGAGACTGGGTGGGATGCGTTTCTCGGTGCCCCAGCTCATGGGGCGACATGTGCTGCCTTCGCGAATCTGCTCCCCCCGAGTATGCTCGCTCTCTGCCTTCCCTCTCACGATGCTCAGGAACTGGCTGCCTCTCCCTGTCGGGGCGAAATCGATCGTCGAAAGGATACGGTCTTAAGCCTGCTCGTTCAGGATTGTATTCCACGGCGCCAGGCGGTCGGCCATCCTCTCGTCGCGCATAAGGATCGTCGGGTCGAGTCGCCTCAATGGGCCGCGGCGGCATGCCACCATACGGTGGTTTGGACTGAGCGGGTGGCGGACCAGCTGACATGCGCCCTGATTCTCGTGAGGTGTCGGCCGGCGCTGACGGATGACGCTGGTGATAGCCCTGAGGCGTGCCATATCTTTGCAGATCAGGGGTGCTAGCATATGGGCCATGGGGGGACGGCGCAGCGCTCCCTCGGGGATCGTACGGTCTCGGGTGGTCAGGAGTCTGAGGTCGGCGGAAGGGCGGATACTCGGATGATGCAGAGTGCAACCTAGGAGAGCTCTGCATGGAGGGTCCGTAAGCCGGGCCCGATGTTGGGGGGTGTCTGTGAGGTGAGTAATGCTGTGCGGGAGGCTGTGAATCACGAGCAGCCGGAGGTGGTCCGCCAAGCATGGAAGATATGGACATGGAGCTGCTCCCAGCGCTGCTTCCCAATCTAGTGAGCGAGCTCAAAGCTGGGAGCTCCCTTCCGGATGGAAAAGAGGTCGGGGGCCCGACAGACAAGGGAGGCGGTCGAGGGGGAGGCGGTCCATAGCTCATGGAGCTCTGCGACTGCTGGTGATGCGGCGCTTGTCCCTGCTGGCCTTGCGAGGGCGAGGTTGGCGGAGGCATTGTGCGACTGAGCTCCCTGCTGGACGGGAGCGACGATGCGCTCTGCGCTCGCGAATGGGAGTGGGAGTGGCCAAGCTCTGGTAAGCTGGAACGATCAACCCCGGGGTAGTACGGCGTATCTGAGGTTCTTCTCTGGCCGGGAGCGTAGGCCGACGCGGGAACCGATGCGAAGCGATGTGTCGCGAACGGCGGCTGGTGATGACGGGATGGATGCGAAGGCGGCGACACAACCGCTGACGCTGGAGGGAAAGGAGAAGCGTCGTTGGAGTTCGGATTCGATCTAGAGTTGGACCATGGCACGGGCGCAGGCTGGTGGTGTCTTGGATCCATGGTCGTGCCGAGTTTTTAGCTCGAAAGACCCGACCTGTCCGATGGGGGCACGAGCGTGGCCTCCACTTGCGCAGCAAATCAGATGGAGAGACGAGCAGCCCAACAGAGGTGACAGGGGTGCGCCGACTTCGAAAAGATGGATCAGAAGAAAGTGACGGGAACGCTGCTGATGGCCCCCGGATTCCAGGGACGCGCACAAGGACGCACCAGATCAGAGCCTGACGAGGAGGCAGAGACTGGCTGGTCCAAGACAAGCCCGTCGTCAGAGGCGTCCTTTGAGGGTCAGCGCTCTCAGCGCATCGCACCTGCGCTCTTCTTGTCCAGACAACGGCGCGCTCAAGATGCACATGCACAGCCGCCAAGGTGCACAATATGGGGGAGCTCGAGGACTCTTGTTTTGTTGCTTTGGGGAAGGAGGGGGTGTGGTTCGAGGCAGGTCTCAAACGTTGTCAGTTGATGTTCGTTTCAACCAAACACGACGGTCCCACGAGGCTAACGGTCGACGCCTCTCGCGGCTGAGGGCGAATGGCAAAGGCAACAAGGAGAGGCCCAGAAATGAGCAGCCGTGAAGATGGAGAAGGAGAGTGCGAGACCGAGATGGTGCCAGCAACAACGATTGCTGTCGAGGAAATTTGGCAGTCGGTTGCACACATCAGATGCCGCAGAAGCCCACATGCGGCACAGATGGAGACTCGCGATGAGACGAGCTGCTTGCCTCCGACTAGGGGTGTCGCCAATCGCCAGGAGACAGCAAATAGGTTGGGACCACGGACAAGAGGAAAATTTTGCCCCGTCGCTGGGCTAGACCCTGCCGAGCCGCCTGGTGAGTTCTGGGGAGCTGGGGTGGATGGACCAGGGGACCTTGAATAGTAATAAATACAACACTACGTGCGGACCTGTTGTGTGGTGTGGGCAGGTAGCCCAATTAACAAGCTTGGTGGCCAGCTATCTTGGAGATGTGTCGAAACGTGCTCCGAAGCTGAAGGAACCGCGAACCGGCACATTTGAGATGGGATGGAATTGCGGCATGGGCAAAAGTGAGATGGCAGTTTGCAAGAGCATCCTGTATCCCCCTGCTTTACGAACAATCTTGTCACCAAGTATAAGTACCTAGGTACCTACCTACCTACTTTACCTACTTTAGGTACCTAGGTAGGTACCTACAACGAAACTACTACTCAAGCACGTGTGTGTGTGAGGCCGTGTTCTCTTCTGTTCGCCGTGCGCACAGTCAGTCTCCTGCGCTCATGGCATGCGCATGAGGGAATTCGCGACCACGGCCGTGAGCGAGAATGGCCCGCTGACCACCGCCTCTCCAGCCTGCAGCCACCCGAGTTGAAGGACTGTTGGCTGCACCAGGCCACGGTGACACCCTCAGGAACAACATACCATGATTGGTGCAGGGCTGCAGGCAGACGGCCATGTGGAGGGAGGGGAATATTCGAAAGCTGGGGAGTACATGAGACGGAGCTGGTTATGCCCCAAACGCGGAGCTGATGCAGGGAAGCTCGACCCTTCATTGCCAGCCATGGGAAGCCGTTGACCAAGTCCTGGCGCCGCGTGTAAAATGGCTGGCGGATTGCCCGATTCCCTGATTTGCATGCTGCACAGATGTATCTGCGTCCCGTGCTTGCTCGATATACGGCTGATGCCGTTGAGTCGTTATCATATAGTCGCGGCCATGGTAAGATGCTCCAGCAGTCATCGTGCTTCAGCTAGACGCTCCTCTTTGTGTAGCTTGGCCGCGGCATTTCAAGTGCTTGCCGTCTGCAAGGTCGAGCGACCTGACAGCAACCAGACTCCTCTATGCTCCGAGTCCCAAAGTTGGGCTCTAGCTGCAAGCACAGGTGGGTTCGTTGCCCAAAATGGGCAGGTGTGCATGAGAACTTTAATACAGTGGCGCAAGGTACTCCGTACATTGATTCTTGCCACATTAATTTGTCTCCCTAGGTACCTACGTACTTGACTACCAAAAGTCTGGTACATACCTACCTAGGTAGGTAGGTAAGTACGCAGCGTATCTCTTCGCTCCTGCCTGCCATGCCGGGATTGTTCCCAAACATGAACAGAAGGACCCTCACAGAGCCATCATCTCCATCTGTCCAGAGCGCCTTCTTACTGCCGCCATCGAATTGGTCAAGTGGCAGCACATGTGTCTTGCTACGGTTCGCACAACTAAGCACTCTTAATCAACTCCAGCCATTCCTTACTTCAAGCCCTATTACAGCGACCCTCATTGATGACGACGCATGGGTATGTATGGCCATGGCACTGAGCATTTGTGTCCATCGCAGACGCAAGGTGGCAAAGTGTCGAATCATGGAAAATGCGTCATTCGCTCGTGCAGTGCGGACCATGTTGAAGTTGCCCAAATCATCAACCACCACCTGCTTGCCTTTGGGTGGATCTCGCAGGAGGCGCCGGCGGTGGCTGGACCCAATCTGTGGGTGTTAATCTTGCTCATCTTGGTCATTGTTATGCTGGTTCAGCTGGCAAGGTGTCTGCCGGCGCAGCGCCGAGACAAGCTTAATTGGGAAAGCCAACGAGTTAATGCCAAAGCAAATTACTGTGCTGCCTCGGCACAGAACTGAAACACAAACCTCTACATCATTCTTCTACGCGTCTTTGCTTCGCTCTTTTACGTTTTACTGTCGCGCGAGCAGCTCGCACCTCAATTCGCGAATCCTGACCGACGACATCTGACTATCAAACAACCTTGTTCCCCTGCAAGAAGAAATAAGCAACCGAACAAGGACAAAATGATACTCTCAATTACCCTATTCCTGTCCCTCGTCGTCATGGTTGTGGGCGATTCTGCCACATGTGGGAAAGTCCAGTACAATTCGAATGCCATCAACAAGGCGGCCGACGGCGCATGCTCGCTATTGAAAAAAGGTAGCACAGTGGGACGGAACAACTATCCTCACCAGTACAAGAACTTTGAGAATATAAAGCTCACGGGTCCCGCCCCCTACTACGAATTCCCCATTCTCTCCAATGGTCAGGTTTTCTCTGGCTGTAAGTATACCCACAAGGTGCGGCCCTGTTTGGTGAGCGCCTCTTTCTAACAAGTCCAGCCTCGTCTCCCGGTCCTGATCGAGTCGTTATTACCAAGGACTGCAAGCAAGCTGGCGTCATTACGCACACTGGGGCCAGTGGGAATAATTTTGTCACTTGTAGCGTGAAGGCGACATCTGCTTCTTCACTCGTCTCCATCAACCAGCTTCTTTCTGCTCTCAGTTTTATCCTAGCCATTTATGGTGCTATTGCATAGCTTCAGCAGTTGAAGTATATACTATCCAGCCGGTCCCCTGCCGCATGTTGAAAATGGATCCAAATCATGTATCACGACAACAGGTATCGGACTTATGAATCCAGCTGGCCAACAGCTCAAAGTATGATGCGATGCGGCTAGAGGGGGATTTAATTTCTTCGGACAATGCGGGCTTCGGCAGAGATGTGGCTAAGGCTTTGTTATTTATATACCCGTCCCCGTGAGATGATGAAAACATCTATCTCTAGGATGTTGTCTGCAATAATCACAGCGGCAACATTACTTTACCCTTTTAGAAATATCCTTTTAGAAAGCAGATCTCCTTGGCCCCATCGATATGCTTGTATATTTAGGCGAATGCGTCGGTGAAGTCTTTTGTTCATAACACAGCCCACGGTGGCTAAGAAGTTACACCAAGAAGATGAACTTTCCCATTGTGACAGGAGCAATTGAATGCCCCTTTTCGCACATGAATTTGTGCAGATTGCAGTTTGAGGGCAGCGGGCTGTTTCCGTCCAGCAATTGCAACTACTGCTTAGACACAGCTTTGGTCAATGTTGAAGCAGGACAATAGCCATGGTTGTCCTTTTGGACACATTTGTAACATGTTTTGCTTTTCGCCGCATTGTCCATTGCGTAGATGACTTCACCAGGCATTTGGCAAGGACTATCAAGTGCCCAGCTGCTGGCCCCAAATATAATTCCATCATTTGACGCATCACGACGCCATGTTTACAGTCGCAATCATCATTTTTACTTGGATTGTCGGCCGCATACCAGGCTACAAATACGTAACTTTTTCGAACTTGTCTTCAAGTTTGGCTATAAGCGACATTGATGGAGAAATCGTTATAGGAGCACATCCAAGAGGCTGCGGAGAGGTGTAACATGATCATCCCAAGTGTCACCATTCTTTTTTACCCCTAATTCTGGCCTGCCACCATTGACCTGTGATCTGAGTAACTGTCACGTTCTGGAATCCCTTTATATATGTAGGTAGGGATCGACGTAGTTGAGGTTGGATTAAGCGTAATAAAGGTCAAAGAATGCGCGACAAAGACAAAGTGCAGGTACTGTTCTGTGAGGTATATGATTCTTGGTTGATTCCATCTATCTGCAGGTCGGGTTCGACCATTTATACGCTGGTTTGATCACGTTTGCTGCCTCCTGTGTACTTGTCACGACTTGTAACGTAACAAGAAGGGTTTCCTAGAAATACATCTTAGTATTCAGGATTCTGGCCGGGATGAAATTGCAAGGAGATGTAAGACGAAGAAACATCAACCTGTCCTCTATCTGTGGGAAAGCTAGATTATATCAGTGCCCACTCAGTCCACGATTCGGAGCAGTGGAACTGCACGGAAGCGATTCCTCCCAATGTTTCTCAATCGGTCGATTTTCGCAGTGATTCACTACTGAACAGTTGTCTGGTTCCAACTGTACGTTGAATGCGTTTCAAAGCTCATTTCATTACACTCCTTTTGATGCTGTGCAAGGAAGATGTGAACACGAGGGATGTAATTCAGAAATGGGAAGGGAGTGATTACTTTTCATGCCGTAGGAGTTCCTCAAGACATGAATATTATCTCCTTCGTACCAAAAGGCTTGTTTGTGAATACCTCTATTCCTACATTTGCCGAGACTGCATATAAATCCCCCCCCCGAGCTCTGGTAGTTGTCAAGCAATATTCGCGGCATCCGTGGACGGTGACTTGTTCGCAAAAGCACTGCGGCCAAAATTATATCATGAAACTGTTGGTCAAACGAAATTTCTCTAGTTCTTGTTGTAAATGCAAAAATAATAATAATAAAATAAGATGACAGACAGCCTATTCTACTAATTGCAGTGGCGAAAGGAACCGCTACCCTATAGGACTGTTGAAACAATATGGCGTGGCGATCGGAATTTCTTTTGCCATGCTACCCAGTTACGACACGATGCCGGCTATAAATTCAAGACATGGGCGCATCTTCTCAAGCGGGACAGGGTAAATCCGAATCCGCGCATATGAAAACAACCACGACTGTTTGTTTCTTGCATTTGCTCAACTCCAACACTCAGATCTTGCCTCCAAGTCGCTGCAACAAAGTTCGACGATATTCACCATGGGATCAAGCGATGTACCGCCTTCCACAGCCCCGGGCTGGCTCATCCCGGCATCCACTACGCTCTTGGGGGCCGGCGTGTTCTTCTGGCTCATATGCTATGTCCTGATGGCTCGACGGTCTCTGAGCACACACGACACGCCCATGCCCATCCTCGCCCTGGGCATCAATCTCTCATGGGAGGTTGTATACGCCTTCTATGTGACGGAGGAGTGGCTGGAATTCGCCGGGTTCGCCCTGTGGCTCGCCCTCGACATCCCCGTGCTCTACGCCAGCCTCAAGAACGGACGCCGGTCAAATGCCGCATCTCCACTTGTTGCCGGCAATGTGAGCCTGTTGCTAGGGCTCGTCTTTGCCTTTGGACTGGCTGCCAATGGGGCCTTTGCGAGGTGGTGGCTACAGGAGCCTCACCGCGGTTACGGCGTGAAATGGGGCAAGACGTGGAAGGGCCTGGAGGCCAGAGATACAACCGAGCTGGCATGGTGGTCGGCTGGCGTCGCACAAATGACAATGAGTGTTGGATCTCTGGCCATGCTGCTTCAGCGAGGACACTCTGGCGGCCAGAGCCATGCGATATGGTGAGTGGTTGCTTCCTCTTGCCGTATACCACCCCTCCTCTTCATTCCCACATGCGGAATTTCGCTTCGCAAGCCACGACTCGACGATATTCCATCCTTATTGTTATGTGGAACACAACAATCTTCCGAGCCCTGAAAGTGGAACTGTACCTCACTGGCCAGCATTGTGTTCGAAGCTCAGACCCCCAATGTTCAAAGCTGAACACTTGATCGCCAAAGCCTCGGGCCCGAAAACCCCGTCACATTCACAAGGCTGCAGTCGTACGCCCCTGATTACAAGTGGCCTCTGCACATTCATTGCTGTGCTTGAAAATCCGCCACCCCGCTTACACGCTCGCCAAAGCTTGGAGGCTCTGTGCTGACATATTTTTCTATTCCGTGCGCCATGATAGGTTGTGCAGGTTTCTCGGCACGCAGCTTGGGCTTCCCGGAACGTGCGTACTTCTCTGGTGGTACTGGCCTGAAGCGCACGGGTTTGTCTTTGAGCCAATGTCGATAGTCATTGTCGGGACGTCTCTGCTATGCGACCTGGCATATCCGTTTGTACTGGCTCACGTCAAGGCCACGGAGAGATGTCTGCCCGACGGTTCCATCGCGGCCGTTGAATCGAGTATCGAGGAGAAGAAGGAGCTGTAAAGCGGCCTACTGATTGCAGTTTTGGTATCAACCAGCGTTCCGTGTACAATCAAATACATACCTGCGGCTCCCCGCGTGGCAGATAGACCAGACTCCGCCTGTCGGAGTACCAAAAAACAGGCTGAGATGCCGTGGCCAACCACCAGACTCTTGTACTGTAGGCTGTCAAAAATAAGCACGTCCCTCGAGCCCCGTAATCTCGCCTGTCGGCGACTTTATGGTGCTGGCCAGGCTGCTCCTCGGCGAGTTTTCGGTCTCGCATCCTCCAGTCGCTATAACCCCCCGGTCCTGTATCCGATGTCCGTTTGACCTCCAAGCTCAGCTCACATATCGACAATCGCGATGTGATGCATAGTGTCGCGACACAGGAGCAAGGATATTCGCGTCGATCATCTGCTCAGCCATGCACTATTCGGGATCAGCATCGACATAAAGGGCCATGATACATGGCTCTCTCGGACGTTTTCATGGGTTGGAGAACCCCTCTTTCAACCTGTCGCTCGATAAAGACTGCCAGTTTGCCAGAGGAGCTCGAGCACAACGCACAGAGGCCGGCAGATGCAGCGCTGAGCATGACTGAAAGAACCTGGTCCTTTGGCCGGAGTTCTGAGCTCTGTGCTGCGGGCGTATGCTCTCCTGTGTCCATCGAATCTGTTTCAAACGTTGCCCAGCTTTGGTCGATTCTCTTGTTGCTCTGCCAAAAGAGAGAAAAAGAAAATATAAACCTCCATTCTTGCTGTTCACTCCCACGCCCTTGGCTGGTGGACCATGAAAAGACAAGAGTCCAGTTCCTTCCACCTAACAACCAGTCCTGGAAGATTCCCCGTGCCAAAGCTTCTTGGCACACGAGTGATGCAGTCTGCCAACAACTACGGGATTCGATATGCCCCGGCTGAGCCCCAACCTCGCATTAACGACACGCCCTCTTTCCAGTTCGCCGTTTACAGTATGCTGCAACGACTCTTGGATGCCCGTTTAAACAGTAAACGGAGTCTCAAAACTTAAAGCGTCCATATTGGTGCTTCTGGTTTCCATGTGAGAATTGTAAACTTCGCAAGCCTAGCTCTCGGGCAGGCCACAGATGGTGTGAAGCAGCCCGCCATTGACAAATTCTGTCACATATCTTTTCTGAGTTGCCAGCCCCAGGATCGGTGTATCGTACACAGACATTGGGGAACGGAACAAGGCCAAAATGGCAGGCTGGCAAGCGGGTTTTGGGGGTGCTCCTCGATCCCTGCTCATGCCTAATGGGTGTCGACGTTTTTGTATGGAGACCCAGCTTCTAATTAAAAGTGACTTACTTCCGAAGTCTGTCAATACACCCCGACATCCCGTTTATGCTTGTGATGACATGACCTTTGAAATGTCTAAATCCACCACCACGATTAGCCGTTTACTTGAACAAAGTTCCATGCTTCTCTGGTGCTTTGCTTGGACCTTGATCTACTCTGGACATTGAGTGCCCATAACATCCTGTTTGTAGATTAAAGCAGCCCGTCTAAAGTCTTCCATCCCACACCTGAATTACATCGAGGGTTCATATCATCAGAGCGGAAACTTACCAGGGCCGTATTCTATATACTTTTGCCTATATGGAAGGTAGAATGGGCCCCAAGCACACGCAGGTAAACCCAGATCTTGCCGCCCATGAATTGTTTGCGATTTCACATACACTGACACAGCTGAACCCTAGTGCCAGATTATCCAACATTTTCTCTGGCAGGATAACCTTTCTTATTTGAAGACGCGGCTTCCTTACAAACTTATACAGGGCGACCGGATTACTCACATATATTCAAGCAGCTTTAGTATAATGCGCCCGGCGGTGATATCTTGATAGTCTCGCTATCCGTTGCGTCCATGACAGCACCCATCTCCAGCAGCAAGCTGACAACCCTCGTGCGCTTGTTCCGCGCGGCCCACGCAAGCGGCGTCCAGCCATGCACGGTATCCTTCACCTCCATATCAGCGCTCTTCTCGAGCAGCAGTCGCACAATAGGAGTGTAACCGATTTGTGCAGCCCATGACGGTGGTGTCCGATTATTTTGGTCCTTTGCATCGACGTTGGCGCCGTTCTCAAGCAGCGGCCGCGCAATAGCTACAGGCTCGCTGGCCTCATGCCTCCGCTTGGTCAGGACACCAAGTCCAAGACACGATGCCACTAGGAGATCCCAAAACTCTGGTCTTTGATTACCGACTGTAGCTTCATAGTTGTGTGCAGCTACATGGTTTGTGCAGCTTCATAAACATCTACACACTCATTCATGTCTGGCAAAATGCATGCTTGTAGAGAAGAATAAATGGGTGTAGCTTCATCATTCTGAAGCATACCCAGTAGCTTCTTGAGGCCGGATGAGAGATTCTCAGGGCACAGGGCACAATCGGATCGTTATCCATAAAACCAGCCTCTCGGAAGTGGTCAGACCAAGCTTTGGCTGAGCAATCTAAGAAGGCGAGGCCGTGTCCGTTCGCTTCTTCTGGCAGGCCAATATCGGAGTTTAAAGGGTTCGGAGAGAGGACACAGAGCTCCGCAACAACGCCATGTGCCTGGCGAATGGTGATGGAGTGATGCCAGCGGAGCGCTGACGGAATAGCCGCGGATGAATCTGCAAGGACAAACTCGCGAGCAGTTGGATGAAGAAAGTAGACTTTGCCAGGGTAAATCGAAACGAGGAATCCACACCAAGATCCAAGGTGCCTCTTGAAATACTCTTTACCCTCCAAGTCAAGGTTGTGAAACGATTGCGTTTAAGTATCAATATTCGCGGCAGTATTCATTTCAGATAGTGTTAGAGGTTAACTCGCAGCTAAAATGATGTTCAAGACTTTCCTGACTATCAGATGTTCCTTAGACTTATTAAGAAGCTGTTCATATGCCTTATTAACGCTCCTTAGTAGTGATGCAATTATTACGTCGATTCCTTTTGGCGTCTTCTTAAAGTCTTCCCTTCTAGGTAGTCAAATACAAGGCATACCCATAGATAGGTACTGTGGGTAGTCTCCTGTAGCCTTTTTATTAGACGACTAGTGATAATAGGCGAGAGGCGTTTCCTATTAGACAACTGATTGACCCGGTGCGTGATGGCATGATTCACCTCTTGACTGATGGCCTCTGACTCCTCTTCTCCTGGTTTGCGGATATTTGGGAATTCCCTTAACAGGTCATGGTCGCGGAACTGGGACACGATCCTCTCATATGGCCGACTTGTTAAAAGATGCTTTAGTTTGCCATGGCCCTGGTCGCTGCTGAACTGGCCTTTCATATTGCGTATTAAAATCTCAAAGTCCGGCTCGGCACATTCATCTAGGGTGTCTGTGGCCAAGATGATGGGCCCTGCCTGAGGGTCCCTCACAGCATTTCTGAGCACTGTCCAGACTCCAGAGTGATTAGGCAGAGTTAATCAGTCCCATCCCATCCTGGCGGAATTGGGTCATGGCGTGCCTGATTAGGCATGGCTCTTGAGTAAAGAGCTGGCGGAGCAGAGCGCAAAAGTGCTTGGCAAACCGTGTTCTGGTCTTGCTCCCTAAAGAAGAAGCAACATATGACCAGCACCGTCCACAGCCTGGATCCGCCGAGACCAGCAGTGGACCCGAGTCCTGTTTTAGCCACTTCTGGAAAGAAGCATATTGGAGGAACCACTGGCAGGTGTCACTCGGTCTTCCACGTAATCCTTGTACCACTCGTACGAAGTATCCTTATTGTCCTTGGTGATGCGGAATAGCTGAAGACACTAGGTTATCTCATCGGACTGATTCTGCTTGAGCACGTCTTCCTACATCTCGAGTTATTTCTGCGAGCTGTCTAGATGCGCCTCTTGAAGCTGAAGCTGTTGGAGGCCTATGCGTTGCATGGATTAATATATAATCATATTCCCAGACTCTAGGACACGAACCTCTCAGAATATCGCTGATTCGCCTCTCAGCTGTAACGCTACTTGTTGGGATTCTGTGTAGAAGGCCTCTGGCATATGCAGCTGCCGCCATTGCTGCATAGCCCTGCCACTCCTTGTTCTTATGGGAGCCCAAGTAGTTAGAAATTTCACAAATTACAAGGCAGGGAAACTGGCTCATTAAGCCAGCTACTTCCATTTTAAAACATAGAATATCTTTTGCCGCGATAAGTCTATCCCGGATCAAGGCGTCCTTCATTACCCGATTTGCCGAGGCGATTAAGCCATAATGAATGGTTGGGTTGTCCTCATACCTAGTTCGTTCATGTCGCGAAACAAGATGTATTGGATCATCGCCGCAAGATACTGCGCAACCTACTTCATTATCTAAAGGAGGATGCACGACGTTGGGTTTATAGAGCCCGCCAGTGCTACACGGTGGTCGCTTATACTTTTGTTGTAGTTGTGGGTTTCTATGAAGAACGCTGCTGATCGCGAGTTAAAGCTGGTGGCCTTTGCTCTCATACTGGGTCCTCAGCCGGTTCACCGCAGTACGTAGAAGGGCTGGCGGCTGGTCTAGAAAGCCTGTTATATTTACCTTGTCTTGCCTTGCCAAGATCATACCAGAACACACCACTATTAGCATTGCTAGGGGTGGTAACAACAACATCGCCAAGGTGTATGCCATGGCTCTGACTTGGCGCCCGCCGCCGATGCCGACTAAAAGACCGACCCTAATATTAGGAAGGCCGTGTGATAGATCTTTGGCAACGCCTGCTGCAGTGGCAACACCAGGGCTGCAACATGCTCAGTGCTCAAGGCGCAGATCCACCCACAGTGTACGGAGTAGTCTGTACGGTCCAACCTTGGCTCAAGTGCGTTGTCAGCTAGCGTCCGACAATCATCATGGCGTCTCATCTGAATTGTTCCCGTCCCCGGTGCCTTTCACGTTAAATAGCGTGTGGCCCGCGGTGCTGGACCCCGAGGAGTGTCCGATTGCCTGCCTGCCTGCCCGCCTGACACCATGTACGAAGCGAAGGCTGTGGCGAAGGACAGGCCGTGCGGGTTTCGTTGCCCGAGATGCAGTCGGGGTTGGATTAAATATGGGAACCAGGTGTGAACAAGTTGGTACAGTCGGCAATGAAAATGTGAGTAAAGTGAAGTTGGATCTCCATTTGGGCAGCCATGTGTGACTTTGCTACTACCTACTGGTCATGCTGCACGTGAACTGTTGGCACTGTTGGCACAGCTTCGGTGGTCCAATAACTTTTGACAAAATGCGCCACGGCGCTTCAACATCACATTCAAGCTTGCGACACCACATTGCCCGTCAGCCTCGCCGTTGAGTCGTTTCAAGGTATTGCCGGCCTTGCCAGACGGAAATACTGCTCTGTCCACGAAACGGGATCCTGAGTCGTGACAATGGGAAGATGGAAGGAAGGGTGGAATTCAGGTGAATGTGAAGGCGGGGAGACACTGTCCACTGTATAGAGTACATGCGGGGCAGCCATGTTCCCAATCCACCAGAAGGAGACCTATAGGAGGGTGGGAACTCGTCAAGTAAGCGCCGTTTCAAATAAATCTGATACCTGCTTGCTTATGCGTCTTGCTGGCCCAGCAAACCCCAACTCTGAAAAAACGGACCAGACACAATGTCAATACATGCTCTTTTGCAATCCTTCAACACAACTGCTGACCTCAACTTCCTGCCATGGAAAAAATATGGCTCGATTTTCTCTCTAGCCACTGCAGATCAGTCTCAATTCTGGACGATGACCGCTAGTTCTCCGAAGAGTTGGCGACAGAATCACCGCGACACCCATTCAGCCTTCTGCAACATGCCTACCTAGGTAATTGGGAATAAGGCGTGCTACGAGGCCATGGGTGTTGGTTGTAGACACACCCGACCTCAGTCTGCAAAATGCGTCAGAAAACACCTCACAAACAACAGTCACATGGCAGATCCAAACGGGGCCCAGAAGTCTCGAAACAACACTCTTCACCCAGAGCCGTCAGAAATCCCTTGGACCCAGGCACTTGTCATGCGCACCGCATTGTCCGTGCGGAACAAAGTACCCGGTCCCCAACAAGGCTACCCAAGGGCGCAAAAGAGACGAGGTCCCTGGGAACAGGATCAAGCGATGGAGGGCATACGCGTCAGGTCACATGTTGGCGCCATGATGCAGAAATCTCTGCGTTTCACAAAAGAGTTTGTCCCGTGCCGGACTGCGACTGTCAGAAGTGGCGTGAGAGCGTGCGAGGGACTGAGCAATTTGGGCTTCACATGGCAGTTTATACTATTTGCACAAACCCGTCAAGCTAATCAGGCCTCTCTGACTCGTGCACACAAGCGGCGTGGCTCGGCACGTCTGCCACGCGGTTAGACCCTCAACTGCTGCCCATCGAGTACATGAAGAGACAAAAAGGGTTAAGCAGCCGACATGTGGGTGGGTGAATCGCCGGTTGGTCATGTGCAATGAACCTTGATGGGTTGCGAAAGAGTGGCGACCTGTTTCATGGATATTGAACAAAATAAACCGCGCTCACCAAGACGATGGATGAGGGATGAGGGGGTGCAAGTTTTGCGTTGGCTGGCCCGAGAACAATATAGACGAGATGCCCAAGTGACATGGTAAGTAATTGGGACGAGGCTGATTGGCGTTCGTATCCACATATAAAAGCGCCAACGCGAGCCAACACTTGGTCCTGTTTTGTCTCGCTTCGACCGAATGTTGAATCAGGGCTGTGGCGTCATCTGTCTCCCCAGCCTGTTGGTTGCGACACGGCGAAATGGCCAAATCTTTTGGTTAATGGCACGGCTGCATCAGGCAACAGCTGTTTTTTTTTTTTTTTTTCTGGTTCTCGCCCGTGTCCGCGGCCTTGGATCATGCGTCCCGGCAAATACTAAAGGTAGTGCTATGGCTTTGTGGTTTATGACAGACCGGGACATTGGCTCCCACCGTGTCGGGAGCGGCACCAAAAACCACAGCCCTTTTTATTTTTATTTTTTACAGTTTCCACGCCTCTGCGATGCACGGTCTCGTTTCGACTTCTCATCGGCCGTTGAACGCTTTTGAGCCAGCAAAATGTGCCAGAGTGGGACTGACGGAGACGACCGACGGCCGAGACCGAGCAACCCTTGCCGCTGGTTCCTTTTTAGCCGTTCAACTCTTCGGCATTGATAAAGTTACTAGTTACGGCACGGCACGCAAAGGGGCTTCCCACCCAACACTGTCCTTCTCCGCCTCAAAACTCAAGGTTCATGTGGGAATAAAAGGGGGATTCCCCAATATTACCCGTTCCCATGTACGGAGTAACATCGGCCATCATCACCATTCCCCCCACACCAAGAAGAAATGACTCGCAATACGCTCGCAGTCTCAAGTCGCGATCCATCTCAGCGCCCACTGAGCTGGGCTTGCTAATGACTGTCTCTGTGCTGACGTCGGTCCTTCAACCACATGCCACCAGTGACATTTCCCATGTGCCCCGGTGTCTCAGAGTGGAGACAGTCCTGACTCCTAACCATGGGTTTTAGGCCCTCTGCGTGAGAGAAGATTGAAGATTTCAGGCGAAGCCACAGAGACGCATGGCTGTGGGTGTTTGCATGACAGAACGGGAGGGTATGAGTGGAAGATGAAGCTGGACTTTGAGATTTCAAAAGGTCAAGGTAGGTGGGTAGTGGTTGAATGGCCAGACGAAAAGCCACATGCTTTGTTCCAAAATGCCAGCAATGAAATGGCTTCGCCCGTACTCCGTACAGAGAACGACACGCCTCGACTCGAGGTGCCTGGCATGCAACGAGCCGCGAAACATGGGATGCGGTTGGCACTCAACCACCACATTTCACTGATGTCGTCCTCATATCGACACGCCGACTAACCGTGCCGAGTTGATGTCAGCGCCAAACACACACGCCGTGACTTGCAATTCAGTTTCCATACCCAGCCCAGCGGTTCGGTGTCGTCTCCCTCGCTCATGTCTGAGATGGCACAGCGTGGCGCCTAGCTCTGGAGCACCTTGATCACCAGGGCTAGACGCAACCAAGACAAGAAAGGAAAAAGAAAATAAAAAGGCACCCACACATACATAGCCTTAAACCAAGGGACCTGCCCTTACTTACGCCACTAGCCTTGCGCCTAGCCAACTCTGCGATGTGAGACGCCCAAGACGAGGCCAACCAAACCCTCGGGACTGGAATGTGCCTCTAGCCCCGGCCGGTGTACGGAGTAGGATACGACAAGAACAGCACCATGGTGGCCGGGGAGGAGGAAAAAGAAAGCATCGGCCGAGAGGGCTGGCCAATGGTGTGCCTCGCATCCCAGAATGTACATTGTACATGCTCCGTACAAATCATCACCATCAAATCGCCTTTGCCGACCAAGTCTTCTTGCCTCTTTTCACCCTGGCGGCCAAAGATGATGAATCGGAAATTTCCTCATTTGCGGCAGTGTGCCGTCCGTATTCTCCGTGAGGTGCCATCGGAAAGGCCACCATGTCTTGCTCTGACCAACCCACATGTCCCCTTTGTGCGACGGACAATGTAGCGGTGCAGCGGGGGATGTAACGCGCGCCGGAAGCAACCTGCTTCTTTTGTCGTGTGGGAAGGAAAATCCGGATTCCTGGGACCAAGAGGAAGCCCAGCTGCTGAGCCGACTGCAGGTACCAGCATGCAAGATGTCATATTTTGTGTGTGGCCTCTTTTCAAAGCCCCCATCCCCCCAGGTGCTGCTGCTGCCGCAGATTGGGTCCATTCAACCATCCATTCAGCCATCCGATCGTTGCTCACGCACGCGAAATGACAAAAACGTGACTTGTATGTACAGTGCGCCCGTCGGCTGTGCTGCCTCAGCTGAGGGACCCGAGGCATATTAACCGCTGTCTCTGCGAGGAACCCTAGTCAGGCGCCGCCGCCGCATTCCAAACAGCCATTCTTCAAACGTGGTGGGAAGAGCTGAGAAAAGCCGACGTCCATCGGCGAGACAGGAGGCAACAGGCGCAGCAGGGATTGTCGGGCGGCTGCAGCAGCCTCTCTCACGATGCATGCCTGACGAGGCCAAGGGGCCCAGTCAGCTAATTGTACAACATGCATACATATGTACAGCCTGCCCGGGTCCAAAATAGCATCCAGGCTGGGAGCTAGCCTGGAACATGGTGAAGCATCTTCGCGCAAAGGGCCATGATTGGTGCCGCAGCCGTGGGTTAAAAATGAAAAGATGGCGTCAACATTGTCCAGCTCCCTCTCCTCCTCCTCCGTGCTGCTCGATGTCGGCGCACACGGCACATACATACCGTGGAGCGAAAAATAGAACAACATCAAGGGGCGTAAGATGGCTGTTCAAACGTCGCTTGAACAATGGCCCGTCAAGCACTGAGCCCCTGCCCCTTGGAACCCCAGCACCCAGGCACGGCAGATCAACACATCAGAGGCTGATCCGTCGTCGTGAACCACTGGGGCCGCGCATCGAGGGCCACGCATCGAGGGCCACGATGAGCAAAGCAACGGCCGTGCACGCGGCAAGACGGTGACTGCATCGTGGAGGCAACCAGACGTGTGGGCTTTCGTGGAACTTTCTCTCGCCTTACTGGCGGGCATGAGATGTTTTCGCTTCGATATCGGCTGTTCCGCCTGTCTGTGAAGGACCGAAAGGAGCGTCGCACAAGTTTGCCGTCCACGGCCCTTCTTGGAAAAGGTCGGTCGCACAGCGCCAACGGCAACCATGCTGTTGCAGCTTGTGACTGGCCCATGGCAGCGTCGCCAAGCCCCAGGCCCGTAAACTCGCCCAATGCGGCTCTACCGACTCTCTCTCCAGTCTCTCACCTCTTGCCCCAGCTTTGGTGCGAGACCAGGACATCCGTCAGCAAGCCGAAATGTGGGCAGAGCCGCCCGAGCATTGGTGGGCCTTTTTATTTATTTAATAAACCAGATTGGTAGATGTACGGAGTACTAGCAGACTTTGTACGAGGAGGCCGGACACCCCTGTCTTGGAGCTTGGCTTATTCCCAGTGGGACCAACAAAAAAAGAAAATAAAGTGACAAAGGGAAGAACCCCCCCATGCGCCACCGCCAGCGAATAACGAAACGTGAGGGGGCAAAACACAGCAAACGACTCTCCCGAACCCGGACGTCAAGTTTCATGGTTGACGTCAGCAGTCCTGGGAAGCGGGAAATGCTGCCTGTTGAGGAAGTCGGTCATAAGCTTGAGTCCCCGGTTCACCTCCTTCTGCCTGAATATCACACAGCCCTGGTAATATTCCGCACGCCACCATATTCCACCCCAGCCGCTGCTCCATATCCATTTTGATGTAAATAGGCAGCCTCGAAACTAGGCCAAGTGCAGTGGCATATTCCTCGATCGATGTGGCAACATCAAAAGCAACCTCGGGGGCGCGGGAAAAAGAACAAGAACTGTTCAAAACCAGGAAAAGAGGGTCACAAGGAAGGAAACGAAAATAAAATGAAGCCAAAAGTGCATGTTCAAGCAGAGAAACAAGAAAAGATGATTGAATACAGCCTACTACCTATCCCCGAAGCCCAAACATGAGAATACAAGGTTCGCACCCAAACATATTTCCCTTCTTTCAGTCTTAATATGCCCAATGCAACAAAGTCATAATCCTGGCGCCTTGGCAGCTATTCGCGCAACCAATTTCCAACCCTGGGTGTTGTTTTCCCCCAGATCTCATATTGAGAGATAATGCCCCCGTAAAAATATATATATCACAAAAGAATGACTGCGCCCCTCTTCCAATGGCGGGTGCGGTGTCGCTGCACTGCATGTACCCCCCTTTTTTTTGGTGCGTCTGTTCTCTTTCACATTGGCCGTCTCGTAGTCGGTTGGCATGTGTACATGTCCTAGGCCGTTGGTGGTTGAACAAGCGTGGATGTCGTCCCCCTGTCCCATGTTTCTGTCCTACATTCCCGGTGCAGATGTGTCAACGGCCGCATCGAGGCATACTCAAATGTTACCTTGCTGAAACATGGTGAGGGTACGATGTCATTCTCGAAGCTGGCCTTTGGATGAGTTTTGCCCAGGGATGGTTGCTTGGTTGTAATCGCTCCCTACATGCAGCTGGGAAGCGTCGGTTAGTGTATGCTTTACGCCATCATGTGAATCAAACTGGCGGATGCGGGGAGCTTGGGCACCTACAGCAAATGTCATCACCCCTGTTGCCAGTTGTCAGTATCAGAGAGATAGATAGGTAGCACGATGGTCTCGATTGCACCTCGGGCCGTTGGGGGACTTACCAGTACTGCTTGCTAACTATCGTGGGCGGACATCTTCGTTCCGTCTCAATATACTTGGAACACCAAGACTCTACAAGATGGTAGTGATGCTGACAACTCAGCTCTTTCTACACCATCGAATTTGGCTCAGCATGGGAATAGAATGAGCCTTGGCAAAGAAAGATTGCTCACGTAGATGTAGTTACACATGGTGATCCAAGGGTAAGGTGTTTGGAAAGTCTTGTAAAGCTCGGGTAAATAATGTTCGAGATTCTCGTCAACGTAATCGATGTGAAGTAGGTCGAGGGAGGAAGAGAAAACACAATAATATAGAGCAGGCGGAATAGAAAGTGAGTATAATCGAGAAGAAGAAAAAGGAAGGGGAAGCGGGCCAAGATGTTGGGAGAGAAATCAGGCGAATAGATTAAACGGCGTGCTCTTGGTCGAGTATGAAGAGGTCCAGGTCCAAGGTTGGTTTGATGCTTCAAGTGTATAGATATATGGACGAGTGTACTCAATCCCCTGCCGCCCAGTTTGCTTCTTATATATGTATGCTCTGTCGTCTACCTTGAATCGATGAGGCTTCATGTGGAGGAGCATGGCCGTACTTATCTATGACCACAGCACCCTGCCAACACAATGAGTCTCCAAGCCAGTCTCCCAGAACTCCGCTTTGCCATGAGGCACCCCCCCCACCCCTGGTACGCGACCATGGCTTCTGGCACAAGATGCACGGTGTACTCCGTACAAGGGGGGCAACAACAGCGGCAACGCTAACCGGCAGGTTGTGGCAGGGATGCTGTACTGTCAACCCCGGCCGCGAAACCGACACACTCCCAGACTCATCCAGCTGAGGGGTGTGAGCCCCGACTCAACAGCACCTCCAGGGTCACTCGAATCATGAATGGGTGTGCGCAGTGTGGGGCCAAGGGAATGCCCAGAGGGACGTTCTGAATACCGTAATGTATCTGAAGGAGAGAATCAAGAGCTCAAATCCAGCCAACGGTCTGACCACTCCCTCACTGAACTGAGCCAAGTGTACCCACCTGATATCGCCTTTACAAATAGATGATGTCCCCAGCAGCCGATTGTCCAATCGCAGCCAGCGTCATTGCCATCACTAACAGACCCAGGCCGATTTTTTTGCTGTCTGGCTCGGAAGCCTTGCCCACTGCAAGCATAGAGCTGGAGGCTTCTGATGTGAGACCTTGTCACTTAGACCGCCTGTTGGTGGCTCGTGCATTTCTTCTCGAGTCAAGGCAACATGAAGAGACTGTCACAGACGACATGTTGCGCACCAGTCATCAGGTCCATGAAGAAGTGGTTGGAAAGCCTGTGGTAGCCAAGCCTAATTTGTGGCCCACGAAAACGCCGAAAACGCGGGCCTGTCCATGCCAGTCATCTTGCATGACCTTTCACTCGAACATGTCAGGCATCTCCCACCTAGGCCAGCAGGACCCAACGTGGCGCGGGTTTGAATGCTGCGATATCCATGCATCGCGGCCTGTGAAACTCGAGGCACTTATCTCCTTCACCGGTGTCAAGAAAAGTCCGCCTTGTTCGCTTGAACAGGCTGCATAATCACCTAACTATGCCACTGATCGATCGTAGGCGACGGGCACCTCGCGCAGGTCCTTGTAGGACACAAAGGGCCAAACTTTGCATGTTCAAGTGATGTGGCCAGCCAAACACGGCCGATACAGATGGCCGGGGTGGTTTGATCTGTGCAGTGTACTGTAGTGACCTGCGAAAGTCGCCCTCGGTCAGTTAGACAACGCCAGGACAAATCGTCAAGACTTTCCAAGGATGTAGCGTCCAAGCAAACCTATACAGCTGGCCGCAGACTGTGCTAACTGTGATTCGGCCTAGTTCGCTGCTTTGTCAAATTTGTAGGCTCAGCCCTGAAATGCAGACGTTGGTTACAAAAGACCAGCACCAACTTGGATGCAGGCTCTCGGTGCGAGTCACTAGCAGCTGTGTGCTGGTTGTGCGGATGAGGAGTCATGGGCCCCTGCGACCCAGGCTTCGCGTAGTCTCATGTCATTGCAGCATTCAAGGTTGGGGCGAAGTCGGAGTTGAGAAGCTGGTGGTATCAATGGTTGGGCGAGATGAACCCAAGCAAGAGACAGATGGATGGAATTGATGCTTCGCATCAATAGTCGTACTTGCTTTAGAGAATAGCGGTTGTGTATCGTTCCTTCCTCGCACCCACCCCTCCGGGTGCAAGCCTAAAGCCGATCGGGGGGGGAATATACTCAAGGTGCCTCTCGTCAAGTTGTTTGCTTCATCTCCAAACACTCACTGTGTGGTCTGAGCCACAGAAGCAACGGCCCTCCCAATGCAATGACAGCAACACAAAAAAAAAAAAAAAGAAAGAAAGAAAGAAAGAAAGACGTGCCCAATCTGGCCAGCCATCAGGTGCCTTGGTTGGTGTCTAAGATGCCCAAGCTACACCTCCAAAATTAAGTTTACTCCTTAGTGTCGTTACGCCACCCCGATGGAGCCCTTTCTAAAAGCACTGCTTGCATGATTGGGCACACGGGATCGCATCAAGGTGATTCTCACTCTGAACCGCTGTGTTGGCCGGATTTTGAAGCTTCCCAGTTTACAGAGAACATCCGTCCGTCTGCTGACATACTGTCAATCTCCCAGGCCGACGGTTGCCCCGTTGAAGTCGTCCCTGTTGGCAGCAAGTGCCTGACGTGACGTCCCTTCTCATCTTGGCAGCGTGGTTGCACGACTAGTATGCGGGATACCTATCTCTTTGTTATGGCACAAAGCACCCTGGCTCCTACAATCACGATTCAAGGTCTTACAAGCTGCCTCATCTGTACCAGGCAAAGTCCAGGACATCTTTTGGCCAGGCGATGGAGCCATTCACTTCCCCACAAAGCCCATTTTCATCTTGTCGACATGGCGAGTCTTTGGCCAATCACAGTGCAGCAGCTTTAAGAGCTTGGCCAATGTCATTCTGAATGCCAGTCGTCGTCTCTCTTACCAGCGTTCTCTCTGAAATACGGACGCCAATGTGCCATTATACTAATCAATGGACATGTCCAAGTTGCAAATGAAGTTAATCTTTCTTGCTTCCTTTATTCAAATACCTAAAGCGCTCGACATGCTCTGCGCCATGAAACGGAGATGAATGGTGATCGCTGATGAGACACTCAGCAAAGCCTCTTCGGCTCAGAGTTTTCCGCCTTACACGGCAGGTAATACACCGCCCAGGTGCTTGTGCTAGTATTGAGTGAGTGTACGTACTCCGTATGGACGATAGTGCAATTTGACTTAGCAAGCATTTCTGTTCCACAAATCCACAATACGCTCGTCTCTGCAATGGAGTTGGCGGAAAGCGCCATGGCAAGGCGCAGGCAAACCAAGACGAATAAGGAGGATGATCTCGTGCGGAAGTCTGTAGCGGGTCTTGGATTTGAACCTACATATCACCATTCACCTGCAAGGGAAGAGACACACCAGTGATGGAGTAGAAATCTCTCACCATTCTGGCTGTCCTCTTCTCGATTCCTCAATCAACAATTACCTAGGTACGCACTTCATATTAACACCCCAGCTAAAATGCTGATTGTCCCAACCCTGGCATCATCTTAGAAGCTAGCCATCAGCCCGCCATGTGGGCAAATCCACGAGCTTGTTGTATCCGAGCAAGTCCTCGTCTTTCACAAAGTGCCTTCTGCCGGATTATGCATCTGTACCACTGGGGGCTTTGCAGAGCTTCCATTGATAATGTCACTCCACGTCAATCACCACTCGGAAATGAAAACATATGTGTTCTCCAGCTCTTGGCCAATTGCTCAGCGACTTGACCGCAACTGACTTGTTTGCAGAACAGAGTACTCGAGGGGCCAGTCGCTCACAGTAGTCACCCAGTAGTAGGTACCACGCAGCTGAAACTATATTGACACTCTGGGACGCCAGCCTAGGTGACCAGCTCATGTAATTTCGGACAACCGGTGGTACCTTTTTCATCAGGGTGGTCCATCCATTTCTGCTAGGGTTGAAGCTTAGTTCACAGTGTCCACACAGCATTCCTTCCATTAGGCGACGCTTGCCCTTTGATGAACAGGGCCAACCTTAATATTTTCTTCTTCGCACAACTCAACATCCTATGTGGCCTCCGGTTGGCTAAAACTCGCTTGCCGCTGAGTATGGATGCCGAAACGGACTCGGACCTCTCGAAGTTGTTCAAATTAATCAGCAAATAACGCTTCACCTTGACCTGGTCCGCAACGACCATGGTGTGTTTGACTTGTTCCCAGAGGGGACTATGAGGGTCTGGTTCATTCAGGGATCGATTCAGAGAAATGGCCCGGGTATTTCCTCATTTGCAGACCAAGACTGCCATTACACAGCTGCTCGCTTACACTGATAGACAACTTACGACGCACGGTAGGTAGCTGAAGCAGGATGGTGCACAGGCTAGACCTGTTGGACTGCCAAGGATCAAGAGGGAAGTGGCTGAGGAAGTGGCGCCTGAGAAGAAATTTATCCCGATGAAGCGTGCCGCGGAGACTTGTTGATTTGGACGAAGCTCAAGTCTGACCTGAAAAAGAGGCTTGGGGGAAAGGCTGACGGACTCCAAATAATGTCCGGGGTAACTGAGTATTGGACCAATCAAGGTACTCCCGAGTCCACGTCACTGGAGGTCCGTCTTTATGGGAGTTATGAGCAGCCATGACTGCAGGGCCCTGGCTCTGAATTGAGAATTGATGAGCAATGCCCGTCGGGGTATGTTGCACAAGGCACGAGAACACGACGTGACGCTTCCCGTGCAAGCATGTATTGGAAATTGTCGGCATATCGACCTCTGGCCACAAACTACGGCGAGACCTTTGCGAATGAACGGACTGGGCCATCAGAAGCAGCGCTGGAAGGCCATTACACGTGTCCAGTCTGCTACAATCAACCAGGCGGCGCGGACAAGGCACCGCTGCACGAAATTTTGGCTCCCAAATAGCATCCGCTCTGCGCCATCAGTGACAGACCCTGGACACGGTGGCGTCGGGCTGACTAGTGAGAGAGGGACAAGCACTATTGCCAAGCAAACAATGTATAAATCCGCGCCGACAGGCTGGGCTTTGGTCTCCCCCTCTGGTTTGTGATTCATGTCGTCATGCAGACGCTCTTTGCAAGCTCGCCGGCAGGGTAAATTATGCATCTGGTGGGTCCAGCCCACCAACTTTCTTTGCAAGCGTTGTTGTCTCCAAGGTGGACGAGGCTGGAGATGCATGTCGTGTCAACCCTGACCAACCAAGCCTCCGAACCCGATAACCCGGTTGTGGGAAGATGACTGAGCATTAGAAGGTGGATCTTATCAGATACAACTCCAAACAAGTACCAGACTTGTTCATCAACCTCGACCGACACACCAAGAGAGTCTAGGACTCTAGACTGGAGAAGAGCTTTCCCAGGGTGAAAAGCGTCAAGGCTAATATGTACCTCGGTTGCAAAAAGGACACGTTGATGGCTGCCCCCGCGACATTAAACTTACACCAAGCATTTGCACTAGCCTAGATGCCAAAGTTATTTCGATGCCAGACGCTCGATCATGAGTGTACATAACGACCCAAGTGTCCGCTTGATTCAGCCCGAGGGCTTTTTATCATCCCTTCGCTTTCCGTCCAATCTGGCACCCTCGGGGCCAAAATGAAATTCTTGGCTAGACTTGTTGTTCTCTCCGCACTGGTTGAAGCTGATGCCCGCCTCAGGCTGACCTGGCATTTCCCCACGTCGGAGACGGACACGTCCTACAGGCTATGGCAGGCCTTTGGGCCTACGACAAGTAAGAAAGGTCACCAAGAACCGTACTTCTCGGTCCCGGATTTGGGGCCAGGCACCGCCTTCCCCTATCCTGCTACGGAAAAACCCCCGTGCACCTTTACCACGGGCGTCGGGCCGACGTACCCTCGAATGACTTCGACCTCGTATAATCACACAGTTACACAGACAAAAACGAGAGGATGTGGCAGGTGTGCCTATGTATGGACGACGCGGCCCCTCGCTTTCAAGCTGGGAACAATTTCAACGGTGCCGGCGCTGGTCCCGTTTGTCGTCACCGTGGTCGAATGCAAAAGACCCCACAGATACAGGACGACGGAAAAGAGGAAAAGGACTACGAGCAAGACAACGACCAAGATGGGGGCGCTGACGACGGCGACCTCGAGCAGATGGACTATTACGGAAACATCATCGGCCAGTATGCCGAGCGTGAGTGACAGGGTCACTACTGTAGGCGCAACGACGGGGTCATGACCAGGGCAGAATTGGCTAGTGTAGACTTTGACAATACAAGACACGTCTTGCTTTGTTGCTACGTGGCCGAGATCCACGGTGCTTTTGCTAGAGCTTGCTCATCAGATGTGACGGATTTCAACAGGTAATATTCACCCCAGAAGGCATCAATGATGATGAAAGGTGGTGGGCAAAGCTCCCAAGAAGCTGACCGGGGTCGATCTCAGCCGCGAACGCTCCCCCCCCCCTTTGGCTGCATAGACTCGGTCGACTGATTCGTCTGGCCACACCCACGGAGCAACGCACAACACGGTCTCGGCCATGGTGTCTTGGGATGGATTCTCCGGTCGAAAATAAGTGACAGAGGCCCTGCTGGCCATGCACCAACTCGATGTTTGGGAGTAAATGTCTTGACGCCTACGGGTCTTGCTCTGACGTGAGCAGGAGTTTTTCCTTTTCGGCACCCACAAGACGGATTTCGAGATTGCCGAGTTAGCCCAGGCGACGGGCCGGGGCACCATGACGCAACAACGGCCGGAGTTGACAAATGTCTCACCTAAATTTGGTCCTCGCATGTCGCCCCTTGGACAAGAGACATTTCCTTGGTCACCTGGCATGCCCCCATTGCAGTCGAGCATATAGCCACACCCATCTATCTGCGGACCATCATCAGGTTTGCTACTGCAGGTGTATTATATCAGTTCGCTTGTCTCGGTCGGGGCAAAAGCTGCCGTCCTGATCTCACCACACGCCTCCAAGCACAAAGTTCGTGCTCGGTTTCGTTGCAAGAGATAATCTGCCGCTGCGGCTGCGGCTGTAGCCCCCACGCCTCTTTGCGCAGCGAGTCCCGATTAGGACGGAGCGCCATTTCGGCAGTTGCCATGTGCCGCCTGCTCGCGATATTATCACATCTTACATAAGGGGTCCCAGGAATGCGGTGCGCAGATTGTGATTGTGTCACCGGTCCAGGTTCCAAGATTGGCTAGCTGAACCCCCCGTCGATGCAAGTACAGGTAGGAATGGCCACGCATTCAGGTGCGGCGAATAGCGCTGCCTCGTTTGTAGCAAGTCTGCAGCAAGGGGTGCGAAAGTGTGCTGTGTTCCCGGCCGTCAGGTCTAATCGTATTGCACGCCATACCACGCCAGAAATGACTCAAGTATGCCTGGACCCTGGGCGTGGGCTTGGGATCAACTCCGGGCTGGACCTTGAAGGATATCGGGGGTCATGAGCTGATGGATTCTCGGTCGAGGATGTGCTCGTAGTAGTGGTAGAAAGAGGGTCGATATGGACTGTAACGAGGACACAGGGACTGCAACTTGCTGTCACGCCCTCCATCATATATTCAGTAAACGTACGTCTTCTCACGAGTGCAATCTGAAAACCTAAATAACTCTGTCATCTTTCTCTCTGCTGGTTTCTATTCTAGCGGGACACTCTTTACATAGATTTCGCTGCAAGTCTAGCTAATTGCTCAATGGTCAAGGCGTCTAAGGGTTCAAAAAGGCCTCAATCTCGTCTCGCAACTCGGCAAGATGTTTCCCCAGACTTTCTTCCTTGGTCTTGACGGCCCTAAACGATATGTCCACCACATCCGAGAACATAGACTTTCCATTTGCGCCATCGTCAGGGACGCCTGTGCTTGTGCTGACGTTGCCCAGAGCAGGGTCCAGAGCCGCCGTTGCGACTCGAAGACGGGCGAGAAATTCCTCAGCCAGTTGGATAGTAAGAGACATCTGGAGCGAGGGGGATGGGTCGACGGCAAACGATCCAACCTGTACGTCGGGAAGTCTCCAAAACTTGAACGTGGCTTCCGCATCGGCTTGAGAGAGTTCCAGGCGGACTAGGCTAAAGACCTTTTGATACATGTCCAGCAGGCGGACATATGTCGAGAGAACAAACATGGAGTTTCCGGGATCAGAACTGTCCATTCGCGCTGCATGGGAGCTGGCGCCTGTCGACAGACGATCAAGCACATCGGCAACACGTCGAGTGAGCTTGAACATTTCATCAATCGGAAAGCCCTGGTTGGAAAATGCGTCATCATTTGGCCTGAGGCCTTGAAAGTTGCATGCCGCCGTCTGCGGTTGAGGCAACACAGACGCAAGGTCCAGGAGGCGAGAGTTGATTTCAGATAGTTGCGCCATCCAGTGAAAATTTGGCGAGTCCAGCTGTGGTGCTGGTGCGTTGACGATATGGCGTAATGCAATCTGCCGAGGTCGGTTTCTTACGCGCGGCCTTTTGCGTTTGTCTACCAGGGCCTGGCTGTGAGGAGTTCCTGCAAGACCAACGCTGGGGACTGGAGATTGGAACGAGCTGCCCTCCGCTGTTTGGAAAGCTGTTGGCGCCGTGTGGAAGGGCTCGGCGGCTTGATTCAATTGCTGGTCCCAGGAGTCTGGAAACACAGGGACAGGCTGGAAGGATTCGAGAGAGCCAGGAACAGAATTGTGTGATATGGAAGCTGCTGGAGGAGGCGAGAAGAAGCTCAGGTTCTCAATCTGACTAAAATCAAAGTCGGTTGGCTCCAACGCTGGCTCAGCTGGCACAGCACGCTGCTCGTCAGGTAAGGTGCTATCAGACTGCTGGATGATTGGAAGTCCTACTGACAGGAAAGGAGCATTAGGATAGACACACAAGAAACAGCTATGCCAATACGTCATGGTACGCGAAGCCACTGACCTTGTTCTCCCGGAATCAAACTTAGTTCATTAACGGTCCTTCGACGCTTTGGTGAACGCCTTCCAGCAGGCGGCTTTACTCCCGGCGTGGGGTAAGGCGTCTGTTGTGTCTGAGGCTGTTGCTGGTTCTGGTTTTGATACTGTGTTCTTTGCTGTGGAAGTTGGTATTGTTGGCCGTGTTGTTGCTGTTGCTGTTGCTGATGCTGATGCTGATGCTGATGCTGGTGCTGGTGCTGGTGCTTCTTATATCGGAGAGATGGACTTGATTTGCACTCTGTTTGTAATCTGACACAGCGTTCGCAAGCCTCTTCACCGACGCGCTTACAGCTCAGCTTCTGGGAGTGACAACGGTCGCAAGCTTTCCTAATAATGCTATCGGCCATGGTCATAGCCATGTTTTCGGGGACCAGAAGGGGCTGGTAAGAGACATGTGGAAGGTTTAAGAAGACATTGCCGAAATGTGAGAGACAGCTTCACCTTGCACCGCACCAATAGTTCTTCTCCCTGCTGCTTTGCGCTTGAGACAGAAGTCGGCGAATTCATTGGCTACCGACGAGATGTTTTGGGAAATGCACATCACCGCTGCCCCGGACCTGGCTACAGGCTCGTTGCCGGCGAGGTCCGATGTTGTGACGACTCTTTACCAAGCTGGCGCCTGTATAAGCTCTGGCGCTGTACGACAGATCGAACCCGACACTCTGGATGGGCCGAGACAAAGCTCACGGAACGGAATCTTGTCTCGGAAATTGGCATTGAGATGTTGGGGTTGATGCACCTCAGAAGTTCGCTAACCAATCTGTCGGTTCCAGCTATCTCGATCCAAGATTAATCTTGCCGCACTTTTGCAGGTCAATGGCACACGAGACACATGCCCACATGTTCTTGTTGCCGTACCGACCCGCCAGATCCGTGTTTCAAGGCGTTCCGAACAGCGGGTCTATGAAATACTCAAGCTCCTCTGCAGGTGTACTCTTGTGGCTGTATTGTAACTCAACAGGCCACAAACTTGTATAAAGAGAGAGTTTGTGTTACGTTGCTCAGACTTCAACCATATCCCCATTGCAATACAGACAGACACCTCGCGTATCAATGAGACGTCGTCGTATTTGCAGGAGAGTATTCGAACACGACCACGGCAGTCGGACAAGGCCAGGGGCTTTTTTGGGACTTGGCCATTGCGAGAAAAGAATCGTATCGCCAGGGCACGCTCGTATACATGTCGAACCCCGGTTATTTTGCGCACGAAGCCGATCTCGGCAAGGGGCAAGTCTTGCATTGTGCAACCCGCGTGCGGCCTTGGCCAGGTTCACCTATCTGAATATTTGTTGGGGTTGATATTCGCCGCACGGGGCATACGGCTACACTCTGCATTTGCTTTGAGGCTAGGATGACCATGTATGTAGTCATTCTGCAGTCCGCCATGATATGGCCAAGTATACTTTTGACATGTGTGGTGCTTGATATGAAGCAGCCTGAAATTGCGCATGCTATTGCACTCTAATAAAAGCAGTCAGCTCCGGACTAAGATCTGACGGCGCAAGAAGTAGCCTTCATTCACACTGCAGTGCTGTCCCAAGCACCGTCGTTGCTAATTTGTCAGACTGGAACCCCAAGGCTTGCGCGGGCAAGCGGCGCACTTGCAGAGTGTTTGCCTGGCCAGAGCCGTGGGAGTGGACGTGGACATGCACGAGCAGTGAAACAAGGGGAGTACTAGGCCCTGTTTGGTATGACACCAGAGTCGAGATGGTGGTGCCCAGTTGTAGATGAGAAGATGCTCGCCAGTGGTTAAATGCTCCAATTGCGGGGAGACTTTGGACAGTGCTAGAATATCGAGACCTGGGAAGAGTTTCCGACATTGAACATGGAGCCAGGTGATCTGGTCCCTACCCAGTTCTGAGTCCTGAAGGTGGAAGAGATGGTGCGTTCAGAGAAGCCCTGAGAGGAAGAGACGGATAACATTCTGTATTCTGCCTTGAAGGGGGCGCCGGAAACGGCTGCATCCCGTACATTTGAACTAGCCCCCTTTGCTTTGTAAACTTCCAACTGCCGTCATCAGTGTTGAAGTATGATCCTTTCCGGCCCGGTTGCACCGGAGGCTTGGGAGAAGAATTCCTGCAGGCCAGACTATGTCTGCCAGGTTCGGTAAAGCCAACTTTGCGGGTGCTGTGTCCGTTTTGCATGGGACCAGGAAGCGAGGGCGTTTAAAAGCAGACACATGGCGTCACCAAACCAAAAGATGGTGACCCTTGTGTTCGGATTAGAGAGGGCGGTGAAAATGTGACTAACCGCCTTCGAGTGTAACACCAGCAGCATGGCAATATAGGCACGGTCGACATCCGAACTCATACTCGGCTTCGGTGTAACACATCCCAACCCAATTCGGGTTTGTTGGGCCAGTCTCAAGTCGCAATCCCAACGTTTAGATGCTGTCTCGGATTCACTGCTGCCATAGGGTCGGGTTTGTTCCGAGACTTCGGAGTTCGGATATTGGGGCTCTCTTGCACGAAACGACTAGACTTCGAACCCCAACTAATACGCGATGTTCTCCTCTCTCAGATTCTCAAAATGGAAACCCGGCTTCCAGTATCGCCCTCTTTCATAGCCCACTTCTTCGTGAGTCCGACATCCAGGGCTCCAGTAGTCATCTTCGTTTCCCAATGGCCACATGACAGTCAGAAGAACTTCATCAACTGCACATATTTGAGGTTTTCTCCAAGTTGTCCAGGCCAACTCTCCTTTCAAATCCGTGAATAGTTTGCGAGCAGCCGCTAAATCTCGTGGCTTCGTGTCCTCGTCACTAGACGTCTTACTATGATGGTTTTTGTCGTCCTCATGACGGAATATGATTGCTCTAGCTGCGAAAAGAGCTTCACAAATACGGGAGGCCACCATATGTATAGACGTATGTATGAGCTCATCCTCTAAACTCCAAGAATCTCGGTCAACGTAGGCCGACAAAAGGTAGTGTCGTCTGCAAGCCCGGAAAGCCTCATTGGTGCCGTTATCGCTCGGCTTGTTTTGAAGGGTCATATACCCTGGCAGAGGAGACACAGCCATGTACATCTGGGTCGCGATCTTCAATTCGGTTGAAAACCATTCAAAGGACTGGTCCGGGGCCGCAAGCAATGCCAATCTATGGTGATATCTCGAAACTATCATATCAACAACCGCTTGCCAATTGACTGTGAATCTTCTGGGGGCGATGAGAAGCTGCTCAAGATATCTCTTGATGTCTTTCAAGTCATCAAGGTTAGCGCCGGCGAGACGATGAAGATCCGGTCGAGTAGGATCGGTATTTGTGGTATTCACAGGGAAGAAATAGGCAGACACCATTGAGGAGAAATCAAGTCTAACCCTATCACCTCCAATGCCATCATACCGCTCGGCAGCGGCTCTGGCCCATAGGAACGGATTCATATTGGATCCAACCCCTTTGTTGGCAGTTATGGCAGATCGGGTCAGCATGACCAGGTCCACTCCATTGTTGAAGTCGCAGTAAATTACCTCAGATCCAATCTCCATTCGCATAAGGCCGTCGTATCCCCACTGTGTTAACAGATTGCAGATGCTTTCGGCCCGTCCCAACTCATCCATGAAGGATTCTCGTGTGCCTGAGGTCTTATTCTCGCGAAGGATCAAGTCTTGCGTATCCAAGGTGCCCATGTCAGATTTGCCAGCACTCATCCCATCTACATACAACAAATTCAGGTTTCGATGAGCTCTGTAGGTATGAAGATAGCCTCTGATGTAAGAGCCATTGTCCTCGGGTTTCATTGGACCCAACTGAATCGGCATTTGGTTCGATAAGTTAGGGTGAGCTATGTCCTCTTCCTCTTTCTTAGTGGAAAAGGCGAAGGCTTCAGCATGTTCAACTTCAAAAGCCAACCATTGCGGCCCTGGCGGAAGATGCCCGCTCTGTGCTCCATGGTACAATAAAGTTCCCTTTGGCATTATAACGGGGAAAAAGCTCAGGCCGTTGTGATTTATCGCCGAACCCCATTGTCTTCCGGCCGAGTGGATTGCGTTGAATATGTGAAGGTAATTTCGCTCGGCCGACTCGTGGTTTGGCGTCACAGGTTGTCTTGTATGCACATGAGTGCGGGCTGGGCCAATGAAGGACAGAATGAAGAGAGCCAAGACAAGCTTGGTGAAGAGAGTGTCCGAGATTACAGTCATGTTCGGATTTTGTCGACCTGCTGCCGCATGGAACAAAGGAGCATGGCAAGAAGCTGGCCATGTAAGATGGAGGATTTATCTACCTGGGATATTGCACCATCAGCGTCGACGCAGTAAGCAGCCCAGCCGTTGTGGAAACCGGGACTAGTCATGTAATCCACCAAGACTTGGCTGGAAGAAGACGAAAGGATTTGAGATAAAGGAGATGTCGAGAGTAGTGCCAGGTGTTGCACCGCAGCTCGGATCATGTTCTGTTAACAGATTCGATCTTCTTTTCTCAACGCTTCCAACCTGCATTCTTGCACGTTGGTTGCACCTGCTTTTTTACTACGTACCTAGAGTAAGTACGCAGGTCTGGTAGTGATGCCTGGCAACGTGACCCGCCACCTGCCATCAGATGCCCAGTACCGAAATTCCTAGGTATTACCTGGTGGTGCGTATTGGTCGAGAATCGCAGCTCCAAACAAATCCTGCAAGCAACTTTACGCTTTCCTCTCGTGCCCTCGTCCCAGTCTGTCGAATCAACATCAGACTTGCTGGTCAGATCTTCCTGGGTGTCAGCATCCCCACATCGTTCCTCCAACAGATGCTTGCATTTTCATACAGGAAAACTAGAGTCGTATTCGCAATGGCAATGAACCCCGAGCGAGAGCAAATGCTCAAAAAGGATCCCCCTCAAGAAGACAAGCCGGCCGCGCCGCTACGGGTCAAATGCATTCGCATCACCGGCGCAAATGTTCTGGCCTTGACAGATGGGAACATGACTAAACCTCGCTCGGGCAATCTCGAAGACGTTGGGTCGCCGGTGAGTTCATCGCGAAAACGCGCACGCGATTCGCTCGAATACGAAAGTCAGAAAGACCCTACGCTTGACAAAGGGCTAGAGCGCGGACGGCTCCCAGTGTTTCCTCCACGTATGTGAAGTCTGCCCACCTTTGGAAACGATCAAACTCACCGAATCAGCACCACCCCCTTGTCAACACACCATGTATCTTGCGAGTCTCCTTCGAAGTTGGTCACTGCGGCTGACGTTGACGCCAACGGCGACCAAAAAGTTTGTTTCGACAGCGTCATCGCACACAAGGACGGCTACAAGCGTTGGGCTACTTTTAGCAGACCGAGTTGCGCGAATGAGCAATCTTCCAGTACTACAGCTGCCCACGTTGGATGAGGCTAATGAGCAGTCTTTTATGTCTCGCACTTCTTTAGACCAAGTGGCACACGGCTCGCTGCTGGAAGACATCTAGTACAAGCTTTCGGCTTCGCAGAAATATAACATGGCCCGTCAAATCCGCAAGACGCTCATGAAACTAAGAAGGGCAACTGACCAAGATGTAAAGTTTGGTTCCGTGCAATCGGGAGGATACTCTCTCATGCTGGACAAGCACCAAAATAGGACTTACTGGGCAGTGCGACCAGACGCAAATCACCGCTTGTTTGTGGCATTTCTGATGTCGTCCTTCGACGCTACAGTTCCCGGCCCAGTAGCCACTGCATTGGCTGATCAGCTGCAGCGCAATGTGCCTATTTTCATGACGCATGGTGATGTTTGTCCAGCGAACATAATAGTCGACCAGCACAAGATCATTGCCATTACGGGCTGGGACTGTGCTGGATTGTACCCAGCTTGGTGGGAGTATGTCAAGTTCTTTGAGGCTCGTACCAGCAACAAAAACGTGGACTGGTACGAGTACGCAAGCGAAATATTTGTCAATGAGTTTCCTGCAGAGTTGGCGGCCTACCAGGGAATTGTACGATGCCAAACACCGTAGAATGATGTCTGACCGAATGGGCCATTCCGGAGCTGGTGTTGAACGACAAGAACAGCGGGCGGTCGATTTGGTCTGTTGGTTTAGGGATCAAGGCTCACGGGCGGCTCAGGATTAGCTACCGCTTCTGGCTTGCCTTTAAGCAAACGACTGGGACATGCCCATGTCGTAAAGGCACATGATGTTCGACTTGGGCATCAAATTGTGTATCTTACATTCTCGACTGAGATTGACCTAATGAACAAGCACTATCTATTTATGAAATCGCTTAGAGACTGTGCCCCAGTTGATGACATCCCAGATAGCACTAAAGTACTCGGCCTTGCGGTTCTGGTACTGCAGGTAATAAGCATGTTCCCATGCGTCAATGCCCAGGAGAGGCTCCAGGTTGCCAGTAACAGGGTCCTGGTTAGCGCGAGTGACAAGTCCCAGAGTGCCGGAAGTCTTGTCTTTGACAAGCCAGGCCCAACCAGAGCCCTGGATGCCAGCAAGAGCGGCATTGGTCTGCTTCTTGAGGTTTTCGAAGGAGCCGAAGTCCTCGTTGATGGCGGTCTAGGCAAGGGAGCCATGGTTAGTGTTTGAAAAATAAAATTGGCAACTTGGCAGACATACCAAAAGCTTGCCTTCGGGCTCGCCACCGCCGCCCTTGCCGTTGGGGGCAAGGTTCTCCCAGAAGAGAGAGTGGTTGACGTGGCCGCCGCCGTGGAAGTTGAGGAGAGGTGCCTGGGCAGCAGCCGCCTTGGTGTCGTTCTTGGCCTGCGCCTCAGCCAGCGCGTCGGTGGCGGCATTGAAGCTGTTGACGTAGGTCTGGTGGTGCTTGGAGTGATGCAGCTCCATGATCTGGCCGGAAATGTAGGGCTCAAGGGCGGCATAATCATCTATCCGGCGCCGTCAGTTGCGCGCGATATCAGCGACTGGTCTAACTCCGCGCAACGTGTTGGTGCGCCAAGTGGCTCAATCAATCACTAAAAGCAAAGGCGCTCGCTTACAGGGGAGATCGGGCAGCGTCGCCTTGCCACGGACGAAGCTGGTGCTGGCCATGGCCATGGGCTTGGCGGCGCGAAGGCCAGCCCTCAAGGCAGGTGTGGTGCGAAGAAGCGCGGACGACATTGCGGCTCTGCGAATGGTGAGCTTTCGAGCTTTCCAGTGACGAGGTATTTTCAAGAGGGATCGAGTGTCGCAGCAGGCAGGACGACCAGCGCCGGCGGGTTGGAAAAGGCTGTTGCGGACCTGTTGGCTTACCAATTGGGGACGACTGGGTGGTGGAATAACGGAGGATGATGATGTCAAAGTTGGGGACAGAAGCTTTCAAATAGCCGAGCTTTATTAGAGCTTTGCATCAGCATGTGGCTAGTGCCGTGGCGCTTGTGGCTTAACAGAGCCGTTGCGAGGCGGTCGAAACGACTTTGGACTTCTCGTAGGTCTTGGCTGGGAGACAAAGTGAGGAAGAGTTTACGATTCTTCAATTTGTACATTGTCCCCGAGCATTGCACTGGCCCCCGTGGCGCTCTTTGCCGTCATGTCACAAACGTGTAGGCTATTCGGCTCGTGCTACGCATCTGTACCCCTGACGAACGAGACGACAGGCTTCCGCCATGACGCCAATTTACATGAGCAGCGCCATTACAAGTTGGCTCCGAGGATGAAAATCCGAGATGAACAGCTGCATCTCGGTATGTTTAAAGATTCGTCGGTGCGAGACGGAGACATTGGACCGGTTCTACTTTACTCACCGATCGGAGGCGAGCGCACATCCGAGCTGACTTGTGTTCCATGTAGACAATCCCTGGCATAGCAGCGTCGCCATGACAAATTAGACTGCCAAGCAAGGTTCGGGAATTGATCTCGCACGCCTGTCGATTGTCTATTCCTCTCCCTCTTGTCGACTGTTGAGGATAAGATGCCATTTGGCAGCAAGATTGGGGACCCGATATATGACCGTTTTGGCCCACTGTAATGACGACACGCCCCTCGCAACACACGTTAGTAATCACATGCTTTCGCTGCCCAAACGCGCGTGGAGGGGCAAATCGCGGCGCCAACAGCTTCAACCCCCACCAACGCGCAAGAATCCATCATTGTCCGGCACCGCGTCGCCTGTTCACAATGTCGTACTACGACGTTGATGCCATTCTCACAGACGCAGAGGTACTTATCGGTTCCCAGAAGGCACACCGCCCAAGTGGCTTCAGCTAACGGCCGACGGTAGAAAGTACCTTGCCAGTTTGAGCTGGACGTGCCTTACCTAGGGCACTTGGACAACTCGTCGGGGCTCAAGCCGGGCACATCGCTCTCTCTGCCGCTATGGCTCGCGGAAATGCTCGCCCTAGCCTCGGCCGGTGAAGACACAAAGGCCCCGCTGACACTCAACCTACCGCCGTGCCTGTCGGACCAGGTAATCAACGCGCTGAAAGCCGACCCGCGAGCCGTGGCCGTGCGGGACCAGTGCGCGCACTTTTACGGAATCGGTGTGAGAATGCTGGATCTCTTCGACGAGAGGGAGCTGGGTGCCGTGTTGAGGAGGAGCTTTGTCCTGAGGGCCAACGATATCGGGTTGCATGCGCGGAAGGCGGAGGAGGGCGTCAGCGGACAGGGGGAGGAGTTCCTGCGAGGCCTGGAGGAGTGGGAGAGGAGCCTGTTCAGGAGGGGACACGAGGGCGTGAGAGGCGCCAAGGAGTGGACGGAAAAGGTGAAGAAGATGTGACGCTTTTATTTTTTTCTCTCGTGGTTTTCTGCTGGCGTTGGACATGTGTGCATTTGGATGGCGAAAACGGGTCTTTGAGCACTATATACCCCCCTTCGGTGTGCAAATTCAACAACACTATTTACAACATGGGCGCGAGATGCAGTGCTCCTGGCAACATGATAAACATATCCCCTGAATGACAGGCGCGGGGCACGGATATCAGAGTACCTTCTGGTCTTGATATAAACGCATCCCGTCACTGGACCAAGCTACGCATAACTCAGCCCCTTAATCTTCAACATCAATACCGCGCCGACCCCCAGTGCCATCCACCCAAAGGTCACCAGCATATCGCTCAGCTCCAACAAGATGAAGTACTTGTTCGAGTACCGCACCAGAAACACCGTGCCGTACCACAAAATAGCATGCGCGGTCCCCAGCGCCGGCAACCCGGCCACGGCGGTTTTGAATGCCCGCCGAGCCGTCGGAATCAGGCACATCCGCACCCAATAGAGGACCAAGCAGCATTGGAACACGGCGTGCAGCCATCTCCCACATAGACAGTTGACCAGAAAGGCCCTTTCGACAGCACCGCCGTACACGACGAGGCGGAACAAGGCATACAGGTATGCGGCGCAGAAACATGTCTGCGTGTAGTGCCTTTCCAGCACCGCCAGGCTCACGCCCACAAAGAGAATGATGTACATCCCAAGCGTGACCTGCTGCCTGCCTTGGTCCTTTGCGTTCGAATCGGCTGTGCTTGCGTCGTGGGATTTATCCACGCAGACTAGGCCGCGGCCAACGCCCGCGCCGACGTAATGCACTGCTGCAGTCCAGCATACCCAGGCCGCCACCTCCCTCCATGTGAAGTCTAGCGATGCCTCGAGGAAATAGTGCGGCGAGGATCTTGCAAACTTCATGTTGTCCAGGGCGTGCCACCAGATAAATTGTCCCAGCCAGGGGGCTAGCGCCCTTCGAATGTGGTTGAGAATAGTGGCAGCGAGCACGTAGAGCACCGTGGGCAGTGTTCCATGGCGAAGAATGGCGCGCCTTGTTGCATCTCGTCGATTTGCTGGGGCTTGGCGCCATGGTTGGAATATCCGCAACATGGCCAATGCCAACTACGGGCGCACAAGGTGCGAGCGCTTGATTCCAGGGTAGGACATGAACTTGGTGTTTTGGGAAAAGGCCAACTCAACGACCAACACTCAATGGCCCGTGTTCTGACAGCTTTACCTGTGGGGCTGGACAAGACACTTGCACTTGGGCAAGGTGATCCATCACGGGCCAGCGAACCTGTCACACTAAAAAATTGGGCGTGGTCACGCCACATTTCTATGTGGTCTTAGACCCCCCTATATACCAGTGCGACAGAATCGCTCCATGTTCCAAGCGCTACCTTGGAGCATTGCACCTTAAAAGACACTCTGGAATACGTGGCTTGTACATTGAAAATAAATTTGAACCAAATGGTACATCTCAATTCTATTCCTGTCAATAGACAAATGCCAACCAGACCAGCCCCGCACAAGGTTGCGATGGGGAGGTAGAAATCTAACTGTAAAATAAACGTGTACAAAAAGAAATCTTCCCTCAAATCAAGCCATATAGTCAAAAGAAATAATGGGTATCCATATCCAGAAAATCGTGCCAGCCAAGCCCAAACAAACGCCTCTATATAAGTCTGCGTACACACTAGCAGCCGTGTAAAAATCGTATCATCGTAAACCAACCCAGAACTGTACAAATTCTCTCCCCTGCGCCCAAAATGAACCAACACCGAATCTGCCTCGGTGTTGACCAAGACAACGTGGTATACAACCGCAGCAAAGCCAATGATTTGTGCGACACTGTATGCGGTCTCTCAAAAGGCGACCGAACCTCCTTACAACGTATCCCCCACGACTCATAATATCATTTGCAAACACCGTCAGGACAAAACAAGGGATATACTTGAAAGTGATGCCAAAAAAAAAAAAGAAAGGGTACACGGCCAAGGAAAAAAGCAGGGTTCGCAATGAGGAATTGAAGAGAAAATCAGCTCATCGGGCATAAACAGAATGAGCAACAAAGAAAGCGACAGGCCTTGTCTGGTAAACTCTTGACCCGAGAGAAGCTGTCAGAAGTGAGGTTGACCAGCATCACCGTCGAAAAGCCACGCTCCACCTCTGCAGGAAAAGAAAAGAAATAAATATCCCCTTCCAAAAGAAAAAGAAAAATTCGTCAATCAAAATTCGTGGCTTCATGACTCTAGCTCTTGCAGACCCTTGCAGCTGTCATCGTCTCGTGCCATTTCCCAGCCAAGATAACATGGTTGCCAGTAAAAGTAGAACCCACCAGTCGCTCCATGGCTTGCAAGGGTGAAATAGCTGTAGCGTACCAGCTTCAACATCTGGCATCTACATATTGTGCGGGGACCATGGGTATGGCTGGTCTGTGGCATAAAATGCAGAAGAGGTAGATGAAGCAGACTCCAGAAGCGCTGGGTCATAAGAGACATCATTGCCTGTCAAGGAGAAGTCTTCAACAGCATACCCGACTTGTGACATTGGGTCATATGAAAGTTCGGGAATTTGTGTATCGAGAGGTGCAACTGACGAATAGTACATCTGGTCAGTTTGATACGATGCAGACATGGTATGCCAGGAAGGCATGAAAGAGTCGCCCTCGGCATCACGGTCAGATGAATCGCCATCAATTTGATCCAGCGCCCAGTTAATGTCGTTAGTTGCATCGCCGATAGCTGCATCTTGCTCGTCGGGAGCTGTGTTGGATGTGGCGCAATCATCATTATTCTGACTGACAAGAACTTCTTCGAACCAGAGCTTCAACTGGGACATGGGCGGCCAGTCTCCGCCACCCTTACCGCCACGTTTCTCATCATTGGGTTTCTTATTTTTCCCTCGAGGAGCCTTTGGCTTGAAGTGGGTGCGACGGAGGTGAGCAGCAGCATTATAATACGCCCCGTATTTCTTGCCCCCGGCGCAAGCCTTGCAATCAGACAGTGGTTGCAGAGCCTGAACTTTGGAAACCTTGCCGACTGTTGCTGGATCCCGACACACATATTTCTTGACAGTAAGATTGTGTTTGGCATCCATGTGACGACGGAATTCGTGGTCGCCGCGGAAGCCATCGGGATGCTCATTGCATAACTGGCAGTAGACTTTCGGGCCCTTGGGTCGCTGGTAGGGCTTATTATTATGCGAAGGGACCTCGCCAGCTTTCCTCTGGGGCGCAGTGGACCCCGTGTCAACATCCTCTATGCTCTCAAGTTTGGGACGAATCTTATTCGTCCTACCATTCTGGAGAGTGCGTTCACGAAACGCTCTCAGACGGCGTTCTGAAACAGATCCCGTCGACTTGGCACTAGCAGAACTGTTGTTCGAGAAAGACCGCTCCATTGACGTCAGGGGAGTGGACAGCGGCACGGTTGCATTGCCTGTGGATATCGAACGATCTCGGCCACCGACACTGAACCTGGAACCCATTGCAATGAAGTCGGTGTCAGAGACGGCACTCATGGCGCAACGATCCTCAGCGTCAGCACACTGCGAAAGGTCGTATGCTGAAAGCTCATCCGTGCAGTGAGATTGTGAAGATGGAAGTCTCACCATATTCGCACCATTACTTCCACCATAGCAACTGTTTTGTCTTGTAAGTGGTTGCGTTGGGTCCATGGCCGAGAATCCAGATACCATGGATGGAGGGGCTGAAGGAAAGAAGCTGCTGCGGGCTTCGTCGGGAGAAAGGTAGGTCCCATTAGATGCGAATCGAGACTGCTCATTGGACCAGTCCTGGGTTGAGAAGTACGTGACGGGGTGAAGCCCAACGTTTGGGGAATTCTCATCCACGCTAGCCAGACGGCCATTAATCGAGGCGGCCCTAGAAGGGCCCGTCATGAAGCCAGCAGCACTGGTGAAGGGGACGGCCGTCCCCCCATGCCTATGAGGGGTGTCAAGGTCGGAGTGGTTGGAGATGCTGCGAGTCATGTTGTGCGCCGGGCGGTCATGTTGCGAGTATGCTCTCTGACGAGTTGTGGTACGTTGGCTGGGAATGCGTCGCCTCTGGATGACATGCGTTAGCAAAGATAAGATAGGCAACAGAGCATAATGCACCATGTGCACTGGGCAAGCAACTCACATCCATTCCGGCATCAAGAGAGGCTCGACCCCCTCTAGAGGGTTGAGCAGTCCAGCATGGGGATAGATTGACGGTTGCGTCTGGAATTGGGGAATGCTGTGAGGCAATCCGGGTCTCATAGAGCACAACCTTGGCCTTTAGCGTGTCTACCTCGAGCTGAAGCTGTTCCTCTCTTGCAGTAGCTTTGGAGCTCTTGCTCATGGCTTGGAGACTTGACGTTGCGGCTGGGCCGGGAAGACGGGTTGACATTTATGCCTGGGGTTGGTATCTCAAGGCAAGAACACAGTGTATTGGCGGAAGGTGTAAACGTGTAAGTAACGAGTAAGCAGCGGCAAGCTAGTATATCACGGCCTCGCAGAACAGGGCCGCGCAACCAAGTCACCAAATAAGATGGAAAGGCGGGGGGTTTTTTTTTTCTAAGTTGTTTTGCACAGGTAGAAGAAAGCCAACCGTCTAACGAGGGTTAGCAATCATGTGGTGAAGAAGACGAGAAAAAGAGTAAGGGATGGGGAGGACATGGCGGGATTAAGTAAAGGCCATGGTATCCAGTGGTTCGAACAAGGCGGACTGACAGGGGAGTGGCAGGCTTGCGAAGAATGCGGCTCCCACAACCTCGTCGGTCGCAGTCGCAGTCGCAGTTTGAGTCTGGAGCCATCCAAAGGCACAAGTGTCTGGTACGCCGCACAGAGCTCGACAGCGTGTGAGTGCGTCGACTGCTTAGTCGTCCACCTGCGAGGACTTGCGAGGGACAGTCTGACAGAGCAAGGGAAGGGCCTGGGAGGTGGGAGGACGGGCACGGCCCCCGTCGTCAAGACGGCGTTGGCGTCACTCTTACTCTCAACCAGCGTGCCGTCACCGACCAAATGTTTGTGTCCCACCTCAACTTTGGAGTGTGGGAGTGACGTGGGACTCCAGAGCCTGGCTGGAGACGGAGCTGTGCCCAATACCCAGCTCATGACTCCATAATACCCACCACCCTCTTTCCTGGCCCTCATCTGAGAAGGGTAATGCGCGACCGGCGGACTAATGGGTCATGGACCGAGTGCAATACCTGCGCCACAGCCCTGTGCGCGCGTTGCAGCAATGTCCCTATCATGGGACGATAAGGTAGTTCGCGTCAATACTTATTACTGACAGGGAGTGACTGGGTTCGGAGAAGTTCGTGCTCGGTATCCAAGGTCGAGTGATGGGACAACAAGCAAAGTCCTACCCAGCACTTGGCAGGTGTCCTGGAATAGCACGCTGATGTGCTGGAAAGGACCAGGGCTACAGCCTATAGGCATCCAGCAAATGCATCCAATCGTGTTGGCTTGGGCTTTGTTTTTCAGCTCCACGGTGTGCCCATGGCCGCGAGCCATGAGAAGGAAAGCAAAAACGAGCCTATACGAGCTGCCATCTGTTGGTTTCAGAGCCTTGCGTCGTGCCTTCTCGGCACGTTGTGTGGTTGATGCCCCAGAGGTCCTGTGTATCCGCCATGCATCCATGATGTGTCTTGTTGATGCCAGGTTCTGGATACATCTAAGTACCTTATGTACTCCGTATTCCTCCAAGCCCAGACCTGCCCATTGTACCTGCTCTAGCCACGTTCTGCGAGGTGTGCGAGTGGCATTCGATTCACTCACAGGTACAGCATGACTTCAAGGCGTACGGTCGCGTGCGGTGCTTCGCTTGCTTAGCACTTCGGCCTGTTGTACGGAGTACTCCGTACAGAGATCTGGAACGTCTCTGAAATGCTCTAGTGCTCCGAGTTGAACGGCTGAAGCCACCTCGGTGTCATCCGCCCACCTCGAGCATTGTTGGCCAGCTTCCCTGCAAAAGTGGTTCCCAAAACCTGGATTGGGTGCATGTGGTGCTGGGGAAGGGAAGCGCGACCCACATCACGGCGACGCCCGATTAATAGCACCAGCCAGACACATGTACTAGGCAGACTCGACGGCCCAGTTCATCATCAGTCAACATCATGTGGAATTGGTGCTTGGTGTAGAGCACTGTGCCTTGTGCCACCCACCCGAACAGAGCTCCACGAAACTTGACACCTCCCGTTGGTGTCTGTTCCCGACCTGGCCCCTTCGGGTGGCATCAAGGTAGGAAGGAACCTGGGACGAGTTGGACCTGGCCTTCCAGATTAACACAACTCTAGTTGTCGCACTGTGCCCCAGAGCTCTGACATGGGTCACCGAGGTGGTGGCAAAGCCTCGCGCCGGGGAACCCAGCCGATGTATGCAACTATTTGGTTGCCTAAGCCAGCCAGTTGTCCCTTTTCGGTCGCAAGAACGGCACGAGATATTGTTAAGCATCGGTGATAGGGGTGCATTTTGCAGGTGCTCTGCAGATCGCCACGTCGTCGGAGCGATATGTTCGGTATCGGGTGTTTCGAAACTGTGCGCTTCACAGGTTGATCGGGATAGGTATCCAGGCCCCCATGCCCGCATCGTCGGTATGGATTGCATGGGGCCAGTGGAAGGAAGCGGCCCAATACTATTGTGAGTGCGTTCCACCTTGACTAAAGTATCAGTGTCTTGCAGCGAGCGCTACGATCGCCGGACCGCCGACATCTCTGGAGGCACGGCTTGGACGCATGAAGCCTGGAAAGCCTGCACGATTCAGTTTCAATGTGTCAACTTGCGGGAAATGAGCCTGCTTATCAGCTGGAATAACTTGGTCGTTGCTCTGGTGCCACAGCAATTCACCATGACTGCATATCCGAGTTTCAAACCCCGGGTCGCCAGCGTTGATGATGCCATGTGCCGTCATTGAGAACCTGGCCATTGCGGCCATGAGCTCGTTCCATTCGTTTACGGCTCGCAGCAATGAATGCATAGCACCAGCTTCAAGGGAACGGAAACACTCCAAACACCTGGCCAACATTATGCCTAGGCCAGTTCATTTAATGGAAGCACCGCCGACGCACAAACTGCTATTCAGAGCACAGCCCTGTAAGACATTTCATTGGCAGACTGGCGGGAACGGAAACACTGCCACCATGTCCAACTGCTAGCTTCAATTGCAGTCTGGTTCATCGGCTGCAGGGGTGCTTGGCTGTGCACGGTTAATACAAGAACAGCGCAACAGGCAATGTTGGTTGCTTGCTTGTCGCCCCAGCCCATTCCGTCCTCGTAGTGGGGTAGTCCGTACGGAGTAGTAGGTACTGGGGTAGTATGCGATTCTCAATGATGCATTTAGGCCAAGTTCGAACAGCCACTTGTGGGCTATGCTTGGTCGGAAAAATCAGATATAATGATACATGCATGTAGAAATTCGGGGCCACTTACTTGAATAGGTAGTTTGCTCTCAGATAGTATCACTTGGTGTACATAGTTACGAGTGCCCAGTTGACCATTGGCCACCAAGCTTTGTCCAACTTTCCAGAGTGAGGCGAGCAGCTTACACCAGACCCTGCTGTGGGTCCTTCAGTGAGTCTGTGGAGAGAACCTGGTGCCTGGTTAGCAGGAGAAGACGGCAGCGGGAGAAGCATGGACCGATCATGGTGGTCCATGCCATGGGCTGGTCCACTTGCTCCGCCTTTCCCGCCTCGGTTGGGTCCAGTTGTTTCTTCGAAGCCAGCCACGTCTTTGCAGTCCCCAATGCCTGCCGCTGGCAAATGATGAGACGGGTTGACTGGACGCATGACATGGCGCAGCCCATTGACGCCAACATTGAACACCTTGTCTGCTGCCAGGAGTTGGGCAAGACCCACCAGAGTTCCCTCAGGATTGTACACTTTGGCATTAGGGGTCCATACCGGTCCTCGGTCATGCGGCTCTGCGTCTCAAGCTCCAACTTTGGCTTGTCCACCTGACCTCTGCCATTTACACGCTTTGGGCAAGTGGTGCGCCAAGGGCTTCGGCTTTCGAGTTCGTGGCGCCATGCCCTTGATTATGTGGTCCATGGCTCCCGAAACACGGGCACATGTCCCGCCTGTAACCGAGCTCTTGAGGCTCTGTTCTGGAAAATGTAGCGACAGAGTGGGCAGCTCCCTTGGGCCGACAGTTTGTGGCATTTCCGGACATGGACCAATGAACCAGACGGATTGTGATGCTGATGGTAAAAGCGTTGGATAACAGGCTTGATTATGGGCAGGGCACTCCCCGATCGGAGCATGGTGGAAATATTATCGGTAGCCTCTGGTGGCCCAGCTCATGCGGAACGGCGTCGCGAGGACCTAGGGGGAACGAAGTCTTGTTCAGTCATCTTGGGCAAGAGGACTCAATTCACCTTGTTGCAGCCAGGCTCTCATTTTGGGCGTTGGGCGACGTGGTCTAGGTTAGTTTGTCCGTATTGAAGCGCGCGACTTGGCAACTGGATGATCTGGTGGAATCTGTAGATTCTATAATATTGTGTCGGCCCAAAGCACACACACCAACCTGCATGCCCAAAAAGAGCCCAAATATGTCGTCACGGTTTCTAGGGTAAGGAGAGGCATAATGACTAATAGATATCAATGCGCACAGAACGCGCGGGATCAAATGGTTCATATAAGTCAGTTGTTAATGTCGGTGTTGATGCAGTAGCAATCTGACGTATTAAATGAGGTATTCATTCGGCGAGTGGAGAACCCAAGATAATACGACTCTCGTCAAAGGCATTGCATGATGGATAATTCCTTTTTGGCTCAATGCATATTAACGGCTCGAGGTCAAACCCCTGGATTACTGAGTCGCAAAGCTTGGCAAGACAATCAATACCAAAAAATGGTCATGACCGAGCTACTCCTGCAATCGCGTGAGGAAAGGGCCTTCCTTGTTCATGCAGAAATTGTATGACGAGTAATACAGACCCAGCATCCCCAAGGAAGGCATCTTATAAATTGCGAGACATGCAACGACGACAATATCGCAGCTCCTCCTCTGTCGTCGTCTTTGAACTTGTGGCATCCCGTCAACCATCACACGAATGCACAACCAAGCATGAAGTGCACCATCTTGTTCTTCGCCAGCTTGGCTGGCCTAGCCGCTGCACGGCCTGGAATCCAATTACAAAATACAACGCGAATTACGCCACAGTTGAATGAGTTTGACAAAGGGCGACAAGCCGTGGTCGACTGTTTGGACGAAGCAGACGACATGTTCACCATCTGTCATGTCGTCCTGGGCAGGCCCAGACACGAGTGCGTACAAGAGGACGACGAGTACGAAGACAAATGCCGGGCTCTGGAAATATCCGAGCCAACTGTGCACCAGCAACAGCTCCAAGACCACTGTGGCCACCCCGGAAACGACAAGGTCCTCTGTATGCGTGCAGCACGTCGCTGCAAAGCCCAAGTCAAACCCGGCGCAGCAGCCCAGGACTTCTTCGAGTGCGTCGACATACAGCAAGTCTGCGCTGACCAGGCTTGTGAATCTAAACTCGATCGGTGCGTCGACAATGCAAGGGCGTGCAATGCACTGGAGAGGGCGCCTCGGGGCGATCTGGCCAAGCTTGCCCAGTGTGCCAAGAAAGACCTCTAGGCAAGATTAGATTTACAGAGTTGCGTTTTAGGCACATGCACGTTGACACTTCAGCAGGAAACTGGAATCCCCTTGCCTCATGCAATCTTGTAGTAGGACAAGTGAGCACTGGGGCTTGGAGACTTACCTTGCGTCGGTCGCCTCAATGGTTTCGCCATGACCAACTTCCCCGGTGGCTTTAAAGAGCCAACATGGGCATTGGTCCTCGTCGCTAGGTGGGCGCGTCGGACTGCGGTCTTCTAATCAATCTCCAACACGGTTGTTACAAGGAGATGGGCTTTGTGGGAACTGGCAAGTAGAGTAATACAAAACGCATCTGTTAAATGCCCATGTTGCTTCATTAATTCCTGTCGCAAAGAAAACCACATGACTCACGCGACGATGACAACACATCTACTTTCCAAAGATGCTGACCTACCAGGCCGATCCCAGCAACGGTTTGCAGTGTTGATACTGCCAACTCAGTACGTTTTCCGACTGGCTGCTATCGACGCCTGTAGTGAAGACGATGAAGTCCAGCGCACCCAAAGTGCCTTGGGTTCAAGGCCGGATGCATCAAGGCTCCGCGTGACTACGAAACCAATCGCAGCACCGCCGGCTGTGCGCGAATAACAGTACAGTTCGTAGAAGAAAAGGCCTTTATCAATAAATTTCGTGTCCATGCTTGTGTGCGCGTGCAACGCGACAGCACCGCGCCCCTGCCCATCACGGCTACTGCCCAGCGAAACCAAGCTCCGGCTCAGCGACATGGTGCATAAAACCGGTGTTTGGCTTACTCGCGATCCTCATACAGAGCAAGGGATTCCTTCCGTTAGACCTGAGGCTTTACTAATAGAATCTAGCGAGTTTTTAACTATAAAACTTTTACCCCATGGCAATAATACAGAACTAGATATGTGGAAATACTTGCAGATAAAGTGTTCTAGTCCATGTGGTTTCTATGAGAGATGACTTGCAAATCGGTCACCATCTCAATACTAACCCCGATTTTCAAGATGTATCTTTCAAGGCAATCATATACCCAACCACAGGATCGTGCCTAGAGCGGGCATTTTCAAGATATGAACAAGCCCAATCTCCTCTTTTACCTCTCAGATTGGAGAAGAGACAGACTTGTATTCGCCAGATTGTGCAGCATGGCAGAATTGCATCGTATTGGTACAGTCCATGGGGGCTAGTGCTAGATCAACGCTTCAAGGTTATACATAACCAAGTGCCATGGATCTTAACCCCGGCAACGTCGCCCTTGCTCAGCCTGACGCTGCTTGCATCGACAAGTTCCTGGCCAAACAAGGCTTAGAGCATGAAGTTAAACGAAAGGATGGATTGCCAACTCCACCACACCTCCCGCAGCGGGCTTGCGAGCCTGAAGACATAGGGTTTGGACCCGGCAACACAAAAATACTTGACTTTGGTCATTCACTCCGTCCTGTTAGTGATCTGGCACGGCACGCCCAAGAGAACTTGTCACTAGTAAAAAGAATACATCCCAGCCTTTTAAAGCTGACAATTCGTACCTTGGTCAACTGGTAAATTGCCCGAATATTCATTTAGTATATTCAAATCTAACTAATTCTTAGATTTATTTTTATCCCAACACATGGCCATTATCTGGTCCCCTTAACGATCGGCTACAAATCTGAGGATTCACTTGAAGAATATCATGACCGCCTGACCAAACTTCGCAAAGGAGAGGATAATTTAATTAATCAGCTCCCTTCTGATGTTAAAGAGCATTTCACGCCATATATCTTGGCTCTTCTTGAGAAAGAGCCACAAAGGCGACAATCAATAACTGCTCTGAGTCGAGACAAGGTGTTTATGAAAAGCAATCCAACTCTCTAAGCGCTTGTGGCTATTTGTATATCTCAACGACCACTATCATCGGGTAGAGTGCTGGTGTGTCTGGATGCCTGTGAGGTCTCACATACACATGTGAGGACTCAGATACACCACAGTGGATGCAACAATGTGATGAAATTGAATAGCAAGTCTTGGTAGTAGTGTATGCAGAAGGAAGAAGGTCTGTGACGCGGGACCTGATGTGTGGAGTATTGGTGTGTCCACATCAGGTGACCGCGTCATGTGACCTTACAATGCCTATTGGGCGTCGCTTCAGTGCTAAGTGGGCACCTAAATGTTCTACAAAAGAGGAATTGCTCTCCTTGCTGGCAGCCCAAGAGATGGAGAACTGGTCGACGGGTGACGCAATAGAGAAAGCCGAAGTGCAAGTACTGTTCTGTGATGCATGTGATTCTTGCTTGATTCCATCCATCTCGAGGTTTACAGGTATATGGTATACCTTGCAAGTAAGCCCCAGACGCAAAGATAAAGCCAGCGGGTCTGATGCATCTCTAGATGCTTTGCTAATTCAAACTAAAGAATAATGTTTATATTTAAAGAGGCTATTGCGTGTATTAGAACGCCAGTCTTATAACCTGTTAAAGGCCGTAACTTGGGAAGGTGACGGCTATGGAGACAATGATCCGGCGGAATCTGAATCTGCAGTGGCGCTGTGGTGGGTGTGTGGCACCAGTTCGGCGGAGCTTGGTGCAGGTCACATGACCATCCCTCCACACGAGCTTCGAGAGCTTGTACGTCGGTAAAACGTCGGCAGCTGGCAATGACACCTTGACATCTTGGTGATTCAAGGCATGGGTCGTTTATGCATCTTACCTTCAGGATATCCAATATCCCTCGATTTTATGTGAGCTAGAGTGACGAGTCGCGGCAAGATGCGCCGCCTCAATTTAGTTCTTCTGGCTGGCATACAGCTCAGTGCAGCCAGATCACCGAGCTTTAGCATACCCGATGATTTGCTCGCATACCCCCAGGTAAGCTACCTGACTCCCATCAACCCGGCTTGGCTGACAGTTTCGACATAGTTTGAAGTTGTTTTTGCCAACGACTACATATCTGAAAAGGATGCGCAAGATCTGATTGATCATGGCGACAAACACCCGACGTACTCGGCCGAATTTTCACAAGCAACTAGCTACCATGCCGCCGACTCGACCACAACGTCAGATACAGGCTCATCGCCGGACCAGCCCGACGAGATCTCTGCCTATGATTATGAAATTATGAACATGTCGCCCCATCGTTACCTGTGCTCAATACCTGTCATCAAACCGCCCGGGCCAGTAAACGAAACGGAGAATGCACTGGCCAAAGCCGAGGAGGAACGAGAGCATCAGCGAGCCGCCGTGAAGGGCTGGGAGCTGGTAAATGAGCTTGAGGATGCTTGTTTATACTACGTCTCCGGGTGGTGGAGCTACAGTTTCTGCAAAAACCGTGAAATTGTACAGTACCACGCCACTTCAGCAACGAACAATGGCCAGGTCCCCAAGAGAGATCCCAACGGCCAAGAATACACCCTGGGCCGTGTGCCGACACTCCCCGCGACAGCTGGCGATCGAAACAAGAGGTCGCAGCAACGAAACGCCAATGATGCAGCCCGGACTCCTGCTGAACTACAGATCAAGGGAGACCAGCGATACCTTGTTCAGAGACTGCAAGGTGGCACGGTGTGCGACAAAACGGGCAAAGAGCGCAGAATCGAGGTTCAGTATCAGTGCGTTCCGGGACTTCACAGCGATGAGATTGGATGGATCAAGGAAGTAGTCACTTGCTCTTATGTCATGATGATCAACACCCCGCGACTCTGCAGCGACGTTGCCTTTCAGCCACTTGCGGAAAAGTCGGCCAACGCAATTCGCTGCCACCTGATTTCCGAGGGCAACCCATCCGCCTTGCTTTTGGATCAGCAGGCGGCAACCCCAGAAGCTGGCAATGACAACATTCAAGAGAGCGTCAACAATGAGGACGCCACCGAGGTGGCAAATGATCATAACCAGGCGGCTGCCCCGGTCACTATTGGCGGTATTGTGGTGGGAGGCAAGCGGGCCCTCTCTAATGGCGAGGACGATGGCAAGCCGATCAAGCTCCAGGGCCTCGGCGATCTGTTTGCCCCTCAGCCAAAGATTTTGCAAGTCATTGCCGAAGCGGCAAGTAAGGAAAATGGCGGGAAAATAACAGTCCTCTCTAACGAGGAACTCAAGAAACTCAATGTCAACCCAAAGCACGTGCAAGAAATGCGTGAAAGATTGCGGAAGCTCGCCGGCGACAAGGGCTGGAAAATGCAGTTGTTCCAGTTGAACGAGGGTGAAGAAGGGAAGCTTTTCGGATATGTTGATGATGGCGAGGATGATGGTGAGGATGACGGCGAAGATGATGGCAAGGATGCGAAACAGGATCCTGCGGGTGCAAAGGCAGACGGCGAGAATGCCGAAAGTGATACCAGGGCCAATGGTGATGATATAACCGGGGAAGACGAAGCACCAGGCAAGGAACACAAGGGGTTTAGCTCAGAGGAGCAGAAAAGGAAGAAGAAGGACGGGGAACAGGGGAGCGAGGAGAAGTTTTTCAATCGGGATGAACTATAAGTGCCCTGACGAGGCGGCGTTTGTACATTTAGGCAGTAGACGTGTTGGCAGGTTTATTGTGAGCGGTCCGCTGAACAAGACTATTGTTTGCCTTGCATAGAATTGATGTCATTTAAACCACCATGAGCCGGATCTTGAACAGCTGCCAGTTTGACATGGTGCCAGTGGGACGCTCCTCGAGTGTCTGGGTGTCGTTGACAAACAATCGAGGCGTTGGCTCTTGCCAAGCGGCTGCCATGAATCACAGCTGGGATCAATTTCCTCTTTTTGTTAGTGAGAAATGCACGATATATAACAGTATGGAAGAGGATGTGTTGCTTGGATACAGCTTGTTTCCGAGCAACAGCGTACTAGATATCCTTGGGTTTGCATGTCACCTCTCCCTCGGCATTCATAGAGCATCGCAAGCCTCAAAGGAGAGCTTGCGCACCTCTCCAGAAGTCGCCATGACCTTGGTCGTTGAGCCACCCCCTACCCCCGGCCGCAATTGGCCTAATATTAGCAGCCTAATGACCTGATCTCATCTCGGCAAGCCAGCTATGTTCTCCACGCAGATGCAAGCACTTTACGGAGTACCTTGACATGAATAAATGTCTAGACTGCCTCCGCCTGAGACTTGTCAAGTCCCACTCAAGGTCCAGCCAACCAACCAACGCACGTCCGACGGAAAAAACGGGCGCTACGGAAATGGCTTTGAAAGCCTGCGACCGAGGGCATGAGAAGCTTTGTCGACAGTTGCAGCAAGCGTGGGTCAGCTTGATCGATTGGTTGGAATCGGTGTACGGGTGATAGCACTTTGACCAACAAAATGATGCCAATCAGAACTGGCAGGGAATCACATGGCGGGAACGGGTTGGCAAGGAGCCAACATTTGCTACGCATGAAGCAAGCAATGAGTGACCCCATGGAGCATGGAGCAGCCGATTGACGAATCACCAAGCACATGACCTTTGCTTTGAAGAGAGGAGAGGCGGTGGCGGACTTGCCACGATGTTGGCTGCTTCTGGATAGCAAATTTGAAGCCGGCATCTGGGGTCCCCTGCTCCCCGGCATGCTGGGATGCAGCATGATTGGTGGGTGAGCCTCAAGATTCCTTTGGAGAAATTGCCGACTCAGGAGGGGAGGCGGAGTCTGGATGGCGGCCCTTGCAGAAAGATGGGCGACTACGTGCAAGACAAAGGGATGGGATGGGATGGGATGGGATGGGATGGGATGGAGAGCCGGTTGTGGCGAGGGCGACATGGAATTACTACAAGACGGACCCTGGCACCGTGTTGTAAAGCTCACGAGTAAAAGCCAAATCCAAGAGTCGCAGATGTTGGACCCCAGATGCCACAAGCTCAAGCCCGTCATTTGCTGCGAGGTCAGCGCAAGGTCAGTGCGAGTTGGCAGTGCTCATCAAGGGGTCTGGGGAGAGAGCTAGAGAGAGAGAGAGAGCCAAGCTAGGGAGGTGAGGACTCGCTTGACCTTGGTTTTTTCTTACTTTTTTTTTTGCCCCTTGTGAAACATGAAACACAGCGCGCGGAGGAGGCAAGCAGGAAAAGAAAAGCATCATGGCGCCAGATGGCTGCTGGATGGAGCAACTTGAATGGGGCGCCGTGCCGTCCCTCGCGCAGCCGGACGAGGCGACAGAGTTTGGGGACCTGGACGGCAAACGGGAGTGTGTTTGTGACGGCTCTCTCAACATCAAATGGCCTGGCTTGAGATGTGGAAAGACGCTCCACATCAACGGGGCTCTGCGTCGCTACCCTGGTCTCTGTCCCTTTCCAGCACCCAGCTTCCCGGCTCACAGCTCCCCGCCCAGCCTTTTCAATTCGCAACGGGCCCATAATACCAACAAATCCGCCCAACAGTGGCATCCAGTGCCAAGCTGTGAGCTTCCACTTGACCACTTTGAGCATCCCAGCATCCCATCCAACCAGTTCATCCCTGCATCCATGTCTCTATTGATGTGCCTGCCGACGCCCGACGTCCTGAGCCCAAGTGCCCACAATTTCACAATCCCGTCCCTTGTTATTTTTAATTTTTTTAATTCGCATTTATTTTCTCTCGTATTTTTTTTTAATCTTTTTCTTTTTTTCTTTCGAGCCCGCCAACTGACTCGTCCCCCTTGCGTACTACACCCCCAGTGGTGTATTCCTGAGCATTCCAGTCCCCTGGTGTTTACTCAGTCCTCCGACATCGAGCGTTTCCCGTATTTACAACATAGCGACATACCAGACAGGGTCTTGGTCCTTTTCTCTTCTACTTCTTATTGTTCTTGTCGGTTGTCTTGGCCTGCATCCCTACGGCACAACTCTGCCACAGCATCATCGGCCCTGGTGTTTCTATTGATCGTCCGGGTCGACCTGCATCTCACCCCTCAGGCCAATGGTGCTTTTCCTGTGCCTGTGAGACAGAACCGGGAAGCAGAGCTGACCTTTTGTCTGGTGCGACGACGTGCCTTGTCCTGCGTCTGTGGCGGTCGTTGTGTTACACCTGATATCCAGTCGACTCGACTCTGGCCCGCCTTCATCGCTGCGAACCCATCCCCATCCATCTTACGCACAGCAGCCCACGCGGCAGACTGGCCACGTCCCTACGACGCACATTCTTGTTACACCGATACTGTACCCAAGCACCAGCTGAAGATTCTGTCATCTCAGCTAGTGATTGGATTATGCGGTGCTAGATGGGTCAAACCATCAAGCGCCATCGTACAGCCGTCTTCCGTCTCCTTGTGCGCAGTGGCGAAGGCAGCACTCGGTACTCGGTATGCTTGCACAGTCTCCGCGATTGTCACCGCATATGACGCTCTAAGCATCTGGTGACCTGCCCACCCAAACCTGCACGCCTACTACGCCTACTACGCCTACCATCTGTCCAGAGGCCTCGGCGCACGTTTCCTGCAGCCAAGCCAAGCTTTGTCTGCGTATTGTCGGTCGCCCTTCATCCGCTTTGGACTGAGACCTGATTTGCCTGGTCAGGGCTCCCTCGTTGCGTGGGAAGCGAACATCTGAATCATACCTAGAAACGAGATCAAGCATCTTGCTTTCTCGTTTTGTATATACATAAGAATGGACGGGTCTCAGTCACAAGCTCGTCAGCGAACTTTTCCTCGCGCACCATCGCGTTCGTCAACTCACACCAGCACTTCACGCATAACACCAAACAGTCCAAACAGCTCGACGTCGCAGGTGGCTAGCTCACCACAGCTTTCCCAAAGTCACCCAGTGCATCGATATCACCAGAACCAGTGCGGCACAGGCTCACCCCAACCCATGTCGCGACCAACACCCCCGCTATCCCGCCAGGAGAGCATCGAATCTACCCGGCAACCTGCGCTCTCCTCGTTCTTGCAGGAAAAGCTACAGAGGGAACGCAGGGCCGAGTGCGAGAAGCTAAACCAATCGCAAACATCATTATCAAATCCAGACACAAGCGCCTCGCTCGACCTTGCGCGAGCACCAGGTTCCCCCTTTAAATCAAACTCGGAAGGCAACAGGCCACAATCAAGCGCCGGTGCTGATCAGGGTAAGAAGAAGGGACTGGGGGTCAAAGACATGGAAAAGGTATGTGGCTTCTAAATCATGCTCATGTTCCATGGCAAGACGCTCGCTGATGTCTTTTATATCAGGTGATATCCACATTGCACAAGCAAAACTTTGATTTGAAGCTCGAGCTATACCACAGACGCGAGAGGCAGATGACGCTGGAGGAACGACTGGATGCCTTGGAGAATGATAAACAACGCATGGAGGAAGTCAACGACAAGTTACTTATCGAGCTTGAGAAACGCGACAAGGCAGTCGAAGAAGCGGTAGCCATGATTGTCAACCTGGAAGCCAAGGTGGACCAGCTGTTCCGAGAGAGAACCATGGTCCAGCATATCGAGAACGAGGGATTCTTTTGCGCCCGAGACTACGACATGGGCTACACAACTCCTGTGCCTCAGGGCCTGGGGCCTGACGTTGGGAGGATGGAGAATGGTGCCAAGGTGATCCATCGCATGCCCAGCTTCTTGTCCGAACATAGCGAAACAACACAAAACCTTCGCAATGTATATTTGGGGTCTAAAGCCAGCATGTTGAGTTTGACACGTGTGGCTGAAAGCTCTCCCGAGGCCGACAATATGCAAACCCTGGGGAGCCCGACTCTCAGTGTGCTAAGCGAGAGCTCTTTTGTCAGCGTTTATGGCCGAAAGGAAAAATTTATAGATGCCGACCACACTGCAATGGATGCCGACGAGACTTTGGTTCTAGACGGCACAGATTCGAGTTATACCAAGGTGTCAGGCGAGAGGCAACCTACTCGCAACCGTACGCGGTCTGTGTCGTCGGGTAAAAGAGCTCCCAGTTCTGTGAGCCAATTCCAGTCTATTACAGATGTCATTGGCGGTTCACCTCTGCAACGCCTGGAACGGCTTGATATGCAGTATGGTGGACGCAAGGAACCAGTGCGACCACATAGTCAAGGAAGGGACTACTCGAAAGTTCAACTTGTGACCGACAACAGACCGTCGGGACCAAGAAACCCTAGCCAGGACAAACGCGATGCTCTGCGAAGGGTAACAACAGACGGCCAAGGCGGTGTACGGCTGCATGACCAAGTTCTCCCTCCAACGCCAGATACGATCTCGAGCTCGACGCTGCGGCGGTTGAAGGGTTCAAACGACACCCTTTCGCAGCAGGACCTGAACGAGGACAATAGTAATGGCGTTGCCTTGATCCCTATTAGCGGCCACGGCAGCGGCCAACGGGATCAGCGGCTGGAGACGGCGCCAAACGGACCGCCTGAAGAGGCAGACAGTTGGGCTTCTCCAAACAAACAAACTATCGATTCCCTTTTCCAGCATAGGGGACCTCTCATTTCTCGCCCACGATCAGCAGATGAATCAACCGCCTCCCATAGGAGAGGAAAGGGCTGGGACAGTGACGACGACGACGACGACGATTCAGATGCCCACTCGCTTCAATCGAGCCTTGACATCTGGATGCGCGAGAGCGCTCAGCCGTCGAGAAACAGGAGCCGCGCGTCACCAGATCTTTTCAGTTTCCCCACAAGTTCTTCCAAGGGAAGCTGGGCAGCCCCAGCCGATAATGGTCGACCGCCGCCAGGTTTCGACTACATGCGTGATCTGTTCTCGCTACGGCAGGGTCTTTTTGCGGGCACTGTACCACCACCACCACCGAATAGAAGGTCGAGCTTGCATGCACGAACTGGGTCAGAGGCAGGGTCGCAGGGCACGAGTTATCAAGCAGGGGATCAAGCGCCGTCTGGTCCTGCACGTCGCCGGAGCCACCACAGCCGACACGATAGCGTGGACTTGGGCAAGAGAGATGATATGCGCACACCCGTACAGAGAGACCAGTTCGCACCGCCTCCGCAGCCCAGCAGCGATCAAAAAGCAAAGCAGTATCCTCCAATTTCAGGGCAGCAACACGGAGCGCGAGCTGGTCTCAATAGGCTGTTCCGACGATCTGCCAGCGCCGCGCCTCCCGCTTCGGCTTCCGACAGCAACTCGGGGGAGGCGCCTGCGTCTGAACAATTCAAGAACTTTTCTTCCATGGGCGTGCCGTCGTGGGCAAGCCGCAACTCTGCGGTTGAAGACGACAGATCAGGGGCTACCCCGCCGCCAATCATGTTTAATCCCCGTCAAGTCCGGCGCAACACGATGGGTGCAGAAGGAGAATCGGAGACTCTGCCCGCTCAGGATCTCGGCCGCAGTAAGACGCCGGGTCCAGCAATCGCCGCCCCTGCGGCTGCCCATGTCCCGATGGCCGATGTAGAAAACAGCCCGGCCCCGGGGTCCTCTGGTACCGGCGCTCGAAGGAGGTGGCTGCCTGGGTTTGCACGCACAAGCAACCCGAAGAATAAAATGGGTTAGGGATCGCATCGGCCTGGGAATGGGAAGCTCTGGGAGCCGGACCCTTGTAGCAACAATAGAAACTGGGTGTTGTTCACCCTTGCCCATCGCGCTTGGAGGGTAGCAAGGAGCGCATTGTAAGTCACTAAACGCCGGTCTGGATACTGGGTTTTTGTCAAGGACAGCATAGGCATGTCAAGTTCTCGTGCAGAGCCCCATAGTCCTAGAATGAGAAGAAAACAACATGGTGTATTATCGGACAATCTCCCCTATATGTGATGGTGCATTGTCACATGGCCTTTTGCCAGGAAGCCGGCGGTCTCAACGATCAACGTCAAATACCGCGCTATTCATATACCCCAATCCATGTCCCCTTGTTCGCCGTTTTGTTTCTAAACATAGGTCCACTGGCCGGGCTTGCGGCCCAAGCCTGTATCGCCCACGGCCAGGATGAAGGCGGCTGAGGAGAGATCCAAATCACCAGGCTTGCAGCTGACGCATCGATCAACCACCTTGACAGTCACCTTTCCTTTGGGGCCTGTGATCTCAATTTGCTTTCCGCAAACCGAGCTGGCGCCCCCTTTCCTGTTTGCATCGAACGTAGCGTGGTCAATTGCAGCAATCAACTCGCTGTCGCTGTTGGTGATTCCGCAGGCGCCCAATCCGGGCATGTAATAGGTGAGCTCTCCCGTCATACGCTCTCCCGCGGCACGAGTGGCCAGCTTGTTGGGGTGGATGGCGTGTGCGCTGGCTGTTGCCAGGACGGTGATGAGCACGGCGAGGAAGGACATCATTTTGACGGTATGTAAGTTGCGGGTGTTTCTGGAGTATGTTTGGCTTTGTTGAAGATTGAAGGCTGCTTGTTGTCTGGACAAGACTGACTCTGCAGCCGGAGAGCAAGTCCTCTCTTATACCTGCGATGCTCTGGTCCATGACGCAATTGCTCGTACAGACGAACTGCTACAACACTCAGTTCGCGAGGGTGTGACTTGCAAGGCCGAGGTGAACAGGTGCCTTGAAGAAAGGATCGTTTGCTTGCTTGTGTTTTGGCTGGCAAGCAAGTTGCCGAGGTCGTCTTTGTTGGCGCAACTCGCTGGTCCATGGTGCACTGTTTCAGGGTCCAAAGCTGTGGCGACCTGGACAGGCTACAGCGGGAATACTCTTCCTGAACAGCGAGTTGATCTCTTTGTTGAACGTCGGCATCACCCCCGCGTTTTTTGTGCCGCGTCGCGAAGCCAAGAGGGTGCGTCAATCGCCGTGAACTTGCTGGCATCGTGATGCTGGTCTGCTCTTGGATTCCAGGATACCGAATGTTTTGTTCCGCCTGATGCGTAGCGTCTGGCTGCATGGCCGTTCTTTCTTGTTGGCTTCCCATGACGACATTTGGGGCCATCATGCTATAGAAGCCTCGTCAGCAGGTTTATAGGTGCTTCGAATTTCAGTTTCTGTTCCTCTGCCCAGTCGTGTACAGCTGTGGCAGGACTAGTTTCTTACCATTTGGTCAGGGCTGGTGCATCACGGTTCACGCAATTCTGACTGCTACAAGTGCGTGGCATGGCTGGGTATTGATTCAATGGCCATTTCCCCGCAGGCAGAGCACCAGAAACGTGCTTTTGTATTGGCCCGCCAAGAGTTTGAGCTCTCGGGCCGAGATGTGAAACACGAATAAACACATCATGACTCTATGGTCCACTGTTCAAGAATCTTGACATGGAAAGTGGCAGTCGATGGCCCGCACGGACAGGACATCCAGGGTGTCACCACCTGTCACGTGGTGGTCACTGGTGACGCCACATTAGGCACAGACCCATAGCACCATAGAAAATGGAGAACAACCTTCCTACACCTAACATTTTGGTAGTAATTATACGCTCTAACCATTTTTTAAGACAAAAAACATCACTAGAACCAGATCGATTTTCGTTATAGTGACGACTGATGTCAGAGCCAGAGCAGCCTGACGAGACAATAATTTTAGAGGCTTAATAGATCTAGCGATTCCTAAACACAGGCCACCTACACGGCATCATACTAGACGAAACGAGAAGAGTTGTCCAGTATTTAGCAAATTTAGAAGCTTTAGGCACAGCTAATAACTTCCTATTTCTAGTAGAGTAGGCAGAAAGGAGACGGGCATTCCTAACGTTATATAGTAACTAGGTAAAAACGGTTATAAAATACGTCCTATGGGAGCCAGAATCAACATTAGAACTAGAACCAGTATTAAGGGTATTCAGAGAAGCAACAACGCCCGTCATAACCACCCTATAGTAGCTACGCTTTAGTCCTATTAATTTTAAACACTAGCAACGAAGTCCGCTACTAGTAGTACAAATAGCAGGTGCGCTACACATAACGACAGAGTCGCCTTACGTAAGGTTGCCAAGCTTGGTTATAATACCCGAGGTAGGAAGGAGCGAACCCTTAAGATAATAAGGGGACTACTCCCCTCTAACATTAACAAGAATCCTTTCCCCTATACTAAGAGTTCCTATGCCTATAGGAATCGTAGCACCTACCCTAGCACACCTAGGTTCATACCTAACTAATAGGGATAATCATTAGGATATTAAAATAATAGATAATAGCGGTTATAGTTATTAGAATTATTAACATTATTAAAGACATTACTCTACCCTAGCTGCCTATATTCCTAATTATTCATATTTAGAAACCCTAAGTTATCCCCTAGCCCTGTTATATTATTATTACTAACCATATATAACAGAGGATATAGACACATATATAGGAGATTAAGATTAGTATTAGCACCGCCCTCTAGTAGGGATAGCTAAGATACTAGCGTCTACTAATATAGTAGATATAAGTATCTAAGTTATATATTTCTATTAAGAAATAGCTAGATAGATAGAATAGTAGTAACTTAATACTACTAGGTAGATAAGGGAGATCTTATAGATAATGCGTAAGTAGTTAGTATAGTTACCTTATATATTACTAGGATAGAATAGCCTAGTAATATATTTAAGGCTAGTAGATATTAGCTACTTCTATCTAGATAATAAGAACCCTAGTAGATTAGGATTTACTATAGATTTAACTAAGGTTACTATATATAACTATATCTTTATATTTACTTAATAATTAATAGATCTATTAATTACTTATCTAGAATATACTATCTATGATTTATAAATACTATATCTAAGAGGTTATATATAAGATTAGTATATAAGACTCCTTAGCTAAGAAGATAAGATAGCGCTATAGATAGCATCTATTATAATAATCTATTAGAAGTTAGAGGATAGATTTAAGAGGCTATAGTTAGAAGCTATAGAACGTATTATATATATAAGATATATATTAAAAGACTATTATAATAGCAAAAATATTACTATATTTATCTATAATCTAATAAGGGATACTAAGTCTTATAGCTAGAGTAAGTATACCTAACTTAAGATAGTCTATATAGTATTTAATATGGCTATATAGCAGACTATACTAGCTCCTATAAGCATTATAATAATAGATAAATTTCTTATAAATATTTAGGATTATAACTCTATAATACGTGCTCTATCTAGAGAGAAGTAGGAAGCTATTAAGGCATAATGCCTAATATAGTAAGATCTAAGATATAGCCTATAACCTTATAGTAACTTCTTATAACTATAGGATCTATAGTCTAGCTAGAATTAGTATAGAAATAACTAGTATAGTAGAAATTAAGCAGGATATAATAGATAGTATAATAGTAATAGATATCTATACCTAGTACCTAGTAATAGGTATTAGAATTAGAATCCTAGATATAATAAGCTATATCTAGCAGAGGGATAGGGACCTCTAGGTCCTTCTAGTATACTAAACTTAGGTTATTAATAGCGTGATATTACTAGACCCCTATTTACTACTAGCCTAATAAGACTAATATGGTAGCTATATTAGCCTAGGCATTAAGACTAATAGGGCTAGTATTAACTATAGTAGCTATATATATAAGCATATTATATAGATAAGTAGTTAAATAAATATATAGGTAAAGAAGAATATAAAGCGTATATAGATAAATTTAGAGAAGAATAAGCATACTTCTAATAGCTATGCCCTAATAAAGAGTAGTATAATAACCCTTAGTAGGAGGATTAGATAGATATAAGCAGAAGTCTAGCATTTTTAAAGTTAGAGACATAGGACGCCTAATTTATAGCTATAAATATAATATAGTATATCTATTATTTTTATTAGGAGGGTTTTGCTTCTAATAATACCTTATATTATTATCTAAGTAATAGCTATAGGCTGGCTTATAAGCTAGATAAATTAGCAGATTATAGTGCCTAAGCTATAGATATAGATAATAATATTTTAGACTTTTACCCTTCTTTCCCCTTAAGTAAATAAGTATACTATATAACTATAAATATACTAACTTCTTTAAAGTTAGTAGCACTAATAGGAGAACCTTAGTAAGCACTTATAGTAGAGGACATACTATAGGAGAAATAGATAAGTTCTCTATAGATAATACTAGTTATTATATTATTAATCCCTACCTAGCGTAATATAAGAATAGGATACACATTTAAGGCATAGATATATTTAAGATTCTAGGTTTACCCTAATATAGATAATATTAAGTCCTAATAAGATATCTATGCTAATATAGGATATTCTATTATACTTATTAACGCTATTTAGCTAGTAGAATATTACCCTAAGAAATAAATTTATATTTATATATAACTAGTCTAAGTCTAAGGAATAGGCTTAGACTATTATAACTTAGATAAATATATACTACTCCTTATAAATTTCCTAGGTATAGTAATAAATAGCTCTTAGGCTATTGCCTTATTTACTAGGGAAGCTACTATAGTAGATAATCTCTAAGCAAACCTACTATTAGGTATAGACTATCTTAGTCTAGAATAAATTAACATCCTAAATAATAAAGGTTAGGCTATTATAGGTAGCTACTAAGGGATTATTATACTAATAATAGCTTAGTTATAATATATACTATTTAGACTAATAGTTAGGGCAATATATAATATTAAAGTTAAACCCTATTCTACTAAAATAGTCCCTATATATTACTATATTCCCTAGGATATAAGAGTTATATTTAAGCTAAAACCTATATAGTTACTAGGAGTCTATATAGTAGTAGTAGATAGTAATATATTATATATTTTAGTTTATAATTATATAGCCTATAAGGTTTAAATTATATAAAAATAGAAATTAGGTAGTATTAAGCATATTAACCTAGTAGTATAGGCGTTTTATATTAAGAAGGATTAGACGCTAATAGCCATAGAACTTGCCATAGTAATAGAGTATTACTAGGAAAAATGGTTTATACTATCTAAGTAAGTTAGAAGGGCTATATTAATAGTAAAGCATAGTATAGGAGTTAGTATATATATATTAGGTAATAATAAAGAATAGAGTATACTATTCTAAGTATTAGATAAGTTTATACCCTTATTTTAAGATAAGGGGTTTACTAAGGTAGTATAGGAGGAGTAAATATATATCTAGATAAAGCTAGGATAGGAAAAGGATGTCCTAAAGAAATATAAGATCTACCTAGTTAGACCTAATAAGAGGAAGATTATTAATAACACTATAATAAAGCTTATAGTAATAGGTAAGGTCTATAGGACTACTAGATAGGTACTATTTATATTCCCTATTTTTATTATATAGGTTAGTACTAGTAAAGCTAGGAAAGGCTAAATAGTTATAGATATTAGAGGCCTTAATGCCATAATAATGCTAGATGCCTACCCTATAAAATAGTAGGATCATATTATTAGTAAAATAAATTAAGTAATATATATTACTATTATAGATGCTATATTATTTTACTATTAATAGCTTATCTACCTAGACTTAAGATAGGCGTTTATAATAGTAATATATAAAGGGCAGTTTATGTTCTATATTCCTATTATAGGATATAAGGGCTTAAATATATATATATAAAGATATATAGATAACCTTTTAAGAGGCATAGTAGCTAATATATACTATAATAATATTATTATAGTATTAGTAAGCTTTTAGTAATATATATAAGACCTATAATAGACTTTTTATAGACTTATATAAGCTAATATATCTATTAGACCCTCTAAGTTATTTATAGTATACCTAGTAGCTATAGTATTAGGTAAATTAGTTAATTCTATAGGTATTATAATATCTATAGAAAAGTTAGTAGTAATAAGTAATCTAGAATTCCTAGCTACCCTTAAAAGTTTAGAGCATTTACTAGGATTTATAGGGTTACTCTAATATAACATTCCTTAATATGTAGCTATTATGGATCTATTATAAGAGTAAAAGACTAAGCTTTTATAAGTATCTTAGAAAAGGAAAATACTAATAACTAAGTTAAAGCTATAAAGATAAGTATAGGCTTAGGCTATTAGATATATAGTACTAACTAAGAAAGAAATTAATGCCTTTTAGTAGCTTAAAATAGCATTAATAGACTATAGAATACTAATAATATATATAGTTAACTAAACCTTATTTATTAACTTTAATACCTCTAGATAAGGAATAGGCATGATGATTTATTATATTAAAGATAGAGCGATTTATAAGCTAATAATAGCTAATAGGATTATAAAGTATCTACCTTATATAGCTATATAGCTAGTAGCTTTTCTCTCCTATATATTATCTAGGGCTAAGAAGAGATACTAGGCTATAGAGATAGAAATCTATAGATATATCTAGACATTATAGAAAGCTAGATTATAGATTAAAGCTATAGAATAACTACTAGTAATCTATTTTACTAATTACTACTCTATTATTAATATAGCATACTAACTTAATATAGTAAATATATCTAGTTAATATATAGTTAATAAAAAACTTATTAGAGCTATAGAGTATATTAGCTAGTTTAATATTAGGGTCTTATATAAATTAGGTAAGGAACATGTTATCCTAGATATGCTTAGTTACTTACTAATAATTTATCTAACCTATAATAAGGACGCCCTAGGGTAATTAGAAGAAATACCTAATAATAGGCTAGAATATTAGATTACTAGACTAACTATATATTAAGCCTATATAGACGAAGGCCTAGTAGCTAGCTTGTTTAGTATATTACTAGAATTTAAGAAATATCTATAAGATAGGTATAAATAGGATCCTAAATAGAGATAAGTTAAAGAAGTCTTATAAAAGAATAACAAATTATAGTAGGATAACTAGGCAGTATTACTATATATTTAGACTAATAACCTCTTATAGAAGACTATAGAGGGATTACTAGACTATCTATATGTGCCTTAAAGCGTCCTTAAAGAGTTATTTAATATAATCTATAATAATAACTATATTAGATATAATAAGATTATAGAGCTCTTATAACTATTCTATATTATAAAAGCCTCTATAAGACTATAAAAATATATAGTAGAATATAAGATTTATAATAAATACTATCTTAAGAGATATAAGAAATATAGTAACCTATAGCTACTCTTACTACTACTAATACTATATTTTATAATTACTATAGACTTCCTATTATTATTACTAGAGTTACTAGAGGGAAATAATTTAATAATAGTTATTATTAATAAATTTAGTAAGTAGGTCATAATAGAGCCCTATAATATTAAAATATTAGTAAAGTAATATATAGTATTATTATATAACCGTTTACTAATAGTAAATTAGGGTATACCTAAAGTCGTAATAAGTAATAAAGATCCTAGATTTCTAGCGGTAATCTAGTCATACTTCTAGAAGCTAGTTAGGATAAAGCTCCTATATTCTACAGCATATTATCTATAGATAGATAGCTAGATAGAGAGAATAATATAATAGATTAAATTAGTAATAAGGGCATACTTTATAAACCTAGATAACCTATAAAAGTAGCAGGTAGTTATCCTAAAGCTCTAGTTTAAAATTAATAATACACGCTCTAATACTATAGGACTATTACTAAATAAGGTAGTTATAGGATTTACTCCTAATAATATGTCTTTATTATTAGGAATATCCGAACCTAAAGCACTAAATAAGCTATTAGAAAGACTTTAAGCGTATAATATACTAGTAATAGTAGTAATCTATATAAAATACTACTATAATAGGCAATATAAGACTAAGTTTTTTAAAGTTAGAGATAAGGTATATATTAAGCTAGATAGTAGAGTATATACTATATTATTAGCAGTTAGCTTAAAGTATAGGCCTAAATATATAGGGCCTTATAAAATCATTTAGTAGGTTAGCTAAGCGGCATATAAGCTAGAATTACTAGATAACTAGAGAATATATCCTATTATTTTAATTAACTACCTTAAGAAGGCCAGTCTAGATAGGCATAAGGGAGGATAACCTATTCTAGAGACATTACCTAGAAAAGATAAACTAGCGCTACTATAAATAGCTATATAGGCAGTTTAAATAATTATAGATTAGTAATAAGTTAGTAATAATACTTAGTATTAGGTCTGATTTAAGGGATTAGATCACACTTATAATAAGTAGGTAGATATATTAGCCTTAGTTAAGTTAAAGAATAGATTAAGTGCGTTTATATAATAGTTAGTAGTTAGCTGAAAGTAATAAGGCAGAAACTTATACTAACTAGTATATAATTTATATTATTACTCCTTTATAGACGCGAAACGTAGACATAACTTTAATAATAGAATTCATATAATATAAAAATAGTAAGAGTAAAGATAAGATACTAAATTAGATAGACCTTATAGGCATACTATTAAGTAGTAATAGTAAAATAATAGACATAATAATAGTATTACCTAAGAGGGTACTAAAACCATATAGGAAAAGATAGGTAATGCCTAAAACTAATAGGGTTTTTAATATAGTAGCACGCTTCTATAATATGTAATTAGCGCTAGGCTACCTAATACTACTATTCTTAGTAGAGATTAGTCCTATTATATTAGTATATATCTTAAAAGATATCTAGGCTAGGATAGATTAGTAATTTTTTAAAAAATACCTTAAGTTCTTACTAAAGACTATTAACCTATTAAATAATAGGCTAATTAAATATATTAAGGGCAGGAGCGCGGATAATATAGTAAGAGCTGTACTTATAGCCCTTATCTAGGGCAAGATATAGATCGGTAAACTAAAGAAAGTCATTAATATAACCTAGGAAAAAGCATAAATATGGCAGAGGCTACCAGATAATAACAGACTAATATTTTATCTTATAATAATAAATACATAACCCTTAAAGGGAGCATATTAGAATCCTGATTATTCCGCATAAAATATAGTATTAATATAGGTAATAATAAATACTTTATTAGTAATAGCTGTAACTCTAATAGCCATAAGTATAATTATAATAATGCTAGACGTGCACGCTACTCCTAAGGTTATAGAGGAGATAATAGCAGAGAGAGAAGACAATAGACACATGACACTCTAAGACCTATTATAGATTATCTATGCCACGTTATAGCAGTACTATCGGTCAGAAGACTTTAGACATTCGGTTATTGACATCCTACAAGGAGCTATCATAGGCATATAGGCAATAGGAGGCCCATAGGAACAAATCCATGATAAGGACGGCCATGAGGATGGCGATAGCTAACAGGAAGCCATGGAGGACGACGGGGATAGCTAGGAAGAAGAGGAAGACGACGGGAGCAGCTAGGAAGAAGAAATGGAAGACGACGGGAACAGCCAGGAAGAAGAAATAGCAGCTATAATATTAAGAATGAGGACTAATAGTCAGGAAGACTAACGAGGACGTTAGATCACGGTTAACGGCACAATATCACCACCTGTCACGTGGTGGTCACTGGTGACGCCACATTAGGCACAGACCCATAGCACCATAGAAAATGGAGAACAACCTTCCTACACCTAACACAGGGCCTCATTATCGCCCCTAAGCCATCGAAGCCAATGGAGGCACCTAGAATTTATGATGAATGGCGTAGGGCTGTCGCGGGGTTTGGCTACATAAATAAGAGCCATATACAAGTATCGGGAACCATTGAGCCAGAGGCTCCGTCTGGTGGCTTCTGCGCAAAAAGCCCACCCCAGCCAACTTTTGAAACCAAACCGGCAAACTTCAGCCGCCATGAGGCAATTGCGCGCCTGAACAGGGGGTTCCTCAATGTCGGCCGGGTGAAAATGCATTGAGGCTGAGACCAGGCGCGGCGCAAGAGCGCACATAGTATGTGCACTACAGCAATATCGAGCTTGGCGAATGGCATAAAATGCACGCCGTCACATAACCGACTACCGGTGCAAACAGTGGGACATATTGCTGTAAATAGGACGCTGGCTTGGGCCGCCACTTTTGGCAGATGCACCTAGACAGACGCCATCGCTCCCCGTCGCGCCACGTCAGAAGCATTTGCATATATGCATGGTACTCGACTACTTGGGCACCCCGCCCCCACTTGTTGAGCATCTATCAAATTTCCCCCCTCTCAGGACGAGCAAACTGAGTTTTTGCTTCTACACAACAATTTCCCTCCATCTTTTTTTTTCCTCCCCAAAGGAAGTATTTGCAGGTACGGTATTGCAGTCCTTTTCCCCGGCTTCCATGTGATAAACCTAATGGTGCTCCTATTAGCACCTAAAGATACACAAAAAAAAAATACATCCAACATGTCCGAACGACAAATGGGTACCGTCAAGTGGTGGAACGACGAGAAGGGATATGGCTTCATTACCCCCGAGTCTGGCGCCGACTTGTTCGTCCACTTCAGAGCGATCCAGGGAGGTGGCTTCAAGTCTCTCAAAGAGGGACAGACCGTCTCCTTTGTGGCTGTTCAGGGCCAGAAGGGCATGCAGGCCGACAACGTCCAGGTCGAGGGCTAGCGGCGGAAAAGGGGGCATTTATTTGAAGAGATGATGGCTGGAAGCAGTCGCGCATGGTCGGCTTCATCAGAGATGTAGAAGAATACATCCCAGTTTTTTGACGCTCAATATTAACCCGCGCACGGGCCGTGACTTTACCCTTTTATTCCTCCTCTTTGTACTTAAAGTAGCCATGACTTTGACGTAACAAGGTATTCGCGCCGTACAAAGCTATTTAGCTTGCCAAGTAATCTCAGTACAAGTGTTTTGTATGTTTACATTGGTGAATCACAGCGCGCCATTTCCCAACCTGCTCGCATGAATGGAAAGTGAGCTAGAGTTGACGTGACGAGCTGCCAGGTGCCCGCGTCCCTGCTCGTAAAAAAAAAAAAAAGTGAAAATACTGTCGCGCGGCGCCTATTAATCCGTAGCCCGCAGGATACGTGCGTGCGCTTCAATCGAGTTCCCATTTACGTATGAGATTGGTCCAAGCTGTCAATGTACAGGGCAAAACCAACAGGTCTTGGTTAGCGAGCCAATGCCAGAACCGGAGCACACGGACCAGCCAAATAGAGTCGGACAGAAAGCAACGGCCAAGAAATTGAATTCACACATCTTTATTCCTGCGTCGTCAACATTTTGAGAAACAAGATACAATGCCCTTTGTCCCGTCAGCGCCCTTTGCGTAGGCGGTACAGCTCCCCCACTGCCTCCACCCAACTCTCTTATAACCCTTCCTCGCGGGGGGGGGGGTCCTCGTCGTTGCATCCAGTGTCAAAACATCCAGCATCGTGTTCTTGCAGGCAATCTTCTCAGTCCCTTGCATAATGCGTCTTCTGAGCCCACCTCTGCGCCCCAGGTGCACAAGCGGCCTTCACAATTCACAACGTCAAGAGTGCGTTGCCTTGGCCATTTGACACAGTGAACCTAATGCAACCACCTCGTTTGTGGAAGATATTGCCATGAGACATGTTGCCGTGCTGTTTAGGTTGGTGACAGGGCAAAGACGCCAAGCCAGTGCTAGTGCTGGCGGGCGTCTTGAGCTGTTTTGCCTGCCTGGAGTCGTAGAGTGTGTACGTTTCAGGCTGTTGGTGACATGGTGAGTTCAGATGACGCTGGAGTAGAAATGAATCTGGCGATGCGGCGACAATTGACGGCTTTGCCGCTTAAAATGTCTCATGATTCAGATTCCAATGACGGTGACTAATAGGGATGCTGATCTGATTCACGGTGATTGCAAGAGTAGTGGCCCAACGCTTAATACACTTGGAGACAAAAGCCTCCAGGTACTGACTGCTCGACAAAACTATTTGCATTAATGGTCTATTATATCGGAGCATTATGCATGAACAGTCGCTGCTGGCTATTCCCAATTGTCAATTCTGCATTAGTGAAATGGTCCGATTTGGAAAGCTGGATTGGCCATCTCTTTTTGTATAACCGTCCCGTTGAGGAACTTGGTTCCTTTCTTCAAGACTTTGATCTGTCCTGGGTGCAGCGTCGCTGGGGGGTTGTCAACAACTGTGCCATTGGCGTATATGATGCCGTTCCACGTCGAGGCTGGCTGGCCCCCCGCTGCCAAGGTTTTCAGGGCAGATGTCGGCTGGGACATAAGGGGAGATCGTTGTTGGTTGATGTTGCAGTTCTCGCTAATCATGTACAGGTTCATGCCAATGGCCAAAGTGTACATCTCGGCACTGAGCTGGTCCCAGCTCCACTGGTTTGTGACCACCACGCCAATGTAGTCGATCAACACGGCGGTCGGCCATGCCTCCGGGCTCATGTTGTTGATGCCCATCCAGTATAGTGCAGGGTTGGTGGGGAGGATGCCGATATTCTGGATGCTCAGGGCGGTCGTGGTGACAGCATCTGCGCTGACGAGCCACTGACTTAGCAGGAACTGGTCATTCTGGAAGTTGCCGCTCCGGCTGACAGTCTTCCAGTCGGCGACTTGATCGTTGGCCATTTTCTCAGTGTCGGCAAGGTTAGACCAGTTGTCCCACACATCCATCATTGAGTTTCTGTATATACCGTCGGCGACAGAGTCTTGGGGCACATCCGGCTTCAAGTTGCCGTTCAGGAGGAAGAGAACGCAGCCATTTCCGTTATTTTGATCCATAAAGTAGGACGCCTTTTGTTTATCAAACTTGGTGTTGAGGTCGAGATTGCCGCATCGATTATTGACACCCTTGAGCTTGCTGAAGAAGTTGTCGACAATGTCCTTGCTCCAGTAGATTGGGCCAGCGGTGGGAATGTCAAGAATCCCGTTGAGGTATCGCACGCGGAAGAATATAACCTCGCCGGGATTCTCTGCCGTAAATTGGTTCACTTCCCTGACCACGTCGTCCAGAGACTCGCCCGTGTTGCCGATGACTACTTGGGCCAGCTCGTCGTTGACATGCATGGTCCAGAAGCTGTATTTGCTGTTATCCGTGAGCTCGTGGACGCTGCCGACACGAAGATCGAACAGCCTAGCGCCAGCACGTAGCTGATCGTATATGTTGAGACCTTGTGTTTGCGTGTTGAGCTCGGTGCCGATGGAGCCAATTTTCCCACTGATGCGACTCATTCCCGAGTCGTGCGTGGCGGGCATGAAGACATGCTGGACCTGTCTGTCCTTGATGACGTTGTACATTCCCTTCATCCAGTTCCCTTTTCCATGGCGTAGCGAAGCAGTAAAGCCATAGGAATCACTCCCGGTAATGACCAAAGTAACTGCAGTTTCTTTGCCAGGGTCCAAATACTCACGTTGGCCAAGCCCCATGCCACTGAGATCGATGATGGTCCGCCGCGGATACGAATCAGGAATATGAGTTCTGGCTCTGATTTCAAACGTTTTTCTTGTTCCTTGGATAGTGTAGTATACTTCGCCGCCGTCATCAATCGGATTCTTGCCAAACTTTTTGGTGTACTCGGCCGTGTTCTGGCGGGCACGGCCCTGGGGGATATCGTCCCAGTCAAAGGTATCCATTTGGTACGAATGCGTACGGCTTCGATCAAGAACGAACCGATGAGGAGTGAGGTTGACAATTGTGATGTATTGTTTGGCTGGGAACCCAACCTCTTGTAGGGGAATCAGCGTCCAGGGCATATAGCTCCCGGGTTTGGGCACATCGTTGCTATAGGTCCTGTCTTCCTGGCGGCATACATCTTGTACAGCTCGGTTGCAATTCTCACGGGGGTTTGGCGCTGGTGTAGCTGTTGCCACTTGGGAAAATAAGAGATTTGATATCATGCCAGCCACAACAGCCAGCCATTGTGGATCTTGCCGCATAATGAGGCCGGAAGACAGTCTAAACTGTATCAAAGATGAAGGCAATGAGTCCAATTTCAACTACGTCGTTGGCAAGCACAAAGGGGACGGCTTCGAGCTTCAGTCAATAGCCCAAGGGACCTAGGACATACATATACTCCCCTTCATCCCTGCCAATAGCGGCCTCATAACTTGCCCATGGTTCTTGGGACGTTCTTATTTCGATGCAACCATATGGGGTTCGGTCCTGCGTCCACTAGCCCCGTGAGCAGGAGCCCTCGCCGTCTGCATCGTGGCCCTCCGACCCCCTCACATGTTGAGCGCAACGCCGCAGCGCGGGGCGGCATAGACTTTCGCGAAATATGGCAGCTGAGATGGCTTTTGGAGAGCCTGACTGGCAAGACATGCAAGGGAGTGGCGGGCCGCTGGGTGAAGGACTCAGGAACACCGACACTGGATTGGGTAGAGGCTATCTAGTGACTAGTCCCAGAGTGGAGCGGCGTCCGAATGAGTGGCATCGGTTAAGTCGAGGGCATCAGGGGGGAGGGAGCATCTGCAGGACCGAGCTGCCTCATCAAAGTCATGCTTTGGTGCGCCGCCCATCAGAAGACAGCATCAGCTGGACACTCGCAAATGAGCGACGCCGACAGACCAAAAAGAGGACGACGGAGAAGAAAAGGAGTCTGCTAGCAGAATGGCTGCACAAGACAAAGGTCGAAGTACGCTGACGGCTGGTTTGCGATGCCGTCTTGTCTCGATCAAAATGGACTCGATCTCGAGCAGTAGTGAGCAGCTTAGTGTTGGTTGGCCACACCGGCCAGTCAGCATTCGAACCAGGAACCCGAGATTGAGATGTGTGGCCACGCAGATCCGGCAGTAATTGCGGAGAACAGGATAAGCCGCCTGCCTCAATATTCAGCCTGCGGTTGGGCTAAAGCTGTGCAGTGGCATCTCGCCAAACGAAAGGGCTCGTGAACATGCATGTGGGTTTGCATACTGAGGCCCATGTTGAATATTTTGTATATGCTCGTGGAGGAAGAGTGACAACGGAGCCGTTCCTTCCCCATGAGCAAGTCCCCGCAATCTGCGCGGCAGCTGAGGGGACCCAAGACCCGTGGAGTCCAGACCAGGGAGGCCCTAGGCCTGCCCTGGTGGGGGAGTGGTGGTGGAGTGGTGGCATAGAAACTGAGGTCCCGGTGGAGCTTCCATCCCTCAGAGGGTTTTGCTTGTCAAGCAGCACTTTGGACAACGAACATTGCTGCACGAGAGGCTTGGCCCAAAGACCAATATCGTCCAAGGCACCCATTTATCAGATTGATCTGTAAATGAACGGTACTCCATTGCAAACACATTCTCCTTGGCCTCGCTTTGTCATTGTCGAATAAGCTCAACTTGTTCTGCATCACTTGATTGGCCGATACACGATATCAGAGTCGGACTTTAGCCCCACAGCTTGTCGGCCGGGGATTTACGCTGCATAAGCAACACCGATTTATCGCCTGCCAAGCACTACGAAAACTGGTGGTCGAAATTTGCCTGATTCGTAGGATATGGCACAAGAATGAACGGATTGCTTTGTGTTGTAGGAAGTTCTGCATACAGAAACGACATTACGGCGGGCGCTATATCGTCTTGAGCATCACCTGATATCGCTACGACTGCGTATTCTGGAGTCTGGACAGGCGACAAGGCCCGAGAAGCAGGGTGAGGTGCCCATCACCTTTTGGCCGACAGCCATCCCGCTCGCGATCCCAGGCCATTCTGCTTGGCCATCCTACAGAGGACCGACTGCCTGAAGGGCGCTGCCGCCCCGTTATGCTTCCACCTGACGTGCCGTTGGGTCGACCAATCTCGGCTTGCAGGCGATGCCGTACGCTCAAGATTGGATGTAACAGGGTCAAGCCTAGCTGCAGTAGATGTACAAAGGCAAAGGCGGAGTGCCTGTACGTCTCTGCTTCCTGTTCTCCCCCTTCCAGGGCTTCCGTTTGCATGCGAGATGCTCATGCTTCGGTTGGGAATCATATGCCCGGCGGTGGTCGTGGAGGAGCTTCTGAAGATGCTGTGGCTGCTACTGCCAACCAAACGACCGGCGATACAGCTTACACTGGAGAATCAGCACCATCGCTTCAGATCTTGTCGTTGTACGCATCATCCCTTCGGCCTGGAAACGTCCCACTGCCGTCTGGGAACCAAGCTGGCTCAGGCAGAAAAACGGCGAGGTTGACGCGAGACCGCGCCATCTTGTCATGTATGAGATGTAGGAGACACAAAGTGCGGTGTGATAGAAAAATACCATGCGGGCGTTGTACCAAGAACAAGAGAGAGTCACAGTGCGTGTATTCGGAGGCAGCACCAGTCCCAGGTCGCATCATATCGGAGAAGCACCATGAAACACTGAGCTTGATCGCCACAAGGTTTATCGATTCAAAGTGGAATGCCACAGTGCGAAACGGTACACATTGGAATTCACTACTTTATGAGGTAGCTATGCACAGCCCTTCTGTCTTGTCTATCCGTCACTGACAATGTCGCCATTTCGTCTGATAGATGAAGAATTATCTTCCTCGGGGGCATGGTGAACTCTCGAGTCTCGACTTACACCACGAGAAGCCCGTTTCGGGCATGACGTCAACCATCAACTATCCCTTCAGCGGTGATGCGCTCGGACCAGAATCCATCACACGAATCGTTGCACAGCTCCCCCCCAAAGCCGTCCAGCAGCTTTTCATCTCGCAGTATCTCGATGCTGTGGAAAAAACGTATCACATACTCGACCTGGAAGTCTTTCATAGGGAATTATGCGAATTCTGGGCAGATCCTGCTTCCAAGGAAGACGACTGGCTAGCACAATATCTCGTCATTTTGTGCCTAGGCTGCCAAGCAGTAAACTACTGCGAAGAAGAAAGTGGCAAAGAAGCCTATCCCAGCTTGCCCCCGAGCTTTCTGCGAAGCGCCGAAATCTGTCTGAAGAGGACGCCATACCTGTTGATGGCAAGCTTGGCAAACATCAGAACTCTTGTGCTCATAGTCTTGTCCAAACAGATGTACGCCATGTCCTGTGACGAAGCGGATACCTGTTGGCCGCTCACTGGCTTGATTGTGCGACTGTCAATCCGCATGGGACTGCATCATACAGCGTCCCAATTATACGACGATTTGTCACGCGAGGAACGAACAAGAGCACGCATTTGGGTCGTTGTCTTGATCCTAGAAATGCGCCAATCTCTCGTCTGCGGGATGCCTCTTTTGCTACGGCCGGTTGATATCAGTGGCACCGAGGCCAAGCGCAACTCATGTGCCGAAAGCCCCATGAATGGACCAGATGCGAAGCCGCCTCCTATCGGGCAAAACGAATCTTCGATTTTAGTCAAGGTTTTTGCCAGCTCTGCAAGTCTTTTGTTCAGAGCAATCGAGCTTGCAACCTGCCCGAATGATTCCGTGCAGTATAGCGAAGTGGCCGAAGTCGACTCCTCTATGCGCCAGCACCTGTACCAGTCTGGCATCGGTCTATCAAACAGCCATTTGGGGGTGGAGGACACGGAAGAGGCTGACCTGGAAGCCTGCATGGTGCAGATATTCTTCCGCCAAATTCTAATGGCACTTCATGGCCGCTTCGCGTTGCAGCCCAACGCACCAACCGAGTTTCCCGTGTCATATGTTTCATCGCTAGAAAGCGCACTGGCCATCATTGCTTACCAGCGGGAGCTGTGTGAGGGCGAAAAATGGGTGCAGCTGTGCGCTTGGTTTGCTGGGTTCTTCCGACACGAGTTCTTCACAGCCGCAATGACTGTGTGTTCACAGTTGGTGCGCGACTTGGAGGTGACCAACATTTCATCGCATTCAGGCTTCTGTGAGACGCTGCCACAGGAGCTCATGCTGGACGCACTGCAGTCGTGCAGGGATATGTGGGGGAAAGAGAAGAATTGGTCTGTTTGTAACGCGAATGCATTTGCTCTGGTAGACAACCTGGTCCGTATACTCAGACAGGCACAAGAGCAGGATTCTGCATGTGCATAGCTGTCATCAACTCAAGTCTACTAAAATGATGACGAAAAAGTACTAAGTGCTTAGTAGCAACTTGTATTGATACGCTGCGAGGTACACGGCCCATGCGCTACAAACGGCATCCAATCATAAAGTATTCTTGTCACCGTGTGCCTGGCATGGCCCATGCTTCTACAACTTCCGCCAAGGTGTCGTCGGTGCCGACATTGCCAGGAAAGACCACGAATGGCACGCCGCGATGCCGGCTCGTCTCCTCGTCGCATCGCCATAGCGGTACACCGGGAGCTGCTTGACCCAAGACCCTGGCGCGCTTCATTCCAAGGCCCTTTGTGGCCGCATCAGACGACGTAATGCCGCCCTTGGCTATGATGTATCGTGGACGAACATCAATCAGCTCCAATAATCGAACGAGGGCTTTTGCAACTTTGGACCCAATGTTGAGGGAGCTGAGACCGTCTTCGCCTTTGATGAGCGCCCTTGACGTCATGACGAGAACGTCGTGTCCAGCGCAGAGTTTCGCTGAAACCGTCTGTGCTGCTTCTTTCACAAGGCGCTCTGCAGCGTCTTCCGAGGCGATCAAATCCGGTACCTTGAGCTCGACTACATGCAGCTTGCCTTTGAGTCGTTCCGTCAAGACTTTTAACTGGGCCGTCGTCTTGGGAACGTAGGATCCAGCCACCAGTAAGCCGCCGGGCTGTCTTTCCCCTGCAATCGGGACGACTCCCAGATCTTTCATGGTCAGGGGAGGTATGCCCCTGATGCCTAGTCTTGATGAGACAAAGGCTGCACCCGTCCGGTAAAGGTATCTCCGGCCCTTCTTCTCTGCTTCTAATAGGCCAGCAACGAATACGTGCATATCCGACTCGGCAACTGCGTTTACTATAATGACCCTGGTGGGACTGGAGTCCACGGAGAGCAGCGTTTCAGCCACTTTGTTCGGGCCCCCTTGTCTGATGTCGTCCAAGGTGATGCTTAGGAAGGCTTCGTCGTTGAAGCGCGAACCACACTTTTCCAGGACATATTGTCGTAGATTGGAGTTCCTATATCCAAAGGTAGCATCGGCAGCAAACTGTGTCTGGCTGGCGGGAACCAGACTGTTGCCTTCCCTGACATAATGCACGTCATTGATGGTAAGTCTGCCGCCTTGCGCGAAAAACGGTGATATGATCCAGCCGTCAAAGACACCGAGGGCGGCTTCTGCTGCCTCGGGCTCCTCGGGGAGATGTCCGCGCAGGGTGGAATCGCCACGGAGGACTATCTCAAAGGCCTTGTTTGCCCTCGTTGCAGCTTGTGACACATTCTGGCAGATGCCCTGGATCAACGCGCGGGCTTCTTTGGACGGGAGCGCTCGAGAGTTTGTCAGGATGAAGAAGCCGCTGGGGTTGAGGCGGAACTCGGAGTCCAATATCTCTGGATCCCAAACTGTCAAAACGTCCATGTCATGGCACGTCTGCGTGCCCGTGGGGTCGTCATCCAACACCACCAGTGTGGGAACCTGCCCGCTGCGGACCACGCTTTGGATAGAGTCGAGGACGTCTGTGTGATACTCTGGCGGCAATGAGGCAATGGTAGGAGCCGCAAGGAGACGTTGTGGCCCATTGCAGCTCTCGGTGCCGGACGACATATTGCTGTGGCGTTTGAGGATGGTGACCTTGCGGCGTTCACCTCGCATCTAACATGCTGGATATCATTGGCTTTGTTCGACCGGGGTTCTTAATGCTTCCCATGGCCGAAAAGTCCCTGCATCCGAATATTTGACCAGTCGTGGGCTGGGCCAGCGAGATATAGTCTTCTCCGTGATCGAGGGCGTCAAGAGCGATGCATTGTTGAAAGAGTGCGGGGGTCCAATCAGCGTTTCGTTCAATATCTGTGGGACTTTGTTCAACACCAAACTCGACGCGGACCATGTCTTGGAGATGTCAAACATTACTTGCGTGTCAAGGTCAAGACGGATAGCAAAAGACATTGCTTCGGCAGTGGCTGCAATGTGAATTGCGGCGAGAAGCTGGTTGACAAGTTCCACCGACGAGGTCAAATTCCCCCATTAACTGCAGCTGCAATGGTGCAAGCCCTGCTTCATCTAGTGTGCGCCCCCCGTAACCACCCTAGTAAATTATATCAATTTCTTTAATAGGGCTTAATTGTATATTCATGCTGGTACAGATATGTTAAATAAACCTAATAGCTATACACGCACAGCCGGAATAGAGGGTTTTAGTTGGCGCTACTGGGGATATTAGGCCTCTTAGCGCAACGTTTTATGCAAAGAAATGTGGCTCTTCCCGGGATACATGACGTTTCTTCTGCTCCTATTCCAAGGGCGTAATAATATGCGAAAGACGGGCACGGAGACAGGTGTAGCTCAAGCCAGTCGCAGCGCAAAGAGGTGTCCACGGCCTGCGTGATTGAGTCGTATACTTATATGATCCCACCATGCCTGTACTCCGTTGGTTAGTGCTCACTGCTCATCCCCTGTTGAATGGTAAGCTCACCTTGGATCAACCCCAGCATCCAATCTACACTTCGGGGCTGTGTCAGCGGGTGAATCCAAGGCTTAAAGTGAAAAGGAAGGGCTTACGCAGCTTGTGACAAATACCGCCTTGACGCGCACTTTGTACATGCCATCTCATTTTCACACAACACAACAACCAACTTGCGCAATGCTTGTCCACTGACATTATAGACCAGACCATTCAACACGCGTGCAGCTGTGTTGCTGCCTTGGAAATCGAAATGACAATACTTTCACGTATTCAGGGAAACTTGTTACCCTCAGTGTTGTATTACGGCCTCCCCTCACTCGTGACCTATGTAAGCGGCGTAATCGACCCCAGAAAGGTGCGAAATGCCAGCAGACGGCTGATGCAGTTGCAGGTCGCGGTGTATGTGGCATATCAGAGATTCTTCCACCCGCTCAGCAAGTACCCGGGCCCCTTTCTGGCCAGCCTGACAGATGCGTATGGCGGATTTTATGCGAACAAGAAGTCCCTGCATTTGGTGACGCGGGAGAACCAGCTCAAGTATGGTGTGTTTTGCGCGCGAAGCCTTCAACCTCCCACGTCAAGCTGGGTCAAGTACTTAAAGGCAGCCCAGGTCCCGTGTTGAGGCAAGGCCCCAACAAGCTCGTGTTTAGTTCTGTGGCGTCGCTGCGAGGTGAGGCCTCTCGACCCTTTAACCAGGCCTCCGGGCCTGCTAATTAATGGTGCTAAAACACAGTTAGCCATCTACAAGAATGACCGAGTTGCAAAGTCCAAAGCCTACACGGCTATCGGGCCTGCCGCGAGATTTCCTAGCATCTTCACGGCAACCGATAGACACTTTCATCGTGCCAGACGCCAACTTATCGGCCAGGTTCTCACGGATCGATCTATGCATACCTTTGAGCCAGTAGTCGCAGAGCGCGTCGATATATTCCTAAATCATCTTTTGGAATCAACTCGAACCTCTTCCCCGGTCAACATGTCGGAATCGACAAGACGCCTTGGCATGGATATTGCTGGCCTTCTCGGTTTTGGATTCGATCTAAACCTTCAAAGGTCGGATGAAAATTCCTTTATGCTCACCCTTCTAGATGCTGTAGCTCCGATAAGCAGCTTCTTCTACCACTTCTTCTCAATAAGACGCTGGTTCGTCTGGTTGGCTCCGTTGTTTATTGTGAGAATGCGACAGAAATATTTGGGGCTCATGGAAAAAATTGTAACCACCCGCATGTCTCAAGAGGTTGACGCGAAACACGACCTCTATTCCTTTGTCGGCAACGTCTTGAATACCGGATCGGGTGGTCTACGGCAAAGCCAGCTCTGGCCCGAGGCCACCTTTTTCTTAACTGCAGGTAAGAATTTGCGTCAAAGATGCGGCTCATGTGGCATGTCCAGCGGTGTTGACGTTGAATCGCAGCTGGAGAGACGGCAAGGACATCCACGTGCGCCACGCTCTTCTACCTCTCTCGGAACCCTGCGTCCTACCGCAAATTGGCCCATGAAATCCGCAGCAGTTTCACCGAGGGAAGTGATATCAAAGGCGCGGCGTTGAACGGCTGTCGGTACCTTCGTGCATGCATCGACGAAGCTTTGCGCATGTCTCCTCCTGCACCGGGCATTCTCTGGAGAGAACAAGACCCAAAGGACAACGACGGCAAACCCCTAGTCATCGACGGACATGTCATCCCTCGGGGAACAATGTTCGGTGTGAATACCTACTCCCTCCACCATAACGAGGAGTACTTCCCCGATTCGTTTACCTATATCCCGGAGCGTTGGCTTGATTCGAACACTTCCGAGGAGGCAAGTCTTGTCCGCGACGCCTTTGCGCCATTTTCTGTCGGCTCCAGAGCCTGTGCGGGAAAGACAATGGCTTATCTAGAAGTAGGTATGGTGGTTGCCAAGACGCTCTGGTACTATGACTTTGAGGTGCCCTCGGGAAGCCTTGGTGAAATTGGCGCAGGGAATCCTAATCTGGGACTGGGGAGAGAGAGGAAAGGCGAGTTTCAGCTCTACGATATTTTCAGCAGCACTCACGATGGGCCATATTTAACATTTAAGCCCCGTGGCGAATTTTGGAAGGAGATTAGTAGCCAATAGGTCCATATACTTGTCTAACTAGGTCCTGCAGTGACGCCTTGTGCAGGTAATTATCAGGCAAAGCGGCGCTTTGCCTGAGTTTTGCGTATGAAATGCGGAACGAAGGCAAGTGAAGATGCAGTTCTGAAGGCTGCAGCTGCCCGCTTTACCTATTTAAAATGAATCTAATAGTAAGGCCAATAACTTTAGAATACTCATCGGCGATTGGTCAGAAATCGAATACTTATCGGCGATTAGATAACCAGGAATTTAAGGTACGTACCGAGTTAGTGATGCTTTTAGCAGGCGCGTTATAATGTTACGGAAGGTGGGCGTGGTGTTGCGGAAGGTAGGCAGCGCCGCAGGCAGGAGCCCCCGGAGGGCCCCCGGAGGGGAAAAAACACATAATACTACTTTATATTTAGTAAAAAATTTAAAATAGCCTGGCTACCGCCGCTTTGCCTGCGCCTAGGATACCGACGAAGTCGGCAGCATCCCAGGCTATTTTACACAGTATCTTGATGTACGAGTCATGGTCAAGAAGTTTCAAGGCAATTTTGTATTGTCGGTGAGCTCAGCTCTACAACAAATAACTAACATATATATATATATATATATAGTCTGATACGGAAGGGGGTAGATACTTAAAATAAATACGGTAGGGTGCCCCTAATGACCTAATATGGTTCTGCGGCTGTAGGGAGCCATTCTTGCTAGCGCATGTCACTGGCGGCCAGAAATCCGCCGGGGTCCACACCCCAACTTACCTATAGGCTTGGCGCACGTGCATGCCCCAGAACATGGGAGACCTGATGTCTTGGTCTACAACTGCCATCGTGACGGCCTTTGCCCCGCCCTCGACCATCAAGCCTTCAACGGTCCTTCATTCGAAGAGACCAGTCCATCCGACCCAGTCTCCCACGCGGACTTCGTTCCACAGCATTCGATGCATCATGAAACGGGCGAGGTTGGATTCTACCCAAGTCAGTCCGCCCAGCGAGTCGGCCGAACATCAGCCGAAGGTCTCTAGGAAGATTCGTGCATGTAAGCTGCCTACTTTCATGTCTCGCTTCATGTGAGCTGGCACTCCGAGGAGAAATGGTGGCCTTCAATGAGCCTTTTACTTCGTTTTCTGCGGCTAATTCGTCAAATCAGGCCAAGCATGCCAGAATCGCAAGATCAAATGCGACTTGGAGCCCGGCCAAGAGCAATGCGCGCGCTGTGCCAAGCTGGGCCTGAACTGCGTTGTCAACAAGAGCCTACAGACGCTCCTGGACAGTGAGAATGAGTGGAAGAAGAATATTGAGGCGCAGATGAAAAGCTTCCAGGATGCTCTCGCAGAAGTTCAAAGAGCTTTGAGCACGGCACGGCCAGGGCAGACGCCGCTACCAAGCCTGCAAGCCACCGACTTTGCAAATGCTGTCCAAGCTCCGTCGATACAGCCTGTGCCGCGAGTCCAACTTGATAGTGCCACACCCATTCGGCCTACGGGAATGACCAGGGAGAATTCTGTTGATGCAGAAACACAAGAGGCAGACGATCAGGCCATGGTGAATGCGCCAATGGCAAGTCTATTCGAGGTTACCAAGCTGCGCAACGTTCGCAGCGACCCATGGGCTAGGATGCACCGACCTCCTAGCCGGACTCAGAAGCCGGATTTCATATGCCAGGGCAAGCTCGATCGCAAGGAAGCCGAGAAACTGTTTGCAAGATTTCGAGAGACGTTGAATGCCTATCTCTGGGGAGGTATTGCGCTGGTTCATGACAGCCTGGACGATGCCAGAGCATCATCCCCGCTTCTCACTGCAGCAATTCTCGCCGTGACTGCTCTGCATGCCCAAGACGACGGGAGAGCCTTTGATGTGTGCTATCCCATATTCCTCGAACTCGTCAGTCAGGCCATGTTCGATCGCTATCATACGCTCGACGACGTGCGAGGCTTGTGTATCGGTGCATTCTATCTGTCAGATCTGAGCTGGAAGCTGTCGGGCCTGGCGGTGCGAATCGCCACGGAGCTCAACGTGCACCAGTTCTGCGCCATGGCCCTGAGGGATCATCCAGAATATGTCGAGGAGGCAAGGCTGTGGTATTTGTTATACGTGTGCGATCATCACTTTAGTATTGCGTATGGTCGTCCGCCCGTCATCGGCGAGAACTCGCCGCTGTCCTGCCACGAAGACTTTCTGCGTTTACCTGGCATTACAATGTCGGACCATCGTCTGCATAGTCAGGTTGGCGTGTTTATCATCCTGAGCCGCATTTATCATGTATTCGGCCCAGACAGATCTAGAATGATTGCCAACGACGAGTTTGAAATTCTGCGGCGTTTTGACACTGATCTGGCGCGCTGGAGAGATCAATGGAAACCTCGGCTGGGTAAGACAAGCCCATTATCCAAGACAAATGATTGATGCCGCCCTCTAACTCGATGTATTTCAGCGCCGAATCCACATGTTGCCGACTATCCAGCTACAGGTGTCGTATTACACTATCATTTCGCCCGAGTGCAGCTATTTTCGACATGTCTTCGCGGCTTGCGGCCTAGCAAACAGTACAGAATGTCGAGCGAGCGCCGCGAGTTTGTGAACCTGGCAATAGGCAGTGCATTCGGAGCCTTGGAACTCATTCTCAACGACCCTGACATGAGACGCGCCGTGATGGGAGTTCCTCTATATCTCCTCACGACCATTGCGTATGCCTGCTTGTTTCTCATGAAGGCCCAAACTCAATGGCGCTCGGCGGCAAGCCTCGACATCCGGTACGAAGATGTTGCTTCTACCATAGAGGGCATCGTCATGCTATTGGAGGAGACGAGTCCCTGCGTTCGCCATGTCGCGCATCATCTCGGCCGGGGACTCAATGGCATGCTCCAGAAATTCAAAGAACATAATGCCATGGACAAGCAGCACGTTATGAACGGACAAGCCGTGTCGTTTCCCTACGCCGACGGAGGGGCTTGGCCTGATTGGAACAGTTGGATGTTTGGCCCAGCCGCAAATATGCCAAACCAGTTTGGTATGGATCAGGACCAGCAGTATGGGCTTAGTTTCTTGGATGCTCTGAGCTCGCAGATGCCAGGATAAGGACGGCAATTACGTGGTCTATTCGCGAGAGTGGCCGTCCAAGACACCTTGCATCAATTTACACGGCTCATGACTTTGTGTGTATACGATTGAAGCCGAGGATGGGATCCCACCGTACAGGCCAACAATGTGTGACATTATTACGACAGCAAAGCAACGCCAACTCTGCGGCCCATTTTGAGACGAGCCCTGGGCGAGGGAGGAATGCTGAAGCCACAACTTTTGGCAATTGCTGGCGTTCGATGGTTTTTGTTCAAGTGTACGGGGTCTGGTTGGTGTGACACCTCCAGGTCCTTCTGCAGCGCGTTGCCGCGAACTATTAATACAGTATGGGTTGGCTTTGGCCACTTGGTGGCTCGGCAGATGCAGCGAACCTCCAGTTCTCCTGCTAGAAGGGCCAAGATCCCCGTGATGCAACACTAAAACACACTCTAACCTCAACCAAAATAGTGGCGCCCCTCCTTGTCGACGGAGCCACACCTCTCCCCGTGGGGAGGCAAACAAACGGCTTGAGCAGGACGATCGTGACTTCAGTCTCTGTAGCATCGATGCCTTGATAAACTTGAATCATCTCCCCCAGGCTGTCGCTCATATGTGCCGCCTCGCAGTCTGCTGCTCAAGAGAGTTTGCATATTCCTTCTGATCACTGTTAGATTCTTCACTCTTTGGGTACAGCGCACATAATGGCAAGTGACGAAAAGACTCGGCCTTTGGAGATGGTGGAGGAGAGGATCTCTTCTGTGCCAAGCAACGAGCCTGAGCTGGCCGAGGCTCTACACAACTACGTGCCTCATTCAGCCGAAGAGAAGAGGCTGATGAGAAAGATTGATTTGTTTCTCATGCCGATCCTCTGGCTCATGTACAACCTCAACTATGTTGACCAAACAAACATTGTGAGTTTCCGCAACCAATTGCCCAAGCCCCGACATATACTGACCTAGATAGGGCAATGCCAAAATAGCAGGCATGGCAACAGATCTCCATCTCGATGATAACCGCTACGCCTGGATCCTGTCAATATTCTTCTTCGGTTACCTCATATGCGAGGTGCCCTCAAACATGATTCTCAGTCGAAGTCGCCCATCGCTCTTCCTACCAACCATTATGCTCATATGGGGCGTGTTGAGCGCCTTGATGTCTATTTCCAAAACGTACGGTGCGCTACTGGGGCTTCCGGTTGTGCTGGGCTGCATCGAGGCAGGCTTCTTCCCCGGGGTCCTATACTACCTCAGCAGTTGGTACACAAGGGCCGAACTAGGTACGTGGCTTACGGCCTTGAAGATGTAACGAGGTGATATAACGTGATGGTTAACTGGAGGGGATGCTCGAAGGCAAGAGGTTTGGTATCTTTTATACGGCGGCTGTACTATCAGGTGCCTTTGGAGGCATCCTCGCCGGCGCAATTACAGGCCACTTGGACGGCGCCCATGGAATAGCTGGCTGGCGCCGGCTGTTCATCGTGGAGGGCGCCACAACTGTCGGCGTGTCTCTCACGGCCTACTTCATCTTGCTCGACTACCCCGGTACATCGAAGCAACTGACGCCCGAGGAGCGCAGACTGGCATCCGTCAGAATTATCCACGACGGGATCGCGACAGGCGGGCATTCAAGTAAGCGATTGACGCACTGGCAGGCGTTTTTAGCGGACGTTGCTGACCCCAGGACGTACCTGTTTCTCATCCTGTTTATTTATGCTTGATGTTGGAGCGGGCAGTAAGTGCAGCATGGATGTCTCTTTGTGATGTACATGTACGCTGACCAATGCCAAAAGCCATCTCCTACTTCATCCCCAGCATATGTCAGACCATGTACAAGGACAGCGTCAAGGCGCAGTACATGACGGTGCCGATATACGCCGTGGCCGCCGTTTGTCTCAACGTGCTCGCGAACGGGCGACCGACGCTGGCACATCACATCAGCGCTGGCATTAGGCTTTGTGTGCAGCGTCGTGTGCGCCGCCGTGCAGACCTCCATCGTGCGCTACGTCATGATTTGCTTTGTGGCCGTGGGCATCTGGTCGGCTTTGCCGCTCATCTTGTCCTGGACCAGCAACACCATCAGCTTGCCGCCCGAGAAGCGGGCGATTATGCTGGCCATGGTGAATGCCTTTGGGAACTTTTTCAGCGTCTACGGGAGTCGGATCTGGCCCAAGGACGACAGCCCTGCGTTCCATGTTGGCTTTGGTGTCACGGCCGAGTTTCTTGGTGCTGGCATGGTCTTGGCCGCCATGATTCCTGTGCTTTGCAGCCTAATTAATTGGAAGGGCACCAGGGCCGAACGAGCGCTGGGCCAGTCATCATCTGAGGAAGAGATGTACTGAGCAGCGGCTAGCATGTTTTCAATTTCAATTGGACTTCGGCTCTTTCTTTACAAGGCCGTGTGATCTTCTCGAGCATGCACTAATGTGTACCAGCAAACATTGACATGCACCGGCTTCAACTTCCGCATTCTATGGCCGTAGTCTCTCTTGCCCACCAACAGCCCTTGCTGTTTTATAGCGCGTATGGAGAATTTACTGCTAGCTCTCCAGCGCATGTTGGACACCACGTTTCCCTTTGTTCGGCCAATGACGCCGACCAACCGGCAAACTTGGCCAATGCCATGTCATCATGTTGCATAACCACATCACTCTTGAAGCGTGTTGCCTATACTCAGCTTCAACAGGGAGATATATGTTTATACGTTCAACAATACACTACTGGTTCACCGAAGGCTGTCTCCAACTTGGCCAGATGGCTCTTACATGATGAAAACATTCAAGAATACGTGTAAGACGCCTAGAAAAGAAACTTGATAGCACGCACTAAATTTTATAAAAGTAAACCCTTTGCCGTATTTTTAGAGAGGTTTCCCCATCAAATTACTCCTGCTGATGCTCCTCGGCGGGCTGGGTCTCATCCCAACCCTCTTCCTCCCCTTCGCCATCATCGGCAGTAGCGTCCTGGTACTGCTGGTACTCCGAAACAAGGTCATGCATGTTGGACTCGGCTTCGGTGAATTCCATCTCGTCCATGCCCTCACCAGTGTACCAGTGGAGATAGGCCTTGCGTCGGAACATGGCGGCAAACTGGTCTCCGACTCGCTTGAAGATGTCTTGGATAGCAGTGGAGTTGCCCACAAAGGTAGAGGACATTTTGAGGCCCTTGGGGGGTACGGTGCAGAGCGATGTTTGGACGTTGTTGGGAATCCAGTCGACAAAGTAGGCGGAGTTCTTGTCCTGGGCCTTGCGCATTTGCTCCTCGACTTCCTTGCCCGAGATCTTGCCGCGGAACATGGCCGAGCAAGTCAGGAAGCGGCCGTTGCGGAAGTCGGACTGGGCCATCATGTTTCGCGAGTCCAGCATCTGTTGGGTAAGATCTGGGACCGTGACGCTTCGGAATGCGTGGGTTCCGCGGGAGGTCAACGGTGCGAAACCAACCATGAAGAAGTGAAGACGCGGGAAGGGAACCTAGAGACCGGGGTTTTCGAATGTTAACTTGCTTTCTTGGAGAGCTCAGAGATGGGGAGGGACGACTTGTGTCGCGCAAACAAACTGGAGTGCACTTACCAAGTTGACGCAAATCTTTCGCAGATCAGAGTTGAGTTGGCCTGGGAAACGCAACGAGGTGGAAATGCCGGACATGACGGTAGAGATCAAGTGGTTGAGGTCACCAGTCGATGGATTCGGCAGCTTGAGCGTCCGCTGGCATATGTCGTACAGGGCCTGGTTGTCGATACAGAACGTGGCATCCGAGTTTTCGACAAGCTGGTGCACCGAGAGCGTTGTGTTGTATGGCTCAACCACAGTGTCTGAGGTTTGAGCGGATGGAACAACACTAAAGGTGGCCATCATGCGGTCGGGGAACTCTGCAGGAGGGAAATCGTCAGCGATGATGCTACAGGCACCTGGCGGCAGAGAGGGTCAACAGGTCAGTACCTTCTCGAATCTTGGAGAGCAGCAAGGTGCCCATGCCGGAGCCGGTACCGCCGCCAAGAGAGTGAGTGATCTGGAAGCCCTGAAGACAGTCGCAGCTCTCAGACTCGCGACGAACCACGTCAACCACCTCCTCAACCAGCTCGGCGCCTTCTGTGTAGTGGCCCTTGGCCCAGTTGTTGGCGGCAGATGACTGTCCAAAGACAAAGTTATCCGGGCGGAAGAGTTTCCCTAGAGGTCCGGCGCGCACAGCATCCATGGTGCCCGGCTCCAGGTCGACGAGCACGGCACGTGGAACATATTTTTTGTCCGAGGCCTATCGCAGGAGAGAAGCGGTCAGAATAGGTAACTGGGTGACCAACTGGATGGATGGACGTTAGGCCTGACGCGTACCTCGTTAAAGTAGACACCTACGCGGTCCAGCTGAACCCGAGAGTCACCAGAGTACCTGCCAAAGGGGAAGAGGAGGAAGTTAGTTGCACGGCCGGCCGACGGATTGGGGTCCAAGTCACATACATGCCATCGTAGTCCAGCCCATGTTCGCCCAGGATTGTCTGCCAGAATGCAGTGCCAACTTGGTTGCCCTGCGTGGTGTCAGATTATGGTCCGGAGCGAGGAGAGTAGAGCGAGGGCGAGAGCCTACACATTGGCCAACTTGAAGATGCACCTAGAGTCGAACAATTACGTCACACGTTAGTGGCAGGGCGGTTGCAATTCCAGGACAGGAGAAGAACATACGATTTCAGGCATAGCTGCTGGTTCCGGAGGCGCCGAGACGAACTTTCAATGGGCAGCCGGGACGCACCGAAATTTTCCAGTATCGACGTGTTGGGGGAATCAGCCAACAATTTAAATAAACAAACGCCGGGATGCTGAACGCCCCCCGAATTTCAATATTGAGAGCTTAATTTCGCAGCCTGGTGCCCTGGGTAACGTGATACTCCTCCATCGGGGAAGCTGCTGTTAGGCAGCCTGTTTGTCAGGTCAGACCACAACAGTAGCACAAAGCAACACCACGCCAATGGCTTGAGGAGCGCTGGGCAATTTAGTGGAGACGGCGCTGCACGATTCTGTCGCTTGGCTGTCCTCAGAGGCCCCTTTTGCCCTTGTTGTCCCTGAGTCTTTGGGCCTTTGGGCTTGGGGGGGCTTGGGGAGCAGGAGCTCTTCCCCCCGTCGCGTCGTGGTGATTTCTGCCCGACACCGGGGATTCCGGCCACGTTGGGGTTCTGCACACAGGATCACGAGTTATCACCCTTTATGAAAACTCTTGCATCATGTCATTTCGCTTTATCCAGCCGAGCCTTTACTCACCAATCAAAGGACTATGCCGAACCCGTCCCGGCGCCATCTGGGAAGTGCAGGGTAAGCCGACGCTCTGGGCCTGGGCCTGATGGGTTCCAATTCCAACATGGCGACGGCACGGTTTGGCTGAATGGCAGGTGTTTTGCCTCGGAATTCTCGTCAAGTTTTGATGCCCGTTTTCTTTGATTTCCCTGCAACGCTGTGCTCGTTGACGCGGCATTTGCGGTGCCTTGTGGCGCCCTGTGGTGATGTCTCACTTATCGCACGCACAATCATGACCAGATATGCCCCCTTTCGAGGGACCATTCTTGCTTGGCCCCGATGGCTTCCAATTGGCCCGCTGTCAAGACAATCCCTGTCAAGCGGCATCGTCGCAGCACGGTCGAGCTTGGCTGCATGGTTGGGCAAATCAAAATATTCCCCGATGCGAAATCGAGAATGCTGGCATCCGGGCCATCGCCACAGCCTCGACATGGTCGCCGTGATTATCAAACCTTGGCTGGTATGTTGCGTGTGTGTTGAGACGCAGCAGCCTGAGCACGGCTCTTTCTGCCGCTCAATTGAGGTCAAATCCATAGGCAAGCTCGGCACACAATTGCCGCATTATCAAGGCAAGAGGATGCCATGTCTTGCCTTGTTCGGCCGTAGCCTGGCCAGTCCATCCAGCATGTGCGAGGTCAACAACATATTTGACGCCTCCCTGTACCGAACTGCCGCCTTGTGTCTGAGACTCATGTGTGATGGAAGTCATTTTCGCCGCTTACCCGCCCCTTGGGCACATACCATGCGTATGCGTGCACTCTGGCCTCGATGGCATCAATTCAGGGACACTGTCCTTGATTGCGATCGTCCAGGCCACTTGTCGGCTCGTGTTAAACCGTCGGCATGTTCCCTGTTCAGGTGTGAAAACGGAGAGGGGTTTTTTTTCTTTTAATGCCGAGGAATACAGCCCGTGAAGCTCATACTTTTTTTGCAATTGGGCTGCAAGCTGTACACAAGGTTGACAAATACAAAAGATGGATTCCACGAGACCATCGTCCGACGGCACCATTGTATGTCTGGCCGAAACGCCATCGCGAGCCGATACTCTGGTTGGTGACCCTTCTCTCTCGGAACCAAAGCACAATGGCACCGACGAGATCCGAGTCAAAGACCTCCTCAAGAAGATGGACCGCCATCTGATGCCCACTATCTGTGTCCTCTATCTTCTTTCGTGCCTCGACCACTCGAACCTGGGCAATGCTCGTGAAGACGGCATGACCAGGGACCTTCACATGAGTGGAAAGCAAGACTTTAATGTATGATTCTATTTGCCCCCCCCTCCCCCCATAATGAAACGAGCAAAATGTGCTGAAGGGAAAAAACCGGCAGTTTGCAATTTCAATCTTCGCCATACCTTGTCTACTTGTTCAAGTCCCGTCCAACTTGATCATAAGAGCATGGCGACCGTCAATCTGGATACCGACCCTGATGTTGGCATGGGCCACGATAACCGCCTGCATGGGAATGGTGAAGACATTCAGCGAGCTGCTTGTCTGCCGCGCTCTGCTGGGCCTTGCACAGGGCGGCGTCTTCCCCGGCCTGGTCTACTTGCAAGTCCTTTCCAGTCCGGCATTCCCTCGTCCATCTGGCTAACATATCGTGCCGCCAGCGTTTCAATGTGGTACCAGAGCCACGAATGCGGTCTCCGCATCGCCATGTTCTACTCCGTCTCTGTGGCCGGGGGGTCCTGCAACAGCCTAATCGGCAGCGGCATTCTGAACATGGACGGCATCGCGAAGCTCGAGGGCTGGTCGTGGCTGTTCATCATGGAAGGCCTCGCCACTTTCTTTGCTGGTTCGTCCGTCCCCCACACCTGCTGGTCTATTCATAGGTGGAATGAGGTCAAAAACCATTGACACTGCCCACCAGCTCTCCTAGCATACAGGTACATGCATGATTATCCCGAAAGCGCCAGCTTCCTCACCTCGGCCGAGAGACGGCTGGTAATTTCGCGGATTGACCAAGAACAGTCGGGAATGCCCAAGGAATTTCGAGTTAAATACATATGGGACGCTCTCGCCGACTGGAAGATCTGGGTCCACATGGTCATCACTCTGGGCATAACCGTGCCAATGTCGTCCATTTCCAAGTTCTTGCCCGGGATAATCGACGATCTAGGCTACCAAGGCGCCCAAGCGAAGCTAATGACGATGCCGCCGCACATTGCAGCCTGTCTTTTCATCATTGGCGGCGGCATCGCCGCAGATAGACACTCGCAGAGGGGACTCTTCATCATTGTCTTCTGTCTGGTCGGGTAAGTGCCTCACTGCGAATACTCGGCTCGGCCTGCCCTCTAACTCGCAGACCAGGATCACGGGATTCATCATTCTGGGCGCAACGAGCAGTTTGGCCCTCGAGTACATGGCCACCTTTCTGATTGCCATTGGCACATATCCAATCGTGCCCCAGGATGTGGCATGGAACGCCAACAACATTGGCGGATCTACCAAAAGGGCTGTTGGAATAGCCATGCATATTGGTTTTGTAAGTTCCTGCAGCCGGTCAATGTCTGCAGTGGCGGCTAACATGTCCAAGGGCAACCTAGGAGGCTCGGTGGCGGGATTCATCATTCGACGACAAGACGCACGACGATTTGTATCAGGCCACGGCATTCTGCTGGGCATGATGAGCATGAGCTGTGCCCTGACTGTGCTCATGATGTGGTATCTTCGCAGGGAGAACAAGTCTCGCGCCTCGAAATACCTTTCTCAGTGGCCAACGATGCAGGAGCGTTTGCGCGAGCGGGAAAGAGGCGATAGGGCGTCGTATTTTCGGTACACGATTTAACTGGCCAGTGTCACAGTGAGGATAGTATCGGAGTACGTAGATTCAGGTTGGACAAATGGTTTTAACATCAAAATTGAGGGCGAGGGCAAAAAAAGAAAAAGAAATTGACGCACATCAACAGCCCAATTTCAGCATTCATCACGATTTCGCCAAAGCCATGTGTTCATGTACATCAAGGAACTCCGGCCTTGTCAGATGCCATATATACAAGTGAAAAAGAGAGCACGCTCGTAGCTTGCACAGATAACCATGTATTACCGCCCTTTAAGAAGTGCCAGAGCAGCCGACAAAGTTGTTTCCAGAAGCACCAGTGTGCGTAATTGCCCCAGCGAGGGCGCAGCTGTCAGAGATGACGACACGGTCAGGACCAGGAGAGCCTGCAGGCAAAGAAACAGTCAGTAAAAGAAACAGGCAGCTCGATTATTGTCGTTTGGGAACGCACCGCCCGTGTAGACTTTGCCAGACTTGAGGACGGGGAACTCGTTGTAGGGTCCGCTAACGGGAAAGTCGAAGCCCTCGTAGTTGTTGTATCGGTGGGGGTATGTCGAGGATCCGGCGGTGCTGCCGCTCTGGACGTAGTTGCAGGCAGCGTTGGCAGCAGCCTGGACTTGAGCCGCCGTGTATGAGACGCCGCCGCAGCTGGTGGCCGCTCGGGCCCGGAGGTCGGCCGGGGCGGCGCTGACCAGGGCAACGAGCGAGAGGAGGGTGGTGACGGAGAAGTGCATCTTGGGGCTCCTTTGGGGCTGAAATCTACCAACTGTCACAGGGACATGGGAATCCAGCACCGGGATACTGCGTGCTTCTTATATGACTCTGAAGCCTCTTCCTCCGTGGCACCGACTGGTTTAGCTTGAGTCTCTGAGCGACACCGAAGTCCGTTATTAGAATAGGACATGTCGATCCCGATGCGGCCCCGTTAAATAAGGACCGATGACTGGGTGTTGCCAACTCCCTTTCAGCAACTTTGAGCAACGACCATATCGCCTGTGGCCCGCTGTGTCTCCCGACCGCCCACCACTCAGCTGCCATTGTCTACACCATGTGAGATGGTGGGCACGGCCAATGTTGCGCATCTTGGAAGGTCGAGCGGCGTCGTGGCCGTGGATCGACATCCTAGTGGTTGGCTCCCCTGGCAGATCGGCCAATCTGGGGTTTGTTAGGCTGGCGGCCCTTTCCGGAGCCCTCTCTGAGAATGATCCACCTGACGAAAGAGAAGCAGAGTCACATAAGCTGCCCGATAAGATTCATGTCATCAGAGAGGAGGAAAAGACGGAACAACCATGGTCGGCTTGACGGATTGCCCGCCCCAGCACGGGAGACGAATCTGAGGTTGTACCGACGCAGGCAGACACCAGTTCTTTTGATACGTTCCTGTTGGATCAATCATGATACCGCCGTGCCGTCCGTCATCCCCACCACTGTATTACCTGTTTGGAACCTTGGTGCCCCGGATCGCTGCTGGATCTGTGAACTCGGCGCCCAACTGGGGTCTACGGTCGCACATTAGCTAAGCTCCGCAAAACGCTGCCAAAGCCGATTTTGCAAAAATCAGAAATCCACCAAAAGGCAATATAAGGTAGCAAATAGCTGCATTCTTAACTTACAGCGCTTTCTATAAAAAAAGAACTATAGTAAATATAGTTACTAGAGGCACGCGATAAATATGCACTACTTTTTATGCTCTTTAGTGTAATAAATTTTAGCTGCTAAAGGTTAACTAGTTATTAGTAAAGGTGCCGCTAAAGATGCCGCTAAAGATGCCGCTAAAGGTGCCCGCTAAAGGTACTAGGTTATAGGTAGGTATACCTAAAAGTCTGGTGCTTATACGCGCTATAAAAGGTGGATTATAGGTGCACCCTTAGCTATACTACCTAGGTAGAGTAGCTAAAATTTATTACCACACTAAAGAGTAAAAAAAGTAGTGCATATTTATCGCATACCTCTAGTAACTATATTTAGTATAGTTCCTTTTTTATAGAAAGCGCTATAAATTAAGAATGCAGCTTTTTACTACCTTTTAGTGCCTTTTGGTGGATTTCTGATTTTTGCAAAATCGTAAAAATCGGCTTTGGCAGCGTTTTGCGGAGCTTAGCTAATGTGCCACCGTAGGGGTCTCGACGTGCGGGATAAAATCTGCCGACACCATAGATTTGAGCTGGCTGCCTGCGGCCAAAGGGCTCTTGAACCAATCAAACCGGCAGCGTGCTCCAGACCCTCGGACTGTTCCCCCATCAGCCAGTTGCCCAATCGGGAAGGTATTACAGACATTGCCCATTGCCCTACCCATGAAACACACCGGACTCGAAGCTTCCTTCTCAATTTTACCGGGAAAGGCGGCATCTGAGCAAAGCAAGAGGCGCTTCCTGGGATCATTGTTGGTCTCCAATGCCGGGAGGTGCAGTTCCTCAGTCACCAAGAATGGGCGAGTGAGTGCATTGGCGTGCGCAGGCCAGCGAGCGAGCCGTTTCGCGGCCATCATGTTGACGCCCTGCGTCCCACGTATGCTGGCCGTGCGATGCTGTATCTGGAGAATTCGTACACCTCGGAGATGCTCCCATTGTGAGTCTAGTGCGCGTCTGCGAGTCTTGGGCTTGTGTTGCAAAATATCAACCATCACTACTATAGGAGGAGTTATGTCAACTTGGAGCTGTCCTCCGTATATTCTGTGCCGTACCTCCCTGCAAGGTTCGTATGCAATTGTTACTTTATGTAAGTTTCCTGTACTCCGTATGTCCCTTTAATGCATGTTCTGGGTTTCAAAAAGCCCTTGCCATCTAATGTACAATTCAGCCCTGACGACGAGTTTCTGTGCTTTTCGGTCCAAACTCAAGTCGTTGCCCCCATTGATCTCTTGATTGGCCCCCAGTTACTGAGCATTCTGGTTCTGGTCGGCGGCATTGGCATTGCAGGAAGTGCCCCTGTTCTTGCCCTTGCCCTTCTTGGTGCCGCCACTGTTGGTGTTGGCATTGCCATTGCCGGTGTTGGTAGTGTCAGTGTTATTGATATTGCTGGCACTCGCATTGTTGTTAACGGCAGCGCCACCCTTCGGGTCAACGAAACCACAACCCGTCTTTCCGGCCTGAAATTGAGCACCAACTCCGGAGCAGACACCGGCACCCCCGTTCTGCTGAGCGCAGCAAGCAGAGGCGCAGTCGGCATTGCTTAGGCACTGGCCAGTAATAAACTGCTGGCCTTTTCCGTTGCCCACGTTCTTGGCACCGGCCGGATCTGGTTGAGGCCCTTGAGCGTTGTTACTGCTGCTTGCAGCACCATTATTGGCAGCACCGGTATTGGTAGCCCCTGTGTTGGCATTGCCATTGCCGGCATTATTAGTATTAGCGGCACCGCCGTTGGAATCAACAAAGCCACAGCCAGTCTTGCCAGCCTGAAACTGAGCTCCAACTCCGGAGCAGACACCCGCGCCCCCATTCTGCTGAGCACAGCAATTAGATGCGCAGTCAGCGTTGCTTAGGCACTGGCCAGTGATGAACTGCTGGCCTTTCCCGTTACCCACGTTCTTAGCGCCGGCAGGGTCAGGTTGAGGGCCTTGAGCAGCATTGTTGTTGGTGTTACTAGTGGCAGCACCGTTATTGACATTGCCGCTGTCAGCACTGCTGTTGGCATTGCCATTACCAGCATTATTATTGGTATTAGCAGAGCCGCCGTTGGGGTCAACGAAGCCACAGCCAGTCTTGCCAGCCTGGAACTGGGCACCAATTCCAGAGCAGAGACCAATGCCGCCGTTCTGCTGGGCGCAGCAGGTAGATGCGCAGTCGGCGCCGCTTAAGCATTGGCCACCGATGAACTGCTCGCCTCTTCCATTGCCAACATTCTTGGCACCGGCAGGATCAGCGGCAGCATACACTGTCACGGCGACTGGGAGCAGGTTAGGCTGCTTGGACCTTCTGAGTTGACAGAGGGTGACGCCGAGACTTACAAGTGAGAGCAGAAACAAATGTGATGCGAACCATTTTGAAGTATGACGAAGGAGAGACAATGGAGTTGTTATAATAAACCTCGAATGAATGAAGTACAGAGGGACGATAGCAGCCCGTGCTATCGAGTCTAAGAGTTGACAAGTGAGGTTGAAGAAAGAAAGGAATCGACTCCAGGTCGGGCTGTGCCAAATGCTGCCTTGAATGAAGCGGAAGAAGATGACGGAATGAAAGTGACAAAGGAAAATCTCATGCCATGATCCATCATGGATGGTTTTTATAAACAAGTCGACTGCTCTGAACCGCCGCGAAAGGCTCAGCGAGCCTGGCTTGGTCCGAAGCGAATAACCCCAGACGTCAAACATTATTAGGAGCGTAGATGAAACTTGGCTCTTGTGCATTCGTGCCGAATAGTGGCAAGAGGCGCATTTGACATCTCGAGTTAACACCCAGCGACAGCTGTTCGCGCCCGGCCCGCCCTCAGTCGCTCGGCGCCAGCAGCCCAGCACCGGGTCGGCAGCCGTCGTCTGGTGCGCTGAGATGGACCAGGGTGGAGAGACATGGCACACAACTTGCGACAAAGACCGTTCCACGCCAAGCCCTGGTCAACAGGGCGCAACAGACGACTGTGAAACCGCCATGGCTCCCCCCAAACCCTCTCCTATTATCCCTTCTTGATCTGGTCCCTCGTGTCGGATGCCCTTTTTATTTTTCGTCTTTTTTTGTTCGCCCCGAGAATTGCACACTACGTTACGTTATTATTAGCGGCGCGATCTATTCTGGCGAGGTTAACTGAAATCGAAACAACAGCCGAATTAATGCATCCCCCCCTACCACCAGAGCAAGCCTCGTCTTGGTTCTGCCCCTCTGCGTTGCCAGCAGTCAAGGTCGTGTACACCCACCACGGGGCGAGATGCCTGGGCCATGGCTAGATGGGCTCTGTCCTAGACTCCTAATGAAGACACCTCGTATGATCTGCATAGCAGGACTAGATTGCCCTGCGCCGTTTCGAGATGCACCGCCATCATCTAAAATAGGCAACTCGGGAAGAGACTGTGACCGATGAACTCTGACAACGAACCCATCGCTTCTATTGGCCTGAAATAGCCTTCAACGCCAGACAGTTGATGTTTGCGCGCCGCGGCCAATACAACCACAGCAAACAAAGACCTGGGCACTTTGGGACATGCACCCGGACCTCATCTCCCAAGCCTAGTGTTTTGAGCTGAGCCAGGAGCAGCTCCCAGGCTATGAGTACAGGGCATCATGTATCAGCTGCTGTGGGTTTTCGCATAGAAGCTCCGCCTCCGCTTTACCCGCAGATTAATGCATCCCCAGATCCACGTGCTCGTCCGGTGCTGATGGAGTCAGTCTCACATGCCTGCTGGTCTGCTTCATCACCAGTTCAGCGTTCATCACCTGTGTCACTATTGAAGCTCTGGCCTGACAAGTCGCTCGTGGAAAGATGATGCCGCTTTTTAAGCCGCATGCCCCTGAGTCGTCAAGAACGCTTGCATACTATTTGTCACCCACGCCGTTGATCAGGGGCCGCGAACTTGTATGCTCAACCTGGCGGCCGGCGGTGGCGCATGGTGATACGATGAGTTGCTCCCAGGAAACTTGCTGTTGATTTCAGGCGTCGGACCATCTTTAATTCCCGAAGCACCACGCTGTTGACGAGGTATGCAAGAACAAGTATCCCTGTTATTAATCCCACAGTACTGACTCGTGTAGAAAAATTACGAGAACGCACAGGGATGTGTTACTTTGTCCTGCAACTTAAACCGCCGAAACGACCCCAAGGCTTAGCTTGCAAGGCTCACTTCTTGCCTTTTGTTTTGCCCCCCCCTGGTCCTTTGCGAGAATGTGAGTTTAACGTATTTTATGTAACTTGTTCACACCCATCTGCCTGAAGCTCGCTCTTTGGCCTTGCAGTTTGCCGTCATTGCCTGACATGCCAAGCGTATTCTTGACAAGAGCCGAGGGTTCATTCTCGGTATATGCTCCTGCGCCTCGGTACAAGCATTGCCAATCTGCCATCTCGTCTATGCAGCTTTCGAAATAATGTTCAGATAGAACATATGTTGCAGTCACCAGGACAGACACGCTGGACGGGTAGTTTGAGCGATTGGATGCCGTTGACAATTATGCTCAAGGCTCTGACAACCTTGGCTTCTTAATATCATGAGCCCACGGCAACTGTTATCGTCGACAGCGCTTTACAGGGCACAAGGCTGACCCTGTACCTAGAATTCACTGCTGGTGGTATTCTCGAGTATGTGACTTGCTAGGGGATGCGAAGATGCGTGGATGGCGTCAACTCGAATATGACGGCATAATGCTGCAATCTAAAAATAGTTGTCACTGCCTGAAGCGTGGCCACAAGTCGTTGCACCGTTTGATACCTTGTCACCCGAATATCAAACAGATGGTTGGTTACGGACGAATGGATTTATTAACATCTGTTTGTTCCCCGTTGCCTCGTTGCCTCGCTTATTCAACGACCTCCACCGCAACCAAAGTTCTTGGACAGGATATCTCCTCCCCTGTTTGAGCGTGACCAAGGGCTGGCGTTGATCGCGTTGATGCAAGACGCCTATAGTCCCAGCCACGAGAAGAACGCATCCAACTTTGAAAAAGTCTGAAGTTCAAGCTGCCTCCCACCGCGTTCGAGCACCAAATCTCTGAACCGCCGGAAGGCCTCTTTGTTCCCGATATCACGATGGAAGCCGTTGGCAAACAGGACCATGCCCCACGCTTTTCCTCTACCAAAGGGTCAGCTTGAACAAGCATGGCAAGTATACAGCGCGGAGCATCAACCCACAGGATGTATGCGTAATATCCACCGCTGTAGCTGTCAGAAATGGCCCGAAACACGGACTCTCCGTGACTCCACTCCCATCCATCACCACACGCTTCGCCGCCATGAAGCCTCCCGACAGCTTCATTCGCTTCAAGGCTTCGTGCGATTCCGGTGCGTGGGCAAGCACATCATATGATGCGAAGAACAACTGGGTCAGTTGAGACTGTATTTGCTGGCTCGGGAAAAGGAGTCAAAGTAGGCGTATCCAAGGAACAAACCGCCTCTCCTCGTGTTCCAGACAGCATACATGGATACGTCACGGTGCCATGTGAGAGGCCTGCCAGCGCCAAGCCGGTGCTGTTGTTCAGGCGTAATGGGTTCAAACCGGGTATCGAATAGGCCGCCAAGCATGTCAAGTATTACATCTAAATGTATGGTGCAGCTCAACGTACTGCGCAACCTTGTCCCGAGCCGCGCGGTCTCCTGCTGCTGAGCAAAATACTCCTGATCCCACAGGCACAGCTTTACGTCGTTGGTTCGCGCGACATCCTTCTTCATGCTGGCGAGCTTGAGCTGCAGGAGCTGTGTGGAATTCTGTGTCGTGGCGCTTGAAGCTTTTGTCTCAGCTGGTTGAGCAGGGCATATACAAACTCTGGCATCCGCGCCGTCTTCTGGGAAGTGCTCAAGGCTAAATGGTGAGCATGGCCGAGCATGCGGGGCATCTCATCACGAAGCAGAAGCTGCCGAAACAGGTCTACGTTATTCGGAAGCCTGTTTTTCACGGCGTAGAACATCCTCTTTCTGGTGTCTTCTCGTTGTGCATACCGCAACACTGGCGTGCTAAATGGTGTCTTGGGAGACACCGAATACCGCTCGCCATGCTCATCTTTCTCCCTTTTGAACCGGACCACCAAAGTTGCCGGAACCCCAGCCAGCTCCTCGCTGGTAAACCACAGCCCGGCAGCCTCCTCGTGGAAATTTTGGACAACTTGGCTATTGACGCTCTTGAGCTCGTTTAATTTCGCACTAAAGTTGGCCTTGAAGTGCGCATTTGCATCTTGAATGCAGCATCCGTTTGCCATGGATTTTCCAGCCAGCTTGGTAAGATAGTACTGGGATTCCGTGTTCAAGACTAGAATACCGTCCTGGGCCTTGGAAACAACAGAATTCACCATTCCGTACATGTCAGTACGAGGGTATAATTCAGTGTCGGCGGCGTTGAGGGACTTGGTTGCTTCACGAGCCGCCTCGCGCATCTCTCTGGAGCTTGCAACACTGGGGTAAAATGCCATGATGTGTGTGCGCACAATTCTGACATTTTCATCTTGGATAGTGGCAAGAATGACATTGTCAAACGTTGCCTCGGCGGCAGTCACATTTACACAAACCTTGTCCCAGACCGCCTTGGTGGTTTGAACGATGGCCTTTGCATCCAAAGGCTAGTGTCTCTGAGGTTGCGTCAAACACAGGGGGCAATTGAGGTGGTGTTCGGTCCATCATTATGACGGCACTGGCGGGTACAAACGGATTTGGGGCGCAAAGAAGAAGAGATGGAGATGTCCTCTCGCCGGTCCAAAGGTCGGCTGAGTGTGGTCACGACCGTGATATTTGTTTTGCTCATGGCCGCCATCTGGAACTAGAGAGGGGGGGTGGGCGCGGCACCAGGCGTCATTATTTGCTGACGCATGTTGGCAGAAATACTGGCCCTGGACGAAAGATGCAGTCTGTCATGATATAGATCAAGACTCTCAAGCGGATTCAAGCGGAGCGGTTATAATGGAAAGCTCAAATTCTCAATTGCCTCGTAGTACGGCCTACACGCGACGCAGTACTCAGCCTCGCAGCAACTCACGGCCGCGGTACACATGACAACCTCACTCTATCAGGGTCAACCATCTTCAGCAGTATTTCCATGCTGATATCATTGGCGCAGTCAAGTGCTCTCTTGCGTGCTGCTCTGTCACTCTCGTTTGCCAGCTTCTTAGGTTCCAGGCAATTGCCTCCGAACAAGTGGGCGACTACAGCCACGGCCTCGACTTCGGAGAACTTTTTGCCCGGACAGTTCTGAGGACCATCGGACCAGGGGAAGTAGGTACCTCTCGGCGGCGTGTACAGTTGCTCGGTTCGAAAAGTCTCGGGTTCAGCACCCACGGTGGCAGAGCGTGAGACCCATCGTGATGGTTTCCACTCATACGGCTCACTCCAGTACTGGGGATGCGTGTGGACGCTCTTGAGATGGAGCGTAGTATTGACGCCTGGTGGTATCGTAATGGATTTGCCACCAACTTTCAGAACCTGAGACTTGTCCAACGTCCACTTGGGAATGACCATGATGGGGGGATACATCCGCAAAGTTTCAAGAACAACAGCGCGGCACCTGATGAGTCTCGGGAAAATGTCCTTGTACTCCCATTCCTCAACTGACTTGTTGCCGGTGACGGCTGAGACTTCCTCCTCAACCCAGCTCTGAACCTCTGGATGGGCGGCGAGGAGCATCATGGCAAAGGCCAATGTGTTGGCGGTAGTGTCATGGCCAGCAAAGTTTATGATGAAGAGATCGCTATAAATCTCAGCCTCGGTCAGGCCCTTTTTGCCGCTCTTGGCGTCTGGAGGCGGATTTGCCTGCTGTCCGTGATGGAAGTTGTATTCGTTCAGAGCGTGTACAAATGCCGTCATGATGCCGCCTGTGCCGGTTCCATTTTTGCTCACGGCGCTTATCTCGTCGGCCAGCATCTTCTTCATGTACGATTGGAACTGTTCAGACGCCTGCCCTATCTTCTTCCAGCTGGCGGGCATGAAGGGTGCCCTCAGAAAGCGCGCGGGTATCAGCATGAGAAGAATGACGCCGTCGAGGACCGTCTGGAGAGCGTTTCTGTAGTTGCCTGCCTCGTTCTCGGTAGCGACGCCGTCGGACGATCCGTGAAAGCTGTATGAGTCGTTAAAGCCAATGGCCGCAAGAACGTTGAGCGACAGTGTTCGTGTATCCCTTTGTACGCTGACGATGCCGTCTTGTTGTGCGTTTTTGCTCGTCCAAGAGCGAATCATGGCACTGGTTTGCCGGAGTGACTCGTTCCAGACAAACTGCATGATGCTTTCGTTGAATGGTGCTGCCAATGGTTTGCGATGTCGAGACCAGTCGTGCCAACCTGCCGTGGACAGGCAAGGCCCGTAAACCTCGAGCAACTTGTAGTCCTTGATTGGCCGAACAAAATCTTGGCGTCTCGAGTATATATCATTGATGGCTTCGGCATCGGCAATGTGCAGCACGATGTCATCCGGGCTAACCAGCGCCCAAACTGGACCCAGGCGGACATGAGTCTTTGACTTTTCAGCAAAGTGCCATCCCCTGCGAGAGAAGCGAACCCAGTCAGGATATCTTGACCACGGGACGGGAAACAGGGCGAGCAACGCCCACACAAGAGGCTGCAGCGTCACCCAAAGCACGTTGGCTCCATCCACGGGAATGCGAACCAAAGGCACGCCCATTGCGCGAGTTTTGCGCACGTTTGCTTCGAGAGAGACGATGCTCCATAATGTGTAAGCCGCAACGGCGGTCGCGGCGACTTGCAGCAGCATTGTCAGGATGCTTCTCGATACTTGGGTGCCACGGCAATGTCAACTCGCGGCGTGCAGCAGCACATGCATTTATGGTGTTGCTGACCGTAAGCAAGCTTAGTGGGTAATGAGGCAAATACCTGATCTTGTATCACAATTGGCTGGAATCAGCTTCTGCCCCCCTCAAGGGGCTATCGGGTCATCTCAATTGTTTGATGAGAAATACGCCCGCTAATATTAGACATGATGTTTTGAACTTGTCGCTGGCGAGGCAGGCGCATGGCAGACATGTGGGTCTTGCCGTCTGTCAATCGCTACTCTGGAGTCTGAACTCCCGAGTCCTGACTCCTGACTCCTGACTCGGCCGGTTCCGCTCTCGCAGTCGCCCGCCAGAACGGACGAAATGTGAGCTTCCAAGTTGCCTTCACATCCAAGATGCTCAAGTAGATATGATGCATCTACAGCTGACTCATTCTTTCCGTCATCATTGTAATCTTTCTGATGTAGCCGCCCACAGCAACTCTCGTCGCCAGCCATGTCGTTTTCCCGCTTTGGCAGCCTGCCCCCGGAGATTAGAGAGCAAATCTGGCTCTTCTGCCTCCCAGCCGACGAGCCAGAGGTCTGTCTGATGTGGCCCGTATACCTGCGCTCGAAATACGAGGGACCAGAGAGCTCTCCCGCGGCCTCATTGCCAAGTCGGCCATTTGTCGTTGACACAGCCTTCCCAGCCGTCATGCATCTATGTCGAGAGTCGCGCGCCCTCGTGCAAAACTCGCAAAGGAGCGGCGTAAGATTCCGCACCTCCCCAGCAGCGGGTTGTCTCGTGCCCTTTCGACACTATCGACCGGAGCTCGACACCATGTACTGGGGCAGCGAGAACATCCAAGAGCTAAGTCGCGGGGCCGCTGTCATGCCGGAGCTGGGCCAGGCCACGTCGTTGGCCTTGGAGCTGCAATGGGGGTTTCGTCACGACGACGGCCTGATCTGCGCAATCGTGGGCGTAATGAAGGAGCTGAAAACGCTGTCCATTGTCTTGCCCTCCTCGTCCGACGACAACTGGCCGCGGCAGGTCGGCGAGGGACACGAGGCCTTCAAGCAGCCGGGAAGACGGTGCAAGCTGCGGTCCCTCGACCACCCCGACATGAAGCCCATCATACACGTCGACACCACCGGCGACGACTGGGCCATGCCGGCGGAGCTTGTTCCGCTGCCAATTGCGTTGCGGCAATGTCGAGAATCGCTGGAAAGGAGCGCTCGCCGGATCCGACAGGATAGCTTCCGCTCGGCACAATTGCCGGGGGACAGTCGCCGTGACCGGATCCGGCTGAACGGCTTGACTATACAGGCTCAGACCTTTGAGGAATATCAAAAAGACGGCACGTGGAGGGAGATTTGCCGCGACAGGAGGTTCATTGACAACGGGAGGGAACCCTTCATGATGGGCTGGTACATCCCGTTGGCTGAGCGGCCAGATCCCGAATTGGTAAGGGTAAATGATTTGGATGCCGAATTTGCGCAGATTTACGTGGGCTATTTGCAACGATGACGGCGCGTGTGAGAGGAAGTGCCCCGAGATGTGTACGATACTGTATGATACTTTGATACCCCTGGCATGGACGAGACAGGCAGGCGCGACAGGTGTATATATTTTCAGAGCCAACCACATATGTGTGCGAGAAGAAGAGATCCAATTGTGCTTGAATTTCAGGCACCCATGGCGCTCGTAGCCCGTGTAACAGAGACGGAACTCGGTACAGGCATTCAGACCCGAGTGGACAAATGCATGCAGAAAATGGCATTCATATTGCGATGCCATGTGCTTCACCGCAGATGGAATGGATAGCTCGCTCACTGATCAAGGTCCCGTCTTGTGCCATGATCACACTTGATGTGGTGTCATTTCATCTCCCCAAGACGGCAGCTCATGCCGCTGCTCACCTGGCGGCAACAATTCATCGGGGTACGCCACGCTCACCTGTTTGTGGGAGTTGCCCATCCACGTATGGGGTGAATCGCGTCTTTGGCCACGCTGAGGGGCCAAGTCAATGATACATAACCGCTCATGCACGGGGTCGAGATCGCGGCGGGCTTTACAGCAAAGGCTGGAGACGGTGCGCACACTGTTGGACAAGGGGGGACGCGACCAACATTGTAGGCTATGAGAAAATCCGGTCCCTACGCAGGGGCCGAGCAAACAGGTCTGGGAGCACACCGTGAAACCTTTGGCAGGGAACGAGGATGGGCTTGGGTCTGTCTTTTAACAAAGTGGTTCATGCTCCCTACGCGTAATCTATGCCTCCAGGGGAAAACTATGCCTCTGGGTGAGATGGAACGGTTGTATAAGTGGCCGTTTGTCATGAAATTGGTGCCAAGTCGCTTTCTAAGATTCAAGGGAGGCGTACTTTTGGTCCGCTTGCTCAAATGCTTGGTGCAGGGGAATATCATCCAGAGCAACAATTTTGGTTTTTTTCACAAACTTCCAAACGAGATACGCGGTCAAAACAAGCGGTATATCGCTGCATTGTGTCAGCAACGCTTGGTCACGGCTGAAAGGGGCAAAGACTCACAGGTAGGCAGAGACAAAGCTGCTACCATTCCAATTCCCCTTGGTAAAGACGGCAAATCCACTAGTCAAGAGGATAATTATGCACATGAAGAGCGCAAAATACGAGGAATACACTGCACAAAGAGTTAGCGCGCCTACTAAATTGTTGAAGGGAGGGGGGGGGCAGTGGCCACGGGCTGGCCCGGGTTGCTTACACGTCCATGAGTTCGACCATGGCAGCCTGGTAATTGGAATCGCTTGCCTCCTCATTGCCAAGCGCAGTCGAATATGGTTGACAAGGATGGAAATCCACGAAATCAAGACACCGGCGGCTGTCAAGTTGACCAGCCACCAGAATACAGTCATGGCACCGTTTGACAGACTCATGAAACTGAGCAAGCTAAAGGTCATGAAGAGGCAAACACACATGTACGGCACGCCCCAGGAAGTGGTTTTCAGGAAGATGCCGGGCGCTTGCTTCTTCAGAGCCAGGCCGTACAGGACACGGGTTCCGGCCAGAAGGCTCTGGTTCGAGGCTGACCAGGCCGAAGTGATGACGACGGCATTGACAACGGATGGAATGGCCGGGATACCGGCCGCTGAGGCGGCAATGACAAACGGACTCTGGGCGGCATCACCGCTCTCAGTGTTCAGTCTCTTGTCGTCGCTCGACACCAACATGCCCACGACAAGAATGGCCAGCATGTAAAACAGCACGATTCGGATAAAGACGTTCTTGCAGGCGGCAGGGATGGCCTTGCGGGGGTTCTTCGTCTCAGCTCCGGCCATGGCGATGGACTCGACACCGGCAAAGGAGAAGACGGCACCAGTCATGACGCTCCAGTATCCCAGGAACCTGCCCCAGTTCCCCGTAGCAATGTATTCCACAAAGGGGCCGGGATTGTTCCAGTACTTGAAGTAGATTGGCGGCGTTCCCTTGATCCCGCCAAGGTCGATGACCAGGCCGAGGATGATGAGGAAGACGACGAGGAGAATTTTGAGCACGGCAAAGAAGAATTCGACTTCTCCAAAGACGCGAATAAAGGAGACGCCGACGACCAGGGTGAGGAGGATAAAGGTGACAATCCAGACGGAGGGATTGATGTCGGTCCAGAACTCGAAGAGCACGCAGATGGCTGTAATCTCCGAGGGGATGGACAGGATGTTGCCGTAGACGAGGTTCCAGCCGATGGCAAACCCCCAAGCCGGGTCGACGAGGAACTCGGAATGGCGCACAAAGGCGCCCGTGACGGGCAGCAAGGAGGCGACCTCTCCCAAGGCAAACTGCACGGCGCACACGACGAGGCCGATGGTGGCATATCCCAGGAGCGCGCCCAGCGGACCGCCTCGCTGCACGGCGCCGCCAAGTCCAAGGAAGAGGCCGGTTCCAATGGCGCCCGCGATGCCGAGCATGGAGAGGTGACGCTCTGCCAGCCCTCGCTTGAGATTGCGGCCCTCGTTGGCCGTGACGAGGTCGCCGTCATGGTCGTCGAGGCCGAATGGCGGCCCCGAAGTCGTCCGGGTCGCCTCGTGGTCATCATGGTCATCATGGTCAAGATGGTCAAGATGGTCATGATGTGGGTGCTCGACATTGGACGGAAAAATGCCACTGCCCGTGTCTGGCTGAGCTGTGGCTGCTGTTCCGAGGCCTCTGACGCGCGCGACGAGTCTCTTGAGTCCCATTTTGCGTCGACGCCGGCCGAGAGGACAGATTCTGCATGTTATGTGTGAGCTGGGAATGGCCAGGCCAGAGACGTACTGTAGCAAGATGACGCCAGACTTGGTCTAGCAAGTTCCATGCCGCAGAAGGTGCTGGTGATGCCAGTGGACGGGTGCACGTCGGCGCAAAGCCCACATTGAGGGCAAAACACGGCCGTTGCACATCGGAACCGGGCTGCAGAGCAACCGCCGAGGAAGAATTGGGAAGAGGACAAATGCACCGTCTGGTGTCTCTGGCTTCATCTCGTCGTCCATGGGCAGTGCAGCAGTGCAGCCATCATCGAATGCTGCTCCACACGCTTCCAGTGGCCAACCAGACAGCTTTGAGCCAATGGGAGACCAAGTTCGGCCAATGTCAATAATGTCCATGACATTGACTTCCTCGCAGCCGTCTCATCGCCCAACGATAGTCTTGGCTTCGCCTGGTTTTATGCATGAATGACATTTGATTGATTGATCGGCTGTAGGGCAGAGTTTACTGCAAGAGGTCGATTATTTCCTGCCATGTATCCTAATGCGCTGTGTCCACTGTCCACTGACCCGAAAGAACCAAGCATGGAAGCTTGAAGAATAATTGCTTCATCATTCATGACCAAAATATTGCCATTTGCTACAGCCAGCAGCGATTCATGTGGAGCTTTTGCTTCTGGGCTTTTTACACGCGAGCCGGCGACTTGTCCCGCTTGATATGCACCACCACAATCAATCATGTAATTCAATACATAACCTTGATTGCAAAGTTTGTATTGGCCTTCATACTTCACCTCCCTTTCAGGCGGCCAGTGACAGGCCACGGGACAGATTTTGCATTCTTGCCATGTGTCTTATAGAATCAAAAGCGCCCACCGTTTATAACCCCGCGTGCCGCAACATCACCGGCGTCTCTTTTGAACAAAATACCTTGATACGGCCCCAAGAGTCTCGGCTGCGGAACCTTGATCATGGTACAGGAATCCTCGACTACAGAAGCCGACTGTCGATGCCAAACCGGAGGGTTAGATTCTTTGCAGGGTTCTGGGCTCAAGGCAAAAGCGGCCGGCTTACTCTTGTAGATTTCTTCGAGGTATTTCAGACGATGCACTGTTGAAAGTGGAGCGATTACAGAAATAAACGCCCACTCTTGGCCACTCGTATCTCGGCGATGGCCAAAGATGGCCAAAGCGGTACTTGGAGCAAACGTCATGAAGGGAGTGTGGGTTGCCGTGATTTCCTTTTTTTTCTTTTTCGCTTGGCCATGTCTGCTGCTGGTATAAGAGGAACCCTTTCCCTCCATGTCTCGTCGAGTATGTGTATTGCCCCTTGCTCACCCCGTCCCCTGATATATTTGATATGTATGAGGTGACGACTTCAAACGACGAGCGCCACGGTTCCTGTTGATCCTTCCATCGGGATGTGCGAGTGAAATCAGACCAAGCAAGTCTATGCAGTCTTCTTTGTTTTCTCTCCTCATAGGCCACATTGTCGGATATCAGTTGTATATCTAGTTTGAGCATCGCCGTCTGTTCGTTTGCGTTTTGTACTGACACACTACCCAGAGCTATTGTTGTCTTTTCCCTGGTCGATTGTGTCGACATGACGATTCATCATGAGCAACAGCTTGTCTTCAGCCGCCATGGTTTCCAATGGGCACAAGGTGTTCCATTAGCAAAAAGGAGGCTGCTGCAGAGGACTGTGAGCCTGGGCCGTCTCTGTCTCGCTCCTTTATCGTCTCTTCAGACTGTGTTCCGTGTTTCCCCCTCCTTATTTATGTCATCTCACTTCCACCCCTCACCCCCTGTTTATTTCGCTTGAAAATGCCACTGCAAAATCTGTCCAACAAATCTGCACATCCAGTGCAAGTTGGTTTGACGCTTTCCTGCCATGTCAGAGGCCACCTGCAGGCTGGTGCCTCCGGGTTGAAAGGGGTTCCAGCCGCGTCGGGGCTGCTTGCCTTGGCCGACCACACGTCTCAAGCAATTCTGCCCTGGTCAACGATTGTGCTGCGGTGCTCGGAACATCTTCTACCGACCAGGTATACAGCATGACAAACGATGCCAATGCGTTGGGACTCATTGTGAGGCAGGGAACGGTGCCGGTCGAACCCGAACCCGAACCCACCACCCCTCCCTCCTTTGAGCACCAGTCTAACAGCTAAAGGGCAATCAGACAATGGCGTTTCCAGCTTCCCCACCGAAGACGGAACTGATGCCCCCATCTGCAATATGCCCTGGTAAACTTTAAATCGAGACATGCCGCAGATTACGATATTAACAGCCAATTCAGGACTTCTCCGGAGCCCACTCGGGTATGGTGGCGGAATCTTCAATGGCAGTCATCCCATTCGGGCCGCTGGCCACAGTGTGCTCCGCATCAGGTGTGTCAGTACTGATCTCGTCCCGGGTGGGTGTGCCATACATATATGCTGGGCCCAAAGGCGAATAGCCTTAGCATATACCGATTGGGGCCTCTTTCATAGTCGTCGCGGATAGTCGACGCGGATAGTCGACGACTTGGTTCCAAGCGGACTACGGGGTAATTAGGTCTCGGGCCGGTCTGGCATGAAACAAAAGGGACGATCAGAAGGCGTGCCGTCTCCCCCCAAGTTCCCAACACTCCCTCGCGCCAAGAAACGCCGCGCATGAGGCTGTGAAGTGGCTTCACGCCAAGGCCACCAGACTTTGCCGCTAACGGCGTCACACCCTGATTTCTTCTGAAGGCGTGGTCAACTGGGCCTGCGAGATTATCAATCCAGCAAAAACTGCGTCTTGGCTTTTGACCGTGGCTTTGGTGACGCGCAGCTCGCGTGGTGCTGGAACGCGTGAGACCGACTCTCGGCGATCAGTCGACTACAGTACGGCCGCCCAGGTCTCATGAAACTGGGCAAGTCTGACCGTAACCTTGAGCACCTGCAAGGTCCTTCCTTACTCGCTTTGGGTCCTTTCACAGCACATGTGTGACAAAAAGTGTTTGGGATTGGTCGATCACTGCCTGGATTGAGACTCGGATAGCATGTTGATCTAGGTCCAGGCTCCAGGACAAGGACGCGGCAGTTGAATGGGTCAAGGTTAATCTGAATCTGGCATTGCCGCTGCTCCCCACGTGTTGTAGATGTAGAAAGACGGAAAGACGGCGGTGAACTGCATCTCAGTGGTCACCAACAACAGGAAGCGGCAGCCCCAGTCGTTCTTTCCCTATTCTCTTTCCCTTTTTCTTTTCTTTTTTTGGGATTTTTAATTTTTCTTTTTTTAGTTCGTGCCCTCCTGCCCCAACTCCGTCAGCCTCAAAAGGCAAATGCAGCACATCTCGAAGCCACCAGCGCCCGGAGAGACCCTTATTGGCGATGCCAAGCCATTTGCCACTTACATCTTGGTCGAGGTTTGGGCTTGCCTAGTCAGCCAAACTTACTTTGCTTCGCTCGACGCAAGGAACGTTTGTCCCCTGGGCCGAACCGGCTGGCATCTTGGTCGAAATCTACCTTTGCATCTCAATCACAATTGCATCTCATCTCCACCAAAACAAAGATCCCATCTACAGCCCCATCCTCATATCGTGCGCGTGCGCGCTCCTCGATGCCGAAATATGAGCCTACCATGATCCACAAGTCGCAGGTGCCACGGTCTTGTGACCGATGCTATGTCGTCAAAGAACGCTGTGAATGGACCAACGGCGCCGTCAAGTGCGAGCGATGCACTCGAGTTGGCCATGTGTGCGAGTCAACGAGGCCGATCAAGAAACCCGGCCGGCCACCAGCAGCCGCCACTCCCAAGCCGCCCGTGAAGAAGCGGGCAAAGACAGCGGTGCAGATGTATCATGGTGCCCTACCCAAGACGGGGATGGACTTGACGCCCAGCAGAGCCGTTGATGCCTCGCCCACCATGTGGAAGACGATAACGTGTAGCCTGGAGCATATCCCACAGCGCGACCTCGCCTTCCTCGACCAGATTATTTGCGAGGACGATATTGCCCAGACCCTCGTCCTCGGGCCCAGCTTCGTCGAGAAGCAGCGACAGAAGCTGCTCTTCCACCTCGTGTCGTCGGAGCAGACCGTCCTCGATGGCTACCTGGCGTTTGCCTTGGCCCGCGGCGATAAATCGCTGGTCAACAACAGCTACAAGCGTGCGGCCGCCGCGCTGCGCATTCTTCGCACCCTCCAAATCAAAGACCAGTTAGACATGGCGTCATGCGTCGTGCTGGGCTGGCAAATATACCACTTTGTCCTTCAGGTCGGAGGCGGAGAACTGCTCCAGATCTGCAGCCAGACCCTGAGTCTCATCAAACCCCATTACACAGCCAAGAATCACTTTGAGGGCCCATATTTGGCCTTTCTCACGGGCATAGTCTTCACAGAGTTGATGGAATGCCTCCTCAAAACCAAGGTGCCAACGCTGAGGGTGGACGACCCGGGTTTGTCCACACACGTCGATGGCTGCGTCGGGCTCTGCGCAACCCTTCTGCCACTCATGTACGATTTGGCCATGATCAACGCTGAGATGTACGCCAGAAGCAGACAGAGACAGCATTCCCCCGGAGCAATACCTTCACAAGATCTAGAGGCCCGACTCGAGATGCTCCGGTTGCAAATCAGAGACTGGAAGCCAAGCGTTCCCAAGGACTTTTGCACTGCTTTCACGCCGCGCGAAGTCGCGCACATGCTGTCCCAAACCCAAATTATGCAAATGGCGGCCGAGCTCATCATCCACCGGCTCCGATATCCGTTCGGGGCAGAGGACGGCTGCGCCTCTGCCATAGCCTCGTCCATACTCAGTCAGATTGACATGACGGTGCAGATCACAGGAAGCGCACCCATGTGTGTTGACTTGTCACTCATTGTAGCGTGTTTGGAAGTCGAGGACGAGTCAGGACGGGCGGCGCTGCTCCGCAGCTACTCGGCGATAGGGCCTCATTCAAGCCTTTATGAAAACCGTATCCAACGGCTGATTTCCCAGGTGTGGGCCGCCAGGCGGCGGGGGCAGATGTTGTATTGGTATCAACTGGGGGACGCCCTTCCCCCTCTGGCATAATGGTGTTGTTCTTTTGGAAGTTTTTTGGCAGTTGTGTCGGGTGTTTTTATTCCCCAGATTCTCACAAATATACATGTGAAGAGGAGTCAATGGCGCTGGGAGGATGTTGATCCAAAATCGATTTGCAGATTGGTTTATGGACGACCCAGGACTATACTTTGTACAATCTATTTCGTTCGTACGAGTACAAAATCTACCATAAATACTCTAAAATAAAACCAAAGTTGTACAAGGAACATATATTGTGTTTATATAGCGCCCTCCCTACCGTGTCCGGATTTGCTGCTGGGCCTGCACATGCGTTGATTTGGCGGCATGAATGGCAGGGGAGCATTTTCAGTAGTCTCTGGGCTGTGTAGCATGCTTGGGCGAGCGTCGTGCTCCAGCAGTACTCCGTACCGGTGTCATTAATGGCCGGTGGCGTATCGCAAAGCACCAGACCAGATATCCCACATCGCGGCGCCGTCGGCAGCAGTCACTTTTATAGAGCTAAGACACCACAACCCTTGCATAGAAATAACTGAAACTAGTAGGCTTTTATTTGGGTATACGGTCTCCTAATAGCTTTGTAAAATAAATAAATCCGCCCGTCCTTGCAGCCAGACATGGGTCCATCGCCGCACTTCACCTCTTACGCATTATCATCCAAATTCAGCGGCGTCCATCCGTATTCGTCAACATGTCGATACATATCCTCGCTCTTCGGGTCATAATCCGCGTCGTCGCTGAAGATGGAATCATCATCATGCTCCAAGTCAAATGTGTTTCTTCTGGAGCTCTGCCCACGTCATGCCAGGACAATCTTTGCGCATGTCGCCAATTTCGGGTAGATAAGGCGACTGCTTCTTTTCCTGATAGTCAACGCCTTTCCCGCGCTTCACGACCACCATGAGCTCCTTGGCCATCTCCCCGCTGGACATGATTGGGGCATATTCCCGTGTTGCAAAGGCTGCTGCTTCACCTTGTCCAGGCGGCGTCTGCTCGAAAAGCACACGCGCTGCTTTGTTGATGACGGAGCAGGCCTTGCCAGCCAGCGTGGATCGATAAATAGTAACTGACGGTTGATTTCGGATACCATCGCGGCTGTTCATGACGCTGAGCCTGTGAGATGGCTGTGGCTTGCGCTGATACCGCTTATCGTAGTCCTCGTCGTTGAACATGTCGGGCGGCTGCGCGTATCCAAGTATTGATGAAGCGTGGGAAATGAATCGTAGCTCCTTACATCCCTCGCCATACTTTATGAGAGTGTTCAGGACATCATAGCTGACGGATTCGCTGCACATGTTGAGAACGGTAAATGTGTCGAGTTGCAAGCCAGGCAGAAGCTTCAAAATATGGACCAGGCGGTAATGGACATCCTCATCGTCAAAAGAAAGCATCAAAGTCTCCCCTCGAATTCGCAGGTGGCGGATCTTTGATAGAGTTGTCATGGAAAGCGCCGTCAATAGTGCCATCATTGTTTTAGTGTCTTCGAAGCTGAAGAGGACCTTGCCAAGCCAGCTGTCTCCAATTTCAGCTCTCACGCGACGGCAAGTTCTCAACAATGCGAGGGAATGAGGAGCAGTGGTAATTCTTATGCTTGAAATTCTTCCCACTGATCTTCTGCCATGCGAGACTCTAGTGCTCAGGAAAAGGTGGTCGTATATCAAATCTCGGACCTCTTGCGGCAGTTTGAGGAGCGGGCTCGATTCCTGGCCATTTGCTTCACATGAGGTAGAGTGGCCACTAGGATTCTTCCTCGATTTGCCTTTGGTCTTCTTGCTGCGCGCCATGATGACTGTGGCACACGGCTGGAAGAGTGCAACTCGCTGCGATGAAAATGGTTCGCTGATTTAAACGCGGACAAAAGGGGAGAGCAACCCTCCCAAGACTTGCCCTGTGACACCTGCATGTATTTGCGGGTCCGCCCAGTTGGCTTCTCTTGGGTGCTTTGGACTCTTTGCTTTATTGTATAAGTAGTACTGCTTTAAGCATATTAAGGCTATGACTAATCTACTTAGATGATGCTTGGAAAGTAGCAAAGTTGTTCCACAATCAACGCATCATGATTATAAACATTCATCCACCCATTATTTCTTGCTGCCGCACATGACATGTCCTTTGACTTCTCTGCACAAGTTGCTCAAGTCTCTGTAAGGCCGACTTGGACTTGGCCAGCCAAACTCGCTAAACTCAAAGTGTGAGGTTTAGGGGGCGAAATCATCATCCATATCCTCATTGCGCAAAATCTTGCTTCCTTTGCGCTCAATTTCCAAGCATTAGTCCTTCTTAGCACCTTCACTTCCAAAAAGAGTGACGCGACGGGCATACTCGACAAGGATTAGATTTAGAATCATCCTTGAATATCGCCAAAAGGCCACCCTGTATCAAAGGTTTTGCCTATGCTGGTAGACAGGTCTGCATTTTGCCATGTATTTTCGGGGACTCGTGGTAGTGTTGGTGGTGTTGGTGGTGTTGGTGTTGGGAGTGCAGAGCTGAGGGAACGCTTCATTTAAGGACTTTCGACGGTGGTGCGGTGTGTTAGCCATGGCAGAGACGTATATTTTTAAAAAAGACTAGCACCAGAAAAGTCTTGCTTCTAGAAAGATTGCGTCGAGTCAGTGGCGATGATGGAAGTTTTGTTTGAAGCGTGCTTGTCTAGTGCTTGAAATCTTGTGACACAGACCACGGAACTGTGACCGTGGGAAAAGTCCAAGGCAGCCTACCCCGGTCGCTGCTGCTACCTCCCCCGTTGCTGCCTCTAGTATTACTCCGTATCAGCTGTAAAGAAGCCAGGGCCGAAGTTGATGCAGACTGGAGAGTGGTGGGGAAAGTGGCACGGGTCAACGGTCTGGTGCTTCTGAGCATGCAGCCGCTATGGCTAAGGACTGGAGCTTCCGGGTTGCCGTCCCTGTACTCTGTACTGGGGCGGCCACTGAATGCCCGTCAGCTTCGCCCCAAGCGCAGTTTCTTGTGCTTCAAGTTTGCATTCAATGTTTGTCTGCCAGGCTTCTTGGCAGCTGTCTTCTCAAGTACCTACCTAGGTAGCTCGGAATCAGATCCTTTATGCTACCTATCTACTGTAGTGTGGAGCATGTGTTCAACGGGGCTTAAAATTTAATAGCTATTTATAGTTACACCCGCCGCGTCCAGATACATGGACTTTGAAACGTGCAAGTCCCTTCTTCTCTACATAATTGCAAGCCTGAAAACGGAGGACATGGGACCATCAAGCACGGGTCAACTCGGCGGCCGCGTCGTCGTCGACACAATCAACCTGAACAATCTGGGCTTCGGCGCCGGCAACAACCCAAGCGGTCAACTTGGCTCGGTAGACGCAGGCCGTGTCGAGGCCGAGAGCGTACCGGCCGACCTGCAGCCCCCGTCGCGCGTCGTGTCCAAAGACGACCATTGTGCGCGCGCCCTGCTGCTCCGCCTGCCACCTGTCCCAGTGCTCGATCCAGCCGTGCTCGCCCGCCTCCTCCCTGGGAACAAGCGCGTGGCCGTGCCTCTCCAGGCTGCGCATGTGCATGAGGGCATGGGCCGGCTGCTCCTCCAGCGGCACCCCCGGGACGAGCCCGGCGTGGACGACGACGACGTGGCCGAGGCCCGGCGGCGCAGGGACCAGGGTGAGCCGGATGGCCATGGGCAGCGAGGCGAGAAAGGCCAGCTGCGACGGCGACAGCTTCTCGGCCGTGAGGGCGCTCTCGCTCTTGGCCGTCTCGGGGGCCGACGCAGCCCTCTGTCGCGCCGACGCCGCTGCACTGAGCACGGCGTCGTCGTGGTTCCCCCTTACGCTTCGCCCGCCCACGCTCTGGATCAGGTCCAGCACTCCGCCGCTGTCGGGGCCCTTGTTGACCAGGTCCCCCGCGAAGATGGCCACGTCACCCTTGGACTTGTCGAAGTCGATGCGCGCGAGGAGCGCTTCCAGCGTCTTGAGCGAGCCGTGCACGTCCCCAACCATGACCAGGCGCCGAGCCGAGACGGAGTCGGGGCTTGCCGGCGCCGAGGGCGGCGTGCTGGTAAAGGTCACCGAGATGTCCTCTATGAATGTGGATATTGGGTAGACTTGGTCGCACTTGCTCGTGGCCGCCATGGCTGCTGCCAACTGAATGCCGCGGCCACGACTGAGGTTGTTGACGACGAGGACTCGCCTCGGTGTATCCACAAAAACACCAAGACTTTGCCGTGCTGCATAACGCAATCCAGCGCTGCCCATGCACATGGTCTTTTTGCATGCCCAAGGAGCCGACACTGCCCAGAAGCAACCAACTTCACGTCCACGCCAACTCTTTTCCAACCAGTCAGTCACCCTTCAGTCACCATTCATCAAGAGCCTCGCACACGTGAATTTGCTCAACCAGGTAGTTCTCTATTCATTCCTCTTACACTCTTTCTTCTTCATACAAAAAGTGCCCGTCTATTATATCCTAGCCATGCTATTCAAATTCTTCAAAATTGCCCATGTCGCCTTGTTACGTGTAATTAGAGGGGCTTTTCACCCAAATGTACATGTTCCAATTACCCAGCGCCTCGCCGAAAAGAAATGCCACTTTGCTATGCATTGGCCAGAAAGACATAGGAAAAGGCCATAGAGAGAGAAGGATTAAGCATACATCGCCTCGTGTGTCATGATTCTACACCAAGGGCAGAATATATTGCCGTCTTCAGGTATCTATCCATCCAAAGACATTTTTGTTGACGCCGCATGGATTAAGCAATACTCAGACCCGGGCAACGTTGCATGGCTCGTTCGAGACAAGTCTTCGTTGCTGGCCAACCTCACGGTCGAACGCCATATCGCCACTGCTCCACGCGGTCCATGGAGCCGTTGTTCGGGGGTATGCCCATCACGCCGCCGCCGCCGCCGCCACCGTACATCTGCGTTGCAGGTCGGCCATTATAAAGACTCATTGAGCTCATACCGTTGTATGGGCCCATCGGCTTCACCCCACCATAGCCGTTCCCATATGCATTCATTGAACCGTAAGCAGGCTGCGCCATTGGAGCTCCGTATCCCGCTCCATAGCCCGTCATCACACTCGATCGTTTTCCCGGTGAAAGGCCCTGAGTGTTGACGGCAGGGCTGGACAAAGCCGCTCTAGGGCCATGGCCGCCTGTGCTGTCGTTGTAGACGCCGCCCAAGAATCCACCAGCGCGTTCAAGGCCCGAGGGAGGAAGCGATGTGGGCATCTGCATTCTCATTGCCGCCATCTTGGCATCCCGTTCTTGAGCGGCGCGTCGCTGTTGTTCCTCGATCTTGAGTCGTTCTTCGTATGCTCGTCTTTCTGATTCCCTCTTGGGGTGTGCAGCCAGCACATTTGCAAGGCTGAGTCGCCGTGAGCTGTCCTGGAGTGGCTGGCCACCCACCAAGTTGCCGTAGCTTATTTCTCGCTCTCGAGCCTCGCGTTCTGCTTGTAGTCGTCGGCGACGCTGTCCGAGCGTTTCCTCTTCACCAGAAGCGCCTCCTGCCGGGGTGTCCTTCTTCACGTCCTCCCTGGTCTTGGACTTGTCTTTGGCCTCCTCGGCATCTCCAAACTGGCTGAGTAATTCAGCCGAAAAGGCGGTGCTAACGGGTCGTGCCTTGGGCAGCTCCCCGTCCTTCGTCGCGAGTCTCCGACGCCTGTCACCCAGCGTCTCCTCCTCAATCTCCTCCACTTGGGGCTCGGCGCTCGGGATAACTTCGATTCCAGGGTTTGGACTTGGAACTTCCAGGGCTTGAGCAGCAGATAAAGACATGACACTGTGGCGTTGGTTCAACACGGGTGCAGGCACGCTATGTCCTTGTAGGCGAGCTCGACGGTGGCTGAGAGGTTCGTTGTCTTCCTGTTCTCGTAGCTCCATAAGACCCATGGGACGGTCGAGGTCAGCCAGGTTCTTGGCTCCTCGTTGCATGGCTGCGAGCACGGCCAGTGGCACATCTTCGTCGTCTGATCCATTTTGGTCCAAGTGCGCATCGGGATCTTCCCAGGCCAGGTTTACTCGCTTATTTTGCCTGTTCTTCCTCTGAGCCTCCGCCACCGTGTCCATATCCAAGAGCGTGGCATACATGCCATTGGGTAGGCCCTTGCCCATGTTTCTCACTCGCTGCTTCTGTTCCTGTTTGCGCAGCTGCAGCTCGGCAAGGAGGGTGGTAGGCGGGCCAAGGTAGGCATCCTCTTGGTTCTCTTCCTCTTCCTCTTCCTCTTCTCCCTCTTCGTCCTCTCTCACACTCTTGGCGGCATCCACTCGGATAACCTGATGCGCGCTGTCAAAGCTGGCTGGGGTCAGTCGGCCATCTTGGACTTCATCCGCCTCTAGCGGTGTAACGCCCATACTGCTGTGAGGACGTTTTTGCTCATCGCCATTATGGCTGGAGCTCTTTTTCCCAAGCCACATCATGGACGATCTCTTCTTTGGTTGAGGTTCCGGTGCTAGGGCGCGCAAAGTAGCAACGGATTGGCGGGCTTTGTTCTTTGTTGATTTGCCGTAGACTTCAGAGCCAAGTTTGCCGGCGAAAACATGGTCCGTGAATGCACTGACAGGTGCATTGGCAGAAGCATCAAGAATGCTTTCCAGCGTGGCCATGGCGGAACCGTCCTTGATTTCGACCTGGGGCGAAATTGAGGGAAGATCAAAGAAGGCGCTGGCTCGAAGTTGTGGTGGTAGAGAGTCGAGCATGGATGCCTTGGACTTCCGGTTATCTTTGGGGGCCCTGGAGAGTCGTTCGGGACGGCGCAGGGTGTCCGGCTGCGCATCGTGATCTGCTGCTTGTTCCAGGGGAGGAGTGGGTAGCTGCGGTTCCGCGGCATGAGAAGGGCCTGCTTCCATCTCATCTAGGCCACCAAACGAGGACAGCGCGGCAAAGGAGTTTCGGTGGCTTGCGATAGGATCAGGTAGCCAGGAGTCTCTGACCGGCGCCGGCTGTGCGGTAGGCGTGCCTTTCAGATCAGCGAAGACGGACTGGCGATTCCGCTGCGGAGAAGTCGCGGCATCCTTGGGTCCTCCGGCATCAATCATGGCGCTGAGAATCTGGGATTGTCTTTGGTTTCTAACAGCAGCCTTTGGTTTGGACGACAATTTGGGGGGTAAATTCAGCATGGCGGGAACGCGTGCTGGGTAATATAACATCTTCTGGCCGGTCGAGGGGTCAATGTACGATGTCGGCCGCGCCATTGAGATGGGTGCGGGACGGGGGGTTGGCAGTTCTGGTTCTATTTCCGGCGGCACAGATAATTCTTCCTCAATTTGAGGTTCCCAGTGAACTCCATCAAAGTCAATAAATGCATCACGAGCCTGGTCAGAGGTGTTGTTCGAATGCACACTCTCCGGGCGTTGGTCTTGTGGGAACTCTTCCGGCTCGACCTGTGTTGGAGGTGTATGGATGGGGGCATATTGAGGACCAGGAGGTGGTCCCAGACTCTCCTCGAGCATCTGATGAAATGCATCAGTGTTGGGCATGTCGGTAAGGGTGGTGTCCTCGGGTAACTGAAGGCTCTTGGCAGTTTGCTCCTCAAGTGGAGGGGCTGCATCAGCTTCGTCGAATGCCTCCTGATTCAGGGATATTGGTTCTGACTCGCAAATTTCCGCCAGCGACAGCTTGGTCGACCGAACGCTTCGAAGCGACGACTTTCCGGGGCCGTGTCTGGATAGTATTGCATCGTGGGTTGCGTCGGGGCGTCCAATCGAGTTGGTAGAGCCCGACCGAAGGCGACTCGTGAGCGACGTGTTTGGAGACATGACGAAGCCCGCAGGGGAGTAACCGCCTTGTCGGGCGGCAATATTGGTGGAGACGATGGAGGAGGCAGTAGATAGGAGTCGACCGGGCTGGCCCGCGGGGGACATGGCGTTCTCGTCGACCGAGGCCATGGTAGCCAGTGCAAGTTTTGCTGATCTCCTACTGTCGCTTCGTTTCAGTTCGCTGTGCAAATCACGGATGGCATCGTCGATGGAGCTTGTCATTGACAACCTCTCAGCTGTGGCTTCGAGGTGGGCAATGTTCCCTGCAGCGGACCCAGAGCGGATCAACTTATCCGGGACGACGTGGCTCATGGATGGTGGGTGGGCAATGGGTTTCGGATGAACCATCTTGGTATCGGCCCTCACGCTGGCGGTGCGAAGCGGTCTGGTATCGACAAGATCAGCAAGAGAGCTCAGAAGCCCTGCATCGTGATCGGGCGGTGGTGTTGTGTCTGTCATTTGGCCAACGGGCTCTCGAGCGTCGGCCACAGCCGGGGCTTGGATGGGATGGGATCCGGTGGGTGCACTGGGGCTGCGGATGGAGGAAGCGGATGTAGATGCAGAGGTACAAGGGGCAGTGGCCGTGGCAGTGGCCGTGGCAGTGGCAGTGGCGGCTACAAAAGTGCTGGCATCCGAGGCCTTTTGCTGCTGTTCCTGGCGTGCACATGGCACTGAATCAACAACACCAGCAACGGCTCCGGTATGCACAGGGGCACGCGAGACAGGGCCAAGGTCGGGCGACATGGCGGGCGACATGGCGGCGAAAGGGTCCAGACGGTGGTCTGTCTGGCCTCCCGGTCCCATGCCAGTGCCACCAGGTGTCGCGGGTGCCCTGGTGCTGTTTCGTTTGCCCGAACCGTCGAAAAAAAGACCTAGAGGCGTTGCGACTCGGTTTGCGACGGGGCGTGCAGGCGGCGGCGATGAAGGGCTCGTCGTGGCCGGAGGCGAAGGCTGCAATAACGTCGTCGTCTTGTCATTGTTGGCATCCAGGCTGGCATCCTGGCCAGGTGTGGTGACAGACTCTGCAGCCGTCATTGTGATGATATGCGCCTTGGCTGCGGGCCGGGCGCGGGCGCGGGCGCGCGAAAACGGGCAAGAGCTGACAACCTGCCGTCCAATGTGAATAAACGCAGCTTTGCGATGATGCAAGGCCGGGGCGTATAACAGAGGTTATTGCGGCCTGTCTCGTGACGACTGAGACATTCGAGACACAAGCACTTGCAGCAACCAGGGCAGGTCGCCGGCTGCGATCATTCCTCTCAAGCGTCTCAAGCGGCGAGAATGTGCTGGGAGGCGGTAGCACTGTAGCAAAATGACAGAGCGAGGGACACCGGGTGCAGACGACGTCTTAACTTGGCAATCCTGTCAGCAAAAAGGGCGAACGATGCGGGATAGCAAGAGATGTGGATGAGCAAAGGCCGGAAAGAGGCAATCTGACTCGAGCAATGAGGGTCCCGGATTGGTCGCTCTGACGCTCTGACAGGCAAGCGGTGCTTGAAAAATAGCAACAAGCCAGTGAAGGCAACAGGCCCAAGAGGCCAATATTAGGGGGAGTGAACGGCGGGTATTAAAAAAAAAAAAAAAAAAAAAAAAAAAGAGAGAGAGAGAGAGCCCAGTCTCCAGAGATAACGGAAAATGGACGATAGAATCACAGACAGCTAGAGGTGCGGCAGAGTGAACATGCCTCGCATCCGATGTGTACAGCAGTTGTATCCTCGCGCAATATTAATAAGCTCGAGGCGCAATTCAAACTCTGTACAGAACACGCAACTTGGCGTGTTGGCTGTCGTGGCCCCAGAAACAGCCGAATGCGGGTGCTCGAGGTGAGACAAGCGACTGGTACCAAGACGTGGAACCGCGAAGAGAAGAAATGAAGACGCCCAAGACAGCGATGGAGGCTGGTTTGCACTGTGGCCCCGGATGTTTCAGCTATTTCCTTTCGATGTGCTTGTGTGCCAAAGCGGCGGCTGCTGCGTGTGTCGCACAGCAGGGCTAGAATCCAAAGTCGAGGGTTGCCAGCAGCAAACAAAAGCTTTGTTGGTCGTATTGGGAAAGTTCTTCGCGCGGCGCCGAGGCGCATTTACACAGGGCAACCAGAGGCCTTCTGCTTTTCGACCAGAACACTGGCACCAGGACTCGGCACGTGCTAGGGGCAACAAGCTCAGCAGGGAGCAGGGACGGCGTCGATAGGCGAAGCCCTGCCACTCCCGGTGCCAGAGTAATACTGGTACCTGGATGTAAGCAAAGTACGGAACAGGTCTGGTATGCTGGAATTAGCCCGGGCAACCTCGCAGGTACCTGGGTTTAGTATACGAGGTCTGCGCCGATGATGGCAGTGTCGCTGAAGTTTGCCCGCTAGTGCCTCGGGTCTAGTTCGCGCAATACGGAGAGGCAAAAACAGACGGCTGTGGCTGAAGAGTTGAAGCTTGCAAGATTTTCCATGTACGAGGTTTCTGTACAATGGGACAAGGTACGGGTGCATGTTTTTTAAACATTTGAGCCACTCGGTGCCCACTGTTTGGCCTTGGCTGCCATGGCTCGGGAGAGATCGAGAAAGACTGGTCGCGTGGTTGCATCCACTGTGCTGCCCCTTCCCTGACCGGTCGCTCCTTCGTCGTCGCTGATGCACCGACACACATCCCTGAGAAGGTGGTGGCAGGGGCCATGTGATCCCTGTCTGGCCCGCCCTGTGTGGTGCCGAGCAAAAGGCTGCCCTGGTTCGTGTCGCCGTCCATCCAAAATGGGGCCTAAACAATTGGAGTGGTGCATCATCGACGGACGGTTGGGTGCCGATGGCCCATATCAGGTGGTGATGATGCTTGCCTTTATCGTGGAGAAGAGACCAACCCAAAAGAGATTGGACGACAGTCCGCCTCAGAAGGGGCGCCAGCGAGAGATTGCCATGGAGCTGCGACGCTGGATGCACTCCATGACGCTTTTGTCTGCAAACTGTCTGCACATGGACGTTATCGTGCCACGTCTAGCGCCCTTGGATGTTGATCAGCTATCGTGTGCTACCTGCGCGTTTGAACATGTCCAGATATTGACAGGCCGCATCTTGGCACCATGGACAACGCTGGCGACACCCGACGACTTTGTGGGATGGTTCGCACACACGCATACGTACATGTGTACTCCGTACGGAGAACATTAAGGAATAACACCTCCCTCATCTAGCAAGCGTCGTTGGCAGGCTCCCGCAATGCCTCTCCAGACCCAGGCGTCAAAACAGTGTCAAGGTTTGACGGCATGCCCATGTCACGACGGCGGCGATGGTGAGGCTGCAGCCCGCTGGCATCCAACCAGCGAAACCTACATATTTAGACCAACTCTAATACCCAACTAGAGTAGGTAGTAGCTGTAGTTGCCGCCGTTTACCGCAGACGCTGCATACGACCCGAGTCGACTCCCTTGTTACACGACCCGTAATTCACCCGTGGGCCCTTGGGCCTTGCTCTCCAATTTTGCTTGCCGCGTACCTGCAGATCGTCAACCTCAGGTCGGTTGACACCTGGTCCCCGTCAGAGGCCGCCTGGACAGCATCATAAAATATACGGGGTACACGGCGCCCGGTGAAGATGAATTTCAGAGACAATGACAGCTGGCAAGGGGCGCACGGCCGCATTACCCAGGAAAGCGCAGGACCAGACACTCTCAGGGCAAGAAAGCTGAAAATACCCAAGACATTGTTGTTCGGCTCCGAAAAAGCATGCCCAAGGTGCGCTGTGCCGCGCCCATGTCGCCGAAGCTGTCTGGTGTCTCACCAACGCGGAGCTCGCGCCGCTGCCATGTCGCGGCAAAAAGCCTGCGTCTTTTTTTTATCAAAGAATTATGTATTATAAACTGCCCTCGCTGGCTGGTCGGAGCGTCATCCATGTCCATCTTGCCCTGACTGGGCCCTGGGCAGCCTGGTGTCGGGTCTGCTGGCTGATGGCTGATGGCTGATGGCTGATGCCCAACGTCCTGGAATCAAGGCTCGCCAGCCGCGACGCATCACACCGCCGTCGTGCAAAGCAGCGACTGGTGGATGAATACCAACTGCAGTTTCCGATGTCACTTCCTTCCAGTGTAGCAGTCACAGACATACATGCAGCAGCGCGTCTTGTTGCAGTGAGTTGGCAATACGCCCTGTCAGGCCCTGGCCTTTGTCTGCTGACGGTTCTCTTTTAGCGCATGCAGCACATCGAGATGCTCGGCTTCCCGTGCCGTCACTACTAACTGGAAGTCGGCTGATGCGCTCTCATCATGAAGAATGCCAGACATTTTGACGTGTGGCATTTTGACACAACTCTTTGAAGCACCGCAGTTCTGCATTGTTCTGCAGGGGCTGCGCACTATCCAGTGTCCATGACGCATCGGGTGGTGGGTGAGAGAGAAACCCGGGTTGGGGGCAGTAGAAACAGGGCAACAGGACGAATAGTCTGGTGTCACGAAACATCATCATACATGACACGATGGGTGCGTATGCATGTCTAGTGCTGGGCCACATATTCTAACCAGGAGCCGCAAACGAACTGGGTGTTGAAGCTCCCGAGGTTGGGAGTCGGTGTAATGGTGCAACAATGGGGATGCATGATATATCCATGAGCGCATAAAAACAGCCTACTCCGTACAAAATAACGCCATCATTGCAGTGAAGCCTAGCTAAGAATCGACCATGATTGAGAGAACACTCAGATCTAGACTCTTGTCTTGATACAGGGTAGCTAGACCTTGCAATATCTAACGCGTCTGTGGTCAGAAAACCGATAGGGACTTGACGGCTACAACATGGCGCGATTGGCATGTGTCAAGTCGAGACTCTGATCCTGGGTCTTCACAAATGGGCCAGTCATTGCATGCCCTCCATGCTATCATGGCACCAGATATCCATGATAAGAACCAAGTGCTTTGTACCTTGGAGAAATTGCACCACGCGGCGTGGTCTGGGAGCGCATCGAACCAACCGCTCCCCGACAGGGTTCTTGATATCAACAACCTCAGCTCTTTATCGCGGGTAAAGATGCAAGCTCGCCTGTGGCTCTTCCAGCCAGCTGCCATTTGCAATGTCAGGTGGTTGCCTCAAGGGGCGAGCTAGGCAGGTTGTTCAATCTCACACTGACATGCACATTATGTCAAAAACACGTGTCGGGGCGGGCCAAACTTGATCTATCAGGGCCGTCGACGCTGCCCTGCAGGGCTGACCGTATGAATATTATTGCATCCTCTCGGCCAAGGAGCCTTGTTTGTTGGGAGTCGGGACTGAAGAGCTGGGCGATGGGGTTGAGGTGCCAAGTTCCCTGTACTTGGCCCAACGAGACACAAACACACAAGCAGCCAAAGGACGCCAGGATTTCTCGTGATGATTTTTGGCGAATCGTGTCAATAACACGTCACGATTGCATCTTTCAATATTTATCCAACAAGGGATGCAACTGTCGGTGAAAGGCGGTTGGGGGTACGTTCGGCAGTCAAGCGGGACGTTTGAAATATTGCACACTGGCACCTTTGAGTCAAACCACCAGCCTGCCCCTGCCTGTCTGTGTACCGGACTATGGGGCCGAGATTTCAATCAATTGGAACGGGGAGAAATTAGGTCGAGATGTTTAGCGCAGAGGTGCGCGGAGCGCGGGAGAGAAGAGGCCCAGAGACCCAGAGGCTCAGTCAGAGGGACCCAGTTGAGCCAAGCTAGACTCAACGCAGCTTCATGACTCGCGTAACAACGACAACGCTTCTTGACCCGTGCATCATGGTGACCGCTGGGTTCATGATGGGCTCGGGCTCGGGCTCGTTGTTGACAAGAAGAGTAGATGCTGCAAGTGTAAAATTGGTTACCGTGGCAGGTTGGGGATGGGTACCCTTTGCCAGCTGAGAATCCAAGACTGGTGCAGAACAAAACAGAGGGCAATGGATCTGCAAACAGCCAGTTCTGAATCTCCGCTGTTGTTTTCCCACTCCTGACCCCAGATGCAGATGTCCTGACCCCAGATGCAGATGCATTGTTGAGACAATGGATCCAGGTCTCTGCTCCAGGCTCGTCACCAACTCCTGCAAATGATGTCAAGACCCGTTGCTTTCGGCCCAGAGCCTATCTCTCGATGGCTTCCAATCTTGGTTCAGGACCTATAATGTCGCCTTGAAACAAACCCAATTGAAACAGGCCAGACCTGCTTTCTCCGTCTGCGCCGCGCTGCCGTCACACCTCTAACCTGATATCCGAAAAGACTTGCCGAGGCTGAAAATATGCTTTTGCGTTCTGCCGTTCCATTCCCAGTCTGTTCGTGGCACAGGAGCAGGTCACCCAAAAGTGAGGTGAGAGTTCACTTGGGCGATAACCTAAAAAAGACTTGCCGTGGATTTGACTCCGTGCTTATTTGTATAGTCACTGTGTAAATCCGTCTCCATGGCCACGGTCTCAGGCGCCCTGGAGTCGGCAGCCACGACAGCCAGGCCGCCTGTCTTCAGTGTTGGGATGCTCAGGGCTCACAGTGTGAATTGAATGCCGGTTTCGGTCTTCTGGACTAATCGAGTACAATAGAGCTCTCGAGACCCCACACGCAGCCACTAATCCCCTCTGCCCCACACATCGACCCCCCGAAGACTCGTCGGCAAGCCGTTTGCTCTAAAGTTTCCTAGAATATTGCCAGACCATCGCGAGCTGGCCATGTCGCTTAATGCGCCCCCAGACGACGACCACTAGTCGTGTTGGGCACCGCGACCCCTGGTCCTTTATTCGTCCTCTTGGGAATATCTTCGTCGACGTATGTATTCCCATCTGCCCCGTTTCTCTCGTCGAGTCTCCTATTTCAACTCTCCGCACTCGCTACCCCTCTCTTTTGCATGTTGCATGTGGTGACGACGTAAAACTTCAGGGTCGCTGTTCTTGTCGTACGAAGAGGCTTGCCTCGTTGGCTGAGTGGCCTTCCCCCCCTCCTCGTTTTTCTTGGGAGCAGTAACCACGTCTCCTTCTCGCCGAAAGGTCACCGATTAGTCGCCCATCATGGCTCCCATAAGCCCGTCCAAACGGCGGTTCGCTCCCGTCCCAATAGAGACGACTTTTCAATCAAATCGGAAGGGCAGCCTGCCAGGCGGGCATCCAGGCGGCCCGAACCCGGAACTGACGCCTGAGCCCTCTCCACGATCCGCATCTCCGCCGATTCCAGAAGCACGACTGAGACGCCGCTTCAAGCCTCAGTTGATTGAGACGTCGAGAAGAACCAGAAGAGTTGGTGACCCCGGCCCGGCTACCAGGCCTACCGACAAGACCGACATCACCCCCTACACCAACCACATCTATGTCGCCAAGCCAAAGCCGAGGCGGAAGAATGGAGAAGGCGTAGACGATGAGTCAATTCCGTATATACCGCAGACCAGGAGGGAGTCCGAGGATGAGGAGGTCAAGGAGTACTTGCTAGAGCTTGCGGCCAAAGAGGCGGCGAGGCAGATGGAAGAAGCTGCACTTGCTGCGTTCCCCAACAGTAGAGCTCGAGAGGGCGGTGTTGCACATTTCTACTTTCGAGAGAGTTCAGAAAGCGACAATTCTGCAGAAAACACGCCGCAAAATAAAGAAGACAGAGGCGCCCAACCCAGGGCGCGGAGGAAGTCCTCAGATCTGGGGCTGAACTGGTGGCATAAACACATGCAAAACCATGCTGAGCAACTGGCGTACGAGCGGGGTGATGATGAGATGGCGCTGGATATGGACGAGGATACTATTATGCGGACAGATTCGGATCTGGACAAGATGGATCTGCCTGTGCCGCCCGATGCATTGTGGACAACGACCAATAGGATCGCGCCAGATGACAGGCGAGATGCCATGGCTGGAATACAAAACCTAAGGGACTCCCTGACGCCTCTTACACGACCTGATGCTGGACACATCGCTGGCTATACTGCTGGCAACAGGTACCAAACGGGGGATGCGGCGTTCAGCCGGGCATCCCCAGATCAGCGTGACATCGGATTCAGCCCGCTTTTCTACCCGGGGGATCGCGGACCGGACATTGGATTTGGCCGGCCGTTTGGGGCATTCGGCTTGAAGCCCGAGGACCCAAAGCTGCATCTTATGCGGCAGGCCGCGTCGCCTCCCATGCTCGGCAAAGACCTACAGTTTCGGCGATGTCCGTCTCCGAAGCAGACCAAGCTGGAGACGGACCATCCCTTTGCGAACCACGACACCTACAAGGAACAGCACCGAGACGCGACGGGCCAAGGTGGTCTCTGGAGAGGATACTGCTGCAGGTCAGAATCAAATAACGAGTATCTCGTCCCGGCAGATTTACACGGAGCCAACATGCTGGTCACACCCTATCCACCGGCCAGTCCCCGGCACATCAGTGGATATGAGTCCCGGTCCGTAAGCGACGAACCAGAGTCCATCTTCTCGTCCTCCAACTCGTCTGAGAGCCTGAACAACCTCAGCCCAACCCGACTGGAGCATCGCCTCCGAAGCGCCCAGTCCAAAGGCCTGCATATGCTGCACGGCTTCGACGATCGCGCGCGCCGCGAGAAGGCGCAGGTGGAACTCGACGAGAAGATTGCCACTGAATTTGGCGACGAGTTCGTCACCCAAGTGTACAACTACTTGTCTCTGGGCTACCCGGCCATGGCCCGCTCCTTTGACGAGGAGCTGTCAAAGATTAGTAAAGTATCCCTAGAGGAGCTCTGCAGGAACGACGAGAAGCAAATGGCCAAGGGCCACATGCTCGAGATGAGCCTACAGGAAGCACCGGGGGATGTCCGATGCCCCAGGTGGAAAGCCCTAAAGACGTACATCACCGAGTGGGCTCGACAGCATCCCGATCTTGACAATCTTGATCCACTGGCTTGGGGTGTGCGAGAGCGCCGTGGCAGCTGGGCCATCTAAGCCTTGTACAGTCCTTTGCCCTCCTGCTCCCTTTATTCTTCCATCTCACATGACCAAGTTACACCACTTCACCACACGCCATTACCTGTTGGCACACACACGCACAGCGACATATCATATGTCTTACAAGGTGCACCAGCATGCCATTTTGTATAAATCTTTATTCTCCACAGATCAACATCGCCCAGCGAGACAGCGTCTGTGTTATGACAAGTTATTCTACATACACTGCCCCTTTTCAAGAAGGGGCTTTTAGGGACCGCTTGAGTCTCGCCCGGGGAAAAAACAATTGGGTATCGGATATTTTAATTGTCTACTGCAGCTGCAAAATCGACTTGGATAGCACGTGTGCATTCTGGCGTTCTTCTTGCAACGGCTTTTTGGTTCCTTGCCCTTCTCATTCTGTACGTGTCCTGTTGGACTCACCGCCCCTGCATAGAAGACATTGTTCTAGCGCACTCTATTTCACCAAAATAAAATACATTTGCGCCGAATCGGGCTTTTTTTTTTAACAATATTGGCGTCATGGGAACCCTGCGTAAATTTAAACAGTGACAAACAAGAAATGTATCCACGTAATATTTCATATGCCTATCTACACCAACGCCATAAAAGCCAAAAATGGCTCCTCTTGTGTTCCAAAGGTCCACGTCATGAAACTAGTGCGCGAGCCAAACGAGGACCGGAACGTAAAAACACACAAACTTGTAGTTTGGTGAACCACGATTAGGTGCCGTCTTTCCGCCCTTGGCTCTGGGCTCCTATCCTGTGCCCTTGCTCCCCACCTTTTCCTTCCCTATGCTTTTTTCTTCTCTCTTTCTTTCCTTGGTTTTTCTACTCTTTCGGGTGTCGGGGGGGTTTGAGAGGGGTCTATTTCTTCTTTGAAAATGACTTGCCTACTTTCTGCAATTTTGACGGAGGGGCAGCCTCGACGTCACTTTCCTCCTCCTCGCCCATTGAGTCGTCCACGTCGTCGTGGTCAACTTCATCCTCGTCCAAAGACTCCTCGGCGGCCTCGCTGTCGTCCTCTTCCGCAATTTGAGAGTCTTCTTCGTCGTCTGAGTCTCCGACCCCGTTCATCATGGGAATGCCATCGCCCTCATCCTCGTCATCGTCGGCACCTGCTCTTCTTGATCTAGAGCCGTTGGTGAGGTCTTTTCTGCTAATGGGGTCAGTCTCACCCTCAACCCATATGACGTCGTCGTCTTCCTCGTCGTCGTCTTCGCTTTGGCGTAGCATGCCCGCGTTGCGCTGCATCTTGCGTCGAAGATCCATCTGTAGGTCGAGCATGTCCAGCTTGCCCTTGAGCGCGAGGAGGCTATTGAGGCCCTTGGCTCGCTCTGCAAGCACTTTTTGCAGGCCGTTTAGGCTGTGGACCACTTTGGGCTGCGACGACAGCACGCCGCCGTGGGAAATGAGCGTCCATTGCACCCAAATCATGAGATTACCGGCGCGGCCGGGTCGGCGGTACAGGCGGGATGCGAGCTTGGTGAGCAACACGCCCGCCAGGGAGCTGTCTATCCGCTCGATGGTATTTCTGACAATGGTGAGGTCGCTTGTGTGCAGGCAGGACTCGAGAAGTTCGGTGTCGTCCGTCTTGAGGGCCTGGGTGAGGACAGTAGTGAGGGACTGGTGAGAAGGTGGCACAATAGCTGTTCGTGTGGGCTGCACCGTCATGCTGCCCAGTACAGATCGCTGAAGCAAGGCGGGGACGTCGATGGTCTCATTGCCGCGCAAGAGTTCGCCGAATGACGGCGACGCTCCCTCGTCGTCGGATTCCTCCACCTCTGCATCGCCGTTGGCTTTTGTGTGATTGCCATTAATGTTGGCCACAGCGGGGACTGCTTTTGTAGCAGACTCGTCGCTATTCGTCTTGCTCGTCTCTGCGTTGTCCTCTTCCTCGGAGAAGTCTTCTTGGCTGTCGGTGTCGGAGGAAATTTCAATAGTCTCGACCTGTGAACCTTGCAAGGCATCGGTTGCGGCGATGAATGCTCGAGACTCGTCAATCGTAGTCTTGGTAGGGATTTTTGCGCTCGATTTGACCGTCGGAGCAGCCAGCTTAGCTGGCGCTTTTCGCTTCATTGACATGGGCATTGAGAAGCGTGTGCCAAGTATCTGGGTATGTAAAAATTTGTCGTGTGAGATGTTGGTCGTGTGAAGGTAGATGGAGTAATAGACAGAGAGTGCTTGAGTGCTTGAGAGCAAATGGTGAAACGTAAAAAGAAGGTATGTACGATACCAGCTCCCAGAACCAGAGTCGATTAAAACGGGGGATCTGAGCGAATATGCAACAATGCAATGGTAAATCTGCCTGTATGAGTGCGAAGCTGACCACAATATCAGAGCAGCAGCAAGAGGAAGCACCCAGATTCGGTTGCAAAATTTCACGGCTGCGACTCTGGATGGGTGAACTTTTTTTTTTTTGGCCCAGCCGCTACTCCATACTCGCTGGGTTGATTCTCCACCACAGCACGACAAGTGTCGAGGCGATAAGAGATGACATAAGCCGTTCGATAAGATGTAGTCATGTGACTAATCATCTGATGCCGAAACGGGGGGGGGCTTCTGTCGAATTGCTGACTCATCAGCCGCAAGCAATGGCATGTGAGCGGAAGCTGGAGCACCTGGGACACGATGATTCTCACATCCTCGATGCGAATGCGCTTTGATTGGCCGGCCTTGCTTGCACTTGGTTCTCTCTGCTCCCTAGTCTAGTGCCTTTTCTAAAGAGTGCCTCGTCACGATTGGCTGCGAGCATGGAACCGACCCAGTTGTAGAAAATGAGGTCATGCATGGAGCTCCTTTCGGGGCAAGGCATCATTGGCTGCTTTCGGGCGTCCCAGGCTTGCGCCGCCGAAAATTTACGTGCTAGCTGCCTACCCTACATGCCAGTGGCCGTTTTCAGAGCCCACCCAACTCCATGACTGCGCGAGATGCCACGAGTACTGCGCCACAACAGGTCTAGCCTGAGCCCTGATTTAAGAATACCCTCGGAAGGCACATAACCCCTTTACATGAGCAGCCGGAGTGTTCCCCCGTGCCATCCGTCTTATAAGTTGGGTGGAATCGCGCGATTCCATCTACAGTGGAGAATTGAACTGCATCGAATGTGTTTTGATGTAATGAACCGGATTCTTCTGGGAAAGGGGTTTTTTCTTCTTTTGGCTGTGTGCGCCTGTTCTTACATCGTTCAGCTCCGCGCCGACAAGTCTTGGTTTTGTGGAATGCCAAAGTTGGGAGCTTACATGTCAAATGCTCAGCACGGTACCTTGCTATAAAGCTTGTTTTGTTCGCCACGCAAGGTGAACATGGGTTGCGCCCAGCAAATGGCGAGCCGGCGAATTGTAGTGCCATGTATGTTCCCCGGAACCCCAAACTATAAGAACCGCGACACCGAAACGTGGCCTCAAGACTGTTATTCAGAAAATGCATCGCGGCATGGGGGCGAATGGTTTGCTGGCATGCTATTGGTCCGGCGCGGTAGCCCATGGTGCGTAGAGTTGCACCATGCGTACCCCAGAGAGACTAATGTGTTTGACAAGAGAAATATTTACAAAAAAATAAAAAAAATCATGTGATGCTTGCAACATGTCATTTATTAAGGTCGCCCAAGCCCCTTGGCCCCCGAGCCGGACAAGACATTGCACCTTTCACGCTGCCTGGTTCCCGTCCGCCATGGGCGTCTGCTTGAGGAGAATACGTACACTCGGAGAGGGGGGCCGCAATCATCACCGACAGAGACCGACAGAGACTCCGGTGTGCATGCGCGCGTGGCCTCGCCAGTTTCATGATTGCACCCGCAAGACGACAAGGGAAAACCTGCCAGGGCCCGGGCAGCTCGTGCGCTGATATTTGATTCCCTCGCAGTTCACCTCCCTCGGCTGGTCGCCTGCTTTTTGTTGCCCGCCAGTCTTTTCCCCAGCCCGCCGAATCGGGGTCGGACTGTGGCTCAACGTGGCTGGAGCTCACACCCCCTCAAGGTGAATTTTTTCCAGCCTTTTCTCGGCGCCCCGATAGTCACAAGTCAACGTCGCGGCGGACTTTGCCTTTCTCTCTCATAAATACCTTCGCGCCTCCGACCGGCAAAATCCAACTGACGTGCACGCGCTTTTCCTCCCAGACGCCCCCGTTTCGCCCCCCTCCGGCTACCGCGACCCGCTGCACCTGCAAAAATACCTTGGAGCTACATCCCCTGCGCCCGCCCGCCACACCCACACTCACCCTCATTTTAACCTGCAGCGTGGTACCCGTCCCGTACCCTTCTTGTACCCTTTTCCAGCCTCTGCCTGTGCCGTCCGGCCGTCTTGTCAAGAGCAGCTTGACACTGCACGAGTCGGTTCGCGCCCAAGTGCGTAGCAGCTGCACGCACCGCACCACCCGCATACGGCCACGCCTCACCAGCTCACCAGCAGCTCCCCCAGCTCAGTCGCGACCAACCACCGTCGCCTGCTCTGTCCTTTATTCCTCCTAATTAAATTCGAGATTACGCCGACGTCGCCTTTCGCGGACCTCTCTTTTCCCATTTCCTTTATTTTATTTCCCCCTCTGCCGCCCGAGTGGATTTGCTTCCGCCGTCGCATCTCTCCGTCGCCCTCACGTCAATCGCGCCACTCACCCGCGCCGCATCTTCCACCTCGTCGCGACCCGCACCACAGTTTTGTTATTTGCGCCCCGCGCGTTGCCAACCGTCCGCAACTGCCAGAGCCGTGCCGCTGCATCTCCAGCAACCGTCACCTCTTCTTGGGGCCTTTTCACTTTTCGTGTCGCGTTACTTCAACTTGGCGGCAAAGGCACAATCACGTTAGCCGTCGTCGCCACCGAAGCATTCTCCGACCTGGGGCTATCGCAAAGAGTTCGCGCACAACAAAATCAGGGCACCCCGCGGCGCCAGTATTCGCCTCTTGCATTCTTTCATTATTTGCTACGACAAGATACCTTGGACTGAGCAGCGAACACGTGCCGTCGCATTGCGAATGACGACCATGGAATCGTCTGGCCCAGACGCCCCTGTGCTAGACCCGAAGCCGCACGGCCCTGTGCCCGAGAAGGAGCAGAAGGAGAAGAAAACGGAACTTAATGGGTAAGCTACCCTTCGGCCAACCTCTATTCGTTCGTGTTGCAGCGGAGAGTCCAGTTGCTGACTATTTTCGTGATGAAGCCATGCTGGCGAAAATGCACCGCGGCCAGAATCGCAGTCCAAACCTAAAGTTGCCTCATCCTCTGAACAAGTAGAGAGCACGCAACAGCCAGCAGAAACGAAATCTGAAACAGCGACAGTGGCCGAAGACACGTTACTCAACGGCAATGGCCTACCAAAAGCAGAACCCAAACCGAATGAGCCTGTCTTAGGAGGAGAGAAGAAGCCAGAGCCTCTCTCTGAGACACGGCCAGACCTGCAGACTCGAGTAGTTCCGTCTTCCGAATCAAAGGAGCCAGAAGTAGCTTCGGACGAAAAGGAAAGAGGATCGGACAAGCCGTCTGATGAGGCGACCAACTCCCGCTCAGCACCCTTAGCAGCCCCGTTGACTGAGAAGCCCGAGGCCCAATCACCTACAGAGGAACTCGCCAAAGAAACGGTCGCAGACGGCACACAAGATTCAGTAATGACCGACGCGCCCACCGAGAGAGACGCCGATGCCGACAAGCCATCGGTTACGGACGAAGTCGCAGAAACTTCTCAGGATGCCGCTGCGTTGCCTAGATCTCAGGTCGATCTCGGCCCGAGCAGCATCTCACAGCGGACTACCGACACTGCTGAGAAAGCTAGCTCACCCGCTGCTGCCTCGGGCGACTTGGCCATGACCGATGCCCCTGGCGTTAAGGTCGCTCGCGAGAGGGAGGATGATGGGACTGAAGCACCGGCTCCCAAGAGAGCCAAAACTGAGCCCAAGGAAGACGAGGCCGCGCCTGCGGCGTCTGTTGATGATGCCCCTTCTGATGTTCAGGCCGAGGTAATTGTGTCTGGTACCGATTCTCCTGGCCTTTCTTTAGCTGCCTTGGATAAGCTGGCCAATTGGCTGGACGAAGAAACGAACAAGCGTGGAATTTCTTCGTTTCAGCGGCGTGAAATGCGCAAGGTCATTGGGCGTGTGAAGAAGACCAAGGCTGGCGCCCATTTTCGAGATTCTGTACAGAGACTATGGCCTGACCTGTGGGACAACTATATCGCTAAGGTCGATCAGCCCATGGACCTAGGTGAATTGGAGAGAAGGTTGCGCGACCTGAACGGGCCGTACAACAACTATGGCGACTTTCGATCTGACCTGAGATTGGTCTTTAAGAATTCATTACAGTTCAATGGCCCCAGTCACAATATCACAGCATCAGCTTTCACGGCTGTTAGGGCAGTCTGGGAAGAAGTGCTGCCGATACCTTCTGAGGAGCCGACGAAGCCCAAGGCAGTGCCCAAAGCCAAACCCGTCCGCGAGTCCCGCGCTGTGGCAAACGCCGATGTGACTCGCCGACAGTCTGCAGGACCTGCAGGTAGCCCGGCAGCGGAAGTTCCCGCAAGCAAACCGGCGGTGGCGGCTCAAGATCACTCAGCAGATCGGCGCAGTTCAACAGCGACCGAGGGCGACAGACCAAAGCGAACGGTCCGTGCACCGAAGCCGAAAGACATTGACTACACCACCAAGCCGTCTCGCAAGAAGCTCAGACCTGAGCTGCAATTTGCTGAGGAAGTTCTTGCTGAGATAATGTCTGGGAAGAACCATCAGTTGAATGCTTGGTTCATGGACCCTGTAGATGCAGAAGGTCTCAAAATCCCCGATTACTACTCCATCATCAAGAAACCCATGGATCTGAACAAGGTGTCTCGTATGCTCTCTGCAAATGAAATCACGAACCTCAAGGACTTTGATAAGAATGTTAGACTTATCTTTGACAATTGCTACAAGTTCAATGGGCCAGTCGATCAAGGAAACCCCGTCTCTCTAATCGCGAAGCAGCTGGAAGAAGTCTATCTTGCGCAGATGAAAGGCAAAGATGCCTGGTTGGCTAAATATGCCAAGGCGAACGCTCCCGCGTCTGCGTCCAACGCCAGTGATGACGAGGATGAGGACGAGGAAGATGACGGTGATGACGCGGGTGATGCCCCTGTGGACACCAAGGCAATTGAAGAACTCCAGGCCAAGCTCGATGAAGAAACGAAGAAGCTCAACAGCATGTTTCTGACAGCCAACGAAAGCATGATTGATATCCAGAGAAACATTGTTGAGATGATTCAGAAAACGTTGATCGAGAAAGCCCGAGAGGTCCAGTCTGCACGGGCAAAGACCAAGAGCGATAGGCCCAAGAAAGCCAACAAGCCCGCCAAGACCAAAGCCGCAGGCGCTGGTGGTCGAAAGTCCACAGCGGGCGCCCATCAGCCAAAGAAGGCCGGAGGTACTAAAAAGGCTGCGCCCAAGAAGAGTCTTAATGCTGCGGAGAAGGACCAGATTGCAAATGCCATCAATGATTTGGATGGCCCTCATCTCGACCGGGCCATCGACATTATCAAGCGTGATACGGGCCAGAATGTAAGTGACGAGCCAAACACTTGGGGTGCACTTTCATGTGCATAGTCGCACAAACATGGATATTTGTGAATGCTGACAGGGTCAACAGGAGAACAATGATGGCGAGCTGGAATTGGACATTGACCAGTTGAGCAATGATGCTCTGCTGAGACTCTGGGAACTTTGCAAAAGGGCTCTCCCCAGCTTTGCCAAAGACTTGGTGCCCGCCACTTCCCCCGAGGTCAACCGTTCTGCCAAACAAGCAACTGCCGCAAGCGCCAAGTCAGCAGGGGGTAAATCGAAAAAGAACAAGCCCATGAGCGCTCAGGAACAAGAGGCGCGTATTGCGCACCTCAAAAGTCTCAGCAAAATATACAACAAGACTGGTCCAGATGCTGGTGATGATACGGCCATGACGCATATTACACCGGGGGCCGAATCCAGTGACGACTCGGACTCGGAAGAGGAGTAGATGCCGATGCCGTTATTGCTTGCCAATCGAGGTCGAGGGGCAATTAATGATGAATGAACGAGGCTTTTGGGTGGTGTTGGCGTTGTGAATCCAGCTGGACAGCAGCTTTTGCCATTGTGCCCAGCACCCGGTGTTGGAAGCGCTGTCTCGAGGGGCGATGTTGCCGGTTCGGCACCGTTTGGGTGGCAGCGCACGAATTTGCTTCATCGCGTTTTGTTTTGCATTTCTAACAATTTGTTTTTCTGTTTTACAAGGGACCGGGCTCTTTGCATAAGATGGAGCCGGCGAGGTTTGCTTCATGCAATTTTGACTTTTCGAGGAATGTTGCTGCAGGGGGTGGACGAGTGGCTGAGGATCAAGGAACCCAACATACCTTGCTTGCTTTTGGGGAGATTGGTGCCCGGCGTTTGGTCGACGATGATGTCGGCTGCGGCGTTTTCTGTGGCATTTGCCCAACACAAAAAATGGGGCCAGCAGTGGGCGCCCAGAGGCTCCTTTGCTTCAATGTAGGATTTCAAACGTGTATTAGTAGCTGTGTACTCATGTCTGAGTAAATAGACCGGCATTTTGTATCGTGGTTGACGCCAACTGCTCACGCGCACAGGGCTGATGGGTGTACCTGCAATTGAACCAGGTTTCGGTCGGGGCGTCGCTGGTGTGTAGAAAAGTATTTTTGGGGCAGGAGAAAAAGTCACATGGTTGGGCCGCGATGTATCTGGCATAGACAGACGTCACCCAGGGTAGACGGGCCTTTGCATGATGCTTGAGCTGACGGGTGCAGGATTGGGCGTGTCTGATGCTGCAAATAATGGCATGCCAGGATGGAGTGTATGGGTGAAGAAGCCTTGGTGGATGGGAGCAACAAGCACGGGAACATGACTTTCCAGCCCTCCAGACTTGTCTCGCGGTATCTACCCGGTGTCGTCAGAAGTGGGGACGGGAAGACTTTGAAGAAGGGAAATAAAAGTGACAGAAAAAGAAGGGGGAAAAGACCAAAAAAAAAAAAAAAAACCGACATTGCCATCATGGCAGGGTGAGTCGAGGGCGTGGAGGTGACATTGGGGTGCTGGTGGGATGCAAACTTTGGGACTGATTGCAGACCAGTCGACGTCCATGTTCAGGTGTGCGCACAGTACCGTACCTAGGTACTTGTGATATGCGCTCAGGGCTGGGCAGTGAGGACTCTAGGAGCCCTATGGAAGAGAAGGGGCTGGGGTCGACGCCAATGATTGGTCGTACCCGGACCAAATCAGACGGAGAATTGGTCTGTGGGTGATTAATAGCGACTCTGTGCCAAAAGTCCCTTATATTTTTCAGGGGCCGGCGTCAGGAAATATACGCCATCTATCTTCCAAGTAGTCCCAAAGCTCGTGGTTCCCCTTTACCCGCCACGCCCATGTGTTGTTACCTTTACTCTATTCATCAGACACAGTCGGCACGGGGAGTTTTCTCCTCAGACGAGTACACATCTCAACATAGTCTCTCTCCGATTCAGGCGTGATTTCGCCATGTCTCACCAGGAAGTCAATCATGATTGGACACACGTTCGGTTTGAACTCGCCATTCAACATTCTCTGGCGCAGCTCAGGACACCCCATCAGGATGAACTGTTCGACCTCGCCGTCCTGAGGGACGGGGACGACATCCGCCGGCAGTTCCATGTCGTACACGTAGAGAACCTCCGAGTGATGCAGCTCGGTGCGAGGGTTGCGGTTCGCCAGGGTCAGCACGCCGACGCTACGGACGTGCTTTGCAACCAGGTCCTCGGGGAGCGACGCCTCCTCCGTGGCCTCGGCGAGGATGCAATCCAGCGGCGAGTTGTCGGCCTTGACGCCGCCTGCCACGGTGCTGTCCAGCATGCCCGGATACGTGAACAGTTTGGGGCTTCGTCTCGCGACCCAGACCTTGAGGCCCTCGGGAGCCTGGACGTAGCATGTCAAGTGGGCGCCGCGGGTGGCTATTCCGAAGAGTGACGCGGCGAAGCGCTCTATCTGGACAAACCCTCGCGCGCCCATGAGGAGGAAGTGCTCGCTGTGCAGGCCGTTGAGCAGGGGAAATACGTTGCCGTCCAAGGCGGCATCTACGGCGGCTTGGAAAGCGGCATTGGCGTGCGCAGACAGAGACGTCCCCGGCGGCGGGGGACACAAGGTTACCTGGCTTGTTTCATGGCTGACTGTGAACGACTCCGGCCATGGCATGGATCGTATGGTGCTGGGGTGGACGTAGCCGTGGATTCTGGGGTCGGGAGCCAGCTGAAGGCGGTAATAGGGTGCGCAGTTCGCTTCAAAGTCCAGAGGCACACTGCGGCACCGTTAGATGTCATGGTCATCTTTATCGAGTATACGGAGTATGGAGTCGGGGGCTCACTTGTCAACTACAGCAATGAGGTCCATCAGGGACCGGTGCTTGGGAGCAGAAGGAGCAGAAGCGGCCATTGTGAGGCAATTTTGGCTTGGCAAGGTGGCTATGACGCTACAAATTGACACGTGGGCAGCAGCAGCAGCAGCAGCAGCAGCACCGAGTGGTATGGCAAGTCCGGTCCGTCGCCTGGCTGGATGTAGATGTCGCCCGTGAATGCAGTCGCGCAGCCAACATTGGAGGCCAAGTTGAGGCAATGAGTAATACTGCATGCCGCCAACTGTGGAGTCTTGCGCAACCAGCCGCCGGCGATGCGCGGGCACTGCGGGCTGGACACATAAACGCACTGCCGTCAAAAATCTATGCGCAACCGTCAGGCAGGGGAACCTTGTCAGTGACACTTTTATTAATAGCTGTGACCTCTACCGCCACAATTCACAGGCAACAGCAGCGCTGTACAGTAACACCAGGGATTCCAGCACGTAACAGCTACAGTCAAAATTATGTGTGGATACAACCGACCGAGTTCCTTGCCTGACGGCTGCGTATTCAATTTTTGACGGTTGCGCGTTCATGTGTCCCTGCGAACTCCGCAATGCGAGAGCGCGTTTATGTGTCCCTGCGGACTTCGCGATGCGGGAGCGGAGTTGGGGGTATTAAGTGATGGAAGCAAGCGCAAGTGCGATGAATTTGAAAATATTCCATGTCAAAGTTGTCAGCCTGCATGCGCATCCCCCGACCAAGTGCGCCAAAATCTGATTTGGAACACGCACATCAGAGGCCGGGGGGGAAGGGGCGGCCGAGGCAAAACCATGGTCCGAGTTCCAGAGATGTAGATACCTGCTACAATAGGCAGTTTGCCGCTTCAGTCTGTACTCTAATTGGCCACCATCTTTACGCTCTGGGAGTCCGAATCCGTTCGGCCTACGCTTGCGAATGGCCTTATTATTTAATGGAGGAGCCCCGCGAGCGAGCACCTGTCCCAGTCAGTCCTCGTAAAGACGTACACACACCACCACCACCACGCTGCCTCGCCTCGATCCTCGGCCAAAGTAGAACAGAGGAAATTCCCCAACTAGGCCCGTTGGAATTGTGTCGCCAAGATCAACAAGATGAAGGAGATGCCCAAGATTGACGAAATCTTGCGGCGGTACACCGTCCAAGGAGAGGCGGACACGGAGAACAAGCTCCTTGGTGCCGCATTTGTCGTGACTGACAGAGAGGGTAAAGCGACTCCCACGCCGCTCGGCGCCCATTTGTAAATCCAACAAGCTGCTCACCGCGCCCCCTAGGCACCATCTACACAGGCTCGTCGGGCCGCCTTCACCTCGACCCCAAGTCGCCCCTCTTCACGGACAAGTCCTTCACATGGGCCGCCTCCCTGACCAAGCTGATCACCACCATCTGCGTGCTGCAGCTCGTCGAGGCGGGCAAGCTCGCTCTCGACGACGATGTCCGCCACCTTGTCCCCGAGCTCCGGGACGCACAGATCCTGCGCGAGGTTGACGACAACGAGCAGCCCGTCATGGAGGCCAACACCAAGCCCATCACCCTGCGCCAGCTCTTGACCCACACCTCGGGCTTCAGCTACGAGGCCCTGGACCCGGTCCTCCTGCAGTGGTCTCGCACGCAGCCGAACCGCAACGTCTCCAGCATCCAGTGGTCCAAACGGGAGTTCACCATCCCGCTGCGCTTCGCCCCCGGCGAGGGCTGGACATACGGCGTCGGGCTCGACTGGGCCGGGCAGATCCTCGAGGCCGTCACCGGCAAAACCCTCGGCCAGTACATGAAGGAGAACATCTTCGACCCGCTGGGCCTCAACGACTCGGCACTCAGGCCGGGGCAGGTTCCGCACACGGCACCCAGGACGGTGCAAAACGTCCAGAGGACAAAGGACATGCGGCTCGAGGACGCGGACCTGCCCACGCCCGAGAAGCACGAGATCGAATCCGGCGGGGCAGGCTTGTTCACCACGGCCGGCGACTACGCCCGCTTGCTGAGAGCCTTTTTGAACGGGCGGCTGGTCAAGCAGGAGACCATCAAGGAGATGGTGACGCCGCAGCTGAACGAGGCCCAAGCCGGACCCCTTAGCGCCATTGCCTTTCACCCCATGGTTCACAGCACGTTTGCGCCCGAGTTCAAGCCAGGCACCAACATCAACCACGGGCTCGGGGGCATGCTGAATGTCGACGATGTGCCGGGGAAGCGAAGGGCGGGCAGTCTTGCGTGGAGCGGCATTCTGAACAGTCGATGGGTAAGTCGGTGTTGCCAGTTCCACATTCCACACGCGAGTCCCTGCGCTAACGTCTACTCTTTTTCTGCGTCATAATAGTGGGCTGACCCAAAGACCGGCATTGCGGCCGTCCTCATCGTCAATATTCGGCCAAATGGCGATCCCACTGTGGCCAAGCTGTACGACGAGTTGGAGTTGGCAGTTTACGGGGATCTGCTGGGACAGGAGACCACCCAGAGTCACATTTAACCCGGCGTGGAACAGACTTTTTGTCCAGGACCCCATATACGGCTCATGCCAATGTAGCGAGCACATTTGAAGCCTTGTTGAAGTGCACTCCATCAGCAGCCATTTGACTAGATACATGTCCTCTATTCATTCCCGTTTTCTATTGCAAAAATTCTAGACGTGCATCTTGGACCCTTTTTGATAGCCTGACCTTTGTTCTATTTCCCTGACATTACTCGTCGTCATCATCGTCGTCATCAAATATATCGTCTCGGCTCATAGACTCCAGCACCGCCTCGAGCACTTTCCTGCACCTTTGTCTATAGTCGAGCGCCAGCCTCTGATTCCTGGTCAAATCGCCCTCGTCGCCGCCGACAACCTCGACATCGGTCTCGCTCAACCTCTCCAGCTCCTGGAGCACCTTGTGCTGGATAATAGCGACGGTTTGGCGCAGGTACATCCGCGCCTCGCCCTCGACTCTGCCGGAGAAGAATCTGTCCCGCTGGACCGCGTCCGCAGCCTCCCCCCGCGGCACGGGGACGAGGGCGGCGCGCTGCTCGGGGGTGGTGAGGGTGCAGAAGATGTCCCAGACCATTTCGGGCTGGACGTGTTTGAAGGAGCCCAGGACGGCGGTGGACGGGTCCAGGGCGAGAGCCTGCTTGGCCCGGCCCAGCACGGAGCTGGCGTGCGACAGGGGCCGCAGCGAGATGAGGTATTCCTCCGACGCCTGCGGCGCGGCGCTCGTCCTCTTGCGGACGTGGGTGTAGTCGTTGTGCAGCTCCGCGGTCGCGGGGACCATGAAGCCGTAGCCCAGCAGCAGCTCGGCGTTGGTCTTCATGCTGTAGTTGTTGAAGACTTGCTCGCCGGCCGCGTGCGTCCTGGCCACCCTCAGCTCGCACCGTTGCGCGTCGGGGTCCAGATCCCAGCGAACCTCGGCCGTCATGTCGTGGTTCCCAATGTCAAAGAGCGGCAGCAGCACCGAGAAGTCGTCCATGGCCACGCCCGCGGGCAGCGCGGCCTGCTGCTTCTCCGACAGCACCAGGCTCGGCCGAAAGCTGCGGCTGGAGAAGATGCAATACGCCCAGCGGTACAGGTCTGTCGTGAGGGCCGCGTTGAGGGCCGCCTGGGCGCCGTCTCCCTGGGCCAGCAGCGTCCTGGCGCCCTGCAGGTCCCTCCTGACGTCGTTTCGGATCTTGTCGATGCCCACCTCGGCGTTTGTCCCCTCGAGAAGCTCCGCCTCGTCGTCGTCCCAGAAGGGCGGCAGCGCCCACTCGGCCTTGCGCTCCCGGCCGGGCTGCGGCAGCGTCTGGATGTAGGGGTGCCAGAAGGACTGCTCGCCCTTGAGGTACTCCTTGATGAGGAACAGGCGGCCAACTACGTGCGGCGGCGCCTTGGCCAGGAACTCGGCGTCAAAGGCATCTGGGCCGGTGCCCTGCTCAGACACGGCGTTGAGGTACGAGAGGGTGAGAGACGTGGGCAGTTGCACGATGGGCTCCAATGGTTGCACCGGCGACTGGGCAGATGGCTTGACGCGAAACGAGAGACCGGTCTGGGCATCCTGATAGACCTCGACGGCGCCATGGAGCGTGGCTCCGTGTGAGGTGGCCCATTCAACCAGGGTTGATATATTGTTCTGGCTGACCATTGTGTCCATCAATGCAAGGTGTGAAGGGGGGGGCCGCCCACTCTCTCGCCTCTGTCGCCTCTCTCTCGCGGGGCAGGGATTGCGTCGTTGGACGAGGCGTGGCGTCCAACACTGGCCAAGTGGGCTTGAGTCGTCTAGAATCCGGCCCTTGGACCAAGCTGGACTTGTCCGACACGAGTTGCGAGGATACAAAAAAAGAAAGAAAAAATTAACAGGAAAAGGAGAGAGGGCGAGAGGAAGAAGAGCGAAAAAAAATAGCTACAGTAATACACCTCAGGTGCTCGCCCATTCAAGTCGACGCATCTCGGTGCACGGCATCCACAACTGGTGGTGGGACTCGGCCTGGTGGGACCCCTGCATGTGTTGTGTACTAAGTATAATACGTGCGTGGAATATTATACATTTGTCCAAAATGACCCCAGTACGACGTTGTATGCATAAAGTATATTGATCTTCTGTGAAGAACGTAAGACGCAGGGCGCAAGACGTCATCCATCCAACTATGCAATGTATAATCCACTGCCTCCACCTAAAGCATGCACAAATGGGCGGCACCTTGGGCGGCACCTTGGTCGTAAGCCGGGGAGGTCTAGAAGCTCCCCATCTGAGGCGGCGCAGCTCATCAATCGAAAATGCATTCAGCGTCTCAACGGCCTGCGCGATGCGGGTGAGGCAATCCATTTATTTGGAACGTCTTGTCGCCAGAGATGCTTGTGTACATGCACGCTATGTACCCAAATCAATGCCGTAATATGCTATATACCAATCCCCATGCGAGTTCCCTTTGAGCTCAACTCCGTCTTCTAGTGAAACTCGGCTTCCACCCGCCCATACCGCACCCCATCAACTTTCAACTCGAATCCCAGGCCCGCGCTGTCGACAATCATCTCCAGGGTAAAATCGAGATTATCAAACTCCACGCCCCTTGTCGTGGTCAAGCGGGTAAACAGGCTTCTTGGTACAGCGTTCAAGTCTGTCGTCAGAGTGCACACATGTATCAACTCTCGCGTATAGGCGGCCGGTGGCTCGTCGGCATCGCATGCGATCAAATCGTCTGTTACGATGAGGGACTGGCCCGGCCGAAAGTTTCGTGTGTAGTGGAATGCAATTGGTGATAAAGGTGACAGAGCCTCGCCCTGTGTTGCAGGTAAGTTTTGCACATCAAAGGGTTGCATCGGACGGGGGGACATGTAATATATATACCTTTGCGATGTGCCACTGCATGCGGTCTGAGACCATCCAACGTTCCCACAGAGGCGACCAGTACCTCTCGCTGACTGAGTGCTTCTCCTCGTCATATACCGTCGCGTATGATGTGCCGTAATGCATCCTAGACTTTCGTGAGATGACCATGTTTCCTTCCAGGCCTCTCAGAACTGCTCCACGAACAACGGCGGTCCAGGCATACACGGGCTGCATGACTTCTATGGAGCCGTTTTCTTGTGTCACGCTGGCATTTGCCTGAGTCGGCCGTTCACTGTAGGGAGGAGGCGCTGCACTTGTAAAGTGCGCCTTGAGTCGTCGGTAGAGATAGTCGCTCTGACCAAAGCCGCCGACAAGGACAATACCAGACACAACACCTCCCTTGGCACGGAGTCCCTCGACTTGGCCTTGGACCAAGTCACACACTTCCTTGACCACCGGCTCGAAGATATCCTTGACTTGCTCGGCGCTCATTACCAGGAAGCCAGAATCCAGACCGGCCTCTTCGTCGTCTGGCAAACCAGGGAAGCTACGTTTTGTTAGTTGGTAGAATGGACAGGATGCAGGGAGAGACGACGCATTGCCTGACGACTTACGGAACATTGATTTCCTGGTACTCGTCTTCGTTGAAATTGCGCTTGACAAACTCTTCGAAATACTTCAGGCCCATTTGCCAACTCTTTCCCTTTTTCATCTTCATCTCATCAAACCGCGCCTGTCCAAGCCGATTCTTGACGTGCTCTTCGAATCTGTAGTTGAGGAATGCGCTGCCACATAGCCCACCCGTGCCTACAGCAGACTCTTCCACTTGCAGGGGTTTCAGCGACATGATTTTGTATGCGATCAAGCTAGAGAAGAGTCAGCAGCTCGGGACCTCAATCACCTCGGCCGAGGAGAGGGGTAAGTACTTACTCAACCGTGCCACCGCCTGCGTCACAGACGATAAAGTTATCTCCGATATTCAGATGGTTTGGTTGTATAGCCTTCAAGGTATACACGGCCGCCGCCTCCGGTTCGCTGATCATCTGTATCTCGGAGCGCCCACCCATCCCCGCGCGCTCGGCGGCCAACAACGTCGTGTTCTTGGCAGCATCGCTCCAAACAGCCGGACAGGTAAGAACAAACTCTACCTTTGTTGAGGCCATGAAGGACTCGCCATACCGCCGGGTCAGTGTGTCCATGGTATGTTTGTAGATCTGCGTCAGGTAGTCGCTCACAGCATCGACAACGTTCTTGTTGAAGCGTTTTAACTGCGCCGCGGTATCCAGGGGGCTGACATAGAAGGGTAATTTCTGGGATCTGTCAAGAAATAGCTTGATGCAGCGTAGGCGAGACTCCTCTGGCCGAAACTGAAACCCCCATTTGGTTGTTGGATCCGTCCCAGGAGGAGAGTTGGCGAGAAAGTTGTAGGCAATTTCCGTCGGCACCTTGTCGGAGGTGATGCCATTGCCGCCAGGCCACGTCTTGATGATTTCTATGTCATCGGGGGTGGAAGTGTAAACGGCTGCCACTCTGTACTGCGTTAGCTTCCAAATTCGACAGCCTCTCCCAGAAGCTATTGGTAGAGAGCGACGCGTCTTGCATTTCGTCATGTAATGAGTGATGGCCACCGCTCTCACCACCTTTTTTACCCAGTTCTCAGAGACGAAGGACAGTACTCACCCGGAAAAGGTCGTGCCAAAGTCCACACCAACAATCAACCTATCGTTCACTGGCGCTGGTTCGCGCGGCTCCCTCACCGGCCCATTGATAGCCTCAGTCGAGCTCGGCGGCGTGTAACTGGTGAAGTAATTGCGACTATCCTGGTTCCGTCGACTGGCAGGTGTACTCCGAATGGGCAAGTTGAGACTCATGGCGGAGGCGCCTGAGGGGTTACTCGACGTATTTGCCTGCATTGGAAGAGCAAGGCAGAGGAGCGCAGCAGTCTTCTCCGTCAGTCTCTGACAGGGTAGCGATTCCCTGAGGTGTTTTGGATTATTGGTTGTTTCCTGGCAGCTTGTCAATTCTGTCGGGCAGTTGGTCCTTCACTCGATGCTCATGCCGAGTGCCAAGAGTACCATGATGCGACTCTGGTGAACCAAGTCGATAGTGCGCCCGGCTGACGCAGACCAAATTGACCTCGTTCGGTATGTCGTCGTCAAACCCGGAAACAAACCACGGACAAACCCCAACGGCAAGCCCCTTCTTCTCTCGGTGATAAGCTCCAACGAAGATGCGATGAGTTTCGGAGGGCAGAGCCGCCGCTTGGTGGGGTGAAGGTGAGGATGACACAAGCTCGGCCAAACGCTCACTCGGGCAAGTGGGTTCTAAAGTGCCAAAGCTGTTGGTTGGGTGCATGTACTTGTATGTACTTATGTACTCCGAATGTACATACAGACGGGGTGCCGAGGGTTATGTCAGTGATTACAGGGGACCCAAGAATAGGTGCAACCAAAGCAAATGGGCTGAAGGCGTGCAGTCATGTGATTTACACAGTATGCCTGGTCGTAGCGAAAAGAAAAGAAAAAAAAATTCGCTGGTCCAAGATGAGGGCACGGCACGTGCTTGACTGAGCACGCGCAGACTGTAAAGAATACTTTAGAAATGATAGAATGCTCAATTGCAGAAGTACTTGGCCAAGTTAGCACCCCGCCATCGAGCACTGGGCTCTCGCCTAGCGTATTCTCACGGCTCTGGTCGGGGGTGAGCAGGCAGCAAGACGCAGACGCAAATGGGAAAGAGAGCCACAAGCATACATACAGTTCAATTGCCGTGTATAGAATCAACCCGTCTTCAGCAGGTGCGTATATAAATACAGTATCAATTCCTGCATGGAACTGTGCAACAACGAGCAAAAGAAAGTCAGCCTCGTCCGCAAAACTCTCAACGCCTCTTCATTCTGCTGCTGCCTGCCAGGCGGCAGGTTTTGGGTCCACTGGATGTCTGGCCATCGCTCAGCCAACAGTGATGGCCTTGAGCCAATGGGCTTGTGCGTTTGAGAACGCCCAAACAGCCGTCTGGTCTGCCTGAGGGAAGACAAACCTGCATGTGTGGCCCTCGCAGCTCCTCCAGCGGGTGGGTGATGACCAAGTCTCAGTTTCAGCAATTCAAAGAACAGTCTGCCATCACTAGACGAAAAGCTGGCAACAATTCGTCTCCCAATGGCAAACATGGTGCTTGTACCATGCAAAGCACACCAAAGAGTCACTTACATCACAATACCTTGACTTTTCAAGCCAAGACGCAGGGGGTGGGATTCAATTAAGTAAGTAATATTATCCTTGAGTCCAGCCGCCATAATGCTGTTCGAGGTGTAGTAGTCTATGAAATCGCTCAAGCACGCAGACATTTGATGTGAAGAAAAATCGAGCAACAAGGCCGGAAATGGCAATGCAATGCTCCAACTTGCACCTGGCATCCTCAAGTCACATCGCGAGGCCCGGCCTTGTGTATCGGTTTGCTAGTTGGACAAGAATGCGCTGCTCCTCCCACCGCAGCACAAAGCGCCACCACCTACTCCGTTCCCGACGCTAATCAAAGAAAGAAATCGACATACAAAAGTATATGACAAAGGAAAACCGTTGCTAACTTGATAGGTTTGCTTTACGCTTGTTGTAAGGGACCGAGGTTCCAGCCCATGCGTAGTCTTCAGTCTATTTGGGTATTTGGTATTCAGGCCGCTAAAAGATTTGGAATAGAAGGCAAAGCGAAAGATCCAAAATAGAAAAAGAAAATAAGGTAGCTGGTGTCGGTGCGGCCATCCTGCGCGCGCATGAAATAGTGGTGACAAGGGTTGGGGGCCAGTCAGTTCCCCAACGAATCGAAAAAAGATTTACCAAAGATCGTATAGCTGAGTCGAAGTGCAAACCAAGATCCGTCTGTCGAATGCAAGACGACAGCCGGATATGTGAAATGATGTAGGGAAAAATGGAGGCCCCGGTAGTTTTCCATTTGTCAAGTAACCTCTCCAACCCCCTCCCTCTCGCCCCGGAATAACGCCACGAAGATGCAATTGATCGACTTCAAAAACACACAAGACTTTTTGGCTGTTTGATATTGCCATGGTCGGGTTGGCCGTCCTAGAGCTGCCTACGAGGCACTCTCTCCAGTACAAGCTGCAAAGGGACAGTGAGCTAATTAAAATCTGTTGCCTGCAGCCCAAATACTTGCTGATGCAGACGCCCCCCATTCGCTTCCTTCATAGGGAGGAGTAGGCCACTTGTACTGGCTATCAGGCTTTTTGCTCAGATCCAACGGCTTGGGAGTCAAGGCTTCATGGCCATCCCCGTAGAGGATCTGGCTACCGCTCGCAGATGGCGAAGGACTCGGGTAGGGGTGAGGCGTTGTCAGACCGAGATTACTCGCAGATTGCCTCAGAGGCTTCACAGAGCTTGCTTCCATGCGCCGCATGGCCCTTTGAGCCGACGTCAAGGCCTCGTCGAGAAGCTCATCCTCTTCGTCTGGGACCTCATACTGCTGTACACCATGAGCTGCCTGGGCCCGACGCGTGCGACTGGAGATCGGTCCCGCACGAGCAGCACCAATCAAGTTGTCCACAGATCTTGGTTGCTGATGGGGAAGCGAATGGTGTCTCTTCAGCTTGCTGTTGGAAGTAGGCTGGTGACTTGCAGGCAGCGCGGATCGTGAGTCCAAGTTCCCTTGCACGTCCCGGAGAGCCTTGTCCAGAGACTCGTAGACTTCGGCCTTGGGGATAGGACCGCCTTGATGATCCACAACCATGGACGACCTATTGCTTGCCCATGGGCCGCAGCCAATCTGAGCTTCCATGTCCTCATAGGAAGGGGATGCGGGAGTTTGGTGGCGTCCTGAAAAGCGTCTGGCTCGCTTACGGAGATGGGAGAAGAAGCTTTCCTTGTGGGCACTGGGTGGTGAGGCAAGTCCTGTCTCGCCATTGAGAGCACGCTCAGCCTGCTGCCGATGCAACTCAGCGTAACCGTTGGTGCTAGACGCAACCGAAAGCTGGCGACCGAGCTTCTTGGACTTCTCTGGCTTCATCTCGCTCTGAGCATTGTTCGCCCGGGCAGTGACCGCATCGGAGAGAGGCGAAATAGGTCGAATGGTTGGTAAGATGGGCATGGGAGCCGCGTTGGAAAGCCCATTGGTCCAAGTGCTGCGTTTCCCACCGGGAGCTCGTGTCTTCACACTGGGAGATTCAGCAACGGGCGAGGCCGCAATTGGAGATGGCTTCGGTAAAGGGGTGTCTTTGTTGGATATATGGACGACTATCTGTTCGGGGGTATCGTTCCTGCCAATGAGGGACTTCCGGAACCAAGAGGGCTTGGATGTAATCTGGGCTGCGCTGGCGGATTCCTTGATGGTTCGGCCAAGATCAGACTGCTTTCGGCCTAGCATCTTGGAGGCAGAAGACTTGGGTCTGGTAGGATCCACGGCATCATTGAAATAGTCGTGCATAAGTGCCTGAGAAGAAGTTGGTCGGTTCTTGGGGTCCCACATCAAGCACCAGGTGACGAAATTGCTCAACGACGTAGGCCATTGGGGGGCCTGGAGAATGGTATCCATGGCATGTGGTGCCATCTTGGGGAAGGAGAAGCCAAGTTTGCTAGCAAGACGTGTTCCCTCACGCCAGTCTCCTCCACCAACACGAACACCAGCCTTATTGTACCAATTCCCGGGGCTGCCCATGATCTCACAAACCCGCCAGACCTGGTCAACCTCATTTCCACCGGGGAATAGAGGCTTCAAAGTGGCAACCTCAACAGCCATGGCGCCAACAGCCCAGATATCCACAGGAGCTGAATACTCCCCGGCACGTAAAAGGACTTCGGGGGCACGGTACCATCTTGTTGAGACATAGGTTGTATACGGAAGCTTGGAGTGAGTTTCTCGGGCCAGTCCAAAGTCGGCAAGTTTAACGGTGTAGTTGGGGGGGGTTGACGGAGGTGTGACAAGGGCAGAGTACCTCCGAAGCGAGTTGGTTGATTCCTGATGATTCGAGGTCGAGACAAGAATATTTTCTGGTTTGATGTCTCGGTGGAAGAAGTTGTGAGAGTGGATATGTTCCAGACCACGCATGATCTGGAACAGTATGCTTTTTACACTGGCGTTGTCGAAACTCTTGTGGTCTCTGGCCTTCATCAGCTGATACAAGTTGCCCTCCATGTACTCCATGCAAATGTGCAGCTTTTTGCTGTAGGGATCCAAGAAGATATCGAGAGCTGGGACAAGGTGCGGGTGATTCGGGATGGTCCTCAAGAATACAACTTCTCGCAATTCCAGACAGGGAGTGAGGGAATCAAATGTCTTCTTCATCGACTTGATTGCAACCTAGACAAATTACATCAGACTGGCATCACACAAGGCGTTGTTGGGGAGTGAGTCGTCACGGAGCTTACCACTGAGCCTCGGCGGGCAATATTGGCTCCAGCAGTTCTGACGCGGGCCAAGACGACACTCCCAAAGCTTCCATCTCCAATTTCCTTGATGACCTCAAAACGGTCCTCCAAAGCCGGTTGGCCCTGAGCCGCGCTGCGATGCGCCAACTCGGCAGCGACGGTCATTGTGATGTCCCTTGTTGTAATACAAAAAGGATGCTGCGATCCTTGAATGACTGATCGATAACTAGTGGGCGTGGTGCATCAATGAGCCCACAGTCGGACTGTTGCACCAGAACGGGCTGTTGGAGGGGCCCCTGGGGAGAGCTTGGAGCTATATTATCGGCGCATTCAGATCAAGATGGCGAGGGCCGTAGAGCAATCAATACCGGGATGTGTCTGCGTTGCTGGGACTGGCGAACGTGATAGCGACAGCGATGTAAGCGGCTGTGGATTGATGCTGGCGCACGTCCTGCTTTCGTCTGGCTTGAGGGAGCTTTGCTTCAACGAAGGGAATGTGCAGGAGGCACGTTCACGAAGTAGTGTGTTTGATAACGAGTGAGGAAAGGAGTGACTGGTCTGAGAGAGTGATTGATGAGAGTGGATAGCGGTGATATTGGGCAAAAAGGAGACCTCTTTGCACGACCAGGGGGGTAAGACAGTTCAAGTTCAGGCGTGGTGAAGGTGGAAAGGATCCTTGAGCACTAGTGCTCTTTGGTGATATTGGCAGATTAATGCTGCCAGGTACTAGTTGGACAACCTTTTTGTTTTTTTCTGCCTTGGGATACGTGCCTAGCTGCCGTAAATGTAAGCTGTCGTCCAAGCCACAGCATTAGCAATATGAATAGGCAGGGGGGAAAAACGAACAAAAAAGAAAGAAAAAGAGCGATTGCTGCACAGGCGAGCCCAGACAAAAATGGCCGAACTGGAATGGGCAGGGGAGTGGTCGGGGGGAGGTGAAGGACCAGGTGAGGCCGATGGCGAGCGAGATGCTGGTGGAAGAAGCAAACGTCGGGAACGGGCTGGGAATGTCCAGGTGCTGGCAGGTGCTGAAAAATGCAACAGTGCTCAGGCGAGTCGCGAATAGCCAACCACCGGTGCGAGGGACCAGAGTTTCACGGGAGACCTGAAATGGCGCCTGAAGGGGGGGCTCGTCGGACATGGACCCTTAACTGAAGAGACAGCTGCTGAAGTGGACAAACGAAGGAAAACCGGGCTTTGGAGGCGCTCCACGGAAGAAGGGCCAGGGCCAGGACCCGGAAGCGTGGGGAACATTCAAGGGAAATTCTAGGTTCATGGTTAGAAGAGGAAAGGCACAAGGCACGCAAAGGGGGGGCGTGGCCACCTTCGGGCCAGGGGATGACGGCTCGAGGAGGAGACACATCAGATGCATGGACCCCACAGTGCTGTTTACGTGGACAAAAACGGAGTAGACTGGCTGAAGTCCCTTCCTGAAGCTGGCTTGCAGGTATGGGGTACCTAGCCGCAGCATGCCAGCCCTCGTTGATGTAGGTGTTACAGTACTTGGGTACATGGGTACTTGAGTGCCTCTCGTACCGTGCCAGTACTATATAATAGGTACTAAGTACCTACAGTACTTAAGTAAAGTATGCTTGGTACTTGACACAGGCACCTCCGTAGCACACCTCAACAACCACTTCAGGCATTATTGTAGGACCGTGCCCACGCACTTGAACAGGGCGAGAAACCGCCATGCGACAGTCCTATGGGGAGGCTGAAATGGGCTCCCCATGGTATTCGTCAGTGTTTCTTCCTATTGCCTGTCGTCCGAAAAAAAAATCCTCTCAACTCGAGTCTGGGCAAAGTCAAGTCGGGAACAGCGTGACTTGTTGGAGACTTGGAACCATTTGGTGGCTCTAATAGCCAGCCCAGAGAATGAGAAACAGCGCGAGGCAACAAGGGTTCCAAATTGCTGGAGTCGCCACGGCCCGTTTCCGCGCCCTCAGTCCTGGTCAGCGTCGTTTTGGTTCGTGCTTCCGTTCGTGCCGCGTGGTGGCGAGTACAAGTTACTGCATGCTACATACCCAGCCACACCGCGCTCCTTGTCAGAGTACAAGCTTATGCAATCCAGTACTTGCTGTTCCGTGCTGTGCGAGCACTGGCCTGGTAGGTGTCGATCAGAAGTTTCCTTCTGGTGTGGATTCAAAGAAGCCCAGGGTGTCGCCAGTCTCATTAAATGAGATGGCGGGTAGAGAAGAGAAGGGCTCAACTGCAGCTCTCAATGACACAGTGATGGCAGGCGGCCTCATGTCGCAACTTTATGTATGTTTGTGCTCTCTCGGATTGCTCAGCATGCTGAAGATGTGGAAGAGAATGCCAATATGCAGTTACAATACAGAAGAGTCCGAGCTTGCACTGCACTTGATATTCGACATGTCAATACTATTTCCCCGTCGCCAGAAGTAGACACCTCGGCACCCTTCGTCTCGCTGGAAAGACTGGAATACCAATGCTGGGTGTGATGACTCGGTACCTGGGCAAACCCGCATCTTGCAGCGCGAGAGCAACAGCAGTCATATTACTCGTAATGCCAAACTCCAACTCATTAATGAATACCATGTGCCGACCGTTTGGGTGGAGACGCTGGCAGAGGGAACCAGCCGAATAAGAAAAAAGAAAAGGAAAAAAACAATCATGGGAAAAGGGGCACAATGTGACAGAGGCAGCCTGGCCAATCTTGTCTGTGGGGCGGGCCATGGGATCGCCCTGACAACTTTCAAGGGTACCAGATACGTACCTATGTACGTACCTAGCATGGTAGGATGGAGCCCTGGTCCTGAGGCACCTCTCATTATTATGGTCAGCTTGTAGGAGCTTGCGCCTTGGCTGGTCCCATCGACAAGCGATGTACCGCCAGTTGCATCGCTTATTAACTGGCCGACTCAGATGAAAGAATTTTGCTTCCTTTATTGAACCCAATAATGAAAGGGGAGGAAACATTGTCGAAGGGTAAATTTTCCGCAGCAAGGGACTGCCCGTCGGCGGCTCGACAACTGGAGAAGCCCCGTTGATGAGACACGTCTTGGCTGCCCAGTAGCTTTGGCATCTTACTTCCCTCGGTTCGTGCATTTCCGTAATACGGGATTACGTGTCGTATTGGTGACGCAGGTCTGCTTGCACTCCACCTGTTCTGATTGGGGGGAAGGCTTTGAGCCTCGTCCAGCATCACTTGGGCATCGCCGTCAAACTAGCACTTGTGGTGTTTTAACACATTAGCCCGTGACCTTATTGCCAAGTCCCCAGCTTATCAACCATGCGGTTAGAGTTGGGGATAGTGTTGGCTCAAGCAGAGGTAAGAAGGGTGGACTCATAATGCGCCACGCCAATTGTAGTCCCGGCGCCTCATGCGTTGAATCTGCGGGCACAGTTTGGATTCGCTCTTGCGGGCAAGTCGTGGTCTCGCGGTGATGCCCAAAAGGACCAGCCCCAGCCACTGTCTGAACCCCGTCACCCATCGGAGTCAGTCACTCATTCAAACTCGTTCGCAGCACTTATTAGGAATGTTGTGAGCTTGAAGAACGCGCAGTCACAAACAGATCCGATCACCATGGCGGGAGCGGTGCTGGTCCAACGCTTGTCAAGCCAGTCGCAGACACTGTGGTGAATGTCAGGTGGATAAAGTATAATACTACTGGCACAATGCAGTATCAAAGCTTCCAGTGCGAGTGGTTGCGCCTGCTCAGTCAGCCTGTTGTTGGGGTCTGGTGCCTTGTGGACGAGAGCGAATGGCTTCAGGCAGTTGAGCACGCACTCGAGGGCGGGGGCACTCCTTCCAGTGGCCAGTCTGCATTGTAGCACCAGCTACGGAGTACATGCCTCGGAGGCGTTGACACCAGACATTCACCCATGTTTCATCCCAAGACCTGACAAGGATGACATGCACTTCAGGTTCGCTCCTCGGGTGAGTATAATGCAAGGCTGTCGATATAAAATTTTGTCCAAGGCGTGATGTTTGCAGTCAGCCGTGTTCAATGGGATTCTTGTACGACAATGTCGACCTATGGAAAAGGACACCCCGCTTGCCAACACTGCCTCTGCATTCGAGAAGATGGTTCGGAATTTGACCAGACATGGGCATGTTAGATAGCTTCTTATGTACTCCGTAATATTTGCGCGTTTTCTTCTTCTCCCCCCCCCCCCCCCCCGATTCTGTGCAGAACTATGAACACCAGCGAGTCAAGGAGCACATGAGTACTCCGTACGTACGTTATGCACGGTGTCGTAACACCAGCTTTCCAGAGTCCCAGCTTTGTGGCTCCTGTTTCACGGGGTTCACAGATGAGTCAGTGTTCCTTTCCCCCTGCCCGACAACGTGAGAAGGTTCTTCACTCGTGAGGCAGGTGCTCAGGTGAATCCTAGTCATTGCAAGACCAAATAATTTAGCCTTCTTGTGTTCAAGTAGGGGCCACGGATGTCGGGCCTAGGGTAAGATCGAGGCGGAAGCGGCATGGGCCAGTTTTTCTTGGTTTTCCTTTTTTGTCAGGAGACAGCAATGCAGACACATGTAAAAACCACATTCCCTCCTCCTAATGATTCAAGTTTCAGGCTGTTGCTAAAGAAGCAAGCCTGATAGATGCAGACCCTTCTCCGTGCTGCAAAAGTACAAGACCCTTGCATCCCCCCAAAGCAATGTGAACGACATCCCATGCCCAACACATGCGATGTCAGCATGGTGTAACCGACCAGTGATCATTCTGTGCGATTTACTCCGTACGGAGTACATATTATTGATTTTTGTACCTCTGTGACAGTGCAGCTACATTGCTGGCCAAGCTTCTTTCATTCTCTCTCATGCCCCGTATCACCTGCAGCTGGCGCGGGCATGATTGCCAACACTCTTGCAATGTGGCTCAAAATTTGCAATGTAGAGTACCTCACACCCATGGCCGCCCACGCCAACAAGAAGGGGGGGTAACCTGAGGGGGAAAATCGAATCAAACAAAGCCATCCCGAGCTTGGCTGTCATGTGTTCTCGGCAGGCTCACTTACCCGATGCGTGACACACGATGGCCAAGACGAGAATTCACTGAAAAGGGGGAAAAAGCATTGTGTTGCAAACGAAGCCCAGCGTTGAGCTATTATCATAGAAAGCGAATTCCACGTCCGGCTTTATTACGCTCTCATGTTCAACAGCCTTGGCATTGACTTTTCTTTGTCATCTTCACTCGAACCTAGATCCAATTCCTCAAACGGTGAATTTGAGAGTCTGACAACAGGCCCTGAATTCCTCCTAGGAGATATTTGATGCCAGGGGCTGGAAAACGACGAGATGGCCATGTAGGATAGATCGCGACTTTGGATCGACCTACAATGGCTGGCCAGCTACTACCTGTTGGGAGAAAAAGTGGCACGAGAGCAGTTAGCATGAAGAAACTGCCAGCTGCGAGGCACTCGTTTGCCATTGCTGCCAGCCGTCCAGACTTCACGAGCGGTGTAGGCCAATATTCACGTTTGAAATGCAACGCATCCAGACTTGTTCCGCGACATCTTTTTGTAGAATTTGCCACTCAGAATTTCTAGGGAATTTGCACACGAATACGCGTCACGCATTCACAAGGCAATCTATCCTCTCCATGTTTCGATGCTCCCGGATATTCTTTCACTCTGGGTACCGTTGTTTTAATTCCCCCATCCACCATCATCCGAGGCAGATCATTTGCTGGCCCCTAGCAAGTCATCAAACACGACTTCACCATGGCCCCAAAGGAGAAGGGGAAACCAAACTTAAATCTGTGCGTGAGACAATTTCACACGCACCAAAGTGGCTGAAATGCTTCCACATAGTCTCCCAACACGTCTATTTTGAGTCCTAGCCAGTTACTGACTTTCCCACAGTGGATCTAGTTCTGCACTTCCAGCGAGGTAGGTAGACAGGCTCATGTCCACGACAAGAGGCAAGGTGGACTAATAGAGAACAGATATCGCTGCAAGGTTGGCGGAGAATGGAAGTCAATTGAGTACTTCTCCAAAACTCAACAGCAACTGCTACAAATACAGTCGCACTCAGGCGGAAGAGTCGATGCCTCCAACTCTGGGATGACTTGTATTGAGCACTCAGCTGCGTCTCGGAGCGAACTTCGCTGCGACTTGTGCAACCTCATCAAGCCCTTGGAAGAATTCAGCAAGTCAATGAGGAAGAGTGATGACCCCGTGAGTCTGATTATATTTTTACTTTCCTCAACCACTAACCAACTATCTACAGATGTGCCTCCGGTGCACTGCTTGGACGGAAACCCAGGAACCGGGGGTCACGCCAATACCGCTCCAGACGGGACATATATCAATTGAAGAGCAGAATAAAGAAGTCTGGAGAAAGGAGTTCAAGGAAAGCACTGACTTTTTCCCTGACGATATCAAGCCGGAGGTACCTTGTACTCTTCAAACAAATCTAACAGGCAGAACAAAACACTGATCAATGAGCAGGCTCCAATCACAAATCTATCATCGCTTGAAATTAGTGACGTTGATTCTGGTAGAAAAATGAAATCGGCAACCAATTCGAACCCGTCTCGCGGAGCTGGTTCCTCGTATTCTCGAGGCCCACAATCAGTGACATCAACTCAGCGATCAGTTTGCTCGAGCCAAGTGCCTCCTCATTTGGGGTCCGCTGTGTCCCGTATGATGAAGGCAGAGAAGTTTGGTAAGCTCGAAAGTTCCTACTCCCATGGGCAAACGATGTCAACACTTGTGCAAGTCGATACCCAAGCGCGGCAGCTCGGACATATGTCGCCTTCGGAAGTTGGGACAAGAGCAGATTCCGAGACAGAAAGAAGCAAAATCGAAGAAAACATGGTGCATATTCTCCACGGGCATCTGCCACCTCATCTTCGGGGGAAAACAGCGAGCATGGGATCTCGCGCTGTGGCATCCCAGACAGGAGTCGATACATCAAGTTCGCAGGGTTCGGTCACGGGAAGCATATCAACCGCTACAACTATGCGTAACGAGCAGCAGAACAACTACAAAATCCCATACAATTCTTGGGACAACGCTGGAAAACACCACGATGTCATCAAAACTCCCACTGATTCCGAGCGTGGCACCATGTCAACAGCTAGCGACTCAGCGTCGCAAGACCCAGATCAAGATGGCGGTTGGACCAACATCCCGGTCAAGAGGACGCCCAGGTCGAGAAACAACCAATGGCACACGGCCCCAAGGGTAAGAATAGGGAGGCCAAAAAACCAATGTTGCTTTTTTGCTTTTGATATGCTAATGGTGCGAATCTAGACCGAGTCTCGCCCTCAAACTGGCACAAACCATGTGCCAGCTAAACACATAGATGCCGCTATTGACCAGCAGAGGCGACAAAAATACTGTGCCTCTGAGGACTCTAGATATTAAACTTACAGAGTCAAGGCAGCACAAAACCTCATACTGTAGGGTACCTCTTATTAGGGCGACTTGGGGCCATTTTGATTCGACTTTGCCTGGAAATGCCACAGAGCTGGTTTATCAGATGGGGATGTGCACGCACACATCAGCTTCTGCAATTGGTCACATGAGGCCTAATATTGCTGATCGGACGGAAAACGAGGAAAGGAATAATATGGATTGCGATGGCACAGAACAGCTCAATAAGATAGCAGACAATTGATGGCACAAGTGCATGATGTATGGTAAACCTGGCTGAACCATTAATTAACTCTTCTCGTACATCTTGTGTCTACCGATTAAAGACACAAACACATCTACCTCCTAGCTAGGCCCTTCCACCATGTCATGTCGTTGCATCTCCCTCGCTTTCCTCTCGCAGCTGTTGGCAAGATTGTCCGCTCCCCTTGTTGGTACCCATTCAAGCAATCGGAAGTCACGATGCTATAATCCAAACAAATTTCCTCCTTCCTCAATACTGCCAAAAGTGATTTGATATATACCACCAGAATCCTGCAGTAAAATGTTGCGTGATAATTCCTGCCCAAGCCGCGGCGCCGTACACCCCCAAAGCGTGCCGATTGTATGTATTGATAAAATTTGTGTAGTCGGAATTGATGTAAAAAAATTCGGCCTCTCGTCGTTTATTGTATTCCTCATTCTTCCACATTGTAAAGTGTCTCGTCACACTTCGCGATCCTCTCGTCTGTTGAACAGTTCTGTCGGGGGGGCATTTACCACCGCCTCGGTGTCGCCCACTTGTCTTCGCTCCGTGACCTCCCAGCGATCCTTGAGACGTTTGCGCAAGATCAGAGATGGGGATGAAGCACCGGCGGTGCTTAATTGCTATTGTAAAGGCTCCGAGGATGAGGAGAGACGGTTCAAGTGGAGATACACGTCTGTGCCGTAACTACGCGTAGCAAGTTAGTTGCGGGGCGCATTGGGGCGCATTGGGGCGCATTGGGGTAAAGGTAGGCGCAATGTATGCTTACCCTTCCATACTGATCAACTTCAAGTCACCACCAAAGTATCTTGCGTACAGTCTTGAAATGGGCAAGCCGTAACCAAATCCGGCCATGGGGGCCTTGAAGTCGCTCTTATCGAAGTCGGGGTCAAGGTTAGGCGTCCGATCCACGGTTGTATACATGTAAGTCCAGACCAAAGGGATGGCGCTTCTGGGTATGCCGCCACCTTCATCAGAGATCTTGATTGTGATATCTTCTTTGCCTTCGGCCACAATGACCTTGGTGACGGGAAACTCCTGCTTATCCATCCCGTGCGTCTCGACCACAGCCCGAAGAGAGTTCTTGAGGGTCTCGAAAAGCATGTGTGACAAATGTCCTGGAACGTACATGAAGTCTAGGTTGGGATTGCAGACTAGCTGGATCCGAGGAGCCTCAAAGAGACCATAATGGTCCTCGCAAACAAAGCGTGCGTTTTCGATGGCCTCTTGTGCAAGATCCTTGACATTTGTCTTTGTGCAGATGACGCCAACATAAGTGGGATCCCGGTGGTGGCTTTGGTCGGTGAGTGCGATGTGTTGTCCGATGAGCATTCTGATTCCGATACGAGACATGTAGAATCGGTCGAGGAATGATTGTATAGTACCATCGATTTGCATGCGCTGACGCCGTCGTTTGTATTCCAAGATGCCCTGAGCCATGGTGGTGACAACTCCGTCGTGTCTCCGTTTGATGGTGTGCAGGGTTTGGGCAAATCTTTGGTTGTAGAGCTGCAGGTCAGCTGGCCAGTCGCCTGTGTCGTCAACAGTGGCGAAGTATCTTCTTGACAGCGACTTGGCCTTGCCATTGCCATTGCTAGAGTTTGTCAGCCCACCCCAACCAGAAGATTCGCCTTCATCGATGGAAGGGTTCGGCGTTGCTTCGGAGAGTCGTTGAATATGGCGCCCGTTGGCCTTTGTGGGTTTCATGAGGCGATCGCGAACATCTCTGCTGAGATTTGGCCGGGGAAGCTGTGTGATTTCCTGCATGGTGTACAACCGAGTCAATTGATATCCTGTGGGCACTTGACCGAAGGGAATGAACGGGGGACAATACCTCGAAAGACTGCGCGTACCAATCCTTGACCTTCATGACGGACGGCATCTCATTTAGTCCATCGGGTAAGTCATCCAGCTCTTGAACACGATGCGCGAGGCGAATTGGCAACTCCTCGGCCAGGAATTGTGAGGCGCGGAACAAGGTGCCTGTGGAAGCCATGTGTCAGTTCAAGCTCGTGGCTGGAAGGGGCTATTCTGTGTCAATTGGGTAGAGTGAAGTACCCGTCGATGGCTTGTCGCCAAACTGCACCATCTGGCGCAAGCTCACGCCTGTCGCGGGAAACTTGGCGTAGTGGCTGATGGTGTCCATCAGTCTCTCTGACGACTTCCACGACATGGTGGGCACGAGGCAACAGCAACAGCGAAGCTGAGAAGAGCGTCTGTATCACGATGTCTCCACGGCGCAGCGTCGGTGGGAAGTGACAGAGGGCAGCAAAGGGAAAGCTCCAAGCAGGTGCTCTGGTCGCAAATATGCGTCAACGGCCGGCATTGATGGCAAAAGGAATGCTTCGGTATCGATGCCGTCAGTCAGTCGCGACGTCGGAAGGCAGCGGGGCGGCTCTGAGTCAAAAGCAGCAATTGGGCCCCGCGGAAGCTACCAGTCAAAGCCGAGGCCCATCCAGCTACGGTCAAGACGGGCTGAAGAAGCGATCAGGAGAGGAGCCTGCTCAAGAGGGCCAAGAGCGGCCAGAGGCAGCAACAGTGCAGAAGAGATGAAGGCGATGCAAGGAACGGGGTGGTGTAAGAGCGTGTAAGGGCGGGCAGGATGGCAGCTTCAGTCAACAAACCGAAGCATTTGCTTGCCCGAGGTCGCGTGGTGGGCTGGAGGGAAGGGCGGAGGAGAGGCGAGGACGAACGGCGGGTGCCCGTCGGCAATGGGAGGCGCACCAAGGCAGGGAAATAGGCTTTTGCCGGGACAGAGGGAAGGAAGGACCAGGCGCATGCGTCCTGTACGTAGGTACCTACTACCAGACCCTTGGAATGCCAGCCAACCAGACACAACGGCAAGGGCGGTTGACGCCTACAGTTAGGGCGGGCTAGCTGGAAACGGAGCTCCCAGGGCACGCATGTACATGCCCTGTACGTACTGGTGTCCAGGCCGCCCAGCACCGTGGGGCTCGCTGGGGAATACAAAAGCCAGGGCTGGGGCTAGCCGCGAAGACAGTGAGAAGCAATGCGGCTGTGTTGCTTCGTGCTTGATCTCGAGCATCAACATGTCAACTGTACTTTAGTTGTGGAGGCCATACGTGCACCTCTGCCCGCCGCCATTGATCGCTGTGGTCTACATGCCAGTACTTTCACGTGTTCTTCATCAGCGCCCACAAACTGCTGCCCGATTCTGTCTATCCTCCTATCAGTCCAGCATGGCAGGCACTGCTACTGTAAGCCCGTTTTATTCACAACTTTGCAACGCGCCAAGGTGCGACTCCTGTTTTAACTCTCTTATTATTATTATTATTATTATTATTATTATTATTATTATTATTATTATTATTATTATTGGCACTCTCCCACCATCGTAGCCTGGGCCATGGCTGCATATCCCAGCATTTGTGGCCATTATTAACACACCATCCTCGCTCTTTCGCCGTTGGACAAACTTCGCCAACGCCAACTTGCCCCAAGAACCGATGATGGCGAAGACGACATGGTGCAACTATACGTATCAATAATGCCGGCCTGATTGCATGCATCAGCTGTACAGAATTTTATTGACCTGCCTCCACCACGTCTTCTGTGCACCTCAGGCCAGGCTGCATCTCGTCTATGCAATCAGTCAATCAGTGTCCACGTTGATGCTGTTGTCAGACTGCCCCGGATGTGAAGGAGGACGGGACCAGAGTCTGGCCAATCAGTGGCTTTTTGCCCCCCCCCCCTCTACCCTGGCGAGCCCTCGACCGCTTCTCTTGTACTTCCACATCATCCACATCAGGTGGCATGCGTTCATCTTCATCTCCATCTCCTTCTCCGCCGCGAGTCCATCTCGGCCCATCGGAACTGCTCGGACCTTGTGTGAAGAGACTGGCGCAAGACGTCCCCAGGCTCAACTCGGCACATTTGACGCAACTGTCAAGCACATTCGCCGGGATCAACGTCCAACGCCAGCCTTGCTAGCCCAACATCTCGCCCCCAGGTTGAAGAACTGGCTTCCGACTCTTGCGCTGCACCTCAGAACCCGCCCGGGCGCTAGTCCCAAATTACCCGCCCCCTGGACTTGGTGAAGGTCGGTGAGCCTTGGTCGACTTTGTCAGGCACAGACGCCAGGTGGCTGGGTATTATTGTTCGATTGTTGAGCCTTTATTTGGTTTTATTTACTTCGCTGTCCTTGTTTGGCGCGGACCTTGGTTTACGACAGGTGTCTAGAATCGAGTGCAGATTCAGTTGGCCGGATGTCTTGCAGCTGGCGCGGATAGTGAGCTGAAGTCAACGAGGTTAGGCCTCAATATTCCCTCCTGCACCACCTTCGAGGTTGGCGCCAAAGAGCAGCAAGCATCTCAATTCGAGTCAAAATGGGCCACGCTGAGCAACAAAACTCATCGCCAAACGGCGTATCGCCCATGCGACAAAGCCAACCTGGCAGTCCGGCGCTGCACCGCCAAAGCACAGCTAGCAGCAACAGTGGCAGAAGTGGCAGCAGCGAAAATGGTGTCTGCGCCGAATGCAGCAACAGGAATCACACCACACCTAAAAAACACAGTGCGCTGAGCAGAACACGTAGTGACAAAGGCGAGCCCATTCTCGATGGACTCTACTCGCCGCCAGCGTTTTCTAGCCCAAGCGTTGCATCTAGCATGACCTTTTCTAATCCAGGCTTCAGCATCAGTCCGCTAAGACGTGAGCTATCACCCACTTACACCACGCTCCCCGAAGGCGTTGACGCAGTGACATCTCGAGCCGCAAGACACGATCTCGCGAGGCGTCTCAGCCAGCTGGCACGACGACTCACCTATGATGGACCTGACAAGGTGGACGAGATGATGGTTGGGACACAGCTTGAGCAGCTTGAAAAGGTCGTTGGCGGTTCCAAGTGTGTCGAGTCTGATATGCACCAGCACCAAACACATCTCGATAGCCCAGGTCGAAGCGATGTTGGCTCCGTGTTAGCCTCACCGGTTTCCTCTCTCTTCAGATCTCGCTTTTCTGACCTGTCGGCATCGCTGCATAGAGAGCGCGAGGCCGAAAAAGAGTCCAAGGAAGAGCCTCAGCGAAGAAAAGGCATGACTGGGACACAGGCGAAAAAGGTCATTGCAGAGATGAGCAAGCTGAACGATGAACTCTTCACAGTGGTGAACAATCTCAAAGCCCGCCAAGAGGAGTCCGAGGTGAGAGCTTCTGATGTCGCAGCCATTCCTGGCATGAAGGCTCTGTTTCTAACTAGACGCAGCACATTCAAGGCCTACTTATTGAGCGGGCAGAGCGGGCAGCCCAGCGCATCATCTTTCTGCAAACTCGCATTTCCTACTTGTAAGTGGCACCTACACTCCTGGGACACTACTTGGCAGCTCCCCTGACACGGAATTATAGAGAAGAAGAGCTCCAGGAAAACGATGATGAGCTGCAGCACCTCCGGATATGCCTCAAAGCCGTTGAGATACAGATGCCGCCGCACCCCGATAAAGAACTTCAGCGGTGCATCACCACATTCAAAGACGACTACCAAGCCCTAAAGCGTAAGCGGGCGCATCGTGCCAGCATGGCCAGCGTCCGGGGCTTCAACCCTCCTCGGATTGGAACACCGTTGCGGTAACACATACCTCGGGGACATTCTCACCACCAACCTTTTCTCTTTCTCACTTGATCAATATGTTTTATACCGACGACGACCATGAGTCAATGGCTGTACGAGTTTTGATGTTTCTTTACGAATTCTGTCTTATTCGGACAACGGATTGGACGACAACGTTTCACGATTGACAGACACTTCATGCCGACGAGATACCATATGCATAGCCTGGGCCTGCTCCTTGGCCTTTTTTTCTGATAGTCCTTCTTCGCTCCTACGTGTGTTTTTCTCTTGGCCTTCCGTTGGCCCATTTCTTCTTACACCAAGTTGTTCATAACGGTGCATATTTGCTACATTGCAGCGAACAAGGCATTCTTTCAGTGATACCATGTATAGCAAGTAAGGGTAGTGGCCTAATAAGAAGTCGATTTTTGTTTGTCTTTTATTCAAGTGTGCTTGCTCATGCAGGGTATACATTCTGATACCTCTAGATAATCTCGTCCTACTGTCATTAATCTTTTCGCCTGTGCAGAACATGAAACTCCCGTCATGACGTCGTAAGTCCCTTTCCACAGAGTGTACAGAGTCCAAAAAAAGGGCGGCCCAACAATATAACCAACCACTCCCCTCCATTAATGACACACAAACTCTCCTGCCGATTCAGTTTTGCATTCATAGTTTCGGCTTCACCCTCTCAATTTCTCTCTGATAAACTCCTCATACGTCGGTCCCAGTTCCCTGCCCTGGAAGAACCGATAGCTGTCCACCCTCGCGGGTGATTCATCGGGCAAACGGTGCCTCGAATCCGGCGATTTCTTCCGTCCATTTAAGTGGTCAAGTTCCCGCGTATGGAACGAAGCAGAGGAGTACCGCGGAGAGTGCTGTCGCCTATGTCTTCCCGCGCTATCTATAGATTCTGCTCGCTTCGCCTTGGGGCTTTTGTCACGACGTCTGCTTGCGTGCCCAGAGTGCTTGACTCTCTCTGATGTAGGTTCCGAGTATCTTCTCCTAGGGGACTCGCTGCTTGAGCTGGGGAAGTATCTCGGCTCGGAGTCATGGTACCTCTCGCGCTGAGTGTTGTATTTTGGTTCTTGGTATGTGCGAGGGCTGGTGTTTCTGTGGTTGCGGCGTGCTGAGTTTGCTGGAGATATCGTAACATCCTCTGTTGGCAGTTTGCGACCGTGGTACCGCTTGTAATCGTCCATGTTGTAGGACTTGTCCCGCGAGTCCGACTTTATTTGTGAATTGCCACGAAAATCTTCAAATACGACGTTGGTGTAGCGAGGCGACGAGGGTTCTGATGTGTTCCCCATGCGTTTGTTCCAGTCCTCAAGTGCGCAGACGATGTCTCTGTGTATGCGATCATTTTTGTGAGCCGGAAATAGTCGTTCAGTATGCATCGGGTCTGCGTCGAGGGGGATGTCTGTGACTATCTTTTGAAGGCGGCGGAATTCATGGTCTGGCGAAGCTTGAATAAAGACTGTAAGCCAGGTCTGGAGACCGGTAGGCGTCAGGGCCGGAATGTAAGGGCGACCGGAGTGGTGGCCGTCTTGTATGAGGTGGTATTCGCATGCAAGATCTTGATAGAGGAGTTCTAGGCTGCGGAGACAGTATCGGGATTGATAGTCAAATATGCCTGTAAGTGGTTAGTTGTGTCGACATGCATGGCGGGAGTCTGAGCACGGACCTTGGAATGGGAATAGTTCTTTGTCAAGTTTATATCTCTTGTACAAGGCAAGCATTTTGGCAGGGGGGATGACAAGCGAAGAGCGCGGCTCGTATTCCCGAACCTGCAGCTCGTTAGTAAAGGTGTCAAGCGGTGGTTCTAGGTCATACAAACCATGTAAGTGGCCAAGTCACAAAGGATCGTGTCCAACCTGGCGATGGGCTCATTTTGTTCTGAATATAGTTCCCTGTCTGCCGCTGACATGTGAGGCCCGACTTGAACCTTTCGAGACGAGCCATATCGTGACGAGTAAGCATCCGTGTCCGTAGCATAAGCATTTGACCTGTGGTGCAACACAACGGGGGGTCTGGTGGAAAAATGGACGGTTGGCCGCTGCTTAGGGCTTGATTCCGCGGAGGACGGAGGTGTCAGTATTTCGACTTTGCATGCATGTGGATAACATGAAGAGACAGGGGGACTCTGCTTGCTCGCAGATGGTGTTTGGATGTAGGTGGCAGATGTCGGTGGTGACGAGAGAGGCAGGTGTTTGCCCGGCAGCGGCGCTGTAGCTTCGTTCCTGGGCCTGTGTGTATATGTCCTTGGAGGAGGAGGAGTGTCGGCCGCCCTCTTGGAAGCCGAACAGGTGACGGATTCTGTGTCAGAATCGTCATCATCAACAGTAGCTTGGAAGCGGCGCCTTTGGGTCGTCATCCGAGGAGATACGCCAGCAGCACGAGCAGCACCAGCAGCACCAGCAGTGGTGGTTGTGGTTGTGGTAGTGGCAGCTGCCGAGACAATGTCCACGGCAGCCGGGAGATACATGTTGGATGTAGATGAGTCGCTTCTTAGAGATAGATGCGATACATCTGCATCCTGAGGGAGACCCAAGCCAAGCCCAGGGCAGTTTCCCGCCTCGTATATTGGGGCTGCTGTTGCCATCGCGAAGAGGCTGTATAAAAACCAAAGCAAGGCAAAAAGCAATGGGTTGAGGAAGACGGGAGAGAACAATTTCTTTTATAAGATTCCAGTGGTCTGGCTTCTTCTTTTTTTTTTGGGGGGGGTTTCGAACCCAAAGAGCAAAAAGTAGGCTTGATCACAGTATCAGCGCAGCCACTGTGTGGGCAAGAATGATGGACGGAACTTGGAAGGAACGATCAAGTTGATCAAGAAAGCGAAGGGGCGACTGAATATATGCTTCGCGGCCGACCCCTTGGACTTGTCACTTGCACTCAAGACACACACACGCACACACAAGTCTCGATGTGATACACGCAGCCATCTCCAGCATCAACAATAGCAACAACGACACCCGACGCACCCCATCCACCACGCATAACGCATGTTGCTACGGCTTCGCCAGCGACAATCTCATAGTCACGCCCACCCTCCACCATGATAACCCATTCCGACAGCGGTGACCGATTGTTGCGGCTCTGCCCCTTCGTCCGCCACTCAGCCACGCGGGCACTTCCGACACGCTCGACGATGCCGCTTTCATCAAGAGGGAAACAAGGTCGAAACGTCGCCAACTACCAGGGTCCTTCCAATCATGTGCCTTCCGAGAGAGAGACATGCACGCTGCCCACGCAGACGAAGGAGCCTTGACCCATCCATCCCCCGGTGTCACAGCCCAGGACCCCCCGCCAGCTGTCCAACATCCGATTCCTGCTCGCACAGCAGGACGAGATTCATTTGCAAAGTACGCCTTGTATCACCCACCCGGGGAATTCTACAACACACCCAATCATATGGCGCCATGGTGACTGTGTGGCACGGCACAACTTGTGTGTTTGAGCAGGTGGCGACATCTGAGCTGCTCCACGCTGCGAAATAGTTCAACGAGATGTGTAATCGTAATCTATGCTCGACGGCTCAATTGGTTGTGTTTCGACGCACCGACTTTCGTATCTCATGCGCAAAACTTGCAAAAGAAAAAGGAGCACATGGGAAGGGAAAAAGGCAGACTTGCACGGCGCATCTTGCGCTTCCCAAGAATACACAGCAGACTGCTGGCTGGTTTGTCTCATTCGTCCATCGGTCCCAAGGTTACCAAGTGTCACCCAATCTTGGGCATCACCGCAACAACATTCACAAGGAAAAACGGACGGTGAACTCGAACAATACTAGACAAAGGCAAGAAAGAAAACATCCGTCAAGCTCGGGCTATGCCCCGGGGAACGCTGCATATGACAGAAGCAGCGCACTTGTGCTGCATCACTCGCCTCATTATTCGTCACCACCCCGCCCCGGAAGACTCACTCCCTTCCCCAGACTTGATAACCGGCCATGTCTGTTCGGCATCGCACTTGGCGACCGACTCAGTTTCTCCCCCCAAAAAAAGAACCGACTCGGTATCTCGACCCGACCTGATCGACTGTCCATTGACACAGGCAGGCAGTGAAGGGGTGTGTGGTGCATCTTGCGCCTGAATGGTAGTTCGCATCAGACTGAAGAAAAGTGAGGCTGCATCTGAGGAACAAGTTGGTATTGGTCAGGAAGCCAACCTTGGGCAAGGACGGCCACGGGGAAAGAGATCAACAGAGCTTAGGCTGTTTCGGGTCACGCTTGAATGAGGCTCTGCTCCGGGCTCGGGAGACGGGGAAATAATAGACAAAGTCGGACGTGCCCAGCTTCCCAGCCTGCGAATTTGCTCATGGCGCATGATGGGTATGGCATGTGAAATCTTCATTGCTGCCTCAATGCTATGGATTGACATTTGCCCAAATCGCCACCGTAAAATCAGAATACCCGCTGTAAATCTGCACATCTTGTTCTTACACAATGACAGCGCCTCGTTTGGCCCCGTCCTCTTCCTCCTTCCTCTTATGCCTTGTACAAAAGATCCAAAAAGCCATTTGCCAAATCGACAACTACACTCTTGTTTGGCAAAGAGCCGGCCACGCCGTACAGAGCAGCTGAGTCTCCCATGGCCTTGCCCTTGGCGCCCTTGCCCTCCACCTGACGCATCCTCTCCTTTTCGCGTTCCTCCTCAACAACCGTCTCCAAGTCGCGAACCAGGCGCTCCCACACCTTGGAAATGGGCATGGTCACGGCCACGTGGATCGCGGGAGGGTTCTGCAGCGCGTTCAGGTGCCATCCCTTGCTCGACATGGCGTCGGCTATGTCGTAAATATCGAGGTTCAGAGCCGTGAAGGCAACGACGGAAACCAGCGGCTTGCCAACAATCTCGAGTTCACCGTTGAGCGTTCCAGAATTCTGGATGGCCTCTGTGATCTTCTTGGTGGCACCCACAATCTTGACGCAGGCATCCACATAGCCGGATTCCCCCACACTCAGCAAGCTCGCCCAGCAGCCGGCGATCAATGCACCGGGACGTGATCCAGCAATACCGGGGGAAGCATAAACGCCTCCGGACCAGTCAGGGCAGACGTAATACTGGTACTGGCGCAGCTCCGCGGTGCGGTACAACACAGTCGAGTTACCCTTGGGGGCAAAGCCGTATTTGTGGGTGTCGCAGCTGATGCTGGTCACACCCTTGAGGCGGAAATCGAAAAGGTCCGATTCGAAGCCGGCCTTTTCGAGATACGGCACAAGAAATGATCCCAGACAGCAGTCGACGTGAAGGGGCAGCTTCTTGCGGAGGGCCAGCCTTGAGAGGGCGGTGATGTCGTCGATGATGCCGTGAGGAAAGTTGGGAGCAGAACCGACAAGCAGAACAGTGTTGGGGTTGACCAGACGAGCAACTCGCTTGACATCAACCTGATGGTTTGGGGCGGGGCAGTCGACAAGGTGAATCTTGATACCAAAGTACTCGCCAGCCTTGCGGAAGGCAGTGTGTGCCGTGTTGGGGAGGATCCTGTGGTTTTTTGCCAAGCAATGGGTTAGTTCTTTGCCACGTTCCGGTGCAACTTGATACGGGCACAGCAGTGCAGGTATCACGGCTTGGTGCAGCTGTTGTTCAGGGTCAGACTTACATTTCAGGTTCCGTAACGCCTCGCTCGGCATACGCCTTTTGTCGAGCGCTCAGGCAAGCCATCAGGATGCTCTCGGTACCGCCGGCGGTCGAGACGCCGGCAGCTCCAGGAGGGGCATGAAACATGTTGAGCACCATGCTGACGACCTCGGCCTCCATCTTGCGGACGCCCGGGAAGACATCCGGGTGGATGGGGTTGGCAACGGTGAACTTGCCGAAAGCTTCCGTCTGCAACCCAATGAGCTCGTCTTCGCCGTGATAGACGGCACCAGAGACGAATCCGTCCTCCCACCGGGTGTGGTCCAGGTTGGCCAGCGTCTCGAGTTCCGCACGCACAGTCTCGATGCTCAGGCCCTCCTTGGGGAGGGTCAAGTAGCGTGTATCAGTCTGTGCAATGAGTTTGGACGACATTTGAGCAATCGAGTCCCTGACCTGTTTTTGGACCTTGCCACGCACACCGGGAGCACGGAGGAAATAGCCGTACAAGGTGCGTTGGATCGCATGGTACAGCTCGAGGACGGTGCCGATCAGGCCGCGACCCTTGATCTTCCAGAAAGCGCGTCGGGTCCATCGGAGGACGAAGTAATAGAAGACGATGCTTCGGAGCCTAGTTTTGAGAAGAGACGGCTTGTCAGTCACGATACTATCCTCCCATGTTTTGTTTGATGCGACAAGTTGCTCGAGGCATGGGGGGCTGATTGATGGCCATTGGAGCAATGATTGACGTCACAGCCCAAGAGCCAACCAGGACAATGCGACGCAGCAGGTGGCCCGTGGCTTTCCTGCGCAACAAGTGTAGATATATCTGTTGTGTCACAGAATGGCTGGAATCATCACGTACAGGTCCACGGTGATCAGGTTGAGAGGGTTGGCAGGTCCTCGGCGCTTAACCTTTTCCAAGCCACCGAGGAGACTGACGGGCATTCCAGAAGTTCCCGGCATCGTGGCGGCGGCGGCGATGCGGCAGAGAGTCGACGCCGGTGGAATAGCAACGAGGAGAAGTAGAGCAAGGTAAAAGTAAACAACGGGGAAGGAACCGTCCACTTTGATGCTCTCTGCTGTTCCAATGCCCCCAGCACAGAAGACAAGGGAAGGTATGCGGCAATGGGAAAGCGCCGGGGCAGTCGGAAATGAAGGGAAGTGAAGGACAAGTCAAGTAGTCGCTCTTGTAATACTTGAGTACTTAAGCAGGTAGTCAGCCTCGGATAAGCCTGACCTCTTCATCTGTTGTTGGTAAGTATGAAGCTAGCTCCAAAGGGACCTGCTGAGCCAAGCCCGTCGCAAGAAAAGGCCTGTGACTTGCGCTCTGGAAGACCCCTCTTCAAATCAAACCACCAGGTAGAAAGTGCTCTGCTGGTAGCTTCGGAATCATCCAACAGAGCAATGGGGGATGGCCACTACTTGGACATTTTTTAGTGGGGCTCTCCCACTAGACACATCGTGCATGTTCCGCTTCGCAGGCGAACCTGTCGCCAGGGACTATTCTGGGCGGCCCCATTTGCCAACCCCATGGTCACGCTAGCGCAATCACATGCTGCCATTGGCGAGGTTCGTCCTTTTTCCATCTTGATGCTCCCCAAGACCAATCACCATCAGATCGTCTGGTCCATCATCAACCGCCACCAGGTTTGGTACAAGGGTAGTGGACGCAAAGATTCATTGATCAAGACCAGGGGTGCATCCCGGCTATGACACGTCTATGACTCGGCGGTGCTGGCCGGGATAGTGGGGATTTGGACCGCCGCGGACGCTGCTTTCCAGCTCAGGTAGGGACGGGGCCTACTGTACTCCGTACAGGCTGGTTGCAAAAGCGCGGTACTCTGCATATTGCAAGGTAATACGGCATGGTGAGAGGAAATGACTTGCTCCTCGATCCTACCCAGCTGCCCCGCAAAACTTGCCGCTTAACCCCCCACAAGCAGCATGCCAATCGGGCAAGTCCTTTCGATAGTCGTCAATGGGGGAAAATCCTTCCTTGGCTTATTATGCCTCTGTTTGCACCCAGTGCAGCCAGATATGTATGCCTCGTGGTACAGACCCAAGGTCTTCTTCACATGCAGCCCAGAGCCTTGCCCACCCGCGAATCAACAAGGTTTTGTCTCTCATGGTAGTAGTAATATTCAGCCCCCCATGTCAAGAACTGGGAAATTGTGGGATTGAAACACCCTTTGGTTCGTGCTATCACAAAGGCGGGATATCGATCGCAGAGGGTGATAATGCAAAAAGGCTTCGCACAAAACAAACTTACGTCATAGTCTGCAATTGATTCGGGGGTATTATCATGTATTTCTATAATCCATTCAATTCTTCTCAATACATACTCCTACACGCCGCATCATGAAGTCCAGAAACAAAACTCACTGCGAATGATGTGCCTCACATACAATACAAACAAGGGGCAATTCTCTCCACGTCGACCAATGCTTCCATCCCCTCAGCACCCGTAGTCTGTCTGTCCAAATCTAGTCAATCCCATAACGCCGAATCAAAGTACAGAATAGACCGTCATGCTGGTCCGTCAACGCCTCAAATCACAACGCACTGCTATCAAGGGTTTCTTTGGCCTTGCCAGTTACGTAAACTCGTGCTGTCGGCTCACCCATTATGCTATACCAAAGGCTTTTTTCATCTTCTCCCAGTAGTGCGATGACTCGGTCTGACAGCTCTGTTGGCCCGTCTTGGTGCAGCCTGCAAAGATCACAACGAAATCGCCTTCTTGGTATTGCTCGCCAGTTGTGGGCTGTGAGTAGGATGCTAGTGTCCGTTGTGGAACGAGGGCGAGTTTGGACAAGATGGTCGGGTGCCACTGGACAATATGTTCCTGTTGAATTCCGTCAGCACAACATGCTACAATTGGGAGCCAGAGGGGGGGGGTCACAGAATCATACCAGGGCGTGCCTCTCGGCTTTTTGGAAATTATAGGTCCTATACAGGGGATCGAACCACGTTTCGATGAAGAACTTGGCCCATTCTCCATTGCGAATTATGACGCTTCGGTGCACGAGGCCTTCCTTGTCTTGGCTCACGATGAAGTCAATGTTCTCGCCGCGCAAATGAGCAAATGTCTTGATGATGCTGTCTGGCGGCACAACAGGGTAGTCCTTGATCATAAGACTCTCTAGTTTTCTAGAGTTTGTAACCTGGTCGTCCAAGCTCTTGGTCGGATCCATTATGTAGGCGTCTTGGTCGAGGTACCAGATGAATTTGCAGTCGGGATATTTTGAAAGAGCGTGACGCATGGCGAAGATTTTGGCCCAAGACTTGGGAGCTCCTTGGGTGTTGTAGTCGAGCGCATTGACAATCATCGGTTGATAGCCTTTGGGGCAGACAGTTAGTACAGGGACAATATTCGAGGCTGAAACCTTTTTACGATTGTCACTGGGATAGTGTGTACGCTTGGGTATTGGCTGTGAACACTTACCATGTCTCGCGGCATATTTCTCGCGGTTTCCTCTTATCGTATCCAGGTACGCATTGTTTGATTCACTCGGATCCAGCACCGTCACCAGAACCACCGACGGATGGCCAGATGGCACATGCTCATGATAAGGATCGGGCTTCTTTCCCCCAAAGAGAAAGTAGAGTATGCCGAGGAAGAAGAAGGCTCCGATAGCGATGTTCTTTAGTCTGCTCCTCCGTAGTAGCGGTATATTTGACGATCTCGACCGAAAGGGAGGTGGGTTCGAGCTCTTGCGTGGGGGATATGCGAAATGCATTGTCGCCGGCTACTCGTTTTCCTATCTCAAAAGGGGAGATATTGTCGATTCCGTCTTAGTTTTTGACCTTGACTTGTCGGCGTGCGCAGTTGTGATGCCCGTCTACTAGAGCATTCGGTCTTACTCGGCAAAACCACTTCTGATTCAAGTCCTCCTTGTGCTCGAAGGATGGGATGTGTTTGTCGAGGGCTGGCGCACAAGATTTGCGAGGCGCCAGTGCAGATAGGTATCGTCAACTACAGCCTTTCATCCAGATACCGACAGCAGATCAGCAGCTCGAGAAGGGTCAAACAAAGACGGCGGGAGAACAAGTGTCGCGAACGAATAGGTGTTTTTCGGGTCGCGCCCATGAGATTAGGAGGATGCTGTGCTGTGCTGGATGGAGGACCAAGGTGCGGGTCAGGAAAGATCAACCTTGAACCAATTACATTACAAGGGGTGCCCTGCCCGCCTTGCCTAAAACGAACGGTGACAAAGTGGCCCCAGGGGTTCGGTGCGGCTGGATATGTGCGCATCGAATGTTTGACGACAAAAATGCAGAAAGTGAGACTATATGTGCTTACGAACAGTCGACAGCTGTGCCTTTGACGATTCACTGTCGATTGCAGTCACAAGGACAGATCATTATGGGCGTTGAAAGGCGACTATGCTGCTTGTGCTGGTGCTAGAAGCTGTCATGATCATTACATGCTGATCTCTTGAGATGCGGCCAAGATATGCCCTGACATCTTCTCACCAGTTTCCTGGGCCAAACACGCACACACACACGAGTGCCCAAACTCTGTACACGTAAAACCACAAAATGCAAGCCGAGGGGAAATGTATCAGTAAAAACAAGGCCATCTACCCACAGGTTCGTACAAATGCATGTACCCAGTAGACGCCCAGTAGCCACAAACGCCAAAACAGCGCATGAACCATGATATATCTCATGTTACCGACCTGTCATACCTGTACCAGCGAGGACATGTAGCCAAAACGGCACAGACTCAAGGCGTTGGGTAGACGTTAAATATATGCACGCAGACTAGTCGACCCGACATGGAAGAGCATACGTCGAGGCAACTTAAGAGTGTGCAAATAATACATTCATCATCACAAAGCCAAACCAAAGGAACGCTTGGAACCTGCTTGGGACAATAGAGAGCACTGTATTTCTGTCAGTTAACAAATTACACACCCACTTTTCTTCATTGCTTCATCAGCTCGAACCAGCATGGCTACCCTTCTTGTGTAGCTGCATCGGCATCGTCGTCATCGTCATCGTCGTCACCAATGTCCATCACTTTGTTACTGACCCTTGCAAGGAGTCGCGCACTCATGGCCTTGACAAATCTCCACACTGCCATCACGAACGTAAACGCGCCGATTATTACAAAAGCCAAGTTGAAGTTGTCCATCCGGCTCCTACCTGTGCCCCCTCGCCTGCCTGAGCCGAATAATCCGCCAGCTCGGAAATTGATCCAGTGCCATGGACCCATGGCAATAACAGACTTGATGGCTCCGATGAGGCCTAAAGAGAAGAAACCCTTGGTAAAGTGCTCAATCCACGTCGTTGGCTCTTCGTATACAGGTGGTCGCACTGCATCTGGATCGGACACCACACTCGAGACTGTGTCCGTAATGGACCCTACAGGATCGAACCACAAGTCCAGAATAGGATCTGCAATAAATCCAAGGACAAAGAGGCTGACAATGATGACCACCACTGTTAAGCCAATCTGTGCCCATTTGCTGTTGAGCCTCGCGGCCCAGTGCAGCCGAGCCAGGCGGTATGTGAACTTGCACGTCGGGCATTGCCAGAAATTCCTCGTGGCATGAGGGTTTGTCAACCGCCACGCGTTGAGACACCCTTCGTGGACATACTTCGATGAGCCCTTGCATTTGCATGGTGACAGTAGCCTGCCTAGCTCAGGATCATCCGACTCATATACTGGACGGGATGACGTTGGCGATAGACCAAACATCGTTGGTATGTCTGTTGGAAATTTGGGGTGCTCAGTATCCAGACAAATTCGACAGGTGCGTGGGCCATAGCGACGACGTCTCGGCTTTGCTTGAGGGCTCGGAACCTCGTCTTCTGCGGCGTTGGCTTTGCCTGCCGACTCTGGTTCTGGTCGCTGAGATGGCTCGTCTTGTTCGAAGGGTAGCGAGGAAGAATATGGCATCCGCCGGCGCTCGAAAAGGCCCGTGTTGTCATTAAATACAGAATCCATTGTAGCTTCGTTAGGGAAGAACCTGATGACGATCAAGCTCCGATCTGTTGCAGATACTCAACGAGGGGTCGTTCGAGAGGGAGGAATCAGCCAAGTGGGCGAATTCACCTCGGTGCAAACCACATTGTCTGCCTTCAAGATTGAAGGGCAGGCGGAAGTATTTATAAGTAATTTGAGCGTGGCCGAAAAAAAAAAGAGATGATGAAGAATGGATGGAGATAAATTGACAGAAGTGAAGGGACAGTCACCCTCCAGCCCGATGTAAAGGCCACCTCATCATGCGAACAAGGCTATTCAAAGTTGGAGAGGCACCGTATTTCTAGCAAACAAACCCTGACACAATGAGCCTGGGAAGGGGGGAAGGCCCGGGCGGCAAGCGGCCTCTCGGAACTCGGTCAAACTCTCGAGCCGACATGTGGGGAGCTCACAAAGCAGGCCAGCTTGACGCGCAGCTTCGCCCGTGCCTAGGCGACCAACCACCAGGCTACTTTGGTGGAAACATCAAGCCTTACTGTTGCTTCTCTTTTGCCTCATCTATCAATCAATCAATTCGTCACCCTCCAGGCCCGACACCACAAACGCACCTGTTAAACCTTTGATAGAGACAGCTGCAGCCATGGCGGATCGATATTCATTCTCGCTCACGACTTTCTCCCCCAGGTATGTTGGCACCATAGCATTGATGTCACTTGATGAAATGGTTGGAGCTCTGCTAACTGTTCTTGTGTAGTGGAAAGCTGGTACAGATTGGTATGAATACCTCTTGGCCCCTGTATAGAAGCCTCAATGGCTGTGGTAATTTTGTAGGGTATGCCTGCTAACCTGACGCTTGTTAGAGTATGCCTTGAACGCCGTCAACCAGGGCATCACTGCTCTCGGCATCAAAGGTGTGTTTATTCCTTACTCAGTCTTATCATCTTGCACCCACGCCTCCTTCTAACCATGACCTTTGCTCAGCTACCAATGGAATCGTTCTCGCCACCGAAAAGAAGTCGTCCTCGCCCCTCGCTGATCAGAGCTCTGTCTCTAAAATCAGCAATATCACACCAAACATTGGTGCCGTCTACTCTGGCATGGGCCCTGACTATCGTGTCCTAGTGGATCGAGCACGCAAAGTTTCTCACACTGGCTACAAGAGAATTTACAATGAGTACCCTCCTACCAGAATATTGGTCCAAGATGTCGCCAGAGTTATGCAGGAGGCTACGCAGTCCGCCGGTGTTCGACCCTACGGTGTGAGCATGCTGGTTGCTGGCTGGGATGATGGCATCGAGCCCGAGGACGAGACTCCCGCTGCCGGGGATGACGAAAAGAAGCCCACTTCCAAGACTGGTGGTATTCAAAAGGGCGGGCCCATGTTGTATCAGGTTGACCCTACGGGTAGCTACTTTCCTTGGAAGGCCACGGCTATTGGAAAGAGTGCGACCAAGGCAAAGACATTCCTGGAGAAGAGATATTCCGAGGAACTGGAATTAGAGGACGCGATTCACATTGCTCTGCTGACCTTGAAGGACAATATTGAGGGAGAGATGAATGGTGATTCAATTGAAATTGGTAAGCGGCGCTGTCAGACCCTTGGAGAATGTGGAAATCATATGATACTAATGAAATGTCTAGGTATCGTTGGTCCTCCTGCTGATCACTTGCTGGGAATTGAGGGTGTTGAGGGAGCAACAGGCCCGCGGTTCAGAAAGCTCACCCCTCAGGAGATTGAGGATTACCTGACAAGTCTGTAATGTGACAATGTTGTGGGGTGATGGTGAAGAGTGCGGTGTACAATAGAAATCATAAATTCCTCAAGAGACGTCTAATAGCAAGATCTTTTTGAAAGCAGAGCTTGACACGTCTGCTTCACGTTGCGCGTATCTTGGGTGCTGTCAGGATGAATGATGACCTTGGCCCAGCGGCGACTCCTACGACTTGGCGGTCATCTGGAATATCCAGCGGTACCTTTGTCCATGTCTTTACCTCTTGTTCCAAACCGAGTCCCAGACCAAGCTGGCCGTTGGAGTTCTGGCCGATTACATAGACGACGGAGTCCGTCGTCAACGATATGGCATGGCTATCGCCAAGAGCTACATCTTTCACATCCTTGCCTTTATCTACCTCGCAGTAGTCGGGTATGCCACTTAGCTCCGGAAATGCCGAGTGTGCAGTCTGCCTTTGTCCGACAGACTGTTGACCCCAGACATAAATGCTTCCGCTCTCTGTAAGTGCAGCCAAGCTGTAGCCACCGGCCGCGATGTGCTTTATGGGATCACCTAGGTCGTTTATTTCGGGTACAAGTCCCGGCTCACCAGGTAGTCTGTTTATCACAAAGTTAGTCTCATGGTAACATTGCCCTTCATAGACGTGTTAAAGACTAGCTTGTCGCTCGCTTACTCATCCGACGTAACTGCCCTGGCTAGGCAGTCTTGGTATCGCGCGTCACCCAGCGTAGCCACCGTCCCATCTTGATACAGGATTAAAAATCCGGCATGAAAAGCGGCCAGGTCTCGAACGGGGCTTTTGCAAGGCCATCTTGATGAGCTAGATGCTGATTTGAAGTCGTCATAAGAGGGGTAAATTGCTAGGAAACACGGCTTCGTTTCTTGCCCGCCATGGGTCTTGTCGACAGGCGTGCGTGGACGGTCAACAGCTAGAACGAGGCCGTTGCTAGCACGACATGCCTTGGAAATGCAATGGCCTTGCTCAGGGTTCTCCGTCTCGACGCTGGCGCCGGCGCAATGGTAACGATTGTGTCCGCGGACTTGTGAAATGTCAGTTTTGAAATGGTTCAGTGTCTGCCAAAGGAACTTTTTGAATGAACGGGCGTCCAAGGTTCATCATCTAGACTCAACCGTACCAAGTGTGTAGTGTAGGCCGGCTCGCGGCCGCTCAAGGTGGTCATCTGCGAGCACTTTTGTAAATGCAGTTACATCTTGAGGCTCGCCATCGTCTCCTGGCCGTGGATCGAAGCTTAATTGGTTCCAGGCATTGAATCCTGCTGCATACAGGTCCATTCGGGGCAGAGGCAAGATCTAACCCCACACGGGACTTTTGCCCTTGGAGCGGAATGCGCGGCGCGGGTTTCACCATGAACGTGGCCCGGTCTGATGAGGTTGTTTGGGACCTGACCTTTCCCCCGGCCGGAGTGGACAATGAGCAGGGCTGTGCAGCTAGACCTGTCGTCTTATGATTGATGACCAAAGGTTCCTGTCCAGGTGTGCTTGAGGGAGGAACTTTGTGAATGGGGACTGTGTTAGCTTGCACCCATGAGGGCTGTCAGCCTATGAGAGGCACCAGCGTGTGAGATGTGGTAATAATGTAAAAACAAAACAGAGCCCTTAGTCCCAGAAATTGTAACAAGTGCCGTAGGAAGACAAAAAAAAAAGAAAAAAAAAAAAAGGCCTCGCCATGTCTGCACTGGCACATTTCGGGCCATCGCAGGGGCGTCGGACTTGATCGAGGTGTTCGACCTTGGCCAGTTCGGGGTTAGGCTAGATGTTGCAGGGCGTTGTTGCAGGGCGTTGTTGCAGGGCGTTGTTGCAGGGCGTTGTTGTAATGTTGTGTGTATCCGCGGTTGTGCGTTTTCTGTTTCGACAAGCATACGACTGACCAAAATTGTGGGCAACAGACGGGCTTTAACGGGCTTTAAACCAATGTTCACGTGCCATCATGACAAAAACAAAAGAAAGAATACACGTTACAATTGTCTACTTGTCTGATCACTTTGGCTTGTTTGGAATCGCACAAGCTCCTAAGACACCACAGAGCCATTATAGTGTCTCGGCATCCTCCGTTGTGGGAAAGCCCGATGTCTGAAAGTGCTGGAAGCATCAAAAATATACTCCGAAAAGACGCCTTGTTGAACGCACGAGCCCCCCCCCCCCCCCCCCCTTTTTGAGGAAGGGCGCTCCAATGGTGCTTGATGATTTGACAGGTGTTTGGCTCTTTGCGCCTTTCGCTTGACCTGAGGCCACCAATACAGATAATGTTGACGACTTTGCCGTCCAGACTGCACGTCGGGTTGACACAAATAGCTACCTCGACCTTTCAGCCCGCATGCTGTCCTCGCCAGTATTACTCCGTGCTCCGTACAGCATTCCAATACAACGACCAGGGTCCCAGCCATGGCCAGCGAAGCAAACGAAGCTAGCCCCCACATCACACAAAGCTGCCCAAAGCCCTGCCTGTGCGACTTGAGATGACGGCTGGGAACAACTGATGAGACAAAGAGGTCCCATCTGCTAATAATAATAATGACTCTCCGCCAACGCGGTTTGCGTCAATTTTGGCCCGGCATCCCTGTCACATTGGGACTCTGACTAAAGCCAATAGCCATTGCCATTTCAACCTCAGTCGCCATCCGCCTCGGGGCTTGTCCACACGTCACCCTCAGTAGCCTCGGATTGCGGAGCTTGCGGTCATTACGAAGAGTCCACGCCCGTTCAGCTTCGTTCATGTGGTTGAGTTGTGGTCGTACTACGGGATTGCGACTAACAAGGCTACGCTAGTGACTCACACGCCGCCTTCAACGCTCATCGCTCCCGAAACGAACCTTGAATCCTTGATCTGGCAAGTTAGCCGACGGGAATAGCCCTGCCTGTTGCCTGCGGACCTCATGCCCTGCCTGGCCCATGGTGGCGCGTGGACATTGTGTTTGCCTGGTGCTGAGGGAATGAAGCAAGCCCATTGGCAAGCCTTACATGTTAGCCCGTGGTCGCATCTATGGAAAACATGTTTCCGGCTACATCTCCCGATGGATCGTCTAGCTCTAATGGCGCCAGAGTGCCCAATGAACCTCTGGAGACAGACTTGAGAGAAGGTGATCAATATGGCAACCCCACAGAACTCCCCAATGTGAGAGAGACGATTTCTCTTGCTGCCCTGCAAGCCTCCTCAGAGCAACAACCTGAGGACATCTCACCACGGCCAGCCACTGTTGGTGACGATGAGTCCGGCGAAACCTATTCTACTATGTCCGTGTCCCCCCGAGCCTACCAATTGGAGATGCTCGATCAGAGCTTGAGACAAAATGCCATCGTCGTTGTGAGTTGGCCAAACTGCCCAGCTCGTCGCTCGTCCCTTTGACTAAATCTTTGTCATCACTCAGATGGACACAGGAAGTGGCAAAACTCAAGTGTAAGTGGTCCATCCATCATGATTTTGCGTCACCTAACAACCTTCCTAAAACGACAACATGCCCTGACATTGTCCTCTCAAGTGCCGTGCTACGCATCAAAGCCGAGCTGGATCGATCCGATAGCGATAAGGTATTGCCAAATTTGGAAATTTTGTGTCTGTTTGACTGTATTAATCCTGTCCTAGCTAATATGGTTTCTTGCTCCAACCGTGGCCCTGTGCGGCCAGCAATTCGACGTCATTCGGCTGCAAGCAGCTTCTGTGCCCATGAAGCTACTCACAGGCAACGACCAGCTTGACACATGGTCGGCGGACATCTGGGATACAATACTAGGCGGTGTCCGGATTGTTGTTTCAACGTATCAGGTCCTGCTCGATGCGTTATGTCACGCATTTGTCAGCATCGACCAACTTGCCCTGATTGTATTTGACGAAGGTTGGGCAGAAAGCTCTAACTTGACTGTAAACTGCAGGTTACTAACGTCTCACATAGCACATAATTGTGTAGGGAAGCACCCAGGCAGCAAGATCATGACGGACTTCTACCACCGTAGTAAAAACAACGCTCGCAGCATTCCATCAATTCTTGGCATCACAGCAACTCCGAACATGACTGAAGATATGGCGAGCATGGAGCTTCTTGAGGCAGTGCTGGATTCTAAGTGCATCTCGCCAACAAAGCACCGAGAAGAGCTTCTCAAATGCGTCAAGAGACCAGAGATATACAGCATTACTTATGACGCGCCTCCATGCTTACAGTATACAGAGTCCATGAGGCGTCTGCAAAGCGAGTTTTTAAAACTTGACATAGAGCAAGACCCCTACGTCCTCAAGCTACAAGAAGACCCGACAGACCGAAACCGTCGAGCATTAGTACGAGCCGTTGAAAAATATGACACATTTGTACAGAATCAGATCAGGGGATTGTGGGGACGCACCGTCGAGATTCTACAGCAGCTTGGACCTTGGGCTGCGGATACTTACATTTGGAAGTCTATTACGGCATATTTGGCTCGTGTGAACACTGATGATGTCTTCCATGATTGGCTAGATGCCGAAAAGCGATTTCTGGCCGAGTTTCTTGGTCGAGTCTCTCCCTCCCGCCCCCCTCCAATGCCACAAAACGACAGCGAGGTATCTGAGAAGGCGAACGCTCTTCTCAAAGAACTCGTGCTACTAGAAGACCTAACCGTTTGCCTAATCTTTGTCAAAGAACGGGCAACAGCGAGTGTTTTGTGTGAATTACTTGCGTCGTGCCCGCGAATCGTCGAGAAACATCGGATTGGATCCATGGTTGGAACATCCAACTATCAAAGCCGGAAAAATACTCTGTACGAACTAATCGGCCGGACTTCTGACCCGATGGCAGCTTTACAAGGCTTCCGCTCGGGCAAACTTAATATCCTTGTTGCTACGGCCATCTTGGAGGAAGGGATTGACGTGCCAGCCTGCAACATGGTCATTTGTTTCGACTATCCTCAAACCCCAAAGTCCTTTATCCAGCGTCGGGGAAGGGCTAGGATGAAAGAATCCAAGCTGATTCTGTTCAGCGAATATTCTCCATCGGCAGTTGGCAGATGGGAAGTACTGGAGGAAACCATGAAAGCTGTCTATCAGGATACGCAGCGTGAGATCCGCCTTTTACAGAGCCTCGAGGACTCTGAAGAGTCGTCGTCAGCATTCATGGAAATCAAGTCTACTGGAGCCAGACTTGACTTCGATAATGCCAAATCCCATTTGGAGCATTTTTGCAGGGTATTATCTCTGGGGGAGTTCGTTGACAGTCGTCCGGATTATATCATCCATGGCCGTGAGAATGGGGAGTCGTGTTCAGGCTCATTTCTAAGCGCCACGGTCATTCTTCCGTCATTCGTTCCTAGTGAACTGCGACAGATTCAAAGCCAGAAAAGCTGGCTTTCTGAGAAGAATGCCACCAAGGATGCCGCTTTCCAAGCTTACAAGGCTCTATACGAGGCCGGCTTGGTGAACGAGCACCTGTTACCGTTCAGATATGAGGACATTCCTGGTGTGGACACCAGAGCACCTGAAGTTGATGTGGAATCTCTCCTAAACCCATGGTTTGGAGTGACAAAAGCCTGGAAAGAAGGAGGCCAGTTGTGGCTCTACTCTGCGACGTTGCATGACGAGACCCACGGCGAATTCAGGTACAGCTTCATTCTGCCCGTCGAGCTTGACCAGCTTGAAAATATCCACGTGTACCTCAACAGTCACCATGCTTGTGAGCTCAGTTTCAACTCTCTCCGTCCCATCGCAGCCGCCGAGGCAGCTATACTACCGGATCATGTATCTACGTTACTGGCACTCCCCTATGCTCACCGATGGCCAATCTGGTCCAAGCAACAAGTTATAAAAGTTTTCATCCAGGGGCATTCTTTATCGCTGCAGGGAATTGGTGGTAGAAGATTTGATCCGACCAACAGTGATGACGTTGAAGGGAAGTTTCTGATCAGAGACGAGGCAAATACACCATTTCACTATCTCGGCCTCCTACCATCAAAACCTAGCATGGATAGCGTTCAGGATCCTTTGCTTGACTACGAAAATGCGCCATCTGATGTGCCATATCTGATAATCAAGAAATGGACGAAGAGGGCTGACTTCTTGCATCCCGTCCCCGCCCATGCGATTCCGGCGGCTACGACAAAGCTGTACCCCCAGGTTATCCCTTTACCTTGGGCAACAGTAGACACCATCCCTCTCAAGTTTGCGCAATTTGGGATGCTTATTCCATGCCTCTTGCACGAGCTAGAGGTGACAATGATTGCAAAAGAGCTATCGAGTACCTTGTTGAAGAAGGTCAACATTACCAAGTTGGCACTTGTTCGGGAAGCGATCAGTTCCCGGAGCGCGGCAGAGCCTGTAGATTATGAACGGCTTGAGTTTCTTGGGGATTCGATTCTTAAATACAGTGCTGCTATTCAAGTTTCAGCTATTCGTAAGTCTGGTATATCCAAGTTGTTTCCCTCCCATCAAGGATTGACAAGGTAGCATAGATCCCAATTGGCCCGAAGGATACTTGTCCTTCTTCAAAGACCGCCTAGTAAGCAACTCCCGACTGTCCAGGGCAGCTATTGATTTAGGCCTCGGAAAATTTATCCTCGCAAAGTCCTTTACTGGCCACAAGTGGCGACCACTATATCTGGACAATTACACAACGGAGCAGGAGAGTGTGCCGCCCCGGAAGCTGTCTACCAAGACCTTGGCCGATGTGGTAGAAGCACTTATCGGTGCATCCTATGTCGACGGCGGCATCACCAAGGCGCAGAATTGTATAGCAATGTTTGTCAATGACATATCGTGGCAAGACGTCAATGTTAATCGCGAGGTGTTCTTCAAGGTGGCCCGAGATGAAGATGTTCTGCCTGCAGAACTAAAGCCGCTCGAGGAGTTGATTGGGTACGAATTCAGGAAAAAGTCACTATTGATTGAGGCCATGACACATCCGTCGTGTTTGTTTGGTCACGGGCGGCGATCGTATGAACACCTAGAATTCATTGGCGACGCCATTTTGGACTTGATTATTGTGCAAAAAGTATTTGCCGTTGATCCGCCCCTGGCCCACCATCAAATGCACTTGTTGAAGACGGCAATGGTGAACGGAGACTTTCTCGCCTTCATCACCCTTGAAACTCGGATGCGGCGGACAGAAAAGGTGGTCAAGTCCGACTTGCAAGTGACTGAGGAAGAGACTGCTCCGCTATCTCTGTGGACATTTATGAGGCATTCTTCGGAGCCCATAGGGATCGAGCAAGCCATCACTGCAAAGCGATACGAGGCACTTCGCGAGGAGGTCCTGGCAGCAATCGACGGAGCATCCTACTATCCATGGGCTCTGCTTGCTCGAATTCAGGCCAAGAAGTTCTATTCGGATATCTTGGAGTCCTTGCTTGGTGCCGTGTGGGTGGATTCCGGTTCGATGGAGGTGTGCGAGTCTATGCTCCAGAGACTGGGGATATTGCCAATCCTAGATCGTCTGCTTAAAGATGGAGTCCAGGTGCAACACCCCAAGGAAGTGTTGGGAAAGTTGGCAGTGTCCAAGACGGTTACTTATGACATTGATGTGCAGCAGACACCGGATGGCGAGAGGACGTTCACATGCCGAGTGCTGGTGGGCCAGAGAGTCGTTGTAGAGGTTCTTGACGGAGTTAGCAAGGAAGAGGCCAAGACCAAAGCGGCAGAGGAGGCCGTAATTATATTGACCCAAGAGAGGTATGGAGCAATGGGAAAGAAGAATTGAGAGCACCCCCGGGGTGAAGGCGACTTGACGCATGGACGAGAGCCACGAGGACATGACTATTCTTCAGACTAAATCACAGAGCAACCTGTGTTAATGTTTATGTTTTAGCGTGCAGGGAAATTGCATGACAATGACAGCAGTTCAAGGCGGCAAGGTGATGGTCTATACTTGTGCCGTGTGTCTATACTTGCCGTGTGAGGGCTGTTTATTCTATTCACTTTATTTGAATCTATGCATGCTTTTGCAACTCCTCAGTGACCAACTCCACCATCCAGCCCAGCACCTGCTCCATATCAGCGTCCACGGCGGCCTCGTTGAGGACCTTGATGCCATGGCGGTCCAACTCGTCTCCCCGAAAGGCACCCTCGACATGGCCGCCCTCAAACATCCAAGCATGCTCCTGTACATAATTTGGCCAGACAATCTTGTCGACATAGCCAGGAGGGTCGGTCCAGAACCCCTCAATAGTGACGTAGCCATCGCGAGCCTCCCGCCTGGCTTTCGCTTTGGCATATGATGCTCTTACGAACAGTTTGAGATCAAGGCTGGATTGGATGGCTTGCATGGAAGGCGAGTACAGCAAGAACCCGTCCAGGAGGCACAATCGTAGGCCCCCGCCCTGGAGCGGGTGCGAGGAAGGCAGAGCGGCGGATACCGTGTTCCTGAGCGCGGCAATGGTTGATTCGGGCACGGGGCAGTTTCCGACGGAATTCTTGTCTTCCTTGGAGTCTAGCGTCGGCTGTGTGCATCGTGTTAGTGTGTGGTGGCCGCCAAGGTTCAAGCAGGGGGGGGTTGCGCAGGTACCGGGAAAGCAGCATGTTGGCGGATATAAGACAGAGTTTCTGCCATGGCGGGAATATCGAGGGCTGCGGCGCAGTCCCAGTCTAGCAGGCCATCTTTGGAGGGTAGTCTATGGTGGTGCAATTAGCCTCACTGCTTCCATGGAGAGCGAGACGGCTGGGCCTACTCCGTCTCGGGCCTGTAGAAGTCATCCTCGTGCAGGATAAAGGTATTGGGGAAGATGTCACGGAGGAGGCGGGCAAGAGTGGTTTTGCCGCTGGAGGAGGGCCCGGATATGCCTATTATGAGAGACTTGGTCATTGGGGCTGGGGGGGTGCGGCCCTAGCGATTCATTTATTTTCGATATATATGCACTGGAGGTGAGAGGAGGATCAGCTTGGTGACGGAAGTCGATATTGCTGATGTGAGTGACTGAGCGAGTGAGTGAAGCAAGCCTCTAGCGTGGGGCCAGGTGGGGCTAGAAATGGCAGAATAGCATATGAAAATTACACGGTATATTAGTGCGAGTAATAAAAGTTAAGAGCCCACCAAGACGTCAGAGCTTTGTCTGCTGCGCACCTTCACCTAGCACCAGCACCAGCAAAGCCCAGCTTCCCGCCATGGCCGTCGACCAAGGCGCCCAGACAGGAATCATCCTGACCACGTCCCTCGCGGCCTTTGTCTCGGGCTGGCTCTTTGGCGTCTTCACATCAAGGGGATACGTCATCTCGCCCGCCCTCGCCGAGGAACGTCACCGCAACTTGCACGACCCCGTCGAGAGCGACGAGAGCGACGTTGACGAAGACGACACTGTTCTCGACCACGCGCCCAACTGGGCCAATGGCGAGGCGGCCGACCGCAAGCAAGGCCTCAGAGCCAAGGCTCGTGTCGGAGGCATGATTGAGCGCAAGTCGTCCGACGACGACTCGACCGAGGAGTGCAAGCTCGTCTTGGTGGTGAGAACGGACCTGGGCATGACAAAGGGTTTGTGCTCTCTCTCTCTCTCTCTCTCTCGGGCGCGCGCGCGCGCAGGCCTGGCACGTAGCAACTGACACGGCAGAAACAGGCAAGATTGCTGCCCAGTGTTCCCACGCCACCCTCGCCTGCTACAAGGAGCTCGCCCGCTCAGCGCCCGACAGCGCGCAGCGCAAAGTCCTCCAGCGCTGGGAGAAGCGCGGCCAGGCCAAGATTGCCCTGCAGGTAAGGAGCGAGGCGGAGCTGATGGACCTGCGGTTCAAGGCCCTCGGCTTGGGCGTCACGGCAGAGGTTATCCAGGATGCGGGCAGAACCCAGATTGACCCTGGGAGCTTGACCGTCCTCGGGATTGGGCCTGCACCCAAGAGCGTGGTGGATCAAATCACGGGCCACTTGAAGCTGCTGTGATGCTATTTTCATGACCACGGATGCACAGGCAGGGACGGGATATAATGCTAGCTGAGCGGGTTAAAGGCGTCATTGGGGCTTTTACACGGCGTATATTTGTAACATGGCACAAAAGAAATGAAGAAGAAAAGGGGCCAGCACAAACTTGGTCGGCGGGTAAATCAAAACGCTGCGACAAGACCTCGTTCTGTAAAGCTGCACACAACTTTGGATGCAAAAGCAACAACACTAGAATATATGTATGCCCCCAGTTCACATACGCCGTGCCCTCCAATGATGAGTATTACTATGTACAAAAAGACCCTCAGCGGGCATGCCATTCTCAATCTTTCCTGGCAAACCTTGACAGGGCCGGTCCCAAATCCGCCTCGACCTCCTTCCTCTTCTTGTCCTTCAACTTTTGCTGCTCGTTCCACAGTTCGTCCACGCGCATCCTCTTCTCGTCGATAATGTTCTTCTTCCTCTGCTTCCGCAGGTACTTCTTCAGCGCGCCGTTCTTGCCTCGGGCCCTCTTCTTGATCTCCTCGGCAATGTCCGCAGCCGGCTTGTCTAGATCCTTGTCTGCTTTTCGTTGGGCATCGGACCGCAAGTCCAGGTTGCCAATGAAGTTGGGATCCAGGGCAATCATCTCCGGTGCGAGCTTGTTCAAGAGGCCCTTAACCTCTGACTCTTGTCGTTGCTTGACCGTCTCAAAGGGGTTCACCTCCAGGGCGTCAAAATTGGCTTCTCCGGCGCCGGGGATGATGAGCGACGAGAAGCCCTGGTCGTGGCTGACACCGAGCACATCCTCAAAGGGACACCATCTTACGCGCTCAATACGCTTGCCCTCGCCGCCCCATGTCATGTACGGGGCCTTGACTTTCTCCTGCACAGCCAGGTGCTTGTCAAAGAGGCCTTTCCAGACGGTTGTTTGCGTTCCCCATCCCACGGCTGTGAGGCCCGCGTCTGATATGGCGACCGACGAGGCCGGCTGTCGGGTGTAGTAGTTGTTTACTTCTCTGAACATTCTTATGTCCCAGACTGCCATCTTGAGATCCTGTCCCGTGGATACCATGTACCGGCCTTCTCGATCCATGGCCAGCGATCGAACTGGGCCACGGTGTGCGAGGAGCTTGGCCAGCGGATCTTGTGAGTTGGGCGACCATAGCGTGACGGCACCGCTTTGGTGTCCGACGTGTACAACAGCGTTGTAAGGGTTGTGTGCCATGGACACGGGCTGTCCCAGGCGTGTTGGCATCTCGGCGACGAGTTGGCCGGTAGATGTGTCTTGGTATTTGATTACGCCACCAGCTCCCTGTGCCAAGGTGTTAGCAGTCGATGCTTGGAAATCGAACAAGGGGTACAATTCAACAGTGCCCGAGACTCACAATTGTTGCCAGAAGAAAGTGGTACGGCAGAAACTCCATGTGAGATACCTCGTTGTGCTTCCTCAGGTTATGCAGCTCCACGCCATGTCTGTCGTATATGTAGACGTACTTTTTTTGCGCAACCGCAAAGTACTGATTGTTGTGCAACCACTTGATGTCGCGGACAGTCTCGCCCAGTTGCAGCTCGCAGCCGAGCTTGCCCTCTCGCCAGTCCATGGTAGCAACATGGCCCTTTCGGCCAGCGAGCAGAAGATCGCGGCCGTTCCTCGAGTAGTCGCAGATATAAGGGCCGAGGGCATCGAGTTTCAGATCAAAACGCTTCTGTGCCGTGGCCACGCCGATTTCGGAAACAATGTCCTCTTGCCGCACTTTAAAGGTCCGCTCCATCTCCCCTTCAGCTTCGAGAAAGCCGCCCGTGTTTTCAAGCAGGATCTCGGCATCCCTGGCCTTGAGTGCGGCATCTTGGAACTTGTCCTCTAGTCGTTTGAGATTGCCTCGCAGTTTTACGTCTTTAATGTTCTTCGTGTTGATCTTCTGGCCTCGACCGTAGGCTTTGTGGGCTTCTCGAATGCGACGAAGCTTTTGCCTTTCGCTCTTGGAAATGAGCTCCAGCCGGGGCTGCGCAACCACTTGGGCCCCATTGTCGCGCACTTTGGTGATGGGTTCGTCAATCGTGTCGACCTCCATGGTGGAACAACTCAGACCCGTGTCGGGATATGTTGAGAAAGAATTTGACGTATTGGAAAAAGGGCCGGTTCAAGGTGTTGCGATGAGATGGATGGATGAACCCCAAGTCCATAAAATTTCCAGCAACCGCCAGCTATCGCGCCGTCACCATTGGTTGCAGCCAGAGGCGCTTGACCCGCCATCCTTTATCGATAGTGTGCCGCACAAAAAATTCCTGATAAACCACAGCCCCTCCATCACGGCCGACTTTTGTGACCTCAACGGGCGATGGGAAGGATGAAATAGACAACCCAACCGTGCTATTTTCAACACAAAATCTGTCCACCACCTGGTTCTCACAGCCATCGAGTAACATCCACACTGGAGGCTCTACCCTTTCGATTTAAAGCTGGGGGCAACGGCAAAATGCCTGTGGCTGTTGCGAACCATTCGCACCGCCCCACCACAAAGGTGTCGCACAAGCCGTTCAAGTCAAGAGCCGCGTCCAAACACGAACTGAGAGATCGTGCCAAGGGTATGGGTTGTGGTATTCTCATATATATTTTTTGGGGGGAGATTTACATGCTCAGAGCCAATTTCTAACGCATCATCGTGTTTGTAGGTCGAGTCCCCAACGAAGGCAGCCAGCGACGGACACCGCACCAGCAGGTCATGTCCAAGTTTGATCGACGAAACCAGTCCAAGCAGGCTCGTTTGACCAAGCACAGGGAACACCTCAAGGAGACTTCCATCTTTTCTGGAAAGGATGGCGCCCCCAGAATTGTCGCAGTCGTTCCTCTGTGCGCAGATGGCGATGCCAAGGTGGCCATCAAGCAGTTGAATGATAGCCTGGACATTGAAGCCCAAGTTCAAGACGGCACCTTCCAAGTAGCGGTCGACCGATTCAAGCAAAAAGTTCAGTACATTCCCCTACAGCGTCATCTCAACGCATGCTTAGACGCCGCCCGAGTCGCCGATTTTGTCGTCATCATCCTTTCTGCCAACGAGGAGGTTGATGCCGTTGGAGAGTTGATCTTGCGCAGCATCGAGAGCCAGGGCATGTCGACCCTCTTCACCTTGGTGCAAGGCCTTGACAAGGTTGAGCCAGCCAAGCAACGCCAATCTACCCTGGGGTCTCTCAAGTCGTTCATCACACATTTCCACCCCGAACAAGAGAAGCTGTTCAGCTTGGACAGCAGACAGGAATGCTCCAATCTGATGCGGTCTCTTTGCAACACGACTCCCAAGGGTATCCGCTGGAGAGACGACAGAAGCTGGCTGCTGGCTGAAGATGTCCAGCTCGCGGCCAGCGAGTCAGAGTCCACCATTGTCACGGGTGTCGTCCGTGGCCGAGGCTTCAAGGCCGACAGACTGGTGCAAGTCGGCGACTGGGGAACCTATCAGATTGAAAAGATTGTGGCCGCTCCCTTGCCCAAGCACAACAAGAAGGGGGAGGGCATGGCCGCCGAGCCAGAAACCAACAATATTCTGGAGCAGCCATCCGAGGACCGGGATGACTTGGACAAACTCGCACCAGAGGATGTCGTCATGGATGCCGATGATGACGCCGAGATGGCCACCGAGCCTGCATCCAAGAAGGGCGTCCTGCTAGATGAGCATCACTACTTCTCCGACGACGACGCCGAAGAAAGGAAGATCAAGAGGAGAGTACCCAAGGGCACGTCCGACTACCAATCGGCCTGGTACCTGGAAGATGTTTCCGACTCAGGCTCCGACATGGAAGACATGGATATGGACAAGGAGCAGGAAGACGAAGAAATCGGGGCCGAGGACGGTATCGAGGGCTACGCTCAGCCCGAGCCTACAGAGGTCGGGCCCTCTGAGTACCCGCAATCTGAAATGATGGATGTGCCAGACGAAACCGAAGATGCGCAGCAACTGGCCCAGTTCCGTGCCCGCAGGCGAGACGAGGCCGAGGATGACAAGGAATTCCCCGACGAAATCGAGCTGCACCCGCATGTCCTCGCCCGCGAGAGGCTGGCCCGATACAGAGGTCTCAAGAGCCTGCGCACGAGTCCATGGCAGGAGGACGAGGATCGTGCCCACGAGCCCGAGGAATGGAGACGTCTCCTCCAAGTGCCCGACTACAATTCCTCGCGATCACGAGCCGTCCGCGAGGCTCTCGTCGGCGGTGTCCAGCCGGGCACCCGCGTCCAGGTCCATATCAAGGGCGTCTCGCCCGACCTTGCCAAATCCTTGACGCCCTCCTCCCCCGTGACCCTCTTCTCTCTCCTCCGCCATGAGAACAAGAAGACCAGCCTCAACTACCTCATCAACCTGAGCAACGACTACGGCAGATCCATCAAGTCCAAGGAGGAGCTCATAGTTCAATGCGGGCCCCGACGAATGGTCATCAAGCCCATCTTCTCCAACCCGGGCTCCACGCCCAACGACGTCCACAAGTTCTGCCGCTTCCTGCACCCCGGTCAGTCGGCAATTGCCTCCTTCATGGGGCCAATCACCTGGGGTGCCGTCCCAGTCGTCTTCTTCAAGCGCACCGTTCCCGGGTCGCTCAACGCCGATGGCGAGGAGAACATTGGCCTGAGCCTCGTGGGCACAGGCACTGCTCTGCCGCCATCAACCTCGCGAGTCGTGGCCAAGAGAGTCATCCTGACTGGCCACCCGTACCATATCCACAAGAAGATTGTCACGGTGCGATACATGTTCTTCAGCCGCGACGATGTGGAGTGGTTCAAGGCTCTGCCATTATGGACGAGAAGAGGCCGCACGGGCTTCATCAAGGAGCCGCTAGGTACCCATGGCTACTTCAAGGCTACCTTTGATGGAAAGATTAATCCTCAGGACGCGGTGGGTGTAAGCTTGTATAAGCGCATGTGGCCGCGCAGCTCGACGCCTATTCAGGAGCCGTTGCTAAAAAGCACTACCGGTGCTGTTGCAGAGGGCCAGGGCGAGGATGTCATGATGGAATGAAATTGATTTGAAAACGAATGGGTAAAAAGTTATAAAACGTTTAGACAAGACGGCTGTCTCCACAAGTAACGATTGGCGCTTATGTATTTTGATTCCTTCCGAGCGTGTTATGACGTGCTCTCCAGCCAAGTTTTCAAAGTGTCCGGTACACGCGTAGTTTCCATGACCAACACCCGGGAGACAAGTCTTTATTTCCTCTCCAGCTCGTCCAACCCAGGGGTCGGTTTGGGTCCTCCCTGCTTCACTCTATCCTCCTCGGCACCACTGGCCTTCCACGCACTCAGTATCAAATTTACAATATGATCAACGCCAACATCCTTCTTGACCTGTGCGAAAACCGTAGGCCCTCCTTCCCTCATTTTCCTGGCGTCACGTTCCATGACGCCCAAATCCGCACCCACGGCCTCGGCCAGATCCGTCTTGTTCACCACCAACAAATCGCTCTGTGTGATGCCCGGGCCGCCCTTCCTGGGAACCTTGTCACCACCGCTGACGTCAATCACGTAGATGATGAAATCTGCCAGCTCTCGCGAGTAATTGGCGGCTAGGTTGTCGCCGCCAGACTCAATGAGCAGCAGATCAGTTGAGAACTGGCTGTGGAGCTGCTCGAGGGCAGCGAGATTCGTGGAAATGTCCTCGCGAACAGCGGCGTGTGGGCACCCGCCCGTCTCGATGGCGCGGATGCGTTGCGGCGGCAGGGCCGCATTGCGGGTGAGGAACTCGGCGTCCTCGCGGGTGAAGATGTCGTTTGTGACGGCTGCGAGGCAGTACTTTTCGCGCAGGGCCAGGCAGAGCGCTAACATCAGAGCCGTTTTGCCCGATCCCACCGGCCTGGGCTGTGTTAGTAGCTGGCGCTGGGATTTTGTATAAAGCAGTTGTGTGGTTCAGCGGATTGGCTCACCCTCCAATTCCAACCGTAAATGCTCTCTCGGACCAGTTCCGCCCTTCTACGATTGGCATCTCCCGTCCGATGTAGCTCCCTGGTCCGTCTAGAATCTCGTGCGAGTGGCCGTGTTCCTGGGCAGAGAAGCCATCGTGAGAATGCGATACGCCGCCTTCGTGGGAGTGGGTGTGGGACATTGTTGATCAGTGAGATGGATTAGCAGGGTGTATCGTCTATATTCCCCAGCTGTTCCGGGCCGTTGGTAAGAGATATATGAAGAAGCGGCTGGGAGAAGGAAGAGGAGGGTCAAGTAGCTTTCCTAAAAGGCCAAGCTTCTTATCAGCTGGCTCATTGAGGAAGTTGCGTTGACAGAGCTTGGTGGGGTCATGGAGGGGCTGATGGCTCTCTGGCACTTGGCGAGGGGGGCCCAAGGAAAAATACCGACCCCAGGGCGTATCTTATTCGAGCAACAAGTTTCTCATTAGCTTGGGTGCGGAGATTCGGCTGGCACAATCGCCCAGGCCCGATGGTGGCTGGTCCTATGCAATGCCATGCCAAACTAATGGGAGCGCTGAATGCTGGAGGAAACTTGGCGAAATCCATCCATGGCCCTCTCACCACCCAAGCACTGGAGACAGACATCACACAAGATACAACAGCATGCAGGTGTACATGCGTGTATTGCGCTCGTGATTGATACAAGTACTCCGTCTAAAATACAATTACATCTGGCACATGGCCAGTACCAGACTTCCAGCCCGTGCAGCATATAAACATTTCTTGAGCCCCATCGCATGTTCTATTGTGTGGGTGCTTGTGATGAAACCTCCGAGACGCCGGCTTCGTTCAGAGCCGCCTTCTTCTTCTTTGCCATGAACTCTCCAATCTTCTCCAGCATGTCCTCTGACAGCTCCGGCTCACCTTGGGTATCCCGTACTTCTCTCTGTCTCTCGTGGAACTCTTCCAAAGGAGTCTGCATAGACTTGATGACCTCAAAGCGGCTCTTCTTGGTGGCGGCTTCCATCTCCTTCTGCTCAACGTACCACGACTCGTGGCGAGTTCTGAATCTTGAGTACTTGTTGCGGAGCTCGTCCAGGACCTGTTCCGGTATCGGTTGTGACAAGAGACCATAGTAAAAGGTTCGTTCCTCAACTTGTTCGCGAACAGTATCGGCCTTTGTCGCTTCAAACTCTGGCACTTGAACCTCGGGCCAAGGGATCACAAGGTTGAGCCCAGGGACCAGACGATCCCACTTCTTGCCGTATTGCCAGCGGTCGAGCGACATGTTGGGGGATTGCATGTTGGGCGGCACGGCCTTGAGCTGGTTGATGATGACATCTTTGGTAACGCCGGTTTCTTGGTTTTTCAGAGGGTAGACGAGGCGAATGGACCCGACGGAAATGGGCATGGACTGCGATCGAGCAGGGTTGTCAAACATGCCAACTGATAGCGCCTTTATCATGGTCAGGTCAGCAAAACAAAAACCCCACGATATCAGTATTCATCAGAATTCGTGCGGGTATCAACATACTCGGTGACTGTTCTCCAGGGTAACGGTTCCGTTCTCTGCTTGAACATCCTTGATGCGATCGATCTTGCCTTTATCAGGACCATCCAAGATGACGACCCGATCCTGGGGAGCCAGATTCAGCTGTCGAGAACCGCCAGCCCATGCGCATCGCTGCTCAATGAGCTTGGGCTTAGCCTGGTGCAGGCCATAGTTGGTCCAGTCCTGTCGCACCGTCTCTCTGATGGCTCCGTAGTTGTTGAATCCCAGGTCTCGCTTGGGCGCCAGGGGTCCCATCTCCCAATCCTCCTTTCTAGCTTCGCGGGCATCCTTCAGGTTTTGTCTGACTTCAGAGACGGCACTCCTCAGAGCTTGGCGATTTCGAATCCTGTTGTCGATGTTTTCCTGCTCCATCTGCTGCCGAGCTCGTCGGGTTGCCTGACGCTGAGCCTGGGCGGCTCGCTTTGCGAGCTTCTGCATCGTCGTTGGTGCGTCAATTGACCACTTGTGCCTCGTTTACTGTGGTGTTTGCTGCCGTTGTGTGTAGCAATGGCCCATTCCCACCAGCAGAAATGATTTCCGTCAGGCGTCTTGTCGAGCAATGCCTGTCGCGTGCACCAAGTGCTGGTGACTTGGTGGTAGTCTTCCGCTGGAAATTCTTGAGCCTGGCGCGGAACCAGCCGGCCCGAGACAAGGCAGGGCATCGCGGGGCCTAGGGTAGCTCACCCTGAGCCACCACTTCTGTACATGCTGCTTCGCAGATAGCAGCAACCTGTGAATGCTGCTCAAGAGTGGCTGGAGCACGGCTGACAGTCAATAAGTTAGAGCTGGTTGACAGCAAAGTAGTCCTGAACGGGTTGGGTCGTGGCACAACGGACCAAGCAGCACGCCTAAAGTCCTACGATAATTGCAAGTTGCACGGCGTCAAGTCGTCCTACAGTCGGAGGGCCGTTGTTCTCTGATGTGCATTATCAAAAGCAGGCCTTGTGCATAAAGTTGCAGGGCAATGCCCGATAACCGTGTGAAAGTACCGACTGGTGAGTGATACGACTATCATGGCTGCGTGCCAGCAAACCAAGCAGCAAAATCATGCGTTGGCCCGAGTCCCAGCATGTAACAATAAAAATAGCTGTTTTGTACGGAGTAGACCACAAGAGTTAAACACCCAAGCCTCATGCACAACCAATTCGACTGGTGCTCAAACTGCAGGGATTTTTGTACCCAAGAAAGTGGCACATGCTTTAAATGCCGAAGCTAGATGGCAGGTAGAGTCTCCCAATCATAGGGGGTTACCAGAGCAAAATCCCGGATAATACAAACAATTTGGAGGCGGAGAACATCTCGATCATCTGGCTGTTCAGCGCGCGTTAGCCTCAGACCCGGCTTATCTTGGAAGTAATGGCATCAGGTTCATTGCTGAGGAGCAAGGGCTAACAGGCCGTGGCCCCTGTCGAAAGGCGCAGCAGACAGACCCCGGAAATTATTCATTTTGCTTTCCGGGCCAGTACGTACATACATACATACATCCCAGACGCATCAAGGTGGTGTAGGCTAAATCAGACAGTACGGGACCCTGGAGAAACATATCAAGTTGGTTGGATCTCATGGGGCGGAGCTCATATTGGATCGACATCGTCCCCAGAGGCCAGTCCGATTCGTCTAATTATCCCTTTGGATCCGCGAGGACTCCACGGGTGAAGGCACAGCAACAGCAGAGAATTCGTCACATTTCCTGGAAGCCCTAGGGATAGTGTAGAACGAAACGGTTCGTGACAAGCTGTGGAGTAATTCGGTGAAAGGGGTCTTCGCACTCATCGTACTTGCTGACAGGACCTGGCCTGAGACCGTTTGGTCCTGTGTTATATGGCTCATGCCTTGTTGAATCTTGTCGCCTGTGGTTGTGGTGCATGCTTGTATTGCATCATGTTGACTGCGCTTGTTCGACAGGTGGAATGTGACAATGTCGGCATGTGGGGATGGCGTTCTCCGGCTTGTACGCCTTGGTCCAGTTCGTTGGCTTGGTGAAGTTTGAAGCTTGAAGCTTGTCGAGCGACAGAAGCGGGTGCCAAAGTGTCTGGTGGTGGTGCCGGCCCCATTAACCAACCAGACATCAAACAGTGGTTGCAATCTGTGCCTGGCTGGTGGCCCTGCCTGGCTTCCCCTGTTGAGTCCTAGTCCCGCATTGTCCACGTGCATATTTTACCTTGTTGGTACCTGGTCTGCACCTTGGTGAGGCGTCTCCAGCAAGAACTACCCAGTGCTGCATTGCGCCCCTGGTGCGCTTGGAAGTACCGCAGGTTGCCTCCAATACCTGTCTAGGACTTTGTCACAACCATCACGGTTCGACAACCAGAAGGGAACATCGAAGTGCGTGGTACAATTTATCGTGTGCGGCCCAGCATTGGTTACTTTGCCATCCGAAAAGCATGACTGACATCTGATGTGTCGTCAGACCCAGGAAACGCCCGACTTTAAATTTCACAAGATTCAAAGATGGGGGGGGGGGGGGGGTCGTTGCCGCCTGGTTTTAGCAATGGGGGCCTCATTCTACACGGTATCCAGAGCTGCTGCCCTGGTGATTGGTGGTGGCAGCACAACGGACCAAAAGGTGAAACTTCCAAGGTTGTTGGCGCAGCTTGATATCCCCAAGGCGTTGAGATATTCTGTATGGGCGAGAGACGGGTGCGACTGTGTCTGGTGACATCCAGCGTCGATATGCAAGTTGACAACAAACTCTAATCAGAAGCCAAGTTCTTTGTGGCTTGGAGGCCGATTTAGGACCTCACGCCTACGATTTGATGACATGGCTGACGGTGCTGAGCTTTGGCGAAATTGACGGGCTGTTTATGGCAGCACAGGATGCAACATTGATGAATCAAGGCTGCTGGCCTCCCAGGGCCCCCCACGCCACAAGTCAAGTCCTATTGTTGATGCCAGGCTGGGGCCTGCTTTCGTACTCCGGAATTGGCAGCTACCTGCGTACCTAGGTACCTACCTAAGTAGGTACCTAGGTAGGTAGCCAGCCAAGACTCAAGGGCAACATGGATGCGCGCGTGCCTGCTTCACTCTCGAGGCCTGGCGTCGATGGTAACTGGCGGTTCAGCTGAAGACTGCCAGCACTCGTGGATTGTATCTGGGACTCAACAAGGCGCGTCTGGCACGCACCCGCGCAGGCCTCAATATTGACTGCCTTGTCATGCCAAGTACTTTAGTTGGATAGGCAGTTCAGGTCCAGAGGGTGTTCCCTGACCGCCAGGCGACACGCATGTTCTGCTGACTGGTGTGGTGAACATTTACTATTACTCCTGTACCTGTGCGTTCTGGCCTGGAAACCCGCCCCTGGCTGTGCCAGCGCCAGTCTCGCGTGTGTCCCACTAACCGCCCACCACTAACCACAACCAAGTCCCTTGTGCTGCTGGACCTGACCACTCTCTGTCCAGCACTTGAGCCGCCTGCCCTCCCTCGGTCCAGCTGGTCGTGGTGTCCAGCGCACTCAGCCTCAACAGCAGCCGCTAATAACTGTTCTGCCACAACTCGCCCCATTCTGACGTGCGTTGCATTGCGTTGCGTTTGCGTTTGCGTTGCCTCTGCCTCTGCCTCTGCCTCTGTCTCTAGTCCTCCCGCCTCTCTCTCCTCTTCCTTGCTTTCTGCTCCGTACTCACTCCTACACCCCATCCAAACCTATCCAACTCCTGCCTCCCCTCTGCCTCTGTGCATCTCACCAGCTTCGTTGCTATTTTTCTGCCCTTTACCAATCCCCAATCCACACACAAACCATGGCTGAAATCCGCCGAAAGCTCGTCATCGTCGGCGACGGTGCCTGTGGCAAAACCTGCTTGTTGATGTAAGTTTGCACCTCTTGTTGACTTGGCCTTTGCCTCATGGCAGCTGCTTGACCGTCTCTGGCTGCACACGAACCCACGCACTCACGCAACGCCATGTTGTCGTCTGCCCCTGATTCAAGAGCCTTCCGCCCAACGCCGCCCAGCGCCGCCATCGCTCTCATCCTCATCTCCAGCATCTCTCGCGGCCATCAACTGCATCTCCCAGCTCTATCTATTCATTTTGCTAACTGCCGGTGCAGCGTCTTCTCCAAGGGCACTTTCCCCGAGGTAAGAACCTGACAGCACATTGTTGACCTTGGTTTGAGATGATGCATCTCCAATTTCCGACCCCCAACGCATGACCAGGTTGCACGCACCTTGAACGTCGAGACACGACCAATACCAACAGTTCAGCGTCGCGCGCCTCGATCAAAATACCCTTTCTCGCACCGCCGCAAAATGGGCATCTTAAACCGACTCTGAAATGGGTTGAAGCCAAGCCTGCCCTGAAGGAAATTTTGCTGACGCCAACGCTCAGGTCTACGTCCCCACTGTCTTCGAGAACTATGTCGCCGATGTCGAGGTTGATGGCAAGCACGTCGAGCTGGCCTTGTGGGATACTGCTGGACAGGAAGATTACGACCGCCTCCGTCCCCTCTCCTACCCCGACACCCATGTCGTTTTGATCTGCTTCGCCATCGACTCACCTGATTCTCTTGAAAACGTTGAAGAAAAGGTAATGCTCCAGATCCTCCATTGTTGATGAGTTTAACGCTCTTTTGGCGAGGGGAACTCTTTGCCATCAAACAATATGAAGGGCCCATGCTGACGCTCTGTTACTTTGCCTAGTGGATCCCTGAGGTCCTGCACTTCTGCCAGGGACTGCCCATTATCCTTGTTGGCTGTAAGAAGGATCTGCGATACGACCAGAAGACGATTGGAGAGCTCCGAGCGATTGATCAGAAGCCCGTCACTCCCGAAGAGGTAAGCGAAACACTCCCTCCCCCCTCTCGATAGCCAAGACGCTTCTGGATGCTGCTCGAATCCAATGCGTATAAGACGGCTACTTGGCGTGCACCGTCGCTAACCAGCTGTTTCAACAGGGTGAGGAGAAGCGCAAGTCGATTGGTGCCTACAAGTACCTTGAATGCTCAGCCAAGACCAACGAGGGTGTCCGCGAGGTTTTCGAGCACGCCACCCGCGCCGCTCTGCTGTCTCGCAGCAGCCGTAAGAGCAGCCACAAGAAGTGCCTTGTTCTGTAAATTGGCCTATTTGCAAGCCCGTCTATACCGATCACAACAAACAGATCTGATTCTTTCTTCGGCACGATGGCCCTTGCCATGCAATCATCTTTCCGATTCAACACTCAAACTTTTGGCATGGCTGTTCGGATGACTTGGGTTGAATCGGCCTTTGGTGGTGCAGACAACCCTGGTCTGTTAAGGTTCTCGGAATTTGGAGTTTGATATCTCTCGTCTTGTCTGCGTCTTGTTCCACCAGTAGACACATGGTCGACTTGAAACTTATTTGCACCTGGATGCTCTCGACGACCCATCTTTCTGCTATTATATTTGTGTGTATTCTGCCCGATTCCACGAACGGCTCCCAGGGTGTTGGAGAAACGACGGAGTATTTTGGAACGCTCAGGGACGTAGTGGAACGGCAACCTGGTCTTTCCCCTTGCCCTGCAGTTCGACAAAAAGACATGGAATGGTACATAATTTATACAATGGCAGGAGGTGCGTGGAAGCTAAGGGCGGTCATTTGTCGGATCTGATGGGACAGACGGGAGGACGCCCAGTTTTTATTTTATGTATTTGTCTCTTTTATGGAGGAAGGCGGGCCTGATCTTGGGACGTGTTTGATTTGAGTTCTGCGGGCTGGAGATGATTGATTGATCAAGAGGGCGTGCAGATAAAGGGGAAGAAAGGTGTTAGTTGTGGATTTGTTGCACTTTGGCACACTGAGCGGTGCCAACTCGCGACACGACGAGGACGGCTACATCATAAATCTTTTTTTTTTGTTTTCACGCTTGTCGTTGCGGTTTCTAGAGCACAATTGTAGTGTTTTACAAAGTCTAGTTCTTTTACTCGGTCCCAACGTGATGAAGAGGTATCAAAGTTGTGTATGTGTGCGGGGAGCAATTTAGGCTGGGATATTCAAAAGGAAGGAAGCTGGAGATGGAGTAATAAGATGATGACTGTCTTGAGTGCTCAATCCTAGTCCTTGTGAATCAGTGCAACACCGAACCAACTGCTACCGTTTCCGATACTGCTCCAACCTAGGCCACTGCGATACTGGACAAAACGACACCAGCCACCATCAAAAACCCGCGTGACGGGCACCATTATCCCAACGCACGCTTGACAGCACGCCGCAAGCTCGTAGTCTCATCAAATCGCATCACCCATCCATCCATTGCCCCCTCGTCGTCGCCTCGTAGAGGGTCCGTCCGTTCATGCGTTAGATTTAGTGTGGACAGGTCTAGACGGGTATTAGTCGGGAACAAGCGGGACAAGAGGGCATGGGCGGAAGGGGACTCACGGCGCCGCAGGAAGAGCAGGTCTTGCCCCCGCCGGGGATGCTGGCGCTGCACTTGGGGCAGGAGGAGTGGTTGTGGTTGACGGGCTGCATGGCGACGGGCTGCTTTTGGATTTCGAAGTCGGGGCTTTGGTGGGAAATGGGTGCAGTGTTTTGTTCGCGCGTCCTTCTATATGTATTACAGGCAAGTAGGTAAGCGGGGTCGGATTTGGCAAGTCTATTTGCCGCGGATGGCGCCCCCGTTTCCCGTCAGCCCGTTTCTGCCTGGGCTTGGGCCGTCCTCGTGACGCAGCGGACAGCTGGATGGGCAGATATGGGCAGGGTACATGGGTCCAAGGATCGTGTTCTACTGTTTTTTTTGTGAGAAAGTTTGTTGATTGAATAGGAAAATGAAAGTACCATCTATCACCCAACGCCTCAATGTGCCATGTGCTCTGTCTGAGTTGCTGCCATGGACTGCAGCCAATGTCGCTCTGCCGCATGTAAAAACATACATCCCTTTTCGTCTATAGTACAAAAGAAGCTTCCCCCATTCGGTATCATACACACTGGGCTACTGTGTCCGACCCTGTATTTAGTTAGTGAATGGTGGCAGGACCATGGCGCCGAGGGTAAATAAGAGACAACTGACCGTGAATCATCTTCCCAACTGCCTGGATCACGCTGATGACCATGACGGCGATACCAAACGCCACCACCGCGTATGCCATGTACGTTCGCCAGCTCTTGGTCGTCAGCTTGATGTAACACATGGGTGGCAGTATGTACGCCATGGCAACGGCACTTGTCGCGCCGACCAGTTCAAACACAACGCCCAAGTCGCAGGTCAGCAGGCTGAGGGCTGTGGCAGATGCCACGAGCCCCGTGCTGAAGATGACGTGTCTTCGGAGGTTGAAGTCCTCATCGGGATACCAGTACGTGAGCATGACCTCTCTGCAGACAAACGCCTCCAGAGGAAGCGTGGTCAGCATGTTGAGGCCGAAGCAGAGGCGTGCCACATTGACCATGCTGTTGTCTGAGGGGAAGTTGTTGAGCACGTTGCCGAGTGTCTTGTCTCCAAACGTCAGGAAGCCCGCCAGTGCCAGGGCAAGACACGCCATCATGGATATTCCCGTCGAGTAGTGCGTGACGCGAGAAAAGTTGTCAATCGTGGGCGTCTTGAGAGAACCGTAAATCAGCAGTGAGTTGTGGTGGCAAACAAAAGCTGGGCACTCGTCAGCACGCGACTCCCGACGACGGCGTCCTCGAGTTGAAAGCAAGGACACATAGACTTACCAAACGAAATCACGCCAATGGCCTGAAAGATGCCCCCGTTCACCGTCAGAAGCGGCGTGCTGAACGATCCCCTGGCCTCGGACGGCACAAAGAACCCCTGGATGACCACCGTTGACACAATGACCAGCATACCGATCAGGGCAAAGGTGCTAGCCTTGGCCAGCTTCGCAATGTCTCGATACAGCGTCAGCGGGAAGCTCACGCCCATGACAAACACGGCTATGGCGACTCTCCTGTCTGTCAGGAGTCCCAACACCGGGACGTTTCCCAAGCTTGGCCAAATGGCGACCAAGACGTGGGGGATCGTGTCTCCCACAATGACTCCAAAGGCAACCATGCCGCCAAAAGCAAACACCCACTGAGCCAGGCTAATGGCAATGAGTCCAGGGCGTCCGAAGCAATGTTCCACTGTGCCTTGGAAGGAACTCGTCCCGCTCATCTTGCTGTTGATGACGATGAGGCAAATGGTCCAGTCCACCACTACCGTCAGCCCAACGAGCAAGAGTATTCCCGACAAAAGTCCCGCCTGTCGAATGGCATACGGCTGTCCAATGATGCCGGCTCCGATAATCGAGTTGGCCATGTTCATAAACGCCGACTTGAGCCCGGACTTGGGGCGTCGCATCTCCTGTTCGAGCCGCTCGCCGTCGTCATCTCGTCCACCACCGAGTGTGTTTGCAACGGCGACGCTGGGCGCTTCCATATCCGTCAGAAGCGGCACCCGATGCGAGTGGTGGTGGTCTTGAATTTCCACATCATCCTCAAACTCGAAGCTTTCCTCGGAGTGTCTCCCTACACCGTGTGCTGATCCGTTCGACTCCCCGATGACGGCAGGGTTCAGGTTGAACTGTACTCGATTCGGCGTCCGCGGCGCCTTTGTTCGGGGCGGCGGCGATGCTTCATCGTGTTCGCCATTGCGCTCAAGCTTGCCTTCATAGACAACTATGTCCTCGTCGCCGTCCAAGTCGTCGTGGGTTAACAAGCCCAGGTCTTCTTCGTGCCGGTTCGGCTCGCCATTATTCTTAGTCTCGGCCATTGTTTAAGCAAGGGGGATGCGACTGCGGCTGTCCGCCAGAGACATCTTCGCTTTGGTGCAAAAGGCTGGCGTTTCACTCGGCACCTGTGATCTGCGCTGAGGAATGTGCTCGCGGGTTCCGACTCGCCAAAGGGAGCGCGGAGTTGCTGTTGGCAAGGGTAAAATAGCGCAGAGTGGCCTGGGCACCTAGGTAGTCAAGTTGGCCGCGAGGTGACAAAACAAATGGCAGACGATGGCACAAGATGGAGAACGAGCAATTACGGCTACAGACGGACACTATAATATTCAGAGGAGCCAGTGCCAAGCATCTGTGCTACAGTACGGAGGCGCACCCAGCACCCCCGGAGTGCCAGAGTGCCAGAGTGGCCAAGGTGGGCGTGGCACGTCCCTTGATTGGCCAGTAGCTGAGAGCCGCAAGCAGCCCTGTTCCCACATCTGTGCAGCCAAGGTGATCATAAATAGGGGTTCGTACGCTGGTACGCTGGTTGGTACGGCCGATACGGGGAGGCCAGAAGAGCCGTGTAACTCTGCAGATCAAACGGGGTAAGCAGCAGATTAGGTGCCCACCCAACAAAACATCCTCACCTACGCAAGCCAGGCCCCTTCCATCACGAGAGGATGAAGAAAATAAATAAGCCGCCGCTCAAGTGCCCCTCGGGCTGAGCCACATTAAAAATACTATTACACAAATATAATACAGAGCCATTTTCAATAAGCGTGTACCAGCTGTCTTTCAGCTTCCATCACTCTCATCCGTATTCGGCATATGGGTATCAAATAACATCCGCTCTCTCCTTTCCCCTGTTGACAGACCCGCCTTACCAGGTCTGCATCTAGTGGCCCCTATGGAAGAATATTCTTCACCGGTGCACATCCGTATTACTTCTCACGTGTGCATATATTACGTCAGTCGTCACGCAGCGTTCGTTTGTTCGGTTGGTGGCATTCGTGATGCTGCTACTCCCTAGGTGGTGAGCAGAGCGGCAGCGAACATGGCAAAAGCAAGAAACATCTTTTCTTGCCTTTTCCCACCCGACGCTGCTGATTTCGGGGGTTCCGTAGGGCTGCTTGCAGATCCCGCAGTCCCAGTTTCTTGACCGCTTACACCGAGGGGCGGTCGCTTTGACTGTGTGACGGCGTCAGGATGACTTGTCCCATCGGTAGTGAGTGTTGTAGCAGTGCCAGCAGTGGGACCTACAGTTGTCTGGGTTGGTGAACCGTTGCCACTGCTCAAGCTAGAGCTGGAGACTTCTTGGGAACCTGCTGCGACGGCGAATCCAATTCGTTTCTCGTCCCTGTCAAATACGGAGTACACATTCTTGAGAAATGTGTCACCCAGAAGCCATGACCCTTCGACAACCTCGCGACCGTAAATATTGCTGGTACATTTTCCAGAATTGTCTTTTGGCGAGATCCAATCCTTAGGGGAGAGCTTGTAATCTACTCCAGAGAATGTAAAAGTCAATGGCTTGTTGCTGTCGCATGGCACCGTGTAGGTTAGGCCATCGGAGCTGGCAGATCCAGGAATAACATCGTGTATCTTTTTGGTCAAACCAGGTGGGCCAAAGATGAATGAAGTGCCAGTGTCGATATAGCTGAGCACTCCACCAGCACCAGATTTATTCCCATCATAGGCCATGTCGTCAATTTGGATAGCCCAGTCGCCGTCCTGTGATTTAACAGGGCTGTAGCTGATATTTCCAGTATATTTGCCAGGGTTCGCGGATCCGAATTTGATCTCGCCGTCGTTCGATCCCTCTGATGCCCGATTAAGATGAATGCCGAACATGTTCTTTTCAAGTTTCTTCGCATCTGCTACCACATTCAAGAAATTATCGCTGGCACCTTGACTCATTGATAATCCTAGAATGCCGTCAAAGGTGAAATGGGAAAAGTCTTCCGAGGCATGCGAGGCCCTTCCAAATGTAGACTTCACGCTGATGCCGGCAACGCCGATGGTATCGGTCACTAAACTTCCGTCAACGGTTCCAGATCCGTATGAGATGGAAAAGGGTTTGCCTGTGTTGGTGTATGTGCTCGAATCCTCGGGGCCGAAAGTAGTGTGCATCGAACAAGGCGCGTCCGTACAATCTGATCCCATTACCCAGCTTGATCCAGCCCCGGTGTCAACTAGCATGTACATTTGCTTGTTTTTGGACCCTATCTCTGCCTTGACAAAATATGAATAGTCAGTTCCGTCCTGATTGATTCCAACAGTCAAGGGCTGGCTAGATTGAGCAGCTTCCATGATGCTGTACGAGTTGCCTCTTTTTGTAAACACAGAGGTGGAAGCAGAGGCACCCGGGCGAGCATGCTTGAATTTGGACTTCAGCCAGGCAGCTTGCTGTGCAGCCAACAAGGCAGGAGATTCATGGCTCTGTCACGTATATTAGCATTTGTCCATAATAGATAGCAAGTGGTTCGCTAAACACTGGGCGTGGGCACCAAGTACTCACTGGCTGTCTCTTCTTCTCGATTTTGAACGTGATTCCATCCGAGGCCGCCTGGTCAGCATCATTTCTCTTGGCTTCACCACCAAGGGTGCTTGCTTCCTTCTCCTTCAGCCATGCTGGCGTGAAGGGATAGAAAGCAACGGCAGCAAGAGTCCATAATGCCAACTGTAGCAGAAGGAAAGTTGGAATCATGATGGACGTCTTGTCGCACTAATCAGGTTGTACACCACCAATGACCTTCGGGAGGCCGGCAGGGTTGGCCACGATTTAAGAGACGCAACGCGGCAACTGGCAAGAGTTCGTGGTAAGAGAACGGATTCCGCTTCGATCATCAAGCAAAACTCCCAAAATCTCCAATTCAATGTGGCTCCCAAGTTTGTGGCAAATAAGCCTGTCTTCAGCTGCAGAAAGACACCAAAGGAAAAATCGGATCAATCGATTAAAAATTACGACGAAGCATTGCAATTTCCACTGATTCGGGGAAGGAGGAAAAGTTGTAGAGCGAAGCCGATCGAGGAACCGAAAGGAATGTGTGCAAATGACCCTTGGAAGCTTTCGGCGGGGGAAGAGAATTTCGTTAGCAAGACAACTCCGAATATCATAATGTTGCTAATGAAGACGACTTACATGGTAAAATATCAATAGCGGATGAACGAGATACCAGTGGAAAGAAACAAGGGTATGGATTGATGGCCGATTTTGCTTTCAGATTCCGCAATCAATGCACGCCAGACGCAAATGGTAGAACAAAATAACACGCAAAGAGCAAAAGGCAAGCGAGAGGACCGTAAGTGCGACAAGCGAGGGAAGCCGCACCAAATGAGAAACGGAGAGGTAGAGAAGAAGATGTCGTTGAAGAAGAGAGAGATGGAAGATAGAGAAGTCGCCCTGGGATGATATTAGGGTTGGCGGAGAGGAGAGAAGTTCAACAAGGAACAGCTACAACCACCACACTGCTAGTCTGAAGCTGGTTGTCGGCCCCCAAGCTTTTTGAGGAGTAGTATATCAATTGGATGCATGGCAATCCCTACCTAGCCTGGCGTCAGCCTCCAGGGGTGGCTGGGTGGGGAGTTCGTCCAAGGTGGCAAGCAACCAGGGAGAGCGCCCCAAAACCCTGTAAAGCTTAGTCTTTGCTCAGATAGGCATGGGGGAATGCCAGTGGTTGGCTGGGCTGGGCCAGCAATACGACAGGGCTCAGGGCCTTGCAGCCATTACAATAGTTGTCAGCAAGCAGCCATGGTATGGCATGGGTGGGACGGGCCATAGATACGGCCCCGATAGAACGGCTCATCCCACGAGGTTGGCACGGAATTGAGACAAAATCTTGATTCGAAGCTGGGGCTCTCTCTCTCTCTCTCTCTCTCCCTCTCAAGAACAAACGCGGCGTCCTCTCACCCTCCTTGCATCCCAAGGTTGGTCGCTCTCCACTGCCCACATGGGCGGCAGAGTGGACTCTGGCGTGAACTAAAAGGGCCGGCTTGTAGCGGAACCCCTCTGTCAGTGCTCTGCAGCATGGAAAACACGATCGCCCGATGGGGCCCAGAAGGAAGTGGGTTTGGCTGGACAGGATAAGCCCAGAGCGCAATTGGCCCATCTGCTCCGGGGCAAGCAACAGCTCCAGGCCTAGCTCCAGGACTAGCTCTAGGCTCCTTTGCGGCGAGGGACTCGTTGGCGCTAGAGCAATGCATCTCGTACAACTTGAGGATACAACATCAAGTGCACTTGGCGATGTGGGTTCGGCTTGAAGCAAAACAAGGAAGCTTAACGGGTTCAAGGTTTGGACCCAATACGATGTACAGAGTACGTATCACTTGTATGTGATACAAGTTGTCGCCAGGAATTGTGCACCGAGGCGAGTACTGCGCCTCCATCAGCATTTTCTCCTCCGCTATGGAAAGTGCCAAGTCTGGTAGCACAATGCGGTCCGCTCGGCTACGCAACCGAGTGTCTTGCTACGCAGCTTTGGAAGGTCAGCATGGGCGAGGGCATGGCCCAGCTGTCAGGAACCATGCATTGACGCACGTGCCTTGCATCACATCTATCACCTGCATTCTATTGAACAGCTGGCAGCAACAAATGAGAGCTTCTCTTCGCAGTGCGGGACCATCAACGACAACCTTGAATCCGCCAGGTACGGTAGGCGAATGTTTGCGGAAGAGGCTGTTGCATCCCTGAGGCACGGCTTTCGTCGTTTCCAGGGCCCAAATCGACAACAGCCTAATGTTGATTTACGCTCGGCCTTGGCGCCCGGGGGAGCCCTGTTTCGCAATGGGCTGGGAACGACATTGGACACTGCTGGATGCAATTTCAGTAGCGCGCCAACTTGCCCATCATGGGCACAAACAACACCAGTGTGCACTGCAATTCTTGTTCTTGGCCAGGGTTATCTGCTCTGCAACACAGCTTCCACCGGTCAAGATTGACCTTGGTCTTGGGCCATGGCCAAGTGTCAAGCCTCTACTCCGTATTTCTTGACCAAACCCGGCCGTTGCTGCGCGCTCGCTTTGACAGACAGGCAGTCCTGTCCAGGTCCCTTCCAACCAGGCTGCCCAGATCGACTGCTTTGCTGGGCGATTGGGCGACAGGGCGAGAATACAAGGCGCTCTGACGTGGAGGGTTTCTCTGCCCGTACAAAATCCTCCGCTGGTGGAGGGCAAGTATCTGGTTTGAAGAATTCGTCTGTGCGTGTCATTTTCTCTGTAGATCTTCCAAGGTATTTGGCTCAATGGCCACAAACAAGCTCCAATTCGCGCCAATGCCGAGGACGTATTACCACTTTTTTCAGCAACTGCCATTGCCATTCAGCAGACCCAGCGCACTAGCATCATCACGCGGGTCGAGTCTGGTTCATGTTGACAACACCAGCTCTTGATGGCCCCTGTTCTCCCCACACTGAATTGACAAGGTTCAGCGCAAAGTGGTCCCATCAAACCAGACCTTTGCGTCATATTGTAGGGGTGGCTCTTGGCGGCCCAATCCACATGCCTGCATAATACATAGCACAATGCTTGGTACGATAGATGTTTGGTTGAGAAATCAATTGCGAGCAGCGCCACCATGGCATGGCCAAATTGCTCCCAAGTGACGAATCAATTATCGCACGGTGACCTGCATGGTAGACAGACATGCGCATGGTTGGCGCGATATACCTGAAACCCGGTACAGGCAAACAGGGCAATCGAAAATGCAAGATGCCAGTGAAACTCGTGAATGCATTGTGACCCAATGAAGCACAGTACGTCATACAATGAATGGCACCTCCAGCTATACGGTGCTTGCGCCGTCGGTCAGTTGGGTTGGTGCCGTGTTGGGCGGCCTGACGCGCTTGGGAAAGTATGTGGACTGGAATTGCACGATGTAAAGAGCAAAGGCTTGAAACCAGCCCTGATCTGGTCATCCAGGCTTATTTGCCTTGTAGACGGGTGGAAAATCCATTACCAGTACGCATTGAAGGGCAACTACAGGTGCAGTCAGTGTGTTGCAAATGAGCTCTACCCTGCGGATCCTTTTGAGCAACTTGGCCATTGCGACCTATGCAAGTGCCGCCACCTGACGGTTACTGGTATGCATAGACACATTTCAGGCGGCCTTTTTGACCCTTTCTTTTCCATTGGTGGCTGACAGAGACCTGGTTCACACAAAGACGACCATGTCCATTCTTGCGGAGAAAACCACACGTGTTGATCAAACAACCACCCGACGGTGGAATGCGGTCAGCCAGTGCATTCCTCAACATACATTGCAGAGCAAGACCATGCAGCACGTCAATATGCAAAAATATGAAACTTCTGCCTTGGCTTCCTGCAAATGGCTAGAGGCGATGACAAACAAAGCATGATATTTCTACACCAGCAAAAACGCCGACGTATCATCTCCATCGTGCCCTTCTATTGGTACCCTCTCCCCATTCCAGATCGGACTGGGAGTCTGTGTATACATAAGTATGCTATGTACGTTTTTCCCATATTTTGGTCCAGGCCGCAGCTCTGTCCAAGACTTTGGTGTCCAACCACATGCTAGTACCTCGCGCATCTTGGCGTACATGATGCCACAGATCGATAAAACTTCGTACAAAATCAGGGTTGTCCTGAACGCTGGGAACCAACACCAGGTTCCGCAAGAAATTCCAGACGGCCTCCCCGCGCCAGCGATATATTCGCACGACCCTCGCCGTTTGTGTAAATATCTCTGGTGCCTTTTGCGGTAGCTGCATGGCCAGGAAGAGCAAAAACGACCAGCCTGACGTATCATTGTGGTGAGTACGGCACCATGTTGTCATCATGTTTGAGAGTTTCTCATCCTTCTCCGCATCCCAGTCCGTATTTGCATCTGATCTTGACGTAAACAAGTCCCTCGCATATGTCCATGCGTAGTAATTCATGGGATGTCTCTCTGCTGCAACGTAAATGATGCTTTCAAATTCGTGAACCAGGTCTACTGGTGTCTTGGCTTCTATGCATTGGCGTAGCAGCCAATGTTTGTGGCTCCACAGCACGGGGGATTTGGTATGTCGATGCAGGTGGCTTGAAAGTAGGCTGTTTATGAAGAACAGGTCATTTTCAAGTTCCAGCTTGCACTCATTTGTTGCGAGGGACTGCCGGAGTAGAAGCCTCTTTCTGGTGTTGGCCGCCGTGAGGTGTTCCGAGTCCAGGAGCAAAATGACATTGGTCGCCTTCCATACATCCGCGGCACGTAGATTAGGTGAGCCGTTCAGGTGCCTGGTGAGAATTTGGCGGGCTACTATGAAAGCTTGAACCACCCGAAACTTGTGTATTGCAAGACAATTGGCCTCTTTGAGAAAAAGATGGTTGTGGCTTTCTAGTTCGTACTCTTTGGGTAGAAACTCTACGTCGATGTAGTGACTGGGTTTTTGAGAGAGCTCGTGCGAGATCGCGTCATATGCTTCTTCAAGATTCTCACACTGTGAGCTGCGCTCCCCGCCCTGGTTAGCAGTTTTCGACATTTGTGTGGACAAGAAGTAATGCGAGGCAGATGGTGAAAGTTGGGCGTTCATATAGGGTAATAAGTACCCTCAGCAGATGAGAACTCTAGAACGGGCCAGCCACAGCCACACACACGCGACTCTTTCCGGAAAATACAATCCACCGGGGCACCGGAATCGCTGGAGCTCTGGCCGCCAGACTTGAGCAACCCCACGACGACAACTCGACTTCGGCCCAGCAGACAAAATTTCAGCGAGCTCCCTGGAGTCCTCATCGAAAATGACGACTGTTCTATTCCTCATTTTCGCCGTTGAGGTGGTTGCCCAGCTCATCAATGCCGTGGGTGCGGCGCAGATTAACAACCTGGTATGCATGCACCATGGGAAAGATGCCACCAGAGGCAATATACTGACGCCTGGAATAGATCTGGACCCTGATCAACTATCTCCCCGTGTCGACATCCAAAGCGGCCGCAGAGCAGCGCAAGCTCCAAGCCGAGTACCTCAAAGTCCGTCGAGACCTGAACGCCACGAGCAGCCAGGACGAATTCGCCAAATGGGCCAAGCTGCGTCGTCAGCACGACAAGCTGCTGGAGCAGCTCGATGCATCTAGTATGTGGAGGCACATAACGAGCTACTAGCTCAAAGTGAATGCTAACGAGGGGCTGTGTCAACAGAAAAGAGCATGGAGGCCTCGCGGGCCAGATTCGACAACTACCTCACGGCGATACGAATGCTCGTCACCAAAGTGCCACAGTACTTCCTCCCCTTCTGGTACGGCAAAGAAGCCATGTTCTGGCTGCCATACGGCTGGTTCCCGTACTACGCCGAGTGGATTATTTCTTTCCCCCGCGCACCGCTGGGCAGCGTCAGCGCCCCCTCGTGGCAGCTCGCCTGCTCGGGAGTCATTACTCTCCTCAGCGAGATCATCATGTACATTGGCAGACAAATCTCGGCACAGCCCAAGGCAAAGGTGGCCCAGCCCGCAAAGCCTGGCAAACAGACTGCAGACAAGGCTGGGGAAAAGAAGGAATTATAGATGGGCGCGTAAATAGATAGCTTAAAATACATGGCCCTGTTGTACATGGCGGGGAGGACCAGCAAAGGTAGCAATGACGGTGACATGTATCTCTTTGGTAATTTGACGCAAAGTTCCTCATTGCAGACGCTGAGACTTTGTAACACGACAGAGAATGACCCTTGGCAGGGTACTTTGGGATCAATCTAGGCAACATATTGACTCTGGCGACCACTGAGAGATCGGCAAAGCTTCGAAAGTGCCAAAGCTAGTCACGGTGGTTTCACGGTGGTTTCACGGTGGTGGAATCGCAAGGGACATGTTGTTGGGTGAGTTTCTTTTTGTATTGTTAGCTGACGCTATTCGGCAAATCTGACTGAGCGGCTGCATTGGCAGTGCGTAGTGAAGAAGCTTGCTGTTGATGGATGAAAGAAAAGGTGAAAGAGATAGGTTTTGAGAGGGAAATTTTTGCTGGTTGCTGTTAAAAAGGGTGGGTTCGCCGCCCCACTTGCACGCGAACTGAGCATGGGTGTGGCTGGCAGAGGGCAACCAGCGTAAGTAATTATCTGAGAATGGTCTCGGACTCGGTAGAGGCTCGGCAGAGGGAGATGGTAGAACCATGAGAATGGACGCAGCAAACTACAATTCTTCTGCGGGCAGAAACTCGAGAATCACTCTAGATACCCATGGCACGAATATCTGAAGAAAGTAAATGGGCTTGGGATCAGCCTTTACTAACATACAGTCAAACAGCTGCTGACCAGACCGCCCTGCCAGGGCCACAAATGGATGGTGCACACCAACGCTGTGAAGCCCATGCTCGTTCTGGGGCGGCTAAAGGCCACACACACAAGTCAAAGAACACTAGCCTGTTTCTTATTATAGATGTTTCGTCCACCGTCAATGTCGCAGCGTCTTTGTGCAAAATTTCTTGGTTGGCGACACCTGTCTCGCCGCGCATATTCGCAGCAAAGACCAGATTGATACCAAAAAGATTGGCGGCCTTGTGGCAGACGGTGCATATTAATAATAGTCCTGCCTTCAATCTTGCTGCCAAGCAAACACTTGGAATACGGACACCTATTTCAGAAGGGGTCTATTATTACTGCTTGACCCATTGCTGCCCCTCAACCTTGCGCCACAATGCCATGCAAGCGCTGGCCCCGCCGTCGCCGTCCCGCGCGCACCCTACAATATTACAGACGACACCTGGCTGTCCTCTTCCCTAATACAGCCATGCGCTTCGCATCTTGAACCCTCTCTTCGACTGGCCACCAAAGCTGACCCTCAGCAACCGCCGCCATGGCAGTCACTTGGGATTCGTACGCTATTGCTGCTACACCAGTTCTCAGGCTTCAACCCGGCTAACACGGTTCCAGCATCCGGTCTCTCCTCATCTTCTTCGGGCCCATTCTGCTGCCCAAGGCCATCTCATGGTATCGCTCCATGCGCAGCTCGTCCCACAACCTGCCCATCCAGCCGCTGCCGCCTCGCCTTCGCATGGCACTCTTCTTGCTCTTCTTCCTGTCAACAACCTATTTAATCAAGACGCTACCCCCCTTTGCGCCCGAGAACCTCTTCACGCGCACGCAAAGCCGTCTCCAGATCCCCGTCGACGTGCTCTTCAGCCGCCTCTCCGTCCTCCGACCCGACAATGTCCTCACTGCAAGCGACCATGTCCTGCGAGCCAAGTTTGTCAACATGGAAAGCCGCCTGCTGTACTTGCGGCTCGGACCAGCAGCCCTCGCCGAATGCCCGTTTTGCACGGCCGACGAGCCAAACAGCTACCTATACTATGCTCTGACCTCCATCCTCTGGCCGCACCTGGCAAACCTGATGGTCATAGCCGCCATGACGAGCCCCACGCTCACGGGGAGACACGGCTCTCGATGGCGGACGCTTGCCACCATCTGCGCCTTCACCATTGCTTCGGCGGACGTGTACGCGGTCGCTACCTACAACTACAAGGCCAACGCCAGGGCTCTGCGCCTCAACGACATCGACTTCTTCTACTGGTCCATGCGAAACTATAGACTCATTGCGCTGGCCGCTCTTGACGCCGGCCTGGGGCTGGTCATGTACTTGTCCTCTACGAACCGGGCGTTTGCGCAGCCCCCCCCTGCCTCGGAGCGAGTCGACGACGTCACAAGGAGACTTATGACGGTCAAGAGCAGACTGAGTGCTCTGGGAGTTATTAATAACACTGCCATGCGGGACGAGGAGCTGCGAAGTAGGTGCCAGAACTACTGGGCGCACGAGGTCCGACTGATGAGGGAGGTCATGGAGGACAGAGACGTGCTCGAGGGTGTCAATGACGCCTTGAGCAATAGAATCAATATCGAGTCCATCTCAAACGATGCAGAGGTGTATGCAAACAGCGTGCTGGCGGCGTTGCAGCAGGAGGAAGCTGAATAGAGGAAATTCGTTGCGCCTTTTGCACTTGTTGGAAATAAAATAGACCTTTTTCATGGGTTTCAAGCATGATGCTGCCTCCTGGAGTGACTTGTACAAATAGGGCACGGGAAATAGACATTGTTGAGCGCCATGACCAATGTCATGTGTTTACAGAAAGTCCTCAATTCTCCGCTTTCATGTGAAAAAAAAACCCCCTTGATCGCTTTGCCTGTGCTGACAGACAAACAATTTTTCTAAGAAGACCGTTTTTACATTAAAATCCTGGCACGCTCGCCATCACGCTTTCGAGTCCCGTCTCCCGGTCCCGGTTCCTGTCGCTGTGCTACTAACACTGGCCTTCCGGGACGCAGATTCCTTTGACGGCCCATTGCCCGCACCCTCCTGCGCACTCCTCTCCAAAAAGTTCGCCCACAAGTCTGCAAGGGACTCTCTGTCCCTGGCCGATGTAGGTTCGGAGAAGATGTCGGCATTTAGTGAAGGAGAGCTGGGGGTTCTGTGGAAAGGAGAAGACGGTAGTCGCAGACTGCCGCCCGAGCCGCCAGGGCGGGCGAGACCTGCTTGCTCGCGCTGCTCGTCGGTCCAGTTCAGGTAGCCGGCCATTACTTGGAGCACTTGGAAGCGTTTGGCGTCGCCGCGGTCTAGCGTAAGGAAGTGGAGAAGAGTGTTTGTTACGACTTGTCTAGATGCAGCATTAGTCCTCATCCTTCCATCTCTGCTTAAAACAGCGGCACACAAAACAGTGACAGAAACAAGACAAAGAAGGTGCGGCGTCTAACGAACCTGTCGACGTTGTCTTCGGGCTTGGTCTTCTTCAGGTACCGCAGCGCCTTGGTCAGGTGGTCATTCAGGACAATAGCCTCGTGTCTCAACTTGCCAATCAGCAGGTTCTTCTCCTTGACTTCCTTTTCAAACGGCGCTGTCCTCTCGAGCTCCTTGGACATTTCATCCTTGGCCTCCTCGGCTTCCTTGGCCCGCATTTCGGCCTGCTGGGCGAGTTGTTTCTGCGCCTGCAGCTGTGACTCGGTCGTCTCAACCATATCTCGCAGCTCCTTCTTGCGAGCATCCTGGATCTCCCCGAGAGCATTTTGCAAGTTATCCACGAGGGTTGCTTGGCTATCCCGGTCTGCAGCCGCGGTTTCGTAGCTTTGCTTCAGCATTGCAACTTGTTCCTCGAGATCGCTGACCTTGTCCACCAAGTTTTCCTTGATGGACCGCTCCTCCATGGCCAAAACCTCCCACTCGCCCATGGCGTTTGCCGTCGTCTCCATCTCTTCCTTGAGATGCTGCACTGTCCGGGTCAGTTCCTCCTTTTCCTTTTGCCAGTTGTGAGCCGACAGATTGTTGCGGCTTCGCAGTGTGGACAGTTCCCTCGTCGCGTCCTGCAGCTCCTGCTTGAGGTTCTCGATGTCTTCCCCTGAAGAATGTGCTGAGCCCTGTAGCTGCTCATTTTGCGTCTCGAGCTCCTCTATCCGCTCCCTGGCTTCTGCTAACTCGGCCTTATCGCGCTTCAACCTGTCACTGAGAGACTCCTTGATCTTTTCAACTCGGCCGAGGAGGGTCTGGTACTGCTCTTCGGCGGTTTCCTTGGCGGCGTTGCTCTCTTCGAGATCAGCTTTCAGCTGCGACACTTCTTGTTGGTGCGTCTCCTGGATGCTCTCCAGTTGTCTGCGAAGCTGCTCCACCTCTGCGCGGAGCGCCTCTCGTTCCTTTCCCATTGCTTCGAGCTTCGCAGTCGGATCTAAATCGGTTGTACCTTCATTCGCAGCCTCGGCGGGTTTGGACGGTTCTACGGCGCGGCCATTGCTGCCCGACTCTGGTTTTCTGACTACATCGGTAGCGTCCTGAGGTTTTGACGTCTCAACAATTAGCAACTGCATGACTTCCGCTGTACGCATTTCGCAAACGACATGGTGGTGTCGTGTGGGTTGGAGAACATACAATCTCCGAATCGCCGTCATGATTGTAATGCTCGTCTTGATGATTCAAATCGCCGTTGCTTAGTGACTCAGGGTCCTTGTTCTTGTTGGCACCCTTCTTTTTTTTGTTGCTCCTCTTCTTGGACGCTGTAGAGCCCGGGGTGGCAGTGGTTAGAACACGGTTGCACATTGACAGTGACGTCTCAAGACAGGACAGGGTTTACGAACATGAATTGGCGGCCTGGACAGGCTCGCCGGCAACAGTCGACGACATTGAAGCAGCAAGGCGCGGAAGCCAAGGCGGTCCGCGTGTGCGTGCCGGTGTGCTGAGCGCTCGAGGGGGGGTGAGGCAGCGTCGAGCTTCGTTTCAATACAGGTGACGAGTCGTCGTAGTGCGACACGTTGACATCTGCTTGACGAACCATAATAGCGGGAGTGCAAGTATGGCGTTGGCGGGTCCGTCCTAAGAACCCCCAGCGCCGGTTAGTTGGCCAACACTGCTGGGGCCAATTGGTGGCCAGCCGTCAATCTGCCATGCCTTCAAGCCGCTGTAGCAGGCATTTCCCAAGCCCCATCGGGCCTGACAGTGCTTTGTCAAAGTCCAAGCCAAATACAAGCATGTGTTCTTCCCCACGGCAAGCCCGACTACCATCAATCGAGTATTACGTTCCGAAAAGTCCTGTCCAAAAACCTGTACATACAGCATCACTAGGGCCGTTAGCTGCAGCTTCAGGCACGAGGGTCTGATTGGAGACGGGCTGCTTAGTCAACCACGCACCCGTGGGGCAGTGCTCGAAATTTATTTTTCTCGCGACTCAGGCACCTGTAGAGTCTCTTCTTTTTCTTCTTCATCTTACAATCATCTTCGCATGCGCACTGTTGAGCAAGGTCTAGTACCAACGGTCTTTTCACGATGTTGCGCGAAGTAGATCGTCACGCCTTTCATAATCCCATTGCTTGCTCGACTTTTCCCTCCATGAGAAAACGTCGCCTTATGAGTGCCGTGGGTTCGCTTATGAGCGTACATCCATCTTCATGACCTTGATGACCACACTCTTTTGTAGAGCTCCACCATATTTGTGAACAATTTGGTCTATATGATCCCTCTGGAAAACGTAGCAGATGTTACGACGCTAGACAAGCAGACTTGCAGGAGCTCTGCTGTCTCATATTGCACAGACTTGAGATTTCCACGTCAACAGTTGTCCCGTCCCAGCTGACCGAGTCCCATTCTGCTCCAGCCAACTCTAATATGTGGGACTCGAATCTCTCATGTTGTCTGCTGTATATTATTTGTCAAGACACGACGAGGTATTCATGTCGACCGGAGTGGTGTTTCACCCGCCTGCGCCATACTAAACAGTGCGAGTTGCCGATGTGGGTGAGGACACAGGCAGAATCACTTTTTTGTAAAAGACAACATATACCTCACGGTATATGTAATTCTCGTTACAATCTACACGCAGAGTTGCAGATGTGCGTCATTCATCACGAGACAGACCGTCAGTCTACTTAAGTACCTGCACTGTGGCCAGTGGCATTATGTACCGAAACATCACAAGTCAAGGCGAAATCAATGCTTGCGTTTTCAAGTACCTGAAAATTGCTCATCGATTTCTCATCGATTGCTCATAGAATGGACACCCAAAGTAGCCTCACACCATTCACTCACTTTCAGAAATATCCAAACTACGGTTCTGCCAACGTTGGCCAGTCTTGGTAGCTTCTGAGCCATCTTGGAGCTCTGCGGCGCTAGCCCCGCGGCGACTGTGCACTGTTATTTTTTACTAGTGCTTTTGACGTCAGCCGTTGTGCTTAACTGGCCAAGGCTCGACCCATAACCTCCAACAGCTCCCGCGACCGCCAACATCGCCAGGACGACGGAATCGAATCGTCTGCAGCTGTTCGCCATGAAGCCCATCATCGCAGTCCCGGCAACTCTAGCCCTGATTCTGCGGGCTTGGAGCAAAAATTCGCTGACGCCCGCAGGCATCTTCGCCGCAGCACTGACCGCCATCGCGCACGCCTACCACCCATGGAATCTGCCCTTTGCGCTGCTTTGCGTCTTCTTTCTGGCGGGCACGCGGGTAACACATGTACGGTTTGCGTCGACTGCCTAATTCACACGTCAAGAATTCTGACTGGTTGAGCAGATCAAAGAGAATGTCAAGGCTACTTTGACAATGCATTCAAAGGGCAGCTCGGGCGGGGAAGGTCCGCGAACACACGTGCAAGGTATGGAAGGGTTACTATACTGCCAAGGGGTCCAATAGACCAGCTAACCGGGTTTTGCATAGTATTTGCAAACTCGCTGATGGCGTCGATACTCACGGTAGCACACGGATATCAATTGCGGTCCAGGGCCGCCGCATACGCCGACCGGAATGCCCCAGACCCCAAAGGCAGCCTGTGTTATTCTTGGGGCGGCGACCTGTTGGTCGTGGGTATCATCGCCAACTATGCAGCCGTGGCCGCTGACACGTTCAGCTCAGAGCTGGGGATACTATCCAGGAGCGACCCGCGCTTGATTACGTCCTGGACACTACGAAAGGTACCTCGAGGGACAAACGGAGGCGTCACACTGCTTGGGCTAGCTGCTGGCTTGTTCGGGTCCATGATCATAGTGGCCGCTTCAATGGTATTCCTCCCTGCATGCACTCCTGATAATGCAGCAACCCTCGGGGGCGCGCCGTGGACCCTGGCACAAAGGCGCATTTTTATGGTTGGCCTCGTTATCTGGGGTACATTAGGCAGTGTCTTGGACAGCTTCCTCGGAGGCATGTTTCAGCGATCTGTCAAGGATGTACGATCCGGCAAGATTGTCGAGGGCGAGGGCGGTAACCGCGTGCTGGTGTCTACGCCGAGCACTCCGGAGCCGAAACGCGTGGTATCAGACGGCAAGCAAGCCGCCGAGTCAGCCGTCGATGACCAAGACGAGGACCAGGACCGGTACGACCTCAAGAAGAAGAATCGCAAGCCCAGCTTTGGCGACCAGCGACCGTCCAGGGTGGTGGAGAGCGGATGGGATCTCTTGGACAACAACGACGTCAACTTCCTCATGGCGGTTACCATGAGTGTGGGGGCCATGGGCGCGGCCAGCTGGTACTGGGGAGTGCCTCTTGAGTCAATCCTGAAGCCCTGAGGTGTCGTGGCCAAGTCACTCTTACAAAATCCGTTTGTTGATGCAGGCACAGCTATGTTTGTCTAGAGACCTCGTGGACGCACACATTCAGTCTGCATTCAAATGACAGCCGGTGTCATGTTGGAGGCGGATCTGGGGATCTGGTGCCTGGCAGTTTAGACTATTGTCACATGGTTTGGGCGGTTCCGACCATCGGAACGGGCTGAAAGGCCAAACTTGAACTGATACTTTTTACCCACCGCAACCAATCTCTCCAGCCCGTTTGGTCAGATACTTGTTTGACATCATGTAGATAGACGCTCCCCTCCCCCAACATTTTGCTTGAACAGGGGCAACCATCGTCATGTAGAATACAATGCGAGGCCGTTGGGTTTGCACTTACTGAATGTCCAATGATTCTCGCATACTCTGAGTGCAATGCAGGAACTGCGAGCAGGTCGAGTCTCGTGCAGTGAAGCACATGTTGAAACTTGAGCGCAGCTGACTGCCAAGAGACGCTCGATGAATCAGCAGACTCAAACGGTCCCATCACTCCGCAATCATGGACATTTGTTCCTGAGATCCCTCGGTCCAAGATCGGGAAAAAGCCCAAGCGAGGTTGGGGAAGGCGCTGATGGCTGATGGAGACAAGAAGGCATGAAGGCTGAACGATTTCCAATGTAACCCCATCGATTGGGGGGGAAAGACGAGACCAATTGCCGTGTATGGAGCTCACGAAACAGTCATTCTGTATTGTCATACTCCGTACGGATAGGATAAATGGATCGCCCATTGGGATATAACGGGTGTGGGCAAGAAGCAGGGTCCATGCCCACATGTATGTATGTACATACAATAGGGGGAGGGGGGGTGTGGGCGCTGGTGTATTTTATGCGGGGGTGTGCATCAGTTGGGATTGATATTTTTTTTATGTGCGGACTGGAGGGTAGCAGATCGGGAATACTCGAGAGTCTCCAGCGATGACGGGTGATGCTGCACGGGTGGTCGGGTGCCTCGTTCAGCCTTTAGTTCGAGATGGATAATTATTTTGCAAATAGGCACGGGATTGAAACATGCCCACCGCCATGCTGCAGATGCAAACCGTGTCGAGGGGTTTATTTTATATCCCTCACGGGCTCACGGGGCGGTCAATCGGGCTCTTTGTGCCGAGACGAGACAATTATATGGACGTTACACAGTCCTGTATGTACTGTGACTACTTTGGTAATTTCTCGTTGTCCAAGCCGGCGGTGGAACCAACCGCCCAGAAAATGGGCACAATCAAAGACTCAAGACGATTCTTGAGGCCTGTTCTTGTAACCCGCGATGCTCCGAGGAAACACAGGCCCCTTTCAATCTTCTCTCGAGCGACTTGGGGAGCTTCTTTTCCAAGCGCCCAACGGGTCGGAGGCATGCGAACATGGAGATGATGTGCTTTTCAGCCAATCAGCCGCCGACGATAAGATGTCGACTGCACAAGGCATGGGGGATTCCAGTGGCGTCGGGGATGGAGCCATCTGGCACTACATAGAATTTTTGTAAAAACTGAAAATAATAGGAACAGGTTTGATTTGTCCGCCAGGCCAGGTTGTGATTTCTGCTGCTCATGTTGCATGTTGCAAGGAGACGAACGCGTTGATGCAAAAGGGTGAAAGACATGATTTCACGCTGGAAATTTTGTTGCTAGAGAAACACCCTCCTGCCAATGAATGATGGGGACTGGGTTGGACGCAAGGCGCATGACGGGATTTGGGTTCAGGTTGCTCCGAGTACCCTCTCTCACATGCTGAACGAGGAATGACAAGGCGTCGTAGCCATGTGCCATTCGGAGCCAAGACAAGTCTCTGTTTTTCCCACCCCGGAGACTGTCTTGTATTATCCCCAGCTTTTTCGGTGGCCGGGTTGGGGACTTGTGGCCTGCAGTTGACGAGTGGTGTCTGGGCAATTAAAACGTCTTTGCTTCCGTACATACGGAGTACATACACACCATGACGTCTGTACGATGGCTCACATGGGAGTGGCCATTGTTCTTGTCGTTGTTCTGAGTTCATTTCGGGATTGGCACCCGAGACTTGAACATTGCGGCCGAGCCACTTTGGCTCTTGGTGCCGACCGCTTCACCAAGATGTCAATTGCTTTTGATGGTCCCTGTGGAATGGCAATGCCAGGCGCTGCACGCGGGTAAGCAACGCGGGGAGCCCTCGTGAGGCCTCTGGAGGCGCACAGTGGTGTATGTTGTATTGCACCGCAGTCTCGTGTTGTGGGATCCCCGACCCCAGGTATTATGCCGTACGTGGTGTAGTCATCAAAAATAGCCAGGCATGTGTGACCCGAAAGGACCTCACAGCCTCTGGGGGTCCCCCCGCCACATGTCTGGCCGACTCTGGAATTCCACTCAGGCCCCACCATGGCAACAAGGTCAGGTACCTGGAAAGCGGCCATCCAAACGAGCACAACTAGAGAAATTCTGCTCGCCTTGGAACACCGCGAGCGGCAGTTGTAACAAGCTGCGTCAACATGTGGCTTTTGCGCCATACAAGTGAGATCATCACGGGGGTTTCTTGACCGCCATGACGACACGGTACAGTCCTGTGTGTTGGGCCAAGTTGGGAAAGCAGATTTGAGAGGCATCAATTGATGAGGTCGGGCAGTGAGGAAGAACCGTGATGGGGTCGTGATGAGCAGCGGGGGGTGAGTTCTCCTAGGGCTTGCCTTTCTTAGAGCAACACTCCCACGATACCTCAATGGCGGCCTCATTTTGCTCAATAAATTGCGCCGCATGCAGAGATAAGAAGAGACATTTGCCTGCACAGCTCTTTTAGGTCCAGTGGGGTGGGCTCCGGTTGTGCGAGTTGCATCAGCACACAGATTGGGTCAGACCTGCGGGTGGAATGGCAGGCAACTGGTTGGTGGCCAGGGACCGCCCAGGCTCAATGGCACTGTTCCTGTGTGTGGGCTGCGACACACACGACAGTGTTTTCGCATTGAAACCCCCGGGTACGGAGTACACTCACACATGCATGCTGTATTAGGTGCAGACGGGAAAGCTACAACTCAAATTTCTTTTGGCCAGGAGACAAAATTTGCCGTCGACGTGAATTCAGTTTGGTCACACGGCTTGCGTTTGCCGCCCCCTTTCCCACTGAACATGTGTTCAGCCTCTGCTTTCCGGATTCTAGAAGGCTTTTTGTTCTACCAGCCCCGACACGCGCGCCGTGGCCGTGGCTACCCGCCATTGTCGCTGAGGCCCATCAGTTTGCAACAGGCAAAGGAGGGGGCAACGGGGATAGGCCCAAAGATAGGGAAGAATAGGGCGGAGAATCCCAGCAAGGTCTTGGCAAATAATTCCGCAAAAGGCGCGTCAGCGATGGGGGTGGTACGAGTCATCATTGCTCAAGTAGGGTCAGATGCGACGAGGTGTTGTATAAAATCCGCTGACTGTATTTGCCATGCCGCCCAGAGAAACGAGCGGCTTGTTCATGTCTGACACAGTGTTGTACATCTGTTTTTTTTTTTTTTTTTTTTGTGTGAAAATAATGCGTGCGGGAAGCAATATCAATTGTAATAGCGTCAGCACCACTGGTCAGCGACAATGGTATTGACCACTTGCATTTGCCTGATAACCAGACAGGACTGTATTCCCCAGACTTGCGGCTTGGCTGCCTCGAACCTAGTGGCCGAAGCCGCAGCATGCACAGAGGGACTGATTTTTTTCGATTTCGGTAGGGCCAGGCGGTCAGGGGGGCCCAACACCACAGAGCACACAGCACGTCCGCCTTTGTAGATGCAATCCAGCAGTTCAGTCGCTGGGGGAAACCGTCAATTATTACCTTCCTTGGTACTTGGTGCCGAAGGGGGCTGGGCTGGGCCGATTGCAGCGACACGCAGGCCCCCCAGCTTCCGTCCCCAGGCAAGTTCTAGTGAAGGGCAACCCAGCGCGCCATCTGTACAGTACTCCAGAGCGAGGTTCCGCAGGTACTTGGCTCCGGGCGATACCTGCACGACATTGCTGGTCCCTTCGCCTTCCCCGAGGGCGTGTCGAAACTCAAACACGACTTCGCCAACACCCGTGGAGACTGGCCGTGGGCCTGCTGATTGCACGCGGGGCCAATGACATGATTCGATGAGGTGGAATCTTTTGGGGTCTTGGCTGAGCGCGCACGGCGCACCCACTCACGGCTCAGCACCGGAACCAGCGACCAAGCCACCGCGTCTTTGTACTTTTCTTATCTATACCTCATCGCAAGTCACTCGCCGTTGCAAGCACATTGTGGCCGCCTGGCGCCCACCCCCGCGACTTGCGTAGCCCACTTGAAAAAGTCGTAGGGGAAGGGGCGTGTCAGTAAAGGGCTTGGAAGGCGCCTTTATGGATTTCCCTCGACACGGAGACTTTAGATACTTTGTCGTTGCACCTGGATACATAAAACCCGCGCTGCCCCAGGTTCTCGAGATTCCAGGAACACACGTCTTTGATCAACCCGTCCACAGTATTTTGTGTTTGCAGCAGCTTGCCCTGATATCCAGCTGTATTTGCTCTTTACCACCAGACACCAGTCTGCTTCGTCTTTTCTGTTTCCCACACACGACTCACACAAAACACAGTCATCATGGTAAGTCGGCCACCAATTGGGAGCACACCCAAGAGCCCTACATGCAGGGACAGATGCAGACTCGAGAACAAAATGCTGACAATGCTCTTTGCTATCAGGCTAACCGCGAAGTTTTGTCCTCCCGAACGGAGACTGTATGAAGCAACCCGCCCGAATCCTCCGAAACTGACATAGCCACAAAACATGCTGACCGACATTTCCTGCAGCTTAGCAAATACCTCAAGCTCGACCAGAAGGGCTCAATTATGGCCGAGTATGTCTGGGTCGATGCCAACGGCAACACTCGATCAAAATCTAGAGTGAGTTCAGATCCCGCCCGACCAACGGATTCCATGACAATCTCTCCCCTGTCTTATCTTCGTCCCACCACCCCTGCAATGCCAGGTTTGGCTGCACACACGCGACTCGAATCTGCCATGTGGCTGTCAAATCCCGGTTTGTTCCGCCAGATTGGAGATTGCGGTTTTTGCTTGCGCTCTTGGGGCTTCCGAGTGGCTGTTCCCAGGTGACACAAGACCGAAAAGGGGCTTGGTTTTGCGCCTGAGCCACAGCTGGCACTGGGGCGAAGTGGCCCATTACCCCCCTTCCGACCGCCTCGGACAAGGATAGCCATCTGCGCAGCAATGCCGGATTACCCCACTGGTTCTACCCGTGCGGGCCAATCAGATTGCGCGCGCCCTTGTTGCCCTCAGTGCTCGTGGGCAGCACAATGACGGCATCCATGGCCCATGCTGGAGTTGGGGATCGAAATGGCATCGGTTGTGGCACAGAGAAGGCGTGAATTTGCAGTCATGACGTAGCACTTGTTGTTTCCCGCTGGAGCCGAAGGATTTTCTTAAGCTAACAGCCACTGTTTGCAATAGACCCTTGACGAGAAGGAGTACAAGCCTGAAGACCTTCCCATTTGGAACTTTGATGGCTCCTCCACCGATCAGGCTCCCGGCGAGAACTCTGACGTCTACCTGCGCCCCTGCGCCATCTACCCCGACCCCTTCCGTGGCTCTCCCAACATCATTGTTCTTGCCGAGTGCTGGAACGCCGATGGCACCCCCAACAAGTTCAACTTCCGCCATGAGTGCAACAAGGTGATGGAGGCCTATGCCGAGCACGATCCCTGGTTCGGCCTCGAGCAGGAGTACACTCTCCTCGACCACGATGACCGTCCTTTCGGCTGGCCCGTTGGCGGTTTCCCCGCTCCGTATGTCTCCCTCTGCTAGCGCACTCGAAAGTGAGTTTTTGAAGTGCAGGTTTGCTAACAACCCACACAGTCAGGGCCCTTACTACTGCGGTGTTGGCAGCGGCAAGGTGGTTATGCGTGACATCGTCGACTCCCACTACAAGGCCTGTCTCTACTCTGGCATCCACATCTCTGGAACCAACGCCGAAGTCATGGTGAGTCCCATTCGCACCTATTTTGCAGTTGCTCAGAATAAATGGCTAATTTGTGCTTCAGCCCGCTCAATGGGAGTACCAGGTCGGCCCTTGCGTTGGCATCAACATGGGTGATGAGCTCTGGGTTTCTCGATTCATCCTTGCCCGTGTTGCCGAGGACTTTGGTGTCAAGGTTTCTTTCCACCCCAAGCCCATCAAGGGAGACTGGAACGGCGCCGGCCTGCACAGCAACTTCAGCACCAAGGAGATGCGTGTTGAGGGCGGCATGAAGCACATTGAGGACGCCCTGAAGAAGCTCGAGCCCCACCACGCTGACTGTATCAAGGAGTATGGCGAGGACAATGACCAGCGTCTTACTGGCCGTCACGAGACTGGCTCTATCGACCAGTTCTCTTGGGGTGTCGCTAACCGTGGCTGCTCTATCCGTATCCCTCGTGAGACTGCTGCCAAGGGCTATGGTTACTTTGAAGATCGCCGCCCTGCCTCCAACGCCGATCCTTACCGTGTCACCAAGATTCTCATGACGTCAATATTCGGCAAGCTGTAAAGGCGCTGCGTGATTTGCTTTTAGAACTAGATTAGCATCAGTGGTTTGGGTTTCATTGCCGTGGCGTTCTGGATAGTGATTAGGCTTATAAAGGCTTGAGGTAGCACATGTATGACAGCTAATAAATTTGTCAACTATCAAACTGAGGAGTCGGCCCGTTTCATAGTGACGTATATCCATGCCTGTACCTGGGGTGCATTGTGTTTATCCATCCGTCTACATGTGTTGTCCACGTGTTTAGTTACACGGGGCTCTCTGTTTTGAGTCTGCCCCTGGGTATATATGTATATGCATCTAAATGTCCAAAGGCATTCCCAAGTCTGCTTGATCATCTGGCATCTGTCTCTTTGCAGACACGGCCCCGTCCCCTCTGTCGTGCGAAGCCATGGCCTGCCGGCAAACCCATGTCTCAATTATATCAATACAAGTACCATTTGCGCCTGCACACACCACATGTTGTGCCACGGTTCGCTAAAATCGAGCCATTGGCGGCGGCATCATGATGCAATTTCGGAAGCAAAAGCCGCGCTGGCCAGCAAATGGAGAGGCGGGAGCTGGGCATCTAAGTGCCTGACACATGAAATTCCTTTGGCTGAAGATGCAAATCCTATTCGAGTATCTGGTACAAGGCGACGATTGCTGGTCGTGTTGGGTGGGACCTGGGTGAAGGGTTTCCGTTATTTTAGGAATAATCAAGTGAATAGTGCTTTAACTCTTGCACACCAGTGCCTCATTTGATGTGCCCTCCTTGTTCAACTTTTGCCATTTCTCTTGGAAACATGGCAGTAACACGGATTCCCACAACGAGCCCCTGTCATGCACACCGTCATGATGCGACCAGCCGTACGGAGTAGAAACCGGGCACCTGGCACGGCAGGCTTTTGCACCACCTTATGGATGCTGTCAGAGCCCCGAGAGTCGATAGTGCCAAGTATATTATTAGAAGACGCAAGACGGCGGTGCCCCCGGGGTCGTTACAGCGCCTGGTCCACGTCAGATATACGCGGGTGTCGCACAGGCCCAGCGAGAGTCGAGGTGCAGTGGTGCTCTTGTCCAACGGCCAACACGGGGGAGCTTGGATTGGGCCATTCGTACTCCCTGTGACCTGCCACCCAGTGACTGTGCCTCTTGCCTGGGCCGGAGCAACAAGACTCTGGGGTGGGGTGGACTCGCATCGACTCTTGAGAGAGCAACGAGAGCAACAGTACCCGAAAAAGGGCTTACACCGGGGACCGTCTCTTTTCAAGGGCATGAGCCGTGTGTACTTCGCATGATGGATCCCCCGCTCAAATATCCTCGGTGCGGACTGCCTGAACTCGGCTCCGTGACGGGTTTGAACGTGACCTCTCCACTAGACGCGTCAGTCGGTATTCGTATCATGTCATCTACTTGTCCAACCACCATCTACAAGTGCGAGGGGCATGACCATCTTCTGCTGCGACTTGTTTCCAAGGCCGAATAAGAGGTCCCTCTGCTGCAAACGGCCTGGCCGTCGTGGTCTCGAAATCCTTCAACAATAATGAAACGGGTATGAATTATTCTGCTGCGTGGTGCGTAGTCTAGAGAGTTGTCTCATCTGACAAAATGTATAGGGACATGGCATCTGGGCTTGCTCCCACTGCCATTTTGAGCCGAAACTGCTGTATTTTCTCAGCTTAAAAAATCGTCGAATTTCCGTGCCATGTCGTGCACGTAACGTAAATAGCGCTTGCTTGGCAACAGCCTCTATATACAGTCGTAAAAACGAAAAACAAAAACCATTACAAACGCGCATGCAAAGATAACGGCGCGCTATAAAACAAGATTCTGCTTGTCCAACCAGCTGACATGACACCTTGTTCCCCTACTGCCAACCTCTATTCTTGGCAGCTGTCGAGAGCCAGTATTTGGCATTGCATAACAAAAACTGTCAGTCCACTTGGACGACTACCCCCACAGAATGTTAAGCTTCCTCCATCCCGTGGCAGGCGGTTCAATGGGCTCGGGGTTCCTGGCAGCAACAGCCAAGAAGCCTCGGATAGGCATATCGTTCAATGAAACGAGCCTCGTCTTTCGCCAATGTTTGTACCCAAAGTACAGAATCAATATGAGAGGGATATTAAAGTAGGCCGAGACGAAGCTCTGGGGGCTCCAGTGGCCCTCAACAAAGACGTAGAAGCCGCCTGTGATGAGCAAAATGGTAAACGACACCAGAGCAATCCACGCCGCGTAGGGTTGCAAGGGGCCTTTCCAGGGGAGCTCATCTCGACTGATGCCCTGTGCCTTGCAGCCGTAGTAGAAACGAAGGTACACAATTTCAATGTTGATCCAGTGGACAAAGGAAGCCGCCGAGACCAGACTCTGCATCCAGTCAAAGACGACCGAGGCTGCGGATGAGAGCGTGAGGTATCCCAGCACCAAAAGCGACCCGACTGCAGACACTGAGAGCCATGGCGTGCCGAAGCGGTTGGTGCGCTTGAACAACTCGGGGGCATGGCCATCAAGAGCGAGGCCATAGAGGGTTCGTGTTCCCACGAGCATAGCTACACGACGTCAGCGTTGGGCCGATTCGCCCCCCCAACACGACGGGGCATGAGGCGGGACTGACTGACCTGAGTTGGCGGCGCTCCAGGCGCTCGTAACCACGACTGCATTGATAATTGATGGCACGGCCTTGATGCCGGCGTTGGTGGCGGCAATTGCAAAGGGCGAGGCTCCAGCGTCCCCCGAGCGAGCCGTTAATGCCGGGTCGGCGGAGGAGACGATGAGCCCGACGCAAAACACCGTCATCAGGTAGAAGACCATGATCCTCCAGAATACCCGCTTGGCGGCGCGGGGGATGTTTTGCCGCGGGTTCCTCGTCTCTGCGCCAGCCACGGATATGTTCTCAACATTGGAAAAGGCATAGGCGGCGCTGACCAGGACTCGCCAGAAGCCCACAAACTGGCCCCAGCTACCTGGAATGCCAAGATACTGGACAAAGGGGCCGGGATCTTTCCAGAATCGGAAACCAATGGGTTCGCCGTGTGGTCCTGCACCGGCGGTGATGCAGATGGCCTGCGGCACCATTAGTCTCGGGGGTCGAGCCGAGCTTAGCTGGACAATAATGGCTGCTCACCATTATGTTGACGCCCACAATGAGCGCCATCTTCATCATGGCAAAAGCAAACTCCAGCTCGCCGTACACGTCGATCAGGAGCATGTTGCTCACGACCAGGAGCCCGCCAAGCAGGGTGATCCAGACGGCATGGTTGACGTGCGACCAATAGTCGATGATGACGGCACAGGCAACCATCTCCGCGGGCAACAGAATAGAGTTTGCATAGACACTGTTCCAGCCCTGGGCAAAGGACAAAGCGGGATCAACGAACCACTCGGCATGGCGGACGATGCCCCCGGAGAGGGGAACGAGGGCACTTAGTTCCGTGATGGAGAAGACGACGGCGCACATGAGCATGCCCACGATACCGTAGGCCAGGATAATTCCCAGAGGGCCGCCGCTGGCGAGAGCTTTCCCGGTTGCCAGGAAGAGGCCGGTGCCGATGGTGCCAGCCAGGGCTATCATCTGGATGTGCCGCTGCTTCAGACCCCTTTTGGCCTGGGCAAGCTCCTCAAAGGCCCTGCAGACTTGGGCATGCTCGTCGTCTCCGCCAAGAAGCGGCACCGTGTTTGCCACGGCATCATCTGTCGATTCGCTGCTGCCCTTGCGTCCGGGGTCAGGGACATGGTTCTCCATGGGATGGAGGAGTGAGAAGTCTGGGGAACCGGCCAAGGCGTGGAGCCTCGGGGTCCGCAAGATTTGCTCCTTTGGGCCCGAATTTATACAATGTATATAATTTGAGTTTTGCGCAGCTGACTGAGCGGGGTGATGAGGGCGGCAAAATATTGGCAGCTGAGCTGAGACGGGCGGCCAAGACGGGTATTTTCTGGGGTGACGGAAGGAAGTTGTAGAAAGTTGACGACGCGAGGTTGCCAAATGCTCTGTGCTGAAGCGCTGGGGATGCCCCGCATTGACCACTCACGGACTTAATCGGCGGGCCAAGCTCTACTGGGCTGTCTGCCAGGCCTCACCACCTGCACCGAAGTCTCACTGAGCGAGGAATGCTCTATTTCCCCATATTGCGCGACTTTTGCTTGGAGCGGGCTTGGCGACAACCGACACAGAAGACTGGACGAGTCAGCCACATTTCTCATGGCAATGCCGTCATTGTAACCAAGACGGCGGACCCGCGTTTCAAGACGCCACATGTGCGATGCTTCCCAGTGCAGATTGGATATGGAATGGAAGAAAAAGAATTAGGTCTGCCAAGTCGAAATCTTTTAGCATTACCCCTGCCCCTGGGGCACAGGGCGCAAGCACCAACCAACCAACCACCTAACACAACCTTTTACCCCACACGCACCAGACGGCTTTTATCCGCCGGAAGTCGCCGACAGTTGCAATGGGTTAGGGATACGGGATCAGCAGGGCACGGTTGCTGTGGGGGGATTATATTGTATTGCCGGTGGACCGAGTCATCGTAATTGTGATATGACTTGGTTGTGGACTGCGGCGACAGTGGCGCCAGCCCAAGGCGAGGAGAGAGGCCAAATGCACCCCGCCAGGGCTCGTTGGCAACGACGTGGAAACGGTGAGCTTGGACGCGGGTTCCTGGAGAATTGCCGGGTGAGAAGCGGCTCAACGCCTCGTCGATGCAGACGCTCATCGTTTTGGGGGTAACAATAAAATGCAACCATGACCCCGCAGAAAGGTGAAGAGGGCACAGGAAGCCATCTTGGAAGGATCTTGGAAGTGTCAAGGCCAGGCCAGATTCGGACTCGTCTCTCAGGTCACTGATGCCATGTCCGCAATATCAACTCTCGCACAGACAGCTCGAGGCCATCATGTGTGCACATGTGTGCCGAGGTGGTTGTGGTTCGAGGGCAAGCTCCAGATGCCAACAGGAGATGCAGTTGCCAGTTGCGTCTTGTCTGTTGCCCTTTCTTCCCCAGAGACTCGGCGCCACCTCTCGGTTGGGCCATTGTTCTTTCGAGGGCGCATCTTGCGAGAGGCGTTCTGCGCACGGCCCCGAAACGCATCGTGTCGACGCCACAATCTGGAGAAGGTTGACGCCCAGGCAGGGATCAGAAAAAAACCTTGACTTGCACGACTGGCTTCGACATGATGGTGCCAATTTTCTATCCGTCTGCACAGCGGGATATGGTTCGGCATCATCGGCCGCATTCTTGGGCCTGGGCCTTGCTGTGAGAAGCAAGAGAAGCATGTGAGCGAGCAAACTTGGGCCTCTGCTTCTTGTGTATAAAACGGCGGCATGGGACGCAGGACCCTGAGGAGTTGACATGCCTTGACCATCAGCATCTCTCCCAGCTCTTCTCGTCCACTGCCACATTATCAAGAAAGAAAGAAAAAAACGGCCCTTGCCTTTCCAATCACTTCACAATGCTCAAGTTCCTTACCCTCGCTTCCCTGGTGAGCAGCGCCTTTGCCGGCGTGCTCTTCCAGCGTGACCTCGCCACCATCCAGGCGGCCATGACGGCGGCCGGACAGGGCATCGATCAGGTCGAGGCCGCAGTCAAGACGTTTACTGGCGACAAAACTGACCTGTTGGCGGCTTCAAACGCCCTCATCCAGGCTTTGAATGATGGCGCGGCCAAGGTCCAACCCACGGGCGAACTGTCCCTGGCTGACGCCCTTGGCCTTCAGAGCCCAGTCCAGGATCTCGAGAAGAGGGCTGCCGCTCTCCTGGCGACCTTTAAGGCCCAGAAGAGCACTGTCGAGCAGGCCGGCGCCTGCGAGATCACCTACACCCAGGCCTCTGGCATCAGCGGGGCGGCCAAGGGCCTCATCGACGCCGCTCTGTCCAAGGTCCCCGCTCTGGGCCAGGGCATTGCCCAGGGCATCCTTGCCCCACTCATCGAGACCCTGAATAATGCCCAGGGCGAGTTCACCCCTGAGAACTGCAAGGACGCTGCCCAGCCCACCAGCGAAGCCCCTGCTGTCACCACCGAGGCTCCTACCGTCGTCTCCTCTGAAGCTCCCGCCGCCACCGCCACCACCGATGCCCCGGCTGCCACCTCGGAAGCTCCTGCCGCCACCAGCGAGGTTCCCGCTGCCACCACCACTGAGGCCCCCGTTGTCACCACCGAGGCGCCTGTCACCGAGACTCCCATCGGTAGCACTTGCCCTGCTGCTTCCACCGTCACCGTCACTTCCATTGACTCCAAGGACTGCACACCCATTCCTACCTGCACCAAATCGGCCCCTGTCACCGTCACCACCACCAAGAGGGGATGCCCAACCAGGAGCGCCTTGCCCTGGTAAACTCGAGACTTGCGCATCGGCCCCGGTATCCTTGCGTGCTTGGTGCAATATCACATGGCTACGGCTAGTTGCTGGGCTTGGATAGTACTTCACAATCCGGGGTAGTGGGGGCATGTAGCTATAGTATTCTTATATATATATATATGTATATTTCAACATTGAACAGTTGCGCAATGCTCGCAGTCGGTCGTTGTCGCTATCCCTCTGTTATAAAAAAAAAGAAGAAAGAAAGAAGACGAGACGGGGTTTCCGTGTAAAGAGGTGGCCTGAAACCAACAAAGCCACCCATGATGCTTCAGAACCTGAACTTGTTAAACGACGGGAGGCTCCTCAGCACCGGCACCCGGGACACGAGGAACATGGCAAGTCGCGGCCCCCACGCGAGGCGATCCAGTCCGGGCATGTTCCACATGCTCTGGGTATCCTCCAAGGTGAGCCCCGGGCTCAGCGCCTCCAGGCTGCGTGGGTCGTCGACGGCCCAGTCAAAGGTAAAGGTCCAGGTGCCCTTGAACCAGAGCATGGCGTTGAGGAGGAAGCGGTGCGCGCGGGGCATGCAGTCAAAGACAATCTGGCCGGAGCCAAAGTGCCGCGCCAGGCGCCCGAAGACGATGGCGGTGGGCCGGTCCGTCGGCAGCCGCTCCAGCCACTCGGGCTCGGCGACGGACGACTCTGGCTCGGGGATGTCGAGCCGACGCCGCAGGGCAATCACGTCTGGAAAGTCGACGTCGATCCATCGCACTCGGCACCCGCACTTGTCGCGGAGCCGAGATGGACCACGGTCGCGCGCTCGTTGGCGGCCAGGAACTCGGCCGTCCACTGGCCAAACAGCCGCGTGCGAAGAACAAAGACTGCCAGGCCCAGCGGCGGCCTGCCTCGCATTCGGTCGCCCAGCTCCGGCATCCGTGACATGATTTCGGCCGACCACCGGTCGCCCAGCACCGGCCGGGGGGAGTAGAAGTCTGACCATCTGGCGTAGAGAGTGACAAGGAGCGATTCTTGCGCGCCCGTGAGCCCGAAGCGGCCGTCTTGGTGCCCATCTTGTGTCGAGGCCATGTTGACCAGACTGGCTCCAAGTCGCAGCGTTGGCTGCTCAAGGCCCGGGAGACGAGTAAATAAGGCATCGAGTCCGAAAATGGCACACGAGACGCCTCGTTGTGTGTCTGTCTGTCCTCTTTCACTCCTGCAAAGCCCGGGACTTGACCAGCAATCTCATCCACCACTCAGAGGTATTTCTGTCGTGAAACCCACCCCCTCTTGACAGCTCTCACCACACCGTGTTACCAAAAGACGCATTCCATTGTCCTTGGGTCAGCGTAACCAAGCTGTTGCGTGCTGCGTGATGCATCTGTAGCACTCTGCCTGCGTCGCAAGGTTACACTATTCGCTGTACTTTGAAACGGCCAAAATTGGACGGAACCAAACGCACACGCACTATCTGTAAATACACATTAAAGCTACACTACCATGCACCTGGCAAATCGGCCTCCTCACAAACTACGCCTCAGATACACTACATCCCGGCCGCGACACCCGTCCTCGGCCGCAGCAGACTTGAACACGCCCACCCTCTTGAACCCCAGCTTCTCGGCGACCCTCAGACTCGCCCCATTCAGCATGTGCACGCTCTCGCACAACTCGGCAGAAAGTCCCTGCACATGCGGCAGAAAGCCCGCATACGCGTCCACCACGGCCGCGAAGCTCTCCGTCGCGTACCCGCGGCCCCAAACCTCCGGAAGAAACAAGTACCCCAGCTCCATGTACTTGTGTCCGGCCACCGGGGCGTCCGCCGTCGTCGTCCCATCTGGAGAAACACTGAAGTTGGTGGCAAGGAGCGTGACGAGGCCGGCAATCTCCCAGGACTCTGCGCCGGGGTGCAGGACGGCATACGACACTCTGGGCCCGGCGGCGGCATCTAGCGAGCAGATGATGCCGTGCATCCATGCCATGCTGTCTTGTTCGTCCTTGCACGGGCCCCGGGAACTATATACTTGTGAGCCGTGTATTTTGTATAGTCGCGCAAGGACGGGCCACGGCCTACCTCCATTTGGTGGCCGCCATGTTGGTCCAGATCTTGTGGAACCAGGCGAGTTCCTGACTTCCGTGGGCATTTGTCTTCAGCGGCCGCAGCAACAGTCGCCGCGTTTGGATATCCGTCAGCAGGTCGGGCGTTGAAGTTTCCTCCATGGCCGTTTGTAGATGCGGGCTAGAAATGGCGGGCAAAGGGGTTTGACAAACTTGAGGAAGCGGCGAGCTGGACAAGAAGTCGAGACGACGTGCGTGCCTGATGCGGGAACGACGCGCGCAAAACAAAAGGGCGCTATTATGTCGTAGAGCAGTTGGCCACTTCTCCTATTCACCTGGCCGAGATGCATTAGTTGGCTGCCAAATGGACCCAGTTCATCTTCGCCTCACTCCCGCCACACCGGTCCTCCGTCCCTTTGCTCCACAAGCTTGGGAACGACATTCTCTATGCTGGCAAATATTCGAGGCCGGACCAGGCCGGACTGAGTTACGGCACAGGCAACAGCACGCAACCATGTTAAAAAAGCGTCGGCTTGCATTACTTGGGCAGCTCCTCGTCTTGCCCTGTTGCGACGTAAACGACAGACGTCTTGCCATGTGTGGCGGAATACCTCATGTGCCCTATCCCATACATTCGCAGAAAAAAAGGTATCGTATTGTACAATGCTGTTACAAGACACCAACGCCCAAATTTATCCTGCACAACTCCAAAGAACCCCGAGTTTTTGATAATTTCATGCATCCTTGACCGCCCATACAAATCCCCCGCCGCCTGGTGAGCTTTTCTTAATGCTGACTCCACTGGATGGTATTCAAATCAATACCTTCCTGCACCAGCTCCCAGAGCGGGCTCAGCTCCCGCAGGAAATTGACACGCTCTTGAACAGCCTTGAGGACATAGTCAATTTCGGCCTCGGTCGTGAAGCGGCCAATACCAAATCGAATACTGCTGTGGGCGCTCTCGTCGCTGTTTCCGAGAGCTCGAAGAACGTAACTGGGCTCCAGGGAGGCAGAAGTGCATGCACTACCGGAAGACAAAGCAATGTCCTTGAGAGCCATGAGAAGAGATTCACCTTCAACATAGGCAAAAGAAACATTGACGCAGCCCGGGTAGAATGCTTTGCCATCGCCGTTCTGTTGGGTGTGCTCCATAGAAAGGAGGCCACCGAGAAGTCGGTCGGATAGACTCTTGATGCGCCGTGAGTCATACTAATGAAGCGTTAGCTGCATTGCTCCCGCATATCGAAACGAGAAGCGACGAGTAATTAGAAGAGGAGCGCAAAGTCAGACAGGGTGCTTCACTCAACACAAACGGCCTTGTCACGGGCCATTCAGAAAGCCATGCATGTAGAGCACATCATCATAAAAAGAGCGCAGGTAAAGGGGGGCACGCGGAAAGGTATGTGCATGTTCTGGTAGCAAAACTCACCTCCATCTCTTCCTTGGCAATACGGCAAGCCTCGCCGAAACCAACAACCAAGGGCGGTGCCAGAGTACCGCTGCGAAGGCCACGTTCTTGGCCACCACCAGTGATGATGGGGTCAAGTCTGACCCTGGGTCTTCTTCGCACATAGCACGCGCCGATGCCCTTGGGGCCGTAGATCTTGTGTGAGGAAATGGACATCAGATCAATGTTCATTGCGTTGACGTCCAGAGGAATCTTGCCCACTGCCTGGGCCGCGTCAGTGTGGAAGAAGATCTTCTTCGAACGGCACAGCTTGCCAATCTCTTCGATGGGCTGGATAACGCCAATCTCGTTGTTGACGGCCATAATGCTGACTAGCGCAGTTTCGGGCTTCATGGCAGCCTCCAAGTCTTCCATTTTTATCAGTCCATTATTCTGCACGGGCAGGTAGGTGACTTCGAAACCCTCATCTTGCAGATGTCGGCAACTATCGAGGACACATTTGTGTTCCGTCTGTGTGGTTATGATGTGGTTTTTCTTGCCGGAGCGACCGAAGAACCTCGCCACACCCTTGATGCTCATGTTGTTGCTCTCCGTGGCACCCGAGGTGAAAATAATTTCTTTCGGGTCGGCGCCAATAAGAGAGGCAATGTGTTCACGGGCGTCTTCAACAGCCTTTTCGCTCTCCCAGCCGTAGGCATGTGTCCGGGAATGGGGGTTTCCGTAAACGCCAACATAGTATGGTATCATGGCATCGAGCACACGGGGGTCAACTGGCGTGGTTGACTGCATATCGAGGTAGATTGGCCGTTGTCCTTCTTCCATGACAGCAGCTTGTTTCAAGACCTCTTCAAGGGATAAATTGTCAGCACGCCAAACCACAAATTTGACATGGGGCAAACGACGCAGTGTTCATCCAGGGGAGGGTGCACATACCGGCCATAGGGCTGACCTTGGCATCCGCAGGAGCTCCCATCGGCGGAGGCGGGATGTCGACGAAATCCTTCTTGTCCAGCTTGATGGCTGTTTCCACGCGGGCGTGGTCTTGCTTGGACTCGGTCACATATCCTCGCCCAACTGTCCTTGTCCTCGTCGCCACCAGGGCCGCTCGGGGCAGAGTTCGCAAAGGAGCGGTGATGGCGGCCTTGCGGCTCGCCGACCGCAATGCGCAAGATGCTAGACTGGACATGATTGCGATGAATATGTTGTGTGCAGTGGCATGGGCGAGACAGGAAGCCAAAGCCCGGAGAGCGGAGAGGAGAGGCAAATTATTTTAGGTGTGCAGCTTAATTTCTCCAGCAATTTGTCATGGCAGAGCTTCGGCTCGGGCACTCGGTGATAAGCACGCTGATGGGGCCCCTGATTGGCTGGAATTGGCCGCCCTGCGGCATTGGCCTTCTCCAGGCCAAGAACAACCCTTGCAATGCGCATAGGGAAGGAGAGAAACGGACGCTGGTGCTAGTTGATCTTCACGGCGACAAACTATGATGCATTGGATGTCATTACAGTAGTTGGGAAGATGCGAAATTGGTGCAACTCAAGTTGAGTGCGATAGTTACACGTTGCATGAATGCCAATATGCAGGCCGGCGAGCAGGTGCCCAGAAGGAGGGATTAGTCGAGGAGCATCATCGAGCATCATCGAGCACAAAACAAGTCGGCTTTGGTAAGCAGTCGCAGTTAGCAGCATCAAGAAAGCATTGGACAGCAGTAACATGTGTTGACAGGGCTTCCGCCCAGGGCCAGCACAAGCTGCGTCAATAGTAAATACGCACAAGCAAAACCACAACGGCTGGCCAGCTGGGTGGGAGTCTGGTCCGGCATGGGGTATGGAATCAGCTTTGATGGGGTCAACTGGTGCTCCATGTCTGGGTGCTTACTTTATATTATTGAATCAGTGTCTTGCGCGCAATTTGATACTAACCAGAACATTTGAACTTTGGAAGGCAGACCTGAAGCAGTCTTTGATCAACTAAACTTCCCCCCACTTATTAGGGTCGTCATGAGCTGAAGCATTGACCAGACCAGGGCGGAGTTTGGCGCAGTTTGGCTCACCGTGCTACCTGCGACCTGCTGACGGCCGTGTCACTGTTCTGTGTTGGGTGCGCCACAACCCTTGACACAGCCACCTACAAGTCGTCACGTCCTAGTCCCCAAGCGGCACCTTGGCTCTTTGACTGCGCCGGCAACGTCAATGTCCTCGATTCCTCTTTCAAAAAGCCCCGGCGCCTGCGGTCTTCCCGTCTCCCGCGACAGTGCGCGTATACGCCTTCCCGCCTTCCTCGATCCTTCAGGTGCTGGGCAAAGCGCTCACACTGCTTCACCATGAGCTTCAAAGGCTTTTCCAAGAGCATTACTCGGGTACGTCGTGCCTCGGAGCTCAAATAGCGATGCTGCCCCTCATCTCCATCCAGCCCCCCCCCCCAGCAAACATCATCTCACCAGCATGGCAGCGGAGGACGGAAGAGTCGCTTGAGCCATGACTACATCTGCTATACCTTTGCTGACCGGTTTTCTCAACTTTGCAGGCACCTCAACAAATCAAGACCAGGTTCAATATTGGCGAGAGCACAAAGGACCCCGTCTACATTGACGCCGAACGTCGTTTCCAAGAGCTCGAGACCGAGACCAAGAAGCTGCACGATGAGTCCAAAAAATATTTTGAGGCCATAAACGGCATGCTCAACCACCAGATAGAGTTCAGCAAAGCCATGACAGAAATCTACAAGCCCATTTCTGGCCGCATGTCAGACCCCGATAGCATCAAACCCGAGGGAAATCCGGAAGGAATCCGGGCTTGTGAGGAGTACGAGGCCATTGTCAAGGAGCTACAGGAGACTCTTGCTCCAGAGCTGGAAATGATTGAGACTAGGGTCATCCGACCAGCTACTGAACTGCTAGATGTCATCAAGGTCATTCGAAAAACAGCCGTCAAGCGAGAACACAAGAAGCTCGATTACGACCGACACCGCGGAACCCTCAAGAAGCTACAGGACAAGAAGGACCGAACCCCAAAGGATGAAAAGGCCATGTGGAAAGCAGAAGGAGAAGTTGAGCAGGCAACGCAAGACTACGAATACTTCAACAACCTCTTGAAGGATGAACTGCCAAAGCTGTTCACGCTGGAACGCGAGTTCATCCAACCACTGTTCCAATCCTTTTACTACATGCAGCTCAACATTTTCTACACGCTGCACGAAAGAATGCAGCGCTGCGATATCGGCTACTTCGACCTGACTCTGGACATTGAGGACGCTTTTCACGAAAAGAGAGGTGATATTCAAGAACAGACCGAGGCCTTGTCAATCTGCCGATTCAAGACCACCGGACGACCACGTCCGATTCGATACGGGGCTCGCCCAGCTCTCGAAGGCGGGAAGCAGCCAGGACTTCTTACCGCCGGACCTTCTGCTGCTAGCGGCGGTACGAGCCCCAGGATTAGTGCATACGGCCGTCCCTCGAGCGATTCCGAGGCCGCACCGCCTCCATATTCCCCGGGAAACAAGACCGCCTTGTCCAGTATCGCAGCGGGCAAGGCAAAGCCCCCGCCGCCAAAGCCAAAGCCAAAGCGCTTAACGGCTGCACCTGCAGCCGAGATCGTGACAGCTTTGTACGATTACGCCGCCCAAGCAGATGGAGATTTGAGTTTCCGTGCTGGCGATCCTATTGAGATTGTTTCTAGAACGCAAAATGAGAATGAGTGGTGGACGGGGCGGCTGAATGGAAAAGAAGGGCAGTTCCCTGGTAAGTGTTATCGTGCTGTTGGTCAAATTTCCGTCATTGTCGTGTCTAACGGTATGGCCTAGGCAACTATGTCAAGTTGAGCTAGCTTATACACTCGCGATTGTTTTCTTGGTGGGTACGCCACTGATATAGGTCAATTGTTGGTTTAAAGGAAGGTCGAGGGGGGTTCAGTGCATGGTGTTTAGACTGGGGCGGGAGCATTAGGTACTGGAATATTCGAAAAGAGAAAATAATACACCACCAGTTGGATTGCTATTTTTTTGACGACTGCGCGCAGTACGAACAAGCTTTCAGTTTATCAAATTTATGGTATGCTTAGATCTAGTGTATCTTTGCCAAACCAAACACGCAATGTGTTTTGCAGATGCCATGGAATTGAGTCTTGCGTAGCGCCGCAAAGCCTCTCGGCAAACAACCAGAAGGCCAACGTCTTGGGATGCTCACTGATGTTTGGCGGCTTTTATCAAAACATGCCAATCCAGTAACAGATGAGCAGCCACATGGGCTTCCGGTCGAGCCACTGATGACAAACTGTGTCAAGCTGCTAGGATATAGCATGCTTGACTTGTTAGGAGGGGCACATTGTCGATGGGACGTGCCCATTTCTCGTCGCATCAAGCAGAACTGATCCATGAGACATCATCGCACATGTGAAACTTGAGCTTGACGTACAAGGTGGGAACTGATGACGTCACAGTTGTGTTGGCCCCACCATGCCGTCAAGCTACTGTTGGCAGCTGCCAGGCCAAACGATATCGCGGCGGCCAAAAGATAGCGATGACATCACCACAGGCATCGGTTGCAGCTTCTATTAGGTTCTTTGAAAGGGGTATGGATGTTCGGATGGAACTTTCCTGGACAAGGATCTGTTGGGATTGTGCCTGCCTTGTGTGCCAACTCGGCAGTAATATATAAAACATCAAGCCGCCCCTTTGAACTTTTGAACATTGCACTACATCAAACAATCACTCCAAAATTCCTGCTCATTGTAAACTTGTTTTATTACACATACTTCCACGCGATATCATCAAAGTCTCATCAACATGTCTGGCGACAAGGCACCTTCTACTCTCCAATCCTACGTGGATTCAGCTACTGGTGCTATCCAGAGCGCAGTTGGCAGCTTAACCGGCAACACAGGTGACCAAGTCAAGGGCGATGCCAAGAAGGACACTGCCAAGGTTGAGCACGATGCTTCTCAAGCAGCAGTCAAGGTTCCCGGGGCCACCGTCTCCAGCGACGGTGGCGTCAGCAAAGACCACGCTGATCGTTCTGCTGGGAACTGGAATCAGACTGTCGGATCTGCCAAGGAGGCCGTTGGTGGCTTGATTGGCAGTGAGGTGAGTTCATTTATTCATGAAATTGTCCCCGGGTGCGCAAGACGGCTAACAGTGACGTGCAGAATTTGAAATCGGCCGGCCGGCAACAAAACCTCGAGGGTCAACAGCAAGAGGCCAAGGGCCAGATCAACGACTTGGGTTCTGGTATGGCTGCTCGTGCCCAGGGTACTATTGGTGGTGCCATCTCTAGCATAACTGGCGATAAGGAGGGACAGGCCCATTACGACCAGATGCGTGCAGATGGCAAGGCTCAGCAACGTGGCGTTGAACACGACTTGGAGAAGCGAGCCGAGGCTGAGAAGGAATGAGGAATGCGAGGTTGGCTTCATGTATGATGGCTGGCTGGGGACGGCGTGTGGTGAAAACCTGATACCCTAAGATTATAACATTGTCGAATAGTTCAACGATGCATTGTACTCGTCGGACGACTTGCTCTGCCAATGGTGATGACAGTTGAAGTGACCTTTTTGGCGTACTTTGCTATTTGGATTGTGAGTCGTTCTGCAGCTGCCAGCTGTTGCAAGGCTCCATGTTGGCCGTGTTGCATGACATGTCCAGAACCGCCCAATTTTACTTTATGGTGCTAGGGCATGGACGGTCTGTTGTGTTCCTTTGAGATGTGCCCTTTATTCTCCGTGGTTCTAGATGGATTTCTGTTACGTACTGCTCTCAGGGCGAATGGGTCTCTATCAAATATGCTGTTCAAGCTTCAGTTTGTTGAATGTCGAGCAACTTTCCAGCATGCCATGGTGCCAGGTGCAACCCGAGACTAGATTACACAATGTACGCAATTCAAGCTTCCGCTTTTCTAATGTCGAGCAAGTTTCCAACTCGAGGAATATGCGTCCATTATAGCAACATAACGTCTCTCTTGTGCTGCCTCGCTACGGACGGCGGTATACACAACAGTAACACGTCAATGTTGAAAATACCCCAGGGGTATAGGGTACCGCGCAGTCTGGCCACGGTCCATTGTCCCACGTCGAAGGAATGGATAAGTAATACAAATCAAGGAACAACAGGTCAAACATCAGCTGAAACAAGGTTTGCGCACCGGCAGGCCGTGACAAGCTGGCCTGGCGGATTCCGGTGGCATCTGAGAGCTGAAGCCGCAAAGTCTAAACCAACTAACGGCACTCCGTACCGGCGGTGCGGTTAGGCTACACTTGGCGCGTCCCGGGAGCTTGGTAGCAGCAGCACATGGTTCCGAGGCCTTGTAGCGAAGGAATGGCGCTGTACCTGTGTCCAAGGAAATTGCGTGTCGCCACATTGTGCTCGTCTCGACCGTCTTTTGATTTCACCGTCGAAACTGCGTGCCAGCCAATCTCGGAGGAAGAGGGGCGCGCGTTCAAATGTTGGCAACAAGGGAACATATCCATGGTTGTTGTTGGTACAGGGCTCTGCTGCAAAAAAGGAAGCATAAAGTGACAGGGGGGCTCTGCACTTGGTCTGTTAACTACTTTGCAATCATTGCAAACTTGAAGTGAAACCTCATCTGGACCCGGCCCTTGAAAAATTCCAAATCCACCGTTGCCGTGGATTCATCGCCATGGCATGGCATGTCCGGCTGCCGACGTTCCGGCCTCAGGTACGGAGTATATACGCCTCACAACAATTCTTGTCCATGGTACGGAGTGCATACATGCGCATGGACAGCGGTAGACCAACATTGCACGACAATGGGCAGCTGAATAATAATAAGACGTGCTTGTCGTCTCTGCCCTCTGACCGCAAGGGAGGGTGTGTGGTCGCTGCCTCGCCTGTGCCTGGAGGAAACAAAAGGCTGTTTTCACCTTGGATTGAGACATGGCCCAAACAAAGCTAGACATTTCACCGCAAAAAGGACGGTCCCCCCCCGTGATCCGTGCTTACGAAGCACACCACAATGCGAATAGAGGGCAGATACGATTCTTCTGCAGGCCGATTAGCGCATCCAAGCAGCACACCCGCATCGTACCGAGTACATGCAATCCTGGCAGGAACGCAGGAACCGTCGCCGCTTTTACCAGACACAGCCAAACTTTGGCAGGCAGTGAGGTAGATTTGCCACCGCAGCCCATTGGCACTACGAGTTGGTGCCTCATCTCAGCTCTGCTCGAAAAAAAAAAAAAACCCCCCGTTGGTGGTGACAGACCCTACCGTGTTGGTCGGGGCAGGACATTCCACTACTGTCCAACATCAATTGATGCCTGTTATCTTATTAGCTTGCGTTGCAGTGGCTGGCAGGCCCGGGCGTTTTGACCGCAGAATGTATTTACACTTTTTACGCGGCCAGGAAAAGGCTGCTACTACACAACAAAAAAGTCGACAAATTTCTGGTCTTGTTGTATTACAACTCTGATCGCTCTGGTCTCTCTGTCCGACTTTCCGTGGCACAGGGCCCCCCTGCAACATGAAACTTGTCATCCGCCAGCGACCTCTTCAAACGACACCAACAAACGCTGCAAAGACTCTTGACAGCTTTGAACCTCAGTGCCTGTACATTGGCTTGGTGCCCGATTTTGTCCCTACTGTTGTTAGCTGCTATTAGTCGTCGCAGTCTTGCACATTCAGATATTGCAGCAGATGTGGCCGTATTATAGCCGTAATTTTGCGGGGAGCGTATTTCATGCGCCAAGACTTTCTTTCGTCTACTCACCAAAACCACCTTGCCCCTCTCCTTGATAGAGGCTTTGATTTAATTCCGGCCCCCGGAAACTGCTCTCGCGCGTTTTTCCAATTTTGCCTCGCCGAGGCCTTTATTCAAACGCGCCGCTGGTGGTACCATGAGAGGCGAATATGCGGATTATATTAATAGACAGGGCAAAAGACGGGACCATGAGCAATAGCGGCGACGAAGCCTTGCCTGATTGGGATCCCGTCAAACCTGAGGAGACAGACCACGACGGGCGTATAATTGGCTTCGGCGACCGGCATATGATACATAGGATACATATGTACAATACAGCATCTACCCATACGCTCGGCAGTCCAGCGCGCGTGGCGTTCTCACAAAAACGGTAGCTATTTTCGTCTTGCTTTTGAAGACAACTTGTGAACACTTTGTACAATGCATTCGCAGGAAGCTGTGGTACCACATCAGAAGCTTCTGGGCGTTGGGATGCCACCCTGTCAGCCATGCTTTGGTGAGCCCGGCATGTCTCACCTCTTTCTGAGCTGCGGCAGAAAAGTGTCGTCCTCAACACTGAGATCTGCAGAACCACCATGAGATGTCGCAAACTGCTGAATGTGGCTAGCGACCTTTAGCGCATTGCATATCGAACAGCGAAGACAAGGGGGCGGCAATTCATCTGTCACGCTGTCTCAATGGAGTGGGCGGCATTGGGTGGTCTGTCTGGTTGCTGAACTCGGTGGTCCCTGCGGACGCGGCCCATGGATCTGTGTTTTACTTAGCCTGAATATCGACAAACTCACACACTCACCGGCTAGTTTGATGCTCTCGTAAGTTTGTGTCCAATCTGTTGGGGGGGCCTGTGTTGGTGGGAGGTCCATCGTGCCCCCAGGATTGTAGCCGAGCACGCCAGCGTCCCGTGCCTAAGTGGACTCAGCAGTGGTGAGCAAATGCATGATCATGACTGTTTGAACTCGAGAGCTCTCAAAGGCAGCCTACGACAGACCCGCCATTAAGGAGTGCTTCACCAATATTCAGCGCTTACGTGACCGTGTCATTTCGCTGGCCCGAATGTAAAATTACCTGGTGAGCACATGGGAGGGGGCGTATATCCGTCACCAGAGCTCTGGGTTCCCGTCGTCCAGCCTCGTGGTACAAATGCCTTGCATTGGAACATGTCCGAGATCAAAAGCCAGACTCATGAGACGACCCCAATCGACACCACTCAGGGCGTCCAAAGTGGAAATGGACCAAGTGCGCACTTCATCTCCGATACAGCTTCCATTTCGCCAGTCAACAAGTCACTGTCCGTCATCCATGTCAATTCGGCTGGCTGGCTGGGCAGTGTGTTTGCTCGACCTGTTTTTTTTGGCCCTGGTTGCCCGTGCATGGCTGCCACAAAGTGGCGGCCAAAGCCAAAGCCACGAGGTCACGATATCGATCTGAGAGCCTGTTGCTGGAGAAGAGTGAAATGCGGTCCATAATAAATGATGGCTGGGTTCAGTGCACGGTAGGTCTCCACCGAACCCAAGACACTTGACATGCAGCACTTCTCCTGGACAAGCAAAGATGAGCAACCAAGAATGCGATGCAGTGAGGTGCTTTTTCTCGGTCCCGTCAATGTCGCTGTGCGTCTCCCCGTCGCCGTGGCTTGTCACCATTTCACTAGTGCTGGACCTCGAGATGCAATATCGCATTGTGTGTTGCATGCAACGATAACTCTGTCAACTTTGTCAATAGCCTTCTCGGAAACAAACAGCACATAAATTTCCATGGCTGTGGGTTACGCCAGGGATTGACATGCAAGGCTATCCTGGACGCGGCGGAGACTTCCACCCATATTATAGCCATCGCTGTGACATTGCCAACTGTGATCCCCGACGCCTCACTTATTACTGGTTTGGTAAAGTAATAGCGGTGCATGCCGGCGTCATGTCAAATGCTGCACATGTGCAATATCACAGCTGGGCTACACCCAGATTCAAGGGAAGGGCAACACCTTTTGCCGTGCCCAAGGCCCTGTTTTGTTGCTGGACATGTTGACCCGTACGGAGTACAGCATCCGCAATGTATAGGTTGCCAGTCAGGGACGGATGCCGATTGGAGTGTCGTCTGTTGGCGAATCCAACAATAGTATCATGCCGCCCGGCTCCTGGGCATTTTTGCGAAATGCCACCAATGCATCAGTCGCTTACCAAGCTGCCGCCATCGCCAACCCGGTTGGCTAGGCGTAAAAGTATGTACCAGCTGTTCGTTCGATACGAACTCCTCCGTAATACTCCGTAGACAGGGCGACAGTGAATGTTTCGGGCATGTCGCCATGCGTCGTCCAAGACAAGCTTGAGTTGGATTCGCACTCGGGCCAACTGAGGGTGTTTTTCTGCATGAGGAAGTAGCCGTGGGCTTGTTGCGGCTCCTGCCATTCGCGCCTGGAGGTCCCTCCAGCTTGGACGCAGCCGGCAGATGCTAGCTGCAGGCCCCAGTACATGTGACCTTTGGAGCCATCTATCCCGTGTTCTGAGACGCCCTCTCGAGAAACGAGAACAGCGCCACGCTGTGCTGAACTTGATACAATATTATTGATCGCATTGCGTCTCTTGAAGGACTTGATAAAAATGTCCGCAATAGACATATTCAAGGCTGGCCTCATTAAACCTGCAGCTCAACGCCCACGACCAGACAGACCATGACTCGGAGGCCCGTGTCCTCAGCCAGGCCTGGCGCAGCCCGATCCTCAGCGCCAGCGAGAAGACTAGGCGAGGCCCTTGAATCGCCATTACAGTACTTAAGTAGGTACATGCAAGGCAGATGCAAAGTGCGGACGTCTTTGCCCATTTATTAGCGGCCCTCGGGCAGTCGAAACAACGGCCATGTACTGTACATCCTGTGCATGCGATGCGCAATACGCACTCCCACCACACTCCGTGCTGAGATCAATGCTCCTCCATTAATAAGTATGCCAGACTCATCAGTCTTTGGTGCATGGCGTGGCATCCTTGCCTCGACTCCATCTCGAAGCAATGCCAAGATGGGACTACTCGTACATACCTGCCATGCAAAAGCAAGCAGCCACGGTCCCCTGATTTTCATGTATGTACATACATATTGCACTCCCTATAGTCACCATGTATTTCAATAGCGAATTACCCTCCCAGCTGCAGACGATCCCCAGTAAAGACCCCAAGAGGAAAGGCACAAACCTTTCTTCAAGCAGGGGTCCGGCTGCTAACTAGTTGGGGGATCGTCCGCTCGTCTCCTGCCACCGTTGACCAGTTGACGTTAGTCTTCTCGACAAACAGCTGCCCGACTGTTCAATGACGGTGGACCGCAATTTTGTCAACGCTAGCCCTCTAGTGTCTGCGGCCCACCGGCTACTGGCCCAAAAGAAACATGCCACTCGGACAGGACAGCACGCAGCTCCAGGGGCCCGGAAGCACGGGCCACATGCACAGCACCTTCGTCTGGTCTGGCCTGCTCGTCCTCAACGTCCATGTCCACCCGCTTTTGGACTCATCCGCACATCCCTTTCCACCCACCACGCCCGTTGCCATCGCCCCCGGCCATCCATCCATCCCTCCGTCACTACGGTACTCAGAGGACACTCGTCGTTGCCAATCCCACACCCCCTGACCATCTGAGCAAGGGGGTCCAGGCCAGGCCACCAAAACCCAAGACACACCAAACGAACTAGTAGATTTCCTTCTTTTTTTCCCCTGCGTGGCCTCCGGGACCCCCAATCTGCCAGCCATTGAGTAAGGATTCAAGGTGACCATGTTGGTACTGTCAATAACCAAGCGGTAAACTCTCTGTGCCCCAAGTCCTTCCCTTGCATGGCCACGGCATCGTACATTCACAACCTCTCACGACACATGTCTATCAGCCAGCTAGAACAATAGCAACATCCTCAACGGCCTGTTCCGCCGCCTGTTGTTATCGGCATCGACTGCTATGATATCGGCCCTTTGCAGCGACGAGATGAGACGCCACTTATATTGCCAATAGTTAATGGTCAAGGTTCGTGGCATACATAACGTTACAGCCCCTGTCTTCAACACTCGTCTCCTCGTTGTTCTCTCCCCCTCTTGGAAACAATCTTGAATCTCTTGGGAATTGGTGACCTTGGCCGCTCCATTACCCTGTGACCACGGCGCCGCCAGACCGCAAGCCAAATCCAGGTCAGGACACTGTTCTGTAGAAGCTGCCAGGCCGCCAGCTTGATTTGCTCTTGGGGACGTCTTGGCAGGATATTGGCTGGGCTGGGTCAAGTCGTGTGTAGCTTCTGCGGCCCATTCCGTGCATAAATCAAGATTGTTTCAATTTCTGTTGCAGAAGTCTCCCCCAATGATCTTCTAACCGTCGACGAGCAGTTTCATACGCTTTCGCGGCCTCGTGCGTGTCGGTACATGCATTGTTAACTGTCGCGCACCCGCATTGTTTCATCAAAAGACATTTTCGACATCTTGCACGCCCGCGTGGCCATCGATTCTCGACGATTCTCGACAACAACCAGCATACACCGACAGAAAGACCCGCAAGACGAAACTCGACAACGGCGTTGCCGCGGCCCGTTGATAAACTATAATGGCCATGGCCAGTCCAACTCTGGACGTTAACCCCTCGAGGCCAACATCAGGAATGGTATCCCCCAGGCATGTGAGGTCCAGGACGCAGAGTATCTCCAGTGACAGACCGTCAACTATCGGATACGGCTTTGCCCTTCCGCCATTGGCAGTATCCCCGGAGGCTGCATTCATAGCGCACAGCGCCGCTTCTCAGATTATCACAAATGACCACGACAGTCACGCAGACGCGTGGTATGACCAAAATGGCATCGAGCCTGCAACCGAAACCGCAATGCTATCAGCCTCCGCTCTACACCTTGTCAATGGCTTTCTTGACCAGCTCTTGTTCAACTTCCTCCAAGCGTCCAAGTCTACTAATTTATCAGCTCTTCGGCCCGCTATTGCTGAAGTCTTGAAGCCGAAGCTTGCCAAGGATGCCATCAGCAATGCTGATGAAGAGTTGCGTGAATACCTCGGAGGCGCAAGTGAAGAGGACTACGCACAGTCCCAGGGGGCCGGTTCATCTCGGAACTGGGATGCAGAGCTTGTGTGGAAAAGAACGAGGCTTCGATGTATGGTTTATTCGTCATTGGGTGACATGGAAGAAGAGGACGAAGATGCATACATGGAGGAAGAAAACCTTGAATTTGGCGCCAACGAACAAATTTCCGACTCTGTATCTCCAGCCGTGGCCATTTTTCTCACCTCGGTCATTGAGTATATGGGCGAACTCACCCTTACCGTTGCCGGCCAAGCCGCGTACCAGCGAGTCCGGTCCAAGATTGAAAAGGACCTCAGAGATGGTGCTCGTACCACGAGTGCTCCCGCAGATCGCATTGTGGTTAGTGATTTGGATATGGAACGTGTTGCGCTCGACAGGACACTCGGACGTCTCTGGCGTGGTTGGAAGAAGAGAATGCGATCTCCAACCAGCGACATTGCTGGACGCCCCTTTTCAAAGGGGTCCCTGGCGTCATCCAAACATGATCAGATGGCGCATGCGCATGGGCAGGATGTTGTGGCACTTCCCAAGTCTGCAAGTAGCGACCCCGGCAGTGAATCTAGGAAATCTCTAGACCAGCTTCAAGAGTGCATCATTGAGGATGTCCAGCCCATGGACATCCCCTTGCCCATTGGAGAGCGTGATGTGGACGAGATTGAGGTGCCGGGGCTCGCGCATTACAGCGACGATGAAGGTGACGACGAAATGGACGAGGAGGAACTGCAAATCGTCAAGCGACCCAAGAGCCTCCTAGCCAGTTCGTTCATGTTTGCAAACCAATCTCCCCCGCCGACCAAGTCGCAATTGAACATGCCCACGATTGCTACCAGAAAGCGTTCAATGTCATTGCCAACCCCCGGAGTTTCACATTTTCCCACAGAGAGCCACAGACAAATGCAACTCTCGGCAGCCACCGGACCCAAGGTCGACCAAGAGGCTCGACCTAAGGATAGCATGGCAACGATTGTCGGTGGCGATGCGGTGGTTCCAAGAGATGCCGACGCAAAGAGCCACAGCTCAAATTCAGAGTACGACGATGCTGAGGAAGAGGTTGCCTATGAAGAAGCTGAAATCATGACGACCTCACGCGTCTCCGTGTCTGGAAGCGCTCATTCCACCGACTCTGATAGCAGCAAAAAGGCTAGCAGCTCTGTGAAGCGATCATCTAGTGTGCATTCTGCCCGTATCGTCGATGTGGCAGCGCCTCGCAGCCCTGTAACTTCACGGCCGACTTCTGTTGACTCTACAGAGCGACCTCACCCTCGCAGTTTGTCAGGCGCTGCAGCTAGAATAGCCACTGCCGACGATCGTTTCAGATCCAGCCGTAGCGAAAGCTCAGACAGAAAGCCAACCATTGCATCATCGCCACGAACACCTGTTGAGAGGAGGAAGCCTTCTGTTAATAGCACTGCCCCCATCTCCGAGCTCGAGGAGGGCGAGACAGCTGCTGACCGGGCTGTGTCTGCGAGGAAGCAGAATGATGTGCCAGTTGGCATGGCAGTGTCAACACCTGACGGCACACGCCCTCCAAGCTCATTCCGCCAAAAGGGAATTCCAGTCACTCTGAACACCCAGATCCAAACTGCCAAGCAGCAACAGTCGCCTGTTAGTGCCAGGGCAATTCCTTTGCCAACGACACCTGCAACCCGCAGTGCGGCCATTGAGGAGGAAGACATAGCGCATTTGCCCAAGGCTCCGGGCCACTCTGCCACCCAGAGCCCTAAACTTGAGACCAAAGGCCTACTTTCGATTGAGCGTACACGAACCCGCGAATCGGACGAACTGAATCTACCAGGGCAGCAGAGCACGCCCGCGCCCCGACAGGTGCACACTGCTGCTTCCTCTGTCTCATCAGCAGCTTCGCGCCTTAAGCCGGTGCGAACATCTGAAGACAACTCTAGTCGCTCGGAGAGTGTAGCACGAAATTTTGAAGAGCTCATCCAAAGCAATCAAACCATAACATATACTCTGACTCCAGAGAATATGCGGGACATCGATGTATGTATCAGAATCCATCTAAGCCGCAGCTGATTCCGTTTCCCCGATTCCCTCGGCTGACAATACTCTACCTAGGCGAAGCGGTCTTTGGATAGTCCAATTGTAACAAAATTCGCCCGCCGCAAGAGCGAGGATGCTCGAGCGTATCAACATTCGCCAAAGCCGTCACTGATCACGGCCCTGCCAGCCGCTGGCGGGCTGCCCTCTCCTCGCTTGCCTCTGACTCCTTCCAGTCCCAAGACGGTTGAAAGCAAGGCTTCGATCAGGTCAACCGGGACCATCCCTCAGGTCCCAATTGGCTCAGCAGTGTCCACGGGTCGCAACAATGGACCTGTGGCAAGGGATGGGCGTGTCCCCTCAGAGTCGACCAGTGACTTTGCAGATTTCATTAAGTCAACCGGCCCAGCTGAAGAAACCCGCCCGTGGACGGTACCGAAATCGGCCTCGTCCATGAATCCTAGCAAGAGCTACGGAGATTCTCGCCGTGCCTCTGCTTCCAGCAGCATCAATCGCTTGCGTTACCAGCCTCGCGATGCAACTGTGGATATCAGGTCAGATAATTCCGACCTGATTGACTTCATTCGACAAGGGCCGCCTATCGCCGCTAGCAATCATCGGATCCCTCGTCATGTAGCCCCATTCCGCACGACAATGGACTCGGATCAAATGTCTGGTGCTATTGGTGGCAAGGCTGTTGATGCCAATCTTCCGGATATTCGCAGCAGCCGGGCATCGACAAATATGACAGAAAGCTCCATGCCTTCGATGCAATCGTCAGTAAACTCCAAGTCTGCATTGATCAGGAACGCGGCCCCAGCATTCCCGACCAAGCAGTTCGACGACGATGATATGATGCCTAAGCGGAAAACCAGGAGAGTGCGCGACCCCTATGCCATTGACTTGAGCAGTGAAGACGAAGAATTGGAAACGGATGACCATATCGTGGAAACGCCCAAGCTCCCAGTGAAGAGAGAGGAGAGTCTAGCGGAATTTCTGCGCAACTATGAGCCTCCACCGGAGCCTGTGTCAGCACCAACTCCGCGATTGCCCCGGAAAAAGGCCAGCGCACCAAGCTTGATTGGTCGTTTGACACGCAGTGGCAAGGACAAGGACAAGGAAAAGGAAAAGGAAAAGGATTCGGCATCAATCAAAGGAGCACCTGCGGTACGCTCGTTGAGCCGCTCTAGCAGTGGGAGAGGATATATCCCCATTCAGGTCAGCATGCCTCCTGGATACGACGTGTACGGCCCTCGTGATGGAGCGCCTAGCGGAAGCAGAGCTCGTGGACCGTCGGTGGCTTCTTCCGTTGGCTCCAGGCCTCACATGAAGAAGTTTGAGCCCCGTGAAGCAGTCAGCCAGCGAAGTGAGACTTCTGATTTAGCTGCGTTCTTGCGCGACTCGGCACCGCCGCCTGATGTCCCCTCCCGTGGTGTTGATCGCTCATCGCGGCAAGAAGACAGTGGTGGCATTTCCCGAATGTTTGGGCGTCGAAAGAAGCCTCTTGCCGTTTAAAGACCTGACGAAATATTCATGACTTGCATTGACTTTTCTTCTTTATATCCTTTTTTTGGGTTCATGACTGCCGTCTTCATGGCAAGCATGTGCATTTACCCTTGGGCATGTGCCGGCCCATTACCGACATCCTTGGCCCGTTACAACCTCTCTTCTTCGATTACAAAGCATGCATGCCGCGGTGCTGTGTCTGGCACAATTATTTCTGGCCCTTGATATCTATTCATTATTTCCTATTGTCATTGTTTCTTGACAAATTGGTTGACTTGAACTTGCGTCGAAGCATTCAACGCATGGTATCATATCACTGTTCTTTCTTTCTTATGCCCCAGATTCTGGAGTGACACCTTTTTTTCTTCTTTTTTCTTCTTCTTCTTGCACCTCTTCATTTAGTTTGAAAGTCTTGCCTTTTTTTTTTGGTGGCAATTCGCTCATTTACTGGACACAATACCCTGATACCAAGAGATGCAGAGATTTGAAGCGGTGCAGCGGCTGACGCTGGAGAGCAGGGAGGATGGAAATACGGCAGGAGGCGGAGGTAGATGTGGCAACTTGATGTAGAACTGTTTACTAGCGCTTAGGCTCGACCTTTACTGCTTTGATGTATGTCTTTTGCTTGGCGGAGATTGTTAGCTTTAGTTTCGACATTATGCAATGAGTTATTCACAGCGCTAGCTGCCCTCACATATTGAGAGGTAGTAAGATATATGAAACAGTGAATTTGTTACGGTGAATAACTATGCAACCGACGTGTGTAAGGGGGACCTGGCATCGGGGAAATTGAGGTCAAGTACTACCGTATGCGTATTCCTGTCAAGACCCTAGTACAGGCGAATACGCAAGGACTTGATTCACGGTCACAGCAATAATAGGATACATTAATTGTATTGCTACTGCATCATCGTAACCCGCATGCTTTGCTACAAACCGTCAAAGCCCAATCGAAGCAAAGCGGACGCAAGCCTTGACCTTGACCCAAAAATATTACCGAATATACAGAAAAAGAAAGTCGTCCTCATATTCATTCCAGGCAAAGCAGAAAAATTGAAAACAACGCCCGAGGGGCCGAGCCCTCCAGCCGCTCTCACCGACCAAGGAAGCGTATTTGACCCAGCCCCATGCTAAAGAATCACACCCAAAACAAAAGAAGATGGAAAATAAAAAAGGCTATACCAATAACAAGAAGAAAAATAGAAAGAAAAGAGACGGAAGAAAGCGACATCAACAAGAAATAAATTTGTTGCTCATGCTCCCGTCTGTTCTGGCGGGATCCGTGAGATATGTCATCATGAAAGTCTGCATGGAGGCCTGCCATGTAGATTCGAGGGGAATATGTTGAAAGTCGCTTGAATCTACGTCTCTCAAGCAGCGTATGGGTCACAGCACTGCTGGCTTGTGCTTCTAGGGGCATCACAATTTAAATTTCCATCCGGCCAGCAATGTCTTCGCTCATCAGTCTGTCCTTGCCCCGCATGTGGGTGTCGTGCTCGTCGTCCATTTCGTCGTCGTCGTCTTCTTCAAAAAATTCGTCGTCTGAGAACGGGACTAAATCGCCGTCTTCTCCACGGTTCCAATATAAACCATCATCCATCTGGTCCTCTTCATCATCAAGGGAATTGACAAGCTCGGCATGTCTTTCGCCGAGCCAGTACCTGGCTCGTTTTGTCGCACCCTCAGCATCAAAGTCAGTGTCCCTCTTGGCGTGGGCAACTCGCATGGGCCGCAACGTCGGGCTTGTTGATGAAACGACTGGAACCACACGGACATAGAGATATGCCACTCTTTTAAGAGCCCTATTGAAGAAGAAGTAATGAACTGCCCAGATGGCGCTTTCATCTTCTTCAAAAGGATCTGGATCGGGGTGGTAGCTGAATATGGTACACTCATTGAGACGCATTTCTTTGTCTATCAAAGACCAGCATTGTGTGCCCCACGCCGAGTTCAGGTCGCTTCCCAAGGAAGAGTCAAAGGATGTCGCCTCGAATCCAGGACGCACATTTTGGAGAATGGAATCCAGGCTCGCCATGACGCGACGCAAATTCCTCTCGCGCTTGAAGTCGTTGGGCCTTAGAACGTGTGAAAAATCATAGTGTGGGTGGCTAGCGTTCAAGGTCGCAATTAGGTAGGCAAATGTTCTCCTGCTGGACAGCTCCGACAATGGCCCAAATGCGCTCGACGTTGAAAATAGTTGCATACTCGGCGATGTCGCCAACATGTGCTCGCGATCGGGCGGAGATAGGCTCGCGCCAAGCTTCAGCAGCGCATCATGTTGGGAGTTGAGGTCCTTGTCAATGTTCTTGTAAAGTTTCTTGTCGGAGCCGGTCGACTTTGTCGTGTACAAATCGCAGCCGCCCGTGACGTTGCAATCTGGCGTATTGAAGTTGAGCGCGCTCGTGACGGCCTCAAAATCTTGCACGGGAAGATACTTCATCTTGACGGGTTATAATTTGCCTCAACGTCCAGGAAGTAGCTTGCGTAAGAGAGGAACACCAGATCCTACGCAGAAAGACGGATCTGACTGAAGAGTACGTGATAGCGATTCAGCAAGAGTGTGCGGTAAATAAGAGTAGTATTTGCTTCGCGAAGCGCTCGCAACGCAGGCAGCGAATGAGCGCACGGCGAGTAAACCACCTAACAAAAGGCGGAGAGGCGGTGCGACGCCGGTGTGACGCCGGAGCACGGTGGTGAAGTAGGGGAGCAGGTTGCTCGCAAATGTACAGAAATGCTGAATTGCCGTGCAATGACCCGATATAGCGGTGCGGTTGTCGCAGTCGCTCGTAGCGATCAAAGGTAGGTTGCGATGCTCGTGTTCGTTGATCGGTCGCGTTTCGTCAGCCAAGATGTCACTCGGCCTGCCGTAGACGGGGGTCGTGGCGCGGTGCTGTATGTATGCAAAGGACCCAGAATAATCGAGTAGAGAGGACTGCGTGCCAGACTAATAAGCCTAGCAAAGAGGGTCGGCAGACATGGCTGTCAGTGCAGAAATTTGGAAGTGAGAATGGGCACAATTGGTGATGATGCCTTTGGGAGGAAAGGCAGCGGCGCGAAGAAGAGGGGGGGGGGGGGGTTTGAGGCCTGGTGGAAGGTAAGAGCCAAAGTGGTGTGGTGCAGGATGGCGCTGACGGATTTGGTGCGAGGGAAGGTGCGATCGACGGTGTGGCCATACAGATTGTATGTACAGTGGGAAAGGCCAAGCGAAAGTCAAACCGAACCTTCAAACCGTCAATGGGCGACCAGCACCAATCTGACGGAACTCAATGCTCACTCAGCGGGAACGGAGGGAGGGAGGGGGGGGGATGCGCCATCAGCAACAGGCATCAAGATGGAACACATGGGCATCATACACCAACGAGGAGTGCATGTCGCTTGACGTGCTGCTATCGATTGGCTTGTTGGCGGAGATCCGGTCCCAGCAGGTCTTGCCTCTCTTGCCTTGGGTGTATGGGGAAGCCTGACGCGGGCATCAATCTTGCTTCGGAAGAAAGTTCCAGTTCCACTCAGTGGTCCGACCCAAGCACCAGACATGAAGCATGCCCTGGCATGCTGGGGGCTCCGCGCTCGGTCTTGGTGCTTGGTTCTTGGTGGTGCTACCAACGGCCCACCCTTGACCTTTGGCGCCTGTTTAGACACACAAACAGCCAAAAGCCACAGCCCACCTCCGTGTCCTTGTGGCAAGCCCCTTGGCATGGCAAAGGACGGTGGGGCTGGCGTGGGCTGAGCTCTGTGATGGTGCCGGGCACCGCCGGGACCGTCTGTCTTGTGCAGGAGGAGGCAATAGTCCCAAGGCCAGTCCAGTCTTTTGGTCTTGCCTCGTCGTGGTCATCGTGTCTGGCCTGCCAGTGACGCGGCCGAGCTGGATCCGAGCAGCTTCTCCCCATTCTTGACGTCTGCCAACTCTTTCCAACCACAATCTGTCACTTGTGCCCGAGAGACTCCCTCCGAGCTCTTTCATCATGCGGTGAACAAAGGGCCATCTCCCGTGGTTTGCAAACTGAAAGGCATGCAATGCTGCGTGGATCAATCTTGCTGGTTAGCCGCTTTGATTGGACCACACAATCACGACGACGCCAACTCTGTATTCGTGACGAATGGGATGGCATAGTGCTACCACGGGTCAAACGCATCTTGTTTGCTGTGGTAGACCTGCTTTCTGTGACACATTGTTGACATGCCGCCATGCCTGCTGTCGGAACTCACGGCCCAGTTTGATGCACCAAGCTGACAATGACATGTTGAACGTGAAGTGTTGCTCGGCGCCATGCCTCCAAAACTCTCAAGCTGGGTTTGAATGCCCTCGCCTAGCGGATGCTTGAGTATTTCCCTTCTCCGGCAACCACAGCGGATTCGCTATCTCTCGATAATACAGAGGATGGTTTTCCATCCCCAAAGATACAATATACACAAAGCCAACATGAGCGCGGTTTCCCAGCGACAAACGATTGTTCATCGACAAAAAAAGCCCATATCCGCGCGTCCTGTGCCCCGTAGTGTCTTCGCTTCCCGTTGGGGAAATGCCCAATCCGCTTTGCCAAGTCTTTTGCTCGTAGCTTCATCGCCGTTCAAAGAAAGCCGGCGCTCTTGAGAGCGGTCTCGACGTCTTTCGTGGCCTGCCAAACTCAATTGTCAATGTCTCGCATCAACCACCACTGTAGTCACATCACTTTGCACACCCATCACAGCCCTGCTCCTTGCGTCCCCCACCCAAAAATCTGACGCGGCCGACTCTAATTGACAACTGTGGGGGTGTCGTGCATCGTATAGTAAGAAGGATGCCAACGCTTGCGGGTGTTGGTTACGAGGCTCAATAGCGTCGAATGGACGGTACATGGCCTTAGTTGTAACGTCTCGAAAGGAAAAGGAGGATTACATGATTTTGGTAACTTCATCCTCGACCTGATGATGCACAAAAGAAACAGATATCCCGCGTCAGCTCGGTTTGACCTTGGCGATGGCACAGGCGCATATTGCATGGAAGGAAACCACTTGTTGGTGACCATTGGGAATAGGGCATAAGGAGACGGCGGCACCAGGGACAGCATCAGCTTGTCATCGAACGTACCTCCATATCTTCAAGGGAGTCTTGTTGTCCTATGCATCGTAGAACGTTCTTCTTGCTACTTTCTTGGAGCTCACCGGCGAGGAGCAGCTCGTCGAGAATGTAATAGGCCTTGGTGAAGGAGAAAATTATGTCGAGCTCGCAAACATTGCCATAGTACTTGTCCATCTGTTCAACGTAGCGGTGGATGATTTCGAGGGTAATGAGTTCGTTGTCGTCTGACGAACAACCAGTAATGAAGAATAATGAGGCATATCGTCGGTACACAATCTTTGTGTCTGCGGGAAATGGAGAAAATTAGCGTACTCAGCCCATGCCGACGCAGATGTCAGACTGCAAAGCACGCACCTTTGTATTCGAGAAAGTTGCACATTCGTGTTCGACGGGCGAGGACAAGCTGAGACACGTCCTTGACAATCTTGCCTTTATCCCTGGGAGATAGCGTGGTGAACCACTTGGCGAGGCGCTATGCAAATGGTTTAGCTTTGGGAATGCTCGTCGTGCAGGGTAAAATACAGAGTTTGACGGACCACCTTGCCCTGGCGGGACAGCAGAATGAGATACCTGTGGCCAGTTAGCAACTGCAAAGGACAGAGTTGCTGCAGACGGCCAGGTAGGGGGACGGTACACACTGAATAGCCATTATGGAGGAAGCATACACATCACCAGGCTTGACTAAGGATGGGACATGTACGCGTGATTGTCGGGGAGAAGATCTGGCGCAAAGACCTGCTATGAGGGGGTTGATTGTCGTGCTGAGGGTTGTTACTGTGGAGGTTCATTTGTCCATGGTCATGCCCTGGGCTATCTGCTATTAAGCTGGTGGGCGACGAGCCGCGAGCTGTGTCCAGGTACCAAAGGCTCAGCTTGGAGGGGTTTCAGTCCGATGGTTTTTCCGCGCCGAGCATATGCCCGTCACCCTCAGAGACAATGTAAACCCCATCAGCTGGGATTCAAGACATTGGAGACATATTTTTACCATCTGCGACGGTTCGACCTTTCGCAGCCCTAGAGAATTTCTCTCTATATGCACACAATAAATACAAGCCCTCAACATTGGCAGGATATAGCAAGCCGAGGTCGACTTCTCGTGGTTGGTTTGGAGAGTGGAGCGCGATTGAGTGGCCTCATTCATGTAAGTATGGCGTCGGGCGTATGGAACAGCATCACTCATGGGGAACAAGCCAGCCACATGCAGTGGTGCAGCAGCGTACAGTATCAGTGCAAGCTCATGCGTGTTGGACATGCATGTGCTGCACGACAGCGGAAAATCAATGAATGAATGAATGAATCCTCTCGGCTCCCGTCATGGCATCTCCTCGTATCCATATCGCGCAAACAGCAGCGTTGGCGTTTGTCACGGATTGCAATTTCCATGACAGCCAGTTGGCCCCCGTTAATAGGAATGGCAGATTTGCTGTGCCGAGTTCGTTTCCAGTGGTCATAGACACGACACCAAAACCTTGACCAAGTTCCGCACAACGGATGCCAATAGGGACGATCCCCGCCAAGACCCCGCATTATTAATCCAAGCGGACTTGCCGTTATTATCTGTCGCCCTGTAGCATTTGTTCCATAATAGAGGGAGGCTAATAAAAGCCGCCCTGCCCGAGTATGTGTTTCTCGGACGCCAGGAGCGCAGAAGTGCCTTTGAAGGGGAACAAAGCGGCGCCTAGTTGGTCCAGGTAGGTCGTTTGACTCGTGGGCGCCTTCGCCAAAAGTCACACAAGTCTGGTGCGCCTCACTCGAGAAGACACCCAGGTTCAAATTTTTCTGTAGCAAACTCCGCTTTTGCCCGTCGCTCTCACATGTTTGGTCCTGTTCGAAATATCTGCATCTTCGTTTGACCTGGGTTTCTCAATACGGTTGCCGACATATATCCAGCACTGAACTACTTTTGCGCCCAGCGTACACCCAATCTGCCCGCCATGACCAAGCTGGTGCTGTCGACGGGGTTCGTTTGCCTGCCCTTCTCATTTGTCCAGCGGAACTGGACCCTCCATGGTCAGAAACCGCGGGCTAACCGAACTTTCTAATCTTACGCAGCAATGTCATGACTTCTGGGCCCTCGATTATTCGGCGGTCGGGTGGCAGCAACAGGTCGAACCTCGAGCTCGTGAACTCCCTCCGCGACAACTTCTCGGAAGCAAAGCGCGACTACGCCGCAGTAGCGCAGCTCAACGGCACCGGCACCGGCACCGGCACTATCAATGGCTCTAACGGTATCCCCTCTAATGGTATCCCTAATGGCATCTCCGACGGCGCTTCCGACAGACACGACAACGGCACACGTAGCGGGACGTCGACGCCGCCAACACCTGCCCAAGTATGGACCGAGAGAGATGGAAAAGTCCTGTTCATCCCCCGGGTGAACTGGCAGGCCGCGGGATTGCAAGACGAGAGGAGCCAGTACGAAATCACAGTAAAGATATTCCTGCTCCCCGGCACGCCCTTGGAGCAGCGCGGCCAGTATATTCGCGACGCGCTGGCTCTTGCCAGCAAAGAGCTGGGCATTCAGACCATTGATTTGCTTGTCGCATCCTTCCCCGGCATCTCGTTCGAGGGAACTTGCGAGTGGGAGGCCGACAAGAAGAACGCCAACCAGGGCAACCTGGACGAGGAGCTTGCAACATGGACCATCTTTGAGGACCTGCACAAACAAGACGTTGCCAAGAGACTCGGGGTATCCGAGTTTGGAAGCGAAAAGTTGAGCGCCTTCATCAAGCGCGCCTCCATCCCCCCTGCTGTCGACCAGATCAACCTACACGATTGTTGCAACGTTCCGCCTCCTCTGAAGCAACTGGCAGAAGCCCATGGCATCGAGTTGAATGTCCATCGCGACTGCACCGATATCCTCCCCCCGGGAACTTTGAGGGAACTCCTTGGCCCCGGCTTTCGAGGCGCCGACGTGCTGGCCGATGCGACGAACGGCGGAGTCGGACTCCAGGGGAACATCGTCCCCCAGTGGGTTGTGCGATACATGGCGTTCGTACGAGATCGCGGCGTGATTGAGAACAAGGGGTATTTCGCAGGAGCAGAGCTCATTGAAGCATAGAGCGAGCTCTGTGAAGACGGTTGCGTGACTGTAAACGTGGGAGGAAAGGCCATCCGCTGTAACAGACGGAATCTGGCGGCATTGCATCATGATGGGTCTGCGTGGGAAAATTGTGCGTCCAGACATACACAGAACGGACACTGCCTTTTTTTTCTGTACTCGTCTTCCTTCTCTGTTATTCTTTTTTCTTGGGATATCTTGGAACTTATTCTGCTATAGCGAGCATTATACTCTGCGCCGTGGCGGCGCATGGACGTCAAATACTACAACATGATACTCATAAACCTTGGTTTTGCTTTTCAAGTCTTGTTTTTTTCTTCTTAACCAAGCATGCTACGTTTTCTTCCCCGCATCCTAACATCTTCCAATTTCTTCAGCACCGTCGTCGCCTGCTTGAAGCACCCCTTGTACGCGTCGAGCAGTTCTCCAAACAGACACTCGGCACGGGGGTGCGTGCTGCCGAAAGCGCGCTCGAGGACATACAGGTCCACGGCTCTTTCTTCCTCATGAACAGCTCCGCTTGCCAGGCCGAGATCGATAATGACAATCTCGCCACTCAGCGAATCGGCCTGCTGCTCTGTGCCGCTGGGCGGCGGGCTGAGCATCAGGTTGCTGGTGGTCAAGTCGCCGTGAACAATGCCAATCTTGTGCATGTTTCCAATGGCGACGCCGATGCGCCGCATCAGGTCCTTTAACCGATGGTCCTTCTCAATGCCCTCTGTTCTGTTGCCCAGCCACTCGTTAATGTTGACTCGCACGGGCGTTCCGGGAATCCATTCCAGCATCAGCCATCCGGCAGCCTCGTCAATGCCATACACGGCAGGAACCCGGACGCCGTCCCGTCGACACTTGACGAGGATTCGCGCCTCGGATAGAATCCGATGTTTGGTGAGGCGCTGGTCGAGGACCGGGTGTCGCCATGGCTTTGGCGGTCTGTATTTCAGCGCGCAAGGCACGTCGGGCCGCAGGTAGGTGGTTTTATAGAGGCGTCCCTCGGCACCCTGGGTGATGAGGGAAGGAGGGGTCGAGGCGGGGTATTCGAGAATCTTGGGAAGCGGAAACTGGTGAGTCGCCGGCGACTCGGTTGATGCGGCGGCAACCATGGGCGGGTGCCGGTGAGCCTAGGCTCGACAGGCTTTTGGTATGCGATGTGATTTCGGCAGGCCTGTCCACTGCGACATGTGAGAGAAAGACGTCTGGAACCCGGGCACGCAGATGGTTGGTGGTGTTTTGCGCCGTCAGTTTAGCAGCGTTGGCGCTTTCTTCCTTGGAAACCAGACCAGACGTAATTGCATTGATTGTATGGGTCTGTGCGCAGGTTTTCAGCGGCTGGCTTCAGTGGCCAAACAAATGCCAGCCCACACACACCCCACCAATTGAGAAACAGTGTTGAACTTTGTTCCCGTCTTGCCCCATGCAAAAGGTCGAGTTAGTGCATGTAGCGCTCAGCAGGACTTGACTCCAGGCGACTGTGCGCACCTGCAGGGAGTACCAGACGATAAGGGGTCCAGCCTGGTGGGCTGTCACTAGTGAGTCGCTACGCCATGCAAACTGCTAGTCTACTGGAATCATTGGGCCGCAATGCCTGCCGCTTAGTACATGCTTGTAGGGCCAACATGGGAGCGGACGCGCAGTGCAGTTGGGCAGCAGAAACATCAAGCCGCCCTGGCCTGAACTTGCCTGCACCGCCCGAGCCAGGACTATTGTTCAGCGCCCGTCCTTTCTGTGTCTTCAGCGTCAGCTGCCGCCTTGCCGCCGTGAGCATTCCGTCCCTTTGAAGCCTTGGGGGGCAACGGGAATGACGGTACTGGTGGCTGCATGGCGTGAGACTTGCGGCTGCTGCCGGCGACGACACAGCCTGGAAGAACAGCTGAAGGTGCATTGGCGGTTGGTGGACCCACGGCAAATGTCTGGTTCTTTTGTCTTGTCAGCCAAAAAACCATACTACAGATACAAGGTGCTGAGCCATGCGGATACAGATGCAGGGGAGACGGCGCTTGAGCACGTCTCCAGCTGGCTCGACCAGGGTGGCTGGGCTTCAATGTTGCATCGGGTTCATCCTCACAACCTGTCACTGTCGACTTGTGGACTCTTCCGTCTGGATTCCGGGCCTCGAATGAACTGTCCAGCGGGACCTTGGCAACCCAGGAGCTGCTCAAGTGATCATGTTCAACGGAGAACAGTGCCAGTCGCACAGCCGTCTTTTTGCCACAAATTGCCCTTCTGTTTGGTGCAGCTAATGTAACTCGAGCAGCCAACCCAATTTCTCCAAGACGCGGCTCGCCATCTCCAGGCCAAAGTTCCGTCAGTCGTGGCCCAATTGGGGGGGGGGGGCGGCAGTCGAGCCTTTCCTCCTCTTTCCAAGGTTCCCAACCTTTCGTCATCACTTCCACGCCCACTCCCTCTGCTCTCATGCGTCGCATCCTGCATACTTTTTGCATTGACTTGTGCTTCGTGGACCTGTCTTGTTGAAGCAGATCATGACACCGTCCAGCTGCGAACCCATCACTGCCTGCGCATCATCGATCCCCGCTCCATCATGCCCGAGTCCGGCTGGCTGCAATGGACCATCATCCTCGTCCTGACCGCCCTTTTTCTGTCACTCGTCGTCGTCAGCCAGGCCGTCGCCACCTACTGGACAGCCTACGTCGCCGCGCCCCAGGAGATTGCCACCTTTATTGACACTGTCGACTTTTCCATACAAGAGAATGAGAGCTATGACCGGGACGTGGCCAAGGTCCAGCGTCTGGAAGACAAGATCCGCCTTGGCCAGCTGCTACGAGAAATACAGAAGGGGGGGGATGACCTGCGCGAGCAGCTCAACAGTCTGGTGGTTTCGGATGGCGCAACGACGCTCAAGACCAGTGCGAGACTGCTCTGGGGGGCCAAGCGACCTCTGCTCGAGGACAGAGTGCGGAGGCTCGATCTGTTGAGAATGCGATTTCTCGTAGTCTACATGGGCATCATGACGTCTGTCGTTGACAGGAACCCTCCTCCTCCGCCCCCACTGCCTCGGGATCCAGAGAAGATTGTGTCCTTTTCTAGCCCCACGAAGCCCTCGCTTAAGAAGTCGCTGACGGACAGCGTCGTGAAGCGACCGCCGCTGAGACGGCTCACCACCCAGGCCATCGGCCACCAGGAGAATGTCATTACGCCTCATAGAAGGGGGTGGGCAGGTGTCGTCGAAGAGCTGCAGACGTCACCGCGAATGCAGCAACGCCATGCCTCGATAGAGCTCGCCATGGCACAACCGACCCCTTAGTGGGACTTGTTGGCCAAACATTTCTCACACGAATGAATTGCCGGGCTGCTGCTCGAACATGCCATTCGGCGTCGCAACAAGCTTGGCTGTTTCACCGCCACGCAGAGGATGAAGTAACGAAGCGTTGAGTAACTTTACATACAGTCCTTATGACGGCAAGGATACAACAGCATTGTGAAGTATTGGCAGACGGACCATGGACGACTTTTACGACATATCACGGAGAAGCAAAGGAACGTGCTCACGAAGCATGATTGTATGAGGGAGAGCTTGCATCACCACTATTTGATTCTGCTCTTTTTTCTTTTTTCTTTCTTCTTTCTTTTTTTTTACTGTTTCATTCTTGGTTTTTCTATATTTATTCTTGTGGTGTGGAGTTTACGTCTCACTGCACTTTTCTCTTCCTTTTCTGGCTCATCAGGTCACTTAGATAGGATACCCCCATTTCTCTTCCACGAGGCGCGGTTGTACCTTTTACTTTTATCCCTTTTTATTTTGCAACCTTGTTTGTTACAAGACTACCCGTCCATAATGTTCCATCTTTTGGAACTGCCCCATTTGCAGGCTTATTGACCACACTACGCTCTTGGTTCAACGGCGAGTGAGTGGATAAGATTGTGTTTGCGCGATTCGTTTGAAAGTTAGAAAGAAAGAAGAGGGCAAAAGAGGCAAGAGGGGGTCTTTTGAGTTAATGAGTCGTTGAGTCGTCGGGACCGGTTCCGTTTCGCTCGCCAACTATTGAATAATTAGAAATAGGTGAATGACGAGAATCGAGTTGCTTGACAACTTACCATCGAGTGCTACCAAGAATCGGCTCACGCAGTTGTACGCAGCGACCTATGTCATGAAAAAAACGTGAGCCTAGATGCAATGTCGGAAAAGTATGACAAGGTTGGACCCACGGTTCCCGTAATTTCAACAACCTCTCTGTCGGTGAACAAGGCCTTTAGCGCGGCAAATGTCTCGTCCTGGACCTGGACATTCCTCGTCATCTCATCCGTGTAGACGAGCACGGCCCACTGCTTCTCACTCAACACATCGGGCCGCTCGCATGCTTTCAGCGGCTCCTCGCTCTTTACAACGTCAAGCGCTTCCTTGCTGACACCGGCCTGCGCAGCCAAGGGCGCATGGTGCTTCCACTCGTACCAAGCCCTGTTGCACACTGCCACGCGGGAGATGGCGAGTTCGCGCAGGTCGTCTCCCAGAGTGGTTCTTGTGCGTACCGCACCCAAGAAGGAGTTCCAGCCGTCGGCGAGCGGGGGCGAATGCAGAAGAGCGAGGTCGAGGGGCTGAAGCGGTCGAGGGGCCCGGCGGGCTCGCACCCGGTCCACGATTTGCGCCTCCTCGGGCGTCGAGGTTGGCGGCGGGTCGGCAACGTAGGGAATTCTCATTCTGAGACTGCTGACGGATTGTGTCAAACGGCGTGGTTTCTGATCAACGTGTGCAGAGGAGGGAGCAAGGCATATCCGCCGTGATGGGGCGGAGAATCGAGGTATAATACGCAAGGGCATCCGAGTACGGAACCTCGCCATGTATGCGCACTTGCAGCCGGTTGTAAGAGCCGGAAGCAACTTGGCGGGGTCAGATCGGCAGGTACCTACCTAGGTACTTAGGTACCCAACATCATCACCATGACAGCACGTGACACTATTTGTGACCTACCTTCAGCGCTGCTTCAACCGTGATCAGCGCTGTCATTGCTTAGATATTCTCATAGGTATGGGTGTGACTTGGAACCTTGCGACTTCACGAGTTCACGAGGACATGCCAGAGTTGGGAGAGGTGAAGGAGACTGCACTCCGGGTGCATCCAACCAGGAACAAAGTGACAGGTGGCAACGGCACAAGTGTTTTATCATGTATTCCCTAGGTACCTAGGTATTTAGCATCTCACCAGCAATATCTACCGGCCTCCCAATCATACGTCAGTTATTACATGCTCCCGTAAACAAATGGGCACTTTCTATCAATTCCCCTTCTTGACAAGATGCCAGCGACCGTCAAGTTCTCTTGGCCGTTTCTATTGACCTTGGTTGCAAAGTGTCTAGACCAAATTTGATATACTGGTTCATCGTCATGAACAAGTTCAGGCAGCAGCAGGTTGAATGAAGTACTTGAGTACTTAAGTACCTAGGTACCTAGGTAGTTTCTGATAATAAACTCTGGATTCAACATGGGGAAAGCAGGCAGGTGCCCACTCTTCTACGCACCTGCCACCCAGAGGGACGCGTTGACGCGTATCACGTGACTCTGAGCTTGCTCACCTCTGGCCCCCAATTTACGCGACACCTGGTTGCTGCTTTTCTCGCGTTGCCCGGCGAAGCTCCAGCCCCGTCTCCCGTCTGCTGCCACACTCCCTTGTCGGCTTCTTGTCCTGGAATTGCCAACACGCCTTGCAGCCCGCTTGGTTGGTCTTCAATCACAATGGCGGACATCAAGATCGACAACAAGCTCTTCCAAGAGCGCATTTCGCATTTCGCGACGGCCTGGAAAAATGACTTGCGGACCAAGGATGGGCTCTTTGGTGGAGCCACTTCGATTCTCGTCATGATGGGCAAGATGGAGGAGATTCCCGAGTTTCACAAGAACAATGCCATGCATGTAAGGTGGATTGCGATCCTCGCTCTGACCTGGCATGCCTCGTCACGACTGAGAAAGGCGCTAACCTGGGGTTTCCATCATAGTTCTGGCTGCTTGGCTACGAGTTTCCGACAACCCTGATGCTGCTCACCGTGGACACGCTGTACATCCTCACGACAGCCAAGAAAGGTACGCATCGTGCCGTCGCGTTGCGATTCGGTTTCTAGTCCCGTGCGCCTAACATGCTCCATAGCCAAACATTTGGATCAGCTCAAGGGCGGTCGTTTCCCCATCGAGGTCCTCGTTCGCGGCAAGAATGCCGAGGAGAATGAGAAGCTGTTTCTCACAATTGCCGACAAAATCAAAGAGGCGGGGGTAAGCAGATATTTCGGTGGCAGTGTTCGCGAAAGCAGCGCCTTGCTGATAACATGGTGATCTAGAATAAGCTCGGTGCCATCGCCAAAGACACGTCCAAGGGTCCGTTTGTCGACGAGTGGAAAAAGGTCTTTTCGGAGCAGTGCAAGGATGTTGAGGAGGTCGACATCTCTCCTGCGCTATCTACCCACGCCTTTTCCGTCAAGGATGAGAACGAACTCCGCGCCATGCGAACTGCCTCCAAGGCATGCGTCGCCCTCATGACGCCTTACTTCCTCGACGAGATGTCCAATATCCTCGACAGTGAGAAGAAGGTAACGCACGCCGCTCTTGCAGAGAAAGTTGACAGAAAGCTCGATGACGAGAAATTTTGGAAGACGGTTGAGCTACCCAACAAGGGCAAGCTGCCCTCTGATTTCGACGCAAACCAACTGGACTGGATCTTGGGTCCGGCTATTCAGAGCGGTGGCAAATATGATTTGCGCTTTGCTGCTGAAGCCAACAACGACAACCTGCACGCTGGCATCATTATTGCTGGGTTGGGTCTCCGATACAAATCGTACTGTTCGACGATTGCAAGAACATACCTGGTCGACCCCAACAAGACGCAGGAAAGCAACTACAAGCTCCTCCACATGATTCACAACACCATTCTCAAGGAGATCAGAGACGGCATGTCTGCCAAGGAAGTCTATGGCAGGGCTCTCAACCTGCTCAAGATCAAGAAGCCCGAGATGGAGAAGCATTTCCTCAAGAACGTTGGTTGGGGTGTCGGATTAGAAAACCGAGACGCAACGCTCGTTCTCAACGCAAAGAACAACAGAATTCTGAAGGACGGCATGACATTGATCATTCACACTGGATTCCAAGACATTGACAACCCACAGCCCCAGGACAAGAATAGCAAGGTTTATTCCTTGGTGCTGACTGATACCATTCGAGTCACCACAGGAGAAGCTGTCGTGTTCACTGCCGAATCCCCCACCAGTGCTGACGTCAATTCATTCTTCTTCAAGGACGACGAAGAGGTCGAGCCCACGCCCAAAAAGGAGAGGAAGGACCCCAAGGTTGGGGCTGTTGCAACCAAGAACATCACAAGCACCAGGCTTCGGTCCGAGAGAACGACTCAGGTTGACGAAGATGCCGAAAATAAGAGAAAGGAGCATCAAAAGGAGCTTGCTGCCAAGAAACAGAAGGAGGGTCTTGCCAGATTTGCAGAGGCCACTGGCGACAAGAATGGATCCGAAGTCAAGAAGTTCAAGCGATTCGAGTCCTACAAGCGCGACAATCAGTTCCCCCTCAAAGTCAAGAACCTCGAAGTCGTCGTCGACTCAAGGAACAGCACCGTCATTCTGCCCATCATGGGTCGCCCCGTGCCATTCCACATCAACACCATCAAGAACGCCAGCAAGAGCGACGAAAATGATTTTTCATTTCTGCGAATCAACTTCCTTTCCCCCGGTCAGGGAGTAGGCAGAAAGGACGATCAGCCCTTTGAGGACGCTTCGGCACACTTTGTGCGCAGTTTGACTTTCAGATCCAATGATGGAGAGAGATATAGTGAGATAGCGACTCAGATCTCAAACATGAAGCGAGATGCAGTCAAGAAGGAACAGGAGAAGAAGGACATGGAGGATGTTGTTGAGCAGGATAAGCTGATTGAAATCAGAAGTAAGTTGATCCAGTCAGACCAGCCTCGAATGGCTGTGCATTCATTGTATGCATACTGACATTTTGTGTTTTCCCTTCTTTTCAAGACCGACGACCGGCTGTGCTGGACAATGTCTACATTCGACCGGCCATGGAGGGCAAGCGAGTTCCCGGAAAGGTCGAAATCCACCAGAATGGTATTCGATACCAATCGCCGCTCAACGCTCAGCACCGTGTCGACGTTTTGTTCTCCAACGTCCGCCATTTATTTTTCCAGCCCTGTGCCCATGAGTTGATTGTCATTATTCATATTCATTTGAAGGATCCCATCATGGTCAACAACAAGAAGAAGACCAAGGACGTTCAGTTCTACCGCGAAGCCACTGACATCCAGTTCGATGAGACGGGGAACAGAAAGCGAAAGTACCGTTATGGAGACGAGGATGAGTTTGAGGCCGAACAAGAAGAAAGACGCCGACGGGCTGAGCTCGACAGGCTCTTCCAAGGCTTCGCCCAGAAGATTGCCGAGGCTGGCCGCAACGAGGGCATCGAGGTCGATATGCCCATTCGCGACCTTGGCTTCAACGGTGTGCCCTTCCGAAGCAACGTCTTTATTCAGCCTACCACCGACTGTCTCATGCAGGTTGTTGAGCCTCCCTTCATGGTCATTACCATTGAAGACGTTGAAATTGCCCACCTTGAACGTGTACAGTTTGGTCTCAAGAATTTCGACATGGTTTTCATCTTCAAGGATTTCAGCCGCACGCCGTTCCACATAAACACCATCCCTGTCGAGTTCCTCGACCAAGTAAAGGACTTCCTCGACTCGTCAGATATTGCCTACACCGAGGGCAGGCTCAACCTGAACTGGCCCACCATTATGAAGACGGTCACGGCCGACACTCACCAGTTCTTCGTTGACGGCGGATGGGGCTTCCTGCAGGAGAACTCGGACGACGAGGATCAAGACGAGTCGGAGGAGGAGTCGGCCTTTGAGCTGGATGACGAGGAGCTGGACGAGGCATCGGAGTCTAGCGGGGAGGACTCTGACTTTGGCAGCAACGCCAGCGATGACGATGACGACGACGACGGCGAGGTAGATAGCGAGGATGAGGGCGAGGACTGGGATGAGCTTGAGAAGAAGGCCAAGAAGCGAGACAGGGAGAGTGCCCTGGAAGACGAGGACCGGGGCAGTAAGAAGCAGAAGCGAAAGCGCTAAGTCACGTTTGAAGTGTGTATTTAGAGTGACTTTGTGAGATTAAAATTTGTACAAGACACGGAGTACGTTGGTACCAGGTAAAGGAAAACTTTTAATGAATATGCTACAGTTGGGGACACAAAATACCACTTTTGACCTGCGCATTCGTGATGGCCAACCCCGTCCTTGGCAACGAATGTAACGTTGACACCATGGCTACCGAGTCGTCACAAAATCATACACGCACGTACGGGGGGGGTCTTGGTCAAAGCATTCTTGATCTATTGCGTCCTGCGTGACTAAAGAAACACCCATCCCAAACGCCATGTACCTCGACAAACTGAACGAGTTGCAACTAGAATAAAATGGAAAGAGGGGAATAAAAAGGAGAGAACAAGGCAGTCCTAGGCGTTTTGCAAAACTGCAAAACTGCAAAAAAGCCAAAAAAAAAAATCACACGCAAACGGCCTGCGGCATTTGATTTCCCCTTTGGCTTCAATGTCAGATTACTACTTCCAGCAGAGGCCACAACTGCAGCCATGTCAAGGCCAACATAACCAAAATCGATAGATCCCTCAAATCCGTTGCCCTGAAGCCGACATGTCGCTATAACTGTGACGAGCTATGCATATAATTGTCCCTTTTTGTTGACGTTGTTGTTGTTGTTGTTGTTGTTGTTGTGAGTGTGGTACAAGTTGGAGGAGCAAAAAAAAGACAAGGTCCACTAGATGTGTCGGCACATCAAAGCCTCAATGCCACGCCGGCACAGAAGGCGGCTGGCCGTTGCAGGCGGACAAGACACTGGTGCTGAAATCTGTAGAGCTGGCCGTTGAGCGCATGCCGCCAAGATCCGTCTAGGAGTCGCCGGGACGGATCTCACGGCCGCTGGCCATGGCTGTGCTGGGACCAGAAGGCTTGGAGGCTGGAGCATTATTCCACGACAGGTAGGTGTGGTCACCGAGCTTTCTGTGACAGGAGTTAGAGATGGTTGGGGCGAGGCTTGGAGTTGAGCGAGAGTTTCTGGGGATACGAACCTCGGCCGGATGAGGTGTGTGGCTGTGAAAATGGCACCGAGGAGAATGCAGACACCGCCAACGGCAATGTAGGCAATTCCCAAAAAGTTGTTACGGCCACCCATGACGGTGCGTGTGCTCAGGAGAACAGACTTGGTACCCCTGTACTCGATTGTAGGGAAGTCTGCAAAGTGAAAAAAAGTTAGCCGACTACAGCTCCAACGCCATCTCGGGTATTCTCCTTGCGGTCCAACATACGATCATCGATGGTTATTTGATAGATGCCAGATACCAGGGGGTCGTTGTCATTGCGCATAGCCAGTTTGCTAAACGTGGGTAGGCCTGCAGTGCGCATCCAGACATGGAGAGCCTCCCATTCCTTCAGATTGGGCGGCTGAAATATGCCCCCGTCGGTGTAGCCATCGGGATAGGCTTCGTGCCAGTTGGGGGGAGGCAAAATTTCAGAGCTGTTGTACTTGGTCGGTCCGTAGAGATCCTTGTCGCTGTCCCATGCAATTCCCTTGTCCGTCATGTTGTAAATGCGCGCCTTGCCATCGTTTGGCGGGTTTTGCCAGACGGGCGAGGAGAAGCTGTCGTTGAACAGGGAGTTGGCAATGAGGCCGCATGGATAGTACGGCTTCTTGGTTCCGTTCTTGTCTTCGCCGTACAAGGGTGTGCACTTCGAGCCGGTAATGTCGCTGTAAGATCGCGCATCGCCCTTGAGTTGCTGCAGGTCAACCGATTCGGCATAACGACGGTGGTTTTGGTAGAAGTTGGTGAGCTGGTAATAGAAGAGAACAGGCGCGCCCATATCCTCGGGGATGGTGAATTGAAGGACGCATTGATTGCCAGTGATTACTCGTTGGTTATGAAGAGTGACGTTGACGCCCGTCTTCTTCGACCACTGAGCCCGGACGCTGCTGTTGGCATTCTTGAAGGCAGATTGGACTGCGTTGCTAGGCATGTCTGCGAAAGTACCAAAGTCGGGGGCGTCGTTTATGCAGTGTGTGTAGTCGAGCTTGATTTCTCGGACCTAACATGGGGCCAAAGGCACGGCATTAGATGGCGACAAGGGCAGAGGGTTGGACAAGTAGCATTACCAGGGAGCTGGCATAAAGAAGCAAGCCGCCAATGGGGGCGAAGATGATGCCAATGGTAAAGAACAACGGCAACACCGTCTTGGGCGTCAAGATGGGTCTATCGGGTCCCGGTCAGCAGGCATTTCTTCTTCATCACCGGCCTGGGAATGAATGCATCATGGGGGGCGCGTACTGCCATGCTTTCAACCGCTGCTGTCTGAAGGCCGTGTCTGGTTTCGGGCTCGTTAGCTCTTCCTGTTTTGATTGCACGATGCTCGCCGGCGCCCGCCATGTTTAGATGCGTGCCCAGACGCAGAAAGACGGCACTCACTGGGGGGTCTGCGGCTCTTTGACTTCTCCGGCTGCTTCGGGGCCGAATCATGGGAGTCTATCGAGTCGGTCTGCTCGACGCCGCGCGGGGTGTCGGACATGGCGGGCAGATGCTGTCAACAAGACGCGCGATATGAATATTCGTCGTCGGCCGCGAGAGAACAATGATTTACCACGGGAGGCGGGTTTGTTCCAAGTTGACGTGAGATGCCGTTCCAAGGGGTTGTTGTCCACAGCATGCAGCGCACCACAGTAAAGAGACAGGTGTGGCTAGTGCGAAGCCCACCAATGATGGCAGAAGGCACCACAGAAGACGATGCTGCGACACGTTGACGAGCCGCCTGTCTGACGTTTGAGGGTGGGACCTAGTGCGGCTGTGCAGCAGCCTCTGGTGGTTTAGTCATGGGGCGCAAGCATGACGTGGTCAACCCAAAAAGGCTGCCCAAGTTGAAAAAGGGAATGGCTGTAGGGTAAGTTGCAGGACAATGGCCGGGCACCAAGCTTGTTGGTTCGTGCCAGCTTGAACAGTCGACATGACATTTTGCTGCAGGCATCAATCACATCTTGGCTCAGTGGGGTAAAAATACTGATGATTATTCTCCTTGTTGTACTCCGTATGGTTGATCATCGACCAGTGAAAATGTCACTTGTCTGCCTGGTGTACATGCAAACGTCGTGGTGTTTCCCTTCCACCGGCTGCAGTCTCCGTGCCGATTTCTACTCGAGACATTCATAAAATATCTTGCGGGCTGGCCGAGGATGCATGCATGGCTGGCCCACCGTGAGACTGTTGCCGCATTACCGATCGTCAAGTCCCTTTCGAGTCCAGCATGGCAGATGCTCAGCGCAGCGTGCTTTTGTTGACTAAATGCTCTACTAGGCTCCTGCACAGCTGTGCAGATGTTCTGCAAGCCAGCTCAACCTATTGGCGCCACTCAAGCACCTCAAGCACACCAACCTATTACAATAGACTTGCCCAGGCCGGCTCAGACTTGGGGCATCAAGCGAGATCCAACCTTTCCCCATGGCCAGCAGACAGCTGCTTGAACATGCTTTTTCTTCTTCTTTTTTTTTCTTCGATTGACTGCATGGGTTGGGTCAAATGACGCTGATCTGGCCAATGATTTCCAGATCCAACCAAGGCGGCATCTCTTCAAGACCGCATCCTGCCTGTGGGGTGGGACGATGATATAAAAGATTCAGATTCTCCGACTTGTTGTTCTCAGCCCTGACGCCAGAGACGCATCCCGTCCCCGTACTTGCCAACACCAGACGGAGCCGGAGCGATATTGCACCTGTCAGTGGGTGGGAGGCGCAGCACCAATCGTTCAACTGCGAGGCATTTCTGCTCGATCCAGTCGCATGGCTCTCATTGTTTCATTTCTCTGCCCACTGAACCCACTGAATTTGCCGGTTGAGCCGACCAGCCAAGTAGTTATTAGTCGCCGGCTCCTCACTACGAAGAGTCACACACCCGTTGCTTCAAGGGCAACAGCAAAGGGCCCATCAAGCAGAGAGGCGGTAACAGAAACAATCTGCGAGCATTGTGACAGAACTACGGAGTACCGGCCGCCTTTGGTTCAAAGAAGACAACAGAGCTTAGCGCCCAGCCCTGGATTCCGTCCCCTCTCCATCCACCAAGAGCCCCATAACCGCCGCCCCGAGGCGCTCGACAGCAGCCCTGCTCTTGCAAACCGCCATACTGACGCATCTCATCGTGTTATAATTGGTGGAGAGGTTGGACTGGTGCCTGTATGCCTTTTTTTTCCCTGGCGCCTCTGGTCAAGCTGAAGTGCTATTTGCCAAGTTGCTTGGCGCCTGGGACTTGGTACATGTATGTACCTAGGTAAGGCCATTTCCGCTCAAGCTTTGACCCTGATGTCACCCAGCGACGCTTTGAGGCGCAGCCCTGCACAGACACATGCCGCCTGAACTTGCCTTGAAATGCATCACGTATTTGTCCAGCTTGCCAGTGGCATGGGGTAGGTAGCGTCGATCCGCCCGGACGAATTCCGAGCCGCCAACCCTGGCGGTTCCCCATGAGCCAAACAAATTGACCCGTTGACGCACCAGGCGGCTTACACACGATCTCGCCGCCTGCCATATAGGGTCAATACATCCCTACATCCCGTCGTGGCGGCATTGCATTTCGTTTCATTCTTCGCCCAGACTTGTCGAGATTCTTTCTGTATTCCCATCTACAAAGTCAAAGCCATCACTCGCGTCTCGCCATTACTGCCAGTCCTCCTTTGGCGCCTCATCTCGCTAACAATACTTTTGTCTCACTCTCCAGCAGGCACACTACGACACTGCTCGAGACCTTTTGTTGTAAGACACCATATGTGCGAATAAATTGAGTCTTGGTCCCTTTCCTCCTCTCTCCCGCCAAGCAAAGAATCAGGCCGAATTCCACCAACCGCCGCCGAACTGCTCTCCAATACCACGCCAAATCGGCACAACAAAGGCAGCAGGTTTGCTTGTCCAGCACACGCCGCAGCCAACGTACACACTCTGAACTCGTCAAGCCCACCCTTTGCCCTGCTATGGCATTGTCTTTGTCTTAGTTGGACACTTGTGACCTTTTATCATCCAAACACCATTGTCTTGCTACAACGCTCTGGCACATATATCCACCATGTCGGAAAACTCCCTCTCGAGCATTCGCAGCGGGAACTCATCCGCGCCTCTCATCGAAAACATGCCACCTCCCCGACAAAAGAAGCCCAAGCGGGTGCCTAGAGACACAGGTTTTCCCGAGCCTTTTCACAACGGTATGTGATGCGTTTGTTTTTCTACAGTGACAGAGGCCATGTGCGCTAACCATCATGAATCTACTCCAGGCCCAAATACAACGCTGCCTCATCCCGATGCGGACTTTTCCCCCAACTTTATACTTTCTTACGCCGGCGTCTCGGACGAGAGAATGATGAAGAAACACAGACTCTCCTTCTTGAAGAAGCAAAAGAGAACAATATCCCACGGCCGCATCAACCCCCAGTTGGAAGCCTTCAACAGCAACCTGTCACTGTCCACGCTGGAGCTGCATAGAAAGAAAATGTCGCCCTTGAGAAGTTCGTCGACAACAAGCCTGCAGCTCTCCAAGGACGGGGACGAGAGCCTCCGCTCCAGCTCCAAGAAAGATGACGACGACACTCCACCAACCTCACCGGACGTGTCCGAACACAGCCGAAAGTCTGGGCTGTTTAGTCGATTCAAGCGATCGTGAAACCGGCCATGAAACCACACCTTGTTTAGTTTGGCCACTTGTTTTAGCGCTTTACGACATGACGACTTTGCGAATATGTACACTTTAGCGATGGAGTTTGCTGGTGCGTTTTGGCCAAGCATGTGCTTGTGTGGCGTACAGAAAAAGTAGGGTGCCTTGACAGGTTTCCGTCTAGGCAGGGAGAAGATGGGATTCCACACAATAGATGCGACTTGGTCTTATGGTCTTTTTTTATATTTTTATATATGTATGTGTGTGTGTGTGTGTGTGTGTGTGTGTGTGTGTATTCGAACCATGGAGTACATTAATATGGTTACTTTTACTGGTACCGTTTCAAGCCACTCATGGGATGTTTTGTCTCATCCCCCCACGCGATAATTCTTGCCTCTGGTCCCAAGTTTCGTCTTGTTGGGGACGTTTTAGCTCCCCCGATACGTAGTGTAGCTGTAAGGACTCAGCAGGAGGGGCACATGGTAATGCTGCCCCTTTTGGACCTTGAATACAATGACGGCCTCGGGGAAGAATGTGTTGCCCTCGCCATAGTACCCCTCTATGTCGAAGCGCAGCGTCCACGTCGACGCACCTTGCAGCTGGTCCAAGACGTCGTCGAGCGTGTAAACGGGCACTTCGCCCGAGGCGGTCGCAGAGCTATAAGGGAGCCAGACCTTGATGCGGCCGTCGTCGTCGGTGATGGACTCGAATTCCTTGACCGGCTGCGAGCCCCGCGGCCCTTCGAGGCGGACGCGGACAGACTTGGCGGGCCGCCCAGCTGTGGTGTCGAGGATGTGGCAGGTAATGGGGTCTTTGTTGTTGGCAGCCATTTTCGGTGCGTGGGTGGTTGGCACTTTGAGACACTCTTTTGCGGTTGGCTGGGCGTAGGGCTGGGGGAGATGCGATGAGGCGGGGCAGTCGGCTTCTCTGTAGAGCGGGGGAAAGAACAACGACGGAGTGGTTTCGCGTGTCCTTATGGAAGCAGTTGGGTAAAAAGACGGTTAATAATGAGACGGAAACTGAAGCAGAGATGAATTTCCTAAAATCAGTCTGCTCTGTAACGTGCAGCTAGAGCTTGACGTTGAGGGACGACACCTTGTCAAAATGGGCTGCAACATGGGCATGTTGGGCTCCGTAGCAGCGCTTCGCGGCGGCCCCCGCGTGCGAAGCGCAGATGCCCGCATGGCCCTTGGCCAGCGGGGCTTCAGCCCGTTTGGGCCATCTTCGCATTGATGACTTTTGTGAGGTCGGAAGAGGGCATGCATGCCACGGCTGCTGGATATCCGGTGTGGCATCTGGCATGACGTGTATCAAGTCGGTGTTTATTGCTCCTTGAACAATGAAACCTTGGCGGCGGCGGCGGGCTCGCTGCACATTGCCCGCCAAGCCCGATGTTGGATACTGGGGCTCAGCAGACGTCTGGCGGACCAAGGACCAATGTCGCAGGGACAGAGCATCAATGGGCTGCCAGCGTGACTGCTACACCCACTGCTTTCATGCATGCGCCAGCAACGGGCTTCGTGGGCGGACCTGTCCAATGCCCTGTTTCTCATCCCCCCCCGAGGCCAGAGAATCCAGCGGCAAGCCAAACGTGGGCAGCGTCACATTTTTGACCTCTTGTGACATGCCCACTCTGGGCATGCCCTCACATTTTCTGCTGGTACAGATCCGTGATGCCTTCACAACCATGAGCCAGCCGTGCACGAGCGGGTGACTGAGCGGTAAGCCATCCGCTGCATGTAGCCTGCATTTGGGAATTGCAAGCAATGTACGGAGTAGCAAAGCCGTGACTGCACTGGCTCTTGCAGCCCAAAGGCAGGTTATAGGTGAAGCACTAAACGACGACCAATTAGCGACGCCGGCCTCACATCCAATTGTGGCTACAACGCCCTGTGGGAAATACTGAGTGACTGCTGCAAATGCTGATGACGACATGGAAGCCACCAGGTCGAGGGGCAAACACCTGAGGCCTGTCAAAGAGCAAGCATCAACAAAGCAACCATCTAGTCCCTGTGCTACAGCACCTCATCAATCCATTGCCACATGGGCCATGTAACCAAACAAATAACTTCTTAAGCAGCCATTCGAATTCCGACCCTCTCGACAGAACAGAGTCACCAGCCAGTCTCACATGGTAGCTCGGCGCTCTACAAAGCCAAGAAACCAAAATGACCGACGTCTTCACGGGAAAGTACAAACTATCCAAAAGCACCAATTTTGACGAGTTTCTCTCAGAACTGGGTAAGTACCCCGATCAAACTGTTTACCCCACGACAAAGGACTCGCTGCTCATATCCTGTCGTCAAAAGGCCTGGGCAGCATCAAGCGCCGCCTCGTAAATGCTGCCGTTCCCGAGATTAAGATAACAAAGAGCGGCGACGAGTGGCACGTTGAGACAAAGGCCGGCCCGCGGAGCTCCGAAATAGTATTCAGACCAGGCGAGGAGTTTGACGAAGTCCGCCAGGACGACAAGCCGGTCAAGAGCGTCGTTGTTCATGACGGCAACAAGTGGACGCAGACGCAGACGCCGACTGACGGCACCAAGATTGTCACCATTGTTCGCGAGTTCAAGGACGCGCAGATGGTGACGACTGCCACGGTGAATGCTGTGACTAGCACGCGCGTTTTCGACCGTGTTGCATGACTCCCTCATGACGTTTCTTCACGTGGGGCAGGTTCTAAAGCAGCCTCGTGTGTTTCCTGAGGTCCCGTATAGTCGGCCTATACCAGTAAGCCATGCTGTGGCAATGCGTCAGTATAACTTTACAAATATAAGCGCTTCAATGTGCCTGGTTAAGGTTCGGAACATATTCTCATGGCATTAAAATTCAAGTCGGCTTCATCCCCTTGGAGCAGCCCATTTGTGTATTCAACCCGTTACTAGTAATTCTGGTATAAATAGCTGGAAAAGAGCCAGCGACGATGATGGAAGGGCTGAAAGAATAGGGCCGCGGTGTTCGATATTGAAAGGGTTGACTTTGTGCCCAGCCTTAACAGGGCGGCAGGTGTTATCAGCTGGCGGCCAGCTTTGGAACATCACCAAAGTCACCCGAGGCCCACCAACTGCTGCCAGGTGGGCTGTGGGGCCCGAGACCTCGTTGGAGCCTTGGCTGCTCCAAGGGGATGTGTGGTTTATTTTGGATGATGAGAGTGTAGCACCAAAAAAGCCCAGTCAGACGCCCCGTAATTTATGCTGTCGAATGCACCCTCATTTCTGTCCGCCTCTGCCCCTCCTTCCCCTGTGCCATCTGGTCCAGAACTCCAGAACTCCAGGGCTTTCCAGAAACCGCCACTCCGACTTGCGACCTCTCTCCGTCCGGCTTCTTAGACGGCAACGCCCCCTCTTGCTGTAGCGTGATAGCATTCTAATCGCGTTTCGCTCCCACGGCGCCAGAAACAACACTCGTCCTTCACACACGCACATCATGTCGTCAGCCATCATCTCCGCCGACGACGCCCTCGAGCCCACGCTCCAGTCCCTCGTCGACCAGCGATCCCTCCGCTGGATCTTCGTCGGCGGCAAAGGAGGCGTTGGCAAAACCACCACCTCGTGCTCCCTGGCCATTCAGCTGGCCAAGGTCCGCCGCTCCGTGCTCCTCATTTCCACCGACCCCGCGCACAACCTGTCCGATGCATTCTCGCAAAAGTTTGGCAAGGAGGCCCGCCTGATCAACGGCTTCGATAACCTGAGCGCCATGGAGATCGACCCGAATGGCAGCATGCAGGATCTGTTGGCCGGCCAGGGCGAGGAGGATCTGAATGCCATGGGCGGCGGCATTGGCGGCATGATGCAGGATCTGGCGTTTGCTGTAAGACGTCGCTCCCCCGCGCTCCTTGAAAGTCAAGTAGAGAAACTGACAGTCCGCCAAGATTCCCGGCATCGACGAAGCCATGTCCTTTGCCGAAGTCCTCAAACAAGTCAAATCCCTCTCGTACGAAACCATCATCTTCGACACCGCCCCCACCGGACACACCCTCCGCTTCCTCCAGTTCCCCTCGGTCCTCGAAAAGGCCCTGGCAAAGGTCTCACAGCTGTCCTCGCAGTACGGGCCTCTACTCAACGGCGTCCTCGGCTCCGGCGGCGCGCTCCCCAATGGCCAGAACCTCAACGAAATGATGGAGAAGCTCGAGTCGCTCCGGGAAACAATCTCCGAGGTCAACACGCAGTTCAAGGATGCCGGCCTGACTACCTTTGTGTGCGTCTGCATTGCAGAGTTCCTGAGTCTCTACGAGACGGAGCGCATGATCCAGGAGCTGGCCAGCTACGGCATCGACACCCACTGCATAGTGGTCAATCAGCTGCTGTTCCCCAAAAAGGCGAGCGAATGCGACCAGTGCAACGCCAGGAGGAAAATGCAAAAGAAGTATCTGGATCAGTATGAGGAGCTGTACGCCGAGGACTTCAACGTCGTCAAGATGCCCTTGCTCGTGGAGGAGGTGAGAGGGAAGGAGAAGCTGGAAAAGTTTAGCGAGTTGTTGATCACGCAGTATGTGCCTCCCGAGTAGAGGGCGCTTGTGCGGCTTGGCATCATGATAGAGCTGGAGCGGGGCGTTTTGCTGTGAGTAATTGTGCCGATTGATGAGGTATCATTGTTTGTTCACACAGTACATGATTGAGCATACGTGGGACGTCACCATGGTGATGAGATATACGCATAGAATTTTAGTCTTCACATGAATGAAAGAAATGTCTAAAAGGCATAATTTTTTTGAAAAATTGATTTGTCTTCTAAAGACTAGTAAAAATAATAAGGCCTAAAACCGTGGTTTTTTTTCTTTTTCGAAAGGGCATGTCCTTCAGAACCGGGAGCAGAATAAATCCATCTAACGCCACAACAATGCCAATAACTTGTCTCGAAATGCCACCATCTCCGTCTTTCTGTCCCCGAAGCAATGTGCTCGGACAAAGTAAACGCCCGTGAAATAAATTGCCCTTCCCAGGCGCCAATCCAAATACCCAATACCCCCGTGGGGCATGGGGATAAAATACAAAAAGAAATCGTTATGTGCAGTTACGCTGTTTTAGAAAAGGGGCAAGATTCGCCAACCAAGCCTACTGCTCCGACATCACAGTTCGCGGTAGTCGCTGGGTCTGACCCTGCGTTGCTTGTTCTGGTGTCGATGTGGGTTGACTGGTTTTCGAAAATAGGCATCTTCATCCACTTGATTGCTCGGTTGGCCAAACGTCTGCTCGTCATTCTGGAAGCCGTTCATGTTTCCCATTCCTTGCATGGCGTTCATACCGTTCATACCGTTCATACCGTTCATACCGTTCATGCTACCCATGCCACCCATGCCGTTCATGGCGCTCATGTCCCAGCCTCCATTCATCCCGAAGCCAGCATTCATGTTGCCAAAGTTGGGCATGCCCATCATCGGCATGCCCATCATGTTTGGCATTCCCATGTTCATGTTCATATTCATGTTCATGCCGGGCATACCCATCATATTGGGAGGACCCATCATGCCCATGCCGTTGAACATCATGTTGGGCATGTTCATGTTAGGCATGCCGTTCATCATGTTGTTCATACCATTCATGCCGGCTTGCTGATTTTGCATGGCCCTGGGTCCTTTGGGAATCTTGGGGTTTTCCAGAAATTCATCCGCTGGCCGTTTCTTAGAAACAACCTCCTGAGCTTTGGATGCGTTTTCAACAACTTGCTTGTCCTCGGGTTTGGCAACCTGCGTTTCGCTCTCTGTGACGGTTGCTGGAGACTTGACCGAGGCTTGCTGGGGCGATGGGGACTTGGTTGCCGCATTCGACTCTCCGTCAATGCCTGACGCCTTCACTTCCGCCTTGGCTTCTCCTGCCTCAACCTTTACATCGGCGCCGTCTGCCTCGCCCTCAGCAGCGACAGCAGCATCGGCAACGTCAGCCTTTGGGGACGGTGGTGTGGAGTTCTTGGCAGTCTCTTTCTCCTTGATGAATTCCTGAATCTTCCTTGACGCTTCATCATCAGGCTGAAGGTCATCAATGAGTACACCTTCAGTTTGACAGGCCGGGCAGATGAAGTCGCTTTCGATGAGAGCATTTGTTATGCAATCATTGCAAAACGTCTTCTTACAACAAGGTGTCTTCATTGGTTCTATGAACATCTTTTTGTCAATCGAACATTGGAGACCCCTCTCCTGCACCTCCTTATCTTCGGCTTGAGCTTCTTTGTTAGCCGTAGACGACTTAGCTTTGGCCTGATATTGCTCCCACGATGCCTTGTCTGGTTCCGCAATGACAAAGTCTCCCTCGGCATTGACCATGATGCCCGACGGTCGTTTTGATTCATCACCATCTGTCTGGGCTAGCATCACTGACTTGTCGACCTTTTGCAGGAAGGAACGCGGGATGCCGGTGGTCCTCTTCACACGGGGGCGGTTGTCAAAATCTGGATCATCATTTGTTGGACAGAGCTGGATCCAATGGCCTTTATTGCCACATCGATAGCAGATGTACCCTTGTGGAGGGTCATGGTCAGGAACATTTGCTGGCTTTTTGGCGCCAGGTTTGAAAACAGGCGCTTGACTACACATGAGAGTTAGTTTGATCGGTTCAAAGCATGAATATTATACCGCGTGTTGAATCTTACTGAGACATCTCCTCCTGTTGAGCAGACCACTGTTCAGTCTGAGCTGCAAACATGGCCGCCATCTTCTCCTCCTCTGTCATGGCATTGTTCATCTCGCTGATCGCGGTCGCACTTGGCTTTGATGACGAAGCCTTGGACGACTGCTCTTTTCGGCCTGCATTCTTTGCGGACACGGGCATTTTGCCAGACACATATCTTGCAGCTCTGCCGGCTCCAGGTTTAAGAGCTGGCTGTCGCCGCGCAATGACTGTGGTTGACCTGGGAATAATAGTGGTGTCGTCATCGTACTCTAGAGACAAGTCAGCATAATTGCACTAGCATTGCGCGATGAATAGAACGAGGTACGCACCTTCACTGTTGTCGTCTGTGTATATGAAGAGATCGAAATCTGTTCCATCTCCCAGACCACTCTTGTTGATAATTTCACGCTTCAACTCGAACACCGAGATACCTGTTCCATCAAATTCCACACGGGTGGGCTCCTTCTGAGACTTGAACTTGAAAAACACTGATGATGCCATGTTGAGACTTGGTCGACTCAAAGCGAATCCCTTGTCACGCGAAATGCAGACAGTAGCAATGCCAGTAGCGTTGACAAAGCTTGCAAAGCGATGTAGAGCTGGTCCTCAGTCGCCCGCCAGTATATGAAATCACCCTGAATGGTCTTTGTTTCTTTCTCTCTCTCTCTCTCTCTCTCTCTCTCTCTCTCTCTCTCTCTCTCTTCTGTGTGCTAGTGACGACAGTTATTTCTTCTGAGCAGTTTTCCCTTCTCTTGTCATTCCTCTCCTTTATCTTTTTTTTTCTTGCTCTTGCACTCGAGAGCTATTCAGGTTAAGTTGGGGAATGAAAAAAATAGTCAATTTTGATTGTACTTGGAAGCAAACAAATGGATATAGAGGTCAGAGAGGGTTGGACAATAAGGAGTACAATAGGCAGATGCCTGAAAGGAATATGCTAGCCCACACGTTCCACCTCACATCCGCTTCACCCACGAGAAGAATCCCACTGTGCCAGCAACGCCTCGAGTTAGCCACAGAGCCAAATCTTTAGAGATCCCTTGCAGAAGCAAGCAAGCGACGCTGTAACGAGAGCCGTGATCCTTGCGAGGTTGTTTGAACAAGGCCGTCGATGTTCGCCAAGCATGCACTGGCCGCCTGGGAGTGGGCGAAAATGGTCACGAAAGGGGGGGGGGGGCGAAGTCGTCTGTATCGTCGTCAAGGCAGCTGTCGATTAGTGCACACAATCCCCAGGATGCCAGAGATGGAAAACCTGGCAACGCGATGATGGAGAAGTCTATCAGTGATGGAAGACGGCGATGGAGTGGAGGTTGGTTTGATGAGGAGAAAAGCTGGTCAAAGGACAGGGGGAGGGAGGAGACATGCGATCCATTAATAAGTGACTGGCTCGGGCCAAATGCAACCCAGCACAGTCATCCGGCGACGGTGGGCCCGGATAAACATAATATCCGTTGCCCGATCCCTGGCGTGTGTGTACAAGTGACTTGGACGCTTAAAGGTTCCCTTTCCTCAGTCACCATCTTTCCATTGGCTGCCGTGGATAGCCGTCCTTGCCGTGTCAACTTTTCGCAGCCTGCTACGGTCTGGTGCAGCAGCACTGTGCATACGACTCCGAAGCACCTTCCCCGTTGGTTGCTGGCGTTTATCCCCCACCTGCTAAGAAGGGTATTATGTACGACAAATAGTTATGCCCCGCACCATATTGCTGCATGTGCAGAGAACGGTCTGCTGTGTGCCCAGAGTAACTCCAAGAAGACCTTTCTCCCCCAGTCTCTTCTCCTCATTTCCTACAAACTCGCAATTCCAAGGGAAGATTCCTTGTCGCCGTCCATACCTCACAGACTCCATCCGTGCTCATCAAGCTAGAAAGATGGCTCCTCAACTTGACAGTTACTTCAAGCAGGTGGACGATTCCGCCAACCACTTTATTGAGCGCCTTCGCAAGGCCGTTGCTATTCCCTCCATCTCTGCCGAGGATGCTCGCCGCCCTGATGTCATTCGTATGGGAGAATGGCTTGGCAACGAGCTCAAGAGTTTGGGAGCCGAGGTTGAGCTCCGACCTCTTGGCAAGCAGCCTCACAAGGAGCACCTTGATCTCCCACCCGTCGTTCTAGCCCGCTACGGAAACGACAAGAAGAAGCGAACGATTCTTGTATACGGTCATTACGATGTTCAGCCCGCCGAGAAAAGTGACGGCTGGGCTACCGAACCCTTCGAGCTCACTGTCGACGACAAGGGCCGTATGTTTGGTCGTGGTGCCACTGACGACAAGGGCCCGGTTCTTGGTTGGCTCAATGCCATCGAGGCTCATCAGAAGGCGGGCATTGACTTTCCCGTCAACCTGTTGATGTGCTTCGAGGGCATGGAGGAGTATGGCTCCGAAGGCTTGGACGACTTCATCAAGGCCGAGGCCAAAAAGTACTTTGCCGACACTGATGCTGTCTGCATTTCCGACAACTACTGGCTTGGCACCGAGAAGCCCTGTCTGACTTACGGTCTGCGAGGTTGCAACTACTACTCTCTTGAGGTCTCTGGTCCCGGCGCTGATTTGCACAGCGGTGTCTTTGGTGGCACTGCCCAGGAGCCCATGACTGACCTTGTTCGCCTCTTGGGCTCGCTTGTCGATACCCACGGCAAAATCCAAATTCCTGGAATTATGGAGCAGGTTGCTCCCGTCACCAAGGAAGAAGAGGGCCTGTACGATGGCATTTCTTTCACCATGGACAACATCTTTGAGTCACTGGGCAGCAAGACAACTATTCACGATGATAAGAAGAACACTTTGATGGCCCGATGGAGATACCCCTCCCTATCAGTTCATGGTGTTGAAGGTGCTTTCTCCAGCCCTGGAGCCAAGACTGTCATTCCTGCAAAGGTTATTGGCAAGTTCTCTATCCGAACAGTTCCCAACATGGACATTGATACCACCAACAACTGCGTCTACAAGTACATCGAGGAGCAATTTGCCAAGCTGAACAGCAAGAATACCATGAAGGTCTACGCGCAGCACACTGGCAAGTGGTGGGCCGCTTCTCCCAAACACTGGAACTTCTCTGCAGCTGCCAAGGCTACCGAGCGTGTTTGGGGCGTCCAACCCGACTTCACCCGTGAAGGTGGAAGGTACGTGCACTGAGCCTATAACGATCTTTGGAAGTTGCAATAGACTAACACCATTCGCCAGTATCCCCGTAACCTTGACTTTCGAAGAGGCAACGGGCAAGAATGTTCTTCTTCTCCCTATGGGAAGCTCGACAGATGGTGCCCACTCGATCAACGAGAAACTGGACAAGCGAAACTATGTTGAGGGCATCAAGTTACTTGGTGCATACTTGCACTACGTTGCCGAGGAGCCCCAGGAGTAAAAACGGATCATTTCATGAAACAAAACAGGAAACGTTGTGTATACTACCACATAAGATCAACCTATAGCCCGATGCGCTGAATATATATCATGCCAATATGATGCCTTGCTAGGTGTCGTGTGGCAACCTTATGACTGCTGTGATTGTGGAGCGCGGAGGTACGATAGATCGAGACAGGGAGGGCCCATATGACAGCAGCCTGGCGTCTACTCAGTACGTTGGTGGCGCAAGTAGTCGTTTGTGCCCCATGTGCCGATCTTGTCGTAATTGGCACTGTCGAATAGTGCCCCAATGACCCATCAAGGTCAAAGCCAGGCGGCCCGCTCGCTGGGTATGAAAGCCCCAGATGCTAGAGAAGAAAAGCATGCGGCTTGTTCATATTGGAAAGAGGAGCTTGCACAGAGTACAGTCATAAATAAGTACCTAGGTACTTTATGGACATGCATTCCTTGGCGCCCGAATAACCCTTCCGAACTAACCACTTGATGTACTAGCTTTCAAAGGTTTGCAAGTAAGATCGGAGTCCTGGCTAGTGCGGCCAAAACGTCTGGCGTCGCAAAGCATGTATCAACACAGTAGGGCACCTGCACTCGAGTACCTAAAGTACCGACGGAGGTACCTAGGTAGGTACCTATTCGTACCAAGCGCTCAAATGTCTTGTATCATCAGCATGCGGGGTTTGGTGGTGTGTCGCCTGCTCATGTGAGATACTGGATCCAGTCTTGTTAGGCTGCTTCAAGTTCTGGCCCAAGCGGTGTCGGATCTGCCATCTCGATATTCGGTCCCTCTGGCTTTCTTGTCTTGAATATTCCAAGCTGGCCCATGTATACCTCGTAGCAACTGCGGCCTTGTTGACAATCAAGTTCACGACGAACCCCATGCGCCACACTTTTCCTACTGACCAGTTGCGTCCATCCTGCTGCGTTGCGTACTTTCACACATTCACAACAGCATTGCGCCCTGGTCGGCGACAACGGTGCCAGTGAAGATGCCCCGGCGACACAGCAGCAGCACCAGCATCTCAGCAACCCGACCCGTCTTTCCCAGTTACTTACTCCCAAGTTTTAATTTCAAATTTCACCGACGAGTACAGACGTCTGCTTCGCCGTCGACGGCCTCAACAAGCCCGGCAAGCTCGCGCGTCTCGTCGACGGCGACAACGCCGTCCACGAGTCCGCCAGCACACGAGACTGTCACCAAGCCAACAGGCTCATTGCGCCGGCTGTCTCGCAACGCGCCGGATACCCTTCGCTGCATGGCTTGCTCAACAGACTTGGCTCTCACATCGCAAATCATCTCCAAAGGCTTCACCGGCCGATATGGCCGCGCCTTTCTTGTGGCGCCTCCGCCTTCGCCGGCTGACAACACCACCCTTCTGAATATCCGCATCGGAAGAAGCGAGGACAGACAGCTCGTTACAGGATGGCACGTTGTCGCGGACATTTGCTGTGCGACATGTTCCAAGAAATTGGGCTGGAAGTATGTCGATGCAAAGGAGCAGGCACAAAAGTATAAAGTTGGGAAGTACATATTGGAGACGGAGCGTGTCATGACACACCGCAGCTGGGAGGACTGCAATGTCGAGGACCTCGGATTCATTGGTCGTGATGGCTGTGAGGTTGATGACGGAATCGCGGGCAGTACGAGGAGCAGTGATGAGGTTGTCTTCGATTCCGAGGATGACGAGGAGTGCGAGGACATATTTGCAGGGACTTGGGATGCTGCTACAGTAGCAAAGAGGAGAAGCGAGTCGGTCGCGAGACGCATCTCGGCCATGGAGTAAGTAGTCACCATCATTGTTTGGGGCGGGTTCGTTTGCGGCGTTTGGCAGCTTTGGGCCAAGCAGGCTGCCCTGGATGTCACCTGGGTTGGTCTGGAATTGTGTCCAACATTTTCTCTTTAGGAACAATACCCGGAATGCGCTTGGATGTGCATTAAATTTATAATTGAACTCAGTTTCTACTTACTTATGCCAGCCAATGGTACTGTAGCCTTGTCGGCTAGAATTGGTGCCTCCTTCTATCCGATGTAGTGACATGGGATGACGCGACCATGATTTGCGCCTTTTGCCCTGACTGCCCTGACTCACTCACGGGTGCTTCATCTACTGACTAAGTTTCTATTCAGGTAATTCAAGTCGAGGGCTGATTTAATTCAATCCGCTGGGCGGGGGGAATTGAAGACAGACGAGGGTTGTGATACCCAACCTCCCAGCCAGATGTGTGCATCTACCACATTGCCTCGCAAACTGGTTGGTCATGCTGCTCCGAGAACCCAACCTCTCCTGGATAAACCGCATGTAACAGACGATTGCCCGTTAGGACACTAGCTCATTCAACCAAAACTATAAACCGAAATGGCTGATTTGTCTGTAGAGTGGTATGGAAGCCTTGTAATGGACAAATAGCCGATCCCTAACAGGTTGGCTAGCAACTCTTGAGTCTTGACCTCTGCGGCTCGCTGGTGACACTATGATTGCGAGATCATACAAGTGCCGGATATGGTCATAAACTGCAGGCTATCGTGAAGCAGAAGAACTTGATCCTTTGCGTCCATCTCGACGGTTGACTCATGCACAAGCATCTTAACTGAAAATACTGCCTATGCACTGCGTTTGGTACTTGTTCATGCTGGGCTATTAGTGCAAGGCTCCAGTGGCGTAGGCACTCCGTAAATGCTCGCACGGGGAGGAAAGCCTGTGGCTCCGATAGGAGTCAACTGACCAGCAAGCTCGCTGGCACCGAATAGCCCTGAACTACCTAGGTGCCTAGGTACTTCTGGGACTTTAGCCCCCTTCCCGTAGTCGAGGTACAGGTCTGGTACCTTTGGGTCGCTTCGTTTCCGCCCGATTTGCGTGGCCCAAAGTCACGTGATAGGTACCGCGCTGTCATGCACCGTCACCGTATCGCCTAACAGGGTTTGGCTTGGGTACAAACGCGGCTGAGGGAGTGCCTCTCCAACTCTTTTCTGACTCTCTCCACTGGTGCTTTTTTTATACGACATTCCCACGGTCAGTCCCCTTCCAACACTGGTGCCCCCAGTCAGCCATATACTACTCGGCACGACGTGGACTTCTTTACAGGAATCAGGAAGTGTTTCTGATATTGTCGTCTGCTTGAACGCCTTCCATGAATGCATTGTAAGTTGTTCCACATCCCATCCCTTGGCCATGCGTGCCACTCCGTTTCGCAGCCGCATCCTGTCGCTTCACCATCATCTTGGACCTCGCTGCGTCGATATCCATGCTTTCTGAGGCTGGATATCCCGTTGTCAATTGTCCGATTTGATAAAGAGCCGTTCATATCGATGATTCGGATGCAACTGAAGCGTTGATGCTGCCCCCATCGGCCGTCTCCTTGTGCAATCGCCTCAACTTCCTTCATCACCTGGGCCATCATCAACCCACGTGTGAATGCGATCACATCCATTGCTCCATCATTTTCAGTTGCAAATGACCCTGAAGAACGTGGTTTTGTGTCGCAAGAGCGCCTTAACTAGCGCAATGCATTGCCTGCCCATATGACACTGCAGAAATACGGCTAACATGTCCTTTCCTGCAGTAAGTAGTACGCGCGAAAGCAGCTACCATGAGCTCCCCGGCTGTGACAGGTCCTGTTAATGGGCACTTGTCGCCGGGCGATGCCATAACATCGACAGTTGCCATCGAAGTCGATCAGAGTGATGTCGATATTCCCGATGTCCTTGGCAGCCCATTGGACCGTTCGTCACTGTCAGCCTCGGACCATCCTCCTGAGACATCCAACCTTGTTGACGAAGACCACGAATTCTCGGACAGTGATGGATCTAGTGCAGGCAATGCGTCCGAGGATGCCGACTTCGATATGCAGGAGAGCGTGGCTTCTCAGCAAGACGACGACGGCGAACCGGACCGCGACAGCTCGCCGGCCTCTAGTCGGCCATCAAAACGGAAAGCAGCAGTCGCAGAAGAGGATTATATGCGAGAGAACCCTGAGCTTTATGGTCTCCGAAGAAGTGTATGTTTCCGCAAGAACAACAAGATGCGGCATTAAATTGCAATCGCTGACCTTGTTCCAGACTCGCGCCAGAGAAACTAGGAAATTGGTATGCTCTTTTCCATGGCGTTCTGCCCCATCCTGTCGCATTTAGCTAACATCATTGTAGGTCGATTCTGATAACTCGGATTCGGAGGATGAGGAACCAGTCAATCGCCGCCAGGCCAAGAGACGGCGCGTCAACACCTCTCAGCCTTGTGAGTACTCATCATTGCGTGTCATGGTACACATCCTCCCCGATTTGCTAATATTGTCCACCTATTGCCAGCGTCCAAAAGAGGCACTCCTATTTTGCAGCCGTCCACAAACGAATCCGACTCTGACTCCGACACATATGGCGGGGCTCGAGCAAAGAGCCAGCTAAAAAAGGCGAGGTTACAGAGAGAGGCACAGCCCGCCCTCGCCCTTGCTGAGAAGAGGTGGTCTAGCCGACGGGCCGCACAACAGGTTCAACAAGGAATGTATGAAGAAAGCGATTTTGAAGAAGACGAAGACGAAGCGGATATGGCATCGGCCTACTATGTCGCCGACTATGTCGACGACTCACCCTATGTTGAAAAAGTTGTACGACACCGCCTGAAGGACGACCTGGAGCTGCAATACGATTCTAGCCGTCATGACTTCGAGTACTTCATCAAGTGGCAGGGCAAGTCACACCTGCACGACACTTGGGAAACCATTGAGTTATTACGCAATATGCGCGGTTTTCGCAAGGTAGAGAACTACTTTCGAAAAGTGGTGGAGCAGGAGCTAGACATTCGATTTGGGGACGACATTCCTCCTGAAACCAAGGAGCAATTCTTTTTGGACAGAGAGCGAGACGAGGATGCCTTCGAGGACTTCACCAAAGTTGAGCGAGTAGTCAACGTTCGCGAAGGCGAAGACGAAACTGAATACTATGTCAAATGGAAAGGCCTCACTTATGAGGAGTGTACCTGGGAGCTCGCATCAGAGATAAGCCCCGAATTCCAAGACAAGATCGATCAGTACCTTGACCGATCTTCACGATCATGGCAGTCTGACAGACGCGAAACAAACCTGGATAGCCGCGGTAGGATGATCAAGCTGGACAGCCAACCCGATTACATCCAAGGGGGTGAGCTCCGGTCATTTCAACTCAAGGGCCTCAACTTTTTGTGTCTCAATTGGACGAGGGGTAACAACGTCATTCTGGCCGACGAAATGGGCCTGGGCAAGACTGTTCAGACTGTTTCATTCCTCAGCTGGCTACGCAATAACCGTCGACAAGAAGGCCCGTCACTGGTTGTGGCCCCTTTGAGCGTCATTCCTGCTTGGTGTGATACATTCAATCACTGGTCTCCTGACATCAACTACGTTGTGTACCTTGGACCTGAAGATGCTCGCAACATTATTCGCGAGAATGAGCTAATAACTGGTGGCAATCCCAAGAAGCCCAAGTTCAATGTTCTTGTCACGTCGTATGAGTTTATCTTGCAAGATTGGCAATTCTTGCAAACAATCAAGTGGCAGACTCTGGCTGTTGATGAAGCCCACCGCCTCAAAAACCGAGAGTCACAACTCTATGCAAGACTTGTTGGCTTCGGTGTTCCCTGCAAGGTACTGATTACTGGCACACCGATTCAAAACAACCTAGCAGAGTTGTCGGCCCTGCTGGACTTCCTAAATCCCGGAAAAGTCAACATCGACGAAGACCTGGACTCACTGTCCGCCGTTGATGCCCAAGAGAAGCTGGAAGAGCTCCACAAGTCCATTGCTCCGTATATTCTGCGAAGAACCAAAGAAACCGTGGAATCCGATTTACCGCCCAAGACGGAGAAGATTATTCGAGTCGAATTGTCAGATGTTCAGTTGGATTATTACAAGAACATCCTGACGAGAAACTATTCCGCGTTGTGCGACGCCACTGGTGGACACAAAAACTCTTTGTTGAATATCATGATGGAACTCAAGAAAATCAGCAATCACCCGTACATGTTCCCCGGTGCTGAGGAACGTGTACTGGCTGGTAGCATCCGTCGTGAAGACCAGATCAAAGGATTGATTACTAGCAGCGGGAAGATGATGCTCCTTGATCAACTTCTATCAAAGTTAAAAAAGGACGGCCACAGAGTTCTTATTTTCAGCCAAATGGTCAAGATGCTTGATATTCTAGGGGACTATCTGTCCTTGCGAGGCTACAAATTCCAGCGGCTTGACGGTACCATTGCCGCTGGCCCTCGCCGCATGGCAATCAACCATTTCAACGCCGACGACAGTGATGACTTCTGCTTCTTGCTCTCTACCCGTGCAGGTGGTTTGGGGATCAACCTCATGACCGCAGATACGGTCGTCATCTTTGACTCAGACTGGAACCCGCAGGCCGATTTGCAGGCCATGGCTCGAGCTCATCGTATTGGCCAAAAGCGCCCGGTCAATATCTACCGTCTTGTGTCCAAGGAGACGGTAGAAGAGGAGGTTCTTGAACGAGCTCGAAACAAGCTTTTGCTCGAGTACTTGACCATTCAAGCAGGTGTCACTGATGATGGTAAAGCAGCATTCCAGGAGAAGCTGAACCAGAAGGGCCTCAAGACAGATGGTCCCTCTTCATCTGAAGACATCCAAATGGTTCTGAAGATGAGGTCTTCCAAGATGTTCGAACAAAGCGGTAACCAAGAACGTCTTGAGCAGCTGGATATCGACTCAATCTTGGAAAATGCTGAAGTCACCAAGACCAAGGTGGATGACAAGATGAATCTTAGTAGTGGCGGCATTGACTGGGATAACTTTATGCAAATCACCGATGTCAAGGTAGATGACATCAATTTGGACTGGGATCAGATCATCCCTGCTGATAAACTGGCCGAGATCAAAGCGGACGAAGAGAAACGCCAGAACGAGGAATATGTTGCAAAATTGGCGGCGGAGAATGCTCCTCGTAGAGCTACAATCAAGAGTCGCAACAAGGAGAATGATCGTGCCGATCGCCTTAAGAAGCGGCAACGGGAGCAGCAGCAAGAAGAGGAGGAGCAGCGAGCTCTTTTGGCAGATCCCAAACGACCGCTGAGCGACAAAGAACAGCGCAACCTCATCAAGGCCTATTTCCGATTTGGATCCATGGATGATCGCGAGGCCGACATCATCCAGGAAGCCAAACTTGTTGAAAGAGACCATGAATATGTCAAGTCTGTGTTGGACGACTTCATCAAGGCTGCCCAGCAAGCTGTGGACGACAACAACCTGAAGCTTGTAGAAGAGGAGAAGAAAACGGGCAAGAGCTTGACAAAGAAGGATAAAAAAGCCGTTCTCATCGACTTTGGTGAACTGAAAAAGGTCAATGCCGAGACAGCCATTGAGCGCCCCAAGCAGTTGCAGCTTCTTCGAAAAGCCATCCGCAGCCAAGCAGATTGGAGGACATATCGCCTTGCAGATGCCACCAAGGGTGCCAATTACACATGTCCCTGGGGAGCCAAGGAAGATGCCATGCTTCTAGTGGGCATCGATAAGCACGGCTTTGGAGCATGGGTACAAATCCGCGACGACCCTGAACTTGAGATGCAGGACAAGTTATTCTTGGAGGAGCACAGAGTTGGCAAGAAGGAAGAGCGAAGCAAGGCCAACGACAAGCTGAAAGCACCTGGTGCAGTACATCTTGTTCGTCGATCTGAGTACCTGCTCTCTGTGCTGCAATCCAAGTACTCTGGTGATCGCGCGGCACAGCGAATTGTGGATAACCATCACCGGAACAACAAGAAGACGAGCGCGTCCAACGGCCATCGCGGGAGCGGAACGGCATCGCCCGCTCCCCACACGGTGAAAAAGCCTCGGGATAGAGACCGTGATGAGCAGCGGGCCCGAAGCAATGCAGAAGACCGAGGGTCGGCCCGGCCTGATTTCAAGCGGAAGCATGGATCCTATGAAGGTGATCGCAGCCCGAAGCATCGAAGAGTAGAAGACACCCGTCGCTCGAGCAAACATGGCATTGATCGCGATCGTGAACGGGACCGTGATCGTGATCGCGACAAGCTGGATCATCGCCACCACAGGGATGACGATGACAGGCGACATGATAAACATCGACATCGGTATGATGATGAAAGACGTCGGGACGAGCGCCGCCGCGATGACGATAGGTATCGTGACCGCGACCGCGACCGTGAACGAGACAGAGATCGTGATAGAGACCGCGACCGTGAGCGCGATCGTGATCGTGATCGTGATCGTGATCGTGATAGAGACCGCCACAGGGATCGGGATAGAGAGAGAGAAAGTGGCCGAGACCGAGATCGAGACCGCGACAGGGACAGGGAGCGCGATCGTGAACATGGCCGCGAGAGAGAGCGTGACCATGACTCACGTCCCCAAGATGAACGAAGGGCCAAAGCCCTGCGCCGTCTGGATGAGCTCCGCCGCATTGGTGATAACAAGGATGAACGCAACAGGGACAACGACGCCATGATCTGGTATCTCCTGAAACCCGTGCGCGAGAATTTTGAAAAGATCCTGTCGACTACCAAAGACAAGGTCAAATCGAGCAAGGAGCGCGCGTCCATCTTTGGAGCTCAGCTGCTTGCTATTGGCACGTTCCTTGATGACAAACTTCCAGTCACTGCGGCCGATGAGAGTCTCAAAAACAACTTTTGGTACGTGTTGATGGACTGAAGAGTGCAAAAAACGCACGAGAACTAATTGGATGCAAAACAGGGACTTCCTAGCTGCGCTCTGGCCGGTCGACGATACTAGCAGCAGCGTCACGGGCAAACGATTAAGTAACATGTACCGTACACTTCATGCCCGCCACAAAGATTCGAGTTCCGGCTCTACACGAACGAATGGAGCATGATGGAGCATGATGGAAGCACGAGATGGCCATGGCCTTGTCTTGGGGCCACGGTCTCGGTATACCCGGAGAGCAACAACAAGACAACCCTTGGCTGAGTGACGACAGTTTTGTTGGACATTTCCCTGGGTGTGATGGTCTGTTTTCTATTTTACGGTTTGGCATTTGCATTACCTGGCGTTTTGGTACATTGGACAGCATTGAAAATTATTGGCGTGGAAAAAGACTTGACGCGACTACATACCCGGATTTGCATGGTCGAGCAACTGGTGTGGAGGAGTTTGTAATGGTCAGCGGCTTGTGGAAAACCTGTTGAGCGTCCTGTGAGAAGTTTGATCAAGGGTGAGAAACGACTGATGAGCTCGAACCGCGCCCCCCTTGTTCACTGCTGGGGGAAAGAAGGAAAGGAGGAAAGGGAGAGAGGGGGAAGATGGTTGTACTAAGTCGCTAATGGGACCGCTCATTTGACTTATCGGGGGAATCTGTGAAGGTCAAGGATGGATGGTTGGAGTCGAGAGAATACGTGGGAACCCGCTGCACGATGGCAGCATAGAACAGCCTCCGAACCATGGTTTAGCATGAGGAGGGACATGTTGGAAGCATGGATAGCTGGCAGCCGTGTGGACCTTAGATGTTTGTGGAATACAATTGATATTTTGCTTGAAGAGGAAGAGAAGAGAAATATGTGTGTGGATGGACGGACCGAGTGACCCACATGGCTTGTCGATGGGCCAAGTACGGAGTACAGACGGAGCTACAACTACATGTCATCCGCCGCCGGAAAGGAAGGAACGAAAGCCGCACGTCCAATCTCACGCCGCCCTCAATCAATCCAAAAAAATAATAAAAAATGACGTCTCCGTGGGCCAAAGAACTCGCCGTCGCACAGTCGGCCGTGCTCAGGGCGGCCAGGCTCACCAAGAAGGTGCTCTCGTCGGTCAAGGAGGTGTCCAAGGCGGACTCGTCGCCCGTCACCGTGGCCGACTTTGCGGCGCAGGCCCTTCTCATAAGCATCCTGCACGCCGAGTTCCCCGACGACAAGTTTGTGGGCGAGGAGGACTCGGCGGCGCTTCGCAAGGACCACGACCTGCGGGACAAGGTGTACCAGCTGTACGCGGGCGCCCTGTCGGCAGACGCGGCACCGTCGGCGGAGGAGATGCTGGACCTGATCGACCTGGGCGGCCGGGGAACAGGCGGCCCCGAGGGCAGGTTCTGGGCCATGGACCCCGTCGACGGCACCGCCACCTTCCTCACCGGCGAGCAGTACGCCGTGGCCCTGGCCCTGCTCGAGCACGGGCGCGAGGTGCTCGCCGCCGTCGTGTACCCGAATCTCAGGCTCCGCGCGGGCCGGATCGAGGAGGCCAGCGTCGACACCGACGGCCTGGGCGCCATGCTGACCGCCGTCAGGGGCCATGGCGCGCACGTCACCTGGCTGCCGGACCTCTCGGGCCCCTACGAGACGCTGCCGCTGGCCGAGCTGCCGCCCAGCGACGCCGCGAGGCTGCACGTTGTGGATTGCGACAGGAACCGCCCCTCGCACAGGGCCGTCATGGCCCGCGTGTGTGAGAGGCTGGGCGCCGCGTTTCCCGGGACCGACGTGTGGTCCTCGCACATCCGCTACGCGAGCCTCGTCCTCGGTGGCGGCGACTTTCTGGTGAGGATCCCCTCGGGCGCCCGGAGCTGGTCGTGTGTCTGGGACCATGCCGGCGCGCAGTTGATTTACAGGGAGGTGGGCGGCAAGATTACCGATCTGGACGGCAACGAGGTGGACTTTTCCAGGGGCAGGTATCTGTCCGGGAACAGAGGCCTGGTGCTGGCGCGGAGGGACATGCACGGCGAGATATTGCGCGTGGCGCGCGACGCCGTTGGCCATGGATGGGTGTCGTGAGGACTTTTTCCTTTTTACACGGATGCAACAGGGCCAAAAGAAGGGCCCAACGCCGTCGTCTTATACATATTCTACATCAAGCTACTTCTTCCGCCGATTTCCATGCTCCCTTGTCCGTCCTTCATCTGGCCGCTCCGCCCGACTACAAACTCGTGATAAATCTTTTGCAGACGGGCCTTTTCTTCATTACTGATGCTCGCTCTTGTGTTGTCGAGGGCCTTGAGGAGGTGGTCCCATTCAATCACGACCTCTCCATTCTCCGTCGTCGACGTCTCCTTGTCCAGCGAGGATCCCGGCGCGCCGTAGCTCTTCTTTGCTTGCTTGGCCCTTTTGCGCGCCAGCTTGATCTGCCCCAGTTTGGACATGATGGCGGCCTTTTCCACAAGAGCGGCCGATTTGCTCTGGGGGACGCCGTCTTTGCCGAGGGCCGGGCCGGTGCCGTAGCGGAACTGCACGAAGCTGGGCCTGTACTCGCTGTCTCCGGCAGGCTTTTTGTTGCCGGCCCCGGGAGCGCTCGCGTCCAAGACGTCGTGGATAGCCTCTAGCTGGGCGTTGGACACGAGGGCCTGCAGGTCTGCGCCTGAGAAGCCTTCTGTGCGGCGGGCAATCTCGGTCAAGCCGTCGTCAGAGTCCGTGAGCTCACTTGACAATTTGACCTTTTGGAAAAGGGCCTTTATAATGTCAAGACGGTCTTCCAGGGAAGGGAGGTCGCAGAGGAGGGATTTGTCGAGACGGCCGGGACGAAGCAGCGCAGGGTCAATGAGGTCTGGACGCGACGTCGCCGCAAGAACATAGACGCCCGACAAGCCTTCTGCGCCATCCATCTGGGTCAGCAGCTGGTTGACCACTCGATCCGTGACACCAGTCGAGTCGTGTCCTCTCTTGGGCGCGATGGAGTCAAACTCGTCGAAGAAGAGCACGCATGGTTTGGCGGCCTGGGCTCGATCAAACAAGTCTCGTACGCTCTTTTCCGAAGCGCCAATGTACTTGTTTAGGATCTCGGGACCCTTGACGCTGATGAAATTGAGGCCGCATTCACCGGCCACGGCGCTTGCCAGCAGCGTCTTGCCGCAACCGGGATATCCGTATAACAAGAGACCCGATCGAAGTCGAAGCGGGCACTGCGCAAAGATGGGCGCGTATTTCGTGGGGTATTCTAGGGTTTCCAACAAGACGCGCCGTGTCTCGTGCAGACCTCCAATCGACTTGAATGTCGTGGTAGAGCTTTGCAGCGGCACGTTGCGAAGCGATGCCGGCCTGAATCCCTTGAGAGCCTTATCAAAGTCGACACGACTCAACCGGACAACGCCGCTGCTGGCATCCGAGGGTGAGCCGGAAATGGAGCGGATAATGGCTTCGTTTCGAGCTCGAGAGACGAAAATGCTCAAATCGCCAGGCATGTACCCGTCTGTTAAGCCAGCAATGTCAAGGAAGTCGACGTCCGAGTCGATGATGAAGCCACTGGACTTGGGCTTTGGCTTTTCCGAGCCCGAGCCATGCAGCCACGCTTCAGTGTCGTCGCCTATGGGCCCGCCATCAGATGTTGTCGGACGGCTGAGATTGCTGTCCACGTCTTCTGAATCCTTGTCGGGGAGAGCGTCTTGTCGAGCAATCGACTCCATCACTCGTCTTCTGGCCTCCTTATCCGGGGCCTTGAGTTCCACAATCTCTCGGACAACATGGCCGCTCACGACGACATTGTTTAGGAAGTCCTTGCCTTCGGCGGTGGCGAGCAGGACAATTCCACCATCTCTGGTGCAAAACTGTCCGGCGATGGATTGGATAGTCTCGCTGACCTGCCTGCTCCGGCCATTGTCGTTGCCCACCTGAAGTTCAGTTTCCACCGGGCACAACTTGTCCAGATCATCCAGGACCACAATCGACTTGCCCCCTAGTCTTGCCCCCCAGCTCGCCAACATGAAGATGCGAGTCAAAGTCTCCTTGATGGTCGAGATTCTCGTCTCATCGTTGACCAGCTTGCGGCATGAAAAATAAATGGTGTGGAACAAAGTCTCTCGACGCAGCTTTTCTGCCATGAACTTTGCGACAGATGTTTTGCCGGAGCCCATTCCTCCCGTTAATAGAACCGATGATAGATGTGAAAGTTGATTCTGCAAGTTTCCGAGTAGCGAGTCAATGCCAACCAAGAGCGAGTCGTTCTTGGGCAACAAATCAAAGACGTCGCTGTCGGCTATCCAAGGAGGTCGGGCCTGGGGCTGTTGGAACTCGATTTGGGTCTTCTCGTCCAGGCCAGCAGCCCAAAGAGTCGCATCCTTGTGTTCTTGCGCCGCGTATTCAGCACTGTACTCGAATTTGACAAATCCACCCTCCCATCCTTGGGGAGCCTCGAGTTCACTGTAGACTCCGACGACCATGCCGTCCGTGATTGGTCCTTGTAGCAAGCCCTCGGCATTCTTTGCGCCAGAATACATGTGTCTGAATCGCTTTGCAGACTCTTCCCTCTCTGCCTTGGAATCACTGCCGAATTTGAGGCCCTCGTTGGTCTTGGAGCCAGTCGCAAAGGGGAAAACCTTGACGCTCTGCACAGCGCCCTTGGCGAGTGGCGGCGGCGCGACTTGCAGTTTGACAGTGCCGCCGACGATGCCCGGGCAGCCAAGAACGGCGCACAAGGGGGATGACAGAGCGGCGGTTTGGCCATCGGACGGGTCGTCCCACGGCTTCAGGCGGGCGACTACCTTTGACGATGCTATTGAGACTGGAGGAGCTGTGCCATCCTCAGCCTGGGGCTTCTGCAGGCCGGCTGGCTTGGTAATTTCGACGACGACGTATTTGACACCTCTGAAGGAATTCGAAAGCAGCCGATCGCGGTCAACCCAAACGCTAATGTCAGGATGCACCAGCCCATCATCGAACCATTCCTGGCAGGCCGATCGTTCGACGGCTCGAAGAAACATTGCAGGCCTCGCTTCTTCTCTTGCGCTCTTCCTCCGCACGGTGCTTCCTCCACTTCGTCGGGACTTGGAGGTACTCGCAACACTGCGATGGTCGCCGCTGCCTTGAGAGTTCTTGGCCCTCACCTTTGGAGCTACTATAACCTCGGCATTGGGTGACAACTTGACAAAGGCCACATCGGCGGGAGGGGCAGGATCCAAGGATAAGACCTTGATGCTGGCGGTTGATGTGGGTGAGAGATGTAATGTTAGTGGATGGGGAGGTACTGTTGCGCTGCCGTTGCTGTAGGCAGGATTCGGAAGGGCGCGAATCTGTGATAGGAGATTGAGTTCCAAAAAGGTAGCATGCAGCTCAATAATCTCCCAGTCTTCGGGAGTCAATGGCTCGATATTGATGGTATGCGCGACGGGTGGATCGACATGGATGGTGGCGGTGACCTTTTGGCCCTCGTTGAGATCCAAAGTGTTTGCGAGCGTCGCATCAATCTCGACAACCTGGGTCTCTTGATCTCGGGAGCCCCGGCTCCCGCTGATGCCGTCACGGCTCACAAGCGACGCGGGCCGTCTCTTGCTGGGCATTCCCGTCCATCCTACAAAGATGGACTGTGGAGGGGAAGGTTGCCCGCCTGAGCCTGAGAAGGCAGGTTTGTAGCTAAGCTCGACAATGACATTCTGAACGGGCTGCGGCATACAAGTCCTGATTAGCCGACTCGGAGTCTAAGCACCAGGGAGGGCGTAGCAACATACCGTGTTCAAGTTGAGGAGCAAGGACACCAACGACGGCGGGAGGTTGACCAGGCAGTTCTTCAGATGCACGAGCGAGAGCTCGGCCGTGGTTGACTGCGCATTCTTTCTGGGAGCCATTGTGGACGATTCAGGGCCGTAGCTCGGCGATGCAGCCCAAGCGAGTATTGCAGGATCGAAGCATGGACGGGGAGAAGTAGAAATGATTGAGGTGTCCTCGGAGAAATGGAGCACTCAGAGCTCGATGGTCGAGATGGTCGAGATTGTGGTTGCAGTGCGAGTGCGATGCGATGACCCGCCCGACCTCTGTCCCCAGACCGAGGCAAGTAAGTCGTCAGTCCACTTGCCGACGGCAAGGCAAGCGCAACCGCATTTATCACGTGGACAGGACATGAACCGTTCATCTTGTGCCAGCAGTGAACACACACCACAGCCACAGGTATATGCTACATTATATTCCTACTTTTTTTTACCGGTATCATTATAGTCAACACGGGCAAGACGCAAGACGCAAGACGCAGGACGGAAGCTCGCTGCAATCAACCAGACTGCTCAATTGGTCGCAACGGACTCCAGAGTCCAGATGCAGCCGAGACGCCCCCAGCTCCACTCTGTTTGATGCGCTGCTGTGGCGCCAGTCGGCACCTTTAATTGACTTCGTGGCGGTGCAGACGCGCCGGTGGAACATTTGTCGCGAAAAGTCGCGTTGCATGCCATGCGCGGATCATCCCTGCACAAATCCCCAGCCCACCTCATTTGCTGCATATGCATTTGCATTTGCATCTGTGCACCTCTTGCGCTCGCTTCTTCACCCCGTCATACTTGGCAATAGCGGCAACTCCCAAGATGGCGCTCCGTGAATTCAAGGCTCCCGTCGACTACGAGGCGCAGCAAAGTTGGTGCTTATCCTTGGAAACGCGACATCCCGTCTGGTGCTGACAATGACTTTTAGGCGCCTTTGAGGAATTCCTCAGGGACTTCAAGACGTCACCTGAGCATACCATCACGACGGCCTTTGGCGACATCACCATTGACGAGGGCGATCTGAGCGACGAGTATGATTTCATGGAAGAGGATGACGAGTCGGGTGAGCGCCGCCGACGTGAGAAGGAGAACCGACGGACTCCTCAGCACAAGTACAAGCTGCTGCTGCAACAGCTCGCTGATCGGACCATTGACGAGATTGTCATTGATCTCGACGACATCCACGCCGTAAGTCTTTTCTGCATTGCGGCCCGGATTGGCCTTTGCTCCTGCGACTGTCCTGGCCGAAGGACTCTTGGACAAGGTCCGCTTGCTTGTCATGTCATGGGAAAATCCTAACGGGACTGTAGTGGGAAAGCCAGGGCGACGAGGATATGAAACTGCTTGACTCGATTGAGCTGAACACGAAACACTACGTCGAGATTCTATCCAGAGCCGTGGATAATGTTATGCCACAACCTAGCACTGATGTCAAGTAAGAGAGAGATGAAGAATCTGCCTCCTCCCCGCCTGCTAACATGTGGGTGGTCAGCTTCAAGGATGACGTTCTCGATGTCCTCATGGCACGTCGCCAGCTTCGCAACCGCGAGCTTCAGGAGGCTGCCGAGCGCGATCCTGCTGCCGAGGAAGACAAGTTTCCGGCTGAACTTATTCGACGATACACCCTAGTCTTCAAGCCTAGATCAGGCACCGCCGACAAACCCACCAAGGCGTTGGCGGTCCGCCAAGTCCGCGGTGACCACCTGGGCCACCTCATCACTGTTCGAGCCATTGCCACCCGCGTGTCTGACGTGAAGCCCATTGTTCAAGTCAGCGCCTACACCTGCGACCGCTGCGGATGCGAGATCTTCCAGCCTGTTAGCGACAAGCAATACGGGCCACTGACCATGTGCCCGTCAAAGGACTGTCAGGCAAACCAGTCCAAGGGTCAACTCAACCCCTCCACCAGGGCATCCAAGTTTCTGCCCTTCCAAGAAGTCAAGGTTCAGGAGATGGCCGAGCAAGTCCCCATCGGCCAAATCCCTCGGTCCTTGACCGTTCTGTGCTATGGCAGCATGGTGCGACAAATCAACCCTGGCGATGTTGTCGACATCTCGGGTATATTCTTGCCAACCCCTTACACGGGCTTCAAGGCCATGAAGGCTGGTCTCTTGACCGACACCTATCTCGAAGCCCACCACATTCACCAGCACAAGAAGGCCTACAGCGAAATGATTGTGGATCCACGACTAGTACGACGCATCGACACCTATCGACAGACTGGGCAGGTGTATGAGCTGCTGGCCAAATCCATCGCGCCCGAAATCTACGGACACCTGGACGTCAAGAAGGCCCTGCTGCTCTTGCTTATTGGCGGTGTCAACAAGGAAATGGGCGACGGCATGAAGATTCGTGGTGATATCAACATCTGCTTGATGGGAGACCCCGGTGTTGCCAAATCACAGCTTCTCAAGTACATTTCCAAAGTTGCTCCACGCGGCGTCTACACTTCTGGCCGTGGAAGCAGCGGTGTCGGTTTGACGGCCGCTGTCATGCGAGATCCCGTTACCGACGAGATGGTGCTGGAGGGTGGCGCCCTTGTTCTGGCCGACAATGGAATTTGCTGCATCGACGAGTTCGACAAGATGGATGATACCGACAGAACAGCCATCCACGAAGTCATGGAACAGCAAACCATTTCCATCTCCAAAGCCGGCATTTCGACGACACTCAATGCTCGCACGTCCATCCTGGCAGCTGCCAATCCTATTTATGGGCGATACAACCCCCGCATTTCTCCCGTCGAAAACATCAACCTGCCTGCTGCCCTCCTGTCTCGTTTCGATGTCCTTTTCCTTCTCCTTGATACCCCCTCACGCGAGTCAGACGAGCAGCTCGCCAAGCACGTCGCCTTTGTCCACATGAACAACCGCCATCCCGACATTGGAACCGACAACGTCGTCTTCACCCCTCACGAGGTGCGGTCATATGTGGCCCAGGCCCGAACGTACCGTCCCGTGGTCCCCGAGTCTGTGTCAGACTACATGGTCAAGACGTACGTCCGCATGCGAGATCAACAGCAGCGTGCCGAGAAGAGAGGCAAGCAGTTCACCCACACTACGCCCAGAACGTTGCTTGGCGTCGTCCGTCTCGCCCAGGCCCTTGCCCGCCTTCGCTTCAGTAACCAAGTCACCCAAGACGACGTTGACGAGGCGTTGCGTCTCATCGAGGCCAGCAAGGAAAGTCTGAATGCCGAAGCCAACACGGTTCGCCGCGGCCTCAATGCCAGCAGCAGGATCTACAACCTCGTCAAGGCGCTTGCGGATTCTGGTGCCTGTAGGGCTGAAGATGCCGACGATGACGACCTCGGCGTGGAGTTGAGCATGCGGAAGGTGAAGGAGCGCGTCATCGCAAAGGGCTTCACAGAGGACCAGTGGCTTAACGCCCTGGAGGAATACACAACGCTCGACGTACGTATTGCCGCAGTGCCGACTACTTCCACATCGAAACTAACCCGATCGCATAGGTTTGGCAAACAACTGGCAATGGTGCGAGATTGGTATTTGTCACTGCTAATGAAGATGAAGGGGGCATGGATGATTAAGGAGCGGGGACTAAAGGCCTTTGTATTTGGGTATGGGCGTTTTTGGGATATATGGGGTGTCGGGAGAGATCTAGAAGGTCCACGCTGTTATGAGTCAATACATGATTTGAAGTTTGATTGTCTCGTAGTCATGTGCGATGCAAGATGGTTCTCTAGGTACGTATTACACAGTGATGTGGGGTTATCGGCCAAGTTGCTGCTAGATGGCTCGGCAGACCTTGCACAAGGCACGGATTTCCGTGCGCAAAGGAGTCGAGTTTTCAACCGCTTTGGTGCTGTTTTCTTCTTCTTTTCTACAAAAGTTGCCCTTCCACGGACAGAGGCCAGGGCAGTTCGGAAACAGCGCATGTGTTATATTGGTCCTTTATAGTACAAGTTACAATGTATGATTTTACATTCTCATGGTCAGCAAGGCCACTCTCTCCATCTCGCCAACGATGCCGTGTCCGCCGAGCGCCCACTTCTCTGCCACGGTCCTCGAGTTCAAAACACTTCGCAGCATGCCGCTCGCGCCCCAGTACTCCATCAGCGTCCTCCCCTCGTCCTTGGAAACGCCGCCGACTCTCAAAACGTGCGTGTTCTTAAGGGACTCGTACACGCGCTCGTCGTACCCTCTCTCGTAGGCATCGGGCGTGGGAATCTCGCGTCCGGCCTGGCCGGCTTCCAGCTGCGAGAGCACGAGCTCTTGCGAAGGATGGTAGTGCGTGTTATTGTCCGACGTGGCGGCGATGACGGCACCGCCGTTGGGAAGCTTGGTCGTGCCCGAGATGGCGTCGACAAAGAGGCGCACAAGCGACAGTTGGTGTGCGTGGACCTTGTTGAAGGACGGGTCGCGGTACTCGCTCACCTTGTTGATGTGGGCGAGACCGTCGAGGGCAAAGAGCACCGGCGGCCGCCCCAGCAGCGTGAGCTCTGTCCAGAGGGCCATGAGCGTGGGCCAGGCGTTCTCGCTTTCCTTTGCGCTGAGGACGAGCTCGGCCAGGGTGGCGCCCTGCTTGAGGTGTGCGAAACGGGACCAGTCCTTCTGGAGCGTGAGCTTCTCCAGGACGGCCTTGTTGGCCTTGTGGATGCTTTGCAGGAGCTTCAGTGTGTACACGGGCTGGGCAAACTGCATGGGCTTCGTCTCTTCGATGGGCGAGTACTCGGTATTGCCGTTGCTAAGGTCCTGGCCTGTGTGTGACGGATTTCTGTGAGCACATTGACAGTGTGTCTGGGGGTGTAAAGGGTCCGTCTTACCCTCGGGAATGTGCACGACAACCCAGTCGTTCATCAAGGCGTACGACATGGCCTGCAACAGCGCAATGCTTTTACCCGACAGCTTGCTTCCGGTGAGCACGCACTTCAATGCCTCCTTCTTCTCCACAGACGCTTCCATCCTACTCATCAGCTCGACCGTCTCGTTCCTCGCCAGAAAGTGCGGCCTCCGGAATAAATTCCACGTCTGCGTTGTCTTGAACGCCTCGAGCGCCCTCAGCTGATCAACCACCTTATCCGGCAGGGCGAACATCTTTCCTTTGCTCTCCAGCTTTGCCAGAACCTTGGGAGTCAACTCGTCAATGTTGTGGACGGGCAGGGCGCTGTTGTTGCTGAGCTGGATGCGCTTGCGGAAGGCCTTGCGCTCTCCCGGGTTGGGTTTCTTGACTGGAACAATGTTGGACTTCTTTTTGAACGTTCGCTTCGTCTTTTTCGGGAGGTCCCTGCGCGATTTGATTGTCGGAGGGGGCGCAGCCGCCAGGGAGGACGAGGTTGAGAAGAATGCGGCTGCTCGGGGGAGGATGATGGGATGGAGGCGAGGCGCCGCCATGGGAATCGAGGGCCGGACGAGGCTGCGGAGGGAAGCAGTTGCCGACGCCATGGTGGCCAACTGGAGAAATGTCCTTTGGTTCAGGATAACTGCAAGTGTCGGCCTATTGCCACATGGGGGCCAATTGGGCCTGGCGTTGTCGCGGATGTGCTCTCCTTTGGAGCTCCTGGACAAAAATCTCCAAACAAGTGAATAGGCCGCTGCGTTCATTGGCTGCAGGTGCCTGTGTGCTAGGTGGTGTTGGCACAAGACCAGGTGCTCGGATAAAAAGCCCACCCGGTGCTCCGACCACCTAGCAGACAAGCCTCGCTATCGGTTCTTATCGCTCCCAAAAATTTGTGAGGGTCCCAAGTCGCAAGACCAAAAGAAAAAAAAAGAAAAAAGCTGCAATAATATCCCAGCGACATCGACTTCATTCGCGGAGCCCACGTAACCAGCAGTTCTACTCATCAAAGTATATCGCCTCTACAAATACCGCTTTCTACCACCCTTGACAGCCAGACGAAATGGCCCTCCCCGGCTCAAAGCCCAAGCTCCCCGTCTCCGTGGAAAAGCCCACGCCATACACTTTCGACCTCGGCCATCTTCTTGTCCAAGACCCCAATGCCATCACCCTCGACCACTCCTCTCTAGAACAGTCACTCGCCCAAGTTGCCCGCGACGGCGCTCAATCCCTCATTAACCAGCTCCTCACTACCTGCCCCATCAACTCTACCACCGAAGGCGTGCTCCTCTCATTACCCGCTCCATCTACCGCCCTGCCTCGTGAGAAGCCCGTTCCCGAGGCCAAAGCCAAGACGAAATGGGAGCGATTTGCCGAGAAGAAGGGCATCAAGGCCAAAACAAGAGAACAGCGAAGAAATCTGGCATACGATGCGGAGAGTGGTGAATGGAAGCGCAAGTGGGGCTACAAGGGCCTTAACAAGAAGGGCGAGGATGATCCTATTGTGGAAGTGGATATGAACAAGGAAAGGGAGAGAAAGGAAGGCACAAGCATCAGAGGGGACGGAAGAAGGGAGAGAATGGAGAGAATCAAGCGCAACGAGAGAAAAATGAGAAAGAACCAGAGAGATGCCCTGAGTACGAAGAAGGGTTGAAAGAGGCGACAAGAAGATTACAGAAAAGATGGTTGGGCATGTGCAAATATCAAAATTTAAACGTCACGGAATATGGAATCATGTGCGCCATCATCCGTGCCACGAATTCGGAGTTTTGGAGTTGGACATATTTACATGGTCTCGCATATGTAGTCGAAAGAATCTCGGGAGGAACATGTCTCATGGCAGATTATATTACTTTTTTGCCAACTTCTTCTTTCCATTACTTTTCGTCCCCCAAACCTTGCCTCTTTCCTAGTGCTTGCCTCCTGTTTGCTCTCCCTTGCATGTGAAGTCTTGTCCAATGGTGCTTCAGCCGCCAACAAAATACTCCAAACAAACCGCCCATGCCTATTATACATGGAGTAAAGAAATTCATGGAGTGCTTTCCCCCGGTCCTTGTCCAGTCAAAGAAGAAGAGCTCTGCCTGCCAGGGGGGAAATCCTCATTACGTGAATCCCAGGCTTGATCCATCAACATCTACCACACCCAAGACCATCTCAAGGCTCTAGAACCCACGAAAATGCCTGCCTCGCGCATATGAACCCAGGGAAAAAAAAAAAAAAAAGAAGAAAAAGAAACAGAAGAGGGGCGGGACGATATGACCCAATCCAGTCTCAAGGATAAAACAAAAATTGCAAATTGCATGGTATATGAAGATTGAAGTCAGCGCTCACATCCACGTTGTCTCGAAACGTGGTGCGAGGAAGGGTATACCAAACAGCTAACCGATAATGATAGACTTTGTCAGCGAAACAGTGTATACGCTGCAGTACAACTCGATTCGTCACCAGCGGTGACTACAGGATATGGGCAGAACAGAGCATGCTACCAGAAACCAAAAAGCACAACAAAACAAGCAGAAAGAAAAGAAAAGAAAAAAGCTCCAGAGTAAAATGTATCGTAATCGGCGTGAAATGATTGAAAGATGCATGAACAAACGGTGAGTATAAGAGCACGCCATGCATGGGTATCCATGTTTCGAACATCAGTCGAGGCGATGCCTTCGCCCGCCAGATGGTCTCTTCGATAATCGAGTCACTCCTAGAAGCCGATGGGGGACAGTGGCTTGATCGGTGACAAGCGACGGAGATTCGTGGCCTCTTGCTGCTGATGCTCACTGTGGGCGCTAACGTCGGTTGAGATTGTTGAGATTTTGGAGCCTACACTGATGTTCGAATCGGATAGTTGATGTTGATGATGGGTGTCGCCGTTGCCGAGATTGGACGGTTTGCTGCTGTCTGCTGACGATGGTTGACGACCGGCCAGTTCTTCTCTCCGCGAGGGTCCATTCGGTTCTGAAATCCCGCGAGGCGGAGGTTGGTCGAACAGTCTGTACTCCTCTTCGATGAACTTGTATTCGTTCTTGCAGCCCTTGAAGCAATCTTCCCAGTCGCACACCAAGAACCTGAAGCAAAACACATCAATCTTCATGCAGGGCTGGAAGCAGATGCACAAGTTTCTAAAGTCCATTTTGTTCTTGTCGGAGTGTGATAGTAAAAGACTCAAATGGCACGTAATGGCAAATAGGAGGTAGTAGTTGAAGGGGGACAAATTAGACAGTTCGTCAACCAGCATCTGCGGCACCTTGGTGGCGCCAGAGCATTTGCGAGCAATGCGATCTTGTGCCTCTTTGGGAAACAGCTCATCGGGGAGTTCTCGAAGCCATGCCTTCAGCATCGAGCCAATAATGTTGATATCGTACAGCTCCCTCTCATTGAAAAGCTCGACGTCGCCTTCTGCTCAGAATATTAGAATCAGCCAATCCGTTGGACGGTGGGGAGACATGAGCTGGCTTACCTTCATCGAATTTTCTCTGCCACTTCTTGATCTGCGGGCCGCTTCCAGGAATTCGATACAACCCTTCGACTTCGCATCCATTGTAATTCAAATACTCAATGGCTCGCCAGGGGAAAGCTGGCATCCAGAATTCCGTCTTGTCTTTTGAGGTCTCGAGCCGGCTTGAAATTCGAGTCTTTCGGGTTTGTTCCACAAGTGGTAGGTTCAACACCTTGAGGACGTAATGCTCGTCGTCTGTGGTGGTTGCTTTCTCCGTGGTACTTCCACTCCTTGTGCTCTTGCCAAACAGTCCTTTGCTAATCATATCCGCGGCCTTGGTGGAGGAACTGCGCAGCCCGCTGAAGAATCCCGAGCTACTCTCCTTAAATGATGAAGGGAGCGCGCTTCTCTCCTTGTCTCGGGACGAGTCACGACCAACCGCTCTGTCCTCCGATCTATTTCTTGCACCCGAGTTCATCATCTCTCTGAATGCTCGGTCTTGAGCCATGGGTGCGGTCCGAAGGGCTGCGCCGTTGTCGTAGTGGTCGGTATTCTGGGTCGGCGCAGAAGGAACAGCGGCGACTGCAGCGAGCTGAGGCCGGCTGTACTCTTTGTCCCTGCCAGACTTTTTGCGGCTCAGCAGGCCAAACGACTTTGCTTTGTTCCTCTTCCCAACTGGAGATGGGGCACCGTCGTATTCTCCAGCAGATGATAGGGAGAGTTCCGATCGAGATTGTACAAAGGGTTTCTGCAAGTAGTCTTGGGAGTATGGCAAATCTAAAAGAGGCAGCAAAGAACACGTCAGCGGGAACTCTCTTTCAAGTTGGCATTGGGTAGATCAAGGCACAATGAAGGTAGGGAGTGCAGGACAAGCCCACTGCTTCTGTCCGTGAGCGGTGTTTCGGTTTGACCGCTGGGCTGTGGGCACGTGGGTGACGATCATACTTGCGGTCTTGGGCACACCTGGCCCTTCGCTCTCCTTGGCGGCCTGCTGTTCCTGCTGTTCCTGCGAGTCAGGGCAGGGCGACACAGAGCTGTGAAGCAGTTGATTCGAGCTCTTGGAGGACTTGGTGAAGTGGAAAAAGCCGCTCTTGGTGGATGGTCGCCTTTCTCCCTCTGTGGAAACTGTATGAAGGGCTTGGAGAGGCGATTCTGGGGCCTGCTCGTCGTAATATGGAGAGATGGCGGCGGATGAATCCTTTGTAGGGGCAGTCTTGTCGCGCAATTGGCCTTGGTGGAGTTGAAGCTGCGGTGGCCGCTTGTTTGTCGAAGCCGGCAGTGGCGCTTTGTCAGCCTGCGAGGTCTGCGGTCGTTTGGTGGCGGCGAAGCGACTCGTCAAAGACGTGGAAGTTTGGGAGCGAGAGTGAAATGGGGAGTGGTGGGATTGAGGATGTTCCGAGCGCAGCGACTGCTGTGACGGTTGTGACTGCAGCGAAACAGGCGGCCTCGACTTGGCAGGCGATACGTTGGCGTCTTGCATGGCAGTTTCAGCGGTCAGAGGCTCGCCTCGTGCGCCAGTCCCCACGACCTGGAGCATGGCCGTACCCGTTGCCCCCGAGGCTCCAGCCGCCGTTGGTCCTGTGGCTCCGGCTGCGCCAATATGGTGGACGACGGTGTTGGTGTGTCGAGTTGAGTTTGCATGCGTGTGCGCCTTGGACCTGCCTTCGCCCAGCATCAGCGGCTGCGGCTGCGGCGTGGGCTTGCCTCTCATCTCGTGCGTCGCAAAAGTTCTGATATTCGGCTTCCAGGTTTTGCTTGTGCGCCTGAATCAGCAACGGCCGCCAGATTGATGACTCGAAAGGGGTGCAGACGGTGTCGGGCTGTGGCGAGTAGCCCTATAGCCTGTGACCTGCAGCCGCCCGAGACGGCGAGGCGGCAGTGTCGCTGGCTTTATTTGGCCAAGGCTGGCGGTGTGCTGCAGTGCAGTGTCGTCGCAATGCAATCAACTCGAGGCAAGTGTGGTGGACTTGGGCTGGGTCAGTTCAGTCGCCTCCGTGTCTCCGTGTGCGAGCGCTAAGGCAGTGTGGCCAGAGGGATGGGTCAAGGCCCCAGTTGACCAGGCTGGGTCAGAACCAGGGGTGGGGTAGGGTCCAGTCGGTCCAGTCTGGTTTGACGCTTGGTGTGCTTGGTGTGCCTCCTTGCCTCCGTTTCTTATTAAAAGGGGACCCGACTGCTGGGCTCAGTCGGTCAATTAAAGGCGAATGGTCAATCTTTGTTCCTGGCCCTTCTCACAACAGCACAGGACCAGAGGCTGCTCTTTGTTGTGTGCAGTGCTGTGCAGTGCTGTGCAGCAGGTCAGGCCACGGCGTAGCAAAGAAGTGTGCAGAGCAGGCAACGATACGGCACCGGCAGTTTGGCGATGCTCCCGTGGACCGGCAGTAACATGAATGGGAGACGCGGTAGCACCCAGATGTACCCAGATGTCTCCAGCCAGGAATGGAAAGCGGTTGCGCTGCAGCAATGGTTCGGCCGGTTATCTGCTTTTTCGTCGCATGTCTTGTCTGCAAGCTGTCTTGTCCTCTCTCTCCTGTCTTGGATGAACTGCCCGGGGAGGGCGGGCGATTGATTCGTGTCTTCCCTTTCAGTGAAGCATTCAATTGTTGATGATGCGCAGCAATATGAGAAACGGCCAGAAAGGAAATGAAACCAGCAGAATGGACTAATGCTGCCAAGGGGCCATCAGGGCGACGCACAAAGATAGAGCCAAGCGGGCAAGAGGGCGGCGGGACGGGAGCAGGACGGGAGCAGGACGGGAGCAGGACGGCGGCGAGTGGGGTTCTAATAATAATACTCTCTCGCGTTCAGCGTCTGGTCGTTGGTGTCCTGGTATTGCGGTGGACTGGTTGATGCCTGTGGCTGTCTCGCCTGGTCCTTACATGGTTCGAGTCACGAACAAACGGTCAGGTACCAACTCGACATGTCTTTGGCGAGGCACGAGGGAGGAGTGTGTGGTTCACCTCTGCAACCTTGGGCGGGTTGCTGGGAGGAGGCAGATTCATATCTGCTGCAAATACGGAGTCCATGGTTCAATACTCCGTATTGACACCGCAAACGCAATACACAGTACGGCTCTACGGCTCGCGCTGGGCTCACACAAGAGGGCCACCCGCGAATCCGGGCAAGCCAGCATTTACTCCGTCTTGTGTTAACACTCGTCCACTCGAGCTTTGGAGCCCTTTTCTCTCCACCAGACCTCATCAGTTGCCCGTCATCCAGGGGACGATGGCTGGCATGCTCCATCCAACTGGCCTGTCAGCACAGGCTTTTCCGTTCGGGCGCCCAAGGGCACGGCGGGGGGGGTTTTGTGGCCTTGGCCCACCCAGATGGTGGCTTGGTCGGGCGCTCCTGCAGTCACTCCTCCGATCTGAAACGGCTTGACGAGCCAGGAGAGGACTAGTTCAGGGGGGGTGCTCACTCAAGGCCGGGGAGTACCTGACGCATTCGGATATCCGCCAGCTAGCTCTCCACGGCTTTGTATAAAGTATCGATGCATGGCAAGTATCGGTGTCTCGTCCAGAGTGCTGGCCGCCAGGATGGCATAGTCTTGGCCTGCATGCTTTATTCCGCCGGCTAATGCGCTTGCCCTGCAAAGCCTAAATACCACAATCCCGCACGCGCCAACTGGTGACTGACTGTATTATTACCCTGGCTATGTCCAATTAACTAGCCGAGTCAAAAGTCATGGAGGGATGATAAGTCTGCAACATAATACCTGCACGACTGCAAGACCATGCATATTGCACATACATACGGAGTACGGAGTACATACATACCTACCTAGGTTAGGTAGGCAGCCATTTGTCCGAGTAATAAGTCTCCCATTGCAGGCGCCAGGATGAAATATCCTTTGTCCGAGCCCCTTGACGTCAGGCCAGGTGGACAACTTGCAGGGCCATGGATGAAACTGCTCTGGGCTCAAGCATTTGCACCAACAAGCAAGCTTCCGCCCCACCAAGATCAGTGCATTTACCATTTGGAGCGTGTATATTCTACTGGCCACATACCCAGCTAGTGACTGAATAGAATTAGGTGACCAAAGGAATGCAACCCTCGTCGCTTCTCGGGGCTAATCTGTCAAGCTTTGGGATAACTATTTGTTGGGCATGCACAAAGGCGTAAGTAAGTAAGAGGCTGTAAGCCGTCGAGCTGCAGCAATTCGCTGAGTTCATACTTTCCTACTGGGCCGTATTCATACGAATGCTTTTGGTGGCCTGTTTTCCCTCCCTTGTCTCGCAAGGGCAGAGTTCCTCCAGAGGCTGTCTCATGGTCCCTTCAATCCGCCCAAGGCGCAAATGGGCGCTCCGTCACCATCTATGAGGTCAGCAGTGAGATATTGCCCGACCAGAGCTTGTACGCGCATATTTGTGCTACATCTCGCCGTGATAGAAATGGCGCATTGCCCCGAGGACGCCGGCTTGGCATGACGCTCCACGTCATTGTACGAACTAGACCACGAGACAAGTGCATCCGTCTTTCAGGCTACGTATAATACATACTCGACCCTTTGCTGTTGTCACATCCTTATCCTTCCCAACTTGGAGCGGCCATGGCCTTCGATTGGCTGTGTCTGTATTCTGCATGGAAGAATGCCGTCCACCCAGCCCATATCTGTGGGTCGCTCCCTGCTGTCACAGGCAGTTGTACTTGGAGAATTGACATGATTGATGGGACATGGTGTCTGCTCTCCCCATGGGTTTCACTTTGGAAACGTTGGCCAAGCGAAAAGGGGAGCTGGAGATTCTGTAGGACGCCATAGCACGTAGTGTTAGATGTATCGCTGCAATATAGGAACAGAGTAAGAGTGCGGCTCGATGCGGCCTTGTTTCCACAAGGACGCGCCACCTTTCCAGGGAAGATGAAAGAACGGGACATGGCTGGACCAGCAAGCACGGCCGCTCTGGCTTCCATTGTTGTTCCCGAAACGCTCACCTAGCACAGAGACCATGTATCGTGTCTCAGAATATGGCATGCATGGAAATCACTAGGGTAGATTATCGACTTCTCCCTGACAGTAGCAACTTGCTCAACTTTCACTGCCCTTTTGTTTCATTAGCAGTGTTTCGTGGGCAGAATTGGTGTAAAGTCGTTGAGTGGAGCCTGCGCAACTTCGATCCCCTCCAGCTTGAGTACCTAGGTACCTAAGGCAGCAATCCTAGAAAGGCAGCTGTCCCAGTTTTAACTTCGATTCGCAGCTTCAAAATTCCCTCCGCGATGCACCACAGCTTCGAATTTCGCTTCTCCCCGAGCACCATGGTTCAAGCAGCCACAACCCAAGAGACCCAGGCTCTCGCCGTGGATGCACATGTGAGCTATGTGCAGAGCTTGGACACGAAGAAAGACCAGCTGGATTATTGGCTAACCGAGCATTTACGGCTTAATGGCGTTTACTGGGGCCTGACGGCCCTTCATCTGCTTGGCCGACCGGATGCTCTCCCCCGCCAAGAGACGGTTGATTTCGTGCTCTCATGCCATCACGAGAATGGCGGGTTCGGTGCCGCCCCGGGCCACGACCCTCACATGCTGTCAACAGTTAGTGCTGTGCAGATTTTAGCCATGGTGGACGCCTTGGACGAGCTTGATGCACGGGGGCCCGGCAAAGCCAAAGTTGCAAAGTGTAGGTAATCCGAAAGCCTTCGGGGTGTCTAGACGGTGCTCTAACGTGAAGGCAGACATTGCAGATTTGCAAGATCCCAATACTGGCAGCTTTTATGGCGATGAGTGGGGTGAGGATGACACCCGATTCCTCTATGGTGCATTGAACGCCTTGTCGCTTCTGGATTCCCTCTCTCTGGTCAATCTAGAGAAGGCAGTATCTTATGTTCAAAGCTGTGCAAATTTTGACGGGGGATATGGCGTAAAACCCGGTGCGGAGTCGCATTCAGGTCAAATCTTTACATGCCTGGCTGCCTTGAGTATCGCTAACCGACTTGACGTCGTCGACGATGAAAGGCTTGGTAGTTGGCTTAGCGAGCGACAGACGCCTGGAGGCGGCCTCAACGGCCGGCCTGAGAAGAAGGAAGATGTTTGCTACAGTTGGTGGGTTCTTGCCAGTCTGGCTATCCTCAAGCGGACGCACTGGATCGACCGTGACGCTCTCACATCCTTCATCTTGAGCAGCCAAGATTCCGAGAATGGTGGCCTAGCGGACCGCCCCGGCGACATGGTAGATGTCTGGCACACATGCTTTGGTCTTGCTGGCCTCAGTCTTTTACAATACCCTGGGTTAGTGCCAGTAGATCCTGTGTACTGCATGCCCGAAGCCATTGTTGCAAAATATGCTGGATGCAATAGATGAGGTCACCTATCCCACCCTCCTTCTACCGTATACCCTCATAGCGACCAGAAACCCGTGATGTTCATCTATCACTGCATCTAATCCTCTTACCATCTAATAGCCTGCTGGGTTTACCAACCGTACTAGTCAGGATACAAGGCGAGAGGAGAATGAAATTTGTTGGTTTTTCAAGGGCATATCCTCTCTCCATGGAGATTGTCCTGTAAAGTCCTTCAAACATGATAGGCAGCGACCACGGTGTATATGCAAAGCAAGGTACAATTGTGTCGTTGATCTATGCGGATAAAATCGGTCCAAACGGAAACTAGAAAGATTCTCTAGCGCCAATACAGACATGATGGACTAGATATGGGTCTCTACAAATCGAATTCAAACCTCCTGTCCTCTTTGTCAAACAACCATTTTACCTCCTTTAGTCATCTTCGGGCCAAAAAGTGATTTTTATAAAGCTGGCCAAGTTATAAAGCATATACAGCAAGTGACATACGATACTGTGTAAACATGGCCATGATGCACCATCGTTTTCTGAATCTGCGTGTTAGCAGCTGTTGGGCAAACCCCATGCATGCACAAACCTAAACCAAGAAGAATAGAGACCAAGGGAGGTGACCACGATATGAAAGGCGTACGCTTCATCTCTCACTTTGTTTCACAATTCTTTCTTCGGGTACTAGTGAGAAGTCTAAGGCGGTTCTCATCTGCGTCCCGTGTCCCGGGTGGATGGTTTTGCTTCGTCGACTCTGGTAGGACGGGTGCTAGATCTGGCCAGCTGCCTTGCATGTCATCGAACTGGCGAACACTCGAGGGCTTTGCCGAGAAGGAAGGAGCAGCCCGTCCAGCATGGTCAGAAGGGCAGGAATTTCAGCACAGCTCTGCCACCGCCCTCCTCAGAAAATAACTTTCCATTCGTATTCGGCGCCAAGTCTTCTGTTCTCTTTGTCCGCTGTTTCAGTTCACATCTAAACTAAATTATGCGCGCCGTCTCGGGTTGATACAGGTTTATAGATTGCAAGTTGAATTATTGGTATCAACAACCGACCGACGTGTCGAATGCCTGAACTGCACCCAGAGGGAGGCGCCGGCTCATAATCTGTCGTTGGATCGTGGCTTCCTCCTCATTCCGACCATGGATCGAAAGCTCAGGATGCCGATTCTGGCAATGCTGCAAACAGTAAGAGCACACCATGTCATTTCCTTCCTAAAATCGCACTCGCTTCGGTTAGAGATCTGCAATGCCTGGCTCGTTGTTTACTTTGCCGTTCACTGCCCGCGTCAGATCATCTTCCTACCTCAGTTCTCTCCACTTGCTCTTTTCCCATTCCCTCTATCGCTCATTGCTTCTTTGCTCCTGTATTTCGAACTTGGCTGCATGTCCGTTTGGTTGCTGCTTTCTTGTCTCTGAATCACACCTGACCTTGGCACCGGACAATCCTGTTAAGGCCGGAGCTAGGGATCGTGCTGTTCGTGCCGGCTTCGCGCCCGCCATGTCATGCTTCTCTTGCCAGCTTAGTCTTACTAAGGGCTAATTTCTCCCTCCTAGGATATGGCGTCTTCCCTTGAATCTACGAGAGACTGCACTCCGATTTCAACTAATAAGAACATACCCCTTTTGTGCACAGTCTGCCCTGAGGCGCCCCGATTCTCGGACGTATCACATCTGCTTACACACATTGCTTCCAAGGGCCATTTGCACCATGAGACACAAACAAAGCTCAAGGCGCACCAGGATATTGCGGCATCAGTAAATCTGCAGCAGTATGAGAGCTGGTACAAGGACAATGGGATTGAGGTGCTCCTCGTGGAGAGAATGAGAGCAAAGCAAAAGAAAGAGGCAGCCAAAAACAGTCGCTCTCGAACTTCGATCCTATCTGTTGTGCCAAAAGTTTGTTACCACAGCCTTGCCGTACTGGTACAGATTTGTCGGACGCTAACATAGTGAGCAGCCTCGACGAAAGTGTAAGCGAGGCTCCCACAAGACTAGAGTGAAAGCTGAACACGAGGACTTGGCACAAGACTTTTCCCTGTTTCCAGGATTCTTTCCATCTGAAAACGATGCAGAGATGGATGAAGAGTGTCCCAGTGGTGATATGCTCTCGCTCAAGGGCCAAGTATGGCCGGGCATGGGTAAGATGGACCTTGCTAATGAAGATATGAAACGGACTCGAAATCAACGCAAACCGAATTCGGTCATTGAGAAAATGAGACATACGTCCGAAGGGATCGAGCCTACTCAAGTAGTCATGACAACAGATTTAGAAGTTGAGCGGGTCAAGGGAGTTTATGACAGCTCTTCGCCACTTCCTGGCCAGGAGGAAGAGGTACCCTTTCATCCACACAGAGGGTCACTTTCTTGAACCATACTAACGCTTCAAGACGCCAAAGAAGGAAACCAGACCCAGTCGCAAGCGGTCACAAGTGCTCGCCGAATTGTCGGTCAATGTTCCTCGACGAGCTGGTAGACGACGAAGCCGTCGGAGTGTGCGACCCAAAGACGACGCGCCTCAAGAAGAAAACCATCGTGACGCTCTAATGCCTATGGCTGCAAGCATTACATCTTTTAGACACGGACATGACGTGTTCCGCGATGACGATGATGCAGTGTCTGGTAAGAAACTTGACGAAGCATGGCCTGAAGTTGCTAACAAACCTCAGGAATACATGGTGGCCGCATGTTCACAACCCCGTCGCGTCAGGATCAGAGGTATGGGGCTACCGGTCTCTCTTTTTACCCATGTTACGTTTTATAGTATTCTATGCTTACAGTCTTGCAGAAATGACGTACGGAATCGCTTGAGCATGTACCCCTACAGCCGTGTATCTCAGTCACCTCTTGTCTCCCCTACGCCTTCCAGAGAGGTATCTTCTCACCTGTTTACTGGGCGGAATACACACCGTTCTAGGGTGCCAGGAGGTCTCTTCGAGAACTACGGGGCTCAAACAACCCTTGGTATGTTACCCTCTCGTTGACCGCTATCCGCGCAATGACGACACTTTTGGTAACAATGCGGTAGCGCCGGTTTGCCAACCCGAAGCTACTTCCTTCACCGTTAATGACTCGTCAATATACAACTATTCTTCTAGGCTACCATTTGCTCCTTTTCACAATGCCGCCTCTTCGGAGAGCTACATGTTCCGTTTCAACTCGAGCAGTCATCTGCAGCCGAAACCGGAACGACACCAAAGTCCAACACAACGGGACCTAGTCAATGGGACTGGAAACCCTGAATACCTCCATATTTCCGAATCTAATCCGCTGTTCACCCAGGGTTCTTCGCTATTCGGCTCATACAATGTTATTGGTCCATCTCAAACGCTCTCTGGTTTGAATATTCAATCCCAAAGCGACGATCACACTCGCATCTCGTGCAACAATCAAGATGTTCATACCACGAGGGGGTGTAACATTAAAATGGAGAGTCATTTCGCCGACATTATGGCAAATGCATCTACAGGGGATTGCAAGCAACCAAGCCTCGCAGACAGTGATGTGTGGACGAGTACCGAAACGCTGGACCTTTGATCAACTAAAAGTATGTACAAAGGGCAAGCAGTATTCTTAACGATTTCATCAAGCTGGGACAGACGCGTTTTTTTTTTCGGGGTCATCAACATGTATTCCAATTCTTGGTTTGTTTGCCTTCTTCTTCCCAAGCAAGCAAATGGGGGGACTTTCCTGTCCCATGGGCCACTCGCCATTTTGGCAAAAAGCATTCACAAATGAGATGCTTCATCGACTGGCTACAGCCAACCATTTCGTCCGAGACGGTGCCGCTGGCCTTTTAGTTCAAACACATCCGAATTCTTACTTAATCTCGATATCACGCCAATTTCTGGGTTACTGTATGACGTTAGTTGACTACACATCGCATAAATATGTCACGGCAGCACGGCGAAAATACACTGTAAGCGCAATCTGTGGGGCACATTCCCGGGGCTAGGACACACATGGTAAATGTCTGTGTTGAGTGATAGTCTTACAGGCGTTTTCATTAGGGGTTTTATGGTCTTAGTGGTGTCACTGGGGTACCTCTCTTCCCAGAGCTTATACGATTCAATCAAAGTATTGGCTCAAGCTTCAAACACTAATCCGCCTCGCATGTTATATACCGTATGATGACGCTGTGAATGGTTATAACTGTTCAATGCTGGCAAGCAAATGCTCCAGCTGATCTGGTGCTTGACTGATTACTTGGCCAAGCATTTGGCTGGCACCTTTGAGCCGCCGCATCCGCATCTTCATCTCCATTTCAGCGGATTTATTCGCCGCCACATCAAGGACTTTTCTGGGGATTTGGGCGAGTCGTGCCACATTTAGTCCATAAGATCGATGGGCAACCCCTTGTCCCACTTCGTAGAGAAATGTAATCTCTTCGTCGCCATCAGGGCCTTTGCCAGCTTTAAACTTCATGTGAAGATTGGTAACGCCGGGCAGGCCGTCGACCACTCTAGCAAGGTTTTGATAGTGGGTGATGAATAGGGTAAGGCAACGCGTCTCGGTCGCGACATGGTCCAAAACAGCTTGAGCAATGGCAGCCCCATCGTGTGTGCTGGTCCCGCGACCAAGCTCGTCGAGAATAACGAGGCTGCGCGGGGTGGCGGAGCGTAGTATTTTTGCCGTTTCAGATACTTCCACCATGAAGGTGGATTCTCCTGCGAAAAGATTATCCCTCGCGCCGGTGCGAGTATGGATCGCGTCACACAGGGTGAGGGAGATGGCGTCGGCGGGTACAAAGGAGCCAATCTGGGCGAGGAGCACAATGAGAGCGAGGGCGCGGACGTAGGAAGATTTGCCGCCCATGTTGGGGCCGGTGATGAGATGTGCCAAGGGCGAGGGGTGGGCGAGGGTGGTACTGAACGGGATGTAGCCTGTTTCAATGGTGTGTTCCGCAATGGGGTGACGGCCTTGTGTGATGGCAATTGTCGGCTCAGACGACGACGGTAAGAAGGTTGGTCTGTTGTAGCCTGGTTGGGCGGCCACCTTTGACAGCGAGAGCAGACAGTCGAGCGATGCGAGGGCCAAGACGGCGTCACGGAGCGGCTGGTAATCGGACGATATCTCTGCGAGCAAATCCCGGAAAGCCCTGTCGCACGCTGCGGCCAGGGCTTCTCGGTGCTGGTCGCGCTCGCTGATCATGCGCATGACCTCGGGGGTGTGGAAGCGAGATACCTTCTTGGTGCCCGAGATTTTGCTCCACGACGCGGGAACGTTTTTGATGTCGCCGTTGGGGACTTCGATGAGGAACTCGATTCCCGCAACAGTCACGTAGTCGACTTTTTTTCTTTTGAGTTTGTCGGCGGCCGCCTCGAGGTGCTGGTCTAGTTCGTGCTCCACGTGGGCAATTCCCATCTGGTGGTCGTGAATGTCCTCTGTCTGGTACTCCTCGCGGAAGAAGGCGTACTTGTCGTCTTTGCGCGCGGCACCGAGGTTGATCCTCTCGAGGTAGGATACGACGGTGGGGAGAATTTGGGGAAGCGCGCTGACGGAGGATGAGAGGAGCGGAGATGTAAAGGGGCTATCCGAGGGTGATTTGATGGTGGAGTAGTGTGTGGCAATTTTCTGGAGGGCTTGGAGGACGGACAAGAGCTCGGGACGGGTGCATTTGCCATAGTAGATGCGGATGAGGCTGCGCTCGAGGTCCGTCTTGGTCGTGGCGAGCAGTTTCTCCAGGTCGTCGGTGGGAGCGGTGGATTGCTTGTCGACGAGTTCCTGGACGGCGGCGAGCCTTTCTTCAAGGCCGTCTAGGTCCAGCAGCGGGCGGCCGACCCATTTTCGGAGCAGGCGCTGTCCGAACCGAGTGAGCGTCTTGTCCAGGGACCAGAAGAGGCTGCCTCTTTCCGCGTGGTCTGTGGAGTTGCGGTAGACCTCGAGGCTCTCGAGCGTGGTGCCGTTGATGAGCATGTGAGATTGCGTGGTGAAGCTTTGGAAGTATTTTGTCAGGTCAAAGATGTGCTCCAGTCCGTACTCCTTGAGGTGGTTGATCATGGCCGACAAGCAAATTGTGACGGGCTCCGGAAGCTTCAGGACTTTGTCGAGCAGGGCCGTGGCCGTCTCGTTTTGCGACGCGTCCTTGAGCTTGTCGGCGTAGAATTTTGTGACGTGCGAATAGGCCTCGGCTGCCATTGTCTGGGGCCTGGGCACACGCTCGACTCTGCTTCGGTCACCAAAGACGTTGGTGCTGCTTCCCGACAGGTGTTGAACCAGTTTGTCCGTCCCCTTTGTGAGGTCGCCGACGATGAGAAACTCGCAGGGGGAGATGTGCAGCAGTCTAGTTTCGATGTCGCTCCGCATAAAGCCATCCTCAAAGGCGTCGTAGATGATGTCGCCCGTTGCAGGTTGGACAGCCAGGATGCCAACGTTGACTTTCTCGTCTGTGCCGCTGCCTTTGGATGTCGTCTCTGTTATGCAGAGCAGGTAGCCGCCGGCTGGGGCTCCTTCAGCCTGCTGATCCAGCTCGCCAACCTCGTCGATGTAGGTCCCCTTTGTGTAGACATTGGTCAACTTGCGGATGAAGGGGGTGTTGCGGTTGTCGCCGGCCTTTTTCAGGGCAGCTGTTTCTACCTGTCGAACGACGCCGACTTTGTGGCCCGCTGCCACGAGACGCTTCGCGTGAACCGACAGTCTGTGAACAGGAACACTGGCAGAGGCGAAGCGATCCAGGTGGGCTTCGGAAGGGTCTGCAAAGGCCGTTAGCGGCATCAATCAGGGGGAGGGCATCGGGGGAGGGGGTGTCGGTGCTTTGGCAGTACGCACGCTCGTCATATCGCATTTTGCCCGGGATGCAAACTATGCCGAGCTCCTTTGCTGCTACTCTGGCATCCTCTCCGAAGAATCGAAACTTGTAGCCGACCTCGACAATGAGAATCGTGTCTAGATGCCTTCGCTTTATGTCTAGAAACTGCATCTCCATGGGCGTAAGCTTGCCGCTCTTTGCGCCCTTCTTCTTTGTCTTTTCCGGCGCTGGCGAATCGTCTTGGTCCGCATCGTCGCCGTCGCCATCTTCGTCCCCGGCGTGCCCGTCATCCGGAGCCGCCCGCGACCTCCAGGACAGTGAATCAGGGTGTCCCAGCTTCTTCACAAATCGTCTATGCAAGTCCTCGTTTCTCCTTCTCGTTTCGTCGTCGCTTTGCGAGGAGTCCGTGGCCCGTCTGCCGGTTGATTCCTCGTACAGATAGCGACCGGCCCGAGGTGCGGCTGCTGTCGGTTTGGCGAAAAGGGAGCTATCATCTCCATCGACATTGCTGTCGCCGGCCTTTGTCTTTTTCGACTGTCTTTCACGCACTTCATTGACCTTGTCAGGATCTTCGTGGAGCGGTCGCTTTCGAGACGAGGATTCAGCGTCGTCCTTCAAGGCCGCTGCCGCTGCCGCTCGTGCCTCACTCTGCTGCTTGAAGGAGGCGGCCAGTCCATTGATGGTTTTGGGGGTGAAGAACGACGTCAATGACTGCTGTTTCTTTGCGGCAGATTTCGGGGTGGGAGCCATGGCCGACCAGAACTGCCTCGGTGGCAAAGGGGGTTGGTGAAGTCTTGGTTGGGAAACCGGCACATCTGAGAAGTCAGAATTCACTTCACCACGTCGCGTCGCTTGGAGCTTGGAGCTTGCACGCGTTGAGTGTGTTGAGTGTGTTGAGTGGTCCACTTTTACCCGCGTTAACCACAAACGGGCAGGATTCAACGCTCATGACGAGCAACTAAAAATGCAGCACCCAATTCTTGAAAATACAGCTGCCACTAGTCCAAATCGGGCGAAGGGTTCCACCACCCAAGTTTGCTGTGGCGATTCCCGGCAGAATTTCGGCAGAATCGCTCACCGCCCTATCGATCGCAACAATATCGTCAAGCATTATAAGCTTCATTTATCCCGCAAACAGAGTATCCGCCGCCAATGACAACTTAGGGAATACCACAGCAAGTTAGAGTACCTCCTACTATGCTTATATATACACCAAGCCTGATGCCCGGTCAATTTATCCCGAGCTCTGTGCCGTACCCTCAGACGCGTCTGCCGCCGTTGAATTCACATGTGCAATATGCGCCTTCAACACCACAAGATACGCAAAATAGATATAATCACATGCAATGAAAGGCTTCAATTTACATATTTATTACATTGCAAAGGCACTGCATTTCTACATCAATGTCTATGTGTGGCGTTGAGCAAAATTCTGCCGGGAATCGCCACAGCAAACTTGGGTGGTGGAACCCTTCGCCCGATTTGGACTAGTGGCAGCTCTATTTTCAAGAATTGGGTGCTGCATTTTTAGTTGCTCGCTCATGACCCGAGTTGAGACTTGTGAGACTAGCAGCTTGCAGATCGCGACGATCAACAGGCTTCGCTTCACGACCCGGCTCGCGAATCTGGCTTACGGGTCCAGACGCCATCCATCGTGGGCATTACAAAGTACATCTGATGGGGCCATGCCATGATCGAGGGCGCTCGGCTGGCGCTGTCAATCAATGGCCATGGCCCAACAGGTGGTCAAGCATGTTCCCGCCGCTTTCTTCCAATCAGACAACATTTGCAAACTTGGTGAAATATCAAACACACCGTAAGGAAGTGAAAAGAAAAATCCCTTTACTGGATAATTATAATTCATCAGGGGAGAAAAGCCCTTACTCAGCAAGAACTGGAAACTGATCAGTGATGCTGCTCACATGCTAATTCCTTTTTTGCATCCTATTCTGTCAAGTTCGTTTTTTACTCTTTATTCAACGAGGTGCAGCCTCAGCATGTATGGAAACTCAATGCCAATGGCCCCCCTGTAATCATGACCTGGACTACGGCGCTCGAGAATTCTGACGACTCAATATCACACCGCGACACTTTGCAACTCATGCTCCGCGTCCGTCCCCTTGTTTGCCTTGTTTTTGCTCGTCGAGGTTTGCCATTTCTGGCTCCAGCTTCTCGTAACAATAATGCCCCCTTCAACCAAGCTCTTGTCACTTGCTGTATCGCGCAACTGCCACAGCTGGTGGTCGGTTTTCGAACGGGTGCTGTTGGCGGTCCGCTCTTTGGATTTGGGGTTTGAACGATATCCGGAAGGGTCCATGCTTGAGCCGCCATCGTGGTAGGCGCGGGATGCAATAACACGGCCGCGGATGAAGATGGCAAAGGAAGGCAGGCAGCCGACAATAATGGCTAGGGTGGAGGTCAGCATATCCCCACGCTCAAGGTTGATTCAACGGAACAATTCGCAATTCGGCTGTACATACCAACAGCTCCCTCGATGCCAGCCCACTGCGAAAACACGTCAGCTCCTTTCCTCCCTTGCCATGGACCTTTTCCAATCTGGACGAAATTGACATACCAGCATGAGCCATGTGGTGCTGACCTGGCCTCCGGATACGCTCGACTCGAGTGAGACACTTCGGATAATAGCTGTGATCATGGTGATGACGCCGACGATGAAGACGATGCCAACGCTGATCTTCTCGATGAGCGAGATTTTCAAGTTCCACATGACACGGATCGGAACCGCCATGACTGCATCATGTCCTTGTTAGCCACATATGCACTTGCGACACTTGGGCTGAGCGCGGGCGGGGGGTGGGCAAGGCTTTACTCAGTAAATCGGTCAGCAAGTCCGAAGCAAGACTGAACCACAGGCTGATTTCCTTGGCGCGAGCATCCCTCTCAGTGTTGCACTCTCCTGCCGTGAACCAGGCGTGCAAGGTTGAGCAGCTGGTGAAGTTGCTGATGCAGCATCCGATAAAGGTGGTGACGGAGAATATCAAAACGCCCCACCAAATCTGGTTGTACAGAGGCAGTCCATCGGTGAGTCTCTTGAACATGAACAGCAAACTCCACTTGACGGACCACAGCGTCAACCAGAAGAAGAACTGGACGGTGAAGAACTCGTACAGCATGACGACCAAGTCATCCGGCAAACTGGCATACGGCGCCATGGTGCCAGCGCTAATGGCCGAGACGTTGAAGAAGGTGTTGATTGTGGAGTAGTAGAGTGCGCAAGTGATGGCAAACGACACCAGGGCGAGGTAAATGAAGGCATCCTCCATCTCAATGGGAATCCTGCGCAGCTTGTACCATCGTGCCACAGTGCGCATGATGACGAAGGCGACGGCGACGCATAGCGATGCGATCAGACCTCGCTGCGAAAGAGTCAGGCTCTGAAAGGCTCTGAACGGCTCTGAACGGCTCTGAACGGCTCCGTTTGGCTCGAGTGGCGTTTGCTACTTCAGCCAGATATTGGAGGGAGTGGCATTTTTACGTACCTCGTCTGTCTCTCGGGGCACGTTCTGTGACACCATGGCTGAAGTCTGGGTGGCGGGAGGCGGCAGGCGGGAGGCGGCACGCACCCAAGATTGATCGACGGCAAAGCAAAACCAAACCAAACGAATCACGGGTCAACCATGACGTTCCTGTTGAAGAGGCAGGAAACAAAATGCCAAGATTCTGAGACGAGAAATCGCTGGTGGCGGCGACACCACCGGATAATATCAAGACTCGAGGGAGTCGATTCCACGTGATGCGCGGAGCATGTTGCTGCTTGTTAAGACAGTCTTTTAGTGGCTATAGCACAGGATAGCTAGTTGGGGGCTAAAATAGATAGGACTTGCAAATCCCAAGGCCACCCACCACCACTCAGCTGGGGGCTGCCGGATCGGCCATCTTCCAGACACAGGGCGCCCCAGGTCCTTCCACTCTCATTCTAGCCGAGGACAAGGATGGTGTGCGTCTTGTATCAGACAGACAGACTCGATCGAAGAAGAACAAGTCGTCGACTTGATAGTTTGCCGCGTGTCGGAGCCGCGACCTCCGGCGAGACGCCTCAAGACCCCGGGGGCGGAAACTGCCATGGTTAATTCATGTCGTATCGAACATTGAGTTGGTGACCAAAAATTTGGCTCGTCTACTAGCGAGGATGGCGAGGCAACCAGCTCTCAAAGGAAGCACCATCTGGTAACCCCGGCCAGGGGGTTGCAAGGACTGTCTATTCCAATGAATACCTCACAACGCAATCTCGTGCCCATGCCAGAAGCGGATATGGACAGGCTTATTCTCTTTTCCGGAACTGCCACTGGAGCAGCTTGACAGGCTGGACAGTCGAGCCCACAAGTAACTCATACATTCGCGGCAGAAGCGAGGGCACAAGAGGCCTGGCGCCACAAATCTGCAACGATATGCTGGGACCAGACTATGGGCCAGCTAAGTCAGGCCAGCGGGGTCCTTGTAAGACCAGCAGCCACATGGGGCCTGGCCTCGAGACGACACCATGATGCCCCGTCGGCAAGGGTCCGGCATTGTGGCAATAAACAAGGAGGCGTTTGACGGGTGGCGGATGACGGTGGCGGATGACGGTGGCGGATTGCGGACGGCGGATGGCCGATGCCTCGCTTGGAGGGGGCTCAGGAACAACAGAGGACTAATGGCATCGTGCAATGCAATGCAATATTGCACAATACTTTCGAGCCATGGCACGTCAACGTTGTTTGCGGGCCCTGTTGAGGCGCTGTGTGGCTCCGTTGGCTGGCATCGTGACAAAACAGATGAGGAGCGAAAAATTGTCACTCGTTGCGGGCTCCTCGACTAGTCCTCATGAGGCCTGGCAGGAACCAAGATGCCCCGCACCCGGCCCGTCAAATCTCCACCAAACGTCACCTCGCTTCTCTCGTCAAGACGGCGGTTTGACACTGGCCATTCCCACTCCATGGTTCGTCTTGGTCGGCTCCTCCACCATCACCGCCGTCATCATCAACCGCCCCCATCCGTCCCCATCCGTCCCCATCCGTCCCCATCCGTCCTGGCCAAAAAAAAAAAACCCCTAGCAGGCCCATGCCAACCAACCCAAGTCGGGAAAATGCCACCGACCCTTTTCCCTTGGACGGTTTGCCGCAAGCCTGCCAAGCATTGCTAGTGCTGGTAACCGACATACTAGGTGACGGTCGCAAAGGGGCCATCCATGGGCAATAATCATCAATAGGCCATGGAGCCATGGAGAATGTCGCCTGTTGCAAAACAGTGAGGCCGGCGGCCTTCAATTTACCCGAAATGGTCAGCACGAACCATACCTTGGTTCACATGATAAAATAATAAAGTGACAGAACTCCCGTCCACGGCCCTGATATGCAACGTTGATGCCGAGTGCGACTTTTGCTCCTAGAACAGTTCTGAACTGAACAGTTCTGAGCACACCCCCCGTCGCCAGCCTCAACGCCTGTGACCCTCCTTCTCCTCAACTCTGCAGCCCGAACCTGGCCTCTTACCTTCTCCCTCAGCACGCCGGCGCAGTACCTGCATTTCCGCATTCCCCAGCTTGACCTCTTTCGGCTTCAGCATGCGCCTCTTGAGTCTCAGTGCCGTGGTCTTGGCTGCCCTGGGTGGTGTCAGTGCCGACGACACCCTCACCCTGAGCGAGGTTCAGGCCCAGATCCAGTCGTTCCAGGAGCTGGTTCTGAATGGAACCGTCGCCGCGAGGTCAACTCAGCTTGGCTGCATTCTGGCTGTAAGGGCCCTCCCCTGAATCTGTCAAGTCGCAGAGCAATGTGAATTGGCTGCTAATTGAGTGTCCCAGTGTGGCTTCTTGGCTTTCACCGAGCCTGGCAAGCTTTCATACCCCAACAGCCTGACTTACCAGTACGAGGAGTCGCGGTACTGGTCTCAGCAGCAGGCCCTCACTCAACCCGCTTGTCGCTTTGCACCAGGCTCTGCCGCCGATGTGTCGCTCGCTGTCTTGACCTCTCGCGTCACCCAGTGCAAGTTTGCTGTCAAGAGCGGTGGCCACGCGGCCTTTGCCGGCGCGTCCAACATTGACGGCGGCGTGACGCTGGATCTAAGAAACCTGAACCAGGTTGTCGTCTCTGCTGACAAGAAACAGACGGCCATTGGTCCCGGGAATGTTTGGTACGATGTGTACACCAAACTCGAGCCCATGGGCTTGACCGTCATTGGAGGCAGAGTCTCTGCTATTGGCGTCGGCGGCCTTACCCTCGGCGGTGGCATTTCCTTCTTTTCTAACCGATATGGCTGGGCCTGTGACAATGTCAACAACTATCAGGTAGGCTCCCTGGCATGCCTTGGATTCTCGATGCGCTCGGTGAGCTAACAGCCGGCCAGGTTGTGTTTGCTGACGGCACTATCCGTGATGTCAACCCCAACTCATACTCGGACCTGTACTGGGCTCTTCGTGGCGGCGGCAACAACTTTGGCATTGTGACGCGCTTCGACCTCGCCACCTATCCTCTAGATGACATGTGGGCCGGCTCGCAAACCTTTGTTCTCACAGACGAAACGTCGGCCGCTATCAACAATGCCTTTTACAACCTGGCCATCAACTCCCCCCAGGACCCCTACGCCCAAGTCATTGTTGCCTATGCCTATGCCCAGTCTGTGGACACATACGTTATTGCTTCTGATCTCCAGTACGGAAAACCAACCCCTAACCCTGCTATCCTGCAAAACTTTACTTCCATCCCGGGCGCAATCGCAAACACGCTCCGAATTACCAACCTGCCCGACCTCACCCTCGAGTTCAACAACACCAACCCAGGTGGTTTCCGGTACGTTACGTGGTTCCCCACTGCTTTCCTCGCCGCAATGCGAACTAACGGATGGACACAGCCAAACTTACTGGGCGCTGGCTACCGGCAACAGCGCCGAATTAATGTCCCAAATGGTTGCCATCTACAAGGACGAAGTTGAAAAGGTCAAGGACGCGGCTGATATTGTTCCTTCACTGGTCTTGCAGCCCATCTCCACCGATGTAATCAATCTCATGGCCAAGAATGGCGGTAACCCTCTTGGTCTCACCGGCCAGGGCCCCTTGAACTGTACGTTTCCCCTTTGATCTCGCCGCCGTGTGTTTCCCTGGTACTGATCATGCACAGTGGTCAACATTGACATATCGTGGTCAAACGTGGCCGATGACGCACGCATCCTCGCTGCCGCTCAGAACATGGCCACTCGCATCGCCGCTGCCGCCAAAGCAATGAAACTGGACAACCCTTACCTGTATCAAAACTACGCTGCTCTGCAACAGGATGTCTTTAGCAGCTACGGGGCGGCGAATCTGGCCAAGCTGAAGTCGATCCAGGCCAAATATGACCCTACCAAGGTGTGGCAAAACCTGCAGCCAGGATACTTCAAGCTGGGTTAAAGCAAACCCAACGTCGTATATAGCACATGTATATCTCTTTAATAGTCTTTGACAGTATATAATACTCTGCTGCCCCACGGCGGTTGTTTAGATATTCATTACCAATTTGGGACCTCTTTGCATGCGCTCATGTACTAAGCAATTGGAATACGAAAAGTGATCTAACCTCCCAGCTGAATGCACACTCCCCAACAGCACACTTGAAATTACCCGCTGCAACTGTAAAATATAGGCAGCAACCAACATATTTCATTTGGCGGTGTCTTGCAGCGAAGCCAATGCCCAAAGTTGGCACCTCCCTTCTGGAGAACTTCTGCATGGTACCCACCCCCAAGGCGAATCTTAATTGGCCATTTCCTATGACCCGCTATTCAGCAAGTGTGCAGATGACCTGTCGAAGCCTAATAATGCACAATAATCACCTTGTCTTCCAACAAATTGAAAGCAATTTGGCGCAGTGGAAGCGCGCCGGGCTCATAACCCGGAGGCCGTACGATCGAAACGTACAATTGCTAAGTTTGTTTTTTTTTCACCATTTTCTTTTTGATTTCTGCCCGTGAAAGATGCAATTTGTCACTGGTTTTTTTTTTTTTGTCTCCCAATTTTCCCTTGTTTCTGCTATGGAGTAAGAGGACTCGTAAACAAAGCCCTGGCTCAAGTCATTAGTTCTGATCAATGTATTCCTGTCACAAGCTGCAAGTCTTCATCGGCGCTATTGATGGACTTCCTTTGCGAGCCTTTCCAATCGCTTGGTTCCAGACAACGAAGTGAGAGGTTGACACCGTTCACACACTACACTCGGGGCCTTGTTGCCAGAAGAAAACAGACAACAAAATAGTCGATGGCTTCTTTCATGCATTTAATGCCAATTTTTCAAAGCCAAATGACGTGGCACCACCGAAGAGTCGAGCACTACCCTGCACCTTGTTTGGATCCAGGGTTGATCGACCAGCAGACAAAAAAGGACATGCAACAAGGTACGCGCCGGCCCCTAGAAGCTAGTTCTGCATCTCAATCTTGTTCCAAATACTTTGGGGCCTGCTCCACGGGTAATTCGACCTGCTGTTTTCGTAGTTGAACACGTCGAATGTGAACAAGGCTGACGCTAATACTGGTTTCCGAGGCTCGAGATGTCAGCATACGCACATGGAAGTGAGTCTCGGCGCCAGGGATTGACGCTTCTATTATGATTCGTCATCAGAGCCGCTAGCGGCATGGTTCTGTCGACCGGTCGTAGATCTCTATCGTACTACAAAGGCACAAGGCACTGCGAAATATCCAACGTGGCTCTTCAACTCTACACTTGCCACAAAGGCAGCGCTTCCAGGTTCTGGCACCATGGCACAGGCAGACATTACTACCGACTATCTCGTCGTCGGCGCCGGCATATCCGGCCTGAGCTTCGTGGATGAGCTGCTGACGCAAACCTTGGCCACGACGATAACCATTGTTGACAAGCGGGACGGGCCAGGCGGCCATTGGAACGACGCATATCCCTTTGTGAAGCTTCACCAGCCGTCCAACAGCTACGGTGTGAGTTCAAAGGAACTGTCAAACTTTGGCATTGAGCAGCATGGGCCCAACAAGGGCCTTCTCACCCTGGCCTCGGGCCAAGAGGTCATGGCATATTGCCAACAATTGATGCAGCATCGCTTTCTGCCCTCGGGCCGCGTCACATTCCTGCCGTCAACGGAATACAAGCCCGACGGAACCCTCCAAGGCGTCTATTCTGGGAAACGCCTAACGGTTCACATTAGCAAGAGGCTGGTGGACGCGGCATGCTACACCATCAACACCCCGATGACGCACACGCGCTCCTTCACAACTGCGCCCTCGGTGACTTGCATCCCGCCAAATCATCTGCCCAGGCTCGCGGCCAGTTTCAAGCGCTTCACAGTGCTAGGCGCTGGAAAGACGGGTATAGATGCCTGTGTGTGGCTATTAACCAACGGCGTCGATCCGGAGCAGCTCCAGTGGGTCATTCCGAATGACTATTGGTATCTAAACCGGGCCGGGGTACAAGACGCGCCGCAGTTTTTCGATTCCGTCATCAAGACTCTGGCTGCCAGATATCAGGCCATCGCCGAGGCGGAGAATGCTGTGGACATGGCCCATGGCATAGAAAAGTCGGGCTTCTGGCTCCGCCTCGATCCCAATGTTGAACCGCTCAAGTTCCATCAAGCCACAATCTCCGAGGGTGAGCTTGCAGAGGTACGAAGAATACGAAATGTCGTCAGGCTGGGCCACGTCTCCAGCATCGACGCCGACCAAGTCATGCTCACCCGAGGGACGCTTGCGGCTCTGCCCGACACCCTGTACGTTGACTGTACGGCTTCGGCAATGTTAATCTCAGCCCAGCCCATGGCCCCCATCTTTCAACCAGGCAAAATAGTCCCCCAGATGGTGCAGTACCCGCTCATAGCCGTGAGCAGCGCACTCATCGCCTACATGGAGTCGTTGCCGATGAGCGACTACGAGCGGAATGAGCTTGTGGTACCTGTAAGGTTTGCCGACACCGTGGAAGAATACATGATGGTACTGTCGACGGAATTCCGAAACCGCTTCCAGCTAGACAATAATCCCCACACGAGAAAATGGCTCAAGGAGACGCGACTGCAGTTTTTCAACAATCTCATGGCAGACGTGAAGCCTGGCGATACCGACAAGCATGAGTTGCTTGGCCACTTGAAGAAGGCAGTTGAGGCGGCGGCTTCCAACATGCCAAGACTAGCGAAATCCAGAAGCACAGGTGGAAGCTTGCAAAATGGGGAAAAGTCCGTCTAGATGGGACTTATATATACGTATTAAATACAAGAGCCCTATACTCCTCCCTGCCCCCCCCCCCCTCTCTCTCTCTCCCTGCAGATATTTGCCACGTATCCCACTCTAGTCATTTACCTGGTTGACGGCTGTACCCGAAATCTGCGCACCGTTGGATGATGGAGGCGGGTGTTGCAAGCTGCGGCCCGGGAGGCTTCGATTGAAAGAATGTTTGGCGCCATGGTGGGCAGTCCAACCGCCGCCAACCTCTTCTCCTGCACTTTTCATGTGCTGGCTTCCTCGCACGCGTCTGCCCTCACAAATCCTCCCATGAGACGCCAGCCCTAGACTTCTGCGCGGGCCCAAGAGCAATGGTATCCATGGCTTCGTTACCCTCATGCCAGGTTGTATGCTGCTGGTGAGCAGTGAGCACTGAGCAATACGGCGGTGGAGCTTGGCCCCGTTGATGCCGTGTTATGCCCCGCCCGGACCCGTGGGCCGTGGCCATGAATCAATACTTGCCTAAAATGGACATGTTTCTGGCAGTCTTGTATGATATTGAGGGCATGACAGGGTAGATGCAATGCCTGCCTTGTGCAGCAACTTCATCTTGGCCCCGCTCAGAGATTGGCGGGCTTGATATAAAATCAGGTCCCTCCCTCCGAGTCAACAATAATGCAGAGACGAAGAGAAAATTGACAGCCCAACCGCTAGAATGAAGTGCACGTACCGACATTCTGCGCAGGCCTGACAAGATTGGCTTACATTCAATATCGGACTCACTCTCTTCTTCGTTAGGTACATTGTGTTTGAAATCTTCTAGTCGCCTTTGGCACTCTGGAACCCAAACACCCAGATGACCGGGCTGGCACTTGTAATGTTTCTTCTGTCCCTGACGCCTCTTACCATGGCCGAGCTCGCCATCACGGCAATTATCACTGGTTAGTGCTGGCCAAGCTGCCTCGTATACTCCCTACTCGGTACTCTTGCCAGTCTTTGCACCAAAGCAGCCTACCCTAGAGGCGTGGCCGGCCCGGGCAACGGCGGGCCGTTGTCTGGTAAAGGCAACTGGATCCTCCCCCCCCCCCCCCGGTGGCTGATGGGCCAATTGCCTGCATGGACCCCAAGCCAATTCAGCCCGTCTCCACTGGACCCTGGTTCCCTAACAAAGAGTCAGGCAGCGCATCCATCCATCCCCCTTGCTCCGTCAATGGTTGACAATTCGTCACCTCTCCAAACCGTCAGATCTGATGCCTCCTGCCTCCTGCCTCCTGCCTCCCAGCCACTCGGTTTTTATGGCAGGTCCCACGCCGTTCCTTCCCAGCCCCGACCGACTCTAAGCTGCCCCGTGCCGTAAGCTCGTAGTTATTTTGTAAATGTGACTTGCAGGTGCATGCATCCGACGCAGAAGCAACCACTGACCCTTTGCAAACCCGCATCTTCAACCATTTTGGCCTTTTGACATTCTGGCTTGGAGCACAGATGCTCCTTGTTGCTGCTGCATAGTCTACATTGCTGCACCGGACCTCGAGCGTGGCCACATCGCCTTGCAGAAGGGCCATTTGCACTCTGAGTTTCACTCCATCCTTCAGTTCATCCCGCATTCCACAGCCAGCCTGCCTGCTGGGACCGAGCCGAGCGGGTAAAACAAGAGCAATAGAGAGGTTCTCGGAGAAGATTGGCACAAGCATACAATTGTTACAATTGTTGCCAGTGCAGACGGCCGCTGGGACACGCCATAATGGGCCTCCTTGATCCCTTTTCAGACGCAATCTCAATCGGCCCTGGTGGCCTGTCCCGCCCGTCCAAACATCGTCGGGATGCCTCTCGGTCGCGCAAGAAGCATCGCTCTCGCTCACGCTCCAGGTCACACTCTCGCACCAGAGGCGGCACCTCGATCGCGGGCGCCTTGTTGGGCGGCCTGACGGGCGACAGCCACTATCACAAGCATAATTCTTCACGGGGCTCCTTTTTCGGCATTGGAAGTAACCACAGCCGCTCGAGCTTCTTCAACTTTGGTGAGCCGGCTTGGCTGTCCTTGCTTGGTCGCAACCCATGTCCACCTGCAAGTCCAACTAACTAACACACAAACTCCAGGAAACCGGTCCTCCTACTACAAGCGCTCGCCCCGGCAGGGCTTCATGCAGCGAGCCTACAAGCGACTCAAGCGTCTGATCCGCGATCTCATTCACTACGCCAAGCGCCACCCGTGGAAGGTTTTCTTCCTCGTTGTCATGCCTCTCATCACCACCGGAGCCCTAGCTGGCCTCCTCGCGCGCTTCGGACTGCGCATCCCCCCATCTCTGGAGCGCATGATGGGCATGGCCTCCCGAGCGGCCTCGGGCGACTCCTTCGGGCTCGTCAGCGACGCCGTTCGCATGGCTGGCGACTTTGGTGGCAACACCCGTGGTGCGACAATCGCCCGGGGCCGTGACGGCGGCTTGCAGTGGGAGCGACCATCTAGCTACGGTAGCTACGGCGGCTATGACGGGGCCCGCGCTGGCTACGGTGCTGGTTACGGTGGCCGAGGAGGTTGGGGTGATACCATTGCCCAGGTGGCCAAGAACTTGTTCTAAATCTTTTGCGCATGCCGGGGTAGATGCATCAAATAGGCGGTGAGCAATGCACCTTTATGATTATGAAGTTGCGTGCGACCCTCCGGCGGCACACACGCGTTTGGGTGGTGGATATATGTCACATTTGCTTGGAAAGACGTCCGAGGTGGTGGATTGAACATGGGGCAGCAATAACGTCTGGTCTAGTCCATACCTACCTAGGTACCTACCTGTAGGTACCTAGGTCGTGGGCCCAGCTCCCACTGCACAAGTGGAGCGGCAGGCTCGAAATACATGGGCACATTAATGTGTTGAAGCTACATCATTCATCTACACCTCAGATTTGCAAATTCTTCCAAAATCTACATATTGCCTGCCATGGCCCTGTCAGGCGCCATGTCCAAACCCCGCGCGCCCAATGCAAAATATATCCAATGGAATAGATAGAAGAAGGTAAAAATCCGCCAGTGAACCCCCCTGCAACACCAAGTCCGGCACCACAGCTGCATTCGAGCCGCGGTACCGTGATCCTTGGCCCCTCGTCCCCTTCCATTTCGTCAAGTCAATTATGAAAGGCAGATGGGAGATAAAGGAGATGTGCCCCGTGGTCATGCTTATTGTAACAAATGCTCGTGTGAAAGTCATCAAACGCCGCATGCCCCATCTCTTCTTCCGTGAAAGCGGCTCAACCTGGTCATCGACTTGCCTCGCCTCCTCTTCAACTTTTCTCTCTCTCTTCTCATCTTGGACACTTTCAGCGGTACCATTGAGCAGAAGGAGATATTGACGACACATCCTGCGGCTTGCCCATCTTGGCCATGCGGTTAGACATGTTGCTCTCAAGATGGAGCTCGTTGAAAGCGAAGCCATGTCGTTCTTCTCCCAACACATCATGGTTGCAAAATTTGTGCAGCTATTTCATGCTCCATATATTTTCGTTGAAAAGATGAAATCGCAGTTTTTGCTCCCCCCCTTTTTTTGGGCTTTTTGTCCTTGAATTTCTCTTCATTTGATTTCCTCCCCCAACGTGATGTTGTCGAGTTGTCCGAGTGATACGCAATCATGTCATTCTCTTATAGCGCATGGCTTTGCAGATGTGAAATTCTTTTTTTATACAAAAACTCGCAGCTCCTCCTTTTTCAAGTTGGGCTCGGTTCTTTGTTTGCCTTCCAAAACTGCATCATGCGGCTCAGTCGTTTCGTCTTGCTGCTCTTTGATCGGCTTCGTTTCGCTTCAGCCTCATTATCCAGCGTCACTTCTATGGAGAGCTTGCTTCTCTCGCCATGAGAGCTGCTGATGAGTCGACTCAGAGACACCAGACTTGATCGACGACGTCCGAAAGCGGCCGACACTGATGATGGACGTTGCTCGCGGAGGCTAGGCTGTGACATGCGTGCGTTGGGTATAAAGGCACTTTCCCGCGTCATTGTCGAGTTGCTCGAAGTTAGTGACGGAATGTCATAGTCAACCGAGATGCGCACTTCAGGCCCAGGTTCGCCCATGAGTAAGGAATGGAAGCTGTTTTCGTCATTGACGGAGGAGGGGGCAGTGGAGATCCGTTGCGCATCAATGGACATGGGTGATCGCGGTGACGGGAAGGAAGATGTATGACTGGCCGAGTAGGGGCTGACTGGTATCGCTTGACTGCTGTCCATTGGCGACAAGTCTCGATGCCCAAGGGGCAGTCTAGGCGAGGATGAAGCAGAATCATGTCGATCAGTCGGTGGACCGGGAAAGACTGGAGCGCTGCGGAAGATGATGGATGGCGACCCTTCGGTAATGACTTCCTCGTGCAGGGATGTTCTGGAGCACTCGGCCCGCATCGCATGCACAGATGCAGAGTTGTCGGTGTTGCATGTACCGGAGCTTGCTCTGCGAGAATTTTCCCCAGCTGACATCTCCTCCAACCCTTTGCTCAAAGTCCTCAGAACTGGTTCGTGTGCCTGGGGCGTAATTTCGCCATCTGAGTCTTCTTCTGCCTCCTGAGCTTCTCGCTCATGAGAGGCATTGTCCGCGTGCTCTGACCTAGTTTCATCTGCGTCCTCCTCGCCCTCATCTTCCTCTTCCTCCTCTTCAAACACATCCGCCATCGTAGAGCTGCTACCGAACCGGTGAATGCCAGTGCGGCCCGCCTCGAATGGTGGTAGATCTGGCGCGGATTCCGCGCGACGATGGTAATGCATACCGGGTCCGCTGAACCCCTTCATCCCTTGTGCGCTGTGCAGTCGCCGCTTGTTCACATTACCAGCAGCTCGCTGTGCAGCGTCCCACTCCGGATTGTGAGGCAGTGGGGTATTGAAAGGGCCGAGGGCGGCGTCCAGGTCTATCATGGGATACGTGCTCTCCTCTCCAGGTCCAGCTTTGGCCACACTTGACTTGTCAAGCGATGGTGATTCGGTTACTGTGACAATGGGAGGTGCTGTTGTAGGCGCTGGTTCATGCTGTTTAGTTTCGCCAAACTCATTCTCCTCGTCTTCATCCTCAGGGGGTCCAACCGATGCAGGAGGCGTTGGTGGACGCACTGCATGCACCCTGGATCGCTTCTTGTTACTTCGGAGAGGCAGTATTGACCCGGCCCAGCCCTTGACCCGCTTCTTCTTGCTGGCTCTTTTGGGGTCCTTCTTGTGACTGGTTGAGCTGTCTGCTGCAGCTTCATCACCAGATGAGTCCGACTCATGATCAGATGGTAAACCCCCGGTGACGGTTTTCGGAGTGGAGTCTGAGGAACTGGAACTGCACGATCGATGTTTGGACGATGGCGTGCCAAAGAAAGACCACCTCTTTGGCGTCTTTGTCGAGCTGGGGAGTTCCACGCTAGTCTGCTGTGAGTTGGCCATGTCCAGCAATATTGGGATGGAGTTTCGTCGCCTTGGAGATGTTTCAGCTTCGCCCCCAACAGACTGAATATCAGTAGTACGCTCCAAAATGGCACCTGCTGTGCTGGGTCTGGAGTCCACTGTCTCGCGAGTAGGGCTGCGGGTGAGAGGCGCGGGGCTCTCGCGGCCGCCAGGAGAAGCGGCAGAAACGACGGATGAGATGCTGCCTGAAACTGAGTGTCCAGGACGAGCAGTCACTGTGCTCGATGTGTCACTGGATACTAGCGACAGTGGCCGGGGAATGAATTCCAAGGTGTCTGAGAACCCAACACGGGTTCGCCCAGGTCGCGATTGCTTCACGGCGGGCCCAGGTTCAGCTGGAGAAGTTGGAGGGGGTATCGAGTGGTTATTGATTGTGTTTTCCTGCGTCGTGTTGGATAACGGAGACGGGACGGCATGGGAAGGTCCTGGCAGGGGAATTGGTTGATGGTCCAGCGGCAAAAGAGTAGCCTCTCTTGGATTAAAGACAGTCGGGCTGTTTGGCGCACTGCTTCCCTTTTGGCTCAAAAAGTCGGGTTGGGGATGCAGCAAAGGGAGCTCGTTGGTAGATATTGTTCCAGAGATACCCCGTCGATGGCCTCTACGCGGTGGATGTAGCCCTGGGGAAGCGAGGCCACCGTCTGATTTGGTTGGGCTGGTGCTCATGACTGCAATGGAACTGCCGTCACGGATGCTGCCGCCGACGAACTCGCTCCCTCCGCGTCGGTGTCCATGGCCAATCGGTCTTGACGGCAATGGGATTGCCCTCGCCGAATTGGGCGTGATTGGAGGGCTGAGAATCGTCATCGACTCAGGATCAGCGGGCAGGGTTGCACCAGGGTTGAAGCTGAACTGCGGCAGCGCTGCTGGTCGATGACCCCTGACGGACTCAGAGCTGGGAGACATTGGGGATCCGTTTTGAAGATCTACCATGGACACTGGTCGTCGACGCTGCCTGGACGGCGGTGTTGACGCGGGTGAAGCTGGGCTGGCTGGAAAGACAAAGGGCGGGTTTGGTGGACGTGGTTCGGCGGGAAACGAGAATTGTTGGTCCAACGCGCCCGGCGCGGCTTTGTCTGAAGCAGTCGATCGATTCAATGACTGTTGAAAGGCATGCATGCTCGAAGGTGAAGAGCTGGTGGCAGCCGCACACCCGACACTGTGAGAAGTTGCCATCTATCCTAGGCCGCGCTGCGGCAAGAGAACCGATGGACAACTTATGACGGCTTGGGGATCATAGGAGAGACGGTGCTGTCTGGCAAGAACACAACGGTCTCTCTCGCGTCGAAACCGAAACCGAGGGACCGTAAACGAGAGGCTTGAAGAACAGTTGTCGCGGAATGGTGAATGGATCGAGACGTTACTGTTGGCTAAACCTACAGACCGAGACTGCAATTAGCACGCTGTCCAAGGGGAATTCGATCACACTTGGGGGCACGCGGCAACAATATTGATAGTTGCGTATCAAGATTGTGTGTTGCCGTGATCCGATGGCGCCCAAGGGCCACGACGAAGGAGATGTGGTTGCTTGCGAAGGAACGGACCTGACGGACGAAAATGCACAAATGCGAAGCGCTGAAACCGAGTGCAAAAGCCAACGTGTTGCAGGGCAAAATCAAGGCGGAAAAAAATGAGTGGACGGTCAAAGCCAGCGCCTGCTCTCAACGAGAAGTGCCGCTGGAATTGCACCAAGTTGACGAAGATGAGTCGAGAGAGAGCGCAGTGAAGCGGCCACCAGGAGGTGAAGTTGCGAAGATGGAGGAGAGGCTGGACGGAGGGAGAAAGAGACCAGGCGGGTTTGAGTGAGTGAACAGCACGACACCTACTAGAGGGAAGGGGGGTGCAGGTGAGAGGCCGCTAGACAGGGGACTTGAGGGCGATGGACCGGGTCCTGCTTGGCTGGGATGGGCGAGATATGACAGGGGCCGACTGATGGGCCATGGGACCTGGCGCACAAGACGCACAAGACGCACAAGAGATGAGAACTTGAGGCACGCCGCACACGCATACGCAAGACGCACGCAATTGTGAGAACCGGCTGATAGTTTGAATCATCGAGGGTTTGGGTCTGGCTGAGCCTGGGACATGCGGGCTGCGGCCGGGTGGGCGTGGGCCCTGGCCTCCATATCGAAATTCTCGAATGCCCGTGCCTTTGCTCTGACATCTTCTTTTGGCTCCGTCGCCGCCCTCGACGTCCTCTGTCGCCCTCCATGACCCTCCATCGCGAAGCCCACTCCCCACCTTCACCCACCTTCACCCACCTTCACCCACCTTCACCCAATTGCCCACTCCGTCTTGGGACGCTCTCCACCCCGGGGCCTCAACTCTCCTCAAATGTTGGGCCTAGTGCTGTGCCACTGCCCTTTGGAGACGGCGACAATGGTACCCTGGCAGTTTTTGTAGACCCTCCCCATGTCTAATAGTCGTGCGCGATACAGCACATACGATACATACGATAGTGAATACGGGGTTCCAGCCAAGCAAGTGCGTCGCATCGCCCAGCTCTGCCATGCGGATTGCACGTCGGTCTCGATTTAGCGTCTTGATGGCTCCTGGCCACAGCCTGGTGGATGTCGTGGGAGCTTTGCTCTGATGTCTGTCTTGGCTAGCTGATCGTTCCCAGCAGCCCGTTCAACACGGCGAGTCTGCTCGCTCCTCCGACTCTTATCATCATTGTATATCTGTGTTCGTTCATACAGCAGTCCGTACTCTGACTGACAGAAAACCACTATCGTCGGGCCAGGCCGAAAGAGTGGCTAGCCGACGGTTCAATAGTCGGGCTAAATCCAAACGCCTTCATACAGTAAATGGTACGCGACTTGAGAGATGCGATGCGAGCCGTGAGTGCAGCTAGGCGCCTTTTGCAAGTCTTTGTGCATACAATGTGTTGTCTGGATGGGCCACACACAACATGCCCAGACGCATCAAAAGCCCCCCCAAAAGCCACGCAGAATACAAACACGTTTTGATCAATGTTTGTTTTCGCATTCGAGAGCAAATCATGAGAACCGGGGGCTTTTGCTCCGGGCTTGCATCTCCTCACGGTCGTGGCTTGGCTGACTTGCCCCCGTTACAATACGTCCATAGTGAACAAGCAGAAGGGAGTCGTCATGCCAAGCCTTGTCACTGGACAAATATGCAGGCCACGAACGACTAGCAGCCCAGGGCTCGGCGGAGCGCGGGCATTAGGTGCACTGGTGTTGTTATTAATACTAATAGCTCGACAACCCCGGCTGGGTTTTGGTGCTTACTTTTGGCGCTGCTGCGCGGGTGTCGAACGCCCGAAGGTTGGAAGCGCAGCCTTCTCAACGCCCACAACACCAGGCAACCAGCCGCTATCTGTATGTGCGCATGTGTGTCCTCTGTTCCGTTCAGAGTCCTCTGCACTCCGTTGGCACAGCGTACCCAACCTACCTATACCTAAGGTAGGTCACGCAAGCTGTTCCCTGCAAAAACTTGAATGAGGTCCTGGTTGGTTGCAGCACATGTAGCCTCCAAAAGCCGGGGATCGTCTCTCAAGAGCCGCCAACTCGATGCCCCAGGCCAAGGCATGCCCTGGCAATGGCACTGGGCGGTGCATTTCAGCAAGCGTCAACTGGTGTCGCTGGCAGGTCTGATTTGTTGGGTGCTGCTTTTGGCTGATGCAGGTGAACTGGTCAAGTGTTCCTGGCCCCGCGTCGGCACCGCCGGACCGTGCCCATTTGCAGGCAGGTACCTCTTGCAGCTTCAATTTTGACTGACCACCCAAACCACCCTCCATGACCCAGCAAAGTGGCCAGGGGTGGCAGCACAAGCAGGAGCCTTGGCCGCGGTAGCCATAAACAGACGGGTTCGTGCAACCTTCCTGGACCTTCATCCATGCGGCATGGATGATCAATTTGCCAGGGGCCGCTGGCCGGGCAACTGGCTGTCCCTGACATCGACATCACGAGCTGGACGTGGCCGGGCCCCATGGCGAATATCCCCACAGGGATGCAAACAGGGGATCGTGACTATCAATACATGTATCCGGATCAAGAGTACGGAGTACGGAGCACTGCCAACCCGGACAAATTTGCACAAGGTCCTGTGCATGCGGAGTACGGAGTACCATCGGCTCACATACGATACATGGCGCACCAACGTCTATGACCACTGTTATCATATCATCATGTAGCCCAACGGGCCATGCATTGATCCATCTGCAATTTGTTCGGCCTGTCGGGTACAGCGCAGTCAGTGCGACACCAGGCCATTGTGTTGCTGCTTCATCTGCAGGCTGCAGGCCTCTGGGTGCCTACTAGAGCAACTGGCGGCGGCTACATGCAGTAAAATCCACTGGGTATCTAGGTAGCTGGCAAAGGGCAAATAACAAATGGGCATTTGGACGCATCCGGCTCGGTGAAAAGGCATTAGTACTACGATGCCTGCATGGCTGGCTGCTCGCTGGTTCTGAAAACCTCTCTATCCACGCTATCCATGGACCACGGCACCTTACTGTTCTCGTTGGCCACAAACATGTGACACCAGGGCCTTGATTGAGGCGCGACCTGGGAATTAACCAGAATCATGACCGTGCTGCGGCAGATGTGGCCGTCAATTCACAACTCATCAAAACGAAACCTAGTGTCTACGCCTTCTTGGACCCCCTCAAACAATGAAGAACATGTCTTGACTAGGAGAATTGACCCAAACTATTATATGAGTCGACCCTCCTCACCGGGCTGGATAGTGCTGGCAGAGAGACTAGTACGTGCATGTTTAGCTTCCGGATGCAAGACATGGCTCTCAGCCTTTCCTTGCTTTCTTCACCCCTTGCTTCGCTGAGAAATGGCATAACGTCACAAACGAGGAAGCCGGTCTTGGGGGAAATCGGTCATCAACTTCTGTGCTGTTGCTCATAGCGCTGTTTGAAACAGCTTTCTTGGTTCAATCTCGATTTGGCCCCGGATTGCAATGTTTTCCTCCCAATGTAACATTGTGGCGGCTGAGTACGGAGTTTGCTGCCTGCCTGCCTGCCTAGGTACGTAGCCGAAGCCAAGTGCCATGGATACAAGATACCGTAGCTCCCAAACGAAATCACACCCAAGCAGGCATGGTACGCTCGGAGCCTCTGTTGGTGTGCCCTTGCGACGATTGCCGTCAAGGCGGTCCCTCATGTCTCCTCTGATAGCATTAACAACGCAGTCAGTGGAGGAGAGGTTCGGTACTCCTGTCGGCAGACGGCAAGTAACACGAACAATGGAGCTTCTCTGCCGCAGAGAACTTGGAAAGGAACTTTGGAAGCCTGGGGATTTTACGGGTCCCATGAGCTCTCTGTGACGTCTTTGTCAATTGGACCTTACGAAACACGGCTGGGCGTCTGGGATGGCCTTGGACCCATTCAAGACTATCAGCTTGCGAAAATCTTTCCTTGGCCAACACGAGCTATTATTTGCTTTTTCCTCTTTTTTTCCCGCCCGGTTTGATTGAGGTCGTTCATCAATGACGCACATTTTCTTGATGATTGTATCGATGCCGCAGGGCCCCATGCAATTTACTGAGACCGTGGTGAACCTCATGATGTGTCCCACGACTGGATATTCACGGTTGGATCAAGCTATACGTAGTAGTATTCCCTTGCTGTTGAGTCACCAACCCGCCTGCTTGCCCTTGGTTTGCAAGACAGGCAGGCGCAAAAAAAAGTCTTGCTAATCTCATCACTTAGCAGCGCACGGACCAATTAGTCCATGTTGATATTCGGCCCTGGTTTGGAACAACTTGGGAAGAGAGTTGGTTTTTGACCTACAAATGGCAGGACTGCCGTCATCGTTTTGTTTGGAATTCATGTCGACTTGGCACGTTTCCCATTGGGGAACCAACCAAAAGACTTTCCTACTTCGTATTACGCTGCTAAGTTCAACCACACGCCAGCTGAGATGTTCAAGGATTAACAGCAACCATGTTAACTAGTCCAACCCCACCGGCGACGGCGCAATCTCGCTTCCTGAACGAAAAAAGCGGAGCGCCAAGATGACAACGTCGTCATCGTGGCTCCGAAGCCAACCGAAATACCCCATTTCGACCTGACCGAGGGAGACGGGGTCCGTGTGTTGACCGCTGAGCCTCACAATGTCATTCTGAGCCATGAATACATTTTCATCTTGCAAAAGGCGTTGAATTGCTAGGCACGAGCATGTCTTGTTCCCCCCCCCCATGCTAGTCGGATCTTGCCCAGATCTCAGCCAGAAGACGAACTCTTTCCCACGTTGCTCGCCCGTCTGCGGTCTGCGGCCAAATTAGATTTAAGACAGTCGCAGGTCAGCACCAGCAACAAAATTACTGAAGGACCCGAATATCATGTTATTTCTAGGGAGCCTGAGCACCAATGCAATCACCTATCAATCCCTTGCATAATACAACGAGAGGCTTGGGGACTTGGGGGCCAAGGAAAGCAGTGGCACAAATTCATCTTCATTACCGAAAGGCAGGGAAAGAGAAGGTAAACAAACAATACAGGGTGTACGTTTTAATTGAGCATGCGTGAAAAGTGCATTCTGTGCCTGCCCAGTGATAATGCGAGGAGCAAATGAATATGGCTCTCCAGCCTGCATTTCATGCACGGCGATTTCGATGGTTTGAACATTGAAAGCCGGCCAATCGCGATCCGTGCCTTACTCGCTGTGCAAGCGAGTCCATAATAATATTGGACGGTTGTGTAACCTGCTGTCCACGCCACAGTGGTTTGGCAGACATCCCCTAAAGGACCCTGAATCTCTGCGCCACGTCTGCAGGATGAGAGGAATCTGTGGCGGTCGCGGATAAGATGGGCCAGGCCACAGGCTACACCGCCTTTCGATTTTTGCGAAGGCTGTCTCTGGCAGAAAAAATGGGGTCGACGTTTGGTCTTAGCAGAACAGTCGCAGGGCATTTGAATCCATCCACACCAAGGACACGCAAATTTACCATGTCTGACGACCAAGTGCCGAGTCTTGCGCCAGTTGGTGGCCCTGAGAAGGCTCAAAAGCCTCTTGGCATGCGAAAAAATGGTATGCTATGCTGCGCAATATCCAAGGACGCCCAGTACCTCTGACAACTGAACAGGCAAGCAGTGGCATGAGCAGAAAAAAGCTTTCCGCCCGACCAAGGGCCTGTCCTCCTACGAGAAGCGAGCAAAGGAAAGGGCCTTGATGGCCCAAATGAAGGCAAAGGAGAAGGAGATGAAGGACGAGAAGGAGCAAGCCCGCAAGGTAGGACGCCCTCGCCCTACGACGAGCATATAGGGTAGACAGCTGACCACGACACGTGCAGGACAAGATTGAAAGAATTCGCGAGAAGCGAGCCAAGAAGGAAGAGAAGGAGAGATATGAGAAGATGGCAGAGACAATGCACCGCAAACGAGTTGAGCGATTGAAGAGGAAAGAGAAGCGAAACAAACTGTTGAACTCATGAGGCAACCGAGCCATCAAAAAAGAGAGAGGAAGAAGGCCCTACAAAAATCGCCAATGAATACAGCTTGGAACCATGCTTTGTTTCAACATGCCGACAGAACTACGGGAATTCTAACCTGGCCGGGAGACATTACACAGCCTTTGCAATATCCGATGGGGCTCGCCTCACTAGAGCCGACGGAAGAATACCTACGGTCTTGACGTGAAACGAGACAGAGTTATTACTACCACGACTGAGACGCTGTTTTAATTAGAGTTTTGGAACGTTTGCATCACCATTATGCGGATACAATTTGGTTTTGGCGTTGGGGCGAGTCAGTTATTCTCCATGCATTAGAACTTATTTTGGGGGAGGATCCCGTATGTACATGCAAGGACAAAACACCATGTGATGTAATAGTGAAGAATACAAGTTCTTTCATATTTGAATACTCTAATCTATGACTCGGGCGCCGCATGGCTAATTCGCAAATATGGAAAGCTGGTGCCCTGTGATGATGCTCAAGTTGCCAGGCTCCTGGTAAGGCTCCTGTGTGAAGCCGTTGAAACATGCTGTCATGATCGTCTCGGCCCCACCTTTACAAGATGCCCCCTGTCCGTCGCTCCTGGACAATGAAGCTCCATCATGCGCTTTCAACAAACGACTTCTCTCCATTCCTTGACTTCTCTCCTGGGCCACCTGCGTCACGCACAGGCCGGGGGGGTACACGGCAAGTACCGTGTCACTAGCAAGCCAGAGAAGCTGAAACACTTACAAGAATAAAAATGTCCACCGTGGACAATGGCTTGGAGGTTCCAAAGCAATCCTCGCCCAACCGGCCCAGCGGTCGCCACCAGATCAAACGGTCCCTGTCAGAGCTCGCGTCTCCGGGAAAGTCTCCTCGTCGCCCACACCAACTGTACCGTCGACAGGATACCCATCACGAAGAGAGAGACAGGCCTCCTCTCTCGTCAGCGATTCACGCAGCCCAGACCCGACGCTCGCTCGACACCCCCCTGTCGACCGGGACGACGCCAATCGTGAGCCCGAGTCCAAGCCGGCACGGCAGCAGTTTGGCGCTGAAGGAAACTGCAGACGGCGCCGCCAAGGAGAAGAGAGAAGTAGCCAAGATGCTACTGCAGCGGGAGATGGCCTCCATACGGGCTGAGTGAGCCATACACAGCCGTCAACCGCGTGGCGTGTTGAACAGCCGCTAACCTGTTGCCATTGTCTAGTGGCCTGAAACAGTCGTTGATGGACTTGGACTCGTTTTCGACAAGCATGACCAAGCGACTAGACGACACATACTACTCGGTTCTAGAAAAGATGAGCACGCTCCAAAACACCGTCATTGCCCTCAAGGATCTAGCCGAGAGCTCGGACGATATATGTGAATCGTTTGACAAGGAGTCCCGGGACTTGGAAAGCGACATCATTCGTCAGCTGAGTGCCGCCGGCCAATTTGAGGAGCAGCAACGAAAGATGTCATCCCTCCAGAAGCGAATACACAAGGGCCGCGACAGAATACGAACTCTCGCGTCGCGGGTTGAAGTTGTCCAGAAGCGAGTGGAGCGGTGGGAGCAAGCCGATAAGAAATGGCAAGAGAAGACTCGAAAGAGACTCAAAATCATATGGACGGCTACTACTGCCCTGGTTCTTGTTGTTGTGGCCCTCGCGGTGGGCATCAACTATGCAACCGTGGACGGACAAGATGGCCTGCTGCGGAACGTGGGAATGAGCCCCAATATACCGACGTGGCTTAATGCGTCCAACGGTCAACACGGTGAAGACAGACAGGAGTCTGGGAGGAGACTTCTTTGGAAAGCGCCCCTAGGAGATGAAGAGCGGCTGCGGGCGTTTGATGAACTATGAGCGGCGGAGGGTGTGAGTTTTCATGCCTGGCTATTGGCTTTCCTTTTTTTTCCAGCTTGCGTTGCCTCAAACATCTGGTGATACCACGGAGTTATTGATTTCAACCAGCCCCCTTCCTTTCTATGAAATCCTTCATGACTTGACTCGTCACGAATATCACTGTGGGCACGAGCACGACCTCGGGGCCGCATCTAGTGTGTCCCTCCTTTCTATATCAAAGAGATGAATTGGAAGAGAAGTTTGGCTTTCAGGCGGTACAAAATTTCAGGGGGCGAAGAGCCCTAAATTCAACAAGTATCTGCATATTTCACAAATCATCAGGCATGTGCGTTTTATTGCGCCAAGGGAAATAAGATGCCTATCACGAGCTGACAACTGATGCTGTGGTAGGAAGTTTGACCGGCTGTTTTTCGTTCAAATAAATGGGTTTGAGCAAAATAGCAACAATTCTACAGACTCAACTGGTCTTTTACAATTTTTTGGGCAAACTTGCATGAGAGGACGTCCACGGACTGTACACGGCGCAATCAAGGATATTTCATTCATACGAGTCCCAACACACTCTAGTCGTCTGGTTGCATTCTTTCGTAGCACAATCTGTCACTTATACGAGCTCACGCTGTACGAGGTCATGAGGGAGCCCTTCTTGCTCCCTTTGAACGCACATACAGGTCTTGACCTGAGGCGGAACCAGAGGCTGAGCAGATATTGCAATCGGGCTTGACTGAGAGGCTTGAAGGGCATCAGCCTCGCCGCTGAGCCTCAACCACAACGGCCCTCGCTGTTCAGGCGCATCCACAAGCGAGCGCATTGCTTCATCCCTCATCGGGCGAAGAGCTTTGAACCCTCCACGGATGTTATCCGTCTCGTAACCCTTGGCTCTAAGCACGCTGTTGGCTACACGAGAGCTGTCGCCGTCGTAACACAGCAGCAAGACACGCTTGCTGTGGATGAGGGACTCTAGATCTTTGTTGGGGACTTTGAAAGCCTCTTCTAGTCTTGTCCACAGCTCCTTGAGGACTTGAGGGTCCGAGAAGGGACTTTGCTGATCCGCCTGGACAAAGGGCAAATTGATAGACCCGGGGGCATGGAATTCCTCAAAGTCCCCTTCTTGGCGGAGATCAATGATGGTGGTACCAGGCTTGGGACGGGCAGCGCTGCCGGGTAGAAGGACATGGCTGCCCATGGCTTTGCCGACGCCAAAGAAGGCGCCCAATGCCTCGGCTGCGTCTCTCTCCCATGCCTCATCGTACCGGTAAAGGTCGACGCCAAGGAGTCCCTGTTCAGCACCTTTAGCTTTTCCCCCTGTGCCAACGGTATGCTATGCACAACCTGGGGGACGCACCTCATTCTTGATGGACGGGAAGAAGGACTCGCCCAGTTTGTCAAAGTACTCATTGACATATTGGTAGGGCAGGTCGCAGCACAAGAAGGCACAGTGGATTTCGCCATCTGGCCCCCTCAGTTGGGAAAGACTGCCGTCCGCTTTGCGCTTCTCGATGAACTGGAAGAGTCCCTTGAGGTTGAATCCTGAAGATGGCCCGCAGACGAGACCCTCGCGGATCAAGTCCAAGGAGAGGGAATATGAATCGTGCGACCCAACCTCTTCTATGTGGTCAACGGCAGCCTTCCAGGGAAACTCGACCGGCTCAAGAAGAGCGTATGATCGAGGTCCTGGGACACGATCCCCGGGGGCAGTACAGACGCTGTTAACGTTAGTCGGGTTTCCCCCTTTGGCAACGGCACAATGGACTATACTTGCCCGAGTCTGAAGACGCCAGGCTTCGCCTTTTTGAAGAATGTTCCAAGACCAGTCATGGTGCCTTTACCTGCTTGTCAGCGCGGGCCACATGGACGCAGCGAAATGAACGTACCCGAGGTGCCCATGCCGGCGCAAATCAGGTTTATTTCGGGCAACTGCCTCAAGATCTGGGGTCCCGTCCACTTGACATGAGACATCCAATTCTACACAGTGCTGTATGAGTGAACTGGTGTGGGCATTGTTTGGGGTGTGTTACATACGTCGTTGTTCCCATACTGATTAGGGTTAATGGTCGCGGAGTCAGACTCCTGAGCCAGTCTTTGCGCAGCGCGGATACCGCCACGTTCATCAATGGGCTCCGGTTGTGACGGGCCGCCGAACAGTGTGCTACTATTGTAAGTATCGATGGCATGGAGATTGTGCCAAGGGGGTGGGCATATGGGCATACATGTTGATGCCAAACAGCTGCATCAAGCGGATCTTTGCAAGACTCGTCTTGTTGCTGAGAAAGGCCCGGACGTCTGGCAGACCGTAGAATGCCCGAGCTATGAGAGCCATGGAGAGCACCGTTGATCCGGAGCTGTACTCGACGACTGTCTTGGTCTTATCCGGCACGACACTGTTCTGCAGAAGGTTCAAGGCTAAACCGGCGGCAGAGTTAGACACGTCTCCAACACGGCCAGACTATATGAGGCTCACGTACCCGGCATCGATTTGACGTTGTTGGCAGGATGCATAGACATCATCTTGGCGTAGATGCGAACGCCATCCTGGCGGTACGGATTGAGACAGGTTGGTATCTCAACCAGGGACAACGGCGGCGAAGACTCTGGATCGAAGTAGTGTCGAACTGAGTCTGGCCCCTTGTACACGTTCAACAAGTTGTCAGTACCCATGGCTAACGGATTAGGGCTTTGTTTTGCTTGGGTTCTTCAGTTGAGTATATTTCAAAATGGGGCTTCCTTTGTGGGCAAAATATATGTATATATATACTGATACAGTGTAAGCCAGCGGTAAAGAAAGAGTTCACCTGGCAAGTGCACGTTTTGGAGCAATAATGACATGTATATTCCTCGAAGAAGAAACAGGTCGCGTACTTGTCCCCCTTTGGCAATGATGGCATGGCTCGACGATGCTTAGCGACGGACTATGCATCAAACAATGGCGTGCGAAAAGCAGCGAAAACAACGCACATGGTGCATGAGCCATGGCTTGAAGCAGGTTGGGAAACCAAAAACAAAAAAAGCGACTCCAGCCCCCTGCCACGTAATACGTCCAAGATGATTTGCGTCGAGGAGATCCAATCATTCGAGGCCGCTCTCCATCCTATGGCGAGCATGGCTCTTTGACAAAACCCACAAGTCGGCAGTTCAAGCTGTCACGGCAATCAAGGTTTCTTGCCATGGATCGTACGCCGTCGGGCTTCAGGCCGAGTCACATGGAGCGCAGCCTGCGGGATGGATGTGCAAGAGGCTATGCCGCAGCTGAACCTGGAACCGGCCGGAGAGTGACATGGCCGCAAGGGAGGCGAGTAGCAGGCGTCGTTTGAGTACCATCGGCCGTGGTCGATTCTGCCCATGCCTCGCAACTCTTGCGTACCCTGTTGTCCCTCGGATACAGCTCACTGCACAATGGCGGGATGAGAGGCGTTGTACCCCCGTCTGCCCATCAAGGTATCGGCAAAGTCACCTAGTTTGAGACACAATGCTCAGTCCAAGCTGCCGTGGCCAAGGCGAGCTTGTCGGACCAATGCTACCCAGACAACTTAGACCGTCCCCCGTTTGTTCAAAGACGCCATCCGGGGGGAGGAGCCGCCCATCTCCTCCGGCATATACCGTCAAGGTCGTTGTGCTTTACCGTGTCGAGAAACGTGCTTCTAGACTAGGCAACCGATGATTTTCATCATCAAAACACGCTGCCAACGGCGCAGATGGACACCCATTATGAATTTCCAAAGCAAGTCCGTCTGCGCCGCCAGATTTACAAAGACGATACGATGCGATACGATACGTACATACGCCAAGGCATTGTCCCGGCCCCTTTTTTGGAAACGGCATCAATGTAATTGCAAGGTTCTAGGGCGGCGGGAAGCAGGGGCCTACCCGAGCGGCAATGGCAAGTTTGGTGCCCCCAGAGCACGCATCAGGGAACTGCAAAGCCTAAATCAAGGGCACTCGGTGGGTCCCGCTGCCCCAATGGCAAAACTTGCTCATACTTTAGTCGTCTCTCAAGGTCTCGATCACGGCATCAAAACCACCACACTTGGACGGCTCGTGATGCGGCGTCTAATGTGAGAGGGTTGACTTGGCGTCGATTTTGCGCAATCGCCAGATAGGCTGCATCATGGCCTTGCCAGTGGGCTTTGACCCCCCTCCCGTGTTTTCTTGCTTTTCGGCCACGCGTCTGTTTAAGTCGGACCGGGGGTTTCTGGTCCGTCGTCCGCGTCCAGGCAAGAGTCTGGTTCGGTACTGCAGCCCGTTGCTCGCTCCCTTGCTGTGTGTGCCGATGCCGCCACGATGCCGGCTCACTGGTCCTTAAAACGTCCCCTCCTTGATTCGCTTCTTGTCTGCAAGCAGTCTCGAGCAGACGTATCCTCATACGTGTATCACCGCCTTGTAATGCCTTCTGGAGCGTGGTCAAGCCCATCTTGTTCTCCAACACCTGCCACAGCACTGACTGCCCATCACACCAACATTACATTCCTTCACCGGTCGAGATGGAAATGGGCCCAACCAAGGCGTCGCAGACTGGCGTCGTGGTCGAGGCCGCACAAGACTCAGATTCTCCCGCGTCTGCGTCGTCTGATGCCAGCAAGGCGCACCACTTCACCGAACAGACAAACTATGTCCCCAAGAGCACAATCGTTACGGTAACACGCGCGCCAGAACCCTTTGAACCGTTGGAAGAACCGCTGTCTGACTGCAGCAGATCTTTCTCGCCTGTGCAAGTGTAGATCTCCTGGCCTTGATGGACCAGACCACTCTCGCCACGAGCTTGTACATTATCGGAAGAGCATTGGGGTCAACAGACCAGGTGTCGTGGATTGCCAGCGGCTACTTCATGCAAGTCCCTCAATGTCGTCCCGCGGTGCACGTAATCTGACAGAGGATAGAACATCCACAGTGGGACAGCTCCTCTACGGCCGTCTCTCCGATATTTGGTCCCGCAAGGCGGTTTTGCTCGCCGGGCTCGCCGTATTCTTTGCCGGATCTCTGGCCTCTTCGCTGGCCCAGTCCGTGCTGCAACTGACCATCTTTCGAGCCTTTACCGGCATTGGCGGCGGCGGTTTGATGACTGTCGCGCAGCTCATTGTCAGTGATGTCGTGCCGCTGCGCGAAAGAGGCAAGTATCAGGGGATTCTGGTAAGTCTCTAGTGGCTAGCACTCTGCAACATGTCACTCATCGGCCGCAGGGTGCTGTTGTGGCCATTGCAAACGGTATAGGTCCAGTCATTGGCGGCGCTCTGTCGTCCAAGTCTGCCGAATCGTGGCGATGGATCTTCCGCCTCAACCTGCCCCTGACCGCTCTAACAACGGGATGTGTCGTCTTCTTCATGCCGCTGAAAAGGGTTCAAGGCGACTGGAAATCGTGAGTGATTGGCAAAGCCGCGGCGAGGCTGCTGCTAACAATGTCAGAAAGCTCAAGGCTGTCGATTTCGGGGGCATCTTGCTCGCCTTTGCCGGCATGACCATTTTCATCCTGGGCATGACTTGGGGTGGCCGCGAGTACCCCTGGAATTCCGCCCAGGTCCTTGCCACCATGGTGGTTGGTTTATTCGTCTCCATTGGCTTCGTTTTGTGGCAGTGGAAGGTGCCTCGATACCCGCTTGTGCCTCGTATGTGCTGCAATATTGCCGGCCTGCCTTGTTATTCTGATGCTGACCTCTTATAGTCCACATTTTCAAGTCTAGGATTGTCAACGGCGCGTGCTTGACCATGGCTATCAACGGGTGGAACTTTGTCATGCAGGTCTACTACGTTCCCTCCTTCTACCAGCTCGTATACGGATACTCTGCGACCAACTCGGGAGCACTTTTGCTCCCCATTACCATTGTGCAGACCTTGAGCAGCACTCTATCCGGGCTGGTAGTGCACTGGGTTGGACGGTACAGGGAGTGCATCTTGTTTGGCTGGGTCTGCTGGGCCGTTGGCCTCGGCTTCATGTCGACCTTGGACGAAACTACCCGTCTCGACAAACAGATTGGCTACTCCATCTTGATTGGGGTTGGGGTTGGCAACACACTACAGCCGTAGGTCGACGCTCGACGCCGTCTCACAGTGCTCCTGGATCTAACGCGCCTAGGGCTCTTATTGCGACCCAGGCTGGTGCTGAGCGACGCGACATGGCAGTCGTCACTTCTTTCCGCAAGTGAGTACGCTGGGCGAGTTGCTTCCGGAGCAAAGGCAATCTGCTAACACCCACCAAGCTTCGTTCGAAATCTCGGAGCAACGCTTGGGCTCGCCGTGTCGGGAACCATAATGTAGGTCCAGTATCCCCACAAACCCGTCGTCTCCTCGGGTATTCTGTTTCTGACCATGCGCAGCAATAATGTTCTGGCAGGCTCGTTTTCATCCCTCGGCTTGGATGGAGCCTCGGCCAAAAGCCTGCTCGGCAATCCGCAGGAATATCTCGCAGCACTATCAACAGAAGAAAGGGATCGCGTCAGGGCCGCTCTGTTGCCGGCTTACAGACGCGGGTTCCGCATCATTTTCATCGTTGGCGCATCGCTGGCAGCATTTGCATTCGTCTTGGCATTCTTCCTCATGCCACAGGTCGAGTTGAATAGACCGGACGATCAGAAGTTCAAAGAGGAGGCGCAGAGAGCCCACGATGAGAAGAAGGCCAAGAAGAGGGCGGGGCGACCTGGAAACGTCGAATTAGTCAATAAGTGATCTGTCCCTACTTGTCGTCTCATGGGATCAAGTAACAAAAGGATGTTTGGGTAATTGGATATAGAATCTAGAGATGGACGGATGAAAATAGACCAAGAATAGAGGCCGTCTTGCGCTTCTAGCAGGTTTCAAAAATGTGCAAGTACATTGTAAAAGCAGATTTCATTGACATGTTTCAGAGGTGCAAAAAGAGGAAATAGAGTCAAGGTGATGGATTCATTCGTTGCGTCACTTTTTGGCCTGCCCCACACGTCAACTTCCAAACACAACCAAACCCACCGCCATCGGAGCGTCAAATTCACCACCCTCCCATGCACGACGGCGTCGGCTGGGTTCCTGGCACGGATTGACCATCACCATGACACGATTCCGACCGTGCATCGACCTGCATGCCGGCCAGGTCAAGCAGATTGTCGGCGGGACGCTGGACAGCACCTCGTCGGCCCTGCAAACCAACCATGTGTCGCCGCACCCTCCGTCTCACTTTGCCGGGCTGTACCGGGACAATGCCCTCGAGGGTGCTCACGTCATCATGCTGGGGCCTGGGAACACCGAGCCTGCCAAGCAGGCGCTGCAGGCATGGCCGGGTCACTTGCAAGTAGGCGGCGGCATCACCGACGAGAATGCGAGAGAATGGATGGACGCGGGAGCCTCCAAAGTGGGTTGAAAATTACAGACGTCTACGGCACTGCGAGGGCGCTGACTGGAGTTGCGGCAGGTCATCATCACCTCGTTTCTATTCCCAGAGGCAAAATTCAGCCAGCAAAGGCTAGACGCCGTCCTCAAGGCCCTGGGCGGCGACAAGCACAGACTGGTCATTGACCTGAGCTGTCGTCGTCGCGGCCATGATTCGTGGTTTGTCGCCATGAATAAATGGCAGACCACGACCGACATGGAGGTCAACCAAGGTAAAGAGAAGGAACAAAAAGAAACGAACTTGTTGGTCCGTGTCTTGGCTGACTCACAATCCCCAGACTCCATCAAAGCCCTGGAGCCGTACTGCTCCGAATTCCTGATCCACGCAGCCGACAACGAGGGCCTGCAAAAGGGCATAGACGAGAAGCTGGTGGAGCAGCTGGCCAAGTGGTGCTCTATCCCTGTCACGTATGCTGGCGGAGGCAGGAACTTGGAAGACTTGGATCTCGTCAAGCGATTGAGTGGGGGCAAGGTCGATCTAACCATTGGCAGTGCCTTGGATTGTTTTGGCGGCAACGGGGTCAAGTTTGATGATTGTGTGGCGTGGAATAGAGAGCAGCGGTAGCTGAAATAGAGTCGCGTGCAAATGACGAAAGAATCCAGGAACCGTGACACAATGTGCTTGAGATGCAAAGCGCACACGACTATTGCTTCATTGGGCAACAGTCGGCCAAGAAACATGTTTCCAATAATACAGCAGCACGCATGCCAACGTCGAAAACCCCCTGTGTAATTAAAGAACGGCATGACGCGTTTTCAACACTTGGAAGCGAGTGGAGCTGCTAAATCAACAATAGATGGCATCAGAGCAAACGGTATGCTGACATGCACCGGCTGCGGCCACGAAACCACATGCAGAACTGGAACACTGGCGTGCAGCATGAGGCTGGCTGCATGGCTGCATGTGCTGCACATTTATTACACGCGTACTCCGTACATTCAAACAGAGACGTCGAATACAAGCCGGGCGCGTCCCACAAATAGTCATGGAGCAAAACATTCAACACGGCGGGCAAAGGATCTGTTGTCTTGGACCCTGGTGCACGTTGTACCATGTGTATACAACACGCTTGCTGCCATGGGCGACTCTGATGGCTGCATGAGCTGCATGAGCTACGTGAGCTACATGAGCTAGACAAGTGCGAGAGATGGAGCGCGGGGCTGGCCGTCGATCAAGCTTTCGATGGCTGGGGGGGGGGGGGGGAGATGTGGTTATTACCATGATGACGGAAACCAGAATAATATAGTTGCTTCTGTTTTCATGCCAGGCACATGCTCCTCAAAAGTCGGCATTGAAATGGGCTGATGCTGAACAGGCAAGGCAGGTGCCTGGGCCCATGCTCAAGCACCGGCCGGAGCAGGAGCACGGCTGGTCTTGTGCTACTGGTGCACCCTGCAGCCACATGATGGGGGACTTCTACCATGGATGGACATGAGACACTGGATCGGCAAAGGGTTGCTGGGACAACCCCATACATGGTGCCCAGTGACTGTTTACCAGCCTTGGGCCAATCACGTCCTGGGCACCGTCGTCCATCACACATTCCTTAAGTGCCGCCGCCCGCAAAGGAACATGCATCCCTCCCTTCATCAACCCGACACCTCATCGTTGGTATCCTATTGAACGGTGCTGCGACGGATTTTGTACATTTTCTGCTCCCCAGTCCGTCCCTTGATTTTGTTTTATTCTTCACATCTGTCGACGGCATCGTGGCTGTTGCAAGTCGCCCTCATCGGCTCGCCACTTTTGTCCAGCATTTTTGAAGACGCTGCTTCTTTTTGGAACATTGCATGACGCCAATAGCTCACTGCATTCCAATCATTTCGTATCGCACCACCCTGCTGCCACCTTGCTGCCATATTGCATCTCGGCACATTCCTCAACCCGCTTGAGTCCTCACCAGCACACCGACAAAGCAGTGGCCACCATGGCCTCCGAGCCGGTATGCCCAAGTTTCCCTCGACACGCTTCTCACGACTTCACACTGACACTCGGATCTCAGGTGCATCCGCTTCGCATCTCCAAAAGCACGCCAACATCTTCGCCAAAGAAGATGGCCAGTGCTCTCTCTCGTCCCTTGAGTGAGATTTCTCCAACCGAGAAGAGACGCAACTCACCCAGTTGGCACCCTTATTCTCCCAAGGTTGGTCACATGGTTCCGCCCTCCATCCCCCGTCGCCGCAAGTCTGTTTGCCACATTGTTTGCCGAATCAATTGTCTCTCGTGTCTCGCCGTCTCTTTTTGTTTCTGTTTACCAAGTTTCACTCCCCGGCTTAGTGGCCTCGTGTGTTTGCTTTGCACGACGCTTGAAACCTCCTTCTGACCCTCGCCATGCAGAAAGCTGCGCTGCCGGGCAACGACTCGTCACCGTTCCAGTCGTCACCGCTGGATTCTTCCACCTCACCCCGGCTTTTCTGGCAGAATCGCAACTCTGAGAACATGCTTCTTGGGGGCCGACCTCTTTCGGCATCGCCAAATCGTCGTTCGTCGATTGAGCGCCTCCAGAGAGCGTCCCGTGTCAAGAACAGCAACATCTTGGCACTTGAACAGAAGCAAGAATATGATCCTACCCGAATACCGCATATCGAGAGACCCCTCGCAAAGGTCCAAGGAAGCGTATTTTCGCCTTCGTCAAGCTCCAGCGGCTTTCGCTCTTCAGACTCGGACCACCAAGACTCCGACAACAGGTCGAGCTTGTCTATCATGAGTCCTTCCAAAATTTCGCCTGAGGTGCCCGGCTCTGCTCAAAAGTCGGGTATAATCCCAAGCAAGGACCAAGCCTCGCCGACCAAATCCTCTCTTTCGCCAACCAAGTCGCACAAGCACCCCTTTGATCCAGAATCGGTTGCTTGGTCGGAACACTCGTCTCTGAGCGAAAATGAGCTTTCAGAGTGTCGTTTCCTGAGTCGCCATCCCAAGAGCGTCACCTTTGACGCCGCGCCGCCTCAGGTCAACGAGTATGAAATGGCAACACCTGACCTCTCGTCTATTGGCACAAACTCACGAGAGGGCAGCTATGACTCTGTTGAGGACGACGAGGACGACGACGATCTTTATGACCCCGGCCACATTGAAATGCAGGACGAGAGCTTCGACGAATCCCTCGAAGACACAGACAAGACGCCTGTTGTTGGCCCCGACGACTGGCGCGGCGAGAGCCCCATGATTCACCAGGGACGGGATGCCGACAAGTTTGACGGCAGCCCAATGCCAGAGGCTGTTCCGGTCATGGCATCCACTGGTCGAACAACGCCTACCAATAAGCGTTCTGACTCTGCCAACTCCAACGGAGACCATCGTCCCCTGCCCCCCTTGCCGGGCTCGGGTCGCTTTAGGAGCCAGTCAACAAGCTCAAACAGGGCTTCTCCAGGGCTCTCTGCGACGGCGGAGAGGATGCTCGGTGGTTCACACAGGAGCCTGCCTGTTCCACCACCTGCCATCGCATCCAAGTCTGATATCCAGAACTTTGGAAACCACAAGATGACGCTGGAAGAGCGGCTGAAGCTCATGATGCTCTCTGATGAGACCGACGCTAAGACCGCCGCTGAGCAGCAACGGGAGCGCAGACTTCGCCGTGGAGGCGGCCGCGAGAGGGGCGGAACTCCACACTCCGAGGCCGAGTCCGAGACAGCGCAGGACGCTCCAGAGGCCGATGATACCATTGGCGACATTTCCGGGCTGGACTTTCAAATGCCGCCAAAAATCTCGCGAGAGTCTATTATGCGCCGTGTAAACGGTGACAGTGCCCCGGATGGCGACTCAGATTATCGCTTCTCGTCCCCAGCAACCAGTCCTAATAAAAGTCCGGTGCGACGTCCAGAAGGAACAATCATGGATCTAGATCCCGACGTTCCTATTCCATCCACAGAGGACTCCATGATGGAGTCTGATTATGAGCTGGAAGACAGTGTCATCATCACACGAAATTCTCAAGATGTTGAGGATGATGTCCTGGGCTATTACGGAGAAGATACCCCGGGCCATGACGAAGACGCACAAGAAGAGGTGAGCGCTGAAGAGGATTATGTTGAGCAGACAGACGCTACGCAGCGTGTTGGGGAGGCATCAGCCGTTGAGAGGCATCATCTGAAACTGGATCCGTTCCCAAGTGCATTGGGCCTTGATGGGTTAGAAGATCCGTTCACAACGCCAACTGTCGTTGAAGAGCCCGTTGAGGAGGAGGCGACGCAGCAAGATCCGCTGAAGGTTATGGAGCAACATATTCTTGAGCCACCCAAGAGGCCAGAGACACCTACTCGACGCATGTCAAAGCCGGAATACGATGGCACTGGCTGGGGTGAACCGGACGATGAATATGCCGACGAACCTGGTAGCCCTGGTTCGGTCATTCACCACCCCGCCTCAGACGAGGAGAGAGAGTCACCTCCCGCCATTCCCGAAAGAATTGCCACAGTCAAAGCCCCTGGAGCCAAACTCAAGACTCGGCTCTCCAATACTCCCTCAGATTTGGCTGCCATGCGCGAAGCCCGTAGACAAGTCAGTCACGAGGTGCCCGAAGTGCCCCCTATTCCTGAGAAGCATCGCAACCGCCTGTCACGGGACCTTGGCACTGAACAGTCTTTGGGGCAAGGTGACTTTATCGCACGCCACCCGAGCTTCAAGAACCGTAGCCTTACTTTGGATCTTGACATGGGCCTCAGTCTGGATCAGGATTTCGAGCGAGTCATTGAGGCGCAAAAGCGTGGCTATCTCATGAGGCACAACACCAACGTCATTGCCGCTAGCGACAAGGATGGTGACGATCATTTCAAGGCACGGTCTGCGCAGAGCTCTCCCACCAAGCATGCCCGCCCGGAGTCGTGGGTTGTAGAGCCATGGAATGGAGAGACTCGCCCCCGCAGCACGCGCAAGCGCCCTACTGGCACCACTAGCGCTGTCCCGCCGTTGCCCCGGCAGGAGAGCAATGCCACTGCCATCAAACACGGAGTTGATGAAGACGGCCAGTCTGACATTGCCACCATTGACGGCGGTGAAAGGGGTCGCCTTTTCGTCAAAGTCATGGGAGTCAAGGACCTGGATCTTCCTTTACCAAAGAAGGAGAGAACTTGGTTCAGTCTCACCTTGGACAATGGAGTGCATTGTGTCACCACAGCCTGGCTGGAGCTGGCGAGAAACGCCCCTATCGGGCAAGAGTTCGAGTTGGTGGTGCCAAACGACTTGGAGTTCCAGCTGACGCTCAATGTCAAACTGGAGAAGCCGGCCCACCTCAATGCCCAGCCAGCAACCAAGCCCGCCAAAACCAAGACTTCTACCTTTAGCCGCGTCTTCGCGTCCCCAAAGAAGCGCAGAGAAATGGAACTCCGACAGAAGGAGGAGGAGCGCCAACAGCGAGAGGCACTCGCCCGTCAGCGCAATAGCGCCCCTTCAGGATATGAGCTCCTCGCTCCCTTGACCGCCGAGGATGGCAGCTTCGCCCGGGCCTATGTGTGCCTCAAGGAACACGAGCACCGGTGCTTTGGTCGACCGTACATGGCCGAGGTTGCTTGCTTCAACGAGTGGGCGACCGAGGAGGAGAGCTTCGCTTCCAGCGTCAAGAGCAAGCGCGGAACTGGTGCCGCGGGGGTTATTCGACGTGCTCCATACAAGATTGGCAAGCTTGAGCTTCAGCTGCTCTTTGTGCCGCGTCCCAAGAACTGCACGGATGAGGAGATGCCCACGAGCATGAACTCATGCGTTCGGGAGCTCAAGGCGGCCGAAGAGAGGCTGTCTCGTAACTGGGAAGGCCATCTAAGCCAGCAGGGAGGCGACTGTCCTGTAAGTGCGAAGCGTGATTGTGGGGAGAGCGCAAAACAAGAAAGCAAGCTAACGAGAAGATGCAGTACTGGCGAAGACGATACTTCAAGCTGGTCGGCAACAAGCTGACTGCTTATCACGAGGCAACCCGGCAGCCGCGGGCCACCATCAACCTGTCAAATGCCAGGAGACTGATTGATGACCGAAGGGCCTTGACAGAAAAGGAGACGACTGGAAAAGGTGGCATGCGACGACGATCTGCGTTTGCCGAGGAAGAGGAGGGATACATGTTTGTTGAGGAAGGCTTCCGCATCCGCTTCAACAATGGTGAAATGATTGACTTTTACGCCGACACGGCCGAGGACAAGGAAGGCTGGATGCGAGTCTTGTCTGATATTCTTGGACGAGATAGTTCCATGGACGAGGCCAGCGGTGTCCGATCGCGGGCGAAGTGGTGCGACCTTGTCCTTAAGCGGGAGGAGCAGCTTCGCCGCAAGGCAGAGAGCCGGCGTGCAAGTTCGCGAACAAAGAGCTCGGGATCCTAGCCGGCCTGGGGGGCAGACTCCTTGTTCGTTGATTGTCTGTCTCTTTTTGCTTGTTCTCCCCGACGCATTGTTTTATACCTTTCTCCTTTCCTATCGATTTTGTTGTTAAACGGATACGCATGGCATGAGGCAACGAAGACGGACTCGCACCAAGTCTCACGACGGGCTCACGACAGGTTTCGGGACCTGGAGTTTTACACGAATATGGTACCTTGTGTGTCCAGTTTCTGATGGGAAAAGCTCGCCCTTTTGCATTTGAAAGCTTTTGATTTTGATTTTACCGGATGGATTTACGTGCAGTGGAATTATGCAAGGCATTCTAGCCAGCCTTGGGGAACTGAAACGGCGTCGCTGGTGTTTCTCTTGTTCTTTTGAACTCGCTGTTGCCTTTGGGGCAGGATTGCGGTAATGCGACAGGATTGTATGTATGAAACTTGTACTCATCAATATGACTTGCAAAACGACCAAGTTGTACCAAATCTGTGGGTGCGAAGGTCAGACGAGGTGACAAGCGTATTGCCATTGACACCAGCGCTCAGCCACCTGCTGGGCGGCGTCAAGCATACTTTAAGTAATGGGCCCGGGGTTAGGTGCCAGTGCTCCTTCCCAAGGACCCAAGTACCCGGCTTTGTCTGCCGATGGGTACCTCCCACATTTTGGTATCAAGATACTGACATAAATAAGTAAGTACTTGGGTGTACCTGGGTAGGTACCTAGGTAGGTAGTTACTCTGGGAACAGGGGAAATGTTGGTGAAACTCGCATCAGGCATTCTGGCATTGATGGGTGGTCACTGGTCAGTGGGCGCCAACCTAGCGTAATGCTCAGCACTGCCTCCCGCTCCGTACCTGCTTGTTCCATTCTGTTGGTGACCAAGGGAGGTAGGTACCCACAAAAGGTACCTACATCGTGTATGGCCCCGGCTTGTCCGTCTCCAGCCCACCTCCATAGGTGCCAAACATCAATTGACACTTTGACACTTGACAGTTTCCTTTCCTCACGCGAGCGAAGCCAACCTTTGTCTCGTGTTGCCGTTGCCGCCTCCTCTCCGCTGCCACTGCTCAAAAACTCGACATTTCCCATCTTGCCGCCGTGCTGCAGTACCATCTGACATCATGGCCGGCCGATTCGTGAGGGCGTCCAAGTACCGTATGTTGATGATGCCCTTTGACCTGGCCCCCTCCCCTCTCCATCTCCTTCTCCCAAGTCCCGACACTGCCGCTCGCCAGCGCAAACCGTCATGGAGCCCGCCCTTGTTGAAGCTGGCACAGGGCTGACACTCTGTCCACCGCAGGCCACGTCTTTGGAAAACCGACGAGAAAGGAGTTTTGCTACGACAACCTACACATTAGTCGTAATGCCTGGGACACCAACCTCGTAAAGGTACGACAGTCGTCTGTGGCGCAACAGCTCCCTTTTGCTGCGCAGCACAAGGACGCGCGTTCTGCCGCTTTGGCCGGATTGTGGCAGCTGATGAGCAACGATTCTCGCAGGTCAATCCCGACTATTTGTCTGTCAATTGGGACTCTTCCGGCGGCGGCGCCTTTGCCGTCATTCCCCTGACCGAGAGGGGCAAGCTGCCTGATCAGATTCCTCTGTTCCGGGGACACACGGCTACCGTCTTGGACACGGATTGGTTCGTTCCCATGCCCTTCTTGGCCTGCGTTTGCGGGTTGACACTGACGGCGGGACCACCTCTTTACTAGGAACCCTTTCAACGACCGCATAATCGCCTCCGGCTCCGAGGATGGCAAGGTGTTTGTGTGGGAGGTCCCAAGAGACTTTACCCTGTATACTGACGCCGAGGAGATTGTCGATGTGTCGCCTGTGAGCAAGCTTGCGGGCCACTCAAGGTACGTCCGAAGCGCGAGGAGAGGTCCAAGCTGACGACGGAGGCTAACGTGCGGCCACTTGACAGAAAGGTTGGACAGGTTCTCTTCAACCCTGCCGCCGAGAATATCCTCGCCTCTGCCTCTGGCGATTTTACAATCAAAATCTGGGATGTAGGCACTGGCCAGTCGCCCCTCGCCCTCAAGCACACCGACATTGTGCAGAGTCTGTCCTGGAACCCCAGCGGCTCCATGCTCGTCACAACCTCTCGCGACAAGAAGATTCGGGTCTGGGATGTTCGCCAGGAGAAGCCCGTTCACGAGGCAGCTGGTCATGGCGGTGCCAAAAATAGCAGAGCCGTATGGATGGGCGAGCACAATCGCTTTGCTACCACTGGCTTCTCGAGAATGAGCGAGCGACAAATAGCTCTCTGGGAACCGGGAAGGGCGGAGCCTATTGGCGGATTTACCATGCTGGATTCTATTTCTGGCGTTTGCATGCCATTCTGGGGTAAGCTGTCTGCAAGAGGACTAGGCTCGCATCACGGCAGCGAATGTGAAGTTGCTAACTTGAGCAGATGAGGGATCAAACTGCCTGTACCTTGCTGGCAAAGGGTAAGCAGCATAGGAAACTCGCGTTACGCACAAATGTTTAGGTTACATTACTGACGCGGTTGCAGCGACGGCAACATCCGCTACTACGAGTATGAAAACGACAAGTTTGAGTTTCTGAGCGAGTACAAGTCTCCTGATCCTCAGCGAGGCATTGCTTTCCTGCCCAGACGGGGTGTCAATGTAAGTTTTTGTTGAAGTCGGCGGCTGGCATGGACCACGCTGACGAGTACCAAAACACAGGTTCACGAAAATGAGGTCATGCGCGCCTACAAGACGGTCAATGACTCCTACATCGAGCCCATTTCCTTCACTGTTCCCCGCCGCGCCGAGACCTTCCAAGCCGATATCTTCCCTCCCGCCGTTGGCACCAAACCTGCTGCCAGCGCAAAGGAGTGGCTCAATGGCAAGACAGACCTCCCCGCCAAGATTGACTTGGAGAGCATCTATGACGGCAGTGCCCCCAAGGAAGTGCCCTCTGATTACAAGCCCCCTGCTCCCGCCCCTGTCAAGGAGGAGGAGCCCAAGAAGGAAGATCCAAAGCCCGCGCCCGTCACTCGTGGCCCTCCGCCCTCGATGAATGATCAGAAGACATCCATCTCCAACATGGCCAACAAGTTCCAGGACAATGAGGAGGATGAGGAAGAGGATGACGACGAGACGTCTAGCTTCGAGGAGATTTCGCGACCACCCCAACGAGCTGCTGGGGTTTCTCGAATCGACCCCAAGCCTCTCCCTGTCCCTATCAAAACGCAGCCTGCTCCCGCTCCCGTTCAAGAAGCAGCCAAGCCAGCATCCCCCGCCAAAACCCCCACTCCTACAGCCGCTTCCGCCGCCCCTGGCTTTTCCGGCGCCTCTCGATCATCCACGCCATCTGTTGGCGTGGAGGCGTCTCTGGACCAAATCAAGCAGTTGCTGGAGAACCAGACCAGGATCATCACGGCCCAAAATGACAAGATCAGCCAGTTGGTCGGCGAAGTTGAAGCTCTGAAAAAGAAGGTCAACGCGTCTGGATCGCAGGATCAGAGCGAGCGCATCAGGCAACTGGAGCTGGAACTTGAGGAGGCGCGATCGTAACATGCCAAAGCACAAAATGTAGCTTTGTACCCGGAGTTGCCTTTTTATTTTGTCTCGCGTGTTTTCTTTTATTTCACGATGATGAGATCTGGTGGACCGATGTATGACTTCCGTGGAGTTTGGAGGACATTTTGATGTTATTGTCTTGGACAATGGGAGCATAAAGAGAAGAATATGGCACGAGGACGGCCCTCGGGGGGAGGGAAAAGACTGTAGCGTATTGTATATGAGCGAGTCTAGTTCACGCATGCATACTTACCTGCGTTGGCGGCATTAGCATCGAGTTTGGTGGTGAGAGTGATGATTTAAATACGCGGCCCTGCGTGAGACTTGTTGGAGCGGCCATGGTATCTATCCCTCGGGGAGAGGATGTGACTGGTTATGCAGGAGAGTCCAAGCCCCGCCAAAGCCATGATTGTTTGCTTGACGAGCACGTCGAGTTGTGCTGCTGGCTTTACTTGCCTTTTCATCACATCACGGTCCCTACCCTACAGATCTGCCCTCTCCCCGCGCCGCCCCATCACCACCAAGTCCTTCCCAGAGAAAGAACACACTGGCGTACCCGGCGGCAGATGCACTCGGGTGGCGATTAAACGCGCCGCGACGAGGTGCGGCTCTTCAGCCCACGGCCCTCTCTCTCTCTCTCTCTCTCTCTCTCTCTCTCTCTCTCTCTCTCTCTTCTTGCCAATCTATCTGGTCCAAAAATTGTCTGACAAGTGACACCGCTGGCCCACGACTCGTCCATGCGCCCCCCCCGCAAACAAGTTTCGAGGTAGACGCTACCCACCGATACCCGGCGCCGCTGCTCGTCGACGCCTCTTTGTGACAAAATGGCCTCACGTACAGGCCCGGGTGCCCCAGCTGGGCTGTTCGATGCTGCTGGCATCCGTGCGTGGAATCCGAGAGCCCGTCTCTCCCCTCTGTTTCCTACTTTCTTCGCCCACTTGCTTCCACCATTCTAGCTTTGGTCTGTGTGTTGACGGGCTCCAGGGATCCTCCAGGTCGCGCTCGTTTCAGAAGAGGAAGAGAGAAATGTGGCCGTGACAGAGGCCCGGATCATGCGCAAACAGCCGTGTATCCCATGAACTGGTAGGCTCGGAGATGGATAACGGCCAAGCTTTGTTTTGGGAAAGCCGGCCTGTTCACAGAGCGCCCCCCAAAAAAAAAGAGGACTGCGTTGGTTTCACATGGTTCTCGGGGCCATCATGCCGGCGCTTACTTCCTATACGTGCGCTCTCTTGACTCTGGCACTGCTTCATTCTCTAGACTATGCTTTTGAGCCCCCTATTGGGCTCTCGTTGGGGACATGACTAAATGCTCCGGGCCATAAGAAAAGGATGGGAAAATGGAAAAAAGAACGGCCTACTTGAATCAAGATGCTGGAAATAAAAGCTCAGTGCTGTGCGCTTAGGTGTCGTGTTACAGGACGAGTCAGATTCGCCATGGCATATGCCGCAAATTCGGACGAAGTCTTTGCCCATCTTTGCCACTTCCTAGCTACCGCATTCGCAGCGCACGAGGCTCGTAGCAAGATACCACGGCTATGGCTTTTTTTTTTAAAAAAAAAGGGGGGGGGGGGGGGACCATGCGTGCCGTGTTATGCGAGCACGTCGTGGTCGATGAAGCCCTCGTGATGGCACGACTTGGCGCAGCTGTTGGGCTATCTAGGCACTTATACAGGACATGGGAATCGAACCAGACATGACTGACAGGTCATGTTTTGGAAACAGGCGCAGATGGAAGCCTCTACGCCACCCGTTCACCGGTGTCATACACATGGTGATGGAACATGGTTGTTTTTCGGAGGCAAGCGTTTTGCGGGGAGTATACGCCCGTCTACGAGAAGGAACCATCGTCGTCGCACTGATTCAACACAGTGTCACTAGCGCTTTCATGTCAGCAGCCCCAGTGACCGAGATCAGTGTCCGTCCAGGACAGCCATGGCAGACGGACCCGGCATCTGCGCGAGAATCGACAATGTTTGGATGAGAGCCACGGTCCATTCTGCTGTGTTTCCGAGGCCATGTTTTGAGCCGTAAATATCAACCAGGCTGGATCCCGCCGGTTTCAGACAGCCTGCCTTCCTAGACCCTACGCAGAATGGCCAGCTACGAGGTTGCCATCTCTGTGTTTCATGGCCAGCTGAGCACGCGGGGAGTCAGTTTCAGTTTCTGCATCCATTGTCATGTAAGCGGCTATCTCTCAGGAGGCGAACTTTTGACAGGCGGTTGCCGTGGCCGACTTGAACAAGACGCCCGCAGAATTGCACAACGAACACCAGAGCAACAAGCAGAGCATCAACGGAGCGGAGTGCCGCATCTAGGTTGTCGAATCCAAGCGAGTGTCCAAGTCGGACTCGTCGGAAGCTCGAGTTCATGCAAGACACACCAATGAGGCACCAGTGGTTCGCCAGACCTAGCATGATAATCGTCAGTTGTTCTTGATTGCTCTACATACATGGCATGCCAACGGTTTGAAGGATATAATAGTCTATACTTGGGTCTTGTTTCAGGTTGACAGTGGGCTGGTATCAGCCTCGCTGACGGAGCTTGATGCGCAATCCGGTTAAAGCAAAACAACGTGGCGGAGCCAACTCGAGACCTCGCGAGGACAGTGCTGAGCGGTGAGTTCATGCAGCTCGGGAAACAACATGGCGATAAATCGTGTATGGATGTACGGAGTACTCCATACACACATGGTTGATCCTCTCGGGGCGGCGCAAGCAGTCAAGAGGTGCCCCACAGGCAGGCGGAAGCTTGAAGCTTGAAGCTTGAAAGTGCCGTCCTGGAGCAGCAGCTTCTTGTGATTAATACGCACTATATCCATGACATGGACGTGTGGTGCGTGGCTCAGATTTCGGTGATGCCGTCGTGAACAAGAGTCAAGACATGCCATGCCAGCTTCAATCTCGACCTGTGCCTATCGCGGCACGTAGTATGGCCGGGACGAGAAGGTATTGCAGACGCATCCATCTATCGCTGACATCCAGGCCGACCCATGGCTGATGCTGGCTGACGATGTGCTACCATAATGCTAGAAGGGCGTCATTGTAAGCCGGTGCGACTTTCTCTTGGAGGTGTTCTAGGCTGTGCCTCTGCCCCAGCCTCACACTTCCTAACTCTGCCAGGGAGCTCATCGGCCCTGTTTTGGAAGCTGCTGAACAAGTCTTAGCCTGCCACCACGGACGAGCCACAACTTGATAGCCCTGGTTAGCCAGGTCAGGTGGCTTGCCTCTGCCATTTTTTCGTCGGCGGGCTGGTCCATTATATCATAATGCCGGGCTATAGTCGCAGCACTGGGACGTTGCAATTCTGATTCCTGGCTGCACCTGTCATGGCTCTCTGTTTCCGTGGCCCTCTGCGCGGCGGCAAAACTGGTCGCTGTCGTTTAACACTCGCTGTTGCTATTCCTGGTACATGGCGGGAAGGCAGCACAATGCATACATACTGGAAACAAAGTGTTGATGACTATTGGACGACATGGCCCGGCGCCTGGGCCTGCTGTGTGCGGGATCATGACCTGTGCTGACTGCCAAGTGCCGCCTCTTTTCCTTTCAATCCCTGGCCCGGCTTGTTGTGTCAGCTGACCAGTTATTCCCTCGCTTGCTAATAATAACCTGGCGGCAATGCCTCGTTGCTCTGGCGGGGCCTCCTGTCCAGAGCTGGCCCAGCAGCACCGGCCATGATGTGTGAGGAAAAGGGAATTGATGCACCAGACGCCAGCCACACGCGCCACCACGCACACCACGCAGCCGTTCCTCCATATACTGTCCACCAGACTTGTTGACCTCTTGACCACCTCGCCAACAGGCGAGAAAAGCCAGCCGATCTGGCACAGTCGCCCCGTGTCCAATCGACGGAGAGGCAGTGGACCAGCAACTCTGAAATCGCTTGCAGGGGAGCTCCTCAGTCCGCTGATTGGCTGCCTCAGGTTAAGCTTAGCCTAATTCTGGGCCACAGCCAAGCAGGTCGCGTCAGCTTCTGAAACCGTCTCGCCAGACTCCACGGCCGACTCACTGCCTTCAGTCTTGTCTTCTCGACGTGGCTGGCGCTTCCTCTCAGCAGCTGTGCATCATCGCCTTTCCTTGGTCGTTTATTGACATTCGAATCGCAGATTGGCGAGCTCCTTGGTTGGCCGCCAATGAGGAGGTACGCCCCCCTCTGCAAATTGCCCCTGGCCGTCACAGTCCGCAGGCCTAGTCTGCAGACCTCATCTTGCCCTATGCCAGAGCCGTGATCCCCTGCCTTGCCAATTAGCCTCCCTCGCAGTCGCACTGCAAGCTTCGTTCGCCTGCTGTTGCTTGGTGTCGTTGCAACTCGGCCGACGCTCAGTCTTGCCATGACCCGTTCTACCTGATCCCCACCCACCGCCGATTTAAAATTACCCAAGGGGCCTTGCAGCGGATGCATCCCATCCTAAGGGCCCAGTTAAGCCTGAATCGACAAGAACGCACAGCTCAACCATGAGTTCTGTCAAAGCCCGTCGAATAGTTTTCCACGGAGACAAGACCCCAGGCAGGTGCTTTGCTCGGTGTCGCCACGGAACTGCGTTCTCAGCCCTGTTGTCGGTTTTTGGCGCCTTGACGGGACCATCAGGCGCCGATAGCTATCTTTTAGAAGCTCATGTCAGCATCAAAACAGACCATCCGCAGCACCATTCGCCGTCTTCTGCCTTGGTAAAGGAAAGGGTGGTGTCAACAAGTCCCGAATTTAGCTCCCACCTCCAGCTTGAAGAGAAGGCTGACAGACGGCTTGCATCATTGAGAGCAGTGTGCCCCCTGTCTAGCTATCCTTGATTTACGCCCAATAATGTGTTCCCATACGGTCCAATATGTACATATGCTTTGCCAGGCTTGAAAATCCAGGCCGCAGGGTTCGAATATTTTTCATCGGCTATATCACCAAGTTTGGCCATCGGTAGGCAAACGCCGGCAGGTGTTCATCTCGGCCAATCTTTTTGATAAGCTCTGCTAAATCTTCGAGACGGTTCATGGACCGCCGGGTGTAGCATTATTTTGAGCGTGGTTGGAACAGCGGCAGCCGCTTTTCGAGGTCCGGATACGGCCGGCTGCAATCTCCTCTTCAACATCAACAATATGCCACCATCCAACATTCCCCAGAACCTTTCATCATGTTGTATTATGTAGCGAGACTATGTACATAAGACTGGTAGGGATTATGGTAGAGGCTCCAGTTTAACGGGGCCATATGTAACCGCGTGGACATGGAGTGTCGAAGGGGTGTGCAGGGACACGTGCTGGCCAACCAGGAGAAGAGTGGCGATAATCGTAAACAGAAGGCATTGTGAAGCGCTGCGCCAGGAGTGTTTCATGCTCGCTGGAACCTTGTTCCAGCCCAGTAGTCTTTGTGGCTGGACTTCAACTTTGCGGGCCATCAACTATCGACAACAAGGTGGAGATGACCCGACTCGAACAATTGGCTTCAATGGCAATCCTCTGGGTTGAGTCGCTGCATTGCATGGCAAGAATAACGGACAAGCTGGGACAAATAGGATTGGCGGTGCGTCCCCAAGGACAAGGAGGGAACCCCACAGACCTGTTGTTTCCACGCCATCGACGCAGAGCTGGAACTGCCTTCGTTGCAGTGACACTGAATCTTCAATGTCCGTGTACTGCACATGCGAAATTGCTAAGAGGTCAGTGAGACCATGATCCATAACAGTGTCACTATCCATTCACCATTCGCATCGTTTGGCGAGAAATCAACGGCGGGGCGGTACCAGGAGGGATAAAAAGGAAGAGGTTGCACTGACCTCTGTGTAAACATGATGGATCAACTTGATGGAAATGTTCCTAGTTACGGACCGTTGTCATGGTCACCCCACAACCAGAAGAAATGCGCCGACGCTTGCCCAAGTGCAGTCCGCATCTCCCGGCGACTCTGCATGCGTACTCCCTTTTGATCGCAAACCGCAATAGATTGGAAAGCACGCACACAGGGGCCGCTGAGTTCTCGATTCTCCCGAAATGTACATATGTACAGTATACACAGGGTCGCATGAGAATCGACCTGCATGGACACGGGCTTTAGTCGAAACATACTAGTATGCTGTATGCAGCGTGGGTGCGGTGATGACATTGTTTCTTTTGATGGCTGTTTCGGCACAACCTGGCTTTCCCACAGTTCTGTTCCTTGCATGATGGGTGATCGGTGGGAAAGCAAGAGTAGCGGATTCGGCGCATCCCGCATTACTCTATTATTTGCCGCCACATTCGTTGTCCCATGTGTGCGTGATTCATGTTGACCAGGGATCAGGGACTTGGTGGCCATGTCATGGCAGACACCAGTGTTATGCGTTTTGGATCAACCCAGAAGAGATGGGTTGTACAAGATGGAGTGAAGCCAACTCTGTCGGCGGCCGCTTTTGAAACCAACCAGCCATGATATCTCGGTCACTGGGATCAAATGGCGCGATGCGGTATCATGTGCCGCCGACTGACCAAACGTCATCTTGATGGCTCTCGAGATTGGGCAGATGGATTTTGCATCAAGCGTCTCCACCAATGTCAATGGGATAGACAGTTGCCGTACCTTTCCCTCTGTCGCCCTTGCTCCTTCATGATGCACGCCAATGAGCGCCGTCGGGTACTCATACTTCTGGTCCCGGGAGATGGATGTGAGACTTTCGGCAGGGGCATCGTTCATTCCGCAAGTCTGTCGTCCATCACCTATGTGTGGCATGGATGCGCTGGCAGACAGAGGCGGAGGTACAGCACCTGGAAGCGCAGGTCCAAGTCATGTTTGCCAGTTCGAACGGATGAATACACCAATTTGTGTGCAAGGCGATAACCACCTGGTCGAACTCCAAGTAGCAAGCTCCGTGAGAGGGGATTGCCTAGGCCGTAAGTGATGATAGTTTGCGGAGTGGATACTGCAGATTCAGAGCAAGTGCAACTTGACATCGGAGTGCCATGACCACCAAGAGTCCCGTGCCAGTGGGGAGGGACAGACGGCTTCTGTCGTGCGTTCAAGTCGTCGTGTCCCAGACAGGCTGCAGCAAGAACGGTGTACAGCTCCGGGTGTGGTTCATGACTTAATTACCTAGGTACCCAACCGACGGGGTGCATCAGGTACCTACTTTGGTAATACTACCTTGGACATGTACATTGCTGCAGAAGCCGGGAGCGCAAGGAACAGACTCTAGTCAGTCGAAGTCTTGGAAGTTTTGCATGTCTCGAGGACGAAGATGACTTGCATGCACCCCACCCGCGATGCAAAAAAATTCTGGGCAGAAAAGTTACAGCCGCTTGGGGTGGCAGGGATGGCCAAGGGGGCAGGTACTGGGGCATAAACCGGGCAAAGGCGTATCGAAACGTCCAGACCAACAGTGCCTATGAGGGCAAGTTTTTTTTCTGGCATTTGGGAACTCGAGCTGGGCGAGAAGGGGATCTGGATGCAATTCACACTTGTTTTTTTACTGCCCAATTAAGCAATAGTAATTCGGGCGCTCTGCAATTTGATGTGGTGACGGGTTGAAAAGTGGCTGCTGAAGCTTGGCGATGGAAGGGGCTGATGAAAGACGGATGCAGCCAAGCATGTTGCGCACTGGAAGTACGCAATAGGGGAGGAGCCCGGCGCACGTCACGATGGCCTCTCTGCCGCGGGACTCTGGCAAGACGGCCGAAATGCCCTGAGCGCGCAATATCAAAGGCAGTTAAGTTATTTTATTGACAACGGGACAGATGTCCGAGTTGTGCCGTCATGTTGCGCAATGTTGCATGCATGTCCAAAGTCTCTTTGTCTTGTTCGTACTGGGTGCAGCCCACCCCAAAGCCGATGCCAGTGCCCACGCCAGTGCCATTTTCAGTCGCGTGCCAATAATAATCCCCTTTGCATCCCAGTCCAATCGTCCTGGCGCTAGCCAATCCACTCGCCCGCCCGGCCGGCCAATCCACCAGTCGACTCCACACCCTCAGGACCCGTTGCCCGTTGTCCGCCAACGGGTTGGACGATGGCCGTCACTCTGCTCCAAAAGTCAGTCTCCTTCGTCTCCATCTTCCCCTGGAACACCAACCAACTGACTTGTGCCCCTGGCCAGCCCACTCCAGCGCCTGTGCCCGTCTGGTACCTGAGCCAGCGCTGCTCGGGATCGATCTGTCGCCCAAGTCAGTCGGCCGTATTTGTATTTTCGCTCAGTCCCTCCCCCCCCCAATGAGTGTGACTTCCGACCTGACTAGTCCCGTTGGTGCCTTCAACTGTCCTGGTCCACGTCCATGTTCCACCCCTTCCAGTCCACCCACTTGCGTGAGCGCTCGACTTGCTTCCAGACGCCGCCCTCTGCCGACGCCACAGCCTCCCGGTCCCAGTCTCACACTGCAGCCTGTGAGCGAGCCATAACCCCCCCTCGACGCTCGTCCATCTGGGCCTCTGGCCTCTTGTATTTCTGCTCCTCGTTTCCGCGTTTATTTGTTCCCTCTTCTCCCCCACCCCTCTCATCCTCCCTTCCTCGATTTTGGTCGTCTCTTTTTTTCTTCTTCTTCTTCTTCTTCTTCCCTGTTCCATCTTTCCGAGCCACGTTGTCCCTCGCGCCGCCCAACCTCGTCGTTGTCTTCTTCTGCAAGACATCGTCGTCACTGGGTGAGATCGTCTTCTATCTGCGTCGTCTGTCCCCCTTTCCGCCTCGAATCCAGCTGGCTGTTTGACGGGATATCGGGTATCCATCGACGGGCCTGGCGACTTCGTGTGTCTTGCATCTTCTCGGCTCGGCTTTCTTTCTCAGCCTTAATTCGCTTCCATCCTGGCTTTGCGCAGACGTCCCCGGCGTCGACCCGCCTTCGAGCCTAGCTTTCCGCCTCAACGGCCAGATAACACGGGAACCCATCGCCCGCCTCGACTCGCTTGATGCAGTGGCTGGGCTGATTTTCGCCGAGCTGCATCACCAATTTCAACTATCCGGGCTGGTCTCGAATCTTTCCTCGTTGCAGTCGCGTAGCCGACTCATTGTCAATCAAGGCAGTGCCTCTTAGCATCATTTCACTCTCTGGAACGCGATTGTTGTTGCCGGGTTTCCGTTTCGGCTCAAGTCGTGTGTTAGATTCCGCCTTTAGTTGCATTGCAACGCCTCTCGCGCTTACGTAGGCCCGCCCAACCGGCCAATTCGACATCATGTATTCACAACACGCCACCATGGCGCCTCAAAAACCGGAAACCTTTATGCTGAGCACCGAAGCGCAGCAGGCATTGCCGCACGATGCTCAGGTTGCACTTCAACAAGTGGACAATTGTATGTAGCAAGTCTTGGGAACAGAGCGCCAAAGGTCTTGTTTGGCTTGGATCGTTGTTGCACTTGACTAACAGTCGCGCTCGACAGTAAAATATTTCCTCATCTCAGCACCGGTTGATTGGCAGCCGGACCAATACATTCGCCGATTTCTTCTTCCCACGGGCGAATACGTTTCTTGCGTCTTGTGGAACAATCTTTTCCACATCTCCGGCACCGACATTGTGCGATGCCTGTCCTTCAGATTCCAGGCATTTGGTCGTCCGGTCAAGAACTCCAAGAAGTTTGAGGAGGGTATCTTTTCTGATTTGCGAAATTTAAAGTCTGGTACCGATGCGTCATTGGAAGAGCCCAAGAGCGCATTTCTCGACTTCCTCTACAAGAACAACTGCATCCGAACACAAAAGAAGCAAAAGGTTTTCTACTGGTACAGCGTCCCGCATGACCGCCTGTTCCTGGATGCCCTCGAGCGAGACTTGAAGCGAGAGAAGATGGGCCAGGAAGCCACCACTGTTGCAGTCAGCGAGCCTGCGTTGTCCTTTCAATACGACTCTTCTCAATCATTGTATGAACAACTGACCAAGACGCAACAAGCGAACTCGTCGTCCTTCAACGTTCAGCAGGCGGCATCATTCTCTCAAAGCCAGTCGACTTCCCCAGTGATGAGAGCCATGGATTCTATGCCGCCGCCAAGCATGATGCCTCAATCCATGGCACCCATGGGAGAATCGATTGACCACATGGTCTCGTACGAAACTATGCCCATGGCTGCCGCCGTGCCCCAGCAAATTGCTCACGTCAAGAGAGAGCCCGATTTCACACGTGTTCAGTACAACCAGAACGGTGTTCCCATCACCCACGGCCACCAGAGACATGCGTCGATGCCTGCCTATGGCCTGGAGTACTCTCCCGCCCCATCCTTCGTTTCTTCTCAGTACGAAGACTATAGCAATCGCGGCATCTCTTTCGAGCCAATGACTCCTCCTCAGCAAGCCTTGGGCTTGACTGGAGAGCCTGCGTACATCGCCAACGAGGAGACCGGCTTGTACTCTGCTATCCCCGACCATCTCTCGGGCATGAATCACTTGAATGGCATGGTTCAGCTGCCACCTTCAAACCTCGCTGGGTCGCAGTTTACCCGTTCCTACGGCGCCAATAATGTCTACTCTGTCATTGAGGGTTCCCCAACATACAAGCAAAGAAGACGACGGTCTTCCATTCCACCGTCCATGTCTGCCATTGCTGGCGCACCGGTTTCCAACACCGCAGCCCACAGGCCGTCTGACTTGAGAAGATCGATTTCAGCCTCGGTTGGACCGTTGGCTGAGGGCGAAGAATCAGATAATTCCCCCCCTGGACTCTCCTACAGCGCATCTGGCATGTCCATGGGCAGTCAGCAGCACAAGGACGTTGTTGATTTGTCTCGCCACGGCACGCCGCATTCCAACGTGGATGGCAGCCCAGCTTTGAACCCTATGGCTCTCCAGCAAGGCTTCGGGGATGAGCTCTCTCATGACGGCGTCATCAAGGACCACCGCCGCACCTTGTCCGGCCCCAGTGGCGTCATTCGACGAGCACGCTCAGCGACAGTCATGGAACTGGGACCCTACCCCCACAAGTCTCACTCATGTCCCATTCCCACCTGTGGCCGACTCTTTAAGCGCCTCGAGCACCTAAAGAGGTGAGATACGACTCCCTGTATATTTACTGGAGCCCCGAAATACTAACGCATATCCAGGCACGTCCGAACACACACGCAGGAGAAGCCATATATTTGCCCTCATTGTAGTAAAGCTTTCTCCCGATCAGATAATCTTGCACAGTAAGTTGATTCAACCCAGGCATCTCCTTGACCAGACCAGAGCTTCGATTGAAACAGATTTGCTGATTTGTGTATCTGTAGGCACAAGCGTACTCACAGCCGAGAAGATGGTGGCGACGGTGCCTTCAATCTCTCTGCTGAGGATGAAGAAGAGTACTCTGGCGAAGACCAGCTTGGCTCGCTCGAAGAAGCCTCTCCTACCTCAGAGGCGGCATACGTTGCTGGATCCTTCAGCGCTGCCTCGAATGAAGCCATGTCATCCTCAAATAATGGCAACAAGAGCAATCTCGCCATGCATCAGCACCAACCCCAAACCTTCAACAGCCTGCAAACACTTAGCATGCCAATGACCATCAGCCAACCGGCTACGATTCACGCTAGCAGCATGATGTAAGGAGATAGATTATTTCTCGAAACACTTGCAGCACAATTTTCTTTCCCCATTTCTTTTTTGTTTACGACTCTCCTGGGATCTTGCTCAGTTCTGGAAGTGACACGTCACTTGAGCACCACCCGCGCTCAGCTACAACTGCGTTTTATTTTCATTTATCTCTTTGTTTTGAAAATTTATCAACCATCTGTTTACCCTTACTATTCTTACTGAAGCGTCCGAGGTGTGGAAAAGGAGGAGACAACCCTATAGATGTGCGCCCGGTGTGCTGGACAAGATGGACAGGACCATGTTTCAAAACGCGCCAAGACGGCTGACTAGGAGACATATTATTTGATGAGGAGGCGGGATATGACGCATTTGTACATTTATTGCTTTTAACTACAGCGCTTGGAGCAGATGGGAGAAGCCTAGAGAGGGACAGTCCGTCGCGATGCCTTGATACAGGTTATTGTAGTTGAATGAGATGACTGAAATATGAACAAGATGAAATGTTATCAAGTCGTTTCTACTTTCTACCCGTTGCCCCTAATTGACTTGTATGGTGCAAGTCAAACAAACGCTTGTGATGTATCCCACTTGATGAGAGCTGTATAAAATTCAGACGGCCACGCCAAATTCGAAGGCAACGATGATTGGGGTACAAGAAAGTTCCGCAAAAGAGATTTGTTCATCTTCGGCCCCTGCGCCCAAACGCATCTCGAGTGCCCTCGATGCTCCTAACGTCCCTCTCACTGATGCGCAATTCAGCGCCTTTGAGCCTCCCGATGCCAGGCCTATCAACGTCACCGCCCCTCCCCCTCTCCCGTCTCCTCTTCTTGCCCGTCTCCCTCTCCAAAATGATACCATTCTCCCTGGCCTCCCTCCTCCTCTTTGCCTCGCGCGAGTCTGCAGCCGCAGCCATGCCTTTCCTCATATGCATGGGCATCTTCTCCTGCTTGTGTATTGATATCTTGGACCCCAGCGCTTGAACGCGCAAGTCGGTCGCCTTTTGCCGGGTTCGTCCTGCGGCGAAGGATTTCGGCTGTGCGGCGTTGGACGATACCGAAGAGAGAGACTTGGTCGCTGCGTGGGGGGCGAGGAGGTGCGATTCTGCGAGCAGGCGGCGCAGTTCCAGGTCTTGTTTGAGGAGTGAGGGCGCGTCTTCCGGCAGGGCGGAGGATGATGATGATTTCGAAGGTTCCGCTGGCTGCACGGGTTTGGGGGCAGTGTGATCGGGGGGTCGGGAGGACTGCGACTGTCAGTTTGGCGTACTCGGCGCGAGGAGAGCGAGACGAACCATGAATGCTTTTAATTCGCGCTTGGACATTTGTTCTTTGGGGATTTGTGGCGCCGAGTGGTCGATTACTTCCACGGTTGGGACATCTGGTAGAGTCAGTGTGCGTACGAGCAATGGTGTCGAACGGGGCACGCACCGTCGCTGTCGGACTCGTCGTCGGAGTCGTTTGTATCCTCGTCATGGCCATCCTCTTTGGCGTCAGAATCGTTGGATAGCCCGTCCCATTCATCGTCGTCGTCTTCGTCGTCTTTTATATCGGCGTCCTGCCTCGTGCTGGGGGCCCTCTTTTCGAGCGGCTGGAAGCGAGCCTCGAAATGTCGGCGCAGCAATTCGTTTGCGTCTACATCCGGTTCTGATGATTCCGGCGCTTTGCGCTTGCCCAGGACGGCCATTGTGCTGCCTGTGTTCTGGTGGTAGTTTGTGTGTTGAGGCGGTGACTTGCGACTTTTGACGCCGGACATTGAAATTTTTAGAGGGGCGCTTTCAGCCTTTGTGCTGGGGGGTCTGGTGTTGGCGCGCGGGATGCCGCTGGATGGCGGGAGACTAATAACTAACATTGAACCCCGCTATGTTCCATGAGCCACTGTCCCGCAAGAGCACCATGTAAATGTAGCGCTTGGTTCGCCCGCGTCTTTTCAGAGATCTTGCGTTCTAAAGACAACTTTTTATATCGTGGATATATTTGTGTGGCAAAGGCCTTGTTTTCCTCGATTCCCATGTACAGCGAGCAATGAAGCAATACCGCTCAAAGTAACACTGTATCCCAGCTCCCGTGGTATCATCCCAAATAACGCCAGAATATGCCTTGACCTTTTCAATAGTACAAATCATGCCTTGCCAGCTATCCTGGCTCTTCTTGCATCGTCTTCCCTTACAGCCTCGCTTCTCGCCAAGAAATCCTGTCGAGCAGCATACGAGTCCTTGGACTTGCTCGCCAACTCCAGTTCGTCCTTTATTCCCTCCTTGTCAACGTATCCAGCCCAGTCCATTCTGCTCTTCTCCACGGTATTAAGCTTCTTTGCCCGCGCCTCCTTGCCGGCCTGGATTCGTGCAGCCAGGCCGAGGTTCAGGTCCGCGCGGCTGACTCGGGCGTCGACGATAGGTTCAAATGCCGAGCGGAACGCTTTTCTCGTGGCGCGCTTTGATGGAGACGAGTCAAGATCAAAGGCTTCTTGTCCCTGAGATGCAAGATAGAGCTTGGCCTCTGCCGAGTCCCTTGCTACGACTTTCTCTTCGGTGTGAACGCGACCGGCAAAGTTGTATGTGCGCCGTATGCGGATCGTGTCTGACTGAGCATCATCTAATGACGGGACTGCATCGGCGGTATTGTTCGCTTCCTTTGTAGATTCGCTGTCTGCTTCGGCCGTCGGGGCGCTGGGTTTGATTTGTGCTCCAGACATCATCTGCTCCCACAAGGCGTCCACGTCGATCGTAACTGGGCCATTGTTGACGGCATACTTGCGTTCTTCTTTCCTTGAATATAAATTTGTGTTAAATTGCGCATTTGCCGCAGGAAGACTTGGAGAAGCAGCTTACTCTAATGCGCGTTGAGCCCGAGTCTTTATCAAACCTCCTTCGCCGCCCTCGTCCTCGTCCACCGGACGACCCTTCTGCTCGGCTCGCTTCCGTCTTTTGTGGCCCTTTGCAATGATGGCTTCATCTCCAGAATTATTGTAGCCCTCGTCCTGATCGCCTTGGTCGGGCTCCGGTTGCTTTCGCTTGTTGTCTCGGATTCCATCTTCCTCGTCATCTGACTGGTCTGACGTTGTCCCAGGAGCTTCATCAGGGGCGAAGTCTGAGTCCTCAGATGAAGCGTATTGATCGTCTTCTTCCTCGACTAGATGGTCGGCAGCCATCTTTGCGATGCACGATGGCTGAAAAAGGTGGTTGCAGAGGGTAGACAACAAAGTGGATTGCTCACGCGCTGATGGTGAAGTGCTGCACACGCTCACAGCCAATCATCGCCTAGCATTCCCCACCACGAGTTCAAGATGTTAACTTCTCGCCCGATACAAATCAACTTTGCTTGTTGGTTTTTGAACATGGTTTCAATCAACAGATTCACTAAGCACAGGAGCCATCTAATTCCCCTTTAGCTCTTACTGTCACGTAGATTCTGTTTGACTTTACGATTGCCGACACCTCTGTTCATTCCGAGGTAGTCACGTCACCCTACTTTGCGCTTGTCGGAATATGACAAATGAGTTCTATCCTCCTGCCCACTGATCACGGGCTCAGTGTATCTCAGCTGCAAGGGGGTGCATTTTGAAAAATATATGCCTTGTAACCCCGGTCGGAGGCCGAAATTGCCGATGTGCGAGGCTAGCTTGGAAATGGGACGTTTCCCATTCGAGATGATACCCGTAAACCCATCCCTGTCTGTCTACCTGTGGTCGAATGCCTACGGCGGCGTTCATCGTATGCTGCAGCAATATTGCATGCTTTAACATGCCACACCTTGATCTTGGCACCAATGGACTAGATGCCTAAAGGCTGCACCATGGCCATGACGAAAAAATGGCCCTTGGCACACCAAGCAGAGCGTTCCAAGTCGACCGTATGATGGGCTGTCTTGACCTGAAGCTCAGAACCGCTCATGTTCAATATGCTCGAGTCGGTAATACAGCTGAGCCCATCGGGCAGGTAGCGTTATTTTATTCCATGGGACGCAGCTGCAAGCACCCGCTTCCCCAACGGTTGCATAGATCCGAACTGGCACGAATAGCCGCAGATCAGAGGACGGGGCTTTGCAGTCGTCCCCCTCCCCCCCGCGGGTCCTGATCTGGCAAGTTGCAGAAGCTCCTTTGCTGTGGGGTTGCATTACCATTGAGAATCAGACAGGGTCGGTCTGCGATACTCCCGAAGACGCGAACACCGATGACTTTCGCGGGAGAGGACCATGGCGTGGCGGATCTCGCTGGCCCATGCTTGGCTTGCATATGCAGTCTTGTAAGGATCGTCGCATCCTAGCTGAAGAACTGGCTGGTTGGTCGACTATGCGAGCATGAACCATAGTATTACCAAGGTTAAACAGCCCCAGCCAATTTACATAAGGCCAAGAGGATATCCGTACATATACCCTACGAGCAGAACCTGCGCCTGTTGCTGGCCAACATGCCGTACTGCATCTTCATCCGTCTGTTCTCCCAGGTTCTGACTCAAAATCTATCAACCAAAACACCAAGACATCCAAAGATATGGGGTTCCATATGGTAGACCTTGCCATCTCGTTGGTTGGCGTCGCTCTGGTTCTGACGGTTTCCTATGTCAGTTCATTGACAACAAAGGCCGTCCTTCCGGTATCCATTTGCTGACCTTTTGCCTTTGCAGGTTTTCCATACATTTTCGACTAACCCCATAGCCAAATTGCCGGGCCCTTGGTATACGAAATGGACCGGCTTGCTTGCCAGATATTACCTTCTTACAGGACAGAGAGTTCGTTACGTCCACAACCTGCACAGTAAATACGGTATGCCCTCCCACGTTTCGCAGCACTGCTTGGCAGAGGCTAATCATGTCGTTTCGTGTCGTATAATCAGGACCGTATGTTCGTATTGGTCCCCAAGAGGTCGTGGTGGCGGATGTCGACGCCCTGAAAGTCATCTATGCCACAAAAGAGACGTTTCGTAAATCTCCCTTCTACAGAAATCTGGTGCCGCAGCCCATCGCGAACTTATTCAGCACTGATGATGTTGACTATCATCGAAGAATAAGACGACTCATGACCGCCCAGCTGTCCGAATCTTCCTTGAAATGGCTTATCCCAACAGTGACTTCTCGAACAGAATTGGCTGTCCAGCGAATGAGGAAAGAAATGGAAGCACGGGGATGTACGGATGTCTTTAAATGGAGTACGTTCATGGCGACAGATGTCATTGGCGAACTTTCGTTTGGCGAGTCGTTCCGCATGTTGGAGAAAGGCGAGGTATTTCTAGCTCGTCCCTTGACTTCTTGTTGCCGAGAAACTAACGGCCCATTTCTTCCAGAAAAACCAGTATATTCTTGACCTGGAAGGTGCTGGAAAATTTGGTGCAATTCGAGTTAGCTTCCCGACCCTCTTTGCCTTGGCTCAGAAATATCCTCTGCCCTTGTTCAATCAAGCTGTCCAACAAGCCGCTCGCATGGTTGGCTATGCCAGAGAATCTCTCCAGCGTTATCAAGACTACATTGACCGAGACCCAAAAGCGCCAAGACAAACCTTCTTCACCAAAATGTTCAAGGCTGAGGAAGACGAGAAGGTGTCATTCTTGGAAATCATGGTTAATGCTCAGGCTTTCATCGTGGCCGGCAGCGATACGACGGCACGTACTCTGACATATCTCCTGTGGTCCATCTGCCAGCGGCCCCAACTTCGAGATGCGCTGGCGAACGAGGTTCGAACTCTGCCCAAAGACTTTACCGAGCATGACCTGCGAGAGCTGCCTCTTTTGAACCAATGTATCGAAGAGGCACTCCGTCTCTTCCCTGCAGCGCCATCATCACTTCCCCGAATAGTTCCTCCATGTGGAGAGGAGCTTGGAGGTCACTGGCTCCCAGGGGGCACTACGATATCAGCCCAGGCATACACCATCAACCGAGACCCGGAAATTTTTCCAAACCCTGACGAGTTTAATCCGTATCGATGGGCTGCCCCGACAAGAGCTATGAAGACGGCTTTCATGACATTTGGCCGCGGGTCGAGAAGTAAGGCCTTGTCCCTGATGGCACATGCATGGGTGGACAGCCTACTGACGGTACATCATAGTTTGCATAGGGATTCATCTGGCATATATCGAGCTTCGGCTTGCCACCGCACGATTTTTCCAGGAATTCCCGACTGCATGCGTATCCAAACGCGAAGGGATGTCAGATGAAGACATGGATATGGATATGACCTTTTCGCTGGCCCCGAAAGGGAACCGTTGTTTGATCGAAGCATGATGTTACCAAGGCTTGTTCAGTTGCGAGTTGGCTCGTTGCCAGCGAAGGGCAGACGGGCAAATTTGGCCATGGGAGATGGGGAGGGGACATGAATCAAGAATGGGCCGCATCATGTCAGTGTAGAATACTTAGGTGACACCCGAGAGCATCTAAATGAGCAGAGTTGGCTTGTTTGAGACCAGCTGCTCCACCCTTTAATTATCCTCGTGCTAGACTAAATAATTTTGCGGGGTTGTTGGTTCTACAAGCGCGGAAGGCACCATAGGGTGCTGCCCCGCACGTGACTGGGCAGGTCCGTCGCAAAATACCTGTGAGACCTTAGGCTCTGTCAGTCGTTATTAATACGTTCAAAACGACATTTTCTGCCTGCTGTGAAGTTCCCGTCATGGCAAGCGACGATGAGTTCGAAATCGAAGTCCCCGACCTGGCGGATGACGACCCCATGAGAGCCTTCCTTCCAGCCTCCTTTGGCAAGAAATCCAAGGGAGCGAACATTGCAGCTCAAATCGACCGGAGCAAAAGAAACCTGGAGGCTCCGGCATCTGATGGCGCCGCAGCCGCGAGAAAAGCGGAGGAAAAGAAGCCCGGTGTCAAGGATGACTCCAGCGAAAGCGATGACAGCGTCGACGACTCGGACGACTCGGACGACGGAGATGAATATCCAGTGTCGCACGAGCTCGTTTTGAAGACTCATAGTCGCGCAGTTACCACTGCCTCCCTGGATCCTGCTGGAGGTCGTCTGTTAACTGCCTCTTTGGATTGTGTGGTCAACTTCTACGACTTCGCATCCATGACCCCAACCACGCTTCGAGCGTTCAGGACTGTCGACCCTTTCGAAACCAGAAAATCTGCGGCTACCGCAGAGTCACATCCCATTCACCATGTGGAATTCAACCAGCTTTCTGGCGGCGTCTTTCTATGTGTCTCTGCACATCCCCAAGCCAAAATCATGTCCAGGGACGGCGGTATTCTGACGGAATTTGTAAAAGGGGATATGTACCTTAGGGACATGAACAACACCAAGGGTCATATTTCCGAGATCACCACCGGAACATGGCACCCGACGGACAAGAACCTATGCGTTACAGCTGGCACGGACGGCACGTTACGAATCTGGGATATCAACAACAAGCGATCCCAGAAAGAAGTTGTGGTGTTCAAATCAAAAGCTGCAGGCTCAGCCGGTAGAACAAAAATGACGGCCGTGGCCTGGGGCAGTTCGTCTCAGGGCGGTAACAACGTTCTCGTCAGTGCAGCACTCGACGGAACCTTGGTCATGTATGGTGGCGATGGACCATTTAGCCGGCCAGCGGGCGAGATCCGTGATGCTCACAAACCACAAACTTGGACTAGCGGTATTGATATTTCATCAGATGGCCGCATGGTGGTTACGCGTGGAGGCGATGACCTTATCAAGCTGTGGGACACCAGAAAATTCACCAAACCTCTTGTCAGCGTTTCCCATAAATCTACATCGGATTATTTCCCGACCAGCAACATTCGATATTCGCCCAACTCCACCAGCATCATCACTGGCTCGGACACAGGGCATTTGCATATTCTGAACCCAGGCAACCTTAGGGCTGAACACGTTACCCCCATAACACCCGGCTCGGCCTTGATTACTGTGAACTGGCATCCCAAGATTAACCAAATTGTTACAGGTTCAGCCAACGCCGAAACGCACGTGCTGTATAACCCAGCGCTGTCGAACCGTGGTGCTGTCGAGGTCATGTCACGAGCCCCGAAGAAGCGCCACATTGACGATGACCCGAACTTGACCATGGATCAGGGGTTAGGCATGTCTGGGGATGCGATTATTACGCCTGGAGCTTTGGCCGGTGCCAGGAAGTCGGGAGTCACAGGCACTGGCCGTTCAAAGGATCCACGTCGACCCCATATGCCTCAACAAACCCCCTTTCAAAAGAGCCAACCAGACGAGAAGCACGTTGCTGAGAACATCCCACTCGCTCGCATGTTACACGAGGATCCACGCGAGGCGCTATTAAAGTATGCCGACAAGGCTCAAAATGACCCGATTTTTACCAAAGCTTGGAGCAAAACGCAGCCCAAGACACAGTACGCAGCTCTCAGCGATGATGAAGAGGATGGCCCGGACAAGAAGAAGGTGAAAAGGTGAAACTGCTACCATACTCCGGACCTCTTGATTTCTAAACTTGACCGCGACATATGCGTGTATTTTTTTTTTTACCGTGCCACTACGGGCGGTCCACAGCTCCGACTGGGTCGATTTATTAGCTCCCAAGCGACGCAGGTTTGGCTCCATGTATGTACAGCCAAGCATGTATGTTTCTCCTGCATCTTGATACGACCCGCCACGTATGGCCTACACACCATGGGAATGGTGGTGGCTCACGAGCGCTGATACATTTCTGCTTGATTAATTGGGAGCCGGCCATTTTAATTTTTATATTCCATTGGGATTACTGGATCGGCTTGTAGAATAATTCAGCCTGTAGCCGTATTAGCGACCAAGATGAAAAGGCGACTTCGCCTGGACATGAAGCCGTGGATTATCTAATGCAACAACAGGCGCTGCCGAACGGGAGATTGCACGTGACTGTCGCGGACCAATCAGGTGCGTGGTTCCCTGCCTCAGGCGCGGGATTCTGCCTGCGCAGAAGCCGTGCTGAGATTTACTGTGGCCCAGCTTCCACAGACCGCACCAGCCATCACGCTCAATCTTGACCATTGTGTCTTCACCACTCCCCCATCATCAACCAGCGAGGAAGCGCGCGCGCATCCCGAAAAATCGCCAGGTCCCCTCGCAAACCATCCGCAGCCATCTCCAATCCTCGCCAACTTGGTGTTGCACGCGATTTGCACGCATTCTACGCCCGAGGCACCTGCCCCGACGCGCCGCGTCACCGCATTCACACTTTTTTCCCACTCCCTCGCCATCTCCTGGCATCACGTTTGCGGGCTTGCCACATTTCGTGAATCCCTCGTCCACTTTCCACCCCCACGCCTCGCCGGCCGGCATCCAGCCCATCCAACGCGGTTGTAGCTTATATTCAACGACTTGCAACGCGCCTCCACGACGTGAATTTGTTCGCGCCAACCAAAACCCTCGCTGCATAACGTCTTATTGACGCATCTTTGACGCGACGTTGGATTTTTTTTTTCGCATTCCGCTTCCCGTCCTCGACCCAACTCGCTTTTTGGACACATCGGGACGATTGACTTCAACTTGTACTCTCGCCACGACCATCAATAGCCGGCTTACCATCGTCATGCACTACCAATAATCGAAACTTGCAATTGTTTGACCATTGGTGTGTATTCTCGGTGCGAACAAAATCCACAGCACCATCATGGCGTCGGTGCAAGCTCCGCCTGCGGTGCAACACCCAGGCGCGCCGATGCCTGCCGGCGCAACCAAGCAGCAAGCCGAGGAAGTCTTCAGAGTATGTATTCACCAGGGCTGTTCGATGCTGGCCTTTGGCATCCATGTCTGCGCTTGATGTATGGACGCTGGCGCTAATTGCTGCATATATAGAAACTTAAGCAGATGAAGGAGCAAGGCGTCCCGCCCACGGACCCCGAGTATATCAAGGCCTCCCACTTCTTGATGAACTTCCAGCAGCAACATAACATGCGCAGAAATCAACACCAGTTGATGCAGCAGCAACAACAGCAACAGCAGATCCAAAACACCCCCAATGGCGTACAGACCGGTCGACCACAACAAAGCACTCCTCAATCTGCACAGCCCAATGCCGTTCCTTCGGGTGCCGCTGTCACCCCGACGCAAGCATCCAGCACAGCTCCCGCCGCATCGCCTGCTCCGGGCTCCGGCTCAAGTCAGTTCAGCCAACAGCAGCTTGCCCTTTTGAGACAACAGATTCACGCGTTCAAGCTGCTCGGAAAGAACGCTGGCGTCTCCGTTCAATTGCAACAGGCAATTTTCAATCAAAGACAACGTCGACAAGCTACCGCTCTAGAATCTATCTCGAGCACCGCCAAGTCCTCAACGCCCAATCAAGATGGTGACAAGGCATCACCGACGGGAGCTGAGGCAGCTGCAGAAGACGAATCGCCTATGCCAAAGACTCACACATACAAGACTGTTAAATCGCCGTATGGCACCAGTATGATCCGACCTTCGATAAAGTATCTCGATCATGCCCAGCGCAAGAACCGGTGGTTTATCCCTGGTGTCTTTCCGACTGGTATCGACTTTGATCACCTTCGGTATGAGCGAGAAGTTGTCATCTTCAACCGAATGAGCCAACGATATAATGATCTCAAGAATTTACCTGCAAATATGGCACACTGGGACTCGGCAAAGGAGACAATAGAAGCTGATGACACGCTCAAGCGAAAAGCCATAATCGAAATGAAGAGTCTTGCACTGTATGCTAAACAGAGAGCTCTGCGGGAAAAGATTGGACGGCAAATGATGCATTACGACAACTTGGCCATGACGACCAACCGAAGTCATTATCGCCGCATGAAGAAGCAGAATGTTCGTGAAGCTCGCATCACTGAGAAACTTGAGAAGCAGCAACGTGATGCGCGCGAGAACCGCGAGAAGAAGAAGCACAGCGACTTTTTGCGTGCCATCTGTCACCACCGCGCTGATATCCAAGAGAGTGCCAACTCTCAGAAGACCAAGTCCCACAAACTCAGCCGTCTCATGTATGCTCAACATTTCAACATTGAGAAGGAAGAGCAGAAACGTATAGAGAGAACGGCCAAGCAGCGTTTGCAGGCCCTCAAAGCAAACGATGAAGAAGCCTATCTCAAATTGCTCGACCAGGCCAAGGATACTCGTATCACGCACTTGCTCAAGCAGACTGACGGTTTCCTGCACCAATTGGCGTCCTCGGTTAAGGCCCAGCAGCGCCATGCCGCTGAGGCCTACGGCGACGACACTGAGCCATTCGTTGAAGAGGAGAGTGAGGAGGATGATGAGGAGAGTGGGAAGAAGATTGACTACTACGCGGTTGCACATCGTATCAGAGAAGAAGTGACTGAGCAGGCAAACATCTTGGTTGGTGGTACCTTGAAGGAGTACCAGATCAAGGGTTTGCAGTGGATGATATCTTTGTACAACAACAACCTCAACGGTATCCTTGCTGATGAAATGGGTCTTGGAAAGACTATCCAGACCATCAGTTTGATTACCTATCTTATTGAGCGCAAGATGCAGAGCGGGCCCTACCTCGTCATTGTGCCTCTCAGTACCCTCACCAACTGGAACCTCGAGTTTGAGAAGTGGGCGCCTTCTATCAGCAGGATCGTCTACAAGGGCCCTCCCAATACCAGAAAGCTGCACCAGGAAAAGATTCGACAAGGCCGATTCCAGGTCCTCTTGACGACATATGAATACATCATCAAGGACCGACCCATTCTTAGCAAGATCAAGTGGTTCCACATGATCATTGACGAAGGTCATCGCATGAAAAACACCAACTCGAAGCTCAGCGCCACTATTCAACAGTACTACACGACTCGCTTCCGTCTCATTCTTACCGGCACTCCTCTGCAGAACAATCTTGCCGAGTTGTGGGCCATGCTGAACTTTGTTCTGCCCAACATCTTCAAGTCTGTCAAGACGTTTGATGAGTGGTTCAACACACCGTTTGCCAATACCGGTGGTCAAGATAAGATGGAACTCACCGAAGAAGAGCAGATTCTCGTCATTCGTCGTTTGCACAAGGTGTTGCGACCATTCTTGCTCAGACGTTTGAAGAAGGATGTGGAGAAGGACCTCCCCGACAAGACGGAAAAGGTCATCAAGTGCAAGTTCTCTGCCCTACAGGCGAAGCTCTACAAGCAAATGGTTACACACAACAAAATTGTGGTCAGCGACGGCAAGGGCGGAAAGACCAATGCACGTGGTTTGAGCAACATGATTATGCAGCTCCGAAAGTTGTGCAACCATCCGTTTGTGTTTGATGAAGTTGAAAATGTCATGAACCCCATGAGCATCAGCAATGATTTGTTGTGGAGGACAGCTGGTAAATTCGAGCTCCTGGACCGAATCTTGCCCAAGTACCAGGCCACTGGCCACCGAGTCCTGATGTTCTTCCAGATGACAGCCATCATGGACATCATGGAGGATTATTTGCGATACAGGAAATTTGAGTATCTTCGTCTTGATGGCACCACAAAATCAGACGAACGATCAGATCTGCTTCGGGAGTTTAACGCGCCCGACTCCAAGTACTTCATGTTCCTGCTGTCTACTCGTGCCGGTGGTCTTGGCCTCAACTTGCAGACGGCCGACACCGTCATCATCTACGACTCCGATTGGAACCCTCACCAGGATCTTCAAGCTCAGGATCGTGCCCATCGTATCGGCCAAAAGAATGAGGTGCGAATTTTGCGACTTATCAGCTCAAACTCGGTCGAAGAGAAGATTCTTGAGCGTGCCAGGTTCAAGCTGGATATGGATGGCAAGGTCATTCAAGCCGGTCGATTCGACAACAAGTCCTCAGAAACCGATCGCGATGCCATGCTTCGAACTCTACTTGAGAGCGCGGACATGGCTGAAAGCGGAGAACAGGATGACATGGAAGACGAAGAGCTGAACATGATGCTTGCTCGTAGCGATGACGAAATTACCGTGTTCCAGAGGATCGACGAAGAGCGGGCCTTGGATCCCGTCTATGGCAGCTCTAATGGTTCAAAGGCCAGGCCTAGACTGATGGGCGAAGACGAGCTGCCCGACCTCTATTTGAATGAGGGCAATGTTGTTGAGGAGGAGAGCGAGGATCTTGTTCTTGGCCGTGGCGCCCGCGAGCGCACCAAAGTGCGTTACGACGACGGTCTGACAGAAGAACAATGGTTGATGGCGGTGGATGACGATGAGGACTCGCCCGAAGCCGCTGCTGCCCGCAAACAAGCACGCAAGGATAAGCGAGAGAATAACAGAATCAAGAAGATGGCGATAATGAACTCGATTGACAACTCTCCCGTAGCCAGCCGCGCAAGCACGGAGGAGATTGAGACGCCCAAGAAGCGTGGTCGCAAACCCGGCAGCAAGAACGAGAAGCGCAAGGCCGAGGATGGCGACGAAGAACCGCCGGCGAAGAAGCGACGTGGTCCACAAGGGCGGCCAAGCAAGGGGGGTTCCGTTGCCGCTGATTCTAGAGTTGGTCCCCGGCAGCGGGAGTTGCTGCAAAAGAGTCTGCGGGCGCTCTACGATGGCTTGATGACGCTGGAAGTGGACGACATTGAACCGCCGGCCGAGGACGACGACTCGGATGCTGGCAAGCGTCTCATCATTGGGCCATTCATCAAGTTGCCGCCCAAGCGGGACTATGCCGACTATTATGTCATTATCCAAAACCCCATCTGTATGAACCAGATTCAGACGCGTATCAAGAAGGAAGAATACGGCAGCCTCAGTGACATGCGGAAGGATTTCCGACTCATGATCCGCAATTGCCAGACATACAACGAGGACGGCAGTATTCTTTACCAGGATGCCAAGACCATGGAGGTAAGTACAGAATGGCAAGATGGCCTTGGTCACGGACATGTCTAACACGGCTACACAGGAGTTTTTTGACAGAAAGTTCCAAGAAGAATTGGAAACCCACGCCGAACTGCAAGAGCTGGAGGACGGGGACAGCAAGGCCGGATCTGCCGCGCCATCTGGCCAGGGTGTGAGCACACCGCAGGCCAGCAGCGGTACCAGAATTAAGATTATATCGAGCAGCGCGCGCGCAAGCGAGGCGGCGAATGGCGCAAAATCAGCCGGCCAGAGCGACGAGGAGTAGGAGGATGCGGAGAGGGGGATGAACTTCAACACGAGCGTGACAGGGCAGGGTTTAGAAGCACACAACGACCTCTGCAGGACGTTAATACGGTTGGTTCCCTGGGCGCATCTCACTACCGAGGTCTGATGATGATGGCATGGGGGGATCGATTCTGAACCGTCATTATGGCAGTTTGGGGTTTGGTCGTTTTTCCCTTTTCCCCTTTTCCCCTTTTCTTTTCTTGTCCTTTTCTTTCATTCTGTTTTTGACGATACATATATTTGGCGTTTTGTCTGGCTGGGGAGTTTATAAACGTGTATCAAAGGGATGGAGCGACCACGGGCGGAATCAAATACCAAGCGTAAGCAACTGGTGCTTCACGAAGGGACGAGGAGGTGCGGCAGCGCAGCTGAAGCGAAGATGAAGCTGGCGGAGACTTTGAAACGGCTTGTTTTGCAGAGCGTGAAGCTCGGTCCGGGCATGTTTAGATAGGGAGCAAAAATGTATTCTAGTAGAAGATATTGAAGAAGCTTGTACAAGCCGACTGGTCCAAGTGCGAAATGAAGCCCCCTATGACCCCCTTTGGACGGCGATGGTGAGGTGCATCTGCCGTAACTTGTGTGGCGTCGCCAGTTTATAGAAACAAGGCAGGAGGAGGCTGGGCCTGGATCTCCACATCAACTTCTAATAAGCAAGTTGCCCGTGCTGCCAGCTATTTATTTGTTGCATCAACCACACACAACCACACACAACCACACAGCGCCCGTCCGCGTCGTGGTGTAGCCTGGCCAACCCGCATCCGCATGGCAGTGTTGCAAAATGAAGAAGACGCTTTTGCTATGTTTTATCCATGGCTTCAAGGCGAGTGAGCCCGCGCATCCAGCGGTGGCGATGGCTTGCATCATGAGCATGACGCCAGCACCCGTCCTCGCACAATGCTGACACGTGTTTGGCAGGGCGGCGAATCAACGTTTGGGCATGATTACGAGTTTACCAAGCATCTCGGGAACCTCGTTGCCCGGAAGCTGCCCAAGATAGACGTGCGTGTGCTGGTATACCCCCGGTACGAGACGAGGGGCGATCTGGGCAACTGCGTGAGCAGATTCCGCGACTGGTTCGTACACCACCCGTCTGCCAACTTCAGAGCTCTGACACTTGGGCCCCGGTGAAACTCAGGCTGGAGGAAAAGGTCATAGACTTGGAGGTGGCGTCCGGCACACCCTCGCCCACGGTCGACCCCTCGGTCAGAACCATTCTTATCGGACACTCAATGGGCGGCATCGTCGCGGCGGAGCTTCTCATCGCGCTGGCCTCGGAAAAGCCAATCTATTCGGAAGACGGGATCCAAAAGTCTGACGAGAAACCCTCCTTCAACAGCCTCATGTTCCCCTACGTGCAAGGCGTGCTGGCATTTGACACGCCCTACCTCGGCATATCGCCCGGGGTGGTCGCTCATGGCGCAGAGGGCCACTACCAGACGGCCGCATCGGCCGTGTCCCAGATCAGCGGCCTCAAAACGGCTCTCTGGGGCGCAAGCAAGACCAAGGCTCCCGCGGCTCCTTCAGCCCCGGCTGCACCCGGCGCCTGGCAGAAATGGGGCAAGGTAGCCATGTATGCGGGCGCAGCTGGGGCGGTAGCTGCGGGCGGAGCAGCAGCCTGGTTGAACAAGGATCAAATCACGGAAGGATGGTCGTGGGCGTTTTCGCATCTCGAGTTTGTGGGTTGTCTTGGGCGGGCGGAAGAGCTGAAGAAGCGTGTGGGGTTCATGGTACAGCTTCACGAGGAATTGGACGTGGGTTATGCGAACCTGTACACGAGGTTGGGCAATGGCGCGGCTTCCAAGAAGATTAGCATGGCCGGGACGGTGCTGGGCAAGGACAGGACGTTTTGCAATCTGCCCAAGACGATGAAGGCGGGCATCTGGAGGGAGGCGGTGAATGATAAGGCTGGGGATGAGACTGTGGCACATATGAGTAAGTTTAGTCGGTGGCAGATGTTTAGGGGAAGCATGCGCTAACAAAGAGCAGCCATGTTTGAGGCGAAAGAGAACCCGGGCTATGACAAGTTGTCACAGGATGCGGCTGGTTTAATTGCGCAGTGGACGAGTAATGATTGGTATGAAAGCTCGGGACTCGAGTTGGCAAAGCTGCAGGATGTACAGGAGGGAAAACAGGCAGAGGAGAGTGCGCAAAGAGGCACAAGTCCAGGGACGTTGCCATGATGATGAAGTAATAATTAAGATGTACGTCTACTGTAGTATTTTTCATGTCCGCCGTGATCTTACAATGCCTCTCCTCGCCCCTTTTATTCTGCCATGACACACGCGCCATTTCTTTTATCAAAGAGGGACTCGGCTCGTTGACCTTCTATGTGTAAAAAGGCCGCAGACTCCGAGAGGGCAATTATTGCGCTTTGGCATCCTGGGCCTTGAGAGAACGCATAACCCTGCTCCGTTGCTTCATCATGTGGGTAAAGAGGATGTAAGATCCTGACGGGGTCAGCACAAAGTCAAAACACAGACTTGCTCCGTAAGAGAGTCACGCACCAGGAACGTAAACGGCCAGAGCGGCATAGAAGAAAAGGGGTGCTACGGGACTGATGTGGGCAGCGGGCCCGGCGGCAGCGGCGTAGATGAGGACGCACTCGCTCGTGATGCCGAGCGGGTAGAGGACGTAAAAGGCGCTGTAGCGCACCCAGGTCAGGAGGCCGGGGAGGGCGCCGGCGAGCGACAGCGCAAAGTAGGTGTACCGGACGACCTCTGTGACGGACCAGGCGACGAGCATGGAGGCGTAGAAGGGGGACAGGGCGAGCGAGGGGAAGGCGTTGACGACGGGCCAGACGAGCAGCAGCCGCGACGAGACCTGCATCGCCGTCGTCGCGAGGGGGGCGCGCACCACGCCTGCAGGCAAATAACGTTAGCTTGTCGCTGGAACAGGGCGGGGTTGGCGGCTGCCCGCGTACCTAGGAGCGAGTGCAGAATCTCCAAGGCGGCCATGGTCTGCGTCCACTTTGTCCATTCTCCCACGCCCGCGTACACGCCTCCTGGGCCCCGGAGGTACACCAGTCCCAGCGTCCGGCCGAGCACCACGCTCCATGATACCGCGGATTCAAAGTTGTACAGAATCAGGTATGCGTTTTTGAGCGGCAACGCCCGCGAAAGGGGCCTGGTCTGGTCGGCCATGGCGGTGGTGCGTGGACGGGAGGAGCATGTAGGTTTGGGTGTTAATGCGGAATGACACTGCTCGTGGTGTTGAGGCTGAGCAGGGCAAAGCAAAGCTGTCTGGTGTCTGGTCGGGTTGGGGGCCTCGGCACTTGTGCTGGCGGGGGCACTAGGCTTTTTTTTTTTTTTTTTTTTTTTTTGCCATGCTAGCAGCCACTCGTGGCAGTTGATCACTATTATAGCTGTCCGCAACAAGACCAAAACACCAGTTGACGTCCAGTCCGTCAGCAGCCGCATATCCAGCATGCCAGCTTACTCGTGCCGTCTTCCAGCACCTGGCACGCCGTACACACGACGCACCTAGCCAGGCAGCTGTCCGCGTGCGCCACCGGCTCATCCTCCGCCCCGACAACCACCTTGTGCATCGCGCTGGGGGCGTCCAGCAGCACCTTGAGCTTGCGCAGCTCGGCGTCGTCTCTGCCGGCCTCGACCAGCCTGTCCAAGCGTCCGTTGTCAAAGGCAATCCCCCTCCAGAGCAGCAGCCCCAGTCTCCTTGCCATGTGCACCTCCTGGGCCGCCGTCCCATGGGCCAAGTCGGGCGCGCACCCCCGGCAGAGGCGTAGAAACGTGTCCCAGAAGAGCACGCCCATCTCCTCGTAGTCGGGGAAATACACAAACCCCTTCTCGGCGTCGTCCTTGCCCAGGCACTCGTCTATCGCGTACATTCCTACCCCAACCGGCAGCCATTCGCCTTCCGCCCAGTCCAGCAGGCCCGTGATGCGGCCCGTCTGCGCGTCGACAAGCATGTTGCTCGGTATCAGGTCTCCGTGGGTCAGGCACCATGGCAGCCTTTCCATCTGGCCCAGGTAGTATCGCAGGGCCTGTGCCTCCTTGGCGACTCGGCCGTCGGATATCTTGGTGAGCAGGTTGGCTCGCCAGCGCAGCGAGGAGCCAACTCGGCCGCGGGCCGCCTTGTCGAGACGGTGCGCGAGGATGCGCTGCCGGTATGCTTGGGCGAATATGCGGGCCACGTCTTGAACAAGCTGGCTGCGGAACGCCCTGCTGGGAACCTCGTCCCCCTGCAGCAGGCTGGAGAGTACAACTCCGGGCAGTTTCTCTACAAGGTAAGCATGTAGCAGCGGCGGACCGCCTTTGCCCTCTCGCCTTGGGTCCGCTGGGACGCCCGCGAGGGATCCGACAAATGTCGTTTCCGCGACAAGGTCTTTGAAGATGCGCCGTGCGTCGTCGTGTATCTGCATGTCTAGCTTGAATGTCGACGGGCGGAACTGGACAAGATGACTTGTCGAGACAGCGACTGTGTAAGAGCATTGGCCCTGGGCGTCCGCCTCCCGGACTTGCTCCTCAGGGAACATCTGCTGGGCAAATTGCAGACACTCATCGCGGCTTCGGTGGTCGAGTTCGTTTCGGGCAAAGAACTCGCCCACCTGTGGGTTGGGCAGATCTACTAGATTATTGGCGCCTTTGGAGAGTGCCATGGAGAACAAGCTGCGAGGGGAGGTGCTTGGCGTGACATGGAAGAGAGTCACAGCTACGTCTCGGGCCTTGCATCAGACTCATGACATTTACGCGCCGGAGAAACTGACCCCTCCTTGTGTCAGCAGGCAGCTGAATGCCTTGAGAGCTGCAGCTGTAGTGTCAGCCACAACGCGATTGGTCGTTGTCTGTGGCCGTTGTTTGTGGCCGTTGCACACAAGACAGGCAGGTTGTAATGCCTCACCGTCATTATTCAGATATGGAACTGTTGCCTCTTTTTTTTTTTCAAATCATGAACTAGTATGTCGCCGTCAATCTCTGCACCAAGTAATCACGACTCATCACGCCCTGATACTTCTTATCTTGCTCGGTAGCATACGTCCCCGGCAGCGTCTCAATGAAGCTTTCAGAATTCGGGTTGCAAAAATACCTGTCATTGGGGAGAAATTAGTCTGTCAAGGTCGAGCATCGGGCGTCGGGCGTCACCAAAACTTACGCAATACTATACCGGGGTGGATAGGAATCCGTCTCCTTTCTCGGCGGCTCGACAACTCGGTGGATAGTACTCTTAATGGTATCATTGCTCCAGCGGGCCAGCAAGTCGCCAGCGTTGACGACAATGGTTCCCTCGATGGGCGTGGCGTCGACGAACTGACCTGTTGGGCTTTTGACTTGGAGGCCACCGCGGCTATCTTGAAAGAGCAAGGTGATGGAGCCGTAGTCCTATCATTGTGTCAACAGACAATCCACATTGAGCCATGACAAAAATGAGAATGACTTGTGACTTGGGCTGACTTACACTATGCTCCCCGGCTCTCACTTGCCCAGGATTAATCTTGAACACATCCGCTTTTACCGATGGATAATGCAACAAACGTAACGTGTTGTCACCCACGTTTACAAATTGGTCAAAGAACTCTTCGTCAAGACCCATCCCCAAGGCAATGGCTCTCATCACTTCTGCGTGCAACTTTTGGCACTTGCCAAAGAAGTCTAGCATATCTGGTCTGAATCCATCCAATTTCCCCTGCTCACGAGGCCACTGATTTGGATGATCGGGATCGTTGTCCCGGCCAATTTCCAAACTCTCCTTCAGATCCGGTGCTGCGCTGCGGACTTTCTCCACTTCAGTCACGTCCTCTAGCTGGGTTACCTTTTCGCGGCCAGGCGAGGAGTAGCCGCGGTTGGCCTCGGGAGTAGTCCATGCCAGCCTTAGCTTGGTGTCGGTGTCGAGGGCGAAGAAATCGGCGGACCGGGCGAATGTCTGACGGAGCGTGGCGGTGGGAATTGGGTGGTTCTTGAGATAGATGAAGCCAGCCGTTTGGAAACCATGGAGGATGGCTTTGGCCGTGGATTGGCGTTCATTTGCGTCGCCGGTAAGAAATTTGGAAAAGTCTATGAGCTATTCGCAAAAGCCAGTGAGTGAGCTGCCTGTGTGGGTTGTCATCAAAGGTGAATGGGTGTAGCAGATGCCCGACGGGGAATGTTGCAGAGTTGAAGGTGTCGGTTCGTCTTGACTTACAGGAATGACCAATCCTTCTTTGGCCACGGCAGCGTCAGCCGACATAATGAAAACCTCTGTCGATTGTTACTATAATACGCGATGTTGACCGTGGTGAAGAAGAAGAAGAAGAAGCGGGGAGGATTGACGAGTGTCGATCCAGCTTGCCTCTTAATCTCTTAATCAGAAGGAAGGCGGCGAATCAACTTGACCAGACCATGCTCAGACTGATAGCTTGTGTCAAGCTCGCAAGCAAACCTCAACGCCATCAGTACCCGCCGCCATCACGCCAATTTGGCTCCTATGCGACCTGCACCCCATTAGGCATAGGCTGTTGAACTTGGTTAGTCCCGAATCAGGGCTCAAAAACATGAAACATGATACTCGCGTCCATGCTTCAACCCTTCTTTTGTGGAATAATGGACGGGATGCCAGCAATCAATGCCGGACCATTTCCACAGACAGCAAGAATAGCGGAGCTTAATGTCGAGCTACTACACTGTAGCCTGGTATCAACTGCACCGCAACGCTGTCGTCCGGGCTGTGGCGTACTTGGCGAGGGTCCATCCCCCTCCCCAGGTATCATCGTAGTCGATCAATTGATCTTGCGGGGGCCGCTGTCTAGTGGTACAGAGCCCACCTCTCCTTATCTGACCGAAGTGGTTTTTGCGGATCATGTGTACCTTTTTCGACACGTCAGCGATGCTGGTGCCGTTGCAACCTCGAGAATAAGTGGCCTTGTGCTCTGCTCTGTACGGGATATTGTCTCAAGAATGCGTGCCCCCGCAGTATACCATCCCACACGAGTATCGCTTTTGTCAGACCGGCCCGAGGAAGATGTCCTTTTCCAACAGAGAAATACCACCATTCCGCCCAAGACCTGGGAGATTGCGTCAAACAAGAGTCCGTGATGCCGACTGCATGGAAAAAGCAATGTTGAGTAATGTTGGCCCGATGCCTGATACTACAATAAGTCACTCTTGGAGCATGTCTTGCTATACTCTCAAAGTTTTGGCGTCTTCGTGTTTCCGAGCCTTAATGAAGAATTATGGCTATTGCTCGTCCTCGTCTCTCCATCGACTCGAATATTCCAGACTTTGGCTGCCCAACCCCCGTGCTCACTCATTTCGGGAAGGTGCACCTTCCACTGATAGGCGCTGCTGGCTCCTGCAAACGCAGAGACGAGGGGTAAAGGTATCACACTAAGAGACTGTGGCTCTGTTCACCTTGGAATGTAGCTTGGTCATTTCTCGGCCCTCTCAATTGCTCTCGCCATCACACATTCTGCTGCCGCTTTGTTCATCCAACATCGGCCGCAATCCACCTGCACCTCTTTAACCAAACTGGAGAGATCACAGCTCCCTCCACACAGCATGGCCACGTCCACTTCCACCGTCGTGGACATCCACACACACATGTACCCGCCTCAATATATCAGGATTCTCGAATCACGGACGACTATTCCCCTAGTTCGCAAGTTTCCTCAGGCTGAGGAGCCTCGTCTCATCCTGCTGGAAGCTGAGTTGGGAGATTTGGAAAAGGCCATGAGTGATCCCTCGGCCAAACCTCCTGGGCGGCCCTTGACGTCTCACTTCGCATCTCTCGACCAGAAAATTCATTTCATGGACACTCATCACATTGGTATTTCTGTTATTTCTCTAGCTAACCCGTGGCTGGATTTCGTCAACGCCTCCCAGGCCGGTGACATTGCAAGGTCGGTGAATAATGAATTCTCAGACATGTGTGGCAAGCACCACGGTCGCCTATTCTTCTTTGGTACTTTGCCTCTTACCGCCTCGCTTGACACTCTTCAGGCCTCTATTTCCCATCTTGAGCATCTAAAGTACTGCCGTGGTGTGATTCTGGGAACATCAGGACTTGGAAAGGGACTGGATGATCCTCATCTTCAGCCGGTTTTCGAGGCACTTGCAAATGCAAACTTGACCATTTTCCTTCATCCTCACTATGGGCTTCCCAACGATGTCTGGGGCCCTCGTGCCAGCGAGTATGGGCACGTACTTCCGCTGGCCTTGGGCTTCCCGATGGAGACGACAATTGCCGTAGCACGGATGTATCTGGCTGGTGTCTTCGACAAGATTCGCCATCTTCGCATGCTGCTTGCGCACAGTGGCGGCACTTTGCCATTCCTAGCAGGAAGAATCGAGAGTTGCATATTCCACGATGGACAACTTGTTCGCGAAGGAAAAGTCGGCAAAGATCGTCGCACGGTCTGGGATGTGCTGAAAGAGCAGGTGTATTTGGATGCGGTTATATACTCCGAGGTGGGTTTGAAGGCCGCGATCGGCGCGAGCGGCTACGACAGACTCATGTTTGGTACCGACCATCCGTTCTTCCCACCGATCACGAGTGACGAACAGGGCCAATGGGAAAGCGTCAGCCTGAACGCGGACGCAGTTGCCAAAGCTGTTGGGGAAGGGTCTGTTGAAGCCAAGGCCATCATGGGGTCAAACGCCATCCGTATTTTGAGACTTGAAGAACAGCCGTAAGATGTGTCCAGCCCAGACGAAGAATAAAAGCTGTGTCAACATGACAAAGCAACCATTTCCTTAAGCGGTTGCCATTTCGCCTTGATATTTGAGTTCCGCTTCGTGAATTCTTTTTCGGGCCTCCTGAACTCCCCTCTCTGCCTCTTGCAATATCTTTGGCGAGGTATCCTGCTTCTGCAAGTTTCGTACTGCTTGCACGGCGCGTAGTTTGTCGCAAACCAGCTGCCAGTACTGTCTGTTGACGCTGGAATCTGCAACATAGTCCCCCGGAACGTTGATGATGCCGTTGGCAGGTCCAGAATGTTTGTTGGTCGAGCCCAGGGTTGCCTTCATGCTCTCCTTGGCCTGTTTCCTTCTCGCCTTCTCATCCTTCTTCTCTTTGAGCCGTCTTCTGGCCTCGGCCAAGTCTTGCACTTCTTGTGCAGCTTCAGCCTGCCGTCTGGCCTCCTCGTCTCGCATGCGCTGCTGCTCAGCCAGTCTCTCTCTCTCTTTCTGCAGCATCTCCCGATCATTTTGCTCCCTGTCCTCTCGGACCCTCCTCGCTGCATTTTCTCGCGCCTCCAGATCGTCGGCGAACCTCTTGCGCTCCTTGTCCATGGCCTCCCTCTCCTGCTTCCGCAGGAGCTTGGCCTTGCTGGCCCCATCGTACACGGCGCGAGCACTTGGTTCAGACAAAACATCTCTGGCCTTTTCAAAAAGCTCCCATTTTTCCGCGTCAAAGTCGGCGCCGGCCTTGTCTGGATGGTATTTCAGGGACCGTTTTCTCCAGGCCCGGTGGATGTCCTCCTTGGGGGTGAGGGCGTCAACGCCGAGCAAGTCATAGAGGTCGATCTCCTTTTCAGCATATTCACCCGCAATCCGCAGGAGGTCTCTGTTGTCCTCGCTCATTTTCCCTCCTTTATTGGGCGGGGGACCAGTTTTCGCTGTGAGTAGGCAGGTGGCGGCCCCTTGGTTGGCGGCCAAAACGAGCGACGACAGTGGTGGCTGTCTCCTCTGCTTGACGACTGCCGCGCGAGGGACCTTTGCTGGAGCTCTTGGACACGGGCGGCTTGTTACTTGACAGTTGAATCTCGGTCCGTCTTCCTAACGCGGTCCTCGAGCTGCTACTAAAAAGGGCGAGGTGTCGATGAATGAGTGAGTCGATGGTGAGGATATCGCGACATTTCAGTTTTCAAGGCAGCACAGGCTCCACGTGACCCACTTTTCGCGGCCCGCTCTAGTGTCGGTGTCTACAGGACGGATGTATGTTTCCAATGCCGATTTTCCAATGCTGATGAATGGCATGATTGTCACTATAGTATGCAATTCTTTATTGCTAGATTATTGCTACATGTCACCTAATATGTATGAGACACTCCCACCCTGGATGGTCTCCTGCTGCGCTGAGACCTGCTCCTTCTCTTGCTCCTGTTTGCCCTTTTCTGGGCATATTCATACACGTTTGGCTTTCCGCCCGACAATTCCAATATATATTGCTCGTATGGTCCCAGGGTTTCCTCTGCCAGTACCTTGTTGGGTGCGTTCCTCTCAGCGCCAACGTACTTCCATATCCAGCCTTCACGGGATGGCCGGTCCCGGTAGCGATCGTACGGTTCGTGCCTGGGATGCTGAGGCTTCTCATCATATTCGAATATGGCTCGCTTCAACTTCCAGTCGGCAAGCGCCTCGCATGACCACACCGACTCGTCGTTGATGCCCAGACCCTCGCAGGCTAGCCGCACGCGAACAGAGCTGTGCACCTTTTCATTCGTATCCTGCAGGTATTTTTCCCGGGACAGGGCCGTCTTGGGATCGACTTGCTTGTACATGCCGGGTGTCCGAGTCGTCTCGCCCGAGAGTGTGTACAAGAAGCCGCCGGCTTTCTGGATAGACCCCAACGCCCATGGTCTGAGGGGCTTGTTGTTCTCGTAGATGTCATCTACGGCCCACCGCTTGATTTTTCGGCGGTCAGTTTTCGCCTTTGGGGATGCAGTGGTCTCATAGAAGTTGAAAGTCTGTTCAATCACTCGCGTAAGTGATGGCGTGTCGAACTCTACGCCTACGCTCGCCATTTGATCCATCATCCCTGCCAAGGTTAGCATTCGCCATGGGCATGACTTCGTTAAAGAGCGTCACCACGTACAGGCCAAGGTGGAATTGGCCACGCCTTGATCGTCCCATCCGCCGCCACAGTTTCCGTGGTTGCCAGGAAACCACACTTGCCGCAAGTCTGTTGGGAGCCTGTCGCGCCGCGGGCGTTCCCAGACGGCAGGGCTGAAGGGTGTGCGAGTTTCGTCCAGCGCCAACGCCTGGAACGCATGCTCAATCCGGTCTGACAGAGCCGTGTCATGCCACTTGTATGTTCACCGAAGGTCAGCACTTGGCAGCAAATCAACAGACAGCAGCGTCGGGGGAGGACTTATTCGTCATTGTTTGGCCGGACGCCCAACTTTTCCAGCCAGGCAATCCTGGGTATGCCAAGACTTCCAACAGTGTCCCAGACACAAACACCCTTGACCTTGATGAGGTTGTCGTTGGCTTGATAGACTCGGGTGTATCCCATGGATTCCAGGCGTGATCGGTATTCAACATCGGCGTTTCGTCCCTTGGGCTTGTTTCTAAACGGCACGCCTGGGAATGGATCCTCATAGTCCTCGTTTTCCCAATTTTGCATGTCCTTGAAGATGGGGTAGAAATGCTCAACGCCCTCCCTCGTCAAAAGGCCCAAATTCGCAATCATGCCAGCAACAGATCTTGCGGTAAAGGCCCCTCTTGAGAAGCCTACGAGGAATACCTCATCACCGTCCATGTAGTTGGCGCAGAGATAGACGTAGACTTCACGAACTCGCTACCAGACGATTAACATTTTGCGATTTCCAGAGTCAAAATGCTGACAGCCCCGCCTACCTCTGCAAGACCGGCGCCAAATGCTCCGCCTGTGATGCTGTCAAGAGTGTTGCTCCCGCTCCCGACTCCCGACTCGTAGGAAATGATTTGCAGAGTGCCATCAGAGCAGCGGCGCTTGAAACAGCGCGAGATGCGGGTTACATTGGACGGCACCTGAAGTGTGCCCTTTTTTGAGAGGAGACCATTTTTTACGAAGCCATAGTCGCTATTCATCCAGGTGCCGTCACAGCAAACTATCAGGCGTTTCTTTTGCCTTGTTGCATTGGAATACGGGGTGGCCATGTCCACTTATCAACGCAGCAGGCCCCCAAATGTCGCGTTAGGGGCCGGGGGGGGGGGGGGGGGGGGGGGGAAGCGTCGAATTCGACACCTTGTGAGGAGGAACGGACGAATTGAGGATTGATGGAACAAATGCGCAACGGTCTGAGACACAGCTCGCGGCCGTTTTACTTAATAAGAGAATAGAGTTTCGACACGGAGCTATGCGCGCGCCGAGGGCTTAATATATCCACCTGGGCCTAGAAGGGCAAAGTGCTGGAGAGGCTCTTGAGTCTTGACCCTTTCTTTGCCCAGCCTCTGTTCACAGGCGCCTTGGTCGTCAGCCTGTCAACGGTGGGGTACAGGGCTGCAGAGAGGCCAAGGATCAATAGCCCAGGTTGTTGCGGTTGTTGCCCGATTGACGCTGCATCAACCATGACTTTTTGCGCACATGAATGCGTGGCTAAACGAAGGGCGCTCGCCGACCAAAGCCACGGCGCTGTTGCCCTGTAACACTGCCATGGCCGATTGACTCTTTCTCGGTTGGCAAGGCAGGTGCAATTGCGCCCGCCCCCCCCCCCCCCTTTCGTGATTGTTGTTGTTGTCCGCCCGCCCAATGCCATGTTGCCCCAGCCTCACGACTCCAGGGCTCTTGCACTCATAGGCCCATGCTGAGTGCCCGAATAGCTGATGTGCGTGTTTCGGGGCTGGTCAGCTGCACTTTGGCGAGGGAATGGTGGTAAGCCGTAGGGGGGGAACAATGCCGCTGATGTGTCTGGTCGCACAACACGAGGCGCATCATTGGCTCCCGCTGCTGTGCCCAGTGCTCATGGGTTTTTGATTCCCGCCGGGCCACTTGCAGCTCAATAGTTCCACACTGTTGCCTGCAAGCAATATCGTCTGGTTGGTGGTTTCAATTGATATCTGCAGTGCTCCCTGAGGAGGCTCACGCTGGGGACATGCAGCCGCCTCTAGGGGATCGGCCCGCCAAGCTTAGATGCGCCACTGTGGGCGAAGTAGTCAAACACTTTTGCCATGATTGTTAGGGGATGTGACGTGACGACATTAACACAAGGCAGGAGGCGTCAGAGTTTCAATCTCGCGTACCCCGTCTCTCAACACGCAATGATTCCCTATGGCTCGATTGATTGCTATGATGCCTCTTCTTCTACAATTCAAACCGCTCCATCGTTTGGGAACAACCACTCGTTGCGGCGCAAGTTTACATCTATTCTAATACATATACAAGTACGGAGGACTCCGTACACCTTGCTCCATACTCCATTCCTTGCAGCGGCCATCAAGCCTGGGCGGTCAGTTCCGCACGTAGCCACTCGGGCACAAACGCTTCAACCTTGACCTGACTCTTATTATCCTCCTCGCCCCATTCCAGGACAAACTCGTCTCCCGGCTTGTAGGTAGCAGCCGCCTGTTCCCCGGGCAAGATTAGATCCGTCATAATTTCAAGCCGACACAGCCCGAGGCCAATATTGCCGACGCCCTTCAACCACTTGCCAGCGCTGCGGCCCTTCTTCCCAGACCGCCCGATGCTTGTCTGGGCGGGGATCATGTCGGCAGTCAGGCTCTCCGGGGAAGTACACTCGGGATCATACACGAGTGCCTGTGGGGGCGCCTTGTCCTTGCTGTATATCATGCATGGCAGGATGCGCTTCCGCACCACACCCCGGTGTTTGGTTCGAATCGTCAGCTCCTGTCCGACGTAGCAGCCCTTGTGGAAGTCTATTCCATTCATGATTTCCATGTTGCTCTCCAAAGGCAGCGCCTGCTCGCGAAGAATCTCGTCCTGGCCTTCGGCGACGCCAAGTAGGTAGCGTCGAATCGTGTAGGCATCTTCCGTCGAGGTGTCGAGGTCGATCTCGGGCTGCTTCTGATTTAACTGGACGATGCGATATCCCAGCCCGGGGGCCCGAGGGTCTCTGAGCACCAGCCTGGACTCGCTTGGCGCAACGTGCAGCAGCTGTGAGCCTTCGTCCCACGCCTGCCAGACAGACGCCTCGTTGGGCGCGACAGTCCGCACGGCGACCTTGGCACGCAGCTTGTACCGCTTGATGAGCTTCGCAAACCGCGCCATCTCGCCTGCGTCGGCCTCGATCAAGTAGCCATCCTCCCCGGCCTGCTGGAGGGGGTATATGAAAATATCGTGGATCACGCGGCCCGTTGCGTTGAGAAAGCCCGAGTAGAACGCATCGGCGCGCGGCAGGCCCTCCCCGTTTGTGATGTTGGCTGTGATTATGCCCTGCAGGAACTTTGTGGCCTCGGGTCCTGAGACCGAGAGGAGCTGTCGCGATGGGAGGGCGGCGAGACCGGATGGCGGCGGTTTCGGCGGCGCGGGCGAGCTTGCGAATTGGCGTCTTTGCTGGAGACAGCTTCGGCAGAGAAGGCGGGCGGACAGTGCGCGCCCTTGAAGGCTGCGCATCGTGACTTGATTACAACCTTGACCCGTGGTTACTCTGGTTTGGCCGTGACCTGAGACTGGAGCTTGGGAGTTGCGGAAAATTAATTAGTGACGTAGCACGTGTTTGGTGGGGACGGGCTTGCTCGCAGGCGCATTGCAGATGCGGGACTCGAAATAACGAACAGTACGGAATATTGTGATTTGAAAAGTATCCATGTTTCACGATTTTTTTTTTTTTGTAGATTGGCTGTGACTCTGTGACTGGGGGCCAGAGCTGACGGTCATTTTGAGGCGGATTGATTTCATGCAGAGCCTCGGCAAGCAAAATATGGCGCGCATTACCGTGGCATTATAGCTTGGAGGCTGAGACTTGTATACTGCCTGGCACTGGGCAGCACAGATTCATTCGAGCTTGTTTCCAATACAGAGGGCTAATGGCTGATTTGGCAAGCGCTTCTTCTAAAGCACGCCTGGTTCGCTCAAGGCAAATGCAACAGCCTCACGGATGAAACCACGGCTATCGACTTCGCCGAACTCATCATCCGCCCCAAATCAATCAAACAGCAACCTCGTGAGGGTGAAACGCTCCGACAACGGGCCGTCCCCGATCATCGCTCTGACGATGCACTCATTTCGCGGCTTGCCGCTCATCGGACAGGTGAGTACAAGTCTGTCTCCGATCCCCCACGGCGCACGAGGTCGGACACGAGCCCGGTTCGCAGTGGGGAACCAGCGTTCATGGTCCCGTGACGCCTTTTAGCAATTTCCACCGGCGAGGTCGGACTCCGTGGACGCCACGACGGCGAGTTGCATCACAAAGCCCGGATTCCATGGAGGCACTGAAGGTCGTTGCTGTGAACTGGCGTCACGGTTTTTGCCCGTCCAGGTTCCCGCGAGCGATGTAAGTTTGTGCACACAACCAACTTCGCGGGGGCGGCTTGTGTTTCGGAATCCCACCCTTCTTTTTTAAACTTCGCGCCAGCTTACTGTATCGCCAAGGTGAATGAATGCAAGTACCTTGAGGAACAAAAAGCTGGCGCCCAGCCAGGCATCCATGGAAACGACGGGTTCTGCCTGGTTGGCAGCTCACCGCAATCGAAGCTCTGGCGTGGCTGGACTCTAGAATGTACCAGCGTCTTCGAGCTCAGCCACCAATCAAGAGGCGCACCGCCGATCCCTTCCCATTGCAAACCGCCCCAATCGATGCCGTAGCTGCCGCTCCAATCCGCAGTGGAGCTGAACCGATCAATTTATCACAGACAGGTGAAAACCCCACACGGGCAAATGCACGGGAATTTGTACGAAGTACGGAGTACAGGATGTGAGAAACCTAATCAAGAGGGGGGGATCGAGGTGGTGCTCTAAGAATGCCAAGTTGCTTCGCCATGCAGGCACTTGACTGTATGAACTGCATCACATGCGACAGCGTCTTGTGAAACGACACCAGTGACAAATTGCATGTTCCATGCTCCATGTCTGGTTGGTTGGTGGCTGCTAACTCCCAGGGCCCAAGGCACCCAGGGCAGCTAAATAACAGCTAAACTGAGGACGCCGCCCAGTTGCTCAGCGAGCTCATGACGCTCTGCGCATACCAGCACAAGGGCCTGCAAGGGCGCGTCCCCTGGTCCCAACTCGCCTCAAAGAAGTAAAATTGTGTCTTGCATAGACAGAGTGCCATGCACGCCTTTCTTTCAACAGATGACAACTTCTTTCTCGTCTTTTGGTGGTCAGACCTACTAAACCTTGCTGACGTGAACTTGTGCCCCCCCGGCCGTCTCATTGGGTCATGCATCTCCCTTGCTGATGAATCAAACTTTGGGTACGTACCTGGTGTGGATGATGGCAAGAGTCCGAGATGCCGAGGAGCGGTGGATCTTTTTTTTCCTTTTTTTCCCCCCTTGCAAGAAGCGGTCGGGCATGATTCATACCCGGGGGTTAATGGGCTCCACCTTTGTTTTTTAGGCTACTGCCAAGAGTCAAAGTGGTGGAGCGGTGGAACAAAGTCATGATGAACGAGGAAAAAAAGTCACGAGCAAAATGCGAGGTACACAAGGCACAGGCACAAGTTTGACACGGGATGTAACTGTTGTTTGAAACTGTCTTTCAATTGTTTGTGCCCTGGGGCATAATTCAACTATGAAATTTGGTAGGCCGCTCGCCCAGCTCACCGGGGCGGCTTACATCCCAATAACTCCTTTGTTTATATCCAATGTTCTGTTTTTCCTGAGTGGTGATGCTGAAAATGTGAAACAAATCGCCGTTTTTTGCTATCCGTTTGTAACGCCCATTGTGGTATCATGTCTAAGAAACGCCTGTGCTATGCTGCCGCTGGGTGGGGGAAAAAGAAAGTCGCTAGAGTGAAGAAGTAGTCGTGAAATGCTTCAGTGGCTCAGTATACTGAGATGGCGGATACCAGGCCAGTTGAAGCGTAGTATTCGTCTTCGAAAATTTTTTCTTCTTCCTCCTTGACGGCTTCCTTTTCGTTGTAGGGCAGCACGGCATCAGATGGTGAGGGTGGCATGGACTCGTCGTCCGAGGACTCAGAGTCGTTCTCAATGAGCTCGGGGGGTGAGTTGGAGTGGGAGGTAGTTCGAACAAGTTCGAGCTGTGCGTAGTCCTCCTCGAGATCGTCGCCCATCTCTTCTTCTTCGTCGTCCTCGTCAACAAGCTGAGCTCGCTGCGCGGCGACGGGGATCTGGGCGGCAACGGCGTGCATCATCTCAACGTCGTCCTCGTCAAAGTCGGAGTCGGAATCAGAGTCGGAAGAGTCCGAATCGTATTCCTCCTCGGGCTGCTCGACGATGCGGTCAGCCCACTGCACATGGCGATCGGCAGTCTTGTTGTTGTTGTTGCTGTTGTTGTTCTTGCTGGCACCGCGGACAGACTGGTTGAACCATCGCTCCTGCTCACGCTCGGCATCGGCAAGTTCGACCATGAGAGAGTCGAGCAGGTTGGCGTGGCCGACGAGGAGGCGGAGATCGTGATCGGGTTGAGCAGCCTCGCGAGAGAGCTTAGCTCGGGCCTTGTGGGCCAGGTAGTAGGTCTGCGTGATAGACATTGTCTTCTTGGGAGCAGATCGAATCTGAGAGTAGGTTGAAAAAGTAGGGTGTTGAGGCTGAGCTACTGCTGCTGTCGACATTTTGAATGCGGAGGGAACCAAGTTCCTTTATGGTTGGATGGAGCTGTATTGGATATAGTAGATTGTATTTTTTTTTGGCCTTTGGGTGGATAAGGCGAGTGAGTCAGGACCCGATTGCGGATACCCGGTGTGGTGGACAGGGGGTGTCGGATCGAGGACGTGCGGCTACTCAGGGCGGTGATGGTGATGAGAGCTGCTGGGCAAATGGTGTGACTGTGAGTTGCATGTATTGCGTGCGTCGATGGTGCAAGTGTGTTATTGGACTCTTGTCTGAATGGGCAAGAGTGGTCTAGATGGCTTGTGTTGGTTCTGATCTGGGGTTTCCAAAACTTCTCGAATCCAAGGGGGGCGAAGCATGATACTTATCAATGTCCGGACTTGACACTGGAGCCTGCTTAGAATCCGCGTTCCCGAGCCAGCCAGGGAACGACGACGACGCCGACGACACCGACGACGCACGCAACGCACGCTGGCAAGCGGACTTTGCGCACGCGGACCCGAGCAGCGCAACGCCGGTGCCAGTGCCAGGGTGGGTGTGTACAGTAATGCTGCTTGGGTGGGTTAGTAAAGCAGGTGTGGGCCGCCGACAAGGCGTGAGATTCTGTCAATTGGTGTGACTCTTCACGCTCGCTGCCTCCATGCTCTCTCTCTGTGCCCGAAGCGTAACGCCTGGGCGGCGCCATGGACATTCCGCAATAAACCGCTGACTAAATCCGAGCTGCCTGACAAACCAGCTTGAGACGCCGAGCGGTGCCAGTCCGGGGTTTGTCAGGTCTACTCTCCGACGAGTGTACCGCGCCTCGCACCAGAGATGCCGCGCCAGCACGAGTTCCTTCGCGAGACGAGATACAAAGTCTGATTCCATTTGTGGACGGGCAATGGAGTCGGCACCTTCGAATTCCAGCCCCATGCCTCTTCCAGGCGTCGCGCCACGGCGCTCTGTAAATAAGGCTCCTGCTGCTCTTGTCTCCGAGCCTCCTTCACCGGCTGTAGCTGCTCACTGGGAGCCACAAATGCTGTACCATACCTCGGCCAGCTGTATTCATAATCACACAGCGATGGCTCCGACAACCACCACCAGCATGTCACTTGCACTGACACCAACGGCGTTTGGTGTTTGATTCCACCACACCCCCCCTGAAGGCACGACCTGTCCATGTCCGTCCAGCGGACGCTTGGCTGTCCCCCTCGCACGAAATAACTAATCTGATTTTCGAGCATGGACGCCCCCAGGCAAATCATTTCTCAGCAAGCAGCCACAGGGTTTTTGCCATGTGAACTAATAGCGCTGTAGTCATCATCCCATGGTATGGTGAGGTTTACGACCCAATTGCTGATCACAAATTCCGTCCACATGGCCTTATCTCCATTAGGTCGCGACACCATTTCCATCGGTGCGATTCCGTTGCATTCTCTACGCGACCATGATGATGACAACATGCGACGTGTCCCTTGCAACCCATCGTTCCTTATTCCGTACATGCTAATTGATTCATTTCGTGGGAAAAGTGCGCAACCCATAATGTCCGCTGTAATTTTGTCAAAGCACGCCCGCGTTCATCGTAATGCATGCCTCGCTGTTTGCCAAATATAGGTAACGGCGGCGTTGGAAATGAACCCGCCGGAAGAGCAGTGCATGGAGTTCACAAACACACCCAGGAAGTGGTGGGAACGGACGATGCGATAAACCCGAAAGCGACAAGCCACAGTTGCTTCCAAATACTGACGAGGCCAGCAGCGCGTCCATGACAGGGGTCTGACAGTAGGGCTGAGCTGATGATGATGACTCTTAGCAACCAAGCGGCCAGCAATTTGATTCGCCGCATGAAGCCCACATGCCTGTGGTGATAAGATTAGATGCCAAGTGCGGCGCACTGCTTAAACCCCAGGCATCATTCATCAATGCATGCGCCAACGGAGTACAATGTTCCAAATCCAAGTCAGGTATGACAAGAAAAATGATTCATCGCAACTGTTAAGCAGATTGGCGAATCAGACACATCAATTGGAACAATGCACCTTCTCTACCCAAGACAAGTGCAACAATAAGACCTGGACGAGTTGGACAGCGGAGCCTGAATTGCATTGTGCTCTGCTTTCAGTTGAGACACTGGTATAACAACTGGGTTAAATATTTCGACCTCTCTCGCTCGTGCAGCCAAATGCGATCTCGCGACAAGATTTCCGCAAATGCAGACATTATTTTGGTCATTGACATCCCTTCCTAGATGGAATACGCAGAGGAACTACAGTATGACAGTGCCAGTCATACGTCACGTCTAAGCATGGTTCCAGCGGGCGAGTCTAAATGGTGGCACCCACCACCGATTTCCAAATCAAAGCGCCACACGTCGCTCTCGCATTTATGGGTCGGATACTATTGCCGAGCCAAGGGCCAAGCACACACACGCGGTACACGCGTATGAGACGTAATTAGTAAACTGAAGCCACCATGTCCGCCCAGCCTCCGCAACCCCGACATGCGCAATCCGCCATCAAATGGCCGTCACTACCGTGCATAACGGGTGCCTGGCATAATGCTTGACGAATCGTGATACTTGCCGCATAACGTATTTTGCGAATAATTTGCACGTGTCAAGCGTCGAATGATTTTTAACTTGCGGGCAGTTTTGCATGGCTCCTGCCCATGCACTCTTGCAAGGGTGAGGCGCAATCTGTCTTGCTCCTTGACGCAACTCCGCAAGCCTTTGCCAGTATTAGTACCATTGTGGATTTCTTCTCTTTTTTTTTCCTTTTTTTTTCCTTCTTTTTTGGTCGCGGATTTTCCCCCACTGCAGACTTGCAGCTCATCGTTTGTCATCCATCTCAAGACACAAGGCGACCCCACACAATAGACTCGTCGGTCGGCGTTTGCACAGCCTCCGGGTGCCGACGCCTGACAAATTCTTGCATCATGGCGGAAAAGTGCCCCACCTAAAAAAAGTTTCCTTTCGTTCCATCCATCGCGGACGTCTCTGGACATCAGTCCTTGCTGTCGTCGTCCGAGATGCACTGCGCGGGAACATCATATCATCAACCTCATGTTGGTATCACCATATCATCTCCACTGATTCTGCCGAAGAAGACAAATTGAGAACAATTATTCCCGTGATACCCAACTGACCAAAGGAGGCGTGCCTCTATTGACAAAACAATCCCCTCCGCATCCTCCGAAAAGCCCGTAGACGTAAAGCCCTGTTTCTGGAACCCCGGCACATGAACACATGACCTACAGCCAGATCCGTTTGCATGTACACACGTGCAAGCAGACCCTGCTGGGCGGCAATTCGGCATTCCTCCATCCTACCCGCCGTCAAACAGCCACAAGCCAACCCTTGCCGTTTGGTCTCGGGTCCGGGAATATGCCCAGCAAGGCCGGCAAGAGAAATTCTCGGCTGTAATGCCACTTCCTTCTAGAAGGTCGCTCATGGAAGGGTAGTCCGTCCCACTTCCCGGCAACAACCGGCACAACCCCTTGTCCGTTCAGCCTTGTGGCTGTTTTCTGTTTGATGTTTTGCCGATGGATCCGTTTGCTCATGGGCGATGATAGTTGGTGTGGTTCTATTATCGTGAGTGTCGGCGCTGCGAGAGAGCGAGCCGATGTATATGAGACCTGAGAGACGGGAAGCAAGTGATCCCTGTGTGTGACGTGCCGGGATGCCGACATCGGGTTCAACTGACCGCGCTGTTCAATTGCCATCCTTGGCCGGATTCCTTGGATAGACGAAAAGAATGGTGTAGGGAAACCTAGTCACTGGTTACATTTTGTCCAATTGGAGCGCTGCATGACATGCCTCTGCGAAAGATTCTTCGCAATGGTAAAGCCATGCATCGGTCCATGTTAGGATTCAGCCGTCAATGTCTAGTAAACAAGCGGGGTTTGGATACGAAAAATGGTTAAAAAATATATTTAACGAGGCATGGATAAAAGAAGGGATGGTTGAGAGCAAGCTGGGTATGAATGACTCGGGTGATTAATAACACCAGGATATTAGTTGGCGGTACCAGATCTTGGTCAAGTATATCTGGCTATTGAGTAAGAAGAGAATTGGTCGAGAGCAGGCTAGGCTGGCTATAATAAATAATACCATGGTATTAGTTGGCTGTGCGAGACCTTGGTGAAAAATATCTGGCTACTGAATAAGAGAGCTTTGGTTGAAAGTTTAAAATAAAGAAAATAAAATAAAATAAAATAAAAGAAGGCGGTTGTCTCACCCTCCACGGGTTCTGCGGCGTTGCCAACACCATATCAAGCAAATGTAATGTAGGCTGAGCGTGCCAAGTGCATGGGGCCAAATTGGACATGAGCAATGATACAAGGAAATATCTTGGCGGCAAAGGACAACAGTAACACCTGGCCTGCCCACAGCAATGCTTCCATGAAAAGTCGCTGCTTGGCATTGTCCCATCTCCCATCGTATCACGTCCTGGTCTCGGTACAAAGGCGTAGCCTCATCTATTCAACACTAATTACTCAGCTCGCAGCTTCGCCTTGCCCCTCTTTCGCTTGCCGCCAACCTCTTTGCCCTCTTCAACTTCCAGCAACGCCTCTCTCTTCTTCTCACTCACAATCTTGAGCGCGTCGCGAATCACTCTCGTTTCCAGGTTCACGCCTTCCTCTTGCCATGCATCCATTTGCCTGCCTACTCTGTTCTCAATGGCCAACACAAGCTCCACATCCCGTTGTCCTACAAACGTAGCAGACTCACCCTTGCGCCCGGCACGAGCAGTACGGCCAACCCTGTGGATGTAGTCATCCGGATCTCTGGGAATGTCGTAGTTGATAACGAGGCTAACTTCGGGAATGTCCAGACCTCGCGCAGCAACGTCCGTGGCTACCAGGATACGAGCAGCAGAAGCCCTAAACCGGGCCAGGTTGTCAATTCGTTGTCTCTGTGGGAGTTTGGAATGGAGGGAGGTTACGCGATGGTCGAGAAGTCGTAAAAGATGGTGAAGATAGTCTGCAGTGGACGTCCTGTTGCAGAAAATGATGACGGTTTTGTCTTTGTTTTCTTCGGTAAGCAGGAAAACATGCAGGTAATGCTCCTTGTGTGTAATTGGTATTTGAATGTGCGTTTGGTGCAGGGTGGTTGGAATGGCAAGCATCTGAGTATCGACTTCGCATACAAAGACTGGCTGTTTCCCTGGCTTCTGGGGCATGTTTTTCAGTGCCCTTACTTCGGGCGTAATAGTGGCCGTGAACAACAGTGTCTGCCGCTCGGCTGCAGGAGGCAGCACTGATAGGCACTCTTCGACATCGGGCAGCATACTACCAGGGCCCGATGCATGAAGCAATCGATCTGCTTCGTCAAGGACGACAAAGCGAACGCGTCGTAGACCGCAGATGGTATCCTCTCCAGAAGTTCGAATGTGATCCGCCAACCGTCCGGGGGTGGCGATGACAACGTGTGGTCTTTGGGCCAGGGCAATTGCTTGAGGTCGCATATCTGAACCACCCGTCACCAGGATAGCTTTCAAACTTTGCGGCGACGAGATGGCCTTGAACTGCTCGTATATTTGAAGAGCAAGTTCACGGGTAGGCGTCAGGACAAGTCCAAAGATTGCGCTGGGGTCTTCCGCCCATTTCTGCAATATAGGCACCGCAAAAGCGACGGTTTTTCCTGAGCCAGTTCTGCTACCGCCAATGCAGTCGCGGCCTTTCAAAATTTCGGGTATACAGCCCTTTTGAATGCCTGTGGGCCGTTTGATGGCCATATTCGAAAGAGACTGCACAAGCCATGGCCGAACACTGAGGCTCGAGAAGCTCGTGTTTGGATCGGTCGGGGCCAAGATGGGATTCAGTGGTTGGGCCGTCTTTGATTCGACATGGGCGGTGGCTGCGGTCCGCTTCACTCTTGATGGTGCCTTGATGGTAGACAGTATAGTCTGCAAATGCTCTTCGTCATCTTCGCTGTCCTCGGCATCTGCAACTTGGTCAAGATCCAGTGAGACGCCTCCGTTTTCTGAGGATGCTGTTCGTCGTCGTTTTCTCGCGGCAGCATTGTCCAGGTAGTCAGACTCTCCGGAGGACTCAACCTCGGAGCTATTTTCAGTCTCCGAGCTCGATTTCGCCTCTTCCTGATCCTCAAAGGGGCGCATCTTTCCAAACTGGCTCTGGTAAATCCCGGCCTGCTGTGATCTTCGCGGTATGATCAATTGCTCCCACTGTCAGTTGCTCATTCACCATGGGAAAAAAAAAAAAAAAGCTAAAAGTTCTTCCTATTGGTGGGGCCGTATGGATTTTGGTGGGGCGGCTCCCGTCGGGTGGAGTGGCCCAAGACAGAGACGGGATGGGCCTGGTTGAGCGGGTCCTGGTTCAGGACCATGGGCTTAAGCTCCGATGGAACTATTGGGGGCCATGATGCAGCGTGTAACAATGTACATACTCCGTATGTCAGCTCGAGGTCTCCATTCTGAACACTCACGATTCACGCCGTGGTACGGAGTACTCCTATCGCATTGCCTAGTTCCGAAACAGAAATTAAAGGACCCTTCTCACGCTTGCTGTGCCACACACCATCAAGGCCGGTTGAGAAGTATATTTGGCCAGTCGATTCAAGTAGCTCCGGCTGCAGACGCGCGCTTGCAGACTGAGATTAATGTGATGAGAGACATGGGCCAACAGCCAGCGGAAGCCAAGCTCAACATTGAACTGAGGCGGAAGTTCAGCCGAGAAGACAGGCTGCGGGCGACAAGCACCACACTCCTCGGAACCCTTGGCGCGTTCCGAGCCCAAAGACAGCTTTCATCACGACCAAGACTCCATGATAACACGTATCGGTTACGAATTGCTCCTTGGTAGGCTGACTGTTGGTCTCGCGCCCCCTGCTGTAGCTGCGGGCTGATGACACATGCCGTTGTCTGCACAAACTCCCGTAGCATTGGACATCTGCACCATACGACCCGCGCGTAAGCTGATGAATTCGTTTTTGCCTTTCCCTTGTTCGCTGGCGAATTTCAGAACCCGACAGGACACATGCTATGAATGGCTTGCGAACACAGGCTCGGATATACATTTCGAGGGCTTGTGCCACCAGGAAGTATCCGGGCACAAGGGATATGAGGAGAGCGAGTCGGGTGGTGCAGTTGTCACAAGCATCGGGCATAGTCATGCCCTAGCTATGCCACGCCCTTGACGCCTCCCCCGAGACCTGTGCAAACGGGGTAATAGCCCGAGTGCGGCGACTCGCGTTGGGCAGGCTGAAGCTCCAAGGTGGCTTCAGGGCACGCATGGGCCAACGGCCACACCAAAAGCTTTGGGGAAATGCGCCAAGACGAGCAGCTGGTGCTGGTGGAGGGCCAGCGCATTCATTGGACTGGACGAGTGACGATGAGTTGTATTGACACTGGATCAGGCCGGAGGCGCTCAAGCTGTTGTTGGTGTCAAAACGAAGCGCCGCAAGCCCTGTCCAGGGTCCGTCCAGGCCACCCCAACTCTGACGGCTGGAACAAATGAGATGCGTATTTGTCCAGGTGGTTGATGGGGCAAAGGATCCTCGAGTTCCTGGCACCTGCTGGCGACCGAGAAGAAGCCAGCGCTGCCTCCTTTTCCCCGTGTCATAATCAGGCAAAGCGGCGCTTGCCTGAGTTTTGCGTATGAAATGCGGAACGAAGGCAAGCGAAGATGCAGTTCCGCAGGCTGCAGCTGCCCGCTTTGCCTATTTAAAATAAATCTAAAAAGTGAGTCTGACAACTTTCAAATACCCATCAGCAATTAGTCAGAAATTGAATACCTATAAGTACCTCGGCGATTAGACGACGAGGAATTCAAGGTACGTACCAAGTTAGTGATGCTTTTAGCAGGCGCGTTGTGGTGTTGAGGAAGGTAGGCAGCGCCGCAGGCAAGAGCCCCCGGCAGGGTCCCCAGAGGGGAAAAAACACACCAGACAATACCACTTTATGATCAATGAAAAATCTACAAGAGAGAACCAAAAGAGCCAAGAGAGAGCCAAGAGAGAGCCAGGAGAGAGCCAGGAGAGAGCCAGGAGAGAGCCAGGAGAGAGCCAGGAGAGAGCCAAAAGAGAGATGAATACAGAAATAGCCTGGCTACCGCAGCATCCCAGGCTATTTTTATTGACTATGTCTTTTGAGCACTAGCGACCTGTTTGATCTTGTCTGTGCTTGCGCCATTAGCCATCCTTTCTTTCGTTTGCTTTATTTTGCTTTGTTTTCAACTCGCGTGTCTATCCGCTACGCTCTATATATAATAACCTGCATGGCGCGTTTTATCAAGGAATTGTTTCTACAATACAAAAAGTTTTCATGACCAAATTAAAAATCTTGTCAACGCTCCCGAGTTCAAAATGTGGTACGCCTTGGCAGATCAAGGGCAGCAGTTCACCATTTATCCAGACTGGCCCAAGTCAGCCGCAGATTTGGTCTCATACCACAAATTGATGGCCCAAAGCTGGCTAGAGCCCCATTTGACTTCAAGGGCCCGCAGAACATCGAATTCCTCGACTACCTAGGAGAAGGCTCACATTCGCACGTTGTTAAAGTTCAAATCTTGGGGCGTCTTTACGCCTTAAAGCTCGTAAGTAAAGCCTAATTCATATCCATGTATGAAAATATGCCAATGCTATTATTAATAGTTTAAATTCGTCTGGGATGGCGACTGGGTGGAATATGAAATAGGATCGCAGCATAATCTGCCCGAGATGGTAAAGGCGCTCTCTCCTTATGGAGAACCCTTTAATTGCGAATGTCGCGCCTTTGGTTGCCTCAAGGAAGCCGACCATGAGGGGCTGGCCATTAAGTGCTTTGGCTACATTCTTCTCAGCAAGGAGAACGAACGCATCGTCATGGACAAGTTCAGTCATCGCATAGTGACATTTGGCGGGAACGCTGATCGACGGTCTCCAGGATTGCGCACACGATGTATAGGCATGAGTGGCCAGTCGCCGCCCATTCGTTGTATTCTTAAGGAACTTGGTCCTAGCAATCCAGATTTTCAAGGAAAAGTTGTGCGCAAGATCTTCCAAGACGTTGTTAAAATACAACAGCTTGGTATTGTGTCACTCGACGTGGCCCAACGACAGATTATCGGCGCAAAGTTGTCTGACTTTAGCATGGCTAAGACTACTCCCCACTATGCAATGAACCCGGAAATATATCCTAGCCCCGATGATGAGTGGAAAAAACGCCTAGCCTATCAAGCTTTCATGCATAGCATTGATGACTACTGGCATATTGACGACATGGTGACGGAGTGGAATGAAGAAAACAGCGATAAGCAATTCAAATTCCGCTCATGCCGAACCGATGGACCAAAAATCAAGTATGACCTAAGAGACAGGCCATCTCGGCAGATTGCGTTTACATATGTTGATCCAAGGCTCTACAACTGGAAAACTTCCGCCAGTAACCCAGGCAATGGGACAATGGGAGCCCTTGGCCCGGTAGAGTCGAATTCAAGAAAGAAGCAAAAGACGAAGGTGTCTAAGAAGCGCATACGGCTCAGGGCTAAGCCACCAGGCTGGTACGCTAAGACTACTGGGCAAGTAGTGGAGGACTTGAGGTGTCAGAAATTGACTTTTGGGCGCGGTTGGTGGCACGTTAAAAATGGTCAACTAATCGGAATGACAGACGAGGAAATATCAGAACGGGAAAAAAATACCTGTAAAACGGGCCAAAATTATATTCGGCTGAAAACTCTCTCTCTCTCTCCATGTCTATCTACGTAGTCACACCCCTCCCCCGACCAATGCCTCGACTTCTTCTTAAGCAGTCGTTTGTAATTTAAATTGTTGCCTTATGCTGCCTATAGAAGTATGTGGCCGAGGCCAAAGGCCAAGTAGTTCAACTAGACAATATCAAGCCGACAACAACAAGTGATACGAGCCGTCTACAATCCTGTGTGGCCGCGCAGCAGCAACCATTCCACCAACAACGGAAAGCGTATATGTAGTTTCGTGGATTTAGCACCTAGTGACAAGTCCTTCGCAAGTTCCTTGACCTGGCCGTCCGACAATCCCTTCAAGCCAGCGGGCGCAGTGTCGTCCGTGGGCCACTCCCTTGTCAGTTCCTATCTAAGTCCATAAAGCATACTGAATCGACCATAGGCGAGAAGTGGCCCGGCTTAAATACGGAGGACTTCTGTCTTCGCAGGGTCAAAGCGGACCGCGTTCTCCGCGCCCTATTCTGTGAGCCTCTTGAAGGCGGCATGGTTCACTAGCCTAGCTTTTTCTGTGTAGCTAGGGCCGTAGCAGGTTATATCAAGGTCGTCAGCGTATCCGAAGCGGCAGTGCGGTTCTCCTAGGGTGAGGAGGGGGCAACGTATAGCGGGAAAAGCACTGGGGAAATCGGGGATCCTTGGCAAAGTCCGCAGTTAAGAGATTCTATTGGCGTGACCACATCGCGGCATCTCATGTTCGCTATTCTGCCTAGCATCCAGGACTTAACCCAGCAGACTAGGCTGAGGGCATGCCCCGCGCCCTAGAGAGCTCTATGTCGTGCAGCAGCGCAGCCGCCAGGTCATTGCAGGCTACCTTTGGGAGCGCTGAGGCCTGGTGTGCGCTCAACCCCAAACTTGGTTGCTATGCATTTCACGCAGGTGGTATGAAAAGGTATGAATTGTGTGCTAACTCTGTGGCCGGTGTGGTGTGTGGTGAGGCACTCAAGTCCCTCAAAGAAGCAGGAAAGGAGTGAAACAAGGCTATTGCTATTGCTATTTCCTCGTCAGGCGGCCGCCCCGCTTCTCAATTAGGGCCACTCCCACAACTGCCACACCCTTATATATGTATTTTTGTATGTATTAGCATGGCAACAAAAGTACCACACACAGCTGCCGCCTAGGACATGGCGGGCGCGCGCCCGGCAGCCTCTCTTTTGAACACAACACAAAAACACAACATCGCCAAATTACACAATTTTGTGCCTCATTTTTACAGCGGCCCCGGAAAAAAGGTCAGGCCTGAAAGCGAACACTTTGAATAAAAAGACTAGAAATCGCGTTTTTAAGCAAATTAGGGCCTGCCGGCGTAGGCGCTGTTGAGAAATAGCAAGATTCAAATTAAATGCGGAGCACAATGCTATTCATTTTGAAAGTGCAGCGCCCATGCATTTGCATGCAAAAGACACAGTAGGGTGTGGCTAACGTTCCGCTTTACCCAATACGGCCGGCGGTCGCTGGCGGTCGCCTGGCAAGCAATTTTGGTCGCCCGAATAATAGCAATAGCCGAACACCAGAGATCTCTGGTGTTCGAGTGGTTGAGCGGTTTGTGGTGTCCAGTGGTCAACAGGCTTGGCGGCGTCCCCGTGCCGCCCGTAACAGCCCCAAAAGTCTTTAGTGCGTGCTAGGGACGATGCAAGTCGCAGATTAGCGCCAGCAGAGGAAACATGGCATCCGTCGTCTCATTGATCACGGCGTTGGGCTTGGGCGACGCCCATCGACCGGGGCGGTGGCCGACGGCCCTGAACGCCGGGATTCATTCGTACAGTGCTCTGCACGACGCGCACGACGCAGGCAGGCTCGGTGTGCGCCTTCTGCGAGGCACTCCGTACATGCAATGTACTGTCTGCTGCTGTGCTGTGCTGTGCTGTGCTGTGCTGTTCATCAAATTTCAAGTACTCCGGAGTACGGAGTACCCAAAAGGACCCAGCCAGGGACGTGTACAACCTGGAGCCGGCATCGATGTCCCGTCACACCAGACGTGGTGGAGCACGGCGTCTTGCGCCTTTGCCTGGAGCGCCGGTGAACATTGAAGCCAGCAAGGAACAGACCACTTTGCGCGCACGGTGGGTGCCCCATGCCAGTACGTACGGAGTATAATAAACACATCTTGAAACAATCCACAAACGCAACAAGGCAGCGCCGCCGTAATTGAACTCAAGTACGGAGTACAATACCGGGCACAGAGGCAATCCATACCACAGGATGCATCCTGAGTCGGTTAAAGAGCCGCCCCGCTGCGCTGTTCGAGGGCCATGGTCAGCTTGGGCTTGTGCTTGTGCAGGTCTGTGCCTTGGGCTGCCACCTCGCTGAGTCTGGTGGTTGTCGTCGACTGGAGGGAGACAGACCCTCGATTCCTCGCCCCCGACAGCCGCACTGTTGTCCTTCTCTTGTTGCCTGCCTGACTCCTGCAGACCACTCGTCCTTTTCCAAGTCGCCTGCATTTGCCTCGCACCCTCCCCCCTCTCGCTGGGTCACGCATGCCAGTTCTTCCAAAGTTGTCGAGTACCTTGAGTCTTGATAGGCACCGCACTGCGTCTCCTCTGTTCCAGCTACTACCCAGTACTTACAAGAGGTATAAACCAAACCTCAAACGTTGTTCCTTGTATGTGACGAATCCCACTTTTCAACTTGAGCCGCCCACGTCCCCACTCTAATTGCTAGCACCCCATCCCCCTCCCTCCTCATCAGCGCCAGCAGAGCGACGACAACCCAGCTCAGCTTGCGTCTGCTCTACTTTGCCCTGATCTGCTATCCCTTCCGTCTGCGATATTTCCACAAACAAGACCGCATCTGCCCAAGACGCCTTTCAACTACTGACCCTGAGCAGTCGTCTCCCCACGCTCTTTTTGCCATCGACAGTGCCTCATTCTGCCTCTGCCCCCCTCACAGATCCCTTTGCTGTGGCACTTGCACGAGCTGCGACGTTGTTTTCCCTTGGCCACGACGACGACGACGACGACGACGACGACAGAGGCAAAGACAAAAGACGACGGCCGGACTTGCTTCTTTCCCCTTCCTCCTCCCCGCCGAAGGAAGCATCTGAGGTCTCACTCCCTCATTTGCAGCTCTCGGCTAGCTGCCCTGGCTTGCTACTCTCGTCGTCATGGCGGACACGTCAAGCTCGCAATTGCAGGGCACTGACCCAATGGCACAACTGGTGAGTATTTTCTCATGCAAACGAGGGCCTCGCGTGCAATAGAACTGACCTGAAGCTTTTCAAAAACAGCCGATGCCCTCCCCAGCGCCGTTATCCTCCAGTCCCTCCAATATTGTCCCGCAAATGTCGACGCCTGTTCCTTTGCTACGACCGGCCATTCCCGGTGGTCGGTCTGGCGGCCGCACACCTAGACTTGGCCTGGCCATCCCGCCCTCACCCAGCGCCAAACCTGTTGGTCACCAGCAGCAGGTTCAGCCTACGACGTCTAGAGCACCTCTGCCAACCTTGCATCTGGCTACTCCCATGGGCACCCAAGTTACGCCATATGAGCAGCCTCCTAGATCGCAAGGAATCCAACCCGGCCAGTCTGCAGACGGTGGCAGTGAAAGCAGCGCTGCACACTCAAGGTCTGGCAGCTTTGGACCTCTGGATGGCAGAGCCAGCAACCCTACCTCTGCAGGGTCACAATTTTCCGCCCTCTCATTTGCCTCCCAATATGGCATTCCGGTCACGCGAGCTCAAGGAACTCCGGACCCAGTCTCGGCCGTGGGGTCCATGTATTCCGAACGAAGCGAAGGGGGGGTTTCCATGGAAAGAGACAATAGTCTCCAGGGCTTGGAAGCATTTGATCAGCTGAGCTTGGAAAGGGCCAGGAATGCGGATGTTGAGGAGCTTGATGATGAAGGCTGGAGGATTGCCAGCATGGAAAAGCTGATTGTTGAGCTCGGCAACCTGGGCGAAGGTGCTGGAGGTGCCGTCACCAAGTGTATTCTCAAAGGTGGCAAGACGGTTTTTGCACTCAAAGTAAGCAAAACTGCTAACTGTCTCTTCCTCCCCACCCCCACTCACCATGACCTTCTACTGACAGGAACCCTAGGTCATCACTACAAATCCGGACCCTGATGTTAAGAAGCAGATTGTGCGGGAGCTGGGCTTCAACAAGGAATGTGCATCGGAGCACATCTGCCGTTACTACGGTGCCTTTGTCGACCCATCTACAGCAACCATCTCCATCGCCATGGAGTTTTGCGAAGGTGGCTCACTAGACAGCATATACAAAGAGGTCAAGCGTCTTGGGGGTCGAACTGGAGAGAAGGTTCTGGGCAAGATTGCCGAAGGCGTGCTTGGGGGTCTTACTTATCTCCACACTCGACGAATCATCCACCGGGACATCAAACCCTCCAACATTCTGCTTTGTCGAGACGGAGCCGTGAAGCTGTGTGACTTTGGAGTGTCGGGCGATTTTGGAACTAAGGGAGAGGCCAACACCTTTATCGGCACAAGCTATTACATGGCACCCGAACGAATCACCGGCCAATCATACACAATCACTTCGGATGTGTGGTCTACAGGTGTCACCTTGCTTGAGGTTGCTCAGCACAGATTTCCTTTCCCGGCCGACGGAACCGAGATGCAGCCAAGGGCAGGATTGATCGACCTGCTAACATACATTGTACGGCAACCCGTGCCAAAGCTCAAGGATGAGCCTGACATGGACGTGTATTGGAGTGACAACTTCAAGTACTTTGTCGAATGCTGGTATGCCTTGCCCGCTCTTTTTTCTCTCTTTCCTTTCCCCTACTAACGTTCGCCCCAGCCTGGAAAAGCAGCCCAATCGCCGAGCCAGCCCCTGGAAGATGCTTGAGCACCCTTGGATGGTTGACATGCGAGCGAAGCGAGTTAACATGGTCAAATACTTGTCCTTTGTGTGGGGTTGGGACGAAGAACAGTCGGCTTCGTGAAGCTAGCGAATTCCGACTGTGCACGATTCGCTTGGTGGCTGTGAATGAATGGTATATTGGCTGTTTGATGTAAAGGTCGGTCAAAGCCGCTGACTACAGCACCTACCACGTTTGTCCATGCCACGAGCCAACCAGTATCTCGAAGTTGTGACTTCGTATCAGAGTCTGACTTGAGACGCATGAACCTTGAACTTCAGACTCGCACTACGTTATTTTATTGTTACAGAAGGCTCCACAGGCTAGGAGACTATGACATATTCATGAAAGCTTGTACAAGCGAGACGGATACCTTGCGCGGAAACTACATTTACTACTGCATCTGGAAAGGGGTTTTCTTTTGGGTACTACTTTTTCGGAAAGAATGAGCCTGGATCCTTCCACTCGTCCTTGGGATTTTTGTCTTTTTGCTTTTCAATTCCAAAATTTGGACATTAGGAGCATCAATGCTGCAGGCAGGCGGGTCTTGGTTTGAATTCTATTCTCTATCCTTTTACTCCTCTTTTTCTTTTAACATTATGGGAGAACAAATGCAAAATTTTATAAAGTGTCCAAAACTCCATCTGCCGGCGATGGCGACGTGTCCTCATGCGAGTCATCGCCCATTAACTCTCTGAGTGTGACTGTTGCGTAGGCACTGCTGGCCAGTTGGAACTTGACGACGACGGCTATCTTGGTGGGCTCGGCCGCTGTTTTTGTTTCCGTCATTGCCTCGGTGTCCTCGTTGACAATGTCTTGCCCGTTACTCGGCTCTTCTGCAGTGACTTGTGCGGCATCATCCCCATCAGCTTTGCTCTTCTTTGCGACACCACCCTCATCAGCGTCGTCCCTTTTTCGTTTGCCTTGATTCACATCCGCCTGTGCGGCCTTGATCAAATCCAAGTCGGTAGGGTGCATCTGTTCCGTATCATCCTCATACAGTCTAAACTCAATGCTAGGCTCCACCAAAAACTTGTGCATGAGCTTCCTATAGCGTCCCGGAAGGCTAAACTCCCTCCTCAGGCGACGCATCTTGAGCGGGTCAAGGCCGCCATTCTCCTCGCGGCCCATGAAATCTTGGTAGAACTTGCCGATTTCGTTGTCGGGGTAGATGACATCGTACCCGGGCGAGGGGAGAACAAGGTCATATACGGAGTATTTGCCACTGGCAGCTTCATCCTCTGTCAGCGGACGAGCGCGCAGCGGGGCGTCTTCCTCGTCCTCGACAGGGTTGATGATATCATCACCGTCCTGGTCCTTCTCCGGCACCACGGGCTGGGTCTCGCCATCGGCAATGACCAAGTCGCCCTTTACAACCCTTGTGCCGTGCAGCGCATATCGCTCGCTGGCGGCGTGGTTCCACACGTGCGATTGGTAGGCGTGGAGGTACATGGATCGCAGACCGCGAGTGATGTGCGTGATGGCGCCGGCAAAGTCGCGGGCCGAGTTGTTGCCCATGCGCGTGAGGTGGCGGATGATGCACGATTCTGCTGAGTAGCGCCGCGGTATGAGCTTGGCGGCTCTATCAAAGTCCTTGCCTGTCAGGAACAGCATGCATGCCTGGTGGCGGAGGACTTCGTCCCGCTTGGAAGGTTCCTCGGGGACTTGGCCCTGTTCGGCCCTGTCGGCGACTTCGGGGTCGTACTTGAGCAGGGCCTTGGCGGCGGCCTCGAAGTTGTCTCCCAGGATGAGCTTGCCCACCTCGTGGGTGCCTACGTCGTGGGTTCCGAAGCGCTGGTGGCCAAAGTAGTTGATCCAGCCGTGGGCGGACATGTGTCTCAGCGCCGCTTCCACGTTGCTCTTCATGGCAGACAGGCGCTCTGCGGGCGACTGGGCCGGGCTTTGGCTCGCCATGCTGCAGTTCTTGAGGGTGATGACGAATTCGTTGCCGAGGAGCTGGCCCAGGTGGATGGGTTCTTGCCGGTACTCGTAGTCGCCCGTCGCTATGCCCCAGAGCTTGCCGTTGAGACCGGCCAGCGCTCGTTTGCGCTGATATCTCACCGAGCAGCGCTGCGAGGTGGAGGCGCGACGGTCCTTGGTTCCTGCGTATGCAATGGCCTGCGGCTTTATCCTCAGGAGGCGGGCGATCTGGTTCACGGCGTCCATGGTGTCGCGGTTGTCCTTGTACAGCGTGAAATGGAGGTACTCCCCCACCGGTTCGTCGTCGCCCGGCTGGCCGCGCCGTCCTCTGCTCTTTTTCCCGCTCTTTCGAGGCGCGACGTAGCTGGCGACGATGACGCCGTCGGGTCCAGTGGCGGTGTCAAGGCGGGACTTGAAGATGCGGCGGACCTCCTGGTGGATCTGGGCGCGCTTGGATCTGTCGTCGAGAACAGGCGACGTGGCTACGCTGGGCTCGTCGAATGAAGGGCCGCTGCCGTGGTTGAAGAGCTTGACGAGATCCTGGGCGAATTGCGCCGTCGACAGGTCCTCGAGCATCTTGACGTCTTGTTGCGCTATCTCCACCTGTTGTTCAGTCTGGGCCTTTTCATCTTGCGGCAGAGGTGAGGCTTCGTGTTTGGTGTTTGGCCCCTTGCCATTCCGAGATTGCTCAGGCTTTTGACAATGATTTAGCTTCTTTGATTCACTGCGCGACGCAACGATTTCTTCTTACCACTGTATCATTGCCGAGACCTCTTGTGCGCAAATGAACAACCTCTCCATTCTTCCTGATCTCATTCACTTGGAAATCTGAGAATCTGTGGCCTCGTATCAGTGTTTGGCGTGCCAAAAAAAAAAAAAAAAAAAACCTTGGACAGTTCTAAACTTACCGGACTCTCATGTCACCTGTCCACGAGCAAGCCAACGGCGTGGTGCGGTGAGTGATGCCAATTGACTGCGCATGGGCAGAACCCACGCGCACATTAAACTGCTCCTTGTCCGTCATGATGATACTTGTCGCTGGAAAAGTAAGGCGCAGTTCTTGTCGCAATCGCTGGTGAATGAGTGCCTCATGGCCGCCGTTTGTGATTTTCATTGACAGTCCCTGTTGGGCAGTTTTGCAAAATGACCATTTTTGGAAGGCGGTCGGTGTTGAACGGCTGAAAATAGCAGGCGGTGAGACGCCGGGGGTTGCCCAAGTGTCCAAGTGTGTAGGGTGGCTTGCGCCTCGACACGGCAAATCGTCAATAAAAGTACGGAGTACGGAGTAGGCATTTGATTTGTCTCACTCAAGCGAATGTCTCGTTATATAATGCGTGTATACTCCGTATGATGCTGGAAAATAGTGAATTCATGTGACCGGATGGGGGAGGTATTATTACACTGGACCATTGAGGCCCCTCTTGCCAGCAACAGAACATGGCACTCGCTTGCGATAAGACGGAGGGAGCCGATATTCGGGCCGTGTAGCCGAGTCATCCATTTTCCTGACATTCACGGGCGACAACAGCCGTTCCGGGCTGGGGGAATAGTCAAGTCTTCACCAGAGCTACACCACCAACTGGCATGGAAACCGACGAGGAGAAAGGCCGGGGCGCTGGCCACCAGAGGCATGATGCCATGTCTGCCTGGGACGAAACCTCAAATGACACACCGGGTCAACTTGCCGTGGACTCGAAACAATCCGGTATACTGGCCAGACTCCGCAATCTAGAGGCGCGCATGGACACGAAGCTTGGAATCGAATCCGAAGCCATTGTGCGCAAACGCGCAGAAGACAAGAAAGATGTGCCCTGGACCGAAGAGCTGACCATGGCCTTGCTCTGGGCCAGCGGAACCATGAACACGTCGTGCTTCGCAACCGGCTTTCTGGGATGGCAATTCGGGCTGAGTCTGAGGCAAGCCGTTTTGATCACCATCTTCGCCTCGATCCTCGGCGGAGTGGTGACGGGATACTGCGCGACCTTTGGCGCCGCCACAGGACTGCGGCAAATGAGCGTCAGCAGATATAGTTTCGGCTGGTGGCCGAATAAGCTCATCGCTATCCTGAACTGCATCCAGCAGATGGGCTGGGCGGCCGTGTCTTGCATCACGGGCGGTCTCGCACTGACAGCAGTCTCGGACGGTTCCGTTTCCCTGGTCCTGGGCATCGTGATTCTTGCCGTGGTGGCGCTGCTCATCTCCTTCATCGGCCTCAATGCCATCCTGGCCTACGAGCGATATGCCTGGGTCATCTTCTTCATCATCTTCCTCATCATCTTTGGCGAAACGGCAAGATATGCCGACAACACGACGCCGGCCTCGGTCACGGGCACCACCCTCAGCGGCGTGGTTCTCAATCTGGTTGCCATCGTCTACGGCTCAAGCGCAGCCTGGTGCACCACGGCCAGCGACTACTACGTCCACTACCGCGCCGACGTCAGTTGCGTCAAGGTGTTCCTCATGACGACCTTTGGCATTGCCATCCCAACGTCCATTGGCATGCTGGCAGGCTGCGTCGTGGCCTCTGCCCTCAACAACCAGCCCGAGTGGCGCGATACGTACGAGAATGACGGCCTGGGATACCTGATCCAGGACATGCTCTACCCGCGGGGCTTTGCCAAGTTCCTCCTCACGCTGCTGGTCTTGTCCGGCATCAACACCAACGTCATCAGCATATACAGCGCGTCCCTGTCGTTTCAGCAGCTGGCGCGGCCGCTGGCCTTGATCCCTCGAGCCATCTGGACCTTGGTCTCATTTGCCTGCATCCTGGCGCTGGCCGTGGGAGGCCGAGAGCAGCTCAACACCTATCTCCAGAACTTCCTCAGCCTCCTGGGCTACTGGTGCACAAGCTACGCCATCATCCTGTGCGAGGAGCACTACATCTTTCGCAAAGGCAGGTTTGAGAATTACGACCTCGAGGGCTGGAACGATCCCGCGAGGCTGCCCTTGGGCGTCGGGGCATCGGTTGCATTCGGACTGGGCGTGGTGTCGTGGTGCATGGGCATGAACCAGACGTGGTTCGTCGCGCCGCTGGCCAAGGTAATTGGCGACTATGGCGGCGACGTCGGGAATCAATTGACGGCTGTGGTGACGGCGTTGGGATACTTGCCCGCGAGATACCTCGAGTTGAAGTACCTTGGCCGTTGACGCGCATGTACGGAGTACTTTACCTGCAACGGCCATGCGAGGGGAGCGGTTGCTCATATTTGGAATAAAACACACTTGTCATATTACTACGTTTGGTAATGAGCGTGTCGTTTAATTGTATTCCCCGGTCGGTGACGTCTCCAGGTACGCGTGCAGCAGAGTACTTGGGCAATTAAAGTATGTGGAAAGCTGCTCACACAAGCGGCCGTCTGGGTCAGTTAAAAGGCCGGGAAACACCAGACTGGAGATGGCGCTGAGGTTCACCACATTGTCCGGGCTCGCCCCTGCATGCACTGCCCTGCCCTGCCCTGCCCCTGAAATCCTTTGAAAGACATGGACCATGGTGCGCTACTTGTTAACCTTAGGTACCTAGGTACCTAGGTAAGTACCTCTGCACTTTGAGTAAGAAGAAACTTCATTGCGGGCAAAGCCAGAACCTTTTTCTTCAGGGACGCAGGAGGGGATGACAGCTCCACCGGCAGAATGGCGGCATCGTGATTGGCCCAGAGCGACAAACTTGCGCGGCCCAGTGGATTCACAATCTGGCCCACGAAGACAAGTACATTTGGCCTGTAATAACTGTGGTTCGATGAAAAGTACGTGCGCGCAAGTGGTCTGGTTGGTGGTCTGGTGGTTGAAGTAATATCTTTTGCCGCAGCCAGCCCCACGCCGCGCCACCAAGAAGATGCCAACATCGCGATGCTGCCATCAAGGCTGTCCCTTTTCCGCAACCATCATTCTCGCTCATCTTACGTATCCGTCCACCACCTGCCACTCTACGCCCCCCGCCCCCCGACGGCCAGACGTTGCAACTTTGCTGCCGAGGCGTCTTGTATTGATATATTCCTCGTGCTTCTAATCCAACCTCTTCTCTTCGTGGCCCCCCTGTTCGACGCCGTCTCGGGACGCAAGTCTTCACCATGGATGCGCCAGAGCCGAACCAGACCCCTTTCGCCACCGTCACAGCCCACACTACCAAGCTGCAAAGAGTACGCCGACATGTCCAACGTCTATGAGATGGGCTGCCTTGAGATGTAATGGCGGGTGCTGACTCTCGCGTAGCAATATCAAGCCCTCCTTGACCAGTCCACGCCCTTTGTGCTCTACCGGTGGATTGGAACCGGCGTGACCCTCTTCCTCTTCTTCGTGCGCATTTTCGTCATCCAAGGATGGTATATCGGTATGTTGACGGCTCCGAGGCGCAAATGCTGCGGCGGACAATGCACTGACTTTCTTCTCCCCCGGACAGTTGCGTATGCGCTGGGCATTTACCTGCTCAACCTGTTCCTGGCTTTCCTGCAGCCCAAGTTTGACCCCTCCAATGATGCGCTCGACCAGGACATGGAAGATGGTGCCGTAGGGACCCTCCCCACGAAGCAGGATGAAGAGTTCAAGCCCTTTATTCGACGTCTTCCCGAGTTCAAGTTCTGGTACTGGGCTACGCGGGCCGTCACCATCTCCTTCGTCTGCACCTTTTTCGAATTCTTCAACATTCCCGTCTTCTGGCCTGTTTTGGTCATGTACTGGATCATTCTTTTCGTCCTGACAAGTAAGCGCCCTGTGACTTGCGAGCCAAACAAGCCAAACAAGCCAAACCGTGCCTGGCCCGAGACGGTGGGCTAACTTTTCTCTCCCGCAGTGCGCAAGCAGATTCAGCACATGATCAAGTACCGCTATGTCCCCTTCACCATGGGCAAGAAGAACTACAACAAAGACAGCTCTTGAAGACCTTTTTTGCACCCGGGGAACCGTGGGAATCAGCACCACCTCCGTCCACGCCTAGTCACGATTTGTCACACAGCGCCGTTGACACGTTCTTCCCATTGGCGTCTGTTGTACAACAAGAAATCTAATCGCTTCACCACTTTCGAAAGCTGGCAACTATTGTCATGGGAGATGCCCTGCGGGCTTGAAATTGGAATGGGCTTGTAACACCAGTGGGATAGGCATTTATGTGTAGCAGGGACATTAGATCGGCATTAGACTTGTGGCAGCTCGTCAGGAAATGTAGGGTCGCCTGGAAAAAGGGAGCCCAAAGCAGGCTCAATGTTTGGAGCAGGCCCGTTAATGAGTGACTGAATCAATAATTGAATGAAGTTTGTGCTCGGAACATGCAGGCTTTTCTTCTTCTTCATGTTTATCCGAAAATGCAGCTGCACGACGATTCAATGGCTCTGTGGTGGTTAGCGCTTGTTTGAGGCGGGAGCTTACGGCACTGACCAGCCATTGATCAATGCTGGCCCCCCCCCCAGCCTTGGGCCACAGGCGCTCTTTGACTGTGCTATTTTTCCGCGGCCCTGCGCCAGCTCACGACCTGCACCTCGACATCATCGACACAAATCATCCACCGCTCCTCTCTCGACTTGCGAAAGGCCGCAGCTGGCGAGCGTTGGCGAGGTTGCTGTCATTGTCAACACATCTTTGGCCGGACCGCCTGGCGCCGAAGCACAATGTCGTCGTCTCTGGGGGCGCGCTCCGGAGAGCGCATGGTGCATCAAGACTTCATCGCGCGAATCCGTTTCTCCAATGCCCTCCCTCCGCCGCCAAACCCCCCAAAGCTCCTGGATATCCCCAATACGGGCCTGGCGAGTGGACAGTACACCACGCCTGGGTTTGCATCTCGCCTTGCGAGAGAACAGCCGCTGAATATCGAGGCGGATGCCGAGCTGGGCATGCCCTTGGACTTGGTGGGCATGCCTGGCGTATTCGACGGCGATGAACGATGTGAGTTTGCCCGGAAATTGCATTCATGAACCCGGGGTGAGGAACCCCTCTTGCTCGTGCGCAAGACGGGCTAACCATTATGCCAGCCATCCAAGCACCCGCCCAGGCCCCCAGCATACATGCCCACGACCGCGCACTCCTGCGACCCATTGCGGCCCTGGGCAAGCCCAAGGTCGCCGAAGCAAACGTGTCCTTCCTCCGACGAACAGAATACATCTCGTCATCGACGCCAAAGAGACACGAGGGAGGCAACCCGCGGGCCCTGCTCGCCAAGGCGCGGAAACCCCAGCGGCTGGCAGCCGAAGCCGCCGCCGACTCCCCCCAGGCCATCAAACGCAAGATCGACCGCGGCTTCGAAACCGCCCAGCAAGACCTCGCGGACCCCAAGCGGGTCAGGCACCCTACAAAGAAGCACCTCAAGTTGGTCGAGGCCATGCCCCTGCTGCCAGACCTGCACGCCTTCCCCGATTCTGGCGCCTACGTCACGGTCAAGTTCCAGACCAACCCCGTCGGCAAGTCAACCAAGTATGATGCACGCCTTCTGAGCGGCATCCTTCGGCCAATCGAGCGCACTGCGGCAGAAGACGCCGCCTACGAGGCAGCCCTGGAAGCGCACGCGCTGGACCCCTTGAACAACCCCAAGCCCCAGAACCTGATGAATTACGACTTCTACCTCGGGCAGAACAGGGAGGTGGCCAACAACTTCCGCCGCAAGTTTGACGTCGACGACCCGGACCACGACGGGGATGAGCTGTACACGCACCACGGCGAAGGCGGCGGATACTTTCAGTTCAACAAGCTTCGGGCCTACGAGACGGCCCACGAGACGGAGCTCGACCACCCCACAAAGTACGAGGACGAGGTCATTCTGGCGTACAATGACGAAGACGTCTACCCGAAACAAAAAGCAATGTACTACTACCCCGTGATGCAAAAGTCGACGGTTCGGCCCCAGCGAACCAAGAATATTGCCCGCACAATTGGCCTTTCTCAGGAAGAGGAGCAAACCGTCGACCAGCTGGATGTCACCGTCGAGGACCCCACGGAAGAAATGCTCGATGCCATGAGGAAGTACCAGAAGAACCCCCTTGGCTGGGAGCAGGAACCAGAGGAGGAGCCCGCGCAAGAACAGGACGCCGGAGAAGCCGATGGCGACATTGCCGAGCAGGATGGCAGTGAAAGGGAGGATGGACCGTCCCCGTCCGAGGAGAGGGACGCGGATGGAGACGAGAACGAGGACTAGTGCCGATGGATGGAGCATGGAGCATGTAACTTTTTATTGTCAAACATCGGGGGCAGGTACAGCCATGTATGTATTGGAAAAGAAGAAAAAAAAAAAGGAGGTCACGGCAGTCGGGAGCAGGTGCTTGGCGCAAGGGTCCGCCATGAGTGATTATAGATTGAGTCTTTCCCCCCCCCAAGAGCTACTTTTAAAAAGCCCAAGCAAACGAAGAGTGTTGCTGCTGCTGCTGCCTATATCGCACCCAATGCCGTCACGTCGCTCGCTCCATGCAAATGTACAAATTCCTCTCCAATGCTGACGCGCAACCGCAGCCCCCATGGATAAAATCAAAACGCCTTCCAAATCGCTCAATACATGTACATGATCAGCTCGGCAGTTTCTTGTCCGAACTAGATGGATCGAAGCCTATAACGGCCCTCTGGTCGTCAATGACGCGCGCGTACCTGCGGCCCGTTAGCTGGAACCGACAACCCCCCCCCCGGGAGCCACACGCAGGAAAGAAGACTACTCACTCAAGCAGCAGCCTGAAGAACCAAACCTCCATGTCCACCTTTCTCATGGCCTTGCCCGCCCACTCTCTGCTCTCGACGGCCATCTTCTCGCCATGCGCTTGGCCCAAATCGGCCTCGTTGAAGAAGCGCACCGTCTCGATCCAGTCCTCGCCCTGGAAACTCAGCGGCACATAGTGCACCCACGGCTTCAGCCACTCGTTGTGCCATTCGCGGAAAAGGGCAAACTTGAACGTCAGGCTCGTGCTCTGCAGGAAGGCGAGGAAGCGGCCCGAGAAGGCGTTGCCGTCCATGTCGAGCAGATACTTGTACCCCCAGGCATCGCTCTGGTTCACGTGCGACGAAAGGTTGAACAAGGCCTGTTGAGCCTTGCAGTCCCCGACATCGCACTGGCCAATGTGGGAGAAGGACACGTCCGTCAGCGCCTTGTAGTCTGCGCGAGAGACCCGGGTCGCCGCCCACCGCGGCTGGCCCTCGCCCCCCCTGTTGACGACAATCTGGGCCTGCCCGCCGGCGTTGATCTTCTTGACGAAGCGCTGACGGTGCTGTCGTCGCCAGCCTCCATCGCGGCTGAAGCCGCCCGTCGTAGACCCCCTCCAGAACAGCTTGCTCTGCTTCTCCTCCCAGGCCACGTCTTCCTCGGGCCTGTACCTGACCTTGTCCTGCCAGTACCAGGGCGACGGATAGATGAGGTCGTTGTACGAGGAGATCTTGGACTGCGAAAAGATGGGAAACAGGTCGTGCACCACCTTGTACGTGTTTGGTCGGTCAAAGAAGCCATATGTCGAACTGAGCGAGGGGCTGAGGCAAATGTCCGTCAGCGCAGTCGCGTTGTACACGAAGCCCAGGTCGCTCATGCTGTACGGGCCCACGTCGTCCCACTGCTCGTCTTCCTCCAAGATTCTGGCCGGGCTGTCGGGGGGGCACGACATTCTCGAGTGCGTCCAGGTCGCCTGTCGACCAAACGAGTTGAAGCGCGAGTGCTTGACCTGCTCAAAGACCATCTTGTCGTTGAGCTCGGGCGCCGTCTTGGAGAAGTCGTTTGCAGGCTTCCTGACCGAGTTTGAGGCGGGCATGTTCTTCGCCTTGGCCCTCGCCACAAGCCTTGCGAGATCGTCGTGCGGAACCACGACCCTGGGCTCGTCGTGGATGTTAAAGGCAAGGTCCATGTCGGGCAGGTAGGGGAGAAACTTTTGCAGCATGCCGTGCGTCGCGTTCACCTGCCACTCTACGCCGCCGTCCATGTGCGAAATGCCATGGTTGCGAATAGCAACGCCGATGAGCGCATTGTCGTAGCCCAGGGCTTCCTTGGCCCTTGCCCGGATCGTCTTGGGCTTGAGTCCCCAGAACGGAGTCATGAGGTCGTGTATCGTGTCGAACTCGTCGACGAGCTGCACGTTGTTGGCCTTTGCAAATTCGAACCACTTGTCGAAATGGGGAGGCGGCGGGATTCCGTACCGTCGACGGTACTCTTTGACTGCGCCCTTGAGATCCTTGGACTGCCGCTTCATCACGCCGTCGAGTGCTCGCCTTGAATCCGTCATGAGGTGCTGGATGGGGTGTGCTTTGGCGGTTGGGACGTCCTTGGCCTTGGGGCCGCCTCTTGAGGCAGCTGCGTCTTGTTCGGCGTCTTCCCCCTCCTCTGTTGACGTCGAGGTGGAAGCATCTTCGTCATTGAGTCCGATTGGCGTCCAATCCGGCTCTGGTGGCCCATGTGATGATGGATTCAAGGGCCACTGTCCGGACCTCGCATTTTCCGCTCCTTGGGCGTGGAATGTGGTCTTTGGGTTTGGTATATGCAGCACTGAGTATATGCAGATTGCGAAGAATACAAATGCTGCGAGAACAGTAAGTTGCCTCCGGGGCATGATGCTTGCCAAGTCTCCCAAATGGCAGACCGGCGCCAAAGGGTCGTGGTGCACGGGTCTAGATTGGAATGGTGCGTCGCGTGTACTGGGCAGTGGTCTTTGTGCCAGCCGTCAGAACAAAATGCTATAATTTTAGAATCGACTGGCAGGCGCTCAAACGGGTTGCATCTTTGTCTTGTTTACTATGCCGCTTGTTTCCCCATCAACAGTGTGGCTGGTACAACGGCCACGCCACACGGCTGGCTGCCAATCGGCCCATGGAACCTGTTGCCCCAGCCAAAACGGCAAATATCAATATTAACCAACGTCTAAAAATAAATGTTCTTCTTTAAAAAAAAAAGGGGGGGGATGGAAGTGGAAGGACATCGTAAACAGAGTAGAAAGAAGCACACCGGCTCCTTCTTAAAAAGTGCAAACACAATTTCTCAAGGAGTGGTGGATTCGAGTCGGCGTCACAGTACCACAATCACGCTGCATCTCTATAATATTATATGTAGCGTAGCAGCTTCATAAAGGTGTGTATTAACCGATGTACGACCATGTCAATGACTACCTCGGGGTATTGGCCATTGTCATCATGACCTTTTCACAACGCCAGCTATGCCCAAACTTTTTCATTTTGATAACCGTCCCGCTTAGTAGAAGAAGCCAATAATCTTGCCAGCGACGTGCTTGCGACGGGCCTCCTCGTGGTCCATGATACCGGCCGAGGTGGTGAGGATGACATAGCCGAACTGACGAGCGGGCAGCAGCTTGACAACCCACTTCTCGAGATCGGCCAGACGGACGTTGTATCGGGGCGAGATGACGCCGGTCTTGTTGAGACGGCCGTTGAGCTGAACGACAATCTTGCCGGAGCGGTGGTCATCAACCTCCTCAAACTCGGAAATGTAGCCTTGGGTTAGGTTAGTAGCTGTTGCAATAGCCTCGGATGCCTAATGTAGGGAAATGGCGGAGAAGGACATCTCCGTTCGCAGACAGATCCAAGGCCACCGCAGGATATTTTAATTTATCGGCAACTTATAGGGGCTGGGCCGTGGTGCGTAGAAAGGCTGTCGCCCTAGTTATCATGCCGAAGGGCGGTGGGTGGCCGAGCATCTGATCTGCTTCCGGAGAGTGTGCCGCTGTGTGCGTCGACAAAGGGTACGTACCGTGGCGCTGCATGACCTGGAGGAACTTGACAATGACCTTGGAGCTGGGTCGGATCAGGACCTGGCGCTTGCCGGCCTTCTCGGCATTGTTGATGGAGTTGAGAGCGTCGTGGAGAACTGAAGTGCGAACCATTTTGGCGGTCTTGTCGGAACGGAGATTCTCAAGTCAAAAAGTTGGAAATGAGGTATCTGCCAGAAGGGGAAAAGTCCATGTTAGTCTCGCGCGGTCGTGAGCAAGGAGAGTGCCCTCCAGGGATCGATCATCGAGGAGGGTTCTGCCGCTCATGTTCCAAGAGGAGAAGCGTATCAAGGGCGCACCGACGGCGAGGTCAAGTCAATGACCAGCCAAAATCACGACGTCTACCCGCCGCGGAGCCCAGGATTGCTCTCCTCCGCCACGATACGAGGCATCATCCTGCTGAATTTCGTACCGCTGTCAGTGTCGTCAAGATTCACACATACCTCAGTGGTTGCTTTGTCGGCCCTGTTGGATTGGGAAAAATTGTTTCTTGGGACAAGTCGTGGGAGAAGTCGTGCACTCGCACTGGGGGCGCAGTTTTCGACGGTGGGTGGGGCCAATTGGCAGATTTCGTGTGCCCTGGTGGTCCGTGCACGCAAAAATGCCCTAAGCCATCACGCACCGCGCACCACGCACCACGCACCGAGCCCACCAGGATTTCCGGCAAATCCTCGTTTGGACCAGACGTACGTCCCCTCCATAGCCCACCACCCTTGGGACGCAACTCCGTCACCTACTTTTTCCCTTTCCTTAACCAACTTACTTGAAAATCTTCGAGGATCGCCCGACAAGATAAACATTCAAGATGGTTAGTATACCCGCACACCAAGACGAGCCGACGGCTACGAATGACACAAGCTCTTTTGGGGACGGAGGCAATGTCTGGCAAAAAGCGCATCTCACCTTTTGCCCGCCGCACACATATTCCACCCATTAAATTCGAGTGGTCGGTCGGGTCGGTTTCGAAGACGAACAATGGCTAACATGGCACCCCAACTATAGTCGGACGTAGAAGAGAACAACGCCCCCGAAGTCTCCGAGGAGGTTGAGGTTTCCGCCGATGCCCCCAAGGGTCAGATGTCCGTTTTGGACGCCCTCAAGGGTGTTCTGAAGCTGGCTCTCATGCACGATGGTCTTGCCCGCGGTCTCCGTGAGGCTTCCAAGGCCCTCGACCGCCGCCAGGCTCACATGTGTGTCCTCAACGAGAACTGCGAGGAGGACGCCTACAAGAAGCTTGTCGCCGCCCTTTGTGATGAGCATAAGATTCCTCTGATCAAGGTTCAGGATGGCAAGCAGCTCGGCGAGTGGGCTGGTCTCTGTATGTTTTGTCCCGCGGGATCCTCGGGTCCGCTGCAGCGCCTGGCGCATTTGGAGAGTTGCATTGTACTGACCCGCTCAACTATAGGTGTCCTCGACCGTGAGGGCAACGCCCGCAAGGTCGTCAACTGCTCTTGCGTCGTTGTCAAGGACTGGGGTGAGGAGTCGCAGGAGCGATCCATTCTCCTCAACTACTTCCAGACTTCTCAGTAAATTATTTAAATGCTCACGAAACGGCGTTGAATTTTGAAGGGTATAGAGGTGCGGACTTTGTTTTGTAAGACCGCCGGACACGACACTTGCGGTTGTACTCTAGCCACTTCAGCTGGCTTCTGGATGGGTTCAGGTCTCTCAGTATGACACAGGCCTTTGCATGAGGAATACCAAAAAAAAAAGAAACAAAAGTTTCAGCTTCACAACATGTTGATGATGGCCCGTCTGTTGCCTGTGAAAGAAAAAGTGACTTGTGTGACTATACTCTTGCCTACCCCTGCCAACTACTTGCGACCCTCGACCTGTTTTATGCCTGATTAATGATGACATGTTCTGAAACTAGACGGCGTACGGCGTACGGCGAACGGCGCGCAAGGCTTACCATGATGATGTGATAGCCGAATTCCGTCTTGGCCTCGGCAATCTTGGGGTTGTTTGTCGTGCTCGGCTCCAGTGCGAAAGCCACTTCCTCAAACTTGGGGTCCAAACTACCCTTGGTCTTCCATCCAAGAGCGCCTCCTGCCAGATTCGTGCATGTTGTCAGCCAGCTGGTCAAAAGTCACGGGTTGGCGACATGATCAACAAACCTTGTCTGGCCTTGTCCTCTGAGTAATTGCGGGCCACGTCGTCGAATTTTACGCCGTCGTTGAGCTTGGCCAGGGCTTCTTCCTTCTTTGCGTGTTTCTCGCACTTGGTTGCATCTCGGGGTCAGAGCCATGCCGAGTCATGGTTCATGTGAGGAATATTTTTGACGCTCACCAGTATGTGTCGGACGTTGATGGATTGTGCTCCCTTTGATTTGCCGCCTGCGTCTTTGTCGGCTCCCTTGCTCTTGCCGCCCGACTTGTCGGCCCCCTTTTTATCGTTTTTGCCCATGCTGATCAGATATCGGGGCGTAGCCTCGAACTTGATTAAGTGATGTGGGTTGCCTTGGCTGGCTTGCAAGGTAGGTAGGTACCTAGGGTAGTTAGATGTACTGGGCATCGCCCTGACAACTTGGCACGGATGAGCACGTGACAAATCTCATAGAATGGTCAAACCTGACCATTAATTGAGGAACAGCGCTGCAAAACAGCTACGATTCTGAACTTGAGGGCTTATTATACGGTTTCTAATGTTGAGTGTTTATGTATCGAGTTCTACTGAATTGCGTTAATCGCTGCCCCCCAAAGACTGGGGATTGTGCATGCAACATGTGCAATGCCTAGCACATAATCAGAAAAAACACACAATGCCACTTCATGATCAATGAAAAATTAATCATCATACTTGACGTACTAACTCAGGGAAGATAAAGAGAGAGAGGGGTCTGCATCGTGTCGAGGCCAGGCAACACAACAACATCAGGAGGAGCAAGATACCTGAGCCATCTTCAAAGCAAGTGCGGCTGCGACGAATGTATTGTATGCTGGTCAAGTCAACATCCAGAAATAGCAGCCTTCAGCACGTCACCACCACTGGATGATCAGCCCAGTGCTCCAGAGAGACGGACAGCTGGCTCACCAACGATGGCGAAAACGCTCGCAAGGACACCATTTCCCGGGTTCTGCGTCTCCGAATCCCATAGACATACTACCAAGGCATGTACCTGGGCAAGGGCACCAATGTGATGATGGCGCCGCAGGACACTACAACTCTACCTGTGCTGCTATAAAGAAGCACTGTAAAAGCGATTTCAATGTCTCGCGCATTATGCTCATGCGGGCGGCGTGCAGCTTGGCCAGGAGCCCATAGACAATGTCCCCCAGCTGCCGTAGATGATGGATAGCAGAGACTTGGAGCCTGCGGTGAGTAAGTTGTACAGCACTGGCGGCAACGTAATCGACGCCATTCTAGCGCGCCAAGCCACGAGTTTTCGAGCTGGCTAGCTGGCCGGACAGGATCCTCGGTGCATAACCGGACCTTGTGCGGGCTGCCTGGGTAGAAACATGTGCAGCAATCACACAACAAGTCACACAAGGTCCTTGGCATGCACATGCAGCGGTCCCTCGCCGGGGAGCCAAGAACCACGCGCGTCTCAGGAACGAGAGCACCATCCGCGGCCCGGCGTAACTCGCAGTGCGCCGTTTCCGTTCACCGGATAAGTGGGGCGAATGTGGATACCCGTCCGTAGCGCCGGGCCGTCCCGCCTTGGCCCTGCACATCAACGTATCACTGTTACGTCGGCAAATTCTGTCACACATTGAGCTTGCTCGTCTGGCGCATAGGAAAAGACGATGGCCTGGCAAGGGTCCAGTATCCTTGAGCGCCGACTCGTGCAAGATGTGTTGATATGTTGTTTGAAGAAGCCGTCGCATGACAGGCCGACGAGTCTCGTCCCAGTTTGATGGATTGTAAAGATGGACGCAATTATTATAAGCTAGCGCATTATTGTGACAGTAGGTTAATCTATCCATTTTCCACATCATGATGACTATTTAATGCCGGATTCACCCGCCCAAGAAAGTGCCAATTGCAGACGAGCAGGCGTGGCCTGGGCAAACCCGAGCGGTCAAGCTTCCAGGGCCACGCTGCATGCTGTCCGATATCTACAAGTCAAGGCAAACAGACGCCAGCCGGGCCATCCGCCAGCTTGTGCGAAGTGGCCGCCTCAGCCGCCTATTTGGCCCCCGGCGCCAGGACCGCCGAGGTAGAAAGAGCTGCCCCAGAAGCCATTCGTCCACCAGTGCGTGTCGATGGAATATCTGTTTGGGTCGCTGACAATGACGCCCTGGGACCCGTCGTACACGCGGTCCCGGCCCCAGGTGTCGATGTAAATCAGGTTACGGACGTAGGCAGCCCTGCCGTACCCCTGCTGCGCGAAATGGCCGCTGCCCATGTCCGTCGTGGTCAGCCCGGGCTCGGCCTGGTACACCTCGCCGTACCAGTAAATCTCGCCGGCCCTGGACTCGAGCGTGGCGCCGGAGTCGACGCCCCTCGGCGTGAACATCTTGGCAGGGTAGTATCCGATCCACCGGTGGTTCACGGCTAGCCACCAGCACCCGTTGTGCAGGGTGTAGCGGAGCTGGAGCTCGTGCTGCTCGCCGCCGACGACCGAGTGCGGCCACAGCTCGATGCCCGGGTAGACGTAGCTGTCCACCTGCACCCAGCCCCGGTAGTCGGTGTTCCAGCCGCCCTTGCAGTCGCCGTCCTCCTGGTAGTCGTTGGTGGTGAAGTAGGTGAAGAGGTGCGCGTTGGGCACCTGGTCGGGGAAGTTGATCCAGCCGGCCTCGAGGCTCTGCGACGGCACGCCCGCGCCGCTGGACGGCCGGACCAGCGCCATCTGGATCAGCGAGAAGTCGCCGCTGCTCTGCACGTAGGCCCTGAACATGCTCACCGAGCCGCTGCCGCCCGTGTTGTCCACCGCCTCCGACGTGCCCACGTACCAGTGCTTGTTCTGGTACTGGCGCGGGTGCACCCGGGACGACGCATTGGACGGCCTGGGCGGTAGCTGCTTGGCCATGGCCACGCGGCTGTGTCGGAGGATGGGCACCGTGCCCTCGGGGCCCAGAGTCTTGTCGTCAAACGAGTACTTTGCCGATATTCGGGTCGGCAGCTCGGCCGCGAGCGGCGGCGGCGGCGCGGCGATTTCGCCCTGCGACTCCTTTCGCACCCAGTCGATGACCTGCCCGTTGGGGAGAGTGACCGTCTTGACGACATGAAGCGTCGTGTTCGCGATGCCAAGCCCTGCTACGGGGAGTGCTGCGAGCAGAAGCCCGAGCAGCGCGCAGCAAAGAGGTGAAGCCATCTTGACCATGCCGAACCGAGTCCCTCGATATCGTGGGCACTTTCAACAGTCTTTTCCTCTTGTAAAAGACGGCTTGCTGCACAAGAATCGACAGATGGCTTCAAGTAAATAGTTGCCTTGTAGTGACGGCTCCATGTCTTACTTTGATAGTCAGTCAAATATCTGTCAACGGGCATTGACATTCCAGTCTTCAGTCGCGTGTTTCCCCGTTGGGAAGCTTGTCAATATTTGACCAGCATTGTCAACCAAAATGAGTGTTTGGGTTTGGTTACCACGGCTTCCCTGTGACCTGTGCTGCCCAAGAGACATGCCGTGGAATGTGTCCATCATTTTGCCCAGTCGCCGTGTATTTGCCTCGACACCCTGGCAGGCCAACCGAGCAACGTGAGTTGCTGTTTGCAAGTCTGACTGACCGTCTCTCGAGGTAAACGACATCCTTGCCATGTGAATACGTGCCAGTCGACCTAGATGTCAGAAGAGGACCGGGTCGAGCCTCTTTCGGCCATGGACAACATCCACTGGTGTATAAGCATCCTGCCAGGCACCCGGCAAGGGTTGACGGCTCACAGGACAGCTTGATTCTCAGTCTTGGTTGCGGCGCAGCAACAGCAACAGCAACAGCAACAGCAACAGCAACAGCAACTCGAATAGTGTTCTAGTATGTAACAAGGAAAGTTACATTGTCCTCTGCCAAATCCCGCCCCGTCAGCTTTCCGATTCTCGCCCGTTGCTCGCTATCAATCCTCATCCTGCGCAAACCGATCCGTAAACTTAAAGGTAGCAAGCCCCTCCTTGAAATCGGACACAATGTCCGCAGCATCCTTCACCACGTAAATACCAGGCCCATCGTTGGCACCAGTGGCGTTGGCAACGCCCTGGGCCTTGCCTATGAACCCAACTGGCTTGCCCCAGTTGTATCCGTCTACAACAATCTGCGCCGGACGACCCGGCGGGTATAGCGTAGACTTTTTCTTGGCTTCAAATAGCTTCTCTGCGCCATCCGCGACAATGATGCCGTCGAAACCAACGGCCTCGGCAGCAGAGTATGTCTGGTCAATGTCCCGAGAGAGAGTCTCGCCGACAATGATGACAGTGACCTTGCTGGATTTGAACTCCTCCCTCAACGCCTTTGCCTGCGAGAGAGAATCTTTGGATTCCGTGCATGTCAGGATCCCAACGCGCAGTGTGGCAATAGTAGGCAGTTTCTGGCCAAATATGGAGAGCCCCTTGGTCTTGTTGTTGTGGTAGTACTTGTCATCGGGGGCAGGGGCGTCGAGTCCAAGGGCTTTGCTGACGCGGACGGCAATGTCGTGGCTGACTCTGTTGAGTTGCACCAGGACATTTTTCTGTACTGCTTGCGAGATGTGGCTCGTCTCGAAGCGGATGGCGTCGATGAGGAACTGCTGCTCAATTGGCGTGATGGAGTTGTAGAACAGACGCGGCTGGCTCCAGTGGTCGAGGAAAGTGCTGCTTCGGCGCCTCTCCAGAGCGCCCGAGACTTTGCGTCCAGGCGCAGTGAAGAAACCGTTGCCCTGGGCCTGGTTGGCCTGCTTGGGGAATCCCTTGTTGAGAGTGTTGGGGGAGTCTGTGAAACTTGTAAGCCATCAAACACTCCGCGGCGACGCCCAGGGGGTTCAAGCCATCTTACACGGAGCCGTATTCTTGTGAATCAGGTTCTGGGCAGCACCATCCCGGTTGTTGTTATGGATGGGAACAACAGGCCTGTTGATGGGTAGCTGCTCAAAGTTTGGACCGCCGTGTCGATTGAGCTGCGTGTCGAGGTAGGAGAAAATGCGGCCCTGCAGCAAAGGGTCTTCTGTGAAGTCAACGCCTCGCACAATGTGGCCTGGTTGGAACTGCTTCTTATTAGCGATTCCACATATCTGAGTTGCCGAGACTTGTTTTTGCGGCGTACCATGATCTGCTCCGTCTCGGCGAAGTAATTGACGGGATTGGCATCCAGCCTGAGCACGCCAAGAGGCTGAAGAGGAGCGTACTCCTCGGGGATAATCTTGGTAGGGTCAAGCAGGTCAAATCCTAAGGCGAGAGCTTGATCCTCGTTGAGAATCTGGACGTTGAGCTCCCACTCTGGGTAGTTGCCTGCCTCAATGGCGTCCCAGAGATCCTGTCGGTGGAAGTCGGCATTCTTGCCGGCAATATGCTGGGCTTCGTCCCAGACCAAGCTGGCCTTGCCTTGTTTTGACTTCCAGTGCCATTTTACAAGCTTACTATCTCCCTTGTCCGTCACAAGTCGAAACGTGTGGACGCCATGGCCGTCCTGGACTTGACATCAGTTTCTGCTGCACAGCTTGCACCACAACACAGATGCAGATGCCCCGGGGACTCGTCTTGAATAGCAGCTATAGCACCTATTGTACGTACCATGTGGCGGAAACTCCTGGGAATCCCATAGCCGGCCATGGCCCAGAACAAAGTATGCAGAGTTGAAGTCTCCTGCGAGAAAAAGTCCCATGCAGAGTCGTGGGCGGTTGCGCCCTGTGGAATCTCATTATCAGACCGCGGCTTCACCGAGTGAATGAGATCTGGGAACTGAATGGCATCCTGGATGAAGAATACGGGAACATTGTTGCCAACAATGTCAAAATTGCCTTCATCCGTATAGCTGTTTGATGAGCAGTTAACAAAAACCATGTCCGGTGCTGGTTAGCTGTTGGGAAGGGCCTCTCACAGCCTCGTTGCAAATCCGTGAACATCACGAGCAGTGTCTGCGCTGCCTCGAGAACCAGCAACGGTAGAGAAGCGAACAAAGACGGGCGTTTGCTTGCCCCCTTTCCCCAAGAAGGACGCGGCAGTAATGTTGCTAAAGTCACCGTAGCTGGTGAATGTTCCATGAGCACCGGCTCCGCGAGCATGAACGGCTCTTTCGGGAACCTAAGTTGTGATCAACACCGAGTCAGCATATCAAGCCCGTCATTTCGTTTCTGCCCCGGTTCAAAGCGCCTACTCTTTCATGGTCAAAATGCGTAATCTTTTGGCGGAATATAAAGTCCTCCAGTAAAGTCGGGCCTCGCTCTCCGGCTGTGAGGCTGTGCTGATCTTCAATTGGGCCTCCCACATCCGAGGTGAGAAAGCCTTTACCGTCATCAACTTCAAAGTCTCGCAAGTGATGGCGAGACGACGTCGTACGGCCTTCAGCTCTCGCAGCAAGTTCCCCCGGGTCAGCAAAGGGACACTGGGAGGCAGCTAGGCCCGCCAGTGCCAAACAAGCAGCAACCAGACGATGGTATACCATGTTGATACGAGACAAGATATGGCGGAGAGTACGGAGTACAACTTTGAGACTGAGCGCAAGCTGTCTTCCAGAGGCCAACAGCTCAAGCTACCACCCGCCGCACCAGAGGCTTGCTGCTCTACTTATACCCAATCATCTGTTTCCGTTTTCAAGGCATGCGGTCCAAGACAAGTCGCGCCCTGCATATGATAGGTAGCGATGTAGCGATGTAACTGAACCCTCACCTTGGGTTGCGTGCGTCCACAAGGGTATGAGTTACATCCACGGGGGCAAAGCTCACCGCTTACCAATGGGCTTGACCCCGAAGGCTTCGATGGATAATCTTGTGCTCCATAGGGAGCAATAAAATTGCTGCGAGTAGCTGTCTGCCCTTGGGGTGCGACGTCGGGTGCATCTGGGCACCCGCTTTTACAAATCACGGACGTCTGGATGGAGAATGGTCAGCTACTCCGTACACCGTACACACACATATTGGGTAATGTCCTCGGCGGCATTGTAGCTATCCATGGGTAGCTTTCAAATGCAGCTTTGCAGCCTGAATTGTCTGCGGCACCACCTGAGCGCACATCAGCCGTTGTTTGGTGTTGGCAAATCATAATGTTTGTCATGTCGCAGAGACATTGCTCCAAGTCCAAGCGCAGCTGGGAGGAATTGCATGCTGCCTCTGCGCAACCGAGCTCTCCTTGAACCGTGGCTACTTGTGCGAGCTTAAAGGAAATAGCCTTTGTCTCAGGATGGCGTGAACCGGCCTTGACAAGCAGATACCTTGGTAACTACTCCGTAATAAAGCTTGCCTAGACCTATATAAAACGACGTTGAAGGTCTGCTTGGAGAAGCAAGGATTGCACGGACTCTCGGCTTGTTTGAGAAAGGCTGATCGTAGCACTGGCAATAATAAATGGAAGTCAATTGGGAATATATTTATGAAGTTTGACGACGGGGCGAGCATTAATCGTGAGGCAGTGGCAGTTATCGTCCATGCGTGACGAGGTTCCAGTGCTTGCAAGAATTCATGTATCAAATCCTTCAACATTCTCCCCAACTCGGCGCCAGCCGCCCTGTTTCCAGGAGCAACAGAGAATCCAGCCCCCACCTGTGCACCCTGTCTTTGATCAGGGATCTGGACCTTCCGAGGGCGGCCAGGCTTGCCAAGACAACACACGTCCATGCCCGTCGATATGTGCATTGAGGCGAGAGCCCTTGGTACCAGTTAGCGGGTCAATCATAGTTCTCTAAATACATACAATGGAAACACGGTAGGCCAAATTGGCAGCAAGAAATCTGGTCCTTACTTGCTTCTGATCAACGTGCTTTTTTAACATGACGGTGCACCAAAATCGGTTTGCGGTGCATTCCTGGTACACCACCCCAGAACCAACACCAACATCAACGCCGTCGTCCATGTCGGTGTGGCCAATTGCTAGCTGTCGATCGCGACGGTTGATTTCTCTACCTTGACAATAGCTGCCCGGCATCTGCAAGTGAGAGCTAGCGGAAGAGCTGAGCACCCGGCCCGGTCACTCTCGCAGCTACCCCGACCAACCTCTCCCGCAAACCGTGAAAAGCAACCATTGTCAGAAACAAACAATGGCCAAGAAGCAACTCTGTCCGCACATCCAGTCACACAGCCCTTCATGCTGGCATCCAACTTCCATCAGCATTGCAGGGGGCCTCTACCCGCCAGAACATCATCATACCCTTGACATCACGCCACATGATGAAATTGTCCGACATGAACGGCGTACATTGTTGCGGGGATCTCATAGTACTGAATTTGCTCACCGTCACATTCTTGTATTCCGCATGTTTCTGTGAATTGTGACGCTCCAAAGATGGCCATGAGCCGTCCACGATTGCTTCGGAGAAAAGACCCAAGACGGAGTGGCTCCGTTGTGAGCTCTTGGTAAATTTGTCCTGTCGTCCCTTATAAAGCACACATAAACATACTAGTTTGAAACACGACTATTCTTAGGCACCAGCGAATTGAGAGCCAACTGCCCGTTTTCTGAGATGGTATTCTATTGCCGACCATATTCGTCCTCCAACACGCAATGCTTTTGTTGTTTGCTTAGTACTGGCGGAAAGAGAGCCGTGTCTGCACCCCACTGAAGAAGACGAGGATCTGCATGGTTGCATAAGCCTCGCGGGCTTGTCTCGGAATCTAAACATTCTTTGGACCAACAAACAATTAGCACGATGCATGACGTGTTTCAAGAGGATTCCGTTTGGGTAACGTAGCCTGAAGATCACTGATATCAAATAACGCGACCAGTATTGTTAATGGTTAGGCAAACTGATGACAACACCTAGTTTTGAGAGGTTTCATAAATGATGCCAAACTGTTGAATCCTCGTTCACTTTCCCCAGCATGTCAAAATTCTTGATGCTCCTTAATACAACCAAATTGGCAAACATGGATGCGATGCAGTCATAGCGCATGAAATTAATGTGATACGAGGTAGAAGAATCGTTATGAATACACAAATGAGGATACCAAACAAAGATAGGCCAAAATGAGGGTACTAATACCAGCAAGAACAAAAACACCATGGCAGCGCATTCAGGAAAAAAAGAGGGGGGGTACATTGCTTGCCCACCCACTTGCGCCTTCCTATTTGACACCGAGCCTCCTCAACGTGCCTTCCTCAGCCAAGATAAATATCAACTTCGTCCTTTGCTTCTGCATCCCAAGCCTTCTGCAGAATATGGCCAATGCCTCGCCTATATGCCACTCCTGATATTCTCTCAATCCACAAAACGTTGACAAAATGCACCACGCCGTTTTGATCCATATTCTCAGAAAACCTGTCCATCGGAAATACATATGAGCCTTTCCGCTCCATAGCACTCGAAATGGCAATAAACTCGAGCTTCTCGTCTCCGTCGTAATTAGACGACTGTATGCCTAACCATGCATCGTGAGCCCGAAACTCGCCGATCCACTTGTTGGCCCTGTTCCAGATACTTCCTACGGCCACAGGGGGGTTTGCCATGTCTTTGGGTACCATGGAGATTGCGTAGTCGACATCGAAGAAGCCGGACGTTGTTCGAAAAAACAACAACGGTCCGGGCATATTTGGAATTGCTGGCCGCGATTCATATGCACCGTCCTCCGGGGGGTCTTCAACTGGGACTGGATACTTGAACAAGGTGAAATCGTCACTATCATGCCTGAACTGACTGCCAGACTTGGACCAACCCGGAGGTAGAGGCTGGCCAGAGCTTTTGCGGGAACGAAGGTCTCGCAATTGCAGGCCGCTATTCTTGATGGCTACCATGTTGGCTCTATCCGAAAGGCTCCAAGCTATCGTTGCCTTGATACGGAACGGATGTGTTGGCTTGAACCTTTTGGACTCCTGGCCTCGCCTCACAGACTGCGTTTCATCCACATAGTCTGCGGCAGCTCTCCATAGTGTGAGATCAACGGGGATACCATCAAACCACCATCCCATCCAAGACCATGATGGAAGGAAAGGGGGGCGTGACATGGCCCGTCTTCGAATGGTCGCCTGAGGTCTCCATAGCAAGGCAATGTCAATGAACATCAAAGGCATGCCGTAGACGAAACCGCCTTGGAAAATATGAGACAAGACTTGGGTAATGCCAGCAAAAGCTTTCAGTGTGTCATCCACAACAGTGATGCGTCTTGCACTATAGTCCATTACCAGGCGCGAATACTCGTCCATATCAGGCCACTCGGCATGCTGGAATCCGAAAGCCGCGTCCGATAATCTGCTAGTGCAGGTAGGCTTTTTCCCCCGAAGCACTTTCGCCATATTCGTGGTGTTTCCCTGCCATAGGTCACAGTGGCATTCCCAGGTTATCGTGTCCTCAAAGATGAACACTGCGCGTCTCGAATAAGTAAGCTCCTGCAGAGTCCATCCTCTGGTGTTCCATCTCGATGCCGAAAGCAGCTCATTGTGATCTTGGGCACCCTTTTTGGGGGTGCGGGCAGGTCGGCGAGGATCAAGGGGAAGAAGACCGGTATGAACGTCGCCAAATGCCGCAATAATGGTCATGTAGGCATTCGCAAACATGTAGGCCATGTGGTCGATATGTTGGGCCTTGTCTTGTTCGTCATCCTGGACTATGCACATGCGATCCACCCAGAGATGTCGTATGCCGAGTTTCTTGGACAGCCAGATGGCATCTAGTATTGTCTGTGGAATGTCCTTGTCTGGCAGGCCGACTTGGTAGGCATCAACATTTGTCGTCAACAGCTGCGTGACGGCCTCGGCGCTGCTTCTTCGTGGGTTCGTGGCACCGCAAACATAGCTGAGGGCTGTGTATTTGTCGGTAGGCTTCGAGCGGACCAGGCAAAAGTCAACGCAGTCGATCAGGTAAACCGGGCGCCGAGTTGGGATGTCGTCGCTACGGGTGCCGCTACAGTGGATGCCATGTTCAGCATTGCACGTCTCGAGCCATTCTCGAATGCGTGGAACGGGAGACTGCTTGACCGCGGACGATGTCGACACGCGGCGCTGCACGGCCGCCGAAGTCTCTCTGCGGGCTTGGTTGAAAGTACCGAGCAGTCGGTCCGTGATGCTCATGCGTTTGCTCTGCAACGGGTCGCCGTCGCCGTGCTGATCTCGATCTTGTTCGCGGCCACGGCCACGGCCACGGTCATGGTCGCGATCCCGCACTCGCTCACGCTCGCGCTCGCGCTCGCGTTGCGGCGAGTGAGCCGGCTCAGGCATGTCTGCTGACCCGGAGTATCGTGTGAAGGCCCTACAGGATCATGGCAGAGTGGGAGCAAGTAGTCACAACAAGTCAAGTTGCCGGTAGCATCGTAACGAGATGTCGCTACCGCCAGCACTGTTAGCACTCGTCATGCGGGCGCAGCGTCGCTGAACTGCGTCATGGGTTTCAGATTGTACCACAGACTACCTGCCCAACTACGATACCTACCTACACCTACCCTGACAACTGACAGCATGGTACTAGGCAGAAGAGCCGAGAACTAAAGCCCAGCTGGGATTGGGACTGGTGGATACATTCACGGACAGTTCAGCTGAAGAAGATTCGAAAGGTGGCATGGCGCTAACTCGTTCTCCATGCTAGCTAGCTTCCGTCGAAACCAATGGGGATATCCCGTACAACATGGTCTTGATTGGTCACTTGCAAGTTATTGTTTACCAACACAAGTCTTGCGCAATGCCGAGTGTCTGCTCCCGAAAATCTTGAGTGTTTTGTACGGAGCACACTGGGTCTGGTTGCTTCTCAACATGTTGAGCAGTAGAAAATAGCAACCGAGCCCGTGCCATCCCTGGTCCGAGGGCGAACAACTTCTATTACTGTACAGTCACAGTCTGCCCCATTGTCGGTTCAATCAACAGGCGGGGCTGACCTAAGCAGCCCACTGAATACTGAAGGTGGCTGGGAGCTATTTGGTTAGCACAGTGATCAGACACGAGGCCAAGAGAGCCTGGAGAAAACAGCACTTGGATCGTCGACGTGCCATGGAGGAGAGCTGCTGGCCGACAGTCCAGAAGCACAGCAAACTTGACTTGAGATTGCAAGTTCCGGGCCCAGGAGCCCCCCCCACCCCCCCCCTTGAAGTGTCGCAAATCGAATCCCTTCTGTGCGCAATGCCCCCTGACAGATTCAATGCATTGATGCACAACAAGGCTACTTACTGATTTTCCACCACCACAACGTCATTCGTGCGTCCCTGTGTAACTTGAATATCATCACAGCCGCGCTTCACCAAGTCCCGTCCACCACCAGCCTTGGCTACAGCCTCCTCTTGGCTGCTCAGGTCCAGCGCGTCGGTGCCAGGCGACAACCGCACGCCTGGTGGAGCCAAGAATGACATCTGCCTAGATCGATTCATCCAACCGTCTGGTCGTAGTTGCAACCGCATATCCACCTGACATGACCTCGGCCCAGGCACGCGTGGCAGCTCACACACCACATCATCGCCATCCTCATCTGCTTGCAGCACCCTGAAGTCGCAGGCAGCGATGCATAGTACCATCTGAAATAGAAGCCCTCACCCCCCTCGCGTAGTAGGCATTGCCCGCCGCTGGGTCGTCCAGCCTCACCCGACTAGCGGTTCCACGCCTGACGCTTCTCCCCCAGACGTCGACCTCGTGCGACACCATGGATCGATCAAGGCTTCTCGGCCGCTCTCAGGCAGAGGAGTACGAGCCACTCACCGGCACCGATGACACGGCGCTAGAAGCCTCTGCAGAACTGGATGGCCTCGACGAGATTCCCTTTTCATGGGTAGAATACAGCATCTTTGCCTTCCTCGGCGTTGCTATGCTGTGGGCTTGGTAAGTCCTCGTCATATCGGCCCCTCTGCCTTCGTCCCCGTGGCTAACTCCATCTCTGCAGGAACATGTTTCTAGCCGCAGCGCCGTACTTTTCTGCACGATTCGCCGCCGCTCCCTCGATCCAGAGCATCTTCCAGTCGAGCATCCTCACCGTGTCAACCGTCACCAACCTCTCCGTGCTGATCGTCCTCAGCAACATCCAATACTCGGCCTCGTACCCATTCCGCATCAACCTCGCCCTCGTAATCAACAGCTTTGTCTTCGCGCTGCTCACATGTTCCACCGTGCTCTTCCTCGACGCCAGTCCCGGCGCCTATTTCGCCTTCCTCCTCGGCATCGTGGGGCTGTCCTCGTGGGCGACGGGTCTCATTCAGAACGGGGCATTTGCGTTTGCCGGTAGCTTTGGACGACCCGAGTACATGCAAGCTCTCATGGCCGGCCAAGGCGTGGCGGGCGTCCTGCCAGCCATTGCCCAGGTAACGAGCGTCTTGCTCTTCCCCCCGAGCCAAGATTTGTCAGGCAAAGCCGCCCAAGGCGAGTCGTCTGCCTTCTTCTACTTCCTCGCGGCAGTCGTGGTATCCGTCGTCGCATTCGTGGCCCTCATCCCGCTCGTGAGACGGCACAACCGCCGCGTCGAGAACATAATGGTAGATCGCATGGCCGAGTCCATGAACAGCATCCAGGAGGCGGAGCGGGCGGCCAGGAAGGTCACATCGCTGTGGTCCCTGTTTCGCAAGCTGCGCTGGCTGGCTGTCGGCGTGGCAGTCACCTTTGCCGTCACCATGTTCTTCCCCGTCTTCACCGCCAAGATCCATTCTGTTCGGGAAGATGCGGGTGCCATCTTCCGCCCCACGGCCTTTATCCCCCTTGGCTTCTTGTTCTGGAACCTGGGCGACTTGGGTGGCCGAGTTGCGACCATGTTGCCTTTTACGCTCAAGGACAGACCTTTTGTCTTGTTTCTGTGCTCGGTTGCACGACTTGCCCTGCTCCCACTGTACCTCTTGTGCAACATTGGCGGGAGGGGAGCCGTGGTGCCGAGCGACCTTTTCTACTTGTTTGTTGTACAGCTGCTTTTTGGCCTCACCAACGGCTGGCTGGGCTCGAGCTTCATGATGGCCTCGGGGGAGTGGGTTGATCAAGGGGAACGGGAGGCAACCGGTGGATTTATGAGTCTGTGTCTTGTCATGGGCCTCACCGCGGGCAGCTTGCTGAGTTTCACCGTTTCCCACGTATAGATGAGATGGGGCGCGCATCATGTTTCTTTTCATTTTTTTTTTCACATTGTCTTCACGTACTTAAGTACTCATGGGCTTTGGGGCGTTGGTTGGTAACTGGTACTTGGTACATTATTATATCAGGGTTCTGCGGAAGAAGCTACATGCCACAGGAAAAAATCAAACCAGGGGTTAAAAATCAATTAATGCAACGGCTATACCTACCGTTCATGCAGCTAAAATTGCAGGTCTAAGAGCCCAATCGCCACCAAAAAAGGCGCCGTGCTGTTTCCCAACGCCAATAGGCCCGATGACAGCCATGTTAATCTTGATGCTTCCTAAACGCCTCGCACATGTGAAAACTGCTGCTGTCCATTGACAGCGACCCGGTTCTTGGAATCGCCTGCACAATAAAAAATCACGTAAGAATGCACGGACCCCCCCCCCCCCCCCCCAAAAAAAAGGTAAAATGAGGAGGGATCGGGAAATAAAGACAAAGAAAAACAAGAAAAATCGCCATGGCAGTCATGCCAACATCTCCAATTGTTATAATCCAAACTTTTTGCGTCCAAAGACCCTGAAATCAGGTAGTTCCATCTTATACGGCTCCAACAGCCGTTTCAGCACGCCAATATTCGTTTCGTATTTGTGAATCTTGGTCCCCTTGGGAATATGCGAGGGGGGCACATGATTTCGAAGGTCAGTGTTCGCCGCGTCTTTGGCGTTGTGTATTTCGATAATGCCAAGCGTCGTTTTCGCTGTCGCCGGCACAATGTGCTCGAGGAGACAGAGCGTTGGTGGTTGGTAAAAGGCGCCATCACAAAAAATCCATTCCGATGTGTAAAATCCCTTCTCTATAAGTTCTTCTTCCACATTTCTCCATCTTTCGAATTTGGTTGCCGGGTCCTTCCAGTCAAAGTCGCCAAATCTAATCCGAACTGACTGAGTGTATTTGTTTATTTGCGCAAAACAGGTACAGTCCCGTAGCGTCATGGCCAAGGGGAAGAAAGGATCCGACTCGGAAGCGTACAATGGCCCGACTGTATCGTGAATATCCTGTTGGGCCTTCAGATCGCGAATAGCCGTGTGTGTCGCGATGGCCCCTAGGGCCTCCAGGTAGAACTCATTGCTACCCTGGTTTGCAAGATGCGGGGCCATCCTGAAGGGGGAACAGACCGGCGAGGTGCAATCCGCCCTGTTCAGAGCCAGGGGGCACGGCTTCTCTTCCGGCCGTGCTTTGTTTCTCGACAGGTCCTTGATGAGGTTTCGTAGCTCCATCGCACACTGTCGGCACCTGATGGCATCATTTGGTGCACTGGGAGACTGCGACAGCCACTTAGGCTTGAACTCGACGAGGACACAGGCGTTGGGGTCTTTTTGTTTTGTTTTCTTGCGTGTCAATATTGTAATTTTTTTTTCTTTTTCAAAAAGAGGGAGAAGAGAGAAAAAAAAAAAGGGGGTGGGGGGGGGTAGAAGGCTAGGCAGAGAGGCAGGCAACTTACCCAGAGGCCGCATGTCCTCGACCAGAAACCCCCAATCTGTTTCGCCCACGTAGGTTCCCTTGAACTTGTCCTTGCGCGTGTGATTCATGTCCCGAAGAAAGTCGTTGAGCTGCTGGACGATGCCTGATTTATGGAGCACCACCAGCTCCTGGCTTACTACATGCTCCCCGAGAATGGGCTTGATGGCGGTTTGGAGGAATTGGTGTTGCAGTAGATAATTGTAAGTAGGGGTCGCGCCCAGCGTTGGCACCTTGGCCACTCTCAGCAGAAAACCTACGGGGCGTTTAGCTCACGACAGCCAAGAGAGGATGCTCTCGGTTGTCAGGGTGCCTCACCTTTGAAGTCACGGCCGGCACGATCGCGAGGCGGGACCTTGATTTCAAAGACGGCGTTGGCGGAGCCCTCGCCGACCAGCTTGACGGGTTTGGTGCCGGCGGGAAGACGCCTGAAAGAGTGGCATTGCGGCCCCGAATGGTTCATGGAGCACGGTTCGCAGCCGAGGACCTTGAGGATCGCCATGTCGTGAGGAGTCAACCACGCACCGTCATCCTCATAATCAAAATCATGGTCGTCGTCGACTTGGACGACGGAGCGCTGGTTAGAAACGGACGATGCTGGGGTGGGATCAGACGAGTCGTCATTGAGGCCAGGCTCCGTGACGGCGCCTTGATTGGAAACGTATTCTTCGCTGCTGGGCTGGGGTGGTACAAGATGCAAGGCCATGATTGGAGGCCCCGACCCTGCAGGCAGCTGCAAGGCACTGCAGGGCTGGTTCGATAGACGGCGACAAAGAGACGGGGCGTCTGGAGGGGGGTGCTCATGGACCAGCTGAAAGGGGCATTGGGCAGTTGGTACTTCCAGGCCGCATCACAAAAACTGGTGGACGAGCAGCGATCTCGACATGACAATGCCAATGGAGGTGGTGGAGCAGCGAGTGGCAGTTGCAACTTGTGAGTGGATGCACGGTGTATTAGTTGCGACCGCATGGCTAGCCGGCCGAAGCATTTTGGGCCAAGCAGACGAGCAAGCACACACAAGTCGAACAGAGCAGTCAAGCCACGAGAGAAACGACCGCGCCAAGTCTGAGCACCTGGGCGAGGGGCGCGGTTGGTTCCATGTTCCATCTCGCATTTGGGCAGGCAGGCACAGACCAGTCCGAGACGACAGACACGGAAGGACATTGGCATTAATTAGCCCCGAGTATTGGGGTTAGATTGGGGTTAGATTGGCATTAGATTGGTATTGGCACTGGCACTGGCATTGACGGCTCTGGCGCCGTGTCCGCCGATAAATGCGCCAGACGGGCCCATGGAAGTCGTCTGTGGTCTGTGGTCATCAGCGGTCTGGCATTCCCCGGATGCCCAACTCTTGCGCATGTTTGTTGTCTGTTTGTTCCCCTTGGGCTTGTTCCCGTACCGTAATCGGCTGCTGATGCTGTACAATTCACAATTCGTGGGCCACCACCGCCGGGCCAATTCGGGGCATGCATGTCATTGGCAAGTGGCCTGGAGCCGCTCAAGCCCATTTGTCTCTGGGTCGTGGACGACAAAGCGTATCCCTAGGCACAAAATCCGCAACTTTTTAAAGCACGCAAGACGGAAACGGTGCACGGCAAACCCGTGAGCACGTAAGGGTTTCCCATCCATGTTGTAATACCGCTTCTCCCCGAGCAATGAATGATAAGCTGGACGCCTGTTCCATACAGCAGAGAGTCCTCTGTTGAGGTTCGAGCATGGCTAGGTTGTACCGAGTCAAGTCGTATGTTAATACCTACTGTATAAGTCCTGTTCGCCCCGAGAGCCATTTGAATCAAACAAGACTCGCAGATGCTTCACCGTATGCCCTCGTTTAGGTTTTGATAGACACGCGCCCTTCTCTTTCCCAGTCGACAGGCTGCGTGGTAACACAGATGCATCCTCGTCTGCTCAGCTTGCAGCATCACTTGACTCTCCTTCCCGTTACTACTGCTTACTCGATTGTATTGATCTGCTGCCGCTCACGGCGGGGTTGGGCGGATGGCGCGAGGAGAGGCCGGGGTATCTGCTGGGGCAAAGGGAGATCGCTTCACACCATCCCAAAAGTCCTGGGCGAACACCGGCCGTGTGGTCTAGGTCGATAGCTTTGGTGATGTCACACAAGGACAGGTGATGGGTTTGGGGCTCGTCGGGTGTGGAGGGGGAACAAGACGACTGGCAGACCTGGCAGCTGTTGCTGCTGGCTACGCGCATTGCGAGCTCAGGCGCCATCATGGGTATCATGGCCAGGAGGGATCGGAGGCTTTCGACGCCACAGACAAGGCGTCCAAAGGCGGCCAAAGGCGGCCAAGGAACGTGGGAACACGAGCGTCGTCCAATCAGAGCGGTGCCATGTACAAGAGGGACGTTGGCTGTCTCGCGGCTGTCTCGACCCTCGACATGGAGGCTGTCGTGGATTGCCCATGGAACGAGCTGCAATGAAGCTGCCGCGGAGCTGTCGTGGAGCTGTCGCACGAGGCAGAAGCAGGGCTGGTTGACATGTTTGGTAACCAACAAAGACGACACAGGGCCAGCCACTTTTTTTTTCACGTTGAACACGTTTCCCCCCGACTGCATCAAGGTGCATCAATGTTGTCGCGTCCGTCGAGCGCGACGCCGCCAGTCTTGAAACATGCCATTAATACCACGCCAAACTGCTTAGCAAAAAGGTGAGAGGGACGCGTCCTTCCGTGCGGGGAGGCTCAAGAGTGCTTTGTCTGATGAGGGGCGGAGAAGGTACCGTCCTCCTCCCCCATGATTGATTGCTCGATAGTCAGAATGCGCGGATGGACGGACTGACTGGTTCGGGTGGTTCCACGATAACGTGCATCACGCGAGCAGAGGCCCGGCGCCAGCGACGCGACACCACCATCATATGACGGTGGCCAAGGCAGCTCTCCCGGTGGCCCGCGCCAGGTGATTTCTGATGTGTGCCGAGACGTGCTGTGGTTGGGCAATGTGCTTTCGACGCTGCCATCAACACGTGCTAGTGCGGTGCGTGATTCGTAATGCGTCATGTGTCTGCCATGGTTCGTGGCCTGTCAACAAACATCAACAAACCCGGACGGCCGCAGTTTCACGACCAAGTGGACAGTGAGCTATAGCTAATAATACTGTGTGCAGTCTGGTAATAAGGACCTGGCCGGGTCGGCCGACTTGCCACGAGGTGGCTAGGACCTGTTCGCTTATGCAGCTCGTCCAGGGTGCATGGACGGGATGAATGTATGGGCATGCTGTATTATAAAAAAGTAGGTAGGATACTGGAACTGCTGCTGCATGACTGTAATCTGCTTACTTTATGTAGCCTAGTACCTGGGGTATTTTGGCTTCTGCCCCCTTCACTGAATGAACCAGACCAACCAGTAAAGATGTGCGAGGGAGGCTGCCAAAGGGGAAGAAAGTGGCATTGTCGACTGGTCGACAGAGCTTGCAACTTGTTTATTTATTTTTATTTCTCCCTCCTCTGTTAGGTCCTCTTTGGCAGCGTATCAAGTTCGGGACTGGTCAAGAAGAAGAAACATTGAAGAGTCAAAAAGGGTCAACTGGTCCCTGCAAGCATTCAAAGCACCTGCAGATATGTGTTACGGATATTCCAGTGGCCATGGCCAGTCCACAGCGGCCATGCTCAGCGAATTATCGGGCATTCCCAGGCCACTCAGTGGGGTTACCCCGGCAAATGGCGCAGTCGTGACGGGGAGCAGAAGGGCAAAAGACAGTCAGCCCGTGGCCAAACCGGCTTAGCCGAACAGCCAAGGCGTGGTTATTATTTTTTTCCTCCCTGCGCACATGCTCGCTGCCAAGCACCATCGGTCCTGCTGTAGAGGCTGCATCGGTTGCACGCGCTGAGCTACTCGCTGCCCGCCATTCATTCCGGGCATTTATCACAGTGTCACAACCTACCAAAATCTTCATGTTCCCCTTTGGCTTTGGAGCTCGCCTCGCTCTCCAACTCAACTGCTCTCGATCTCTTCGCCAAAGCCATCTGGCACCGTACTCTGCTGCCAGTGACGGCGAGAGGCACTGACTTGATGGTGCGCGCATTGCCTCGAGCTCGCCTCTTCTTTTTTTTTTCTTTTTTTCTTTTTCGCCTCCACAACCTCGCGACGGGCTGCGCCGCGCATCTCGGGCTACAACGAGCCCGTCTTCTGCTCTGCCGCATGATTACGAGACTGTGATAGCCATCTGAACATGGCCTTCAACTTCAACTGGTCGCCGCTTACTGCGGACGCCGATTTCTACAGCCGGGCGCGTGATTTGCTCACCAAAGCCCTGAACAAGTCGCCCAAGCCTCCCATCATCGTCGACGACATTCTCGTGAGCGAGTTCAACCTGGGCACCGTGCCCCCCGACCTGGAGATCTTGGAGATTGGCGACCTCGCCGAAGATAGATTTCGGGGCATATTCAAAATGTGTTACTCGGGCGATGCTTTTCTGACACTGAAAACTCGGGTTCAAGTATGTTGAAGCGCACTTTGATTCTTGTCTAGTCAGTCGGCCACGTCTCCGAGAATGCCCGATGACGTTCCATTTGCCCGCACAGCACCTTATTCCATCACGAGTCGAAGTTCAGGCGCGACGCAGAGAGTCGATCGACTGAAATGGCCACAGAAGAAGAGATGCAGTCTTTGCCAGTGTGAAACAGCTCTCTGCGCTTGGCTCATTTGTCATTTGCCTTGGTCGCGTGTGTAAGCCCTTCGGCTTGATATTTTTTTTTCTCGCTGTACCAGACAAGACCGTCAAACTGCCCTTTCGCAATATCCCCAAGATGCACAAACACCCATCACCGCAAGCCACCAAACACGCGCGCGCCGTCATCTCCAGAGCGAAATTGCCCCTTTTCCGCAGGTTTATGCGTTACACGCCTCGCTCCGGGGTGTCGCGTCATGCATGGAAATTACCAGCTTCCTCCCCGTGCAGGGGGGGGGGGGGCTGAACCTTGTCAATAGCTCTGCTAACAAGCTTCCCACAATAGGCGAACCCATTAAACACCTATCTCTACTCCAAGCCGTCATTCACCTCGCCTCAGCCTCTAGCCGCTGCTTCGGGACTGACGATCCCCCTCTCGATTACATTGTCTGATATCAAACTCTCCGCTTTTATTATCCTGGTCTTTTCCAAGCAAAAGGGCCTGACCCTGGTGTTCCGCAATGACCCCCTCGAGTCTCTCAAGGTCTCGTCGACTTTTGATTCGATACAATTTGTTCGCGATTACTTGCAGCGCACGATTGAGCAACAACTCCGCAATCTGATGATGGACGAGCTGCCTGCCATCATACACCGTCTGTCACTCCAGCTGTGGTGCCCTGATCAGGCGAATAAAGGCACCGTGACACCGAAAGAGGACCTTGATGAGAAGGGCGTCGATCCCTTTGCCAGCCCACCCTTGGACCCTGTTGATGCCCATGGTAATTTGCTGGATTACAACACCGTTTCGGAACTCACCCTCAATGGGGGCGGCGAGGTGCCATACTTGTTCTCGCAAAAGAACTTGCTTCGCCTAGCTGCGTTGACGGATTCGCATCGAACGCTCTCTCTTTTTACACCAGGAATCAAAGATGTAGTCTTTCGAGCCTGGTCCGGGTTCGGAGATCGATCTGAAGCGACCAGTCCTCCTTTCGCCACGCCAAGCCTCACCAAGACATTGTCTTGTCCCCATGGAGGCAGCACTACTTATACATTTTCCGACTCGGGCAGCACGGCTCACGGTTACCTCCCATCAAGGCCGTCTTTGGTCAGCTTGAACTCGGCAACAAATGGAATTGCCCACGGCCCCGGCCACCGATCAAGACCTGGCCGGAAGAAGAAGACCAGAGTCGTCAACCTTCGCCGGGCCAAGTCGGAAGCTGCCTCCTCCGATGTTACCTCGGAGACTGCTTCTGAGACTGCTTCTGTCGACGTGCCCTCGTCAGAACCCGTCATGTCGGCATCCATGCCCGAGGGAATCGCATCCGAAGGTGCGAGCGTTGAGGAAGCGCCCGCGGGCAAGGTCCGCTTCAGACCTGCCCACAAGGACCACCATGCTCTGCCTATTCGCCAGGCTCTCATGTCGGACTTGTACAAGAAGAAGCTCGAACAACTGGCGGCTGCTCGCGAAGAAGCCAAGAAGGCCGAGTCCCTAGCCAACACGTTTGACGCAGTTGCCGAAAAGGCCCCGTTTGACAAGAACGGCAACTTTGTTCGGGAACAACAACACACTCAAGCAAGCAACTCGTCTGACACGTCCTCGGTCATCCTCGAACAGGCCTGGATCATGAAGATGGCTGGCGAAATCGCCCGACGCGTCTATGACGAGAAGAACCGCCAGCAGGGCATCTGGGAAGAACCTGAGACTGCTCCCCCTCCCGCCTATGAAGCCGCCACTCACTAAGTGCGGCCAAAGAATGATGCCTCTTGCATGAGCCAACCCTGTACATGATTCACACACTCTTTCAGACTAGCGTCGATTACCCTCTTTTTTTATTTGTGTGTTTCAACATATTGCGCGTTCTACAATGCACAGGCGTTTGAAGGTGCTCTTTTCCAGTTGTTTTGGATGCGTTCAGAAAATATGCGTCTTGTTACCATGTACATATACTCAAGCATTTTCTGAGCGTTGCAAGTTTTTTTTTTTTTTTTTTTTTTTTCATTTTCTTGGGGATTCAAGCGACACTAGTTTTGGATTCTAATACCCAGGAGGACTGAGTCGAACGGGGAAGCGCTCGGGAGATGCTGTTCCATGATGGCCCTTTTTTCTATCTGATCCAACAAGTAAGTAATACGCGCAGTCCCAGGTGGATGGGCAGGGTCAGTTGTACGTTGTTGCTGTTTTTAAACTGGAACTTGGGACTGGGACGGGGAACAAAAATGGAACCGAGGGCGAATGGTTTTGGAGTTGCGTGTAGGAATAACATTAGGAGAGAACACGCCGGTGGTGGTGATTTGGGCTCGAGAGAAATACTCCCATCTTTCTACAACAAAGGCCACCTTTATGCTTGCTCTGACCATGTATTGCGCGCGTCCCTGTTGAGCTCGAGTCCCGAGTTGTCGGTGTTGCATACACAGAGCACCAGGGAAAAATATTGGGCGTTGCTGTGTCAGACTTGGGGGCATTCGCAAGGTCGGGTTGACAGGTGGGTGGGTATATTGCACCATGTACTAGTATAAGGGCATACGTATATAAGGTGTCCTGTCGGGAAGCAACTTGCGCGGTACAACCGCACTAATTTACTTTTGCCCTCAGCTCCCTCCTCCGTGCAGCCATTTGTCGCCACAGCCACATCACTCTTGGAGTTTGGGAAGCGCAATGCAATATTGCTCTGGTCCTGGAGCGATGCGGAAGGGTGCAATTCTCCCTCGGCAGAAGTGATGGGGCAGCGGACGCTGTATACGACGCTTGCCATAATGTCGATACACCCGGCTTGGAGTTGTTTCTTCGACAGGCGCAGGCGAGGTAGCTTCAATCGGGCGAGCGTGCATTGACTCGGCGGGAAGCGATGCAGCTGCCGCGGCGAGACTTTGGCGCCTGCTTGCAGAGGCGGCAATGCATACAACAAGTCTCGACATGGCAGCGCAGCCTGTGGTGTGGAGAAAACCCGCGGCATCAAGGCGAGGTGCGGGCGTAAGCTGGTCAGCGTTTGCCCCTAGCCTTCTAAGCTGGTTTCGCAGCCGCCGCGGCCGCCTGATTCTCGGCCTTGAGCTTGGCCAGCAGTTCCTCCTTGGCCTTGAGTTCCGACAGGATCTGCTTGCACATGTCCTCCGTCTTGGTCTGGGCCTCCTTGAGCTTCCGCACCTCGGCGGCCTCGGTCTCGCGGCTAAAGGGCTGCCCGGGTCGGTTGTGGTTGGGCATCATGGCTGTATGCTCCCACACCTCGCCGCTGTCGGGAGCTGGCAAGGGCGGCGGCGCCTTGTTTTTGCCCTTGCCCTTGCCCTTGCCAGATCCCCCGGACGGCCGCCACCCCTTGGGCACGGCGCCGGATGTGAGCATCTGGTAAAAGGCCTCGTACGGCTCGTTGAAGAGCTGCTCCTCGTAGCTCCAGGATCGAACCTCCCCGTTCTTGGTCACCATGGACTGCTTCTCCTCCTCTGTCCGGCCGAACGGGTGGAGGCGCAGGTAGTGGTACATTGTCTGTGGTTTCTCGCCCGAGTCGTTGACGTAGTACAGCTTGATCGTGATGTCGAATTCGCCCCATCCCGTCTCGTTGACGACAAAGGGCCTCCCCTGTTCGCCCTCGACCACTGACACCATCAGTTAGCACATGGGTCCCGTGACGGTGTTGGGGGCAGCGGCGCAGCTTACTTCGCACGTAGTTTGGGATGGACTCGTGTAGCTTGAACTGCACTCGGCGCACCCAGTAGGTAATGTCGGTGTCTTCCAAGCCCTTTACAAAGACCTGCCACGAGTGGGTATGGTTGTCTGGCGTGCCGGGCGGTTTGGGATTCGCTTCGGAGAAGGGGATGGCGGTGGTGCCGACGATGAAGGGCCGTCGCACTTGGGTCAGCTTGACGCGTTTGCCAAGCTGATTCGAGGGGGCCATGGCGACGGATGGAGTGCGGTGTGCAGGCCAGCGATTCTGCTTTCTGAATGAAGAACCCCGTCTTTGCCGTGGCGGCGATGGTGGGTTGCGCAAGTGTTTGGGTGTTGGCGACGAGACACTGAGAGGGGGGACAAAAAAAAGCTCCCGTCAATCAGCCTTGCAGTGCAAAAGTGAAGGCTTGTCCCGGCGAAGAAACGCCAAGTCCACTACAGCCAATCGCGTCTCACCCTTACCTGGGGCAGCAACAACTGGGCAGCAGCTGCACATGGAACTATCAATTCGTTGTTAATTATCCGGCAAGAATGCAGCGTCTATTTTTCTTTTTGTGTTGTACATATTCTTTCCAGTGAGAAAATAGAAAGAAAGAAGAAAAGCTTCCAGTTGAGCAGTGTGCAAAACTTGCAATGAGCGACCTTGCTCCAATGTCAAGCCCGGAGCCAGCCAACTATTATCCATCCCTGCATGTGCGGGATCTGAGCGCCCCTTCAACGTATGATCTCATGACTCTGCTTTTTCACAATGCAGCCCCATGGGCATATTCCAAAACTCCCATCCAACACAGCCCTTTGCCAACTCAATTCATTCTCCTATCCCGCACGCCCAATTCATTCATCTCCGTCCGCTTCAGCTACCCGGCAAACCAACTTTTGATTTGCACCCGCCGCACCGAAACATTCCAAGCTTCACAAAGACAGCTCCGCAAGCCAAACCATGGCGGCGGCGGCCAAGAGGCTCGTCGTGTGCGGCGGAAGCGGCTTTCTAGGCTCGCGTATCTGCAAGCATGCTGTTGCCAGAGGATGGGAAGTCACATCAATAAGGTACGTAAGTAATCGCCTCGGCTCACGCCGCCCGCTTGCGCCGCTGACCTGCTCTTCACCAAGCCGATCAGGCGAACCGCAATGGGACGCGGTAACATCGTCGCCCCTCCCGCCGTCGTGGTCGCACAGGATATCCTGGGAGCGCGGCGACATTCTGCGCCCGGCGACGTACGCGCCGCTGCTCAAGGGGGCCGACTTTGTGGTGCACAGCATGGGCATCCTGCTCGAGGCAGACTACAAGGGCATCGTCTCGGGCAAGGAGTCGCCCATCGCGGGCTTGCAGAAGATGTTCGCGCCGGTTCGTGAGCGCGGCATCAACCCGCTGGATGCAAAGGCCGGCGAGGACATCAAGCCGGCCAACCCAACCGACCAGTTCTCCTACGAGGTCATGAACCGCGACAGTGCCGTCGCCCTGGCCAAGCATGCCGCCGAGGAAAAGGCCAGCGCCTTCTGCTACATATCCGCCGCTGGGGGTGCGCCCATCATGCCCCCGCGGTACATCAAGACCAAGAGACAGGCCGAAATCGCCATCTCCAACAACTTCCCCGAGATGCGCGGTGTCTTTGTGCGACCGCCCTTCATGTACGATAGCTCGCGCAAGGTGACCATGGGCATGGCGGCCATGGCTGGCGCTGGCACGCTGTTTACGAGATTGACCGGCAACTACTTGAAGGATTTCATGGGAGCCGCTGGCACGAAGCCGCTCCAGGTCGAGACTGTCGCTGAGGCTGTTGTCGAGGCACTCAGCGATGAGTCAGTCAACGGGCCTGTCGAGGTGCCTCGGATTGAGGAACTGGCCGACAAAGGATGGCGAAAAAGCATGTTGTAATATTCTTGTATGCAGAGGCAAAAAGTGCACTCGGTGCAAAGAGGGGAACTCTTGAAATTGTACAGTAGAATCCAACGCCAGAAAAATGCCCAGGGTATATAAATCCATTTCTTTAACATGCAACGCCATGATGCCGTGACCTCTCAAATCCAACCATACGCCCGTCCCAGACTTGTTGTTGTTTTAGACACACATGATACTTCTGCCATGTTGTCTCTCTGCAAAACATGTCCAGTGACAGACGGCCCCTTTATTTTTACCCGCGCATCCATCCATCCCATCCATGGCTAAATCATGGTGCCCCTCTCAAAGCTGTCCCGAATATCGGCGGTATACTTGTCGTAGAAGCGCGCGAGTTTTTGGTTAAACTGCTTGTTCTTCTCGTTGATGTATGTGACATCTCCGTCGTCGCCATTCTTGGCCATGCGCTCCTTTCTCTTCTTGAGCCTCTGCTCCTCGGCCCGTCGCAGATCGGCAACCAGCCTGTCCACGGCGGCCTTTTCTGGCTTGTTCTGCGCAAAAGTGGTCGTGTCGGACGTGGAATAGAAGGATCCGTCCTTGTCGACGGCGATAAGCTCGCCGTCTTCAGTCTCCACAATGTCCAGACCCCCTGACGCGGCTGCCTTTTCGATGGCGACCATCTTTTGCTTCTCGTACTGCTCCATGTCGGGGGTGATGTTCTTGAGCTGGCGCTTGTATATCTTGTTGCTCTCCTGGTGGGCGTCGCTGAAGGCGTTGTTGTCGCGATGGGCAGCCCTTTTCTTCGTGCGCTTGTCCCATTTCTCGCTCTCGTCGACTGTCCAGTCCCAAGCCCGCTTGCGCTCGAAATCTTGGCCCGACTCTTCCACCTCGGCCTTGAGCAGCTTGTGTGCGGCAATGTCGTGCTTGCGCTGCAGCGCAGTGAGTTGGCTCTGGTCCGTACCCAGTCTCTGGGATTCCTTGGTGGCTTCCTTGAGGTTTGATTCAGACGACGTCTTGGCTCGAGCTTGAAGGGCCTTGAAGCGGGCCATGCGGTCTTCGGCTGGCGCCATCTTGCAAAGTTGCGTGGGAGGGCGATTGCTATATATTTGTACAGAGTCTTTATTGGCAGAGGTCGAGTCGCACCGAGGATGTGTGTAGACGGTGTGGCGGATTGTCTTGGGGATGGGAAGTGGTTGAGAGATGCTTTAGGCTGGCGTGGGTGCTGCTCTTTCAGGTTTGCGGCTCCATATCTCACGTGCGGCCTTTAGCCCTTTTGGCGTGTCGCCAGCGACAACTATCCAAGTCTGCAATAATGGCACCCACGCATCTATAGGCAAAGTCCCCAACTATCTACTGCTAAATAATGGGAGGTAAGGCTGAGCATGAGCAGCATGGCCGTCTTTTAAATGCATGCGCACGCGCAGAATACGGCAAACCTTGATTCAACGCGGCGGCTTCGTCGTGCGCGTGACGCGCAGCCTCTGCAAACATATTATAACTGGTCCGTGGACCAAAGTCAAGGTCTCAGACCGCCGTGTCAGAAGGAGGTGTGCTGTCAAGTCATTTTTGGAGCCGTCTCATGGTTGCTGCGCAACATTGACGGACACAGAAGCAAAGCATCAACCAACTTGGTAGATGCAACATGGCACCAACCCGCCGCCCAAAAATGTCAATTTTCAGGTGATTCTTGGCCACATTCAACCCGCACGTAGCATCACCGTCTCTGCAAACCTCAACTTTTCGTTCGACTCATGGAATCGAGGTAGAATGCAAACAAAAATAGCCACACATGCCCTTGAGGCTCGCCTTCAGCAGCTGTCGATTCATGGCGATACAAAAAATTGGGCAGCAGGGCCAAGGGAACATGTGAGCCGGTCACTGTGGGTTTGTCAAGATGTTTCGGCAAAGCTGACCCTCTGACAAGGCAAAAGCCAGCTCGCCCTTGGCTGCAACCACGTCGGGTCGCCCAAACCCGGTCAGGGCTGCTCTCCACGGCGAGAGGCACGCGAAGCCCTCGACGGCGTTGGGCAAGAAGGATGCCCATTCTGACAAGGCAGCGGAAATATGCCGGGTCCAGGATAAGCCTCCCCGTCTCACCCAGCAGCCTGCGGCAAAGGTGCTGCACTTGGGCATGTTTGAGATCGGCAAGCCGCTGGGCAAGGGCAAGTTTGGACGCGTGTATCTGGCTCGCGAGCGAGAAAGCGGCTTCATCTGCGCATTAAAAGTCCTTCACAAACACGAGCTGCAGGACGGAAGGGCCGAAAAGCAAGTGCGGCGCGAGATTGAAATCCAGAGCAACCTGCGGCACCCAAACATCCTCAAGTTGTACGGCCACTTCCACGACAGTAAGCGCATATTTCTCATTCTCGAGTACGCTGGCCGCGGCGAGCTGTACAAGCATCTGCGCAAGGCGAGTCGCTTCCACGAAGCCAAGGCGGCCAAGTACACTGCGCAGATGGCGAGCGCGCTGCGCTACCTGCACCGCAAGCACGTAATGCACCGCGATATCAAGCCTGAGAATATCCTGGTTGGCATTCACGGCGAGGTTAAGATTTCTGACTTTGGCTGGAGCGTGCATGCGCCTGGTAATCGACGCGAGACGTATTGCGGAACGCTCGACTACCTGCCGCCGGAGATGGTCGGGGGCATAACGAACGGTTCGTACGACGAGAGGATTGATCTGTGGGCGCTGGGCGTCTTGATCTACGAGTTTCTGGTGGGCGAGGCGCCGTTTGAAGATGCGCCGGCCATGACGTGCAGACGAATTGCCCGTGCAGATATGAAGATGCCGGCCTTTGTCAGCGCTGAGGCGGCTAGTCTCATCAAGGGGGTGAGTTTTTTTTCTTCACTTTTCTTCCTTTTCTGCACCTTCTCGCTTGGGAAACTAACGTCGACTGCTCAAGTTGCTTGTCGTGAACCCTGAAAAGAGGCTCAGCCTCGAGCAGGTCCAACAACATCCCTGGATTCTGAAGCACTGTTTATGAGATGGGGCGGCGAAGGGCTGTTTGCCGAGAGTTGTTGAGCCGATGATGGACGTTGGCGACGATGTCAACTTATGAGCATGGATGGAGTTTGGCGTTTTGACTGAATATTGCTACCGAAACTGTGATGCAACGCCGCTACGTGTAAAGAATTGATGGGAATGAGACATTGGTGTGACATAATATCAAATCATAATTGCATTTGGCTGGGTTGCACTGTTTCTTGAAAACTACCCCGGCGCTGCCAGGCTGCCCTCTTGGAACACGCAGAGGTGGTCATGCCATGTCTCTGTGGAGCTGGAGCAGCTCTGTGCTAGTTCAATTCAGTCAATTCCACCCTGGCTGGGCAGGTGGCGCCGACATCCCCTGACGACCCCAGCCCAAACCCCCGAACCCCAGCTCTTGGTCCCGTGTGGGGTCGTCGCTGGTCTGGCCATCCTTCACCTCAGCCCGTTGCTCAGGCAGATGAGATGCTTCCTCTCAATTACGCACCGCGCAACCCATGACTTCACCACACCTCACAAGCTGCACAAGATGATGCGCTCGGCGGCGCAGCTGTCCAAGGCCGACCTCAGCGTGGCGCCGCATCTCCTTCGACCCAGGACCTTCATCCCAAGGGTTGACAAGAACAATGACGTCTACTACGTCCTGGCAAGGAAGGGCCTGGCCAACAATCCCGATCCCGACAGGGAGTACGACTTCTTCGAGATGCCGAATCTACTGCTGGATCTGGATGCAGAGGGGACCCGAAACGTGCGAGCTGTGGAAGACGCCGATGAGAAGCTGATGGAGACCAAGTGGGCGGGAGTGCCGCGGCGTACAGCTGTCAAGGAGCGATTAAAGGTCTTTGAAGAGCAAGTGTACGAGTCGAGGAGGAGAGCACGCCAGGCCTCGACGCAGCCCACGAACATCTGGCGCATCACTCCTCACGATATCGTCTCGGCTGCTCTCCACGGCGCGCCGGGCCTCCAACGAAAGCCGGCGCGGGAGTCAACACCAGCGGCTGCGATATCAACGCAGACCAGCCCACCGACATCTTCAGGCGGCGCGTCAGGCGTCATTGAGCAGCTGCGGATAGAAAACGGCATCCCGCCACATGCCAACAACCAGGACCAGCTCCTCCTCCACTGGATGATGCTCCGCCGCAAAACGCTCACGCAAAACGCTCAAAAACGTAAACCGCCAGCCCCGTCGCCCAGACAGCTGGCACAGGCTCTGCAAGCTCAGACAACCATGGTGGGCGTGCGTCGGCTGGTATTTCAGGCGCTGTCGGCCGGCACCAGCGTGGACAGCTTCCACAACGAGACGCAGCTGGATGCGAGTCTGCCTCACCACATCCGATCTGCATGCGCCCGCATCTTGAGCCAAAACATGTCCAGTCGTGACCTTTGTCTCGAGACGCTCACTTTCCTCGGAAACCTCTCGCAGCGACTCTCTTCTCTAGATGCGCAGCTTGGCCCTCTCCTTTGCGGATTGGCTTTGAAGCTTTCCGCAGACGTAGGCTCGCTGGAGGCGCTGACGGGGTGGTTGTATCGCGGCCACCGAGCCGCAGACAAGGGCGGCAATTTACTACTCGAGGATGTCTTGTCAACGCTAAGCTCTCTGAATGGCAGCCTGGATCGCGAAGCGCGTACGATGCAGACGGCTGAGCAGCGCCAGCTTCTGTTCCAGTTACTCACGGGCATCGACGAGAACAACGCCATGGCCTCGGACTCCTTCAGGACCTTTGGCACAGCTTTCCCCGAGGGGCATAGCTCCGATACTGCCAACCACGTGTACGCTGCCTACGTGGCGCTGCTGGGACGACTTGGTGCGGCACGAACAGTCTGGAGAGAATGGCGCCAGCTGCCATCTTTTGTCGCAAAGGAAGGGGACACCGTGCTTGGGTTTTGTAGCGCGCTGAAACAGGCAATTCACGTCATGCCCGCCGCTGATGGCGAGGGCGGCCCGGATCCCAGCCTCGACGAGTGTGCCACCCTGGACTATCACGCCATCGAGATGCAGGATGCCGCCTCTTGGCGAGACGGCACGCGCGACGGCATACCCATCCAAGATGGCGACAAGGTGGCTGATTGCCGGTCGGCCCTGGACCTGCCTTTCGCGGAGTGCATCAAGGTGGTCAGGGCATGGCAGGGCGGATGAGCAAGAACCGGGCTGCATTGCAAAATAAAACTGTCTCAAAAGAGGAAGGAAGCCACGAGCACGTTTCCGCACCCGCTTTGGTGCCGACTGCCGAGGGATGTATTGTAGCTGTATCATATACATGGCATGGTAGAAAGGGAAAATATTTGCATGTAATGATGCTAGATGATGGCGTGGGACGTGCGTCATCTTGCCACGTCCTTTCAAACACGGGCCCTGAATCTACGGGAGAATTCGAGGAGGCCCCCTGGATATGCCAGACCAGCTTCTTGTTTCACGACACATGAGCCGGGATAGAGGCGAGTGCTTGTCGTGAACCAATCAATCCCCACGCAACTGACTGACTAGTTTGTCCCCGAAAAACATGCTTATTCGCATGGCTGGCCCTCATGGGAGCAGATATATTATAGGCAGCCAAGACACTAGCCTCCCGTGCTTGGCCAGCCTTGTCCTCACGGGAACATATGGCTCCAATATGCCACGCATTTCCGGCCCCAGACATGCAACCCCGTGTCCCCAAGGCCGAGTCATGACACTGCAGATGTGAATTTTGCCCTGCCATTCCCAAGTGCGCGCGTCTGTGCGCCGCTCCTGGATTCGCATACAAAGCCTACAACAGATGCCACTGCGAGATGAAAGGCACCTCGGCCCATATGAATGTCTCTCTCGCCTGGAACCAACCGATGGCCGGCTCGAGCACGGGCCGCAGATTCATGGTCAAAAGGCGCATCGCCAAATGCACTGTGGCATTGCAACGGCACAAAAAATGTACATGCGTAAACTCGTTTGCCCCTGGTCTGCGCGAGAAAAGTACGCATAAAGGGCTCGAAAACTTGGGCAAATCGAGTTGCCGCGCCGTGCCCGTGAGGACCATGGGATGGGCCAGCACGAACTGCATCCACAATGCGAGGTCGTGTAATGGCGAGGGGAAGAGCTTTGTCTTCTTTTTGTCTCGTCTTCTTGCTTCACGACACGTGAGCCGGGATAGAGGCGAGTGCTGTCGTGATTCATGGACCGGGGAACTTGTCGGTTTATGCCGCAACATGCGCCCTGCCATTTACCACAGGTATTCAGGGGCAGATTCAAGGCTGTTTTATAGCTTGAGTTTGTTGTTGCTTTGCGGGTGATTCCAGGTCCTTGTGAACCTCATCATGCCCCTGAGTCTTGACACCAAGCCTGGCCCTTTGAATCTGCAGCCGCCATTATCTGAACTCTTGCTGTCACTGCCAAGCTGAGGGGCCTGGTGAGCAAGAGTCAACCTGTTAACAAAAGTCTTGCTGCCATTATCAAGCTGAGGGGGGGGGGGAGGGAGAAGAACTCTTACATCAAACTGAATAAAAGTTCCGAACCGACCCCCAGATTCAATATTATAATCCCATGGAGCAGTCCAGGTAGGGTGCACAGGCGGCAATGAGAGCCGTGGTTAATAAGGAGAGTCTGGTGTATCGAAAGGAGAAGATCAAGTTGGTCAGTAGTGTACACTAGATTAACAGCCACATCTTTATAAGTCATTTTACGCTGCCAACAAGCTGGCATATATTTATATATGACCATGATTCCATACCTTTCTCCTTGACTTTGATTCTTAATGCATAAAGAGGACATATGATTTATATGGCGTTCAGATTTAGAAGCGCATAAACATGTACTTTATCTAGTGCTTAATGTCTTCTTCGGCTGCATCGAGGCCAATGGGGAATCGGGATGCCCTCGCCCCGTAGAGGCCCTGAATCATAGGTGCTGTGAGGGTGGTATGCTGGTGTGTTTTTACAGGCAAATAAGATACTGCGGCTTTGTGCCAGAACTTGGAAGGTATTCCTGGGACTTCTACCACCAGCTAATGTCTTTATAACTCTAGGTATTCTCAACTTATTGCTGTCTAATGGTAAAGCCCCTGTTGCAACGTAACGTTCCAACTGACCTTGGGGCTGCCGAGGAGATCCATGTGGGTTAATAATAGCTAGACATTTACTTCATCTAGAGTCAGTGATATAGAGGAAGGGATGCTGGGTCAAGGGCTGACAATATCCACAGTTGGAACTATGGCAGAGTCCCATGCGCAACAGTGTTTGCATCAAATAAATAAGAGAAAATTTTCATACTGGTATATTAATACTCCGTACAGTTTGTTACCAGGGCACAGACTGTTTCGTTGATGGCGAGGACGAGGGAGGTGAGTCAGGTGACTAAGTGACAAGTGACGAGAGCAACCCAAGGGCGGCCAAGGACGGCCAAGCACTAGAGCGACCGTCCGAGAGGGAGCATCTGCAGGGGCTGTATCGATTGATAAACGAGCCGCTATTTTGCGACTAGATGCGACATGAGCCCGTGGCACCCTGATGGCCACTTGACTGGTGGAACAGACCAGACTTGTTCATGGACCTTGCATTCACATCTCATTCGTCAGTGACCGAATGTCTGGAATGTCTGGTGCGTGCCAGAAAACGAGCAGGCCCGCTCACCCGAGCCGTTGTGGAGTGCCCAAGCATCAATCAACCCAGTCCTTTGGCAAATGTGTGTGCCTAGAGTCGGTGTAAGTGGCCAAGTCAGAATAGCAAGCATTGCATGATCCGAGCCAAGGAAATTTTCTTAGCGCGCCTATCCCAGGGCCAGGGCTGCAACGTGGAACAAGAAAAGAGTTTTCTGAGACATGGAAAAACAATGAAGGGCATCTATCGGAGATTTACGCGTTTGTTGACACAAGCCATGATGGGCCTTTCTTTGACATGGTGACTCAGAAACACCATCGGTCCGGACTCGTCGACAGGAATGGACTCGCGTCACATGGATGACGGAATCGACGTCAACACAGCCTTGAGCAGCGAGGCCAATGCGGTTAATTGCGGCCACAGCCGAAAATAATGCACGGAGCCCAGCTATTTTTTTTCTGGAAGTCCCAGTCCGGATAGATCGGTGTTCCTGGCAGAAACAGAAGACCCAGGCCACATGCCAGGAGATGATGCACCAGGCGTATCTCAACCACACTAAGGATATGCGGCAGTACCTTCTGTTCAGGGAGTGCCGCTCGTGGGCGTATGTGCATACACCATGTATGTCGTGAAGCCGCATTCCGTTTCGGAAACGGAGCAGGTGGGAGCTTGATGGCTCCGTCAATGCTGATGATGGAGAAACTCTCTCACTCAACAAATAAGCGACAAGGCGGAGACGCACGTCTCAAAAGTTTCTTGTTGGCCTAGATTGCACGGGAGCAACGTATGGTGCATTGGTCTTATTCGTCTTGCGCAATCCTTTGCAAGAATGGACCCGTCGAATAAGGCAGCTGAGCCCGTCTCCGACCGGGAAAGAAAAAAAAAACCCCTGGCGACAGAATGGAACAAATGACGACAGCAGCCCTAAACTTTGGACGAGGGTTCCACTCAAGTGTTGGAGTACCAAGATTGATCAAGGGGGCGGAAAAATCGACGCAGCGTCATGAATAAGCCCTAGAGGCCCTTGACCAGTGAGTGGTTTTGACCATGCAGCCCATTTTCGTGAAAATCTCATCGGCCAAATACGGTTGACGTGTGATGGCCCTGAACAACGTGCTTGGTGGACTGGATGACATGGACGATGCAAATTGTCTCATTTGGTCCACAGATTCCGGTGGATGGCGGATGGCGTCGACATTGAGCTGGGAACGTCGTGACGGTGAAGAAACTGAACGGTGCATGTGGGGAAACGGAGCATTTGATTGCTGCTGAGGCTTGACCTGAGGGGCTACAGCTTTGACGTCCAGTGCAAGAGACTTGTCAGTTCTTGCGCGTTCAATGTTGTCTGGTGTTATTGAGTGGACCGGAGGTGGTGGATCGGGCTGGGCGTCATCTGTCGACAGACAGGCCACGGGGTGCCGGCGCAACGGGCCTTCTCAATGCCCTGAAAGATTTGAAGCTGACACGGGGACCTTGAGCCTAGCGCACAAGCGATCCACTGAACGATGCCCAGTCTTCAGCTGCACACCACCCCGCTCCAATTCGACCCTTCCATGTTCTTTCCGCTGGTCCATTGTTGCTGGCTCGAGGCTCAACGTGATGCTTCAAATCTCCCTCTCGCTCCATCCCTTGAATGTCGGCGGCAATGGACAATTGCTGGGGTGCGCAAGGGCATGGGGCATGCATGGGCTAGGCGCAAAACCGCATCTCATCTGTGCCCCTCCATCGACGGACAAGTCCCCTCCTCAACCAGCGGCATTCTTGTGCATGAACAAGGTTGGGACGCTTGGATGAACGCTTGACTGAACGCTTGAACTAGACGGGCGTCTTTCGGTTTTTGGCCAAAGCTATTTGTCCAGTGGCAAAAATGGGCAATGCGTAATAAAGTAGCCTTTGGTGAGCTCGAGCGTCAAACTCAGCACTTGTCGCCGCTCAAGCTGCTTGTTCATGCAAGCGGCCACCTGGGCCACTGTGCTGCAGGCGCCTGGTGGCTGGCTGGCAAGTAAAGGCCACACGGGGCTGACTGTTCATGAATGGGCCATCAGTTCCTCCAGTTTGGGACATGCAGCGGAGGCAAGGTTGCACTGCCCTCGAGTCCAGCCCTGGCCCCACCAGACCGCTAGACAAGAATGGACAGCGACGGGCAAATGGGGATGTGATGGGATGTGTGTGCACCTTCAATGATGCTCCCTGGGTTGCATCATGGGACTCGCATCTCGGCCAGGGTAGGTACCTAGGCTGTAAATCATATCGACCAGGTTTCATTCATCAGCGCCTCTTTCTTGGTCATGTTCCTTTCCTTGGCCAAACGCCCTGGGTCTGGGAGCCCATTTCCACAATTCCATATTTCTTTACCTTGTTTGCTGATATTGGCATGATCTGTTGCATTGACCACATGCTGACGATGCTGTGGCTGGTGCCAAGTTGCGCCATCGCCCGCGTTGGAAATTTTTTGTTTTTCAAAACACAGCGAAGTACGGAGTATGGTTCTTAAGATCCAGCGATGCCTGGTTTGGCCCACTCGTCCACTACCTACTTCCTAGGTAGGTAGTACTTACTTAGTAAGTACTTTACTTACAGTATCTACCTAAGGTACCTAGGTACTTTAGTTAGGGTCAATAATGGTGGCCGCTACAATGGAATGCATACTTATTTATTTGAGTTCTTAAGTACCTATATCTACCTAGGTATGTACCTTGCGGAGCCTGGACACCTGCACTTGAGCACCTGGAAAGATGGCGACCGTTTCGTGACTTGGCTATTCCTTCCCATGTTGCATAAAGTGCCTGTCTCATAACTCGAGTAATACAAGTCGTGCGCTGATCCCCCCGTCTGTTGCTGGAAAAGCCTGCACCGGTTTGGACATCATCACCGAAGACAAGATCGCGATTCCACTCTTCAGTCAGGCGGTTTCCTTTTTTTTTTCATTTTTTTTTTCATTACACCAGACACTTTTACGGGCCCTGTCTCATCCATCCATCAGAGGAGGGGAATAGGAAGGAACAGCGGCACATCCTACGACAGATGGCACTCGCCGCATTGTGCAGCAAACGTACGGGGGGATATTTGATTTGACTTGCATTGCAAATCGCTTGCAGCGCCGTTTTATACGCCATTCACTCAAACACTCCGAGTACGCAATACGATACGACGCTGCGTACGTACCCACCAGACTGTATTCTCCGAAACAAAAGAGCAACACCGGCACAGATTATATTTTGCTTTACTCTTGACGAAACGCGACGTGATTGCGACAAACTCGGTCGCCAGCCGACATTCAACAGCACGGGACTCGGCCTGGTGGTGTCGCAGCCGACCTGTTCCAAAAGTGGCCCCTGCGTCCCTGAAGTGCCTACCGCTGGCACCGCACGACTCGTCCGTCGACTCGTCCGTCAAAACGTCCACCCTGTGCTCCGCTCCGTACCTTGTTGGAGGCTCCATATTTTCTTCCCTTGCTAAAGTCCCACCCGTCCCACAATCCAAAAGTTGTTCGATCGTCCAGGGCCCCATTCTCCGTTCCTTGGTGCCGTCACCCCTTTGGCCCAAGACGCAAGCAAAGCTGGCCAGCCAGTGAGCCAGCCGCCTCTGCCCGCCGGTTGCGTCTCCGCTCTCGGCTGTTCATGAATGAGCAAAGCAAAATCACGACACCGGGCCATCGACAAGGCGGCGCCCGCACTGCCCTGGCCGTCTTCCCATAAATCTCAACGAGGAGTCACACGCCATAATACAAGGCCCCTTCCCCCCCATCTGCCTCTGCTTGCTGCTTGTCTTATAACTTCTTGTTCCTGGCTTCCCACTAGGAGACGCTCGCGGTCACCTGTCCACTGCTCCGACTCAGCTCCACCTCTGGTTACATCTGTCGACCCAATTCCTGGCCAGCACCCACCCGCACCGTCCGGCTGCACTATTTAGGCAATCCGCCCAGCACACAGGCACACAGGCACAATAGGCACATACAGTACGGAGAAGGCAGACCAAGACCACCACCGCCACCACCACCACCACCACTTACACGTCGCTGCATCTTGTTGGGGTGCTGCTCCTGGTACCTGAATCGACTCTCTTTTATCAATACTGCCTGCTCTGAGCGACGGATCCCACGAGTGCTTCATTTACATCTGTAGACCTGCTCGCTGCTGCGCCGCCCTGGTTGAGGGTGGGCTCTACTATCTCTTTAGATACCTAGCCGCATGTCCGGCTGCCGGATCCAACTTGGGTGCATTGATCCTTATCATCAGCTCGATAGTAGCACTTTGGCCACCACTTCGGTCGCCGTCCGCACCTGGGGACGATATACTGCCTGCAGAAGTGGAAGCCCATTGCCACACAACGCAATTCCAACTCGATCGGTTCCCTGGACGCCGTCTGCTACCACCGGCTTTCCCTCAAGGCGATCCTCTTTCAGTTTGCTAGATAACTCCTTTGGTAAAAAGGTTGTCCATCTTGTGGCTGTCAACTGGAAAGGATCCATGACCGTGTAACCACTGGGTTCGCACCAGCGTCACCAAAGGAAGCTACTCATAGTCGCATTAACCAATCAACTACTCCGTACACAGCGAGACGACGTCAGCTTCATCTCGAAAATGCATCACTACCGCAGAAAATCTGGCCATAGCCATCACAACAGCTCCATGACGGACGTCCGCAAAGCTGCCGCTGCTACCGATTCATCATCAAAGCAGAAAAGGCCCAGCATGATGAGACGCCACACACCTGTGAGCGCCCAAAAGTTGGGCCGTAGCCAACGTGAGCGCGAGCGAGAGCACCATGAATCCTGGGAAGATGAGCGCGAGAGCTTTCCGCAGTATTGGTACGCAATTGACACTCCTACAACCCAGAGTTTCTCTGCTGACTTGTGTTGCGCGCATAGCATGATTTGTGAGAAACAATTTGTACCCCACGACGAGAGACACCTCTACTGTTCAGAAACGTATGTACATGGATCACCAACTGCCTTGCAGCACATGTGCTCGATTTTTGCGGGGAAACAGTCTGCAAAAAGATCATCTCGGCCCAGTCCTTGATGCTGACAATGTCAAACTACAGGTGCCGACGTGCCGATCAAAACTCCACATCGCATTCGTCACAGATGCGCGCATACTCCGTGAGCAGCAACCCGTCGTACTATTCCACAGGACACCAGGAACCGAGGGACATCATTCCTCGAGCCTCGCCGTCCCGACCGAGTTCCATGCACTTTAGCCAGTCACCGCCAGCATCACCAGACGCCATGTTGAGCTCTCATCGCACGAGTGCTCTGTCTGCTCTGCGATCTCTGAACATTGGACCTCCCAGCCCACCGTCTCCGACAGGCAGCAACGCTGGCAGCCTTTGGCCTTTCAACAGGAGTGCCGCAACCAGTCCTGCGAGTTCGTACCGGCGGCCATCTGGCCCGTACCTCTCGTCAACGTATGACACTGGGCATCACTATGGAACCACGGCTTACACATACGACTCTGGCTCAAGCGGCTTGGACCGGCCGCTGCCAAGCCGTCACCCCGGAGCATACTCACGGCCCAAGAGCATTGAATTAGTGACCCCGGTTTTGGGGCGTTGATGACTCGTGTCGGAAGCTCTGGGGAAGTCTTACTGTCCTCGCACCGGTTGCAAGCCTAATCGACAGGCTAGCCATTGCAGCCAGGGATTCTCGACCACTCGACTGTGGAGTTGGCAAGGGGAAGCAGCTTGTCCTGGCCAGGACGCCAGCCATGTTTGGGCTGTGAGTTTGATTACCTAGGCAATCAACTGGCATTCCGCCATTTGCGGGGTTGCAGGGGTCAAGATCTCGCGTCCCCAGGGGCCCCAGGGGCCCCAGGGGCGGGCGGGGGACTGGACCGCGGCGATTGCGCAACATTGAACACCAGCACACAACCCTGGGTGGCCAGAAGCGAGCGATGACGGGCTCTAGCTCTCAAGTTTCAGCCCTCTTTCTGCCTTGTTTTTCTTGCTTTGCTCGGCCTATCCCCTACGACAAGACGATATTTTCCACGCAGCCAGTATCTACGATTCAATGCGACCACGACAAAAGGGACGCATTACAATTACTGTACAAAGAGTGTGGGGTTCGTTTCTCCCTAGGATGCTTCGTGCTTGGCCTCCCCAGTCAGATACTTCCCACAGAAGCGGGTCATTTGCTGGGAAGGTGGGTTTTCGGACAAGTCGGGTTATCAATCCCCTGGTACTTGTCCCCGAAGCGGCGTCTTGCACGCCTTTGACAACCTAGAAACTTCTGGTTATCAGCTTGCTGGGGGTTCATACGGAGCACTGACACCCCATTCTGTGGGGGTAGTCTCCCTGTTGTGCGTTTTGCGGTATTGTGCTGTTTGCGCTGTTATTCTACACCTTTTTTTTTTCTTTTTTGCTATTGGGCGAGATCAAAAGTTGCAGAGCAAATTTTATTGAGGAATGGTAATGGAGTTCATTATTGGGCATAATCACGCATCTATAGACGAGCATAAAAAATGGCGGCATGTGCATCAGAAAGTATATGGGAACATGTGGAGGTAATGGACTGGAATGGGCGGGGGTTCGGAGTTTGAGTACTTATCTGGCTGTATTGGAAATGATCAGTTGATGGCGCAATAGACTTGTAGCATCTGAGGAAGTAAAGCATTCTGTGCACAACGGCGGCTGGCGCGGGAGGACAAATCACGAGCGCCTTGCACAGGCCTCCCTTGCAAACCTGGGTTCTATCATGGTATGTGGTCTTTCCGTGGTCGTTCTGTGAGCATTCAAACCCTTGGTGCGTTTTGCACGTGTGAATAGACAGCATGGGCATGGCCGAGCGTATCGTGATGATGCTCTCCCGGGCGCACGGGATGAAGGTCCATTGGAGGGCTCTATCTAGTGCACAGACCATGGCAGAGGATGGTGAGGGACTCGGTGAGGGACTCTGTGAGACCAAATGATCCGACGATGCCGAGAACCAGCCCGTTGGTGCGAATTCCTTTTTTTTTTCTTTTTTTTTTTTCGGTCAAACCCTCCCCGCGTCTCACCATGGCAATTGAACAGCTGAGCCGGCATGGACAGCCAAACTAACCCCAACCCACAAATAGTGCACAGTATGGGGTAATGCATACTCCGTACAGAGTACGGAGTATGTACTCCGCATGTTGCTTATCACGACGGGCACGATCGTGCCACATGCGATAGCACTATCGGGACGTCGATAAGCAGGTCCCAGGCGTTGGGGAAGCAGCGCCGATAGGACCTCTACAGATACAGATAACACGGCTATCTAGGGAGGTGCGATTACGACTGCGGGGTGCCACGGGCATTTCCCGTCGCCAATGGCGGGCGCAGGGACAGCGCAGAATTGGGGTGCTACCTTTTGGTGGCATTTTAGTCGAGACGAGTCCTGAGACAATGCGCAGGGTCTTGTGACGAGGGGGACCAGACCAGACCAGACCCTTTGTGCCTTGAGCCGAGGCCGTGCAAGATGGACGTGCAGACTGCAAAAGCATCACTGGACGCGGCGGGCACTAAACGCCACGCGGCGTGACGGACAACCCTTGGACTCTTGTTCATTCATTCATTCATTCAGTCACGTCTGCCACCAAACGTCACAAGGCCTCTGAATGCCGACAAGTGTCATAGATTGATAACCCTACTTTCCATGCCAATCCCATTTCCCTGCCATGCATGTGAAATCAACAACGTCATGATCAAGTACACCCAGCCCGTCTAAATGCCACGCTTCCCAAATATCGGACACTTCTCTCTTTTTTTCTAGCTCCGCAACTTTCGTCGTAGCCTCCCCCGCCCCAAAGATGAAACGAAAGAAGAAATTACACGCCAGATCCAACAAGAAAAAAGAGGAAGAAGAAATGGACCGAGATTTCCCGTGGACCCGACGACAAAAAAACAAATCGTGACTCTCTCGTTTTCCGCTTCACCGCGCTGGTGCTCTTGAACTCGCCATCTCGCCATATCGGCCTCTGTGCTTCGTCGTGTCGTACGCTTGCAACACGCGTGTCTGGCTTTCGTCGGCCTGCGAGAAAGCATACCCACGCTGCTTGCGCATGCGCTGTACTTGCCGCACTTTTCGGATTGCTTTTTGGAATTGCTCCATCCTAACGAGAGAGGAAGAAGGAGGAAAGGGTCAGTGTCTCATACTCGGCCACAGCATGTTTCGTGGACTGGGCAAATTCACAAGAGGGGCAGTATCTACGTACCTTGGTCGGTAGTCCTGGATATTGTACTTTTGAATCTCTTGGATGTGGTGGTACGTCTGTGGCCGGTACATTCGCTTGGCGTACTTCCATACGATATCGCGCAACAAGCACATGACAGCCAAGACGACGGTTTGGAGCCAGAAGACGGGGCTGGTGTACAGCCGCGGAATCACGCCAAAGTACTCCATGGAGAAGTTGACCTTGGGCGCCACTATTCCGTAGGCGGCGATGAAGACGTACCAGATAGCCATGCTGCCGGGAATGGCGAGTACGTGGTACTTGGTCCAATTGTTGGTAACAAGCGCCGCCTTGCCCAGCACAGTCAGGAGAACAGCGCCATAGAGCGCCGTTCCCCAGACCCAGTGGCCGGCAATCTTGCCATCTCCCTGAATGAGGTCTCCGTACCAGAAGAGCTCAGCCCATATGTACAGGATAATCGAGTGATAAAAGGCATTGGCGATCCACTGAGCAAACGTCTTCAACTTGAAAAAGTAATTGCTCTGGCCCATGGTGTACAGCTGAGGATATCGGTCAAGGAGGCGCGCCGAGATGAACTGGTCGAGAATGCCCAAAGCCAGCGGGGGCAGGACGGTGTAGAAGACGTTATAGAAAGAGAGTGTCCACGACTCGTAAATGACCTGCCCAGAAAAGACATTTTGAAAGGTGAACTATACGTCGGTCAGCAACTGTTTTGTTTCCAATGCTTGAGAGTCACATAATTACCCAGAATTGAGTCAGATACAAGGTGATGTTCTTGTAAAACGAAAACAAAATCGTCTTGCTCACGCGCTGGTAACTCCAGGCGCCGTGAACAAGCAACAGCTTGCGCAAATATCTAAACTGGGCAATAGCGACATCTGCGCTTCGTGCAGCTTGCAGGCCTTCCATGCCGCTGATGCCTATGCCAATATGCGCGGCCTGGATCATGGAAACGTCGTTGGCTCCGTCGCCAATAGCGAGGAGAATCGAGTCTTTCTGGTATTTCTTGACCAACTTGACGACAAGCGCCTTTTGCAGCGGCGACACTCGGCAGCAGATTACCGCCTTGCACATAATGGCTAGGTCTAGGAACAGTTTCTCAAGGTCCTTTTCCAGAGCATATGTCAACGACTTGCCATCGATAACCAGCGCCAGTGTCTCCGTCTCGATGGTGCCGTCTCCCTGGGTTCGAATAGCATCCAGTTTCTTCTGGATATTATCTCGCGTGCCGGCGGCCGAGTCTTCGTTTACAATCAGGAGCATCATATCCTCGCTGAGAAGCTTGCAGCTCATGCCGATGTTGATTGCCGTCTCCTGCCTGTCACCGGTAAGCACCCAGACCTTGATGTTGGCCTGCTGCAGTGTGTGGATGGTTTCAGGGACGCCATCCTGCAGACGATCCTCAATGGCCGTGGCACCCAGCAAGAAAAAGTCATGCTCGATAATTTCTGCAGCCTTGTCCAGTTCATCGGCGCGTGTGCCTCCCACTGTTGTTGCCGCGGCATCAAAGATTTGATACCATTCCTTGAACTCCTGTTCGGGCACTTCGCGCACAGCCAAACAAAGCGTTCGAAGACCTTCTGACGCGTATTCTTCCAGGTGTCGGAGAGTCGCCTCGACATGAGGGTTCTGGTCGTTGAGGCGTTCCAGAATGACAGTGTCGGCACCTTTGCAGTAGACTCGGACTTTGCCATCTGGGCAGCGGTAGATGGCCGACATTCTCTTGCGGGTCGAATTGAACTCGCAAACAGCCAAGAGCTCATATTCCAGCTCGCGGCCGGCGGCCTCGATAATGACCGACCTTGGCTTTCGAGCTGTGAAACGATAGCCGAGCTCAAGGGCTCCTTGCACAAGGGCGCCTTCATCTGGAGAGGCAGCCTGATATTTGATATGTCCCTTCTCGTCCATCTCGGGGATTACCGTGTGGCAGGTTGCGAGCAGAGCGAGGAAGTGGTCAATCGCTACTGCGGATTCATGGCCCTCGGCCAAGTTGGATCGCAGCCTGTTAAAGGCGTGAACGCCCGTCTCATCGTCAGGCCCAGTGGCGCGGCGGTCCTCGGGGACATCGTCTGCGTATTGGAGGCCGGCGATTGTGCACTGCTTAAACTCCATCTGATTGCACGTGAGGGTGCCCGTCTTGTCGGAAAAGACGAACTCGACCATTCCCAATTCCTCGACCAAACTCGACGTGCGGCATGTTGCCGGCGTATCAGCCTTGTCGTAGTACATGTCGAGGTCGTCATTGATGAGGATGCCGTGCCAGTACTTGACGAGCTCCACGGTGACAAAGAGAGAGATGGGAACCAGGGACGAGAAGAGCACCCAGTATGTAACCATGTCCTTGGCAAAGGTTTTTGCCACGGCGCCGACACTGTCAATCTTGTCGAGATAAAGATAACCAAGCGAGCCGCCATTGACACCACGCATAATAAGGTCGCCGACGGTACAAACCACGCTCAGCGCCAAGAGCATTCCGACGAGCACCAGCACCAGCCAGTTGAGCTTCCTCTCAACCTTGGTTCGCTTGATGGGGGTGGCTGTTGCATTTCTCATGAGCTTCGTCTCGTGACCAGTAAAGACGACGACGCCGTGGATCCAAGGGGTATTTCGCAGAGTGGCACCTCGAAGGAGAAGTTGTTCTGGGTTCAACGACAACTCCTTTTCACCGCCGCCGGTTTGCATCGTCAACGTCGCTTCATAAGTGTACAAGCTGCTGTTTGGTTGCTCCGACTTGATTCGTCCACCGAGCCTGCTCAATTCGCTTGACGAGACCATGGACGAGGTCTCGGGCAGCGCCTGCTTGATCTTCAAGTTCGTTTCGCCGTCTAGATTTGCGGTTTCGATATAACAGAGACCTTCGGGCTCAGAACTGGCCAACAGAACCAAATCGGCCGGGAACGGCTCTTCGGATTCCACGCGCACGATATCCCCAACGGCTACATTGATCCATTTTGTCTCGTTGAAGGTGGAACCGCGCAACACTCGCGCCTTGGAGGTATTCAAGGCATTGTCGGCTTGTTTTCTGCGGTAGTCTTCCACCAATTCTTTTCCCGCGGAAATCAACAGCACGATGAGCAAAGGAGCAATGGTCGTGTATCGATTTGTCGGCGAAAGGCCAGGAATTTGTTGCAGGGCAGCCGTGAACAAGAAAAAGATGTTGGCAAACTTGGAGAATTGTTCGAACAGAAACTTGGGGAGAAACGTGGCAATATTATACTTGGCCGTCGAGATGTGGTTATCGCAATACTTGTTGGAGGCATTGGCCGGCGGGTTGTTGAGATGGATGATTCGAGGACCAAGAGTAGAAGGATCAGGCTTGTTGCGGCCGAAGCCAAACTTGAAGTTGCCCATGTCGAACCCCTTGCTCTTCTGCTCGGCTTGTTCACCGCCAGAGGAGGAAGCTCCACGTTCGTGGCCCTGCTCCGTCAGCGGCAAATCCATCTCGGAATACCCCTGGCCCATGCCGAGTCTGTTCTTGACGCGGCCGAAGAAGCCGCCTCCCAGGCTCAGGACGCTGTTTCGATTTCGGGCTTTGCTCCTTGCCGCAGACGGCCCGCCCTCGGTTGGTATCGGACCGCCATGTTGGTAGTATGAGTCGCCGTCCGTCGGGTAGTCGTCGAAGTTATCGGCATATCGTTGATAGTTGCCCAGCTCTGATGTTTGGCTGTATTGCCTGTTGAGATAGGGCGAAGAAGTGTTCTGGCCGGCGTTGGTCGGGCCAGCAGGACCAGAACGATCTGCTGATGAGCCCGATGCGCCGACAAAGTCATCGTAGGAGACTGAGGGTCTACTCGGGGCGCCGTCTCGGTCGTAGGAGTAGCGCTGCATCAAATCGTCGTCGTTCAAGGCGGACCTCTGTCCGCCGCTGTATACGGGCTGGTCGTTGTCCAGATCCAGCAGCAGGTCGTCGCGGCCTCTTGAGGATCCGCCATGGAGACCTCCCGTCGGTCTCCCAGCCATGCTGGACGGCGAGCAATGCTCAGGCAGTCAGGCGGAGGTTGCTGAAGTTGCGCATGCGGATTTTGGTAAGACGGCCAGACACACAAAGGGGAAAAGAGGCGAAAGAGGCGAAAGAGGTGAGAATTATTTGTCTCGGAAGGTAATTAGATCGCAGGCCCCAATGATACGAGCAGCTGGGGGCGAAGGAAATGTGTTGATTCGGTTGCTGATTCACGATGCGGTTCGGGGCAGGAGTCAAGCAAGGTCAGCTTTGGAGGACGAGGTCAATGATGGCTGAGCACACCCCCAACGTTGGTTGGTTGGCTGGCTTTGGCTGTTCAGTCAAAGGCAGGATGCACAGGGCCTACGAGTGTCCACGTAGTGGCGGGCGTGGGCGTGGGCGTGGGTGGGTGCGTGGAGAGGTACGGAGGCATGTACGGAGTAGTGGCACCCGTATAGCTGGCTATAGGTACCTCCGTGCTACCTATCATAGGTGTTCTGTAGAGGCAGATCAGGAGCAGGCACAAAGACCTAGAATGCTGCTGTTCCAGCATGACAAGACCAGCACGCGTCTCCTTGTGCACAGCCACCGGGTGGGCTCAGATGCAGAGATTGGCATCTAGTCCCTTATTAGTGCGGAGTAGCAGGCTTGGGATGACCATGGCCGGGGCTGGGCACTGGAGCAGCGTGAGTTTTGTTTATTTTAAGCAAGCCGTGGGAGACGGCGCGGCCGCGTCAACGGATGGCGCCCCTTGCCACCTGGTTCAAGGTCCGACGATGCGATACATGACGTGAGCATGGGGATGCAGAAGGAAATTGTACGCACCAGACTTCAGCAAGCTTTTTTGAGTGTCCACCAAGAGCTCGTACCTGCCAGCAGGTGGAGCGCTGTCAAACCTCAAACATGGCTCAAGTGCCCACTCAAGTAGCCTTGCAAAGTGGGTGGCTGATTGCCTTGGTGCGTCAAGTGAGACTAATAATTTATTATTCCCAAGTTGCACAGCTGCTGGCTGGGACATTATTCACATCATCTTTTGCAACAACTGCATGCTCGCAGTGGTCCCCGGATTACATAAACTAACCACTGGCGAGCCTCTGGACACGGCCATTTTGGCTGCCAAGGAGATTTTAAATCCAGGCTCAGGCCGTATCGGCTTGGTGCTCATCCACATTGGTGAAATGGCTCGCGAATAGCTCCCACCACAAGTGCAGCACATAATAATCTCTGTCACGGTGGCTCTTCTGCTGCCCCGCGGTTGAAGAGCTGTGGTCCCCTCTGCCCAACCACAACGCCAGGGTCGCACTTGCCAGTCAGTGGCAAGTGGCGGCCTGCATACCTCGATGCACATGGCCCTCCACCAACAAATTGCCATCAGCCCAACCTTGTCTTGAACCATTTCACGTTTCATCACCATCAAACGCGCCGCTTCCACCTCGTGCAAGCCGCCGGATAATTCTCTGCACCGGATTTGCTCATCTTTGGACCCGTCAGCGGTGTCATCACCAAACTCAACAGCTCGCTCGCCATGGTGTGCACCAAATGCCAGAAGCTGTCCAAGACGACACTGGCCACGCCGGATGTCAAGAAAAAGAGTGAAATGTACCATGGTTCCCCTGCGGGCTCTTCGTCCCCGGGATCGGGGTCCAAGCCGACGACTCTTGGACAAAGCGGTGTGGTAAAGGTATGTTGTTGTCGCGAGCCTTGCTATCACTCAACGATGAGAAATCACCAACTGTCGATAGAGCAAACTTTTGTCTAAATCTGCCAAGAATCCATACGCCCAGTACTCAAGGTTTGCATTCCAAGTCGCCCCTTTCAGTCGACAACCAGATTTCCTAACTGCCACCCGCAGCTCGTGCACAAAGTGCAAGACAAAGGTCTCTCAAGGCCATAGCCTATGTCAAACTTGCGCATATAAGAATGAGTGTAAGCCGCCGTGTGCTTCCTCCTCTTTACCAGTTCGAGTAACGCAACTAACACCGCGATAGCATGTGCCATATGTGGGAAGCCAAACAAGAAGAAGAAGGCCAATGCCGCTCCGACCATTAGCGGCCAAAAGTTTACTCTCAAGTGAAGAAGGCGTGTCCGCGGGGGTGGATTCTCATTCACGGAGCATCTCTGTGCAGGCGAGGGAGGCAATGTGCTCTTCAAACCGGGCAGCATCAAGATGACAAGCTGCGATGCCAAGTCGAAAATGACTGGTGGCGGGACACGGGGTGTCAAGAGCACCGACCAAAGTCGAGTCTTGTCGGCCAAACATGCTCAACATCAATTTAATGTATTACCAAGATGTCATGACTGCAAAACTGTATATATAGAGGAGCCGTGTCAATTCAAGCCTTGGCTGTTAGGCTCAGCACATTGCCATCTCCTTCACCTGCTCTCCTCCAGTCTTGACGAGACTTGCACAAGAGTTTTCTACAAAGCAGCCTTGACAGCTCCGTCCAAGACCTTGTTCAGCCACTCCCCAAGCAGCCTATTCACTTCATCCGCGGCCTGGGTCAGGGCCCAATGCGAAGCTTTCACCTCGACCCTGGTCAAATTCTTGAACAGCTTCTCCATGCCAGCCGACATGCTGGGCGGCAGCGCTTCATCGTGCGTCGCGCCAATAAACAGCGAGGGTGTCTGTATGCCCTGGAAGCCCTCGACCAGGACAAGCTCCTCGTCATAGTTGATCTTCTTCGTCCTGTACCAGTTCAACGGGCCCTTCAAGGGCGGCACGCCCTGCAGCATGAAGCGCCTGACGTAGTGGTCCAGCTCCTCCTCGGAAAGCAGCGGCGAAGGACCCAGCTTGGCCAGGTTGTCGAAAATGACGCCCCGGTCGGTGGTGAAGCCCGCCTCGCCCTGCTCCCCCCTGCCGCCATACATGGCGTTGAGGAACTGCCGGATCTTGGCGTCGCTCTGCAGCTCCCGCTCGACATCGGGCCCGGCCAGCTGCAGCTGGTACTTGAAGTTGGTCAGCACGCCCGCGGCAATGTAGTCCTCCAGCGGCACCCATTTGGCCTGCGGCGGCGAAAAGGGCGTGCAGACGCTGAAGACGGCCTTGACGAGCTCGGGATGCCACAGGACGACGCGCCAGACCAGAGCGCCGCCCCAGTCGTGTCCGCCGAGGATGATCTGGCCGTCGCTGCCCACGAACTTGGTCGCCAGCGCCTTCATGTCCGCCGAGATGCTCTTGTGCGAGAACTCCGCCGGGTCTTCGGGGCACGAGGTGCCCGCGTACCCCAGCATGTTGGGCGCAACGACACGCAGCCCCATGGCGACGAGGTAGGGGATCTGGTTGCGCCATCCAAAGTTCAGGTCCGGGAAGCCGTGGATCAGGAAGACGGTGTCGACGGGCTTCCCTTCCGGCTCGGCGAGAATGTAGCTGTACTGCTTGCCGCCGACCGAGGCCGTCTCCTCGCGGACCCGGGCGTCGTTGGGAACCAGTTTGTTGGACGTCATGGCAGGCACTCTGAGGCGTGGCATTGGGCGGTTTCCTCAGCAGGGACGGCTGAAGGATGTTATATGTCGTTCGGCACCGCACGAACCTTGCATACGTAGCGCCTACGGGGGGGGAAACAAATGGGCTAGCCCGTCCGTACCTTGGCCAGGGAGCAGCTGGCGTGCCTCCGTTGTCGCCGGAGCGTATAAGAGGGGGAGTTGGGCAGTCCGCCAAAACTTACGATTCGATCAAGCCCGGCCGACAAGTTAGTTGGTTGGGCTCCGTTGGCTCCGTCGGTCCTTTGCCCCGCACCAGCTACTTATATTACGCGGCGGGCGCATCGGCAATCCTTTGATCATCAAGGTGCCTTGTGCCTTGAGAAGTGGCAGGAAGTGCCCATTGCCCCTCAGGGATCGGGGACCGGCTGAATCCTGAACACCGCCTTCAGCTCGGCGGGGTGGGGATGCCGAGGTCTTGGGTTTTTGCGGCAGTTGCATCTAGTTCCGGGGATGGATCCGGTTTTAGCTGCATCGCGGGCAGCTGGTCGGGTCGAGTCTCGGTGTCCAGACATTTCCAACGTGCTGCCGGGCACAGCATGCGCATGCAAGCATTCATGCATTCATGCTCCAGTGAGGTTGCACGCAGCAGCTATCCATCCATGGTCGTCCAAGCCAACCTCGTATTAAACGTGCAATTGACCTCCTGCGACAAACTGGCCAACCAGAGGCGAGCAGGAGCAAGCTATCAAACTAAATAAATAAATAAAAATTATGCAACGCCCAGTTCAAGAAAGCAGTGTCTTGTAATACAAATTGACCGACCCGAGTCCCCAGCCCCCGACTTTACACTGCCTAGTAAATAACCATGTCCTCGTCAGCTTCCACAAGCACATCCCCCGACTCGTCGTGTGGATCGTGATGGTGTGCTGTTTTCGGCTCGCTCTCCTTCTTCGCCGGCTCCTCCTCACGCTGGTCGAGCTGAGCATCAGCTTCATCATCGGCGTGCGCCACCGCTTCCAGCTTCCCGACTGCATCATCGTCCCTGTCGGCCTGCGATGGGCGCCGTGGCTGGTACCGACCCAGATGCCGCTCCCTTTTCGCCTTGAACTCCTCCTCTTCCGCCGCTACCGTGGCTTTCGCAAAACGTATTTGCTCGTCGATGACATCTTCCTGGTCTGCCGTCCTTTTCCATGGCAAATAGTACTACCGAAGCCATGAGTATCTCCGCCATCAGTAGTGTTACACGGGCAAGTGTACATACAATAGCCGGTTGTGTCCGAGTTTTCAGAAATTCCGCCAAGGCCAACAACTTGGAGTGCTTTCTCCGCATCTGTCAAGCATTAGCAAACCGGCGCGGCGTCTCTGCAAGCAACCCATTGCGACAGACGTACGACTTGGGCCTCGAAATCAATCTGCTCCACTATCCTGGCCTCCTTTACCTCGGCCAGCTTTTCTGCCCTCTTCTGGTCGTCCTCATCTCTCTGTTTCTGTATGCGTTCCTGCTGTCTCCGCTCGATTTCTTGCCGTCGTTTATGCTGCGAATTCGTATTCGTCTGGCTAAGCGTGCTTAAAAGGCCACCGAACAATCGCTTCCCGCGCTTCTTTTCCTCCTGAGAGGCAGATGCTCTACGGTCTTGCGTCGTCTCTTGGACAGATGGCCTGCGGCGCGGCGGGGACCCTTGGTCGTCGTGTCGGGGGCGTTTGGCGGGTGAGGAATCGTCGACTGGCGACGCCTTTCTTTTCAGCGGTGCGTCTTCCGGGAGCGCACGGTCTTCGTCAGCCTTTGGCGACCCGTCCGCAACCTGGGCGACGCTACATTGTCCATTAGATGGTTACGTGGAAGAAAATGCGAGGGACAGGATGGTAACATACACCTCCGTGGCCATGATAGGCTGAGCGTAGACGTATCGCACGTATTCAGTTCCAATGAACCAGTAGAAAGGTTAGTTTCCGAAACCATGGCCCGTCCGAAGAGGATAGATCTCGAGGCTGGAATTCAGGCCCAATGTCGCCAAGTCGTGCAGAAACAGCTGAACCTCTGGTCCCTCGTCTCCAAATTATTTGCTGCCGTTGGAGGTTGGAGCTACACAAAGTGGGGCAGCGCTTGGCAGAGGCAGGCCAAGGTTATGGAATCATTGGCGCCGCGCAGCCGCCTGATTGGCCACCGGTTCCTGGCCGAGGTTTTGCTCGCCAACCCTTCAAACTTGTTGGCCACCACGCGAGGCTGAGAAATCCAAAAAGTCTCGGACCATTCATCTAGGATCATTCAACTCTGCGCTTAAATAAAGCCAGAGGACGACATATCCCTCGACCTCTGCTCCTCCCCCGCGACAACATCCTCCTCTTCCCGCCAAACATCTCCCCCGTCGAACCGCTAGCATGTCTCGTCACCATCCGTAAGTCTACTATCGTGCCGACTCCGGCTCTCCGAAAGCTGGCTAACCTGTCCCTCCAGCGATCTGGTCATGTGCCGCAAGCAATCTGGCATCGCCATCGGCCGCCTATGCGACAAATGCGACGGCAAATGCCCCGTCTGTGATTCCTACGTGCGCCCCACGACCCTCGTGCGAATCTGCGACGAGTGCAGCTTCGGTAACTACCAGAACAAGTGTGTCGTGTGTGGCGGCGAAGGCATATCCGATGCCTTCTACTGCTTCGAATGTACGCGTTTAGAAAAGGACCGTGACGGCTGCCCCAAGATTATAAATCTGGGCAGTTCGAGAACAGACGTAAGTTTCCTTCCACGGCAAGGCGTGAAGGGGGCATTTGGACGCTAACATTCTTGTGCGTGCAGTTATTCTATCAAAAGAAGACAAATCGGTCGGCGAATTACTAGCCTTGATGTGGCCCGGGTCTGGGCAGGTGCTTTTCGCGTGTTTGGGAAATATCTTGGGATATGCCATGGACAATATTCAATATGTTTTGTTACTCATTCGGCGTTTTGGAGTGTGTAGAGGAATCGATGCAAAACATCCCTGGCAGTGGGTAACCACATGCTTAATGCAAAGAGGTTGTAAAACGCTCTTCCGAGTTTGAAAGAAAATAAATCTGGTCAAATTTTAAACTCTACACATGTCACAGGATTTGGAGTGGGCTGCAAGTCCACGACGTTGGGCAGAAACCATGTATAAAATGTCCATTCAACCGAGACTCGTAAAAGCATGCCAAGCTTGTACTATCTAAAAAAGAAAACGGCCTCTGTTGTTTTGTTGTTCTTGTTGTTGTTGTTGTCTCAGTGTGAGCATAGTCAACTCGTACCCCCAATGACAATATATACCTACGTAGGTGATACAAAAGAAAGCGCCGTCAAGTCCATAACTCCTCATAATGCTGTAAATCAAACAGTCTCATATAATACAAGAATCAGTCTAGATATAGCTGACCTTGGTACCCATACCGGCAGTGGCCATTACCTTGTTCCACGAAGCGCTCAGGAGCCTTTGGATCCGTTGCCTGAGACCCTTGTGGCCGAGCATTATGAGAAACCCAATAAGAAAAGCCAAAAATCTTATCAGCAATGCTGGATTGCTATTAAAAGAAACGGCCAACTCCGCAATGACTGACCTCAACCGGGTCATGACCATGGTAGCTCGTGCTGTAAAGGTTGCGGGTGCAACAGCCTTGCCATTCTGTCGAGACGAAATGGACGACTTATCAGGCCGATGTTGCGGCCGATCCTGGCGAGACCTGCCGCCGCTTGTTGAGGAACCAGACGATTGTTCCACCCCATAATCGATCTCGCTGGCCTCTCGTCTTACTCGCTCCTCCTCCAACCTTTTTCGCTCCCTGGCCTCATTCTCAGCCCTTTGTCGCCTCGCCTCCTCAACTTCTCGGCGGAGCTCCTCTTCCTGCCTTTGACGTTCTTCCCGCGCGAGGCGTTCTTGCTCTTGCTGTTCTTCCTGCAAGCTCTGAAGTGCCTGGAGGAATGCCTCCCTTCGTTCGTCGTCCAGAACTGAGCTTACACTGATGAACTCCCGAGCATAGTCCCATTCGTCGTTCCGTAGGAGGACGTGCAAAGTGTAAAGCTCGAGAATCTTGACCCGAGCATTGAGGTCCCGAGGCGTATTCGCGCCACTGGTACCCGGCGCCGGTGACCGGTATCGCGAGCCATTGCGCGACACCGGGGCCGGCGAGCCATTGAACTTGCCCGCCAGGTCTAGATTTGGCGTTGTCGTCGAGGCCAGATAGGTTTCCAGCCGACGCTGGTTGAGAAACTGGTCGCGAGCATGGGCGAGCAGAAGAGTGGCTCTGCAGAAAATATAGTTAGTACCAAGCTCTGCCCTTGTGGAGGAAGCAGGCATGCTTACAAATTGATGACGACGTCTGAATCAACATCGCCCTCGACGCCATGGTAGCCGCTGCGCACAACCTCTTCCCATACTTGTCCGTCACGGACCTTTGTGCACAGTGCCCTCCATTCCTGGTTCCCAAAGGCATCCTTGCCGTCCTCTGGGTCCATTTCCAAGATGGCGTTGAGAATGGTCAAGTACAGGCTCCACACTTTGATCCTCGTGGTTCGCGAGGCCCCAGCGACGGGTGCAGGCTCTCCATCATCTGCTGACTCCGAAGGGGTGATGAGCGGTGTTAGCGTCGTGAGAGCCTCGGGCAGGCGACGCGTCAGGAACAGGGTCGACGCTTGGCGATATGTCTTGGAAATCTGAGACGTATGCCTTGACGCGATGGTGGAGGGCCGCAGCGAGGAAATCGACGACGGAAGAATGCTGCGGCCAAAGGCATCAGAAGCAGTGGCCGTCAGGGTGGGACTGCCAGCAGCAAAGGACGATCCATTGACTGACGACATGGCAGTCAAGGCAGAGAGTTGGAGCAGGCGGAGGCTGAGGCTACTGGTTCGGCATCAAAGGCGGCGGCGGCCCAAGAAGAAGATGAGTATGTTGGCTCGTGCGCTTTCCCTGGAGGAGCACGGTCGATGGATTAAAAGGGAGAAATGGTGACAAGAGTTCAGCTGCTCCCAGGAAAGGCTGGTCCAGAAGCCTTGCGGTGGGGGAAACGGACGAGGAAGAGAAGCAAGCCCAGAAGTTGTTATGATGCTGCCTTGTCGTGCACGACCACCACAATGACGGCAAGAATGGAAAGGGAGAAGTTAATGGAGGACCGCGTGCCAGAGCCAAAGGCTGCGTAGGATGATCAAATGGCGGACCGATACATGACATGTGGTCTGGCGCCGTCGTCGAGCATGCCAGTCGGACAGTCGGGAGGCGGACGTAGCTTCAAAACAAAGTGGATTTTTCGGTCAAAACGGGGTCGAGGGCAGGAGCCGAGGCTTTATGAATTGACCAGACTGTTCCTTGGGCCATCTGCAGAAGGTCTCCAGAGCGACTTTAAGGCAAATGCGTCCATGCTACTGGCTGCAGGGGCCCATTTCCTCCACCTACAAGTGCGCCAAGCCGTGGGTTGACCTCGGCGACAGATGCGCGTCGTTCCCCTTGTTTCTACGTGTTAGGGCAGGACCTGCCGCCTCACACAAAAACATGTGCAGCATTGAGTATCTTTGCAGGCTCCGCTATCCGTCACAAGTCTATTCTTGCCCCTGTACGCAGTAGACACCACACCACTCCAGAGAACCTCCACCCCTGCCCGTTCTTGTTCAAAGGCTCGTCTTGCAAGCGACCCCAGAAATCGGAGATGAAGAACCCCTTGCGGTATTTGGAACCGCGATGTGCATTTCCGCACCTTAGTCGTGGGAACCCATGCACATAACATGAGCCATTGATTGCAGTGCCTTGGGTTGGGTGTTGGAAGTTGAATCGCGGAGACACCAAGCCAGAAGGATCCCAAAATGAGGGCTTCGGCACATGCCAATAGATTCATGGCGTCTGCCATCATTGCTTCTTCTGTTGCTCCAAGCTGCTCCATTGATTCACCAATCTGTGCGGGAATATAAAGTACAATGCGATACAGTGTGTAAAAACAACCCAACCATGAGCACTCCGTCCCAATGCGGTCTAGTGGTATCTCTAATTTCAAGCTCCGACGCTTTTCAACAATGAAGCAAAAACACAGGATTACAATCCACGCCCTCGTCCCTTAGCCCATGAGCCTTGTTGAGACTCGTCTCGTGTCGGCCATTCCATCGTCTCGATACACAATGATGCTGTCCTCCCTCTCGACGATGGATGCCTCGGCCCCGAGAAGCTGGTCTTCGCGGATCCAGCCCGACTCGACGGCAAAGCATACGATGTCCCCAGCGGCACCGAAGCAGGGCACGCTTTGGTCGGCATCTGGGTTCAAGTACATCCACATATCAGTCGTCTCTTTGCGGAAATGGGCCAGCTGCTTTGCATCCCCCTGGAAGCTGTCGAGCAGATATTCGTAGAGGTAGGCCAGCCACAACACGTTGGTGTACGGCGCGTATGCTTCCCAAGAGAGCGGTCCATCGACACCCTCGGCATACGGAGTGTTGTGTGCCTCTGGTGGGAGACATTGGCGGTCCGCTCGAAGCAGGAATGACCGCATCTGACGGTATACCTTGCACTGTGCCGCGTGGGTGCTCGTAAACAGGCTGAGATCCCGCTCCAAATCGTACGCGACGGGCCTGGCAAAGTCGATGGACAGGTCCTCGGCGCGGGACAAGCCGTAGTCTAGGATGGTGATGTCGATGCCCGAATACCCAAAGTATCCCGGTGACCCGGGCTTTCTCGGCCTTGCGGGCCGTACTTGTCTGATGCAGAGGTTGCCCTCATGAAGGTCGCGGTGCTACAGAGAAACGTGTTAGCCCCAAGCCAATCTCGACTCGTAAAACGAGCAATCGCACCTCAAACATTGCGACTTCTTCGGCCCTCGCTAGAGCAATGGCCTCTAGGAAGAAAATATCCCACAGCTCGCTCTCACTTTTCAGCTCCCAGTCTTCCAGCGCTGTGCCGGCATCTCCCAACTCAACTACCAGGAACTTGGTATCGTCCAAGTACCTACTTGGCGACGGATAGAACTGCGCGCGCCCAGGGTCCTTCCTCTTCATTCGTCTCTGGAACGCCTGGTGCGTCTCCAGTAAGGCTCTCGACGTCTTTCCCTGAACAATATATCTCTCCTTGTAGACCACAAACCCGGGAATGTCGGCCAGCCACTCAGAGATCTGCAGCTCGCCATTGACGTCTTCCTCCGAGTGCGGCTCCTCGTCGACAAGCCTGGAGCGCACTTGGGCTTTGGTCTGGGGTTTAATCGGCGACGGTAATCGGATCACCTTAATCACGCTGGTTCCTCGCTCGTTTGTGACGCGGTACACCTCGGCATAGGAGGCCTCTGCAATCTTGTCTATGCGGTCCCCTGAGGGACAAACATCGTCCCAGGTTAGAATTCGCAGTGATGTATCGCCCGCCAAATCAGTCAATGATTCCTCTTCTTGGCCATTCCCGTTGGCTGCGCTGCTTGGCGATGCCGTCGCCCAGGTATCTCGCTTGGAATTTCTGTAGTCTGAGTCGGCTAGGTCTTCGGGGTCATCTGAAGAATATGTCGCGTCATGGGTGATTTCTGACTGTTTTATGCTTTTCCGAGGAGATCTGCGGGGCAGCTGTGCGTGCTCTTCTATTTGCACTACACATAGCTTTTCTGTAATGGAATCAATGGTGTCGCCCAGGTTCGCGGCTTTTGGTTTTCGCACGGGACTCTGAGGGAGCTCGGCAAACAAACGCTCAGCCTTTGTTCGTGTAGATCGTTTGCCATATTTCACTGTCGCTTTTGTTCGAGGCATTTCGGCTTGCCATGGGAGGCCGTCATGGCGATTTACATGTGTTGTCCAAGTCTGAATGGAAACATGCCGAGAAAGGTGACACTGTGGTTGGCCGGGCAACGGGTTTGGCTACCTCAGTGTACCAGCTCCAAATGTGGGATTCGGGGCAAACCCTGGGCGCGTAAAGGGCCGGTTTGTAGCTCGAAGAATAAATAAAGTGGATGCTGCGCATCATGAGAGGAGAGCATTTGCACTCAGTCTCTACGGGTTGTTGAATGCATTTGTGAAATTGGCACCCTCGTAGGCTGCCACATTGGCTTTGCGCTACGCTCCGTGGGCGATTTTGACCTTTTCGCTCACCTGTCATCCGTTCCTTCCAATCCCGCTACTCCGTGTCCAGCGAAGCAAGCCCCAGACCCAAACGCTAACGACACAGACCCACCCCGGTGCATCTCCGCAGATTCTCCAAATTTCCACGTTGGCTGACCAGAAGCTCCCTCTCCGCTTCTCTCATCCCTTGCCTCTCTCATCGCCTCGCAATTGACCACGCAGCAGCCATGGCCGATCTTCTGAAAAACGTCTTTGGCGGTGGCAAGGCCGACGAGCCCGCTGCCAATGCCAAGGTTGATCCAGGTACGGGCATATCCACCAAAAAAGCTTCCTTTTTCTTGGCTTTTTATTCCCCATGTGGAAGTGCAAAGCGGGATGCGACTCGGTCCCCTTTCTCCTCCTCCTCATCCCCCCCTTGGTTTTCTTGCGCGAGAATTGAAAAAATCAGCCTCGGGGCTAACCACGCCAATTGACAGACTTTGCCGACTTTGCTGGAGCTCCTGACCCCGCGGCCGAAGCTGTCCCCCATGCGCCGACGCTGGGCGGCGCTCCCGGTGCTGCTGCTGCCACAGGCGTGCCGTATACAAAATGGTACAATGTGCACGAGCGCCACTCGCTGTCCGAGTTCAAGGCGGAGGGCATCATCGTGGCCATCTCGGCCATAATTTTCCTCTTCCACTTGATTGGCGCGCGGGCCAATCGCTCCAAGGCCAAGGGCTGGATGCGGGCGCATGCCCCGGTGCTGAAGAAGGAGTTTGCCCTCGTCGGCTTCGGCGGCGTTCCCACCATGGACAAGGAGGACGTCAAGCCCGAGTCGCTGCTCAAGGAGAAGTCGCTCTTCGAGTTCGCCACGTACGCGTCGGGGCGGCAGAACACGGCCTTTTTGGACGTCAAGCTCACGCTGACCAAGAAGTTCAACCCCATCGTGGGCGCCGTCGAGACGGTCGCTTCCTTCTTCACCGACGCCTTTGCCCCGCCGAGCAGCGTCATGGAGGCCTTCCTGTATCCCTTTGACGGCAAGGAGAACCTGACCCTGCCCTCTCTGCCGGGCGCCGAGGAGTCCCGCGCCAGGGACGCCAAGAGCAGCTACGACGGCTTCGTCTGGGCGCTCGTCCACAAGGACAGCATGAAGCGCCTGCGCGAAGACCGATACGACGTGACGCTCACCGCCACCAAGGAGAACCCCAAGCTGCCCAACTGGCTGGCCGTCATGAGCGAGAGTGCCGAAGTCACCGACACCCTGCTCACGCAGGAGCTGATTGACGCCGCCACGGCCGCCGGGGACAAGTTTGAATACCTCATCGTGTCTGACCAGCCCGTCGAGAAGCCCGTTGCGCTGGAAGACACCACGCCGCGCAAGCGCCTCTTCCTCAGGTACCGCCTCCCCTCGGGCAACCAGTACGACAATCTCGTGCCCATCTTCTCCAGCTTCCTGCGCCTGCCCGACTTCCTCGTCCAAAACGCCCGCTTCCGGCCCGAGGTCCTGAAAAAGGTCCGAGCCACCCGCGAGGCCATGATTGCCCAGATCAAGAAGACGGCCGAGGAGGAGAAGAACGAGGAGCGCCAGTGGGAGAAGGAAAAGGCCAAAAAGGCCAAGCGCGAGGCCGAGCTCAAGGGCCTGGACGCCAAGGCCCAGAAGAAGTACCTCGAGAAGGAAAGGGAGAAGGAGCTTCGAAGGAGCCAGAAGAAGATGACGACACGAGGCTGAATTCTGCCTGTTTCTCCTTTCTTGTTTTTTTTTTCTTTTTCTGGCTCGGCTTTAGACGCCACTGGTTAGTTGTACGAGGAGGGTACGAAGGGGGCATGTATGTAATGTGTGCCGCATGCATGCATGCATTATGTAACTCTAGACAGTGGGATAGTTGCAAAAGCACAAACGTCGCGGGAGCCCTCACTTGAGCAGCTCTTCCACGCGCCGCACCTTGTCCTCGGCGCTCTGCCTCTTGTCCGTCCTGCTCCCCACGCGCACGCTCGACTGCACCCTCACCACGCCCCCTTGGTGCACGGCTGCGTGCGCCTTGCCAATGGCCCCCATGACCTCGTCCCAGCTCCCCTCTGCAGCATTGAAAGCATCAGGCGTCAGCACGAAGTTGGGGTGGAGAGGCTGTTGTGCCAGGGCTGCACCTACCGACTGTTGTGCCCGCCGAGTGAAGCGTGTACTTTAATCCGCTGGCCTGAAGAACCCGCTGCACCTGTGCGATTTCTTCCGCCACCGACGCGGTGCCCGTCCCGACCTATCGAGGCGTCCCCGGTTAGCTTCTTTGCCCTTGTTGGGCTTGCTTGACACTGGCCAGGGCTGCTTTTGGCGCATGTACCGGGATGAGGCAAAAGTCGGCGTAGCATGCCTCCGGGGTTGGAATCGAGCCGTAGTCCATTCTGGCGGGCGCTTTTTGCTGCGTGAATAGTGCTCTGTTGGCCAAGGGCGTGGTGGATGCAGCGTGTTCCCTTATTTAGTGTGTGCTGTGCTGCATAAGTAGTATATATTTGATATTTCCCGCTTCCGAGGGCCACGGTGCTCCACTCGCTGCCCTCAATCTCCGTGACCTGTGACCTGCTGGATAACCTGCACAAGCAAGTGCATGGCCGAGGACTTTGATGGCCAGTCAAAGACTCCGCAGTGCCACAAAGAAGTCAAGTCTGTCTCGTTTGCCATAATTCGCTCCAAATACAGTGGGGTGTATATACATCTATATAAATAGCCTTATGCACGTCTTTCCGCATTCAAACCAATGGCGCACGTGGTACATGCTGTTGGTATGGGATATATTATGTAAAGCCATGTATTCAGTGGCAGAAACTAATGACGGGTTCCTGCCGTCGGAAATCTACCCAGTTCCAATCTACCCAAGTGTGGTTCCCGTCCAAACCCCTGCAAGCCTGGACAAGAAAAAAGGGAGAGAGAGGGAGAGAGAGAAAAGGACTCATCCGGAACGCCTCGCTCAAAAAATGAAATAATGGCCCGCCTTGGCTCATTCACACCAACACCAGGGCAGCAGAAACAAAAGCTACCAAGGCCCCAATTCCGACTTTCCTGTCCTCGGCAAAGTGGCTTCCCGAAGACTCCTTGTTCGCTTGCGTGGTAGACCTCCCCGTAGCATCCGTGACGCCATTCATGTTGTCCAGAGCAGCAATGGGATCGCCCTTGTCCCAGAAGTCAACAAGAACAAAATTGGGTGACTTGTTCCACTCCGCCTTGCACTGCTCAAGGTGTTTGCCCAAATTGCCAGTCTCAGAGGTGCCTGCACTGTTGACCGTGTTGATGGCATCCACGTCGGGAACCTCGATGCCGCCTATGAGACTTTGACCCTTGAAGTGGTTGACGAGGCTCATGTAGCCACTGGCCAACGAGGTAGATGCCGGGCTGGCCCTAGAGGGACGGTCGACGGTGCAGTTGAAGCCGCCAATGGCAGTCACCTCAAAGGGCGTTTCGAAGACGTGGTCGAACTCGGGGAGAAGGTAGGGCGTGGCAGCAGAGTAGTCCATGTTTGTGACAAAGGTGACAACCCGAGCGTTGGCCGAGATGATGGATTCAAGAGTGGGCCAGGTGGACGTCAAGATGTTTGACTGCGGCTTGTATGCACTCTGGGCCATGCCCGAGCTTTCAAAGACGGCGCCAAAGTCGGCGGCGGGGGCATTGTCAGAGTTGACGAGCAGCAGAGTGACAACGTCGTTGGGATGGCCCGTCACCCAGGCATTGACGTTGCGGAGCCACGACTCGAGGGCTCCGGCATCAAGCAAGTCACACGAGGTATGGCAGAGCTCGAGGGTGGCGTTGGGCTTGTGAACCTGGGCCTGGAGCAGTCGAAGACCGGCATCTAGAGCGGCGGTTGCGTTCTTGAACTGGTTTCCTGCGAGCGAGTTGCCCGTGCTGCTGTCTCGCAGAAAGGCGCTGTTGTGGGCGCCCATGTGGGTGACGGCATTGTACTGGCGGCCACAGAGGGTCGGCGAGTTGTTGCACGCCTTGCCCGACGCGGACGTTGATGATGGCGAGGGGGCAGCGGCGGTTGTCGAAGCTGCCTGGGGGAGTCCGTTGGCCAGGGAAGCGGCCAGCGCTGCCAGGGCAAATTGTCGCAGCGAGGTGAACATGCTTCCGAGAAGGATATCCGAGAAGGAAGAAGCGTAGACCGATGCGGTTCAGAAAAAGAAACAAGAAACGAGGTGTGAGGTTACCAGGGGGGAAAAGTTACCAGAGGCACCAAACGACGAGTAGCACAACCAGGGAATTAAAAAACAGATGCAGAGCTGAATTTGGACAGGGCGCTGCAGCCATGTACCTGATGTATGTATTCAACGAAGGAAATATAATTTTCTATCACGAGTCTGACAGGGAGGCAAGAACAGAAAACACGAAGCAGAAGAGCAGAAGACGACAAGATGAGCAGACGGCGAGGAGGCAGTCAAGATGCAAAAAGTCCAATGTCCAACAAACCCCCACATGCACATGCGTGCACATTGGCACATTGCTGCCAGCGGTCCAGACACGGTGTGTTTCGTGGCTGGGAGAGAAACGAGAGAGGCAGGCGGGCGACACATGCTCGGGCCCTGCTGCGCCTCTGCCAACGTCAGCGATGGTGGAGCAGGCAGTGCGAGGTGAAACGCCTGGCGAGCGAGATGAACCGCCCCCCAGTGCCAGTGCCAGTGCCAGTGCCAGTCCGCACTGCAGCAAGATTGCGCTAGTCTCGGTAGTTCATGGGCTGCCGGGGCTGTGGTCTGGTCTGGTGTGACGCGAGATTGCAGCTCCGCATCGCACCCAAGCTATTTTTATCCTTCAACGTCGGCGCAGAGATGCAGAGATGCAGAAAGACATGAGCTGCCCCTGGACATGTTCTCCATTTATTACTGTTGTATGCCTTGGGTATCACTACAGCCCCCCTTGCAGTCTATTCGCCATCTCCCGCCCGTCCCTCGGCTTCCGCGTCCGCCTTGGCAGCCGCTTCCAGCTCTTTCCACTGCTTCTGGCCCTCCTCCGTCGTGGCATCAATGATGTGCTCCTCGAGGCTCAGGATGTTTGCCTGTGACAATGATTAGTTTCGCGCCCCATCCTGATCGTCGGCCATCTCTGCCAAACTCACCTCTGCAAACATGGCCACCAGCTCCTCGGCCTCGTCCACCTTCATCTTGCCAAGCACCTTGTTCACTTGTTCCAGGTCTCCTGTTTCCAGCGCCTTCTTCATTTCCGGCTGGAACCCGTCGAAAATCTGCCGCGCCTCCTGTTCTTCGGCATCTTGACTATCAGCCGCGGGAAGCTTGATGTTAATAACAGTCCCTGGCTCGACGGCGTGCAGCTGAATTTGCTCCACGCCCTGCTCGATGCCCTCCTCTGCCTCCTTGGCGCGTCCCGCCAGAATCTCCCGCGACCGGTTCTTGATGCTCATGTACGTTTCTTGCACGTCCTTGTAGAAAACCTCCTGCGCTTGGTGACCCTTGGTTGTGACTCTCTTGAAAAACAGCCCAACGCCGTCTTTGCCGAGCAGTCTACAGTACTGCAACAATAGAGCCTGGTGGACGCACTGGCGGGAGAAGTCATCCTTTCGTTCCAGCGCCGCATCAAAGGCCAGCACCAACAGGCCGTCTGTCTCTCTCTCCGTCACAATCTGTGGGTTTCTCGAGAGGAATTGTAGGCTGGCAGCGTAGTCCTTGGATTCAATCTGTGCAAATTTCTTGGCGGCGGGAGATGCCTCGACATCTTCGTCGTCGTCGCCAACATTGGCAACTTCGCTCGACGACTGTGAGCCTGGCGCTGTGACATTAGGATTCAGTAGTTCGACAGTCGTAGACGCATTCTGCTTCTCCGACGGCTTCGCTTTCGCAACGTGAGAGCTGTCAAACCCAGTGTGGATGTCGGCGCTGGTAATCTTGCTTCCCTCCTCCTTGACAAGCTCGTCGAGTTTTGGCGTGAGCTCCTTTTGCATCTCGTTGATCTTGTCCACGTGTCCCTCGAGCTCCGTGATCATGGACTGGTATCGGTCATCCGGCTTCTTCTCGTCGAGAGCCCGGTTGACTTCGTCCAGCAGCGCAGCCATCATTTGCGAGTACGTCTTGGGCTCCCTGCCGTCGCTGTGCAGTCCTTCGGGTCGGGGGGGGACTTGGTCGTCCTTGGCGCCGCCCGCTGATTCCATGACAGCTTTGAAGGCAACCTCTCCGGCGTTTCTTCCCGCCGCCTGCGAGGCATGCGCCTTGAGCGACGTCAGCAGCGACGAAATGCGCTTCAGGAGACCATCGTGGATGAGCCGCTCGTACTTGTACGCTTCAATTTGGAGCTTCCGCTGCTGCCGCTCTTGATGGATTTGGTGCTGCTTGGCACGAATAAAGGATCGTTTATCGACGTTGGGGTGCACTTCAATATCCGAGTCGTCGCTGAGTTCCAGCGCATCCTGCATCGCATGTCACCGTCAGCACTGTGATGCACTTGTCTGCCTGGGCATGCAGGTTCCAAAAGTCCGATGCTTCACTACGCACCCATTTGCTGTAGTCGACAGGCATTTTGATTGCACTTTTCCATCCAGGCAGGGTCGGGTCCGGGATGTATCGCCAGAGTGTAACAGAGAGAGCTCTACCCGTCCGGATGTGTCGCGTTCCTGCTTGCCCAAGTTGATGAACGAAATTGAAAGCTTCGGTGCGGGACAAAGCGCAGGAAGGTTCTGGAGCCCTCAAGTTTCGGGGGCCTTTGAGAGCTAGGCGGGGCAGCAACAACTGTCAATCGATTGATGACCTGGAACTGGAATGGCAACGTGCTGACTGACCCACCAGACCACCAGACCACCAGACCACCAGACCACTTGAGGAAAGCAGGTACCTCCCCGGGGTCTAACCGTCAACAATCAAATGTGTCAGGAATTACCTTGCCTACCAGGCCTCCTATGCTCCCACTAAAGACTAAAGTAGGTGCTTGGGTATCTACCTAGGTAGGTATGTAGGCAGCTCTCAACCACACACGCAACGGTTCAGAGTGTACTGATTAGTGTCGTGGCGGTTTCGTTCGGCCATGTTGTACAAATTCTGCCGTCTAGAGATACCTTGTTTACTACTGTACAAGCCAGAAATGTCACTCGCTAACCACGTGCGCCAACCATGTTCTCATACAATGCTCCTGGATCAAAACTCAGATTCCAATAACACTCCCGTATCCTGCCTTCCGTTTAACAAAATGACCAAAGGAAAAAAAAAAAAAAGGAAAGAAGAAAAGAGGGCAGAGGGGCGGTGGCTGCCTTTTGACATGTCCCCCCCCCCCCGGCTCGTCGAGTCAACGAGCTCACGACATGGTTTTCATAAAGTCGTCCAGGTCAAAGCTCTCCTCGTACTGCTTGTTGTCCCATAATTCGCCCAGGTCATCCAGCCACGCCTTCTTTCCTGGCTGGCGCAGCACGTCACCGGTTTCAAGATCCACCATGTCTTCTTCTCGTCCGTCCACCTCCTTTTGTGCCTTCTCAGTTATCAAGTTGGGCCCGGAGTCTCCTAGGTTGAATAGATCAAGAATCTGGTCTGTATCCATCGTCGACAGCCCTGCGTTCTGTTGATTGACCACGGTGGATGCGACATCAATTTTGAACCGTTGAAGACTAAGAATCTTCTCTTCTAAAGTGCCACGCGTAATCAGGCGATACACATTGACCACCTTCTTCTGTCCAATTCTGTGGGCGCGGTCCATGGCTTGCAAGTCCTTCTGCGGATTCCAGTCATGTTCGACAAAAATGACCGTGTCGGCACCAGTAAGGTTCAGACCGAGACCACCAACACTCGTCGTCAACAGCAGCACATCATAGGATGGATCGCTGTTGAATTTGTTGACAATGTCCTGTCTCTTGTTGGCTTCGACAGAACCATCCAATCGAAGATGAGAGACAGAAGGTAATAGCTCTTTCAAAACCTTCTTCTCAACCATGTCAAGCATCTCCTTCATTTGACAGAAAATGAGGGCTCGATGTGGTTTGATTGGCTGGTAAAGGGGATCGTTAGTGTCTCCCTCGTCGCCACCGATTCCACAGTCAACAAGCAGATCCTTCAAAGCAGTGAGTTTTGGCGCATGGATTGTGTCCTCGATCGACGTCCCTTGCTTCTGCAAGATCTTTTGCGTCTCATCGTAAACCGGAGTCCCGGGTTTCATGACCATGGCCGGTGAATTGCACAACTTTCGCATGTACTGCAGAGCTTGGAAGATGTGCTGCTTGGCCTCCTTGTCTTCGCGACCAGCATCAGCCTGCAGCTTCTTGCCTTGCTTTTTGGTAAAATCTTCGAATAATTTCTTCTGCAGGTCGCTAAGGTCGCAGTAGTAATTTTGCAAAATCTTTGGCGGTAAGTCGTTCAGCACTTCTTCCTTCAACCGACGCAGCAAGAATGGCAGCACTTGCTTGTGGAGCGCCTCAATTGCCAAAGCTCCTGCTTCCTGCTCTTTTGATGATGCTTTGCTGAAGCGGCTCGCAGCAATTGGCTTCGCGAATCGGTCCAAGAACACCTTTTCGGCACCGAGGAAGCCCGGCATGAGGAAGTCAAACAGGGACCAGAGTTCCAGGACGTTGTTCTGGATCGGGGTGCCCGTGAGAATGAGGCGGTGATTACTGGCTAGCTTCTTGACAGCCTGTGTTATTTTTGCCTTCGGGTTCTTGATCAAGTGGCCTTCGTCAAGTACGACGTAGTTCCAGCTATGCTTGTCCAAAACGTCCGTGTCATTCCTGCACACATCATATGATGTCACTACAATGTCCGTCTCCCCCAGCTTGTCCCTCATTATTTTTCTTTCGGCTGGCGGTCCCACGTATGCTGTTACCGTGAGGAACGGCGCGTACGTCTTGATCTCTTGCTGCCAATGGCCGGAAAGGGTGGGAGGGCAAACAATGAGCGATGGTAGTCTCCTAACATCGGCAGCGCCCGTCATGGCGAATTCCTCCTGTCGTTGGTGATGATCGCTCGCCACGATGCAAATTGTCTGGAGTGTCTTGCCCAAGCCCATATCATCACAAAGAATACCATGCAAGTGATATTTGTTGAGAAAGTGAAGCCAGTTTACACCTTCCTGTTGATAGGAGCGCAGTTCAGCCTTGATGGCCACAGGAATCTTGAATTGCTCTACCTTCTTCGGGTCCAACAGCTGCGCAATAAAGGTCCGTTCTCGATCTCGGCCCTCAAGGAGTTTCTCGGAAAGGCCGGGAGGGTCAGGAATGCCTGCTTCCAGTGGAACTAGCTTCACCAGGGTGGCAAACGACGTCGTCGCAATAAGCCTTATCTCATTGTCCGAGTCGCTCATCCTGCCGAGGACTGGGACGATCAGGAATATGACGTAAGGCAAGATTGCGTCTCCCATTACTGCAATCAAATGATAGATAGCCTCGGTGACACCCTGGCGGAAGTTGAGATCCAACGGGTTGTTGATTGACGGGAGAACCTGTTCAACAAGAGCAGTCATGCCGTCGACAGTTATGACGCTACAAATGGTAGCAAGGCACTTGGCTGCCATATATCTAAACACAGACAGCTCCGAGTGCAACGCCTTGACCACAAACGGTAGCATTTTCATAACAAATTGATGCAAAGCAACATCCAGTGTTGGGGTCATCGTTCGGATAACGGACATGGCATCGACAATCTCTTGGCCGAACACGTTCTCGGGATCCTTGGCTTCGGCAGGAAGGTCGCCGGAAAAAGCCTTGACCATAGGTTCCTCCATGAATTTCCGAAGACTGGGGACTGTTTCCAGGAGGGTCGCGCCATAAGCCTTCGATAGTATCTCGAGAGCTTCTTTTGCACCTCGTCTGGTGATTCTAGCAGCTTTAGCCTCCTTCGCCCACTTCGCAGCGTCTGGATGATCAACCCTGTCTTCTTCTTTTTGCATAGAGAGGATGCAGGAGGTCTTGGCGGCGTGGACAGGGAATTCTGGTGTCTCGGCAACCTCGACGCACGAGAATTTGACAAGATTGGCAACAACCTTATCAGCGGGACCTTTTCGACCCTTCTCAGCAAATAGCTGAACAAGCCTGGCGATGGTTGCAGAAGCCCTGTTCTGAAGGAGCTGGTTCTCTTCTGTCTTGACAGAGTCCATAATGCCTTTGATCAAGGGGCTTGGCTTCTTCGGGAGGAGTTTCATCGCAACCATGGCACAAGCAGCGCCAGCCTTTATTCTGGTATCCCGGGCGTCCTTGAAGGCCTTGGCTTCCTCAATTGCGGCCACTGCGACGTTTCTGGCCTCTGATAATTGCTGGCTCGCAATCAAGCGCTGTCCAGGAGACATTATCTTCTTAAGTCTTTCAAATTCGTCCCCAACACATTTTTCTGCTGTGGCAATAGAAAAGGCATTGGGCCCTGCCTCTGGCTCGCCCTGTACAATGACGGGAAGAACCGGAAGTTTGCCATTTGAGACCTTGCCGTGGTCGCGGAACAAGTGGATGAGCTGTTGACACTGCGTGCGGGCACGTTGCACAAAGTTCACCAGGTCTCTGTATGAAGAGGGCCGTTCCAGTTCAACAATGCGCTGCAGGTGTTCGGTATATCGTGAGGGCCCATCTGTTCTTGTGCAATTTTTGGAGAATTCGTCGATAACCAAGCAGGCCGTCACCTGCGTGGAAGAAAAGGCGGACGTTAATCCAGGTATTAACAACGCGTCGTAGTCATCGAGGCTAGACGAGGGCACCAGCGACATGATCTTGCCCATGGCGATGGCCGCGGATACTCGCGAACGAATCAGCACGTCCATGCCTACCAAGTCCACATCGCCTTGCATCATGTGTCCATCGATGTCATGGGTCATGCCAGTCAAGATGGGCTCTTCTGTCTTGGTGGATTTGCGACGTCGCTTTGGTGCTCTGTCTAGGCCATCGGGAGTGGACAGTCGACGACCAGATGGCTGCGCCATGCCGTGTCCCGAATAGGTTCCGCCAGAGGGCTTTTGGAACAAGGTCGCATTCATCGGGATAGGGTTTCGCGAGATGCCAATTGGATGCAGAGTGAGTTCCATGAGTGAATCAATATGAGGCGCGAACTCATCGGCAAGGATCTCTGGCTTTTGGGCCAGACCGCCGACCAGGGCATTCCACAGTTCCAATGACATGTTGAGAGTTTCCTGATCTCTTTCCACAAGGACATTCTGGAAAATGAGCCTCAGAATCCGGCCACTAAGCCAGCCGTGAGAGGTATCGTCGCCAAGGTTGGCAAACGTAAGCAAGGCCTTCAGCACAGCGAGACGTACGGACGTGATGGTGTGACGGAGGAAGGGGTACAGTCGTGGGACCAAGAGCGTAAAGGACCGCTCTTCATCCTGTGTTGCGGAAGCTTTCATGGCCTCCAAGACTTCGGGGAAGCCACAAAGTGTGGCGAGGAGGTCCATGATGCGCCCAGTACTGGCGCTGAGATCGTCGCCTAGATTTGACAGGCTCTCCCAAACAATACTCGTCAGACCATCTATTTGGTCTGGTCGCATAGTGACAAACTCCTGCGCCATGGGAATAAGGGTCGCGGCACTGACAGACCGAACATCATCATCCATGTCACCAAGACCCTTCATGACGGCCGTAATGATTCCATCAATCATGTCGCCATCCTGCAAGAGAAGATCTTTCCTCACGGCAACAACATAGCGGAGACCCACCATGCCACCATGACACACAGCCCAAACCGGGCGCTCTAGTTTGAGATCTTCCTGCATTACCATGCGGTAGAGGATACGGTAGATGTCATAAACCGACGTGGAGGGGACATGCTTCAGAGCGGAACCAAGGGTCTGGCCAATAGTCTCCCTAATCGGGGCTACCGAGGTGTCTGAGCTGTAATCAGTAAAACGGTCCAGCATCAAGACGCAGCAAAGTCGGCAGGCAAGATCGTCCAACCACATTTTGTTGAGGGACTCGTTATCCCGCTTGCTCTTCCCGCGAACTCGTCCGGCACCACCGCCATGGACCCTGACCACTTCTCTGAGACCCATTGCAGCGCCATGTCGGGTCTCCCACGAGGAATCAAAGAGGTCAATTTTGAGGAATTCGCACAATCGCTCATATGGCCATTCGACACCTTCCATTGTGTTCTCTGCTTCCAGTTCGGATTTTATGGGTATGATGGGACCTTTGAACTCGCTGACGACTTTGGTCTCTTCGTCAACATCAGTAGGTCGGTCAAGGTTGAAGTAATCGTTCATCTTGCCATTCTTCTTGGATTCCTCGTCGGCCATGGGCGTGTCGTCGCCACCCATATGCTCGGATCCTGCGGTAGTGGAGCGTCGTAGTGAAAGGTCACCAAATCCTCCTTTACCTTGAGAAGCCTTCATAGCTTCCCTCTTTCGTTTTCGTTTCAACACATTAAGTTGTCTTGAGCTGAGCTGAGAATCGGGTCCGCCTTGGCTGTGCGATATGCTATCACTTCGAGAAAGCGTATTGCCATTGCTGCCCTCCACAGGGGTCATAGGTATGGCCTGGCTGTCCACAGGCATCTCCTCATCTTCGAATTTGCGTCCAAGCAAGCCAAGTCGGCCCAATAGAGTTTTCTTTTGATGCTCAAGTCTTGCTTGAGGATCTAATGTGGCGAGGCTATATTCAATCCCTCCTCGGAGCAGCTCTCTGCCGTAGCTCAGAATTGAATTCACGTCTAGGGATTCAAATTTGAGCGCGTCGTCTGTGAGGGCGACAGAGATTTGGACGTCGCCCTCTTCTTTTTTAATGTGGCCATTTTCAGCGGCATTTTCCTCCTCTTCTCGCTTTGGATCTGGTGGAGAATCTTCTTCATTTGGGTCGTATAAGGGTGCATTTTCAACAATTTTGCCTATGGCCTTGGCCGCAGTGCTCCGAGTTTCCCAGTCCTTGTGGCGAAGATAAGGTACGACGCGTGACAGGAGGTTAAAAAGTTCATCAGGGTGTTGTTTTTGCCAATCGGCAAGCTGATTGACGGCAGTGTCTCTTATAAGTCTAGTGCTCCCGGTTTCGAGAAGGGTCACCAGCCTGTCCAGTCTAGATGCCATTGTGTCGGTTTAATGGGGAAAAGATTAACAAAAAAAAAGAGGTTAAAAGAAAATACCGCCAAGGGTCATAGCGTTGGAGAAGATTAGGCCGGGAAGGGGAAAAGAAGAAATTCCAAGTGCTGATGAGGTGCAGTTACCGGACAGGGCCCTCGCACTGCACCCCGGTGAGGCCACGGTTAGAGCGTCGGTGACCGTGGGACGAGACCCGAAGCTGATGTTGGTTCAGCGTGTGATGTATGGTGTACCAAACGGATATAGACTTGCAGGTTGCTGACTTGCAAACCAATTTGTTGAAGTGCACGCCGTGTGGCAGGCTTGAATCACTTGCGATGAAGCCCGTGCATATACGCCGGCATGTAGGCAGCAGCAACAATTGTGAGAATAACGCACGTTCCGGGGATGGAGGCAAGCATAAAAGGGAGATTGGAAGGAAGAAACAGGCGTCGACGGCTCTCAAATAGTCATGATTTTGGAATGCAGCAACTGGGATGCGCAAATGGCGGGTATCAAATGGTAATTTATGACATAGAGTGACAGTCCCGAGCAGCTGTAACCAAGATATGCGCAGGTGTCAGAGTCGTCGACCCCGAGGCAAGTACTCTGGCGTGGCTGCTGAGGCGGTGCAGGTGTGGATGGCGCGCTAGATGGTGAGCAAAAACCACAGGAGGAGCTTGCTTGTTCGCAGGTGTACGCAGGTGTGTGCGCGGGTGCGAGCGTGTGTGCGAGTACGCGTGAGTGCGACTCGGGCGGGCGGGCGGGCTGGCTGGCTGGGCGAGATGACTCGGCTGCTGGGGACGGGATAAATCGAGTGGAGGGCAGGCCCGGTCTTTGTATAATGTGTGTCCTGTATTTTTATACACGCCAGCGCGTGCCGTCCACGACGCCAGCCAACGGTTTCTGCTGTTCAGTTTCGCTTAATTTCCCTCTTGGTGTGGCTGGCCCCGTTTCGCTGGAGCTGTGGGCTCCGCTCCCAAGTGCCCAACTTCTCGCCGATGCACTCCAGGTGCACTCCAGATGCACTCCAAGCTTGCACCTCACAGGCTCAAGCGGCCAGAGCGAAGACACACCAGACAGCGAAAGCTTGGACCACCTTGCCGCCAAACTACCTCCTGTCTGGCACTTGACTTGTGTAGAGGTGAGTCAAGACTCAAAAGGCCTCTTTTGAGTAATTTTGCCTGGCTGCAGCCTTGTGCAGGTGTTTACTACCTAAGTACCTAGGTAAAGTAGGTAAGTACTTAAGTACTTGGATCTTCCCAGCCCTCACTCAAGAGCCCCGTACTTCATACCTGGGTACTGCGCCTGTCTGCTCTGCTGCGCGGGTACTTGGTACTTGGGACCTTACAGCCCAGGCGGCGCCCATCCATCCCCGTGCATCCGACCATCGAGTCTGTCTTGCCCTTTTCCATTTGTGCTCACAGCAGCCAGTGAGCAACTATCCCCCTGCAGTCAAGAGTGATTTATATGCTTCAGTGTCCTCCGGTGCTCTTGCTTCCATGCATGCCATAATGCCATGAAATTCTCGTTTGGCATTCGGAGCTATCTTGCCTTGCTGCAACGTGACAATGTCATTTATTCTGCTGCCTCTGTTCATGGCTTGTTGGGCTTGGGCTTGATTGAGGCTGGGCTATCTTCTGGATTCCTGCCGACCCAAGTTGTGGCCCATCGGTGGGTTTTCCATTCATCGTCTCCCATTGGTCCATCTTGGACCCCTGAGGACATGACACCTGTTACGCATTTTAGACCGTGACCCATTTGCATCATTTGCGACCCCCTTTGCCATGCATTTCCTCTGCCCTGTCGTTTACGCGGATGTGGGTCATGAGCATGGCTCTATTTTGCCAATATTGATCAAACGCCATTCCTCGAGCACAAGCCATGACTGACCTTTCTCAGTGTCAGCCTCTACATCATGCGAACCATTGCCAGGCCGTTTCCGCCTGCCTATTCGCCTAGGTACATACTCTACTCATCCTTCGCCTGCTCGTGTCATATTGTACACTGCAGACTCTGTTGTGGGACCATTGGAGAAGGCGCATGTCAACTTGGCGAATTCTGGCGATCTAAGTGGGAGTGGATGGATGCCTACCCTAGGTAGGTAGGAGGTGCTTATTGAACATGCCTGCTTGGGGGAGTATACGTGGTACCTACTTTGGGTCTGTGCTGTATACCTGCAGTACTGTATTAAATTCTGTCCTCTGGAAATCATCGCCATCGTTTCGCATTGCTGGCTGTCACTGTTGTGCTCCGACCCTGCCTTTTAAGCTTGTGCGGATCTGTATGTTCCGTTTCCAACGGGGCCGCAAATGCAGGCAAGACATACATCCCCTACCCTACTTGGATGTCTTGGGCCAAGCTGGGACGCTGGCGGCTCATACGCGCCTGGCCGGACGTAACACGACTGAGCACCTGTGCGATTCATACCTCCATAGCACCCTATGCGAGTTTCTGTGACTTATAGCCCTTCTCTGTTGGTTATGCTTTTTGTGCCCAGAATGCCAGATCGAGAACTTGGCGCCTGCTCCATGCATGGGAATTTGCCCCACACACAAGTTCAGGGTGGCCCGCCATTTTGCTTGGTGGGAAGCGCATTATCTGGACTCCATGTGGCATAATCCAGTCGGTTCGTTCGGGGAACAAGACAGACAGGAAAGACAGGAACAACTGCATTGACTGTCGAGGAAAACGTGACCAGGAGTTATGGCTGAGCTGCCTGTAGTATTATAGCGGGTCATGCACCCAAGTGCCGAGCCATGTGCCAGGGTACAAACAACAGCTGGTACACACATGCAAAGACCATGCATTTGTCCACGTTGGTTTGCTAGGTGATACTTTGTGTATTGGGCGATTGATGTGGATTGTTTCCCCTTCATTCCCTGGTTCCATTTGATGCCATGTGTCCTATTGCACGTTTACATTTATGCCTGGTACGCGATGAGTGACTCGCCTACCTTAGGTACCTTGGTACCTACCTACCTAGGTACTTAAGTACTTAAAAAGTAGCTTATGGACCCAGCATTTGACTGCTCTCAGGCGGTTTGCCCTGTCCCACTTGCGGGGACATGCCGCTCTGAGACCAGATGCAATCTCATGATAAAACAAGAGGTACTGTGGCCTTGCAAGATTCAAGTAGGGGCATTAATTGATGTCAAAACTCGAGAAGGCCTCCTCCTCCTACCCGAGAAAGAAAGAGAAAATGGACGCAGGGGCTGATTCCTTACGATGGAAAGAAGGTGCAAGTGGGCAACGACTAATATAGGGTAGCTCACATCTGTAAAAGCGTGAGCCTCAGGCACCAGTTATCCTGTCCCTCAACGCGACCCTCGTTAATCGCGATGTGCAAGAGACGCGTCGTATCGCAAAGAGACGTTGACCTCCCACCACAACGAATTTTGGGCCAGTTCTCAAGCGTTGCTCTCTAGCCCTTTGGATGTTGCGCGTCAGCGCCAACGCAGCCCACCATGTATATTAAACAGATTATCATCCAAGGGTTCAAAAGGTACGCTTCTGCCGGGTTTCCCCTTACCATTGCAAAATGCTGACATTGCTACAGCTACAAGGAGCAGACCGTCATCGAGCCATTCTCACCCAAAACGAACGTCATTGTCGGTCGCAATGGCTCCGGAAAAAGCAACTTTTTCGCGGCGATGCGATTTGTCCTCAGCGATGCATACACCCAGATGAGCCGCGAAGAGCGTCAAGGTCTTCTCCACGAAGGTTCTGGGTCTGCCGTCATGTCCGCATACGTTGAGATCATTTTTGATAACAGTGACGACCGTTTCCCCACAGGCAACAAGGAAGTTGTCTTGCGCCGAACAATTGGACTGAAGAAAGACGAATACTCCGTGGACCGCAAGGTTGTAACCAAGACCGATGTAATGAATCTTCTCGAGGCAGCAGGGTTCTCACGCTCAAACCCATATTACATTGTCCCCCAAGGTCGCGTTACCGCATTGACGAACATGAAGGAGTCTGACAGACTGAACTTGCTGAAAGAAGTTGCTGGGACACACGTTTATGAAGCGCGACGCGCTGAGTCGCTCAAGATCATGAATGAAACCAACAATAAGCGAGAGAAAATCGACGAGTTGCTTGAGTACATCAAAGAACGACTGAGCGAGCTCGAGGAGGAAAAGGAGGAGCTGCGAGGCTTTCAAGAGAAAGACCGAGAGAGACGATGTCTTGAATATGCATACCACCACCGGGAGCAGGTGACCATCCAGTCCGCCCTGGAGGACATAGACAATGCCAGGCAGGATGGTCTCGACAACAGCGACTCCAGTCGCTCAGAGTTTCTCAAGGGAGAAAAGGCGATTGCAAAGCTTGATGCCGAGATCCACAATTTGCAACGAGAGCTGGAGTTTCTCCTGATTGACCGCCGTCAATACGAGGAAGACCGACGAGATGGAGCCAAGACTTTGGCCAAGGTGGAACTCAAATTAAAAAACCTCAAGGACGGGCAGTCTGCACTAGAGCAAGCTCGCTCGCAACACGAAGCCGAACTGCAATCAGTACAAGCAGAAAAGTCACAGAAGGAAATGCAGCTAGCCAAAGTCCTACCCGAATACAAAATGAGGAAGCAACAAGAGGATGACGTGAGGAGGCAGTTGGACACAGCCGAGGCATCACGGGCTCGCCTGTTTGCCAAGCAGACTCGCGGCTCACGGTTTAAGAACAAGTCGGAGCGTGATGCTTGGTTAACAGCCGAAGTTCAAGATCTGAACATGACAATGAGTACACAGAAGGCCAATAAGCTGGAAGCTGAAGAAGAAGTTGTCAGGGTCCAACAGTCCATTGATCAGACGGAGAAGGAGGTGGCTGAATTGAGGTCCCGACTCGCCAACTGGAGTGGTGATCGAGTTCAGCTGGCCGAGGAAGCAACACATGCAAGGGTTCATTTGGACAAACTGAATGACGAGCGAAAGCTAATCCGCCGTGAAGAAGACAAATTAAATTCGGTCATTGGCAATGCTCGACAGGAAAAGGACCAGGCTGAAAGGGAAATGTCACACACTATTGATGGCGCAACCGCCCGTGGCCTGGCTACAATTCGTCGCTTGAAACTAGAGCAGGATATCCCTGGGGCTTACGGCACCTTGGCTGATCTACTTGAGGTGAGTGAGGCGTACCGACTACCTGTTGAGCAGACTGCAGGTGCCAGTTTGTTCCACTATGTGGTTGACAACGCCGATACTGCGACATACCTGGCCGATATTCTCTTCAAACAACACGGTGGGCGCGTTACGTTTATGCCTTTGGCGCAGTTACGACCGAGACAAGTGACGCTCCCTCGCTCAAACGACGCTGTTCCACTCATTAACAAGATCAAGTACAACCCCAAGTTTGAAAAGGCATTCCAGCAAGTGTTTGGCAAGACTGTGGTCTGTATAAATCTAGCAGTTGCTTCTCAATATGCCCGAAGTCACGGCGTGGACGGCATCACGGCGGAAGGCGACACGACGAACAAACGAGGTGCAATGACTGGCGGTTATATTGACCCGCGTAAGTCACGCCTGGAGGCAGTGCACGCTGCAAACAAATGGAGACAAGAGTTCGAGAGCCTGGTTAATCAGTCACGAGACTTGCGCAAGCAGATTGAGCTCAAGGATCAAGAAATTACTGCCGCAATGTCTGAGCTGCAAAAGCTAGAGCAGCGGTTGCGCCAAGCAGATGACGGGTTCGAGCCCCTAAAGCATGAATTGCGGAACAAATCTGCACATGTTGAGAACGAGAGATCTCATCTCGACTCTGCTTTGGCGCGCCGAGACTTGGTGGACAAGAACTTGAACGGGTTTCTAGAGGAAATCTCAGCGCATGAAGCCGAAATTGGAACCGAGTTCAAGAAGAATATTACCACAGCAGAAGAACGAGAATTGGAACAGCTGAGCAGGCTCTCTCAGCAACTGCAAAGACAATGGAACGACTTGAGTAACCAGCGAAGAGAACTCGAGAGAACAAAGCAGCTCCTCGAGGGCGATTTACGCCAGAATCTTCAACTGAAGCTTGACCAATTGAGCAGCCAGGCATTCGAAAACTCAGCCTCGGGGGGCGCAGCCGGAGGCATGAAGGAAGCCCAACGGGAGCTCAAGAACGCGCAAAAGTCGCTACACACCGTCGCGGCCAATCTGCAAGAGACTGAAGGAAAGATGGAACAGCTGGTCGGGCGAATTGACCAGCTTAGTGGGGACAAGTCGGAGAGAGAACAGCGTCAAAACGATCTCTCGGCAAGAATAGAGAAGCAACAAAAGAGGATGGAGAAGACGCTGCAAAGAAAGGCTCTTCTTACCACGCAAGCCGCTGAATGTGCCAAGAATATCAGAGAACTTGGAGTGCTTCCAGAAGAAGCATTCGACAAGTACGAGAATATGGAAGCAAATTCGGTGAGTGTTTTAGGTGTAGCAGCAACGCATTCACACCAGGCTTGCAGAACGCTAACACAATGTGTATGCAGATCACCAACAAGCTGAAACGGGTCAACGAGGCCCTAAAGAAGTACAAGCATGTGAATAAGAAGGCCTTTGAGCAGTACAACAACTTCACGACGCAGCAGGACCAGCTCATGAAGCGACGGAAAGAATTGGATGCCTCGCAAGAGTCGATCGAAGAACTCGTTGAGCATCTGGATCGTCGCAAGGATGAGGCTATTGAGCGCACCTTTAAGCAGGTTTCCAAAGAGTTTGCAACAATTTTTGGAAAGCTGGTTCCTGCAGGTCACGGGCGGCTGGTCATTCAGAGACGAACCGACCGCCGGCAAGAAGCCGACGAATCTGACGAAGAAGCTCGCGGTAGCGTTGAGAACTACATTGGTGTCGGTATCAGTGTGTCATTCAACTCCAAGCATCTTGACGAACAGCAGAGGATTCAACAGCTCAGCGGAGGACAAAAGAGTGAGTGATTTAATATTCGCGTTCCGACAATTGAAGAAGCAGCTGCTAACGATGCCAGGCTTGTGCGCGCTTTGCCTCATCTTTGCCCTGCAGCAGACCGAGAGCAGCCCAATGGTCATCTTTGACGAAGTAGACGCCAACCTGGACGCCCAGTACCGCACCGCCGTTGCGTCTCTGCTAGAGTCCATTTCCAACGAGGCCGGCACCCAGTTCATCTGCACTACTTTCAGGCCGGAAATTGTCCACGTGGCAGACAAGTGCTACGGTGTCACCTTTCACAACAAGACGAGTTCCATCAACTGCTACAGCGAGGAAGATGCCCTGAACTTTGTTGAAGGTCAAGCCAAGCCTGCCGAAACGTTTTAAACGACAGTGATGAAATCATCTGGGACAGCTTGGACAGCGGCACAGGGCCGAGGTGGCCGAGGTGAAGGCAATGGGGTTCTTTTGCATCAGAGACATCAAGCGAGGATGTGGAGTTTGGGGCGTTGGGGAATCTTGCAGGGAAAGACTACTGAATTTGACGCTTGTCCGCGTACCGTAGGCATCAATCTCTCCATGTCAGTTGCTGACCAGTTGTAATCTATTGAGCCTTGGGCTATTCATTACATGGCTACTACAGGGCTATTACAGGGCTAAGAGAGATGGGAAACCAGCACAGGAATCGAGCAATCAAGACTGAAACTTGGAGCCAAATCAGGCACCTTTGCACAGCATAGTTTAAAAGGGGGACAACCGTTTGCCGTTTGCAGGGGCATGCTGTACAAGGGATGTTTACACTATATAATTTTACTTTACAATATACGCGCACACAACCAAGCGCGTTGTATATGGATTTTGACACTGGACCTGCGCAAGAATTTCCCGCCAGGTAGGCAGGGTGCGTACCACCATCGTCTCCAGGGGTTGGTCTGGTCCTCGTCTACCTGTCAGACATCATGTTTCGCACACCGCGGAAATACTCGGGAGACAGCTCCGTCTCCAACTCTTCCCTCGTCAACCACTTGAAGTCGGTGTATCCGAAAGGGTTGCCCTTCACATCGGCCTGACCAGCCATGATTCTCCCCTTGAGGAAGAAGGTCTTTTGACCCCGGGTCTGCACGGTGCCGTCGGCAGCCTGAACGGGCTGCTTGACGACATGGGCTATGGGGACGCGGCCGACAATCCAGGTGTTCATGTTGACACCGGCAGCCTGGTCCAAAACCCTTTGGGCAGCCTGTAAACACCCCAATGTTAGCACATGGCGGGAGCGAAGACCAGCCGACACGGGCGCGCCGGAGAAACTTACCTCGTGCAGGTTCTCATCCCTGGCGACCACATCGGCCGGGAACGCCCATCCGTCCTTGCCCTTGACAACAAGGTACAGCGTCCTCTCGAGCTGCCTATCCAACCTCTTCACGTCCCCCTTCCTGTCGGCCTCTGTCACCCTCTCCACGGGCCGGTCAACAGGGACCACATCGTCGGCGGCAATGACCTCGGCGTCATCGCTCACGCGGGCCTCCGCATCCTTGAGCAGACTGTTGAGAAGGCTCTCCTGAGTACTCAATTCATCGCCGACCCTCAGCTCGTCATCCCAGGCGTTTGAGCCCTTGCCGTTGAAGACTCCAATGTCCTTGGCAACCGTGCCCTTGCGTTCGTTGACCTTGAGATTCCAATCCAGGCGTCGCGCAGTGTCAGGCTTGAAGTAGATGCTCGTGATGAACGGGGTGTTAAGCCGCTCCTCCAAGCGCTTCTGGTAGAAGAAGAAGGCGTTCTCAAACGGGTGGAGCTTGCGCGTCAGTAGGGGAGGGCGGGTGAGGATGAGGCCGGATCGCACGTCGTAGGGTGAGGGTGCTCGCGGCGCCGGAGGAGGTGCCGCCGCGTCTGACGAGGCTTCACGGGCCGTGGCTGTGGTGGAGGAATAGAAGCGAGCCGGAATCCCCGTGCTCGTTGCGCATCGTGGGCAGATGGCGAAGGAACCTGCTGGCGTCGGGCGAGGTTAGTTTCTGTGTTCCCTTGACCAGAAAGCAACGGCCTCCAATTGAAGCCTGGGCTGCTGGAGCCGTGGTATCTCTGACCTGACAGGGCGCCTTGCAGGGCGTTCCGACCCCTACTTGACGCAGTCATGCTGAAATATCTCTGCCTCAGCGTCGTTGGGGTGGGGGGAGGCGCGTTGAAATTCGAAATGTTGGACAGAAGGGCCTCTCTGGCTCGCCTCTCCCAACTTTTTGGCGCCGTTGACTTCTGCTCCCCAGCTCCTGGCCAATTGGTACGTACCTGCCCTGTAGTTTTTCTGCCAAGCTTAGTCAACATGCGCCTGAGGCAAGGCAAAAGGCCCCACTGCAGCCCGCAGGGTCTCTTATTACTTCACACAAGTCTCGTTGCTCATTCTTCTTTTCCTTTCTCCTCTTTCACCAAGGCACCATTCCTTATCGTCAAGACCCGTTTCCACCTCCAGAACGTCCTGACCATTTACGAGTGCCGAGAGTGAACTTCAGAGCAGTCTTTTTCGCTAGCGGTGCCTGCAATTCTCAATTTCCTACCGGGTCCTGTTAGATAGATACTGCTGACAAGCTACCACCGTTGATGGATGGCCTTTAGTTTTCTTTGCACTCTCCCCATGACTCGCCCCACCCACGCGCTGCCTGGCATCGATTTGCCGTGTATTGTTTTCCTTCTTTTTTATATAAACTTTTATCTAAAATTCCATGACCCGGGCTACCTGACATTTTTGGGGGGCAGATGCTTGCCCACATTCGCCTGAAGAAAGTCTGTTGTTTGGCGGCTTTTTACATCTCACTAACGAATTGTCGAGATTCATGGCTAAACATGCTCAGTTAGCAAATCGATACTGCTGCAATTCACCGACAATCAAGCATTGTGACCATCGCCAGTGTTATATATTTTAGACTCGGGCCGCTATGGCCGACGCACACAAAGTGCATCTTTCAAACGATATTCAATACAAGAGTCCACCTAATCGCCAATAACTTCAATGTGCCTTCCGATACTGTCATCATACATCAACCATGCAAACGCGCGCCACCGGCCCATCATCTCCAAGTGGAAGAAGAACAAACCCGACTTCCTGGGTGAGGTGCAAAAATGACCTGGGTATCTAACCACAAAAGGCAACCTGTCAAGCCTCAAACGCCAATGTGAAAAAAAAAAAAATCCTTTATTTCGTGTCAACGTGTCAACTTTGGTTAAGCTGAAAGTTCGGCAACAGCCTGCGCTACTTCTTGGCTGGCTCTTTTCTCCCAAATCTGTCGAGATTCTTCATCGAGCGACGCTGCACCCTTTACTTCGTCGTAAAGTTTCCGGGATATATCGCGATTTATAGTTGCATATTGTTCCGTCGTTAGCTTCTGCGCCCGCCAATGAGGCCGCAAAGCGGTTTTGACGATGTCGTTTATGCTCTTCTTCTCTTCCTGGGTCATGGTCCACCGGGTTGGGGAGCTTTCCTCAGTTCGAGGGGGCGTCTGATGAGCTCGTCTTGGCCGAGGTTGGCGCAGCTCTAGCGGACGCAAATCAATCTTTGCTGAGCGTGAGTCCGAATCTCCGTGGTCGCCGTTGGATCGAGTGGGGGAGTAGTTTGCGCGAGGATACCGCGGTTCAATATGTGTACTGAGTGACAGGGTTGGGGATGTTGGTCGCCCGTTGAGGCTTGGAAGTGGTGGCGGAGTCAAGGACAGAGCTCGAGGGCTGCTATGATTCGAGGGTGAAGGCGAGAGAGCTGGGGATGATGCCTCTGGAGGCACCCGCCAATTAGGAGTTAATACTGGCGTCTCGTCCTCCGACAAGGGATTTGGTTCCAACTCCTTGAGTAACGACGATACCAAAGGTGTTGCGCTCTCCATACGCGTCACGCCATTCCTCAACACGGTCCCGTTGGCGCCGTTGACCTCGTTGGTCCCAGCTGTCGCGGTGGCGGGCGTGGTTGTTGTCAGCGTGGTGCTTGCCCGTGCATTAGACGGGCCGCATGTTGCTGGTGAGGGAGCCGAGTTAGAGGCCTCAGCCTGGGTGGGTAATCTTCTGGTTCGTGGACGTTTCAACTTCCTCTCAGGTTCTTGAGCTGGCTCAGCTGGAGATGCCGTGACCGAACGACTTTTTCGCTTGCGCGTCCCATTGGTTGAGACCTCTGCTTCCCGAACACGGTCAAAGGCGCCCCAGGCACGCCTTTCGTCGCGAGTCTCCTCGAGTGGTGGTAGCTGTGGTTGTAGACGCTCGCTGATTTGCGGAGGTATGGTGCTTGCAAAGGTCTCGCGGGCCCCGAGGCGATTCGCGATATCCATGCGTTGCTGCCATCGCTCCAGCTCCCGGCGGTCAAACTGCTGGAAGCGACGATATTGCTCGAGGTCCTCGTCCTCGTCGTCGTGGTTATCAAGGTCAAGTTCACTCATCTCGTAGAAACGACCAGAAAATTGGCCCCAAGCGCCTTGCCACTCGGCATTGCGAGCTTGGCGTCGCGCCCGCCTCAGCCGCTGGCGAGTCCGAACGTGATAGCCGCGGACTTGGCGTGGCTGTGGAAGTTGGATATTTTGGGGACGAGGCGACCCTGCGTCTGCAGGACTGCGATCAGGGCGATCCTCGGTGAGCTGGAACAGGTGGGCACATTCCATGCAATACCAGTCACCCTCGGGAATATGGTCGAGCCCTATGCAATGCGTGTGGTAGGCAGCATCGCAACTGTCGCACAGGAGTAGGACATCCTCTCGCTCGGTCGAGTTGCAGATGGGGCAAGGGTTGCCCTCCTCATCTTCTTCGTCTATGATATTTTCCGCAAGCCAGGCTTGGACATCGAATTCGGCAACTTGCTTCTTGTCCTCGACATCATATGTAGAAATTGCAGTTCCTAGGGAGCAGTTAGCAACGCGTTCTTGGAGCGCTTGGTACCAAAGGCTGCGGGAGTTGATGAGTGAGTGGGTGGCGGCGGGTGCTGCACGTACCGTCTACACCATTGTATACACGAACGAAGTGGAAGGGGGTCCTGCAGATGGGACAAGTGTTTGTTTTCTGCGCCCAGGATCTGATGCACGCATCGTGAATAACATGTTCGCATCCATCCAGGGAGGCAACTATGTCAAGATGGTTTGCATCTTGGGCCACAGCCTTGGCCACGGCCGTGGTCGAACCGGCTGCCTCTGGTTCCTCTGCAGGTGCTGCAGGCTCCGTGGTGGGTGCATCATTCAGTAGCGAAGGCGCGGGCAAGGGCGAGGGGCACGGCAGAGGATCCAAGCAGATGATGCACTGCTCAGGTTCGTTCATGACGCCAGTTTGGACGATGCAGAGGCCAAGTTGATGAAAACATGTAAAATGGAGTTTGGAAAAGTAATAAAAGGTTGGCGGCAAGGCAGCAAGGCGACAGACGTGTTGAACAATCGCTGGTGCAGACCTCTAGGCAACCTGGTAGTTGAGGGCGGTGATGTATTTATTAGTGGAGTGGTTTGGGGGACCCTTGGGCTTGGATCGGTGCTGAGGCGCGGTGGTACAGCGGGTAGTGCGAATTTGGCGGAGGTGGGAATGGGAGTGAGAATGGGATGGATGGGCTGTGGAGGGGAGAGAGAGAGAGAGGGAGAGGAAGAGAGAGGAAAGAGCAAAGATGAAATGGGCCAGTGGGCTGGACAGGACAGGACAGGAAAAGAGGGAGAGGCTAGGGGGGAAGTAGCCAACAGGAGCTCACGACCTGGGGCAAGGCAGAGAGACATAGAAGTTGTCGGGCATGCGGGCCAAAAGGCAGCCAGAGACGAAGTCAGAAGGCAAGAGATTGAACTTTAGAAGACAAACATGGCACGTTGAAGCGGCATGGCATGGGAGGCAGCGTGAAGGCATAGCGCAGTGGCTAGGGGTGGTCCGGGAGTGCTGGAGTGCTGGAGTCGAGGCGTGACCAATCAGCAGCTGACGCCGCTCAAGGCGCCACCTCCCCTAGCGGCGGGCTCTTTTGGGGGGGTGGGCGTCAACTGGGCCACTAATAAGGCGAATGCAATGACGGCCACAAGTTGCCCGTGGCTCAGTCAGTTGCTTGCTGGAGCTGGCTGACAAGGCGGCTGCGACGACCCAAGACACAATTGCATCGACAATGCCGATGCCGATGCCGCCTGAAGTCAAGGCAAAAAGCAATACCCTCATCGACGACGGATGGAGATGAAGGGCCAGGCAGCTAGCGGGGCCGAACTTGGCGTGGCTCTGGGGGGGCATGACAAGACACATGTGCCTTGTACATGGGCATGGAGCAAAGCATGCACGTAGGAACGGCGAACCTAGAATAGAAGTCGTTTCAATGCCTGGGCGGGCGGGCGGTCCCTGGTGGCAAAGAGCTCACTCGGCTTCTGAGCGACACCACACGAGGGCTGTGCTGGCAATCCAATTCGAAGGCAAGCTGGCTTTGGAGGAAAAATGCACAAAGTGACCTTGTAAGTCTCTGGGACTTGCCGCCCAGATGGTAAAACTGACAATGAATGGCGGCAGTGTGATTCAAAAAGCAGCATATATTTGTCTGTTGTTATCCAAACGACCTCTAGCTGGCGTGACCAGCCTGGATGCAAAAAACACATGGAGCCTGCATGTAACAAGAAGCCAATATGGAGAAGATGCTGCATCGTGCATGGCTAAGTCGAGCCTTCCTCAGCTGCGTGTCTTGGCCAAAGACAAGGTTGTCTTCAGCGCCATCATCATGAGTACCAAGTTGTATTTCGCAACCTGCCATGGTCGCTGTTTCTTTCTCTCTCTCTCTATGCCCAGGACCCTGTCGTATTTCACCTTGTCACGAGGGGCTCGACCTGCAAGATGCTGGACGACTGGTCAATGGGGGGGCTTCCAGGTGGCCTCCCGCAGTTGGAAACTCCCTGACACCAGGAGGTCACGACAAGTCCCGCGTGTGTCTGTCACCGCCATGGGGTGGATACCCGAGGGAAAGAGGGGGGGGGGGGGGGGTGGCCCACCCAATGAATGAACTGCTTTATTGGTGTGTCTTGGGTGGTTTGCTCCTTGACACATCTGCTTGCGGGAAATGAACGAGTACGTGTTCGAGATAAAGGTCTTCTCGAACCACGAGCCGTCTTGTGTTGGATACGCGAATGCCACACAGCCATTACTCAAGCATGCCGAGTTCGCTGGCATGGCTAAATGGATGCGGCTTCTCGAAGTTGCTGACCCTAAACCCGCCACTGGCCGTATCGGTCTCTCAACCGGTAGTATTCAGAGCAAACCCGGAAACCCATGTTTCGTAGACCAGACTAAGTGCCCACTTGACTCAGAAAAGTATAGTCCGAGTTGTCAAGAATCCCAATGTACACACTTGCATCCTGAACTGAGGCTTGAAGATGCCTTTTTCCTCCTTTTCAACGCCTGTCTGTTCGAAGGAACCATATGTAGAGTAACTCGACCTTCTTCATGGCCAGATGGACCATGTGGATATGCACAAATCCAAGAGAGCACAAGCTCTCACAAGGCATAAGGACTGCGCCTGAACTAAAAAAAGAACCACCCCCGGAGTGCCAACAATACCAGTGTGTGGAAGTAAACCTGCTCCCTCGTCACTACACGGGAGGCGTTGTCCAAGTAGGCAGCAATGCGTAGTCAGAAATGAACGGGAGTAACGCGACAGGAGTTAAAAGCACTGTACCAGGCTGCGAATATGATGGCTGGTGGTTTGAACGTTCCATTGTGAGGCGGGTTGGCGGCCTTGTTCAACTAAATGAAACGTACTTTTTTCGGCTTAGGATATTTGAGGCGAGTCAGATTGCATGGTCAGGTGTGTGGCGGTTGTGTCGACGTAGCTTATGCTTCCTCTGACTGCATGTCTGGATGTTACACGATTTGGGCAGGGACACATGTGTCTTTTTCTACATCTTCTTGGTCAGTGGCAAACTGCCGCACCGCTTCGCTTGGCTTGTAGCAGTCGTGTTGAAGGAATATCAAGACAGTCAGTGACCAGGGCCGAACGGCAAGCCACGTACGCCAGGAATCCAGTATCGAAATGGCAACTGAAGAAGAAGAATCTCTGCGCGGCTGGGTTGTGGCTGTGCATCTCGTCGTCCATGTAGGCACGTCCTTGTCACACAACACCTGCATTTGGGGACTAAACTTGTTATTTGGGCTGAGACCATGAAACCTTTTTTTATTCCATTGCTATTCGACCGGCTTCTATGACCCAAGTTCGAATGTCGACGTCCATGTCGTCAACTCGTAGTGCAGAATTCCCCATACACCAGACCGAAAAGCAAAATGCCGTGAACGTGCTCCCAATCATGAATGCTCCTTTATACTTCGGCAATCTCCCTCAATCGTCGCAGAGTTGATCGCATAGCGGCGGCAGCGGGGGTGCTATAGCGCTTGTCAGTACAACCATCGCTTGCTCCTTCCAAGGGGATTTGTCCTTCTCGATTGAACCCTCATCCAGGCGTTTGATGGAACGTTGGGGTTCGAGATCAATCTTGGGCAAAATTCGTGGTACAACATACGCAACAACGTAGGCGCCGCCAGCGATGGTGCGCTTGCAGCCCTTGCAGTTCCAGATACCGGTGGAGTGACGACGGACGGTGACCTTGCCGCAGAAAGTGCAGGTGTACTTGGCGTGCTGGGTGATTTCCATCTTCTTCACCTGCTTACGCAGGGAAGCACCGTAACTATAGAGCCGAGGTTAGTTTCGTTACTCTCGAGTTTCGTAGTTTGTCATTGCGTGCGCGATCAAGAAAGCGGATGCCTCTGGCTTGGGACGCGGTAGGACTGCCTGAAACCTGCAGTGGGATACCATCGGCGACAATGTCCCCGAGGCTGACGGCGTTTATTTTCGCCATGAGATTCCACCTCCTCGTGCCGTGCCCAAACCGGAGTCCCAAGTCCTGAAACATTCGCCAAATCGAGCGCCGTGTATCGTGGAAAATGGGTGTCGACGGGATGGTGAAGATCTGGTAAACTTACCGGGTGCCGTATTTACCGCTGCAAAGATGGTTAGCAATGGAGAACAGAATAAATGGCATGTTCGATATGTCAATACGTACGTCACACCGACCTTCTTTGTGCGCTTGGTCATCTTGATTGATGTGTGAAGGTTGTCGTTGGGGTGGAAGACGACAGGTGACGGGTGGGAGGTGTTTGATGCTCGACTTCTGTTATGGCTGTGCCCACCAAAAATGTGCTGGAGTTGTGGTTTTGCTTAGGGCAAGCACGTGAGCGACAGCAGGCCAAGCGAAAAAGGCATCGAGTCCCACCACAGTCGCGAATTTTTTGACAAAATTTAGCAACATCACATGATCTTGCAGGTGATTAGATAAATCGATAAAGCCGGACTTGGAGTCTTTCCGCGTGCCCCGCGGCTTGGACTGATATGGTTTAGCCGATATTGTTTCCAGAAGCTAGTTTGTGCCTTGGCCACGGTTCAACATCACTGACATCAATAAACTTTATTCCGGGTTCGTGTACACGATACTTGCAATATTTGCAGCCAGCTCACTCAGATGACATGAGCCGATGTCAGCAAAAGTTCATGGATCCGTAATGTAACTCTTGTGCTGCCTGTTGCCAAAGGCTGCAACTTGCATGAACTCCCCGCTCCGTCATGGCTGGTCATGGCTGGCACCCAATGCGACGTGTAATAGGGGGCTATGGGTTCCAAGTACTTGCCATGCACATGGACAATCTGGGAATCGAAATGCGGGAACGAAGCCCATGTCCGTACCGCACTCCTCCCAAGGGCCAGGGCTACTGGATAGGTATTCAAAGTCCGCAATCCCATTGCCGGGGTTGACTCGATTGAACCCGACTCCCACCTTGCTTTGAAAAACCGTTTGTCCTTGCAGGTCCTTCGAACGAGTAATCTATACACCCGCGCCGTACGTGCCACGGAATCATGGCACTCAAGAAGCATGGACGCCAGTACGACCTAGTACTTTTTGGAGCTACTGGTAAGGCCCTCTGTAACAGGACCTACCCTTTCTCAGGGGGAGATGAAGCTGTGAAGTTAATGACGACATCATCAGGATATACTGGCCAATTGACCGCTGAACATGTCGCCAAGCATTTTCCAACAAACCTGAAATGGGCTGTGGCTGGGCGATCAGAATCGAAGCTTCAGTCAATTGTCCAAGAGTGCAGTATACTGCACCCTGACCGCGTACCGCCAAGTAGGTCTCAATCGGGCTCCCTTTGAGACGCCCTCTCCTTGGAGCCGCGTCTAATCAGTTGCCATCTTAGGTATTGAAATTGCCAATGTAAACGACGAAACCCAGCTGGAAGCTCTGGTGAAAAAGGCCTTTGTCGTCATTACCACGGTCGGTCCATACTGCATGTATGGAGAAGCTATTTTCAAGATTTGCGCCGAGACTGGCACCCACTACCTTGATTGCACTGGCGAGGTTCCATGGGTTGCTCGCATGATCGCCAAGTATGAAGACGTGGCTAAAAGCTCTGGAGCCATCATGCTCCCTCAAAACGGCGTGGAATCTGCGCCCTCTGATTTGTTGACGTGGTCAATGGCACAACACTTGCGGAAGGAGCTGGATGCTCCAACCAAGGATGCAATTGTCACGATTCATAAGCTCAAGTACGCTTCTGCCTCTGCACAAAAGTCGACAAGTTCTAACTGTGACAAGTTCTAAGCCCTCTGGCGGCACTCTGGCCACCGTTCTGGTTCTCTTTGAACACTTTTCCTTGAAAGAGGTCATGGAAACCACCAAGGCCTATGCACTTTCACCAATTCGTCACACTTCTGGCGCCAAACCGCAAAAGTCTCCCCTCCAAGGGCTCTTGGGCGTTACCTCACTGCCCAACCTTGGGGTTGTCACCACCTCTCTCACTGATAGGACAGACCAGGCTGTCGTTACCCGGACATGGGGTCTGTTGCATGAGATTCCCAGCAGAAAGAGCGAGTTTTACGGTCCCAGATTTACATGGAGTCAATACTTTAAAGCAAGAAACTGGCTTCATGGTATGGCTGTTCACTTTGCGCTGGCAATCGGCGGCCTTTTGTTGGTTTTTGTCCCCCCCTTCAGGAGCATCGTGAAAAGATTTGTCTACCAGCCAGGAGAAGGAGTCAGCAGAGAAGAAATGAAAAAGGAGGAGGTTGAGTTCCGGGGTACTGCCTCACCTGACATTGACAGCAATCCTGCCAAAAAGCAGGCCTTTGGTCGTGCTTGGTTCCACGGCAGTTTATACCAGTGTAAGTGGGCACCACCGATGACATGGCAAACATGGCAAGCATGGCAAACATGGCACAGTACGCTGATGAAAACCTCTCACAGTGACGGGGCTCTTCCTTGCTGAAGGCGCATTGACCCTTCTTGAAGATGATCTTGATCTGGGTGGTGGCTCGTTTACGCCTGCATGTTTGGGCCAAGGCTATCTTGACCGCTTGAACAGCGCTGGCTTCAAAATTGAGGTCAAGACCCTCGAGGGCTGAACTTGTACCAACCGGCAGCGAATGTGAGCTGATGCGAGCTACGGATACTGTTTTCCAGTGGAAATTGATTGCGTCGCATGGCTTTCCCACCTGTAATGAACTTTTTCCTCTCCTTTTCTTGTTGCAACAGGCTGTATGCTTGTCTATTTCATCTATAACATGACAATCGCCAACACCCCCAGTCCATATGTTTCAGTCCATGTCTAGGTGGTAGGATATGCCTGCCTCAAATCCATGCCAGTTTATCTCGTCATGGCGTTGTTACCTCTTTGCTTACCGGCTACCACAAGAAAACCGAGCCCAGTAGCAAGTAGACTGTTTTCAGACCCCGGTAGCCTGAAAACGTCCAACATATTGACCGTCATTTCTCGGCAGCCTCCTTCGTCTCACTTCTCTCCTTGACGATGGCGGAAACTGCCTTGCCAACATCTGACCCCAGACTTGCGAAGCCCTCAACCACGCCATCCCGGTCGCCTTTGCTCATTTCCTGGCTCATTTTGAACTTGCCCTCCAGCCTGTCGATTGCGATCTCGATTCCAATGATATTCTTCTTCAAGATGTCGACATAGCGGTCCGGGGCGTCCGTCACCTGCCACTGACTGGGACGACCGCCCTGTCCGGTGTAGTTCATGATGGAAGTCTCTGCATGATTGGTCAAGGCCGTAATCTGGCTCGTCAAGAAGTCCGACGTCTCATCAGACTTGGAGTCGTAGTAGATCTTGGCTGTGCCGTAAACTTGGGCGGCGGCGTAGTTCCAGGTGGGCACGACTTTGCCAGTGGCGGGTTTAGTTTCCGTGTAAAACTTGGGCGTGACGTAGTGTGCCGGAGCGGCAGTGAAAAGGACCATGACCTGCTGCTCAAGCACGTTGGTGTTGGTGGTGCTGGAAGAGACGGATTCGATCAAGGTCTTGGCATGGGGGTTCTGACGAGCCATGTGGCCGCGGAGCACGCCGAGTTCGGTTTCGCTGGACTCATCTTGAAGGTCAAGAAGCCATGGGATGTGAGTTGCTTGGATGAAGGGCTGGGAGGACGAGGGGATGGCCGTGGTGAGCACGCCCAGAGGGTATGAGCGGATGAGGTCCCTGAGCACAGGGATGCTTGGTTCAACGTGATCTGCTCGCAGATACATGGCTCCGAGGCGGGCAGTATGTCTGCCAATGAGGAGTTGGGAGGACTCGAGATGTTTGTGTTGTCACCCGTGGAGAGAGGACAGGCCGGGGGTTTTACTCGGTAGAGTCACTTGTGGATGACATGCGCCTTCCGGTTAGTGACGGACGGGATCCACGGCGAGCCAGCAAAACGAGGGTAGCAAGTATTAAATGGGGTGCTCAGGCCGTGAGCATTTCAAAAACGACATGAGATCATCTTGTTGTGTCTGTAAAATGGCCTAGTGGCTGGACGCATCACCGCGGGATTTGTCAACGCTTCGAACCGGCGTTTGCAAGACGCTCGCACACAGTTGACTTGCAACGAAGAATCGCCAACCTACTACTAATTCTCGTGTAAGATGCACTGCCGGCGCCAAAGTGCCACCCAGTCTCGGGTCCGGCTGCGGAGTGACTGGAGTCTGGACCTTCATGTTAGTCGACGAACGAGTAGACGATCCACTAGGAGGGACCCGCGGCCGCCGCCAGGCGCGGGATTAGCAATGGAACTGGGCCCTGTGGCCAGTGGTGTCTGGTCCATGTCAATAATACGAGCTGATCAATTGATGTCTGGTCTAATGCAAAGCTACCTTATTAACCCCATGTTTTCTGGAAGGCATTTGAAGCAGGTGAACTTCCTTTTGTTTCTCTCTTCTCTGTCTCTCTCTCCTTTTTCCCTCTTCCATTTTCTCCTTCTTTTCTCTCGTGCCTTGGCCCATTTCACAGTCGTTGGAAACAGCATGCAGAACGATGGCTCTTACTTAAGCTGAGCCCCTGCTGCCGAAAGGTCAATAGGAACTGGCTGGCCTTTGTCTGTCCACACCAGCCATGGCCCCGCTCATTTCCACCCTTGGCCGAATTGGGAACCATCTTTGGAAGCTTCCGTCATTGCTACTTTACTGACGTCGAGACTCAGTCTCAAAAACCTCATGACGAGTGTTGTAGCTACCTCCCATCAACCGTTACCCTCGCCCTACCTCTTCTGCATCTCCCTGCCATTTCTGAATCCACACAGGCCTGTGAGCCAATAAAGCCTGGCCCCGTTGCTATGACGGTTTACTGTGTTGAGCGATAGCCCATCTGTTCCTTTGGCCATTAAAAACATCAGGGTTGCAGTGCCAACATCACGACATCTGCTGTGCCATCAGCCCGCCCAGAGGCAATCGCCCGGTTTTCCGTCGCTTCGAAAATAGCACAATGGAGCCCCAAGTTATCAGCGAAAACACGCCCTTGATTCCTTCTGCGCACTCGGCCTCGGAGACTCGCCCTCGCACTGCGAGAACCGTCACATTCAGTCCCGACCCTGTTACCAAGACATTCGAACCCGAGTCCTATTCTTCTCGAAGCAGCAATGCCTCAATCAGCAATAGCAGTTCCATAGGCGCGCCCCGTGCGAACCCTCCCGTGCTGACCGCGCTCAACAACAAGCTCAGGAGACGAAATAGCCATGGCGGCGTCACCACCACCATCCAACCCCATCTCGGCCCAAAGATTGGTCCGCAGCGCAGCACTAAGAAGACTGAGAAGCTCAAGCTCTTGCCCAACCCTGACATTGAAGACGATGAAGATGAAGAAAGCGGTCGAGACGTCTACTCGCAATACACAAGAATCAAAGATCCTACTGCGAGGAGAGACGCCGCGAGGCTCGGCAAAGGGGACCGCGATCGACTACCGCGAGTGACTGCATACTGCACCGCCGACAAATACCAGATGGATTCATTGATGCGCTTTCTCAAAGGCAGGGGCAAGGCACGAGGCGCCAATCCCAAGATAATTGATGAATGCATCTACACACCATACTCTTACGCCAAACCTAGCAGGATCCACGACGACCCCGTTCGGAGCTATCAACGACGACACTCCACGGGGAGCGAGACCATGGAAGAAGAGGCCCAGCTCCATCAGGCCCTTGGCTTGGAAAACCACGACTCTGGCTACGCTGACGAATTTTCTGCCAACCACATACCCGATACTACTCATTTAGGCAACGAGACTTTGCTGGGACCAAGCGTTACAGAAGAGGCGCCCACGGGGGAGGATATTATAGAGTTCGATACCCAAGTACACACACCAGAAGTCTTCCTCTTCGACTACGGTGTCGTTGTTATCTGGGGCATGACGGAATTGCAAGAGGCCAAGTTCCTCAAGGAGCTGGCCAAATTCGAGCTGGAAAAGTTGGCCCCAGACGACATAGAGACGGAACGCTTCAACTTTTACTACACGCGCGAATATCAGGCCCGGATATACAACGACTTCATCACACTGAGGGACAAGAACAACTACATGATCAAGCTGGCCATATCTCACGCCCTCGCGCAAAGCGTCAAGGTAATCTCCACAACCCGCCCATTTTTCTTTTGTCGTCAACGCACTCAAAGAAAACTCGATGCTCATGCAATACACCACAGACGTCCCTCTATGAAGAACTGATCGCCACCACCGTCGAAACTTGCAAAGATATACCCGCCCACATTGCCCTCACGGGCAAAATAAACCTCTCCCGGAAACAGATCAACATGCAAATAGGAGATCTTTTCATCCTCCGCATCGCCATCCATCTCAACGGCTCCGTCCTCGACACGCCCGAACTCTTCTGGGTAGAACCCCAGCTTGAGCCTGTCTATCAAGCAGTAAGGAGCTATTTGGAAATGGACCAGCGCGTGGGCTTGCTGAATGAGAGACTCGACGTCATTGCCGACTTGCTGGCCGTGCTAAAAGACCAGCTTAGCCACGGTCACGGCGAGAAGCTCGAGTGGATTGGTAAGTAGTCTGTGACTCTGCTGTGCCACCCTTTGTGTCTGCTAACAGGAGTCAAGTCATTATATTAATTGCCATGGAGATTTTCGTCGCATGCATCAACATTGCCGTGGATTTGTGGGCAGGCGAAATGTAGCATGCGCTCTAATACTTTTTCTTCTGTCCTTGGCTTGCTTAATTTGGGACGGATGGCTTATAAGCCGCACACACACGGGTTGCCCCTCGCGTTTCCTTGGTCTTTTCCTTCACTCCTGTCCCAACCCCCCCTTTTTCTAACATGGCTGTCGTGCAATGACTCTGGCTGTAAATTCTTCTTGGGCGTAGAATGGAGTTCCGGCAACGTACATATACAGGCATCAATCGTTTCATAGCTACTCCCTCCAAGCCGTTGGCGTCACTTCTCCTTGAACTTGAATCAAACAAACGGGCCAGACACGAACCAAGTGGCCCAGTTTTGGATGGCACGACCCTATTGACCCATTGGAATTACATAACTAACTCAACGCCTATTACGTGTTGTAACAATACAAAATCAACACATTCAAAACTCCTCGCACTAACTTTTGTCCAAATGCCATGTCCATATCCTTCCCCATGCTCAGCTCTTTAATCATCCCCATCCTTGTCCATTTGCGTCTCCCCATCTGGATCCTGATCTGGATCCTGGTCCTGGTCTTGATCCTCTGTATCGTAGTTGGTCATTTCGACATCTTCGTCCTGGGTCTCGGGCTTGTCAGCATGGCCAGATTTCTCTTCTTTATCGGGCGTATCTTCGGCCTGCTCCTTGTCCTCGTCCTCGTCCTCATCATCTTCTTCTTCATCCTTCTCTTCGGCCTTCTTAACAAGCTCTTCGTATTTGGTCTGGAAATCCTCCCTTTCGGTGTCCGGGAGGTCGTCCCAGGCTCGGGCAAGTTCCTCGTCGATATTGACATCGCCATCGCCATCGCCATCGCCATCGCCATCGCCATTGCCGTCTCCATCCTCAGCTTTGTTCTTGGCCTCGAGAATTGGTCGTGTTTCCTCGCAGAAGAGCTGAAAAGCGCTTCGTGGACGCTTGGAGGGTTTGCTGACGCCATTGGTAGGGGTTTCGTCAACGTCAACGCTGCCTCGCTTGGCTTGAGAATCTGAAGGTGACGCAAGTTCTTTGAAGGAGCTGTTGGGGGTGGCCTTGGAGTCAATGTCAAGAAGGGCAGATTTTCTGTGGCCTCGTTTGATGCGCAGCGGTTTGTCTTTGGGCTAATAAGGCTGTTAGCATGCGAAGTAATCGAGATGCGCTGGTAATCGCGCAGATGATAGCATCGATGGTCTCCCGACCATCCACACAGGGCAAGCCTACAGTTGGTGGTGGACTCGGACTGCCCTCAGAATCTTCAACGTTGGTACTGGTGCGCTTGGCCAGTTGTTCCAGCAAAAAAGCCCGCTCTATCCTCAGCTTCTCAACCTGGCGCTTTATCCGTGCCAGGCGCAATCTGGCAGCGTCATTGGCATCCTCAACCTCGTTCGTCCGGTTCTTCAACTGCACGCATTTACGGCGGTAAGCCTCTTCGACCGAGGGAGGCAGTGAAGGAGGAACGGCTGCCAGAGGTTCGGGCTCAATGTCAGCAAACTTCCTCTTGGGTGGCATGGTGATGTTGCCGCAGTAAAGATGCAGCGTGGGTGCAAACAGGCTTTGGTGAAAGGGCGAAGCTGCATGGAGCGCAGAAGGAGGGAGTAGAAGGGTTGTATGGATATTCAATGTCTAGAAATCAGAGATGTTGCCTGTGTGGAACAAGACACAGGCAATGCAGAAAGGAATGCGGCAAGCGTAGGCAGAAAACCGGGAGATGGTCCGATATCCTCACTTGACCTCGCCGAACAAAGAACAAGTGGCCGGTTCTGGCACGCAGATGGGAAGAAGCGAGAAGAGCACTCACTTGATGGCGGCGCCATGGCGACAGCGAGACAAAAAAGGCACTATATCTGAGCAAACAAGGCGGGTCTGGATGCGAAGGTCGGAATCGGCTGGAGGGAGGGCAATCAGAGGAGGGAGGAAGCGAGCGATTGAGGTGTCTTATGACGAAAGGAGAAGACTTCAGGAAGCAAAAAAACAAAACAAAACAAAAAAACACACAAGGTAGAATGCCGAATCACGCCGAATTGGCGCCTGATTGCTGGAAACCCGGGGGAGATGATGGAGGTTTGTGAAAAGAAGGCGGGCGGTGGAGAGAAAGGCTGCGTTGCGGATGGCTGCAGATGGGAAATGGGATGAGGACGGGCAAGGACACGAGGCGAGGGCGAGGCTGCGATTGAGATGAGTGGATGGACTGACGCATGGCATCTGAGGTGAGCTCTGAGATATGCGCGCGAGCGCAGCACAGTAACTTGTTCAGTGCAAGTGTGTTGGGCGGCGCAGCGTAACCAAGGGCCAACTACGGAGTACGGAGCACTTGACTGTACATGGGGCTGGCTCGGGACCTTCCGGTACATGTCAGGTATTTCTTTTACATGAGCCAGCATCTGGATGCCAGCTTATAAATAGCCGCCAAGGGCAATATTGCTCTTCTTGTCCTCTTGTCTGGCACACCATGTGTACGGTCATACCTGGGCTCGTACTCAGGTGATTAGCTTGCTTGGCCTTGTCAAGTTTCCTATTCCAGCATCGTCAGGGCCAGCAAGGGCTGCGGCCTGCCAGCTGCTGCACAAGTGGAGCGGATTAACAAAGTCCCCTTCAGGCACCCATGATTGGCCAGCGGGGCGCCACTGCACTCGCACAAGGCAGGCAGGCACGACCACGGCCCCAAGCACCCAATATTTTCTGGCGGGGCCTTTCAACGGGGGTGAGAGCTTCAAGTGGAAAGCAGGAGAAGCACGGCAAACCTCCCCGACTCCAACAGCACAACCGCACATTGCGAGCCTGAGTGTGAGCATCCTACCAGCTTCACGCCTCGCAGTCTTGCCGCCATGTCTCTCAACATCCCAAACGCCCCCAATGCGGGCCTCTTCAAGCAAGGCTACAACAAGTGAGTTCCCCGACATACCAACTGCCCCTCCTTGGTCTGCCTGCCTTCTTGCTTCAGCGTCCCTCCTGCTATCATCATCCTCCATCATGGTCGACCTGAGACCTTTAGCCCCCCATGGCCCAATGCCCGCGCTGACCGGAGCTACCACGCTCTCTCCTCTGCCAGCTACGACTCCGAAGATGGTGCTGTGTTGCGAAACATTGACGCCTGCCGAGCCATTGCCTCGACCGTCCAGACTTCTCTCGGCCCCTATGGTCGCAACAAGATCGTCATCAACCACCTTCAGAAAATGATCCTGACCTCCGATGCCGCCACCATCCTTCGTGAACTCGACGTCGTTCACCCCGCCGCCAAACTTCTCGTCATGGCCAGCCAGCAGCAGGAGGCTGAAATGGGCGATGCCACCAACCTGGTCATCATTTTGGCCGGTGAGTTGCTGCGTAAGGCCGAGGACCTTCTGCGAATGGGCCTCAAAGCCTCAGATATTGTCATCGGTTACGAAAAGGCACAGAACTTCGCCCTCGAGACCCTGGAGAAGCTGGCTGTCGACAAAGTCGAGGACATCCGTGATCAGGAGGAGCTGAGCAAGGCTATTCGAACCGTTGTTGCCAGCAAGCAGAATGGCAATGAGGATTTTCTGGCCGATCTTGTCGCCGAGGCCGTCTTGGCCGTCTTGCCCAAGAATCCTGCCAATTTCAACGTCGACAATATCCGTGTTGTCAAGATCATGGGTGGCAGCTTGGAACAGAGCCGGGTTGTCAAGGGTATGGTGTTCCCCAAGGAGCCTGATGGTTCGGTCAAGAAGGCACGTCGTGCCAAGGTGGGCGTTTTCACTTGCCCCATTGATACCAGCCAAACCGAGACCAAAGGCACCGTCCTGTTGCACAATGCCAAGGAGATGATGGACTTCAGCAAGGGCGAAGAGGCTCAGCTCGAGACTGCTATCAAGGAACTGCACGACTCTGGACTCCGTGTCGTTGTTTGTGGCGACAAGGTTGGCGATCTGGCCATGCACTACCTCAACCGCTTTGGCATTCTTTGCATCAGAATCCTCAGCAAGTTTGAGCTGCGCCGAGTATGTCGAGTTGTCGGCGCCACCCCTCTCGCCCGGCTCGGTGCGCCCATGCCGGACGAAATGGGCAACATTGACATTGTCGAGACTCTTGAGATTGGCGGTGACCGCGTCACTGTCTTTAGACAAGAAGACGAAGTCACTAGGACCGCCACTCTTGTCCTCCGTGGCGCCACCCAGAATCACCTCGACGACGTTGAGCGCGCTGTCGATGACGGCGTCAACGTCGTCAAGGCCATTACCCGCGATCCCCGTCTTGTCCCCGGTGCCGGAGCCACAGAAATCCAGCTCAGCGCCAGGATACAAGCCCACGGCGAGAAGACTTCTGGGCTGAGCCAGTACGCCATCAAGAAGTACGGTGAGGCTTTCGAGGTTATTCCCCGAACCTTGGCCGAAAGTTGCGGTCTGGATGCCACCGAGGTTTTGAGTAGACTATATGCCGCTCACCACAAAAACGAAGATGGCGACACCGGTGTCGACGTAGAGGTACTTCCAACTTTACTCGCAGCAAAACTTTGGAATTTTCACCTCGTATACTAACTCAATCCCCTCCATTAGAACAACGATGACAGCGGCACCCTCGACGCAAACTCAGAAGGAATTCTGGACCTGCTCGCCTCCAAGTCATGGGCTATCAAACTCGCCACCGAAGCCGCCCGAACAGTTCTATCCGTTGACCAGATCATTGTTGCAAGACAAGCGGGCGGTCCCAAGCCCCCTGGTCCGAACCCTGTAAGCTCTTCATCCTTCCTCATTGATTACGCACGGTGAACTAACAGCATATTGCCACAGAACTGGGATGAGGACTAGATCATTTCGTGGGAGAGCTCAGGAAACAAAAAGTTAATTGAAATCATACAAGATGGGTCCAGAGAATGGACCTCCCAAGAGACGCAATGTGACAGCCACATAGATACCACCCCACTCAATTAGGAGTGGAAAAAAACTGTATTCGTTGGCACAGATAAAAGTCGAGATGATGTTACGGATAGAATAGACTTGGTCTGAGGGCGTCTTCAATCGAAACATTGTCAAATCATGACCTTCTCCTACTCGTCATGAGGCAGCGGGGTGCTCTGGAAATATACCCAGTGAGCTACTCAATGTTACATGTTCACACTTCACAGACAATCGAAATCAAAGAAGAAGCTATTGTGCGGTTTCAAGTAGACGTAGGTCGGTTGGCGTTTTAATTCTATCCAAATACTAGCGTAAATTTGCTGCAACTATCTTCGTTGGAGACGGGGAAGATCCCAAGGATACATAGTAAGTAAACAACATCTTCTCCAAGTTCCGTGTCTCCATGTCAATGCACACAACTGCGTCCGCCTCAAATCCCCAAAGTAAAAACACTACAGAGCCGAAGACTTCAAACCAGCAGCAGTAAATCAAGAAAAAACAGTCGTGCTTTTAACTGTGCTCTGACAGGCGAAGGACGGCCCAACCAAAAGGCTATCCAAATGTTGCCCCCTCCCAAATCCGCCAAAGTCAATTGTCAAGGAAAACCATGGGCCGTTTAACCCGCCGAGAATAAGTTTTGTTGTGCAAAATATAGTGGTCGAATGTACAGATGCCAAGGGAATAGAGCAAATAGCCGAGACAAGCACGCCGCTACAAGTGTCTTGTAGCGCGGCGGGTATAGTAGGTGGGCAATAAAAAAAAGAAATAGACTTTGCTTTGTAGCAGAGTATGTGACATATTATCAAGGCGAAGAGTGTTGTGTTCGCGCTGGTTTCAGCAGATGTATCATGTGAGGCAGGGATAGTCGAGATGTGCGGGCCTACCGAAACACGTTGGCCCAATGAATATGTAAGCATGCGGGATGTCATGAAGGCGTCAGGCGTAAAAGGGGGGAAAAGACAGGATGGTGGAAACGGGCCTGTGAATCCTCAAACCGAGGCCCGATACCATGGCCAAGCTGACAGCCACGGTTTGGCGAAGAGGGGGGATGAAAGAGTTGGAACAACCCACCGAGGGAGAAATCATGGGTGGGAACTATTAGGCACCAGCACCTATGCCTCCTCCATGATGCCGCCGCCTTCACCCCCGCCCTCTTCCCGCCACTCCCTGCTTTTATCCGCGAGGCGCTTGATACCGCTCACGCGGCCTGACCATAGACTCTCAATCGGCGTCCGGAAGGTATACGCCCGTTGCGAGCTGATGACTCCAATTGCCTGCAGCACAGCCTTGCGGCTGTCTCGGCCGAAGACGGCTGGGTGGTTGATCCACTCCAAGCTGCTCTCCAGTTCTGCATCCAAAGCAGCTACCGTGCCTGGATCTATGCCGCTGCCAAGACCAAGACCATCAGTTGAGCGACTTGGCCCAAGCTGATTTGCAGGATAGCCATTAGCACCGGAAGATGTGGCTGAGTTGGGAGATGGGCTGCGCTTCCTATCAGGAGTGCCAGCTAGATTGGGCGACGAGTCATTGCCGGGATGGGGTGTCGATGGATTGGATTTGTTTCCAGGAGGAGGCACAGGGGGTAGTCCACCTTTGCCCAGTCCTTTAAGAATGGACCTCGTCTCACTCAACAAAGTATGGGCGCGGTCGTGCTGGCCTCGGCTTACCAAGGTCAGTGCTCGGGTGAGCATATCCGACGTCAGCAGTTCCATGCGACGCTGCACGATGCTAGGATGAGGCGGAATCGGTGGGGAGTTCTGCCACGCCTTCTTCTGACTTAAGCTGGGAGGCAGCATTGTAATTGCCAGAAGTGATGGCCGTGGCATGTGCTGAAGGGTACCTTCGCGGAGTATGTCACCCCAGCTCAGGTCGGCTTGAACCAACGGCACTTCTTCGACAGACAAGGCTCTCTCCCCGTCGTTTTCTACGGAGCCTCCAAGAGCCTCCAGCCCAGACACAATGTTGTCCCACGGATCCTGTGGAAGTTGCTCTTGAGATGCACTGTCTGGCATGATGACGAGCTGAACAAGAATATCGCGCTTGTCGCCAAACCTGAGATCGCCAAGAGATGCTTCTGCGTCACGACCACTGGCCCGCTTGGTCATCTGCAAAGCTCCGCTGATCTTGTGGAACTTGGCAGGCGAGCCTTCCGGAAGCTTCAGCTTGAGCTTGACGTTTTGGTGAGAAAGGGCTTGCATTGATCCCAAACAACCCGCTAGACATTCTCGGAGCATCATCCAGTCCTTAACATAAGTGTACGATGCCTTGGTCTTCGTAGACAGTTCAATCATAGTATCTGGTTTGTGAGTCATGCCTAATCCGAAGGAATGAATGGTAATTCTGGGCGACATGTCAGTCTTTCAATAGATTTAGTTGACAAGCATCATAAACTTACTTGGCAGCTTCGGCCCGAGACACTACAAAATCAACGGAATCAGCATCCGCCGTTGAGGCGTCGCTGATGAGCATAATCGTCGCAATTGGGTTATTGTGCTTGCGCTGCATAAGAAGGTCCATGGCAACGTTTGCACCCTCGACAACATCGGCACGATGACTCTTTTGGCCAACAGGCTTGATTGAAGAGAGGATATTCGTCCAACCTGGCCACGCCTTGGTGGTCATTCCAACTATAGGCACACCACCTCCGCCAGATCCGAAAGTAACCAGTCCCATTCGGTCTCGCTCCCCAAGAGTATTGACCATGAACTTCAACGCATCACGAGCCAGGTTGATCTTGACGCCCTGCATGGACGAGGATATCGGAACCACTACCACCACATCAATGGGGACGTGTATCGAGGAATGCGGGAGTGAGGTCTTGACCGCAAAGTTGGTGTACTCGGTAGGTGCAGTGGTGACGGATTTGGGCCCCCACGAGGAAGCAGTTGAGGAAACTCTTTGCGGCCGTGACCGTTGCCACTCGGCCTCTTCATCTGTCTCGGACGTCTCTCCACGGTCATAGTCAGGGCTTCGAACAGGTGAATTCTCGACGGCATTCAGATCCAAAAGCGCTTGGTTCCACAACTTAAGCTGGTTTCTATTATCGAACCGCAGATGAAATTGGGGTAATTCGTTGACAGAGAGACTGAGCGTCAAGACATTTTCGTCAATGGATCCGGTCTCTGAGACCTCGTTCAGATGTTTCTTGATGAGGATGCTGCCCTTGAGGGTACAGCGGGTGGTCTTTCTGGGCGCACCGCTGTCGTCCCATTGAGATATAGCTTGCGGTGGCAGCTTCTTCTCCTTCACGCAAATGAGCATCTCGGCAAACAGATAACACTCAAGTTCCTGCCACGACACTTTGTCTTTGCCGACTCGGAGAGTTCCATACAATCTAAGTTGCCCAAACCTGAGCGATAAATGTTAGCTATTTGTGCGCATCATGTTTGCAGCTTGCTGAAATCAGGGGATTTAACGTATATAGGGGAACTTGCCTGCCAAAATCCAATCCATGCCAATTGTCAACGCGATTTCGCAAATTTTCCGTCATCTCCTCGAGAACCTCGGGAGGTTCATAAGGTATGTATCGCAGGGCACTTGGCGCTGGCGTCACCGCACGCGTTGCAACTTCATCAATCTTGGCACTGACTTGCGGAGGTTGTTGGGGCGAGGTGCCAATATCCTCGGGGTCGGGTCTCCATTTGTTGTCCGCAACCTCAATTGTGACCAAGCAGGTAAGGGTTTGCTGCTGACGAGAACGATTGATGGTGGGAAACTCGGACCGAACAGTGACAATAGGCGAGGGAATCGGGTTGCGAGAGATGGTGCGCGGGCTTCCAGGGGTCGTTTCCATTGCTTGCACGTCATAATCATGCCGCCAAGGTGTACTCTGCATTGTTTCGGGATAGCCAGCAGATGAAGTTACGCCGGTGACTTCGCTGTCACTTCGTGCATGTCTGGAAGAGCTATATCGATCAGACAGCGCTGCCTCGCGGCTGTCGCGAAGGCTTCCTCGCGTCCCACTCTCTCGCCCTGTGCTACTAGGTTGCTGCGAATGGTGCTTTCTCTGGGAGCTTTCGACACTTGGCGGTCGTACTGTTTGGTTGTCCCAAGTTGGAGTTGGGGTATGGGTAGATCGTGTATCGCTTCCCGCGGTTCGTACAATGTTGCTGATTTTGTCTACCTCCGAGTTAGTGCCCAGCGCCAGATTGTTCGCTCTCTTGGAGGACGAACTAATGTCGATAACATTGCCACCTCGGCTGGTATCCAGATGCAGCGGCGCTTCGCAAGTTGGGCAATATTGTCCATCAAGCTCGCGAATGAATTCGTAAAAGCATGCTTCGTGGGAAACATGAGAGCAGGAAAACTGCAAGATTCGTTCACCTTGGAGAGTATGCTCCAGGGGCTCCTCGCAAACCGCGCATTCGCTCCCGACAAAGGTTCTCTCCCGCCGAAGGCGGCTTCTATCGGCGGTACTTGCCATGACGTTGTTGTCAATGGCACTTACTCGCCGAGGCAGTGCACTATTGCTTGAACTAGCAGAGTTTATAGAGCCAGGTCGATAGCCCCAGCTGCCTTGTGTCGCAGTCGGATACGGTCGATGTCCGGTGACTGTTAACAGTAACAGTCAGTGACAATGGTTCGATAAAAGTCAGCGCCAGGCCGATCAGAGGGAGTCGGAGTAGCCTTGGCTAACGATGAACATGCAAGCGACAACCTCCCATACCTTGCTTAGGAAGGAAATGATTGCCCGCCAAAGGCGTCGAGCCTGCTTGAACTCTAGATCGCGACGAAGGTGCAGGACTAGAAGGCTCAATTAGATCTAAATCAACGAGACGAGATACAAGCTCTGAATCTCCTCCGTTGTAGTTTCGGAAGCCCAGGCTATCTCTCTGATTTCTCTTGTTATTTCGAATTCGACCAAACATGGAGATTTCTTCCCGCGAGAGCTGGTTCGGGCTTTAGGGAGCAGCACAAGAGAATATGCTCGAAGAAGACTGAAGTAACTGCGTTGAGGTGATTTGAGGTCGATGCTAGCCAAGGCCTCCACAGATGCAATTGGTTCAATGTTATGTCGGGGGAACAGCGAGCTGATGATGTAGGGTGCCGATTCGAGGGCGTTTGAAAGCAGTCGCGATCTAAGTGAAGGAGAGTCGACGGTAAAAAGCACAGATGAGCTAGTGTCGGGAGCCAGGGGAGGACAAGTTCGTTTGGATACGTGTGGCACAAACCCTGGGGATGTGGTGTTTCAAGTCCCTGTATGAATCAACAATGCTGTGCTGAAGGTGTGAGGGAGGTATGGTGCATGATGCGGAAAGACGCAGGGGTTTGGATGGAAAGCCTCGAGGAGCAAGGAGCAAGCGACAGCTGACGAAATTAGAGAGACAAGATGCCCGTGTGGTATATCGGTTTGCTTTGGGCAGAAACGATTGCGGCGACAAGTGGTGAGTGGGACTGACGATGCCGAAATAAAAAGAGGTGTGATGCTGAATTACTTGTTGGAATCCTCAATGTTCTTGCAGACACACGTGGGAGGAGCGAGGGTACACTGGTGGTCGGTGGGGAGGGGAAATAGAGAGCAAAAAAGAAATTGCTAGCGATATTGCCCATAAATCAATGCAAGGGGTCTGTCGTCTGTGGGTATTCCGAAGGCCAGATCCAAATGTTGATAGAGCAGCTGAGCGTTGCGACCTGTCAAAAGATACGGGCCGTGCTCTCGACACAATCAGGGCGGTACTTGGTTGTGTAGCAAGAATCGCCATACAGTCGGCCGCCGCAAGCCACAGAAAGGATGTACAGCAATTCGTCGTTGAATATCCCAGAGATGGAGAGAAAGGATCCGTCCTCCCAGCTTTGAGTGGCTCTGGTATGCCCCGCAGGCTGGCTGCGAGGCAAATGACAGCAACACAGACACGGCAGGCCCGAGCGCAGCTCTCAAGAGAGACAAGCAAGAAGCCAAAATATCTTTCGCCTCGAGAAGGACAAGAAAGAAAGGGAAACGGGCAGGGAGAAGGGGGGGCACCAAAAAAGAAAAAAGAAGAAAAAAAAGAGAGAAAGAGAGAGAGATATATTAGGTGGTCTTAGCTGACGGACACGAAGAGAGATTGAACACACTTCGTCGAACAAGAAGAAGACTGTCAGCCAGGGGGCGGATGCAGGAACTCGTGCCAAAGCCCTGTGTCAATTCAAGTCAGGTCAGCGAATAAAGAAGGTACACGGGAGGTACAGAACAACAAGGCTGTAGCAAGGCTTGTTAGAGCAGGGCAAGGATGAGACCGGGTACCAGGCAGACCAGGGAGAATTTGTGGCAAACTTACCAACCTTGGGATGTTGGTGGATCAGACTGCCAGACTATCTTGGCCTTGGGGTTCATAGAACATTTTAGTGGCGAGGGGTTGTGAAGCTATTCTTGCTCCTTGCCGCGAAGAAAGAGCCCAGGCAAGATGCCAGCCAATATCCCAACCGCTAATAATACATGTGCCACGGCCCAGGCTTTGCAATGTTTGAGTACCGGCCAGTCCACTTTAACCTGGTCAATTACTTGCAGTATCAACGGGAGACGGTGCTAGCACTCGCGCACTCTGAGTTGAGTGCTTGCCTTCACGCAGACTGCCACTGGGTGACACGGCCCGGAGGGTTCGCGAGGCGCCTCGGTCTCTGCATTCATTGTCGTGCCCATAATAATTCCTACTCGTCTAGGAGACGTCTCCGGCCTCGTCCATGTCTGGTGCACTGATTTCATCCAAGCCTGGCTCACTGGCCAAAGCCATCCACCCGGCGGAGCAATGCGGTGCGGCAAAGCCAGTCGGTCGGGTATCTAAACCCCTGATCAACGAACCCCAGAAGTCAAGGCGAAAGGGGAGACTCAACAACCCCTGGCAAGTACCTCTTAAAGCGGCTAAGTCTTGTGGATGCCGACTCCGTCGCTCTGTTGCAGTACACATTAGACACCAGACACACCCTGCAAGCAAGCTAGACAAGGATGCGGGACATGGATGCAAGGACCCAAGAGTTCTCTGATGACTAGCACCGGGGAGAGAGAATGGCTGGGGCCATGGCCACGAAACCGCTGGCCGAGGGGCGGAATAGGGAGTCATTTCGAAAATGGAATCTTCCAAGGGGCACAAGTCGTGCGAATCAGGCTATCTTTTTTAGGCCAACCACCCATTGGCGCAGTGCCTGGTCGTTAGCACGTGTTTTGATGCCGTGGATGGAAGTCCCCATCATCGGCGCTCCTCTTGATGCGTTGGCGGAACATCACCTAAAGTATGTGTGCGCTCGCTTGCAAATCGTTGCTTCCCCCGTTGCATGACAACTGAAACAGTTGCTCCATTAATTATATCTATACCTAAGACATACAATTGTTTGTATGTATGCAGTACAGTACGGTAAGTCCGGAGTACATCCAGTACGTCCAAGGTCAGACTGACCCCCCTGGCTGTATGTGGAGAGGATGCATGGGTAGACTGGAGGCTTTGCAGAGCGTGATTCCTACTAATAGAGAGGGCCTGCATCCCATGCAAACAGATCGATGGGATGCTCCTGCTCCAAATGCGAATCTGCATCGTCTTCGTTGGAAGCGTCATGGCTGCTCATTGGTCGTGCGTCCAGCCAGAGCTCCCCCCACAAAGCTTCCAAGTTCCATCATCAAAGAGGAGGGTTGCGTCCCCATGAGCTCGTCTTATTAGTAGTGTAATTATGGCCAGACATCTTAGCCCATGCATTCTATGGTATGCGCCGTGGAGATGCCATGAAAATAAAGTCACGTCTGGGCTGCGAGTTAGATGCAATCTCTCAGTCATCTCCGGCGATGGACGGCTCGTGGCTGTCTTGTGGCTAACAGGCCAACAGACACATTCTTGAGCCGGCACCACAGTAATACGACCAGCGTGGCACACCATGTATCGCCATGTTGCCATGTTGATAAACTAGCCCGCTGGTTCTGCGTCACGAGAGAATGTAGCCCTGCAAACACCCCTGGCGCATCCACTGAGACTTGCATTACGATATATGTCCACGGCACTGTTTTCCGGGACTTGTGGTAATTGCGCAAAACAGCTCGCCACTGTTGAGGTTGGATATAACCTCAGTGGCACTGCCTTCCGCCCCAACTGCCATACATGCTACCTACAGCAAGCTTCCCAAGTGAGCAAGTATTCCGTTTAGTTTCATTCCTGAGCCTACAGATGCTGCACTCTATCGGACACCCACCTTTGGGGTGTCTAGCCAATTACGAACCACGGGTCAAATTCACTCATCATCTACTCCGTATATTATTATATATATAACTGGCGTTTGGGAAGCAGCCAAGCATGGTTAGGACCGCCCCCAGTGCAGATGCAACATTACTGGGCAATTACCCAATTGCAACCCCGGTCCGTCGATCATCACAATTGTCACTTGTTCAAAGATGACCGAGGATGCTATCCGTTGCTCCATGAACTAAACAAAACTTAATGCCACGTTTTCCTTTGACGCCAGGGCATAGACTTTTGTGCCAAGACCCTTCTTTCTCGTCAAAAAGCGTGACGGTCACGCAATTAGAAGCCCTGATATACTGCCTTGGTTATCGCTCACACTAGAGGCAGTGGCAAGCCAGGTAAGTAAATAGCCTGCTCCGTCTGTTCCTGTTAATTGGTGTTTAGACATTGGCCTAGTTGGTTGCTCAAATTGTGGTTGATTCGACATAGCCATTGCAGACATGTAGGATAGCAGAATGTTGAATTATTTGGACGGGTTTTAATCCCTGTCCACAAGCTCCTGCCTATATAGAACACTGACTACCTAGGTAGTAATACAGGGTAGACAGTTCATGTTTGTTGGCAAAACATCATCCCTCCGCCATGACCACGTACCAGCAGCCTTCCAAGACACTTCGAAACCGATTTGGCAATGGGCTGTTTGCCAGGCAGTCGGATGCACATCCGCCAGCCGGGTCCATGCAAGACGAAAACGTGGCAGCTCAAAAAGTGGGATTCTGTGTCCATATTTGGAATCTTGTCTGAACGGATATGTAGCCTGCATAATGCTTGACAAAGCCAGAGTTCTTGTCTACCTGATGTGGAGATTGCCTTTGCGCAGATCAACTTTTCAACTGCACTCCTCTCCATCTTGCCAACTCACCCATCCCAAGGCTTTATATGGCCGTGGGCCGTCTCCCGAGGGTGCATCCGGATCACCGATACTTTGCTCGTTGTCACTGCAACAGTGAAACGGCACATGCCTGCCTAAGTATCTAGGTAGGTAGTAGGCAGGCAGATAGCTAGAACGCCATGTGCGTCCATCTGTTTCACATCATGGCTAGCCCAAGCAAGACGAGCAGTTACTTGCGCCAGGAGCCGCACACACTCGATTCCCTCAGCAAGGGCAGAGTGAGACTTCTTGAACGATGGCTACCTACCTACCTAAGTAGGTAGGTAGGTAATGGAAGGAAGTGGCAGCATGAGGCCCTTTCCGGCTTAGCCATGCGCCTCAACATCACACATGGCATGTGCCCAAGAGGGTATGTCAGTGCGCAATATTCTCCGTAACACGGACGTATCTCGCCCTGGCATGCTGTGCAATCTAATCATGTCATTCTCTGTGAATATTCCCCCAGGAAAAGCAAGCCAGTTTGAGTCTCTTCCAGCGTGGTGGGCCAAGGTTAGCCTCTCTCGCAATGACGATGCCAAACAGGTGGGATATGATTGCAATACTACAATTTCCAGCTACGTGCAACTTTAAGATTAGAAGATGTCTCTCTCTGATCTTTGTCTCCACCGGCCGCTCTTGTTCGAGAACACTTCTATTGTTGCATAACCACTACTCAAGGTTTGGTCTCCCTTGGAGCAGCAAGGATTCGGGACGCGCCACACCCGCCTCAAAAGGTGCGAGGCGTCTCTGGACGTGCATGCATGTGCCAACCAATTCCAGGCCAACGACAAATGTATGGTCTATTAAGATGCTCAAAGCAGCTTCTGACGTCGACCAAGATGGCCACATCATCCTGATGCGGGGTACTGCGGACAGGGACCATCACTTCACCTCCATGTAGGCTTCGGGGCCCCTCGTGACACCAAGTAACGGCTGCAGCCTTGCTTGTCTGGCTTCTCCACGCTGCGCAACAGCGCCATCCGTCGCTGGCGTGCTTCTGTCTCGTCCTGTGGGTGGTCTTGTTTCCTGTTGTCGGCATATCTTGTGTTGTCACTTGGTCAACAATTCGAACTAGTGGCGGCGAACTATTGATCTTCAGCCATCGCAGCTGGCTTTGCGCCGCAGGTCAGATTGCGTGTCAAAAGTGGTCAACTCGCATGACAAAGCAATCTCTGGCAGAAATTGCGCCCAACTGAGGCAATGGTGCTGGCACAAGCCATTCATTGATTAGCACACCAGACACCGTCTCAGCCCAAGTACGGAGAAGTCGTGAAACAATATTCTGCTCTGATTTAGATTCCACGCCTTCAAGTTACAGGCGCCATCAAGCAAATACTGTGTCCGGTGCTTGACGCCACAGCTAGCTTAGATTGCCATGCTGAGAGCCCCTATGGACATGGGGCTTCTTCACCTCTGGTCGATGCCTTCTACTAGTCAAAGGGCGCCTTTTCTCACAGCATCCAAGACCCAAGTTTGAAGACAAAAAAAATCATTACAATTTCGGGCGAGATTGGATAGCTACTGGATGCGAAGTACGAGCAAATCACCCTCTTCTCCGCTGAGGAACCCTACCCTTCACGTGGCCCTCCATCTCACCTATGTAGAGTGGCACCTACACGGACACGGGTGCTCAGTGACGGTTTGGACATGGAGAGTGTTTGTTGTGGTATTATTCGAATCGTGGCATGCCAAGTATGATTGCCCCGTGCTGAATTTGGCGATGGGTATTACATATAATTACGGCTGTTTGCTTTCGCACACACCTCAGTGAGGCATCACCACTCAATGTAGAGCCAAAAGCCGGTGGTGGCGCATTCAAACTCTTTCCTAGTGTCAATGCTGCAGAAGTTAATTCAGCAAGGACACTAATAACAATGACATTGGGCTGATGCAGAAACTGTCGACGTTGAACCTTGAAGCTTCCATGGACAGGGAGATGACGCTGTCCGGCTTATGATCACTGTCATCCCAACGCGACTGCTTCGTATGTTCAGCCATGGCGCACCTGGCCCCCTGATGCAGACGTGGTTTTCGTCGTCCCCAAGTCGTACGGCTGGAACTATCTGCTTCGAGATGGACTCCCCAAGGGCAAGAACCGCCGTTTCCGCCTCCCCGCCCAATCCCCAAAGTGCCACGTTGCGGATGAAGACGATTACCGTGCCTGCAAAATCTTTATTCATTCAAGGCAGGGGGCGAGCCTGGTCTGCCTGTTGAGCCAACTAAAGGTACTAAGTACCTGGTACCCATGATCCGGCCAGCGGTACAAAGTACAAACTCGCGACTTATGGGAAAGTACGTTTGACGTCTCCAATTACGGGCTTGGCAATCCCCAAACGCACCATTCATCTTCACTGCCATTGGGATCGGACGCCAAATTCCTAGTATAATATGGCCTGGCGGTCGAAATCTCCGCTTATTAGCCTCTATTTGCCACGAGTCGTGGCGCTGATACAGACAATGAGGGCGCTTGTAAACAGGCCAGATGCTGGTCGCTCGTGCTTGCCCCTTCCCCGCGGCCCGCTATCGACAACTTTAAGACGGCTGGGGTGTTGTGTGGTAGAAAGTCAAGCACACATAATAATGGCCATCTTTTACTCGAACTAGCCAGTCGGGTTTCATGGCCGCCCCTTCATGCATGCATGCATACATAATACATGCAAACATACGGAGTACATGGAAACATACATGCATTGGTTCCAAGTGGCCTTTGGTTTGGGCGGAACTGCCAGCCGGTTTTTTTTTTTCGAGGTGTTTTCGAGGTGTTTTCCAGCGCCAAGTTTCTTAACTCACTGCCCCTGTTTCTTGTCAAAGGACCATGTATCTCTCTCTATCCGAGGGAGCTGCCAACAATCTTCGCCATGTTCGCCTGTTGCGCAAACCCCCCAAAGTACTCCGTAGATGCGCTAGATTCAACCGTAAACCTGGCAAAGGAAGAACTGACCCTGCCTGCAGAGCACAAAAAGTGTTGCTTTTTGATGAAGATGGCCCTCTCGGCTCCCTCCGACTTGGTGGTCGTACACACGGAGTACGGTGGGGAGGTGGAGAGATACTACAGGATGGGGAGCGGCTGCCAAGTGGTTCTGGGCCTGGCTCTTTTTGCGTGGGCTGGTTGCGTGTTTGGCTCTTCCTACGCCAGCGTTGACCCAAGTAATAGTAGTTGTGCTGTGCTGAAAGGAAAATGTCGGCGACACTTGATTCAACCCTCCGTCCCGCCTGGTACATCCGTCGCACAAGTCATGGTGTGTATCCCGCTACAGAGACCCGGGGGCCATGACAATTCGGCGCTATGCCGGCTTGACCAGGGACACCAGACATATTCTCTTGAAGGATCGAAGGGGACGCGCCCGTAGCCTCCTAGAGTCTCGTCGACGATGGCGCATTTTTAGGGTAACAGGACATCATGCAGAGGACGCGCAGCTATCGAAAAGACGTCCAAACAACTCCTCCTGATCCCAGTGATCTGTTTCATGGTAACAAGGCCCCCGCTCCCAGCCCCCCCTTAACAATGTCTCTTATGCTGCAGAGGCGACATGGATCAACGGCACAGTGGGCGACGCGCGGATGGCTAGACAGGCATTCACTCGTTATCAGGCGTTCTAACTACAGCGTCGCTTGCCCGAATCGCCTCACTTGGTTGGCTGGTGTGATTTACGATGCATGCATAGATCATCACGGAAGCTGGGGTGCACAAGCTATGGGCTTGGTGGCGGCATGGCAGTCCCAGTTGAACTTACTGCAGGCGTCATGTTTCCCTGGAATCTGCGGAGTTACATGACCCGACTCACTTTTGTCGCGTTGCATGCAACCCTGCAGAAATGGCTGCTCAGAGGGTTTTATTATAAGCAACTTTAGAACCCAAGGCAAGCTCCGCATCATGGTAAACCGGCCACTAACACGACTGATCCCTCCCACGTTCAGAAGGAGAACATGCCAGGCCTGGCAACGCTCAAGGCCGGTGGCAAGGGCCAAATGCTCCAGGGTAGGTAAGCTCAACATAACCCAGAAGCCAGATATTATATTCGCTAGACTTGCAAACCGAGACCGTGTCTTTTTATATTCCCGCAATAAATCCCCAGCCAATGCATCTCTCGAACAATGGTGTAAATAAAACAAAGGGACGGCGACTCATTTTTTGAAGAAGCCAGATCGTCCCTGCACCGGCGCCCTCCCCCTCTGCAGCAGCAAATCCTTTGAGTTCTTTGAAAACTTCTTGGCCTTGGGCGCTAGCCTCTCATCGACCTTTTTGGACACCCTAAACACTGTAGACCCGATTACACCGTCCCGAGGACCTCTTCCACCTTTTGACATGCGCCTTTCAACGGCAGATACTGTTCTCTTGCGAGGACGAGCTCCTCCCAGAGACTCCGTGCTCTCCTCACCGTCTTCGCTTTCCGAGTCTGTCAGAAACTCGGCAGGCAAGATGGTTGGAATTTGCAGCTTCCCAGAGCGTTTTGTGCTAGCAGCCTCGCCATCTGGTGCAGCAACAGCCTCGGCGGGCTGAGCTTCAACCTTGCGCTCTGAAGCCTGTTGCTTCAAGAGGGCGTCCCTTTGCTGACGCTTCTTCTTGTCAGCCGCAGCCTGCCTGCCGTCTAGTTAGCATCGCAATTTGCTCAAGTGTACAGATAAACATGCGGCCCTTGCTACGTACTCTTGCGCAGCCCTCTTCTCCGCCAGCGCAGACTTTTTCATCTCAACCGCCACCTGGGCCGTAGACACTGCCTCGGGAGCCTGATCGCTATCACTCTCGTCGTGCTCTTCTGTTTTTGAGACCTGTGGTCTGGCGGCGGGAATAATCAGCTCCTGGTCTGCGTTGCCATCCTCGTCAAACGTGATGACCTTGTTCTGCTTGGGTGTCGTCTGGGGGGAAGCCTGCTCCTCCGGCGCGTCCTTTGATCGCACCGGCAGTTTCTTCTGGCGTTTGGTGGCGCTGCTGGGCGGCGAGGGAGCCGGTTCGGCATTCTCAACGGCCGCCTGGGCCATGGCCTTGCGTTTGCGGGTTTCCACGGGCATTGTCAATGGCGGTGCCGTGAAGCTTCTCACTGAGATGTATGGCGGCGCAAGTATTCCTGAGGAGAGACTCGCTGGTCGAATGGCTCTTGGGAAAAATAGCACTACAGTACCGAATCGACTACTGGATTTCTGAATGCGATTTTCTCCTGAACTTTTTGTGAATGTGTCGTGGGATTGTCGTGTGATGAAATGACGGGTTGAATGAGCCTCGACTTTTTCTGACGTCGAAAAAAATTTAGTGGGGTGTCGTGGCTGCTGGACGGGAGGCTTGGAGGCTGTGATTGGCTGGTGGACTCGGTGGTCACTGGGAGTTTCACTTTGTTCCCCTTGGTTTGAAAGAACGACAACTGGTGCTTGCATAATCTGCGACTTGATTCCTCTTGACTTTTGATTTGTTCTATTTCATCATATCATTGCTTGTACTCGGCCCGGTGACCAAACCCGTCTTCCTCCATCATTCACAAGCATTAGCGTGTTAGAGCGGCTTGCCAAAATGGCTTCAAGACGGGCACTGCCGTCATGTGCTCTTGTGAGCAGGTGCAGCTCGTCCAAGATCCATTTAGCGGTCCCTATGCTGCCTCAAAATCATACCAGTCCATACACGGCTCGAGAAACCTGGCGGACACGATCATTCGCATCTGCTGCAGCCCAGAAACCGCCTTCCTCGGCTGAAGTATTCACTCTTTCAGACATCCCCGTCAGCTCGTTTGAAAGCGTCATCTCTCGCAACGGCAACTCATTCAAGGGTCTCTCCCCAGAGGCATACTATGCCGTTGCTCAAAATTTCTGCGAGGCCATCAGTCGCGGATCTTCGCCTTGGGCAGTCTCCTTCACAGGGAGTAGGTTCCCCTACTATTCACCCTCACCCAAAGCAACCTACTAACCCCAACTCCAGGAGACGCGGTTCCGGCAGAAACACTGCATCAAGTAGCCTGCATTATGCGTCAAATAATAGGGCCCCGAAGCGCGGACGCCTTCGCCACAGCTCTCTGGTCAACCGCATCAGAAATGGGCCATCGCCCGTCCACTCTCTCTCTCGCCCGGCAGCTCATCCGCTCCGGCGCATATGGTCGGATACCACAGTTGCGCAAAGTCGAGGCGCGGTTCAAAGGCCTCGTTTCTAGCGGCAAGGACCCGAATGCACTTACTGCGCAGGGGGAGCTCCTGGTAGAGCAGGGACGGTTCGATGCCGCAGTGTCTACTTTGCAGAAGGCGCTGAAGCTGAGTGGAGAGTTTGAGTGGCGTCCGTACTGCGAGCTGTGTCTAGGGAGAGCGTACTGGAAGCTGGGAAAAGCCGACGAGGCGAGGACTCTTTTTGACAAGTTGGCGGAGCAAGGGGTCGTGGAGGCCGATGTGGACCTGGCGGAGATGCTGAGGAGCAGTAACGTGCATGAGGCACGGCAGAGGATGTATACGGCTGCTTGCAACGGGAGGAGAGACATGTTTACGCGACTCTCAGAGATGGAGCTGGAGACGGCTGGGAAGGAGAGGAGGCTGTGGGCAATGGAGTGGTCGAAACTTGCGGACGGGAGGACCGAATACTAGGGGACGTGGCTCGTATCATATTGCACATGTCTACCTTTGGGGCGTGTATTGTATATCACAGCCATGTACACACGCACTTGTGGCCAGTTCTAATATGTCTTTTGCTTCTTCACTCCGTGTGCAGAAGCACCTCCCTTGGCTCTCTTCTTACCTGGCCCGTCGTCACGCATTCCTGTATTCTCTCCGCCATGACCTCCAAACAGCTCCCTCCACGACCCATCCGCTACCCTCTCATCATCTCCGTACAAGCCAACCCCATACGCCGTCTTCATGGCACCGATGCACTCGTCTCGCCGCTTGGCAAAGTCAAACATGGGCTTCGGATAGGTCCCCTTGTCCCTAGTGCCCAGCCCGTCCCCAGTCACCCTCACACCCGCCTTCTTCTGATCCTGGATCGGCGCTTTCCACGGCTCGTAGATGTACTTTGTATCAAGATTCTTCAGCTCCGGGACGTACTTGCGAATCAGCTGCCCCGTCTTGTCCCACCTTTGCCCAAACGAAACTGGGCTGTAGCAGCGAAAGTACTGGGAGAAGAAGGCCGTACACGACAGCCACTGCCAGTTGCCCGCGTTGCAAGCAGGCTCGTGGTCTAGCAGGTGCATCTCAAAGACTTCTGCCCCCCGCTCCCAGTGGATGTAGCAGCCTCCCCGGGTCAGGAAGCAGGCCACGCCGTGGCGGCCAAGATGGTGTATCCAGCCCGTCTGGACGAGTTGGCGCATGAGCGCGTCTATCCAGGGAAACCCGGTGACCCCTTGCTTCCATCGCTGGAACCAGCGCTCGGCCTGCTCCGAGTCAATGGTGTATCTGTCCGTCACCAGCCCCGTCTTGGCATCCGTCTCTGACGGCAAGTGCCAGGGGATGAAGCGGCAGTGCGGATTGCCAGCAGCCTGCGTGAAGCTGGGGCCGATGGCAGCCTGTGCCGCGAAGTACATGTCCCGAAAGATGAGCTGCCCCGTCAAGCTCGTCGGGGGGGACGACGCGCCCTTTCCATACGATGCCACCACGTCCTGGACTCGCCAGTAGAGCTCGCGCACCGAGAGGGCGCCAAAGTGCAGAAACGGCGAGAGGAGCGTCGTCGACTGCGGCTCAAACTGCGCCGGGCTCGTCTTGGGCTTCTCAAAGGTCGCCGTGTACTTTGCATCCTTGACCATGGCCGCCAGCTTCTCCAGGGCAATCGTCTCCCCGCCCCTGAAGGGGGTCGTGGCCGGCGGGAAGCCAAGTTCCTCCAGCGTCTCGATTGCAAAGTCCCCCTTGGGTCCGGCAATGTCCTTGTTGTCGGCCTCGACTTCGGGCGTGCCACTGCTAATATCAGGCACGCTCTGCTCAAAGTCGACGGGCATTTCCCCCGGCCCAGGCAGCTTCTCGGGCGCCGGGATCGGACGCGGGACATTTCCTATCCTCTTTGCGGCGGAGAGCAGCTGCGCCATGGACATGGTTGGCTGCCCGCCGTGTTTGGCGACGACTTGGTCGCTGTCCCAGAGCGTTCTTCCAGCCCGGGTTACAATCTGCACGCCAGCCTCCCTGGCGGCCGATTCAACCGCCTCGTCGCGCTGCCGGGCATATGCGTCCGTGTCCCGCTCAAACACGAGATGCGTGACCCTCCAGGCCTCGAAGAGCTTGGGGAACAGCGTCTGCGGTGCCTCCCGGAGCACAAAGAGCTTCGAGTCGGCATTCAGCTTGGCAATGGACTCGGACAGGTCATTCTGGCAGTCTAGGCTACGGCCACAGAGTCAGCGCACGCCTCGGCTTTTCCAGAGCACAATGCTGCAAACCCACAGGAACTGCCATCTATTCGTGGCCCCGCGGGCACGCTGCACGTAGTACGGATCCCAGGTGAAGACTGGCCACAGCACATCAGGCTCCAAGTCCAGCGCCGCCTTTAAGGCGGGAGAATCGTGGAGTCTCAGATCCGTCCGGAACCAATACACAACCCGTGGCTTGGCCATGACAACGAGTTGTTTGTTTTGATGTGTGAGAAAAGGGAAAGATGTTTTGTTTCTTGCATGTATTATATCGTCTTCCCGCGGGTGTAATTTCGCCTATCTGAGAATTTGAAATGAATGCGAGACTGCCATCATAGCGCTGCAGTAAAGCGCCCCCCCCCCCCTCTCTCCCCCTCCGAGACATGCTTTCTGTAGTGGACGAACAAGTCCCAAGTCTATTGTTGTGCGTGCGTTGGGCAAAAGCAAAAAAGTCATGATGTCAATGTCAACAGACACCATTGCGAGGGCGGGGCTCATCCAAGACATCAGAGGCGGGAAGCTTGAGCCACCGCCAGGCAAATGGACAACTCCCTGCTTTCCCCAAGCGCAAGGATCGAGACGCAATTTCGCAAAAAGATGCAGGTGGTTGCTTGCGACTAAGAATCGGCTGGGCAGAGCTTCGCTTGGGACGGGAAAGGATGCTGATGTTGCATGGAGAGAAGGAAAATATTGCACCTCTGTCGTCACATGCCAGCGTTTTTGGCGCGTCTCTGGCGTGCCCATTACGATCGGAAGACGACATCGATCAACCGGCATGGCGAGTTTATCGTGCAAGTGGGCGGGTGCCTGGGCGAGATTGCTGCTGAGCTATTGCCGCCACTGCGGCGCCACGCATATGCGCCCAGCCGTGATGAGGCACCGCTGTCCGGCATCGAGTTGCAGGAGACTGCATCAGCAGTTGCATGCTGCGCCATCTATTCCGTGCCGTGCGCAAGCTGCGCCTGACGACGAGTCTGGATACTGCGTAATTGTCGTTGACGCATGGATCAGCTTGAGCCCACGTGCTTTTCCCTCACCGTCTGCTAATAGGGTGCACATGATCTGGCGGTAATGTCCAAATCTTGCAAATACCCAACAGCCGCAGTAATGTGGGGCTTTTGATGTGTCACTGTGTGTGTTGGCACTCCGTACGGAGTACGCTGTTCTTGTACAACACGGAAATAGGGCCCAGTTTCGTACTCCATGCTAGGAGCCGCAATCCAATCTGCGCATTGCTTGATTGGATTCGCCTGGGAGTTGCTTCCCTTTATTAATTATGTAATGGACGGGGCCATACCCTTACGAGGCAGAGACCAATTCCACCCATGACCAGACTTGGGTTTAACGGATGTCAACTGCATTGGGTGCGAGCGCATAAAGCACGATAAACAAACACAGCAGACAATACCAATATATGACGCGAGATGCCAAAACAACAAGAACAACAACAATCTATTGTATTGGAAGAGGACGCAACTTGGTTAAAAATATCGTCAAATTTCCGCTTCTTCCGCTTTGGGTTCTAGATTTACCATCATCTTGGACCGTGAGCTTGGGGTTAAGATTGCGCAGAGCCTCGGCAGAGCCGGCTAGGGCTAGTCAGCAGCACGTTTCCAGCCCAGACACCCGTTGGAACGCGTCCCAGAGGCGGCCGGACATGCAGCTAGCTGTGGACAATGCTACATGCACATGATATCATAAAACATACATGTACGGAGTACGGAGTACATACATGCGGTGTCGTATCACCGTGCCACAGCCGACGGGGCGGCTTGCACCACAGGTAAGCTCTAAAAACCTAAAGAATATTGAAGCCGATCGATCCTCTTATTGGCCGCATGGTGAGAGTGTGGCTCTACCGGGTTATCAGATGGGCTCATAAACGATTTGGGGAAGAAGAAAAAAATCGACCGGAAAAGAGAGCGCATTGCTCAACAGTCCACGGCTGCTGTCTATCACTTGCATGAAGCTAGAAAGTAGTTGGATGGACCTGGTTGATTGGATTTGGACGACATCGACTGCATCAGCATCCGCGGAGCACTATCGCCAAGGTTGACCCTGGACACTCCTCCACCTTCTTGGAAGGATGAAAAAAAAAAAAAAAAAAAAAAAGGGGTCCCACACGCATAACGGCCAGAAGCAAATGTTGGCCGTCTCTTAATAATAGAGGGCGGCCAAAAGGCCACTAAGCCGGTGTAGTATTCCCAACGGGCGGCGATGGGGGCATCGGGTTGCCAATGTTGACAATCTGCGGAGTTTCTATTATTGTTTGTTGTTATTGTTATTTGTTGTTATTATGATGCTGACGCGCCGTATGCCTCCCTTGCGAAACATGTTTTTGCCTTGAGTACCTAGGTACACAGTCTGACCCAACTGGCCAGTGAGACATCATCATGAACATGTTCATATCGCGGGGTAGTTGGAGACTGAATCATGTTCAGCAGACTGCAACTCATGAGGTAAATCCCTTTTCCCCCGTCTAAGCATGTCTTGGCAAGAAGATATGATAGCCTGCCGATCCAACAAACCAGAGGGAGGCAACGGTCGAACGGTTGCATTCTGTGACATGGAGGTAATGTTCTGTATTGCGTTGCTGTAATATAGTAAAGCTCTCTTATAAACTCTCGCTGGCGTCATTGGTTGGTTATGAGCTCAATGCACCCGTTAGTTTAATTTCATCCCACCTTCATGGCGCGTCGAGCTGGGCTAGCAACGCGTCATGGAGGGGTCGATATCACAAGGTCGGATCATGATAGCACCATGGCATCATTCGAGTGTCATAGTGCTTGTGTACTTGGACAGCATTGTTGTCAGGGCAGCTGGGCGTAGATGCATTGAGAAAGTCATCAATTCAATTGCGCAGGCTGAAAAGGCCTGACAACAAAGAAGCCACTTAGGAGAGAAGGAGTTGCCAGCCAATTCCCTCAAAAAGACGCCCGGCCGGGCTGTTTACAATGAAGGCTGTCTCAAACCCGCGACCCTGCGACTTGCAAATCTGCAACATTGAGAATCGCTGACTGCAGCCACTATCGCTATCGGGCTGGGGCGGCTGGTTTCGTCTTGGGTGTGGAGGGCGAAGCTGAGCAGGAGCTCCGTCAGCCTCTTGATGGAAATTGAAAGGACAATCATCCTTGGTACTGCCGTATTACCACATGCAGGTGTCAAACCGAGCACCAACATCCTCGTCACCTGCTAAATTTTATTACAGGATGCTCCGTCGCAAAACTGCGCGACTACTAATAAAAGTGGTACGGCGGCCTCGTGGTGCCTTGATGGTTCTGTAGAGGCGGCCGTTGACGTTTTCTTTTTGCACCAGACCTCTTTTTGCCTCCTTCCTTCTTTGTCCGCCAGCTGGGTTGTACCTTGTGGATGCCAGAGCCACAGCATAAAGAAAGAATTGCATGGTGGCAAATGCGCAAGAGCTGTCCCAGAAACGAACCGGACGACACTGGAGCGCATCAAAATATTGACATGTTTGCTTGTTATTGTTTGTGCTGTTTGTAGTCCAGGGTGGACAACACGTCTGAATCATTCAGCGAAACCCCTTCTCACGATTGTTTGTTTGGCAGTGCTCGAGTTGCCCAGAACTCCACTGGAATGTCCACTGTGTGCCCCCAGCGCAAGGGAAGGTTGCCGCCTAGCAACGTGCTGGAAGTGGGCGTTTGCCCCAGTGAGACATTCAAGATCCAGCGAGCTACATTCAAACCAGGGCTCTGGACTGCGCACTCCGTCCCTGGATCCAGATGGTGCTGTGGTCCCACGAGCCACCACAAGGCCCCACGTACGGAGTAGGTCTCAGTGTTTCATGGCTTGTTTCTTGCCATGACCCAAAAAAAAAAAAGGCCACAACAACTTACCACGCACAAAAGGTGGCGATCTGTGCTCTCCTTCCATCCCAATATGTATGTTCGCAATGAGTGCCAGTGTAATCGGTGAGAGCTTACATGATAAAACGGAGTTTCATCTATATCCGTCGTCCAAAGTCACACAACGCTGTACGCAAGGCTCCGCATCCTGTCCAAGCCGAGCCGTTCCAGCGTCAGGACCACTGACGTGCTGTGATCGGGGCTCCACTCTTCCAATCGGTGGTGTTGCTAATCTCGTACTGCCACCCCTGGTGGGCTCTTTCCTGCATCTGCCGTCTCGTGTCCTTGTTTCCCCTGTGCGTCTCCCTCATGGTAGCTCTTTCCCCGCCGACCAACGGCGCGTGGCGCACAAGGTCCATTACCACCCCGGTCAACAAAATGCAAGGAAGCTTGTTCCTGGCTCTGGGCACAGGGGTTGAGTCTTTCCATCCGTCTACCTGGTCCAAGTTGACGGGAGAAAGTGAGTGCTGGACAGTGCCATCTCGTCGGAACGGGATGGGTGTCCTCGTGTGTGTCTTGTTGTATGGGCTTCTGACGCGTTTACATGGAGCTGAGGTCTTCCTTCTTCTTATTACATAGTCCGTAGGGATGCCGGCAACGGGCCTCGCTCGTTCAACGTTTACTGCTTTCCCTCCCCTCCCTCATTCCTACACTCCTTCATTCTCTTATACTAGTACTTCCTCTGCAACCTTTCTTGAGAGCCAGTCTACGGACAACCTAGACCAAAAGGGCTATTTCACATTCCAATATCCCGACTGTCTGTGTTGCCATGCGTTAGGCCTTCCGTTGTGTACCTCGGACCTCACTACGAAAACTGACTGTCGCACCGGATACCGCACCCTCTCTTCTCTGTCGCCATCTCTGCGGCCCCTCAGGCTGAGTGACAAGTCTCGCTGGTATCTGCATACCTTAGTATACAACACTCAGCAACAGCCACCCTCTACTTACTTCCTTCTCCAAAACAACAAAACCCGCCGAAACGCTGATTTCGACACTGTCATCTTGGGGTCGTGCCGGTGAACAACTAAATCGCCATCGGTTATCGTTGCATCTTCACTCTTTGCTGTGAAAGCAAAGTTGTGTAACTGTGGTGGAGTCATCGTGACTTGATGGCTCCCGTTTTCTCACCGCGGAATATCATCACTGACAATTTTTCACGGACAACCGTAGCCCGGCTTTCCTGCCTCACTTGACTGGCCTTTCTACTTTTCTTCGTTTTCTGAAACCAGTTGTTTCGCCTTCTCTACAAATCTCTCAACATTTTCCGATTGGCAACATGGCTCGCGCCGCTATCACCCTCGTCGCCGTCGGTGCGCTGGCCGTGCTTGCAACATCTGTCACTATTTGTCTTGATATAATTTCCTGTGTCGGTGCCGCGGAAAAGTCAAAGTTGCTTATAGCATGCAGCGTTGCAGCTGCCTTTCAGTCGGCCATGCTACTATTAATCGGTGTACTCGGCATAGCTCAGGTGGTACCAACAAAAGTACCCATGTGCTTCAAATCCTCACGACCTGCTCTTGCCTGTCAACTCTTCGTTTGCGCAGCGGCTTTGATAGCTTCTGCGGTGGCATTGGCCTACTTGGGAGACCAAGCCGTGAACCAAGGAGAAGATGCCGAGTCCATGCACTATCAAAAACTCCCTGTTGGCTCGGCCGTAACGGTAACTTTTGCTACGGTCCTTCAACTCGGCTTCGTCATTTTGCACTTTATTGTTGCAACCCGAGATATAAGTGACGGAACTGCGCCTTCTTTCCATTCGAGCGAAGAGGGCCATAAAGTCAACGTCAAATCCATTCGATACAGCCGAACACTTATTGGAACCAATGTCCCAGACATGGCATTTGTTGGAAGTAGTGATACTACGCTCAAGGACCCCGAAAATCCGACTATGGGGCCAATCGACTACCTCAAGGCGTCTGTATCTCAAGCGATTGCGATTCGACCCGCCTCGGCGATTCGACTTTCATCGTCGCAAACCAAATTGCTAGGCTCGGAGCGAACAAGACCACTTTCGCTAGACGTAGGTCTGCCTCGCAAGAGTACAGAAACGTCTTTTGACTCTTGGGATACCTCATCTGTGGATGTACATAGTCGCCAAGCCGTCATGGAGGTGTCCTCTCCACCAACAATGAAGATAGGACTGGAGACGATTCCTGCCAGTCCGTCAGGGAGCCGCACTCCCAGTCGGCCAGGCACGCCTCTTGATATGGAACTGGAGCCACCCCGTAGGATCTATAGTACAGGGAGCTACAGTCCCAGTGTAATGTCACAGCAGGATCTGCGCAGACTTACACCAGACAGTGCTGTGAACGAGCTACACATCCACCCACTTTTTCGATCCGATTCCCCAACACCACCTCCTGCTGCAAGTCCTGGTACCAGCGTCTTGGCGGCGCCCAATGCTGGCAGGGTTATTTCCCGTCAAAGCAGCATGCAATCTCTCAAACGTCTTCGGAGCGGCAGCTTGCCAGCGGCTCACAGCCCCCTCATCCGTCAAACCAGCCTTGATTGTATGGGGCCGACGAAATATCAGAAAGACGATGGCGACGTCGGTCGAAGGTCTATTGCTGCGCAGGGCGAACGCAAAATGACACCACCCGTACCGGAGTGGTTGCTCAGCCCAGCCATGAAGGCGAGCTTGGATTCTTTCAAAGAGCAAAAGGGCGCAAGCGGTTGATGATGCACGATGATGTGTAAAATAGGAGGGTGCCAACCAAACTTTTATTATGTGGATACGACTATGGGATATACCTATTTGATTTGTATAAAGAGCGAGGCGTTGTATATTGATGATGGTGGACGCTGTATTTTAAGGGCGGTGTACTTGGATATTTACCGTTGGCCTTGAGGGGCAAGACTATAAGACAGAATTTCAAGACTATGCACGTCTGTCTATTACAAGTGCCACAAGTGAGAGCGCCTCGAGATGTCGGTCTGTGGAGGCTTCGAGGCTCAACTCATGCCTTCGCGGCGGATACTACAGGGTGTCTGAGGAAGCAAGTACCTAAGTAGGTGCCTAAGTAGGTGCCTGTAGGTACAGTATAAATAAGCTGCGCAGCTTCGGCCGCCAACGACCTATGGCACGCACTGCTCATTGCTGAATGCTGCTTATCAGACATCGTCTCCCCACAAGGTGCATGTGTTCAGACGTTTCTAGCCACAGCTGTCTGGGTTCTTCGACCCCACTCTTGCAGGCTGCCTGGCCACAACGAGCCGCCAGCTTCCAAAGTCCATCTTCAGCCAACCATATTGCTTCCGTCATCGTTGCCATTCTCTCTCCTCCAACCCAAGACGCCTTGCGCGCACGCTCAAACCGACTGGGACATACACCCCCCTGACGATTCTTTCTGTCTCGCAGCCGTCCAGCTGCATCTCCTCTGCCCATCATGAAGGTCACGTTCAGGGTATGTCTGACTCCCCCACCATCCCTCTCTGCCACTTACTCTATCTCGACAATGGTTGGGTTGGGTGCAACTGTTGGGAGTCGTATGGCCACGCGTCCAAATTGGCTTTGGCATATTCGCCGGCGTTGGATTTGCATCAAGGAAACGAAGCTAATCTCATGTGTCTTCTTTGCAGGATCTGAAGCAACAGAAGTTCGTCCTCGAGGTCGAACCTACCGATTTGGTATGTTTGCTAGCTACGACACATCCAACCTGTTGTCATGGACCGTTCTCTCGCTTTCGACCCCCAAATGAATGCTGTGACTGACTCGGATATGCGGTAGATTTCCGCCGTCAAAGAGAAAATTTCTCAAGAGAAGCAATGGGACCCCAAGCACCAAAAGCTTATTTATTCCGGTTCGATTCGCTACTCTCAACGACCCCGCGCTCACGAACTATTCATCTGACCTGCTGTGATAGGAAAAATTTTGAAGGACGATGAGACTGTCGCCTCTTACAATATTGAGGAGAAAGGCTTCGTGGTCTGCATGGTGAACAAGGTAACTTCGAGTCTCTGCGCAGATGCCTTCTTTAGCATGGATGGAAGGCTAACAAATCCTCAGCCCAAGGAAAAGCCTGCCCCTGCTGCTGAGCCTTCGACTGCTGCTCCGCCGGCCACGCCCGCCCAACCTGTTGCAAGCACTCCTGCTGCGCCTGCCGCTCCCGTCCAGACTTCTTCTACCCAGTCTGCCGCAGCCCCAGCCACGCCGACTCCGCAACGTTCCAGCGAAGCTAGCGGTGAGACGGGCTCAGGCTTGGCCATGGGTGCTGAGCGTGCCGAGGCCATCGCAAATATGGAGGCCATGGGCTTTGAGAGAACCCAGATCGAAGCTGCTATGCGCGCCGCCTTTAACAACCCTGACCGTGCTGTTGAGTATCTCCTGAATGTGAGTGGCCGATGACTCGGACAAGGAGAGACGTAACTCTAATGCATTTCAAAGGGCATCCCCGAAAGCATCCAACAAGAGCAACAAGCCCGCCAGGCCGCCGCTTCTGCGCCAACCCACGCTGCGCCGACCACTCAAGAAAGCGGGGAAGATGATGGAGGTGTCAATCTTTTTGATCTTGCTGCTCAGGCTGGTGGCGGCGGTCGTGGAGGAAACAGTGGCGGTAATGCTGCGGCTGCGGCTGCGGCTGCGGCTGCAGCTCAAGGTGGTGCTGATCTCGGTAACTTGGATTTCCTCAGACATAACCCTCAATTCCAACAGCTTCGCCAGGTCGTTCAACAACAACCCCAGATGCTCGAACCTATTCTGCAACAGCTCGGTGCAGGAAACCCTCAGCTCGCACAGCTCATTGCTTCCAACCCCGATCAGTTCCTCCAACTTTTGGGAGAAAGCGCCGACGATGATGTTCCCCTGCCTCCTGGAGCCCAGGCCATTTCTGTGACAGAAGAGGAGCGCGATGCTATTGAGCGGGTAAGTCGGATCGACAGACCAAGGCTTCGAAACATAGGGCCGAGCTGACAAAAATCAATGTAGCTATGTCGTCTTGGCTTCGACCGCGACCAGGCCATTCAAGCCTATTTTGCTTGTGACAAGAACGAAGAACTCGCTGCCAATTTCTTATTTGATCAACCCGATGATGAAGAACCCCCCACGAACTAGGTTGGCGTAGGAACGTACCTTCTAGTTGAAGGACAATAGCAACGATGAAGGAGTCAGGAAGGCACCCACGAACGCTTGTTATGATCATGGAACAAAAATCTCAATGATGACAATGTCAATAGCCACTGGAAAGGAGTTTAATGTCGCTATTCCAAGGGAGTGAAAGGGGGAACTGGGGACTTGTGGACTTGGCTGGTTCAAGTAAGTAGAGCAACCAGGAAACGGGGTTCTCGCACTTAGCAAACATAGCTCTGGTATATGAGGTGTGGGCAAACGGCAATGGTCGAGGACTTGGGTCGCAGAGACACTTAGGTTGATACGTTTGGCCAAGAACATTTTCACAATGAATGAAGTTGCAGTCTTCCGATCACCCATCAGGTCGTACCTGGCGATGACTGTGTGAATATGCGTAATGCTTTGTTTCTACCATGTGGGGGTGTTGCAATGCAAGTGCATCACTATCGCCTAGAACTAGCCCCCCCCCTTTTGTTTCTCATAAATACCAACGCAAAACGTCCTACGGGTATCAGCTCTTTTGCGCCCCTAATACTGATATTCATGTATAAATGTGTGATCCTTTTATTATCCAGGTAGACCAGTGAATCAATCAGCTGTGATTGGCTCTCCGTTCAGCCCATATTGAACAGCCTGTTTGCCTTTCTTCTTCCCCTTTCTCTTCTTCCTGAAGTCGCCCTCCTCGCCCTCCTCGTCGGCAAACAGCTCCTCCTTCTTCTTCCTCATGATTTCGGCCTGTTCATCAGCGACCCGCTGCCTCTCGGCTTCGTACGTCTCCTCAATCTTGCGCTGCTCAGCCTCAATTGTTTCCACGGACTCGTATTCGGCGCCGGTGAATGCGCGATACTCGTCGATATCCATCTTGATTGTCTTTTCACCCATGACAGCGGCGTCGATGCGCGCCGGGTTATGCCGTTCTTCGCGGTTGTACTTGAGCTTCACGTGGCGGCGCTGCTTGCCGGGGAACATTTTGGAAATCATTTCGAACTCGGTGCCGAACATGCGCAAGCCGCGGTAGAAGAGCTCTGTTTCGGGCTCAGTCCAGATGTTCGGGCCCTTGAGCTTGGACGTGTTCATGAAGGAGGATGAGGTGATGAGCCGCGTAAAGTCGTTTTCTTCAATCGTTTCCATGTCTTCATTTCCTCTGGCGGCGGCGGCACGCGCATGTCGGTCCATGACGAGGGATGATTGATCGACGACGATTTGGCCGTCTACGATGCGGAACTGGGGACCTGATGGGGCTGCTGCTGCTGAGGGCGTCGTGGCGCTTCCTGGGGTGCCGCTCTTGGGCTTGACTGTTGACCCGTTGGGTGATGCCGGTGCTGGGGATTGCGTGCCGTCCAGGCCGGCTTCGCTTGCGTCTCCCTCTTTTTCGAGCTTGGATTTTAGACGGGCTTTACGCTCTCGCTCGCGGAGTTCATCGTGACGACTGAATTTCTTGCCGATTCGCAGGTCCTTTGTTAGGTCGGACATTTTCAGCTGTTGCAAGTCGACCACTTGGTCTTCTGCGTCATCGGGTGTGAGAGACCGCGCTCGCCGGGAACTGGAACGCGATCCGTTGGCCCGCGGCGTGCTTGTCTTGCGCTTTCGTGGCTGGGGGCCCTCTGAGCCGTCAACCTGTCGGGATGCCTTGCGTTGGCGTTTCTTGGGCCGCGATGCTTCGCTTTCTGTACAGGAGATGCTGGCATCTGCGGTGGCCGTCGATGGTTTTCTGGCCGTCGCTTTGGGGGCCGTCCTCGACGCTGTTCTGGGTTCTTCCGAAGCGGTTCTGGAAGCGCTCGGGGTTTCTGAAAGTGACTGCGTAGCTGGTGGCGCGACTTCCTCTGTTGCTGGCGTGGATTGTTCAAGCGTTTCTATTGATGGTTTTGGAGTGGGTTTGACGACTGACGGGCGTCTTGTCCGTGTTTTTGGCGATGCTAGTACTGGGGCTGCAGTTTTTGGTGACTCAGGCACGGGCGCAACGTCTGCAGGCGCACTCTGTGCTACTGTTGTCTCTGGTCGGATTTCCGGTCGAGAGCTGGTCGCCAATTGTGACGATCGTCTCGTGGATCGCCGCGAGGGCACCACTGGTGTTTCTTTCTCAGGTTCTCTCGTTTCCTCAATCGCAGGGTGGTGGCCCTTCTGCAAAGATTCACGAGTGCTGGGCTCTTTATCTACACTGTCCGACACAACTTGTGGTATTGTCTCTGGCGAGTCATCGATCGCAGGCTGAGGTGGTTGTGATGGTGGTGCAGGTTTTGTGGTTGGTGCCGTTGCGCCTGTCCTCGGTCGTGCAACCGGCGCCTTTGGTTTGAAGGCGAGGCCGCCTTTCTTCTTGAACATGGAACTCATGCTAAATAAGTATTGAAGGGCAGCCTGATGTCGAAATATGTATACGCTGGCAGCATAACATTCTCGTGCTGGACCAAGAAAATCAAACTGCATGAGACTGGTTCTTGGTCGGCTCAGTAGAAATAAAGTGGGCAGGTCGTCCACTGTTGCATATAAGCGAAGTTTACCCGGCCGCATCCATCGATAAGAACACCTAAATAGGGTTAGCGCGGGACTAGTCTACTTTGGCTTGAGGCTATGGCTGTCTTGATTTGCGAGACGACTTGGAAATTTCAACTCCTGGCAACGATCACTCTCCCCCCCATCACCAAACTCTCCCCCCCCCCCCCCCAAAAGGCAATTCTTTACGGATCTTGCTTTCATGACACACCGCGCGGTATCAGCTGCAGGACGAGACGTGTCTCACGAGCCGAACAGCTTCCAAGCTCTCGCTCTGGCAACACTCTCGAACTGAGTTTCCGTGAATCTATCCTTTTCTCGACGCGTTGTCTGATGCCTGCAGCAACGTCGACGCACTCCTCGCCTCGTCCATCCGCGATCCCCAAGATGGAGGACAGGAAGAGGCCCGCCATCGGCGGCGCCGATGATCTCGCCGCTCCTCCCAGCAAGCGAGTTGCCATCAACGGGTCCAAAACAAAAGACGATGCCATAGAGATGAAGGAAGAGGGCTGGATCGAGGTAAGTGTCACACGATCATGATTCTCAATACCCCCCCTTCGCATCTCGGCAGATGATGTGCGCTACTCCCATTTGCTTTGGAGACATTGGGTAGGTTTGTGTTTGGTGTTGGTGTTCGTTTGACTACCTGCGGCCCGGCTTTTGACCAGGTGCTGCTGGATGTCGCGTGCCGTCTTACCCGGCATTAGCCTAGTCCATTAACGCCCTCGATTGTTTCGCTGCCGCGCGCCCTAATTATCTCCAAGCCTTGCCGATGGATAATATCTGCTTTGTCGCTGCTGATTCGTTTGCTGATATTTGAACGTCAGGCCTACACCAAGGGAGCCATATACCGTCAAATGCAAGAATATAGCCGCAAAGCCGCAACAGCAGAGTCACGTCTCGAAGAACTGCACAAGCGATGTGTACACCACGATGATCATTTAAGAATTATTGATGCCTGGTGGCGCCAAGTGAGTACAGTTGTCAATAAACATGGACCTGTTCAACACTAACGGGTTGGCTAGTTACTCGAGGAATTGGAAGCCGTAGCAGATCCCGCTATATCAGGAAACGAACCCATATCAGGTATGTTGGCATCCGTCACACTTTCTCATACGACAAAACACGGAATCTGATTTCCTACAGACCCTCCATATTTCAGCGCAGTAGGTTTCAAGGACCTTGGCGAGTTTCAAAACCACCTCTCAGATAAAAGCAAAACTATAAAAACAAAGGCCGAGTCACTACTCAGTCGTATTGCTGCGCAACGCGGTACCCTTAGTCCAGAAACCGCTTCGTTGGAAGCCAAGTTGAATAATTTGCTCGCTGCACAGAAAAACTATATGCTCAAACTGGACCGTTTGAATACAGAGAAGGATCAACTCTCAGAACAACTGAATGCCGCCACTTTGAGATATTTCAAAGCCGAGAAAAAGCTGGATCGAGCCAAAAGTTCACAGGTACAAAAGCTTGAGCAACAGGCTTTCGCAAACGCCACGCGCCCTACTGGAGCGGCAGCTGCGGCGGCAGCAGTATCAGCATCCAGCGACGGGGCTCATCCCGAGACCAACGGTTCGTCGGATGAGCTACTGCTCAAATACGAGGAAGCAACGGCATCAGCAGCGAAGCAGAAGGAACAACTCGATTCTATCTTGTCGGAGTTGAAAACTGTACAAGACGAAAACTCAACTCTCAAGGCGCGCCAAAATACCTTGTCAGACGAGGATTACATCAGGACCGATGTTTTCAAACAGTTCAAGACGCAAAACGAGGATCTCATAAAGCGAATTAACAATCTAGAAGCAACGAATAAACAACTTCGGGAAGAAGCTGAAAAACTGCAGGCAGAACGCTCAGCATACAAAACCCAATTGGAAGCTGATGCAAATCAGGTAACACAGGAGTTGGAGGCCGACATAATGGCTCGAGATCAAGATCTTGCCCGGGTTCGTTCGGCGAGGGACGAGATTCTTGCTGAGAACACACAAAGGAAGGCCAGCATGGAGCAAGAGGTGGCGTCGATGACGCATATCAAGGATTTGATAAGCGCCAAAGATGATCGCATTGCGGCATTAGAGTCCCGGCTTGCGCGTCATGAACCTGCCGAAGACCAAGACAGCGCGGATACGGAAGATCTCTCACATGTTTCAGAAGTGGATCTCCGCCAACGGTACAAGAAGCTGCAACAAGACTTCCAGTCCATTAACCAAGAACTGCCATCCATTGAAAAGGCGTACAAGAAGATGAAGGACCAAGCACAGAAGAAGGTGCTGGACTTTGTGGCCTTGGAGGAAAAGGTTTCTCTACTGATTGCAGAGAAGAGCAAAGCAGATCAAAAGTATTTTGCTGCAAGAAAAGATGCGGACACGCGGAACAACGAGATCCGATCTTTACGACACCAGAACAGCAAGAGCACTGAGATCATTGCTCAGCTGAAGGACTTGGAAGCACAAAATAGAATGCTTCTTGGCAATTTAGAGAAGCAGGTTGCGGATCTGAAGCAGTCAAATGCTGGCTTGACAACCGAGAACAAGAAGATGGAATCGACGAGTCTAGAGGCCGTAAGACGTTCGGATTCTCTGAGCCGACAGATCATCGACTTGACGAGTTTGGTGAAATCTCGCGATAGCGCATCCACAGCTATACGAGAACGAAGTATGGTACAAGAAGCCGAAGTCGAAAAGCTCAAGGTTCGAATTGAGCACACACAGAAGGATCGAGACAACTGGAAGAGCAAGGCATTTAGCAACTCATCAGAAGAAGAAGAGATGCTTCGAGTAAGTTGACGAGTCTTGCTGTATCATCACTTCGTCGAGATGCGACAGCTAACAAGATATGATAGACGTTTGCACTGTGCACAATTTGCAGAAACAATTTTAAGAACACCGTTCTGAAAACTTGCGGACACTTGTTTTGCAACAAGTGCGTCGACGATCGCATCAGCAACAGGATGCGCAAGTGTCCGTCATGTTCACGATCTTTTGATAAGATGGATGTCATGCCTGTCCATCACTAACTCATTAGCCTTGGTCGGGCGGCTTTCCGCTACCACGAAACCGAAATTCATCACAAGACATTGCTTCCGCGTAGGTGTTCGCGTCTTGCTCTGAGTGAGATTTTGCTCATAACAGCGCGGGCCATGTATATCGATTGCTATTGAAAGAGGGTGACAGACGGCGGCTATAGCTAGCTATTCATGATGTCTCTGGCTTGCTGGGACTAGGTCTCGGGGGTGCTTGCTCGCGATGTAATGCCGAGACGCCGTCGGCCCTGCACAAACAGAGGACGGGTCAGGTTTGGATATTGTACTACTAGGGGCAGAGGGGTTGACGGATGTAAACTACTTCCAACGTGTACATGGTAGCAAAGTTTAACTACAAGATTTCAGGGCTGACTACTGGAGTCCGGGGGGCAGTGGAGTTTTGGGACTACATTTGGATAATTGAAGCATGAAAGTTTTCAACGCTGTCGAACGGACTGGGGAAATTACTTGCGCAATGGGTTGTGATGTTTGACCTCGGTGCTCTACAGGACTATAAACCGCTTCTAATGGGCTCTTGTCGACTGTTATCAAAGTTCAGTGTAGGGTGCATGATAACATGTTGGGCTATTTCCCATCTTGTGCAGCCTATCTACGACGAGTAGATCCAAATCCAGTGCTCTCGTGTCTCGATGAACTCCCACTTGATCCCGAAGACGCCGCCGGCGACACGCGGGGACTAGCCGGCCCCGAACCCCAGGTACCACTTCCCCAGGACCGGTTGTAGGCTCCCCTCTCTTCGTTCCTATTTCTGTTTCGATTCCCGGCCAGATATCCCGCCGCAGCACCTCCAGCCAAACCACTCCAAAAACCTGGACCCCAAGATGACCCTGAATCCGAGGGCTTCATCCCGGGATACGGTGGCGGCGGATCATTCCCTGGACCCCATCCTCCTCCGCCAAAACCACCACCACCACCCCCCCCCTCCTCCTCCTCCTCCTCCTCCCCATCTGCGTCCAGAGTTTCCGCGTGTCGGCCTCTCTCCTTGACCAGCAACACAAGCCGAGTACACGATCCATGCCAGGACGGCTACAAACACGACGGTAAATAGCCACGCGCTGAAATCCGTCCCTCCGCTTCCATCACTGAAAAATCCACCATGAGGGTTAGATATATGCGGATACCGCGCCTCGCCCTTGCCCGTTAACAACAGTGTATATTCAACACCGCACGAGCCCTTCAGCACGTATGGATCGTCGGCATTCGCGTACCCCTCGCAAACGACGTCGGTGCTGCCTAGTTTCAGCTCCTCGGGCAGGGTGGCCGTGCAGCTCCACTCGATTTCTTCACCGCCGTACGAGGAGCCCTGGTTTGTGCAACGCATGGTGTCGATGCTGTAGAGGGAGCAGATGTCCCTTGATGAAGTACATTTTAGTTGTGGAATGGCCGAGACACGGCGGTGTGTCGTTTTGGCCCCATTGCCGCGCAGTGTGAGGGATTGGACTTGGGAGAGGAGGACGGCGTTTTTCGGTTTGGCGGAGAGGGCGAGGAGAGGCAGGGTCAGCACGGCGGCGAGGAGGTGGGCGTGCATTGTGCCTTTTTTCTTGATGAGTCTAGTCCCGTCTCGTTGGAGACTGTGTTATTTGAATCCCATGTACGCGACTTGAGCAGTTGGATTCAGATTATTGGTGCGCAAGACTGATGGTGGCCGGGAGATTGGAGTATGGGTGATGCTTATGACCAAGTTTCGATAATGGGATAGTTGCGAGAAAGGCCGTGCCTTTGCTCTAAAGGACACCTTGTCCAGAGTGAGTCTATTGCATATGTATGGAGGTCATGTGGCAATGCTGAGGCGGCTCAGAGCTTGACGCCCGATGTTGAGTTCAATGGCGGCGAGGAGTGACTTGATTGGTTGGTTGAGCACTAGCCAGGTGTAATAACCTACTTAAGTAGAATATTGAGTAAATACTCCGTACAGTGTATGGACACAAAGTACCTACAGTCACGCGCCAAAAGTCTGTCAAAATCCCACTTTTTACACCTAAACATACAAGAATCTCTAAAAAAGCATAATAACTATAAGATAAGAAACCTCTTTTATTTAAATTATATACTATTTATTATATAAAAATATTATATTGTAAAGGATTTTTCTTTATATATTTGAGAGTTATTATAATATACTAGCTTAAACTTGGATAATTCTTAATTTTCCTCTTATAGTGGGTTATTGTTACGATACAAACCGTGACAAGTACACTTGAGGCGACACACGTGACTAACACACCGTATAAATGGTCAAGATCGACCTCTAGATAGATGGAATAAACAAGAATCTTACACTATACAGAACAGTACCTGCATATTGTCTTTTATTACGCATTTGATGAACTTGACCTTTATTACGCCTAATTCAACCTTAAGTACGTCAATCCCTACATCCATACTTGTAGGGATTCCGGCACGTAACACTAGAGGTCAAGCTTGACCATTTATACGCTGTGCTGGTCACGTGTGTCACCTCCTGTGTCCTTGTCACGGCTTGTATCGTAACAGTTATAGTGGACCTGTTTTATGATTTTAAGCTTCCCTTTCAATTCTCTTGTAACTCTAGTCTAAATAGTTTGTTAGGCCCAAACACACACACCAATCAACTATATGCCCCCAAACGACAGGATCTGTGGTTTCGCAGTCTCTTTAGACAATCTGTCGTGTATCGCGCTTGGCTATATTAGATCAAATAGACGCAGGACTCTGGTAGAGGTAATCGCCTTTATTACGCGCGTGATCGTATGCGTAAGTGTAACCTTGACTCGGGACCGAAGTTCGTTCTCACCACTCTAAACGTCTTCTGTAGACTTGTTTTATTCCTATAGCAATCTAAGCTTAAAGTAGTTTAATCTGCCAAAATAGATTAAATGGTCGCTTCTTCTCTTATAATGTAATCTCTCTCGTGGCTCCTAGGATTATGACTTTCCGTACTCCTCTGTAACTGTCTTCTGGTGACTTTACAGACTGGCCACTATCGTGGCCAGTCTGTTATTTTTGCAAAGGGAATAAAAATATTAAGGCTCTGATCACCGATCAAATGAATGAATATAAAATGCGGGCAAGAACACTTTTCATTATCTCCTTAGCGGCGCGTCAAGCGGCTATGAAAAGGGCTCCTGTAAATCTTCTTGGCAAGTTTTTTTTTTGTGTCCAAGAAGATAGCATGCCAGCTACCTTTTATACCTACCCTTGAATGTCACCCGCAGACCCAATCCTTTTTCCCTTGTCTCACACGCCCATTACCGCCTAGTGTGCGCGGTCTCCCCCACACAATAGCAAGTAAAATTAATAAACACCTTTATATTTATGATTAAGTAGTATTCTTTTATCTTTTTTATAAGTTTTATTTTCCCCTTTCTCAGTAAGTATGGTGTTTTCTTAGCAAGTTTAGAAGGTGAGTTTTGGTGTAAAGGTGGGGGTTTGACAGACTTTTGGCGCGTGACTGTAGGTACCAGCTGGTGCATGATGGTGGCATCTAAGCAAAGCCGACCCGGCTGCTACAGTTACATGTCTATTCATGAGTTCGAAGCCAAACCACCAAACCACCAAACTACCATCAAGCTGTGCACGCTTCACAGTCCCTCTGCTCAGCGAGGAGCCATTGTCAACCCGCCTCGTCTTTGAATACTACCGATGAATCAAGAAGCTGCCCAGTGTTTTCCCCCAATGGCGGCCATCCGCGTGGTACTAATGGCATTGTTATCATGTGCGGAGTACTCCGTACTTCGTACTCACGAATTGAAGCACTATTGTACCTTCACCATTGTGCAACAATGCATGCAGCGAGCCAGTCGAGCCTGCTACGAGTATAGTTCAATAGGGCTTATTCCAAAACTGGGTGGCGTGTCACCCCTGTTGCAGCAATGGGCAAGTGCACATGTGGGCTGCCGCGGACTCGGACTACTCCAAGAGCCCGAGATTTGAGCCAGAAAAAAAAAAGGTCAACTGGTTTGCTCTGTAACTACGGAGCCTGGGTAGGAAAGCAGACTGAAGTACACCAGGGCAATCATGGCGCGTTTGCAACAAATTATCTCTTCAACAGAGGACCATCCGAATGCGTCAGAATTGAACGGGTTCCGCCAGACTCGCCGGTGGCACATCGCCCTGTCCATGACCAAACTGGAGCTTTCGATGGCATAGAGGATAGACAAAGCACCCAACTTTTGAACCCCAGGTCTGCCCGTTGGGCCTCAAGCCAATATCCAACCGTCAGCCTGTGACGCCCTGTCGTGTCGTGTCGTGTCGTCAAGCACAAATGCAATCCCCTCTCTCTTGTCGTCAAGGACAGATTGTCGTGCTGGCCATTTCAGCGACCCAGCCTATGTACAGCGTCCAGCCAGGAACAGCATAAGCCGTCATGATGCACGGCATTCTGACTCAACGCTTGAACGACGGGCTTCTCCTGCAACCCGTGCCCCATGGTGGGGCTGTTGCGGATCCGGGTTTAGAACCCTTCAGCTTCAGGCTTGTCTGTAGCAAGTCTTGTTATCCACTAGCCGTGTGGCTCCACCTGCTGTGACTCGTCTCGGTGTGTATTGGTGTATTATCAGTTCGCTCTGCTCTGAGAAGCAATCGGGGCGCCCAGACAGATCTGGCTGATTGGATCACGCTAGACGCCATGTGGTCAGCCCCCAGGCGATGATAGACTGTTGAACAAGGACCACAGTGGTAAATGGGTCTTGTTTGGACATCCACGGCCCTCGACTGGCCCCTATTCAGCCGCCAACCACGGGTGGGGCTGGTTGAGCCGCTTGCATGCCTCCCGGACATGACGAAAACACTTGGGGGGGGGGTTCGGACTTTGCGTCTTCCGGAGGCCCGTCGTTCATGGTTTCCCCCAGCGTTTGGCCTGCCACTTTGGTCCGTGGCCGCCCACTAGTACCGGGATTGAAAGCCGTCAATAATTTCTGCGTAGCTTGAAATTACAAAACTGGCTCCTTGTCCTGTTGTGTCCTCTTCGTGCAAGGCTGCTTTTTCCCGACCTGTCGATTTCGTGACGTCGATCTTCCTTCGCCCCAGAAGAGATCTCATGCTTTCCATTCCAGTTGCGTCTTCAGGTTCATGTGATCCAGTGGCTGAAGCGCTTTGACTGGCATTCAACAATTGGATCGGACCTTCCCAAACAACTTTGGGTCTGACCACAACACATCTGGTGCAAGGGCCTGTCCTGGACAATCTGTTTTGCAAACGACATCCTCTTCGCCAAGAAGATATCTTCATACTCTTACATGGTTTCCCCGACGCCGTGTTCATAGTTGATATCCAGCGCCGCCAAAACGCCACCGACCCGACATTTATTATAGAAACAATAACCGGCTGTTGTTTTTCTTCTCTGCGCAACGGCGCCGCCTCTAGCCTTCATGGCTGAGCAACGCATAGAAAAGGCTGTTACGCCTCATGCATCCGACTCAGAACACTCAAGTATCCGAGACCGCGATTCGTCTGATGGAAAGGCAACTCCTCAAAACGAAAAATCAGATCTGAAGCTCGCGCTTTCCAAGGCTGATTCAAAAGTTGTTGCAGAGCCGCCCAAGGCCATCGACCCCAATGAGGCCTTCAGCCATCTGCCACCGAACGAGGCAGAGGTTCTGAAGCGCCAAATCATCACCCCCGAACTGAAGCAGGGCGTTGCCGTTCTTTATCGCTATGCCTCACGCAATGACCTCATCATTATTGCCGTCTCTGCCATTTGCGCCATTGCCTCTGGTGCTGCTTTGCCTTTAATGACTGTCATCTTCGGAAACTTGCAACGCATCTTTCAGAACTACTTCTATGTGCCTGGTCATATGAATTATGACTCTTTCGTAGACGAGCTGAGCACCTATGTTCTTTACTTTGTCTATCTGGCAATTGGCGAATTTATCGTCACTTACATCTGCACTGTGGGCTTCATCTATACCGGCGAGCACATCAGCGCCAAGATTCGCGAGCATTATCTCGAGAGTTGTATGCGCCAGAATATTGGCTTCTTCGACAAGCTCGGTGCTGGTGAGGTTACCACCCGCATCACCGCCGATACCAATCTTATCCAAGATGGCATTTCCGAGAAAGTATCCTTGACTCTGGCGGCTTTAGCCACCTTTGTCACTGCCTTTGTCATCGGGTTCATCAACTATTGGAAGCTAACTCTTATTCTGTCCTCCACTGTTTTCGCTCTCCTGTTAAACATTGGTATTGGCTCGAGTTTCATCTTGAAGCACAATAAGAACTCGCTCGAGGCTTATGCACAGGGTGGCAGTTTAGCCGACGAAGTTGTCAGCTCCATCCGCAACGCAATTGCCTTTGGCACCCAGGACCGACTGGCCAGACAATATGACAAGCACCTTGCAAAGGCCGAGTACTTTGGATTCCGTGTCAAAAGCTCCTTGGCTATCATGATTGCCGGCATGATGCTCATCCTCTTCTTGAATTATGGCCTTGCTTTTTGGCAAGGTAGCTACTTTATTATCGATGGTATCATTCCTCTGAACAAGATTCTGATCATCATGATGTCCGTCATGATCGGTGCTTTCAATCTTGGAAACGTCGCCCCCAATATCCAGGCATTCACGACTGCCGTAGCCGCCGCGGCCAAGATCTTCAACACCATTGATCGTATTTCTCCTCTCGACCCAAGCGATGATAAGGGTGGCAAGATTGAGCATCTCGAAGGTAACATTCGACTCGAGAATATCAAGCACATTTATCCATCGCGTCCCGAAGTTGTGGTCATGGATGGCGTCAGCCTCGAAATCCCTGCTGGCAAGACTACTGCCCTCGTTGGCGCTTCTGGCTCCGGCAAAAGTACCATTGTTGGTCTGGTAGAACGATTCTACGATCCCGTTCAGGGTTCCGTCTACCTTGACGGCCAGGATATCAGCACGCTCAACCTCCGATGGCTCCGTCAACAGATGGCTCTTGTGAGTCAAGAGCCTACCCTTTTCGGCACCACCATTTTCAAAAACATCAGCCATGGTCTGATCGGAACGCCACACGAACATGATGGAGAAGAGAAGCACAGGGAAATGGTCATCCAGGCTGCAATCAAGGCAAATGCCCACGATTTCATCTCAGCTCTTCCTGAAGGCTACGAAACCAACGTAGGTGAACGCGGCTTCCTCTTGTCAGGAGGACAGAAGCAGCGTATTGCTATTGCCAGAGCTATTGTGTCCGACCCGAAAAGTAAGTAACAAATCAGTGTTTTCAACGCTCCATCCTGCTGCCTCTCTTACCCGTCCAATGCTAACTTTCCGTAGTTCTGCTTCTCGACGAAGCCACGTCTGCACTTGATACCAAGTCTGAAGGTGTTGTCCAGGCTGCTTTGGAAGTCGCTGCTGCAGGCCGAACCACTATTACTATTGCCCATCGTCTGTCGACCATCAGAGATGCTCATAACATTGTTGTCATGACTTCCGGCCGCATTGTTGAGCAGGGCACTCATGACGAGCTTCTTGAGAAGAAGGGCGCATACTACAATCTTGTATCAGCCCAGAACATTGCCGCCGCAGAGGACCTAACGGCTGAAGAGGAGGAGCGCATGAATGAGAACGAAGAGAAACTTATCCGCAAGACATCCACCAACAAGCAGAGGCAAGCTGTGGCCGACCCCGATGATGACATCACTGCCAAACTGCATCGTTCATCTACCCAGAAGTCCGCATCCAGCATCGCCTTGCAGAGGACGGCCACTGAAGCTGAAAAGAAGTATAGCCTCTGGACTTTGATGAAGCTCATCACTGCTTTCAATGCCCCCGAATGGCGCTTTATGATCGTTGGCCTATTCTTTGCCGCCATCTGCGGTGGTGGTAACCCTACTGCAGCAGTCTTCTTCGCCAAGCAAATCGTCACACTCTCGGAACCCATCACGGATGCAAACCGTCACCGGATCAAGAAGGATTCCGATTTTTGGAGCGCCATGTACCTGATGCTCGCCTTTGTCCAGTTCTTGGCTTTTGCTGCTCAGGGTGTTGCTTTCGCCTTGTGTTCTGAGCGCCTGGTGCGCCGTGTCCGTGACAAGGCTTTCAGAGCCATGCTCCGTCAAGATGTGGCCTTCTTCGACAAGGACGAGAACACTGCTGGCGCCCTCACGTCTTTCTTGTCTACGGAGACTACTCATGTGGCCGGCCTTAGTGGCGTCACTCTAGGTACTCTGCTCATGATGTTCACCACGCTGGTGTCTGCCAGCACCTTGGGCCTTGCCATTGGCTGGAAGCTGTCGCTTGTTTGTATCGCCACCATGCCAATTCTTCTTGGCTGCGGCTTCTTCCGATTCTGGATGCTTGCTCACTTCCAGAGGCGATCAAAGGCTGCCTACGCTTCATCGGCCACTTTTGCCTCAGAAGCCATTTCAGCCATCCGCACAGTGGCTGCTCTAACCCGCGAGCGGGATGTTTTGCGCCAGTATCATGATTCGCTTGTCGAGCAGCAGCGTCGCAGTCTGAATTCGATTCTGAAGTCTAGTGCTCTCTATGCCGCATCTCAGTCTCTTCTTTTCCTCTGCTTTGCCCTTGGGTTCTGGTATGGAGGTACACTCATTGGCAAGGGTGAATACGACCTGTTCCAGTTCTTCTTGTGTTTCATGGCCGTCGTCTTCGGAGCCCAGTCCGCTGGCAGTATCTTTTCTTTTGCTCCCGACATGGGCAAAGCTCACCATGCCGCAGCCGAGTTGAAGACCCTATTCGACCGCCAACCCACTATTGACGCTTGGTCCGAAGATGGTGAGCGTCTCACCGAAGTTGATGGAACTATTGAGTTCCGTGACGTCCATTTCCGTTACCCAACCCGGCCTGATGTTCCCGTGTTGCGTGGTCTCAATCTTACCATCCGTCCTGGCCAGTATGTCGCCTTGGTTGGAGCGTCTGGTTGCGGTAAGAGCACAACTATTGCCCTGTTGGAACGATTCTACGACCCCCTCTCTGGCGGTATCTTCGTCGATGGCAAGGAGATTAGCTCGCTCAAGATCAACGACTACCGCTCACACATTGCCCTTGTTAGCCAAGAACCCACGCTGTACCAGGGCACCATCAAGGATAATATTCTTTTGGGTAGCTCAACGGATTCCATATCCGACGAGGCCGTCGAGTTTGCCTGCCGCGAAGCCAACATATACGACTTTATCATCTCCCTCCCTGAAGGTTTCAACACGGTGGTTGGCAGTAAGGGAACCCTCCTCTCTGGTGGCCAGAAGCAGCGCATTGCCATTGCTCGCGCCCTCATCCGCGACCCAAAGATCCTTCTCCTTGATGAAGCTACATCGGCACTCGACTCTGAATCAGAGCATGTTGTCCAAGCTGCTCTAGACAAGGCAGCCAAGGGCCGCACTACCATTGCTGTTGCCCACCGTCTCAGCACTATCCAGAAGGCTGATATAATCTACGTCTTTGACCAAGGCCGTATCGTTGAGGCAGGCACTCACTCTGAGTTGATGAAGAAGAATGGCCGGTACGCCGAGCTTGTCAATCTCCAGAGCCTGGCGAAGCATGGATAAATCATCTTTACACATTCATTTTCCTTTGCACATTATGTTTCTAATTGTTATATCTGGCTACACAATCTCGTATTTGCACATATCCAGTTGGATGATGTATCCGGAGTTACGAACGGGCTGGCTCGACTTGCTTTGAATATCACGGCGTTCCCCCCCCCCCCCCCCCCCCCCCCCCCAAATATTTCATTGTATTCAACGTTTATAGACGAGGACGAGCAACATGGCGGCCACGATGGTCAAGGGACGCTAGAGTCGGATGCATAGCCATATTTTGTCCATCCTCACTTATATATAGGTAAACCAAAAAGACTTGCCTCTCTGTATAACATGCTCTAGATCTTTTGTTTCGTGTAAAATGATATAAACCTTGAGAACTGGAGTGTAATCAGACTGTGGGACTTGTGTGACGTCTGATACGTGACTACTTGGAGAGTAGTGTTCGTTCCTAGGAAACGTGGCATCGTCGTTTTGTCGTCCGTTGGCGCAGATGTGTATGACAGAGATGCGGGTCGCGGTCGATTTGCGTGCGTACGGTCTGACCTTTTGGCCCGTGAGGGAGATATGTCACGGCGCCTGGATATCATTAGATGGGGCCTTTTGCCGCGTTGTGCACGTACCCGCCAAGTGAAACGCGTCTCTCGATGCATGTAACTACTCCGTCCTCACTTGGGCTTTGCGACGGGGACATTTGAGAGGCACATGCTAAGCATCTTGGAGTTGAAGTGGTTTGGGCATCATTTGGCACTATGGAAAGTCTGGTCCTGAGGAAGTCTTCTGGTTGTAAGATGCATCTACAGAGCGCTTTGAATCGGCTCGACCAAGACACATGCACAACTAACTACCTTGCCCACGGCCCTCTCTCCTCAGTGCGAGTTTTGCAAGTCGGGCTTGGACGGGGCAGAGAGGCGGTGAATATAATAGCTGCAGGATTGGAACAACGGCCCCATTCTGGCATCTTCTCCATGCTCTCGGCCGGTAGGTTTCCGCTGCTAGCACCACCAAAACGTATTTGGGTACCTTGCCCACAGGCTCTTGTCGATTAGAAGCGGATAAATGCCAGTAATCTCGCGAGGACAAAGGGCGAAAGGCAGCTTGAACCGAGGACCATGGGAAGGAATCATGGCTAGCAGCCCGTCCAGGACGGAACATGGCCCCTTGGGGAAGATGCTTGCGCAGACCTCGCGCGCTTCTTGCCAGCATATTCGTGCCGTTTGCGAAACTCCATGTCCAAGGGCGTGGCTGCGTACGGCAATAACTAACGCACGCTTCATTGTGGTGCGAGGCTTGCCAGAGGTGACTTGCGACTTGAACTTGTGGCTTGTGACACCAAGTCGATATTTCTCTTGGAAGAGCACTATTCAAGATTCACCTTGTTGTAGTTTTTGAGGCCGTTTGGCGGAAGGTCCCCTGGTATTCTACTTTGCGGGAAATGATGCCTGATGGACGGAGTAGGCAATATCAAGATGCAGAGTCCAAGTTGCAGAAATCTTTTGGCTTTGACCAATGTTTCACAGTTTGCAACGGTCTCGTACACGTATATCCGTGGCATCCTCGTGTGCATCGCTACCGCTGTCCTGGACAGGCCCTCGGTGGCGACAAGACCTGATCTATGTTTCTTGCCTCTGGTGGAATGATGGAGCGCATGCCTTGTGCTGGGGTTTCAAGTGCGGGATTGGTGGGTATTAGAGGACGGTTCAACATGGCCCAAGTTGGTTCTGGAGAGTCCCACTGGCCTATTTACTCTGGTTTCTTGAGGGGGGAAGAGAGAGAGAGACATCCCTTCCAATGCACTCGGCATCATGGCTGCGTCTACGAGTACATCGGGGTTGTTCCCTCATCAACATGATGGGTTATTCGCAGGGTTTTGTTGTCGCACAGCCTTGAAACCCGATGCCTACTACGATACCTATTCACATGTGTTGTACTCCGTATGCCCTCCATTTTTGTTGCAGCACCTTGATATGTACAACACAGAGCACTCCGTACTCCGTACGGAGCGAAACCTGAAAATGGCTCCAGTTAGGCCCGTCTTGCCAACGAATCGTGCTACGGTCCGAGCGGTACACGGCTGGTTTGGCGACCATGGCTGAGCTGTGAGTAGGCATTGAAAAGCCAGGACTCCCAATAAAAAATAATAAAAAAGATAAAAGGGGCAAACAGAACAGGAAACCGTGGACTGAAAACGAACAAGTTTCTAACTCGTTGGTCCTTGGGGTCCTGATTTCTCGCCCTCTGCCAAGCCGAGCCACCCTCTGGCTCAGCCCATTGCAGGTCGCAAGTTCAGGACGCAGTCGCACTCATAAAGAGAGGGTTTGGCCGTCGTATACCAAGTACTTGGAGCAAAAAAAAAAACATGGCCTGCTCCGTACAAAGCGAACAAGTGCACTGCGCAATCGACAAAGTCAAGACGCGGGGGAGTTGCAGCAGGGTATCTGGAGAGTTCTGTGAGCATCAAGCCCTGGTACACCGGCATCCTTGAGCCCTGTTGGGGCGGGCGGTAGAGTGAGACACTGGAGATGAAAGCTCTATTTTTGGGCCAGTCTGTCTGCGAGTCAACCAAGGGAAGCCAAGGGCTGCTCTCTCTGAGGGTCAACATGTTGTTGATGCCAGGGCAACAGGGTAACAGGGCTGCTTGGACAAACTCGGTTGTCGTTACATGGATATTCAATCACACCAGGGATGCGTCTCCTGATCTGTATCATTGTATGGGCAGAGTGCTTGATATGAAGTCCCAAGTCACCCAAGTTGGCAAGATGCGCTCGTTTGGCCAGGGAGCAGCCGTTCGTTGTTGATTCTTGGCGGGGGACGGGAGTCTGGTCGAGAACAAAGCAAGGCATGGATGGAAGACAGAAAGACAGGGACAGATGAAGAAACCCCACGCGATGCCAACCCAATAATAACTAAGACACTATTACGATGCGGTTGCCGACCAAGAGTGAGAGTAGGGTGTGGAGACTCACCTGAAAATCTGGCACAAACACGAGCGCCACACGGGCTGACAGACACCGAAGCGATGTGGGTTTGATGACTGGGCGGGGTGGCGGGTGAAGAATCAAGATGGACAAGATCATGGTTCAAGGTGAATACGACGCAGTTGTTGCCAGAGGCCAGGCTTCCAAGCCTTCAATGTTCTGAGCGGCCAACCAACGGCCCGATGGCCGCCCTCCAAGTTTGCCGAGTGCCTAGTACCAAGGTACCATAAGTGCATCGTACTTGAAATATTGGCGCCAAAACCAATCAAAAAACCAATCAACGCCTAGGGTGCACACCATGGCATTGAATGCATGACAATGTAGTCACGCTCCGGATGCAATAGCCAGGAGCAGCCCTGTGCTGCGCAATCTGGATTTGGCAATATTTAATCTCCAAACCGGCGTACACCATCGATAGTCTGGAATCTCTGGACGCTTGCGAGCAGCGCGGCCAACCGTTGTGAGCCACACTGTTGAGCGAGACGCCGCCATACGATAAGTACTTAAGTACCTAGGTACCCACCTATGAAGTCTGGTGCCTACTTACAAGTACATAGTACCTACCTACTTTACCTACCATGGCGCGCCACCCCTGTTTTTGGTGACAGGTTTGGTGACAAAGTGCTGTCTTGTAATCAATTTATAATAGTCATGTGGGCTGTATCATAATTTTTATCTATTACAAGACAGCAGTTTGTTACCAGAACTGTCACCAAAAACAGGGGCTGCGCGCGAAGGTACTTATAGGTAGGTAAGTACCTAGGTAGGTAGGTAGGCAGGTACTTTAGGTACCTGCATACATTGGGGTCCAGGTGGCCACCATTGTGTCTGGTGTGCAATTGTTCCTCACCAACCATTGACGCTCTGGCAAAACTGGGAGGCTCTCCGTGCTTTCCTTCCATCCTTGCAGGGGCCATTATCGAGCCCCGCCCGTGGCTTGCGACGGCCACTCACATGGCCTTGTGTTGCCGCATTCAGGTACCACCACATGGCGTACCACTCGGCGCCTCCAGGCACAAGGTTCAGGGCCCCACCAGACCCGTCCCAGCGTCCCTGTGAGCCAGGCACAACGGCACAACCGTCTACCATAGCCCAGAATTCATTTTGATTTTATCCACCCGCGTCGACAGGGGGAGCGCATTGACAAGGCCATTGAGTTTAATCTCTGTCGCAATGAGCCCAATGAGAGCAGCAATCCCAAGAACAAAGCTCTCGCCTGCCATGTCTCTGCATCCTTGTGCATCCATGCGGACCGCCAGTCTCCAGATCTCTAGTCTTCTTGCCCGTTGCCGTCTGCTCATCTTTGCTCTTTTCACCCCAGTTGCAATATTCCCCGCCTCGGGAACCTCTACTGTCCTCGACAAAGATAGATCCAGGATCGTCGACTCCGAACACTGCCGCGCTGAGCGGAGAGGGACCTCTGGAGAGCATGAGCTGCTTCATTCCCCTTGATGTCATGTCCACGAGATACCAGACACGATAGCAGCATTCTGCCCACTACGCCATCCATCTCACGCGGGCTCGGACCTCGACTCCCGGATAATCCACCAAGACCATCGTCGCAACCGTCTCATCGCCACCCCAAACTTGAAGTCTTGATTCTCTCTCCCTACCTTCCTGTGTCATTCGCTCTTTGGCACATAATTGCGCAGTTTACTCTGCTCCGACTGATTGCTCAGCATCGCTGCTTGATTTCTCCCACTCGCCTTCGCTGGCGTGTAGATTTGGGGATTGTGCGGAGAACATCCTAAAATCGAACAAACGCATCTCGCGAAACTCTGCAAATACGCAACTCCATTTTCCGCCTCCCTCGGGTCTTGTCGTCGATACATCCTTGCGGGGCGCCTTTTCACAAGTAGATGATTGCGGAAGCAGTAATATATCTCCGACTGTGGGCAACCATCTGCGCCTGTTGTGTTGTTCCCTCCTGAGCACCATATCAGACAGCAAGCCCGGCTGTCCCTTGTTACGCAGTCTTGGCCCGGCGTGGGGTGTATCACCGTTCATCGCCTGCGTTCGGTTCCTATGGCCGTTTCGGCGCCAAACTGGCCTAGCATGCCCAATGTTTCGCACAGATTGTCAAGGATGGATGCAGCCGTAACCCACAGAGAGCAAATGGCTAAGCGAAATCGACGTCGGATACTGTCTCGAATCACTTGCCTGCCCATTTTGATGCTTGCTGTGGTCTCTGCATTAGCGTCGCCTGCCAGCGCAGAGAAGGACATGTTGGCTCCACGTATTGCCACACCAGCATCCTTATTCCGAACAGTACCCGCGGTAGCTCCGGATGTTGCAAAACCAGTGATGCCAACCACCGCACTTGCCGTGACATCAGCAAGTGGCAACCCGAAGCTTGAACTTGGGAAGAGAAGTGGGGATGACAATGACGAAAGCACATCGACAATCGGCAGGAATCCCAAGGACAAAAAGTCCTCGACGACCATGACAAGATCGACAAGCATTCCCAAGACATCAACCGAAGTAAGCGCATCTCCTCTGCCTTCTCCGTTTGATAAACTGCCCCCCTCAGCTTTTCAAGTGAGTGGTGGTGGTGACTCTTGCCCAAAGTTCATGTCAAGTTTACTCTCGGACCCTACCTTCAAAACTTGCTATCCCATTTCCCTGCTTATTCAGGTATGTTTGGATGTTGCCCTTTCTTACGGATGGCAAACCACACGAGTGTACTGCCACAGCCTCAAGATCTTGAAAGTAATGTTTTCCCGGGGGCAGACCTCAGCCTCTTTTTTCGACGCTGAGAAACAACTTGTCAGCATCGTCAAGGTTCTTGATGCTACATGTGCCGCCGATGTCACCAAGTGTACCGACTTCCTGAATAAGGCAGCCCAGAACCTCACTACAGACGCAAATTGCAAAACAGAACTCCAGAAAAACCAGACCCAAGTTCTACAAGCCTGGCGTGGCTTACGGGCTTACAATGTACTTTATTCCGCCACCTGTCTCCAGGACCCCTCTTCAGCATCATACTGCTTCGCTAGTGCCATAACAAACCTGTCGACCCCATCAGACGCATATTTATACTTCATGCCCTACGGACTGGCCTTACCTGGCGCTTCAACACCAACTTGCAATTGGTGTACCAAAAACACCATGTCCGTCTATCACTCAGCTTCTGCCGACCGAAACCAATTGGTTGCCTCGACGTTTGAAGAGGCAGCGAGACAGGTGAACACTCTGTGTGGGCCAAATTTTGTCAACTCGACTCTTCCTGTTGCGAACGGGGCCTTGGCGACGGTCGTTCCGTCATATCTCGGCATAACTGCTAATTCCCTACTCACGCTTCTCCTACTTGCCTGGTGTTTATAACACCAATCCACCAGAGCTCCCACCAGAGGCCTCGTCTTTTGATTTCTTTCCCTAGTCCCCTTGACGACCCCAAAACATAATTTCTAGAACCAGTAGCGTTTATCCTCGTACGAAAATTTGGATGACTAACGCTAGACGTACCTTCAGTTTGCGATTGCAAACACCTTTTCGATATTATTAGTCACTTCTGACGGAAGCATGTATAGGAACTAGTTACCACCTTGTAATGTGTCACTTTAGTTTTTCGTTTATTTTACACTTTAGGTCTTGGTCAACCATGGCCTAGAACCCCTGCATCTCTACAGGATGCAACCAAAAGCACAGCATACTTTGCCAGGGCGTTGCTTATTTTTTTTTTTTTTCCTTGCACATCAATTTTGTTTATATTTATGTTGGCGTACTCGGGTAAGAGATTGGACGGCAGTTTCAGAGTCACCTTTATACACTTGGTTACAGGAGCGAACTTGTACCAACAGATGCAGTACAGCGACGGATATATATTTTTGGGGGGTTTTTTCCCTTCTTTTTTTCTCCTTTGAATTACAAAGGGCGAGAAGTTGGGTATATGGGTCACCACCACTTTGTGTTGTGCATGAGTACTGTGCCTTGGACTGGCTGCGATTCAGTAAAACTGTCGATGAAACCAAATGCATACTGTTGCATTTAAGTGATATGTCACAATTACTCCAGTCTCAGGGGCTTTCGTGCAATAATTGTGCGGTTTGCCATCGGCATGTGTTTGTCGAGGCTGGCATCCCATTCGTATTCTTGCGCTCATTTTTATTGGCAACATTGTGAAGAGGCCAGGCCCACTAGAATATTAAAAGCAAGTGGAAGCCTACCCATCAGCTTCGACATGATGACACAGAATGACAGCATATGACAGCTCCCCAGCATCTAGACCGGTGCTGTTGTGCGACGATCATATCATGTCGAACCCGCATACAACAACGCGTGGCGTTGAGGACATCATCATCTAGGGATAGTAGTACGGCAGGCAATACACACAATGGTGCAGAGTAGAAGCAGCTAAACCAAAAAAATTCAACAAAATTCAACAAATTCCAGCGAGACGCAGCAATTGCAGCATCGCCACAAGTCAGTCAGTCGAATCAAAGGTGATAACCGGATGGCCTTGGTGGCCGGTAGCACTTTGCCGGTGTGACTCGGTGCCGAACAAAGGTCCGCCGCGAACACGGGTTGCGTAACATGTCACAGATCATGGACGCTCTAGACTATTATGACTTTATGCTTGTGCCAGACTACCAAGCATTGTCGCCCAAGTCGGCTCTGCGCCCGCCCTGGCGGAAGCATCTTTTGCTGGCTGATGGCAGCCCAGCCTTGCGCGGCCAGCGCGGGTTTCTGCTCTGGAACTTCTCTCAATGATGCTCCCGTGCGGGCTGCTTACGCCTAATCGTGGACGGAAGAAAGGACGAGATTGTGTTAAGCGCCTCGATGACATGTTACTCGGAGCCATTGCACACAAGCCAGGATCCAGCCATGCATCAATGTCTTGCTTGCTTTACAACGGCTGCCCAAATCCCTGCCGCTTGTACGACGGCGTGCCTTGTTATCAATGTAGGTCCCAAGCCCCCCATCCCGTGGAGGACATGCAAAGACCTGATCAACCCTATGGCACGAGGATAGTTACTGGTATTGCATTCGGAAGAGACTGGGGATCTCATGGTCAAATCGCCAAGTGTTGTCCCGTTTCACACACAAGTTCAGCCACCGGTTCTTCTTTTTATTGAGACATATCGAGGCCAAGGCCCTAATGGACAGCGAGCAGACCAAGCTGGCGTGGCGCAGGGAGGGGGATGGACCACAGAAGTCCAGCAATGTCAGATTGTCTCCCACCCAGCATCAGCCACCTGACTGAGCGGAATCAATGCCCACTTGAGGCTGCATAGTGCCGTACGTTATATTCTTGGAGGGTAATGAGTTTGGATGCACTCATGGGCGTCTGTGGCATTCTAGCAATCATTTGCTCCGCTCGGCAGCATGCCATGATGCTTTGGATCTTGGGTCATGTAGCCGGAGACAAGAACGACGGCCTGTGCGTGCAGCCCTATCTACCCACAGTCTGTGATTATTGCAGTGCCTGAGAGACACGAGGTGGAGATTGCACAGCATCTTCACACCATCTGGTGAGGCAATGAACATGCAACTTTGAAGACTCAGTGTCGTTCTGTGTCTTGGTCTGGTACAACAACCGCACCAACTGCCTGACTGTGACCTTTGCAAAGAGTATTATCACCAGAGGGATGTGTGTCCAGCAACGGCATGTATGCTCTGTGCTCATCCTCGGCGAGAGAGCAGACATTACACACATGAAGGGGGAAAGGCATGGACAAGACTGACAGGAGCATTGCCAGGCAAGAGCGGTGCTGTTTTGTTGCTGTCATTGAAGATTCGGGGATAGCGGAGAAGGGCGGGGCTGGGGAGTGTCTGGGAAGGAGCGGGGGGATGGTTTCGTATGTATGTCTTGGAGGAGCATGGGATATCAACCGGGGTCACCGCAAAAACGGCAAATGCTCTTCGGTGCAGTGACGTGACACCAGATGACGAGCATGTTGCGTTGAAAGGGGGATAGGGAAAATTCCACCCGCCTGGTCCTTGGCAGCCAGAGATCCATGGTGGCTGCGCGACATCGTCCAGGGGCGCACGACAACCTTCCGTCGAAGACACATCTCGCCTCTGGAAGGTGATGCTATAGTGTAACCAAGAAGATGCCAGGCTACCTAGGTAGGTAGCCAGCATTGCCGGTTGGTACATCAAGTCGCAGAGTACCTTGGTACCTAGGTAGGTAGGTTGGCAGGCACAAGCTCCGTCTATTAGGCACAAAAGGGACGGTCCGCTTTACCGTGCAGTCCCAAGCTCAAACCGGCGACGCGCAAGGCCCAATCAAAGGCCGCATACGACCAGCCTACAACATATTTTTGTGCGGTGGCAGCCATTCGAGGCAGGGCGGCTGTCAAGGTCTCAAGCCTGCGCTCTATAGCTGTCCGACATGGAGCACATCGGCACCGGGTGTTTGGTCCCAAGTTGTCCCGTAGAGGAAACAGAGCTGATCAACGTGCAACAATAACGAGTGTGGTACTCTGTGGAACCAACTACCTGCGCATGTACTACGTACTGGCTGTCCTCTGTCGCTGCAGTCGCGACGGTTGGTCCAGATGTGAGCCATGTATTCCCCACGCCATGTTTCGTACCCTGACCCTAAGTGGTCTCTGGCAAGCCCTACAATTGAAGAGAGAGAAGCAAAATTTTTGCTCCATGCTCCATACTTGGTGCTTGGTGGCTTTGCGGCACCCAGCAAGTTGGCGGGCGAGCTCCATGCTCTGAAAGCAAGCCACCCAAGTCCAGAAGCACTAGAAGTCCTCGGACAGGGGCCAGCATGCCGTGGATGAGAACGACCTTGCTGCTGCGGAATATTGGTCGTCGTTTCCAAATCATCCAAACGAGGAGTATTGGCTCAGGAGTGCGAGTAGGGCTCTGCGCTGCGAATCGGGTTGTATTACTAACGTTGATCAGTATAGAGTCTTCAAACAAGCAGGTTTGTGCCGCCGCACAAGCTTGCAGATAGATACCTTCCGGGCACGGTCTAGTCCTTACGCACAAATCGCGACATGGCCATATTCATACCACATGCATGTATGTATGCATGTATGTATGTACGTTGAAAGACTCCACGGCTACTAAGCATAGCTCAGAGGTACATGTATGAACTGGATTGGGGCTGCTGCATTCGGGAGGTGGGAGGAAGTACAATATGGGGAACGCCAAGGTTGGAACCATGGCATCGACAACATGAAGGCGGGGGCGGCTGGCCCTGCGTGTCCGAGGACAGTTCGGAATAGGTACTCAAGTACCCAAGTAGGTAAGTAGGTGCTTGGGTCAAGCATTTGACGGCCACGGCCTTTGATAAAGTATGGACTGAATCGACTGGGGTTATATCCACGCAAGGACCTGAGGAGTGGCACTGTTAGGCAGCTGGAGCTGGGAAGGCACGCTGAACAATCAAATGGTGGCAATGCGTCAAGTGAGCTAGGAAGCGAGCGGGCGTCGTTGATAACAAGCGCCAAAGAGCTGATTGCCGTGCGGCTGGGTCCCAACTGACTTGCAGCAGATTGGCTGCTCAAGGAAGAAATCCTCCGTACCAGATTGCACATATGATCAAGCATTGGTAAAAGAACAAGCAGCATTGCAGGGCAACAGGCAGCACTTCTGAACTGCCACCTGCGCGGGCGCAGGCAGCCAGACTAGCAGCTTTTAGCACCGACGATCGTTGACAGGGCCCAGGTGAGCACAGATCAGCGGCGGGCCAATTCTCTCCAAACAGCCTAACCTTGGCAGCCAACGGCTCCAAGCCTCGCCTGAGACACGCTTCTTTCCAACGGCCAGAAACGGCTGTGGATTGTCACTGGCAGGCTTTGAATAGCGAGAGAATTGCATCCATGACGTGCAGTTGACAAAGCCGGCCAACGAGATTGTTGGCTACCCTATTCCAGCACATCATCGTGTGTAACTCGTCTTTTCGTCCAGCCATTGTACGACATATAAGCAATCAGGACCCATGAACGGACCATGAACATGGGCATGGGGGCCCTTTCCTTGGGTCGGACCCTGGCTCCGAATGCTTCATCTACTCTAATTAGTATGCAGCCTGCTGTGGGAATCCTGCCGATGAGAAACGACCCAGTGGCAAATGAGTACTCCGAATGCCAGTACTCCATACGGAATACGGAGTGGGAGCATTCAATGCTGCAAGTCTTCAATTCGTTATTCCTCTTTAGTAGAGCCAACTAGATCCCAGCCAGGGAAAAAAAGCAAACACCAGCCGCCCAGCAGTAGCATTTCTTTTCTACAACGGGCCGGCCGTTGACAACAGCTACATCTGAAGCCTGTCGCTCAGTACTTTTACTCACTTTTGGGCTTGTCGCCGGGCCTACTTGGCTGATGGACGCGCCGGATGCCCCGTGAAGTTTCCAGGGGCCATTAATATGCCTATCCCAGTCGTATCGTTGCCCAGTGCTTGAGAATTCGAACAGCCGTATTATTACGCCCTCGCTGGGACTTTCGGATAAGGCACGGTTGCAGCCCGCGTCGCCGCCTTCACGCAAGCTGCACACAACGGGAATGGCAGATGGTTTGCTGGGAACAGAGCACAATCGTGCATTGCGGAAGACAAGCCTGGGGTTGGCCTGCCATCCGTCACTCGAGGCAGGTAGCTGCATGATCTCGGCCGGCTTGACTTGACTGGTTGGGTGTGATTTAAAGCAACCATGAGCTAGCCAGCTTTCTAGCCTCTGCGTGTTTGGCTTCCTATCGCGCTAGTGCAATGGGCAACATGGGAGTTCGATGCCACATTTGACCTACTTCGAAGCAAGTCCAATTCTGTCTTGAGCACTTGTCCATTACCGCGAATCGCGGATTGATGCAAATACAATGCGTGGTCTATGAGGCATGATGGCTATCAGCACTACGTGGTCCCTTTGTTGGCTCGGCCTTGGCCATGATTGGGCCATGTGCAGCTGTTCCTTGTGCAGGCAGACAGCTGTGCCAATCAAGGGCACAGTCCCTGCTCCATACAAGTCCCCCCTTCCTGGTTGTTTAGCACCACTCCAACGCATCGGGACACACATGCACTAGGGTTGTCTGAACCGGGGCATGGTACCTAAACTGGACATGGATAGATCTGTCACATCTAACATGCCTTGCTCTGGATTTGGCGCCAAGTTGAGTTAACATCCGTGGCATGGCCTGACACTGCATGGTGCGGCAAGACACTCTAGGACAATTGAGCTACTCCGTGAGGCCGGACGAGCGACGGGCTGCTCAATAAGCAGAAGCAGAACAAGGGTGTTCTTTTCCCCCGATGGCCACATGTCGTTGCTTGTCTCTTGTCCAAAAGGAGCATGAGCCAGGATATCCCATGTTGGCCATTCACTCAGCTCGAACCCCCTCGAGCGACAGGTTCCCCCACCCTAGTTAGAAGGAGGCTCGGGCCATGGCCTGGCAGGACTCTGGCGTCGTTACTTTTGAACCCACCTTCTCATCTCATGTTGCACTCGAGCAGAAATAATAAAAGCCTCGAGAACACTGGCAGGGCTTGTCGCTGTGGTCTGAGAATATTTGTGGCGCCAGGAGACTGCCGTGCGAGCCCGGGATAGGTTTGTTTCTGTCGTTGATTTTCCTGGCGCTTGCCTCGATCCACGATCCCGCCCTACCGCAGCGTTTGTCAGTGCATCCGCCAGGGTTTCATGTCGGTACCCTATTGTACGGAGACAGCAGTCGCCGTACCTGACCGACCAGGAGAAACCTTGGCGCAAGGCCATCTCCATCAGAGCCTGCGGGCTTGTCTGCCTGCATTCATCATCAACCCAAAGCTCTGTACCGTTCTTGCATGCGGCCTGAAGCCATCTCATACATCGAGTCATCTGTTTACTGCATTCCCACCGTCGGATAAACATCGAGGAGCCACACCACCCTATCATCCTTCACCCTCGTTTGTGTTCATTTCTTGGCCGAGAAACATCAATACCAAGCCCTCGGGCTTCGAGGCAAGATCCAGGCTCACGGCAGGACTCATCGCTTCTTTGTCAGTCGCTTTTGACGGCCGACGTCTTCAAATCGAGCACGGCGGGATATCAAGTTGCCACATCTACTTGCTCAGATGACTGCCCGGTCTCCACGGTATGCAAGATTGCAAACTTCCTCATGTGTTTCCTGCAACCTGTCATGGCATTGGCACTGACCCTATCTGCTGTTAAAGTGCCCATATCCACGCGTGTGGGATACCAATGCTTTAGCGGACACACAACATGTCCATGTATTCCGCCGCCATCGATTCAGCACGCCTCGGTCATGGACGCTTCGGGGACATGTCTCTGCCACATAATAACCTGCCCCCCGTGGTCCAAGACCGTCGTCGCCTCATCAACTATACACATAGCTTGTCTGGCCGACAGCGCCAGTCTCCCCCTTCTCCCGTACGGCGTGAGAACACTAATCCCAACGACCACGTCTTTGCGCCAACCCATCCTTCTCCTACGACGGTAACAACACACTGGGTAGATGGCGATGAAGGGTTCATGACACCACGCCACTCTGCAACATCTTTGTCCTCAGCTCAGTTCTCCCCATCGAATCTAGACAGACCACTGCACCCAACGAGTATGCTCAACCCCACACAGGATTACCTTTCGCCACTATACCGTCAAGACCTTGAGCAGCCAGTCTCTTTGTCTGAGTTGCCCTCTAATGCCGACCCAGAGCAGAATCTAGCGGCAATCTCCACAAAGGAACCACCAGGCAGCCAGGAGAAGCATCGGGTGCTACCGACCAGCCAAGCTCCAAGGGAGCCCATCGCTAATGGCATGTCCGTCATCCCAAATCTTTTGGGCGCAGACAGGATCGAGGCAGTAAACGAAATCATGTTCAGGCTGAAGATGCGACAGCAACCGCAAGCTGCAAGGGCTTGTGGATTCGGCGACAAAGATAGGCGTGTTATTGATCCGCCACCAATAGTCCAATTATATGTCGATGGGCCTTCTCTAAGTCGAGATGAGATCAGGTCGTACCTTCGTTACGAAAGCTACGTCATGAGTTGTTCAATTTGCGATGAGTCTGGAACACAAGATGCATCATTCATGCCCGAGGAGTATCAAAATCAAAGACGACTCATGGGATCACTGGTTGGGACCTCATTTGTGGGACAGGACGACCAGTGTGAAGAGGGTTGCTTCTTTTGTTTTTCGGATCTCTCATGTCGAACTCCAGGGGCGTTCCGACTCAAATTTACACTCATCATGATAGACCCGGCTCGTGCAAGTGCTATACGGCATTTTCCTTTGCTCACCGAAATAGTGAGCGATGTATTTCACGTATACAGCGCAAAGGAATTTCCAGGCATGTTGCCAAGCAGCAACTTGGCCAAACGATTGAAAGAGCAAGGGTGTATAATTTCAATTAAGAAAGGCAACGATCGATCCAAGAATCTCAGAGGGCAGAGTGAACTATCCGATGACCACGAAGCCGGAGAGGGCTCTCAAGTACAGCGGAAGCGACGTACAACAAGAGACTAGTCGAGATGAAGGCCATCTTTGGCAGCCTCAGAGGCTATTCAGGAAGCACCAAGATATGGCGCTTCCTTTATTTTGTGGGTTTTACTCGCAAGAATATGGAAATTGGCCGTGGGTCGCATGAATGCATGTCTGTATGGGATCCTTGACGAACCAGGAAGAAAGTCGCGGGGCGATGAGTATTGCAAGATGATTTGAGATAGGGGACATCAACCTTCTTAGGCTAGGTTGCGGTGTGCCATGTTTTATTCCATGGCGTTTGCGAGGCGAATGCGGCCTTGACGAAGCATTATTATATACCCCATTAGTTGATATACTTGGCTTCTTTGAAGCCTCTTTAGTCTTGTTCCTATTGAGGGGGAATCTTGCTGTAGCCAACATTGCCCACTTGGCTATTTATCTCTCAGTCTCTTGATGATGTGCGGCAAGATAATTCCGGTCTCCGGTGTCGAACAAAGGTGTAAAATTGACCGGTATAGACTCCGTTTGGACATCATGTAATTGAAGCGATGACAATACCATGCTAAAAATTAGATGCGCCTCTGTTTGCTTTCTGAGATGATCCGTCGTTGTCACTAGATTGCAATTGGGGGGGGGGGGGGCTGCAGGCTGGACGCCATGGTGACTTGAACCATACTGAAATAAAGCAAGGCCAAGCCTGTGTCAAAAGACGTGTGTTGTAAGTACTAGCTGCCAAGGGTTGCTTCTTCCTCTGCATGATGTACCTAAGAGTACAGGAAGTGTTGTCATGACACCGCCGCAAGTGTATTAGTTGATAGAATGAACAAGTCCTTGTCTCAGGGGTTTCTACGTGGGCCGGTCTCTTGGGCTCTGGCAAACACAATATTACTGGGCTTTGCTACGACGGGAAAAGCCATCAAATCAAGTCTTTGAGGGAGGGGCGTAGTCTACAGCCCGTGTCTTCTTCTTGACGGACTTGATGGAGCGGCATGCGGGAATGCCGATTTCAATCGGCAAGGGTCTGCCAGGATCCGAACAACCACGGGCATGGCGATGATGCGGCATGATTCGCAGCAGATTGGGACATGATGCTCAATAACAATGGTTAGCAAACTCGCGGCCTCTCGCACTCTGTGGCGACGGTGATGGCTGGAGAAGGAAGTGCATATGGGCTCATGGGGGATGCATAGGGGACGCATATGACACAAACGTATGGGTGGCTCTATGCACCTGCGTTGCTACAAAGCTGACTTTGTCCCTGGGCTGTGAAGAGAGTCACACAAGGCTGCTGCCAGTGTGTTGGAGCTCGCTTTGCGCCAAGGAGGATTCTCCTCGCTCTCCAATGTGAGCCCTGACGTTGACCCTACCTAACCAGGTACCTAGGTACTTTGAGCCCGTCGACGGGATTGTCATAAGAGATGGGAAGTTTGATGGAGAGGTTTACAGGGTACTCGGAGAGTCGCACAATCTATCGTTGGCACACGGCATGAGCACGGCGCAGCCCTGGACCCTGAGGTGGTACTTTTGCATCGGGACTCCGAGGCTTGATCACGTATTTGGGGGCAAAGAGGGGGGGGGGGGGGGGCTGCTCAAGAAATTACCGAACATCTGTATCCTGCTCCTGCTCTAATTCAATAGAGGTGACGTAACAAGCGAGATTGATGTTGCCGCCGCGGGCAGAGTTTCTATTCGGCGCCACGACCTTGAGGACCGTTCATCTCTGTTATTAACTGCGGAGTAAGTGGCATTGATAAAGCTCTTCGTTTCGTTTCGTTTCGTTTCATCATGCCGGGCACCGAGGGCCAGCTGCGGCAAACAGGGCACAAGGCAGGAGGATGTCGTCATTGACAAGTGTAGCGACGTCGCAAGAAGCCCAAGGCAAAAATAGCATTGGTGCACGCTTGCAAAGAAGCGCGCGAAATTCAAGGGTTTTGTTGCGTTTGATGGCGCCGCGTTGGAAACAAAGACTTTCTTTGTCCCCTTGGAGCGGTTTGTCTTTGCATTGGGGAACAAAGCGCAAGACGGACGCTACTCTGGTCATTCAAGATGCTGGGGCTGCCAGTCACAACTGCAAATGCCGCATTGCTTGAAACCGTTCGGGACGCGCTCCCATGACGGCATACAATGTCTTGTGTCAGTGGGATTTCGGTTTGTCGTTTGTTTGGCGGGCCCAGTGCTGCCAACTTGGGTACATACCTACCTAGGTAGGCACTTTACCTACTAATAAGTACCTTCGTACCTACCTTAGGTAAAGTAGTAGTGGTGGCGCACGACTTCCCGTCGGCCGCCTCGGCAGATCAACATTGGGCCGGGCCTCGGAAAGGGAAAGGCTTGCCCCCCGCAAAGAGCCTGCCCGTGGCCCAACATCGGGGGTGCAAATGTCTTGTCACAACCGAAGCGTTCCGGGGCAATCAGAGCGCTGCCTCCTTCGTCTAGTGCACATAACACGATGAAATAGGGGTTGAAGCAAATCGAATGGTTGATTGACACGGCACTAGCTGGCTGCCGCAAAAGCATGCAATACAATGTAGGAGATGCGGCAAGTGCGAGATGAGACTTGAGTCGCGGCGCCCCCTCGAGCGTTTGCCTTTGAATTTGGTGTGCTGCAGCTGTCCCCATTTTGTGGGCAAGTCGCGCATGCATGCATACATACGGATTACGGAGTGCAGAAGCATGATGTGCCGCGCCGAATACTACCAAAACGTACGTCAACCATGCGCGCTTCATCACCGTACTACGGCGTAGTATATACACATGTCTAGGCGTGCGCCTGCATACTGGTGTCAAGCAAGAAATCGGGCGCCCTGCCTGGCTTTGACGTCTTGTTGGTTGGTGGAGAGCTGTTGGACACTGGCCAACGAACCAGACATTGAAATCTCAGATGGCCAATCGGATGACGTGAGCCGGCCCCTACACTAGTGTGTTTCATCATCCGTCGTGGCCCAGAGTCTAGAAGGACCATGCTGAGAATAGGGGCGATATTGGGCGGCTCCTCAAACCTGACCAACACGAGGGTTTTTATTTTATTCTTCTATTTTGATTCTAGCACAGCATGGCTCTTGAGGGGAGGTCCCAGTGTCACCTCGGATCCAGGGTTGGCATCTCACGGGTTTTTGTAAATTCCTGCTTAAAAGTACCTAAGCAAGTAGGTTCGTCGGGCACTATGCCTTGCGCCAAGTATCTGACTGTCAATACAGTCCCAGTGTACTGGATTGAAGCAATAAAATAGTGGCGAAATAGCATTTTGCGCACAGACGGTTTCCATGGCAGGGTGATCAAACTTAATTCGGCGCTCAAAAGCTTGGCAGGTCACTACTGACGAAACATTGAAGGCTGCTCTGCACCCTGTTTGCACCTTGAAGCCCTCGCTCGCACAACCCAGCGGCAGCCGGCTTACCCATGCGTATTGCCAGGGCTGCGGTGACTGTGACGAAAAAATCGCGAGTCATCCAACTGCGCCTGACGAGCTGACGACGTGTACCTGCAAACATGGCTGTTTCCATTGTGAGTTGGCCGCGATCGACGAGCCGCCGAACCCATGCCGGGGGTGGTGCCCAGACAGTTTCAGATCTGCCCAGGCCCCACTTGCAGTTGGGGAGGATGTTTGTCTGGCCCTCGACGCCATATTGTACAGTACAGTGGAGAGACGTCAATGTCCAGTCCAAATGATGCTTGCTGCAGTTTGTACAGGTAGTTGGTCCGTACTTGGTTTGCATGTTCAGACCAAGACGCCCCAGGGCGTGCCATGTCGTTACTGTGGGGACCTAGATCGTCGATGACAATGTTCAATGGTGTCCATGCCCAAGATTGTGCATCTTTGGGTCGCACAACATGGCCAGCCGGGTGGCTAAGCTGTCCAAGGCGAACCCAGAGACCACATGCAGGCAGGTACGGTACTCTACCCAAATGCCCCCGCCCACCTGAAGTGCTCAAGTTGTTAAGGTGTTGTACGGAGAACCGACGTGTCCAGTGCTGGCACATTGGCGTCAAACAAGAAGGGGGAAAACCACTGGTTCACAATGTCCCTATCGGCGGGGTCGGTCTGCAGGAGCCGGATGAGGCGCGGTCCTGACCGAGATTATCGCATTGTTGGCTGCCCGCCACCGGCCAGTCAGGGACACAATTGGGCCCTGGCCCCACCACAGCAGTGCGCAAGTCATCGGTGCACCATTTCATCAGTGTTCACGGCGCCGCTGGCTGTTTGGCGCCGCGTGGTCACACAGGCAGTCCCACCCTGCCGGTAGGCACCGAACAGTGGTCCATTCTGGTCGCCTGTTGGGTGGTCCAGTCTGCAAAGTCCGCACCATGTCCTGCAGAGACAGAGGCTAAAACATGCTTCTTGTGGTCGTTGAGATGACATTGACGGGATGCCGAGCCACGGGGATCAACTTGCACTCCACCCAACATCAAAAAAACCTAATCACCTCCCATGTCCCCTCACGCCTGGCTTTGGCCTTCTTTCCCTTTATCTTCACGCCGTCTTCCCGCCTTGGCTTTTTCTTGACTTTTCTTGCTTCTCTTCTCCATGCTTCGTTTCGTTCTTTGTGGGAGCTGCTGAGCACGTCCACTCCTTCTTCATCGCCCAAACAGCTTTGTTCTGTTGATCCTCTCCTTTCAGACCCTGCGAGTTCCGGTCACTCGTGCTGTCTACAATCTCTCTACTCATATCTTTCTTGGTGCTCTGGAATCACCAGCCGTAACGAGCAATTCACTTTACAACCATCACACGCAGTCCTTGACGAGAAGACTCCTATCTGCCCATCTAACCACCTTTCGGTCATCGTGCTCTTTCAGACCACAACGTCACCCGCTTCTTTCTCATCACCATCTCTGCTTCATTGCCATTGCTGCCATGAAGCTCCATGCTGTTGCTGTTGCCGCGGCCCTTGTGGGCACCGCCGCATCGGCAAAAGATAAACGAACCTTTGCCGTCCTTCGGTTTACAAACAAGCAGCTGACCAAGGGCCGTGTCGACCCCATCGTCACGCCCGGCAAAGTGTCTACCCATGTCCACAATGTGCTCGGCGGCAGCAACTTTGGCCTGTCTTCAACGGGCAAGGACCTGGTGCAGTCACAGTGCAGCACTGCCATGATCAAAGGTGACAACAGCAACTACTGGTTTCCCTCTCTCTACTTTAGAGATCCAAAGACTGGCAAGTTTGAAGATGTCGAGGTTTTCTACTCCAACGCCTACTACTTGTATGTGTCCAACCACCACCCCCCTCCCTTGTGTCCACCGCGTCGGCACATGCCTGGATTTACTGACATTGGCGACTTATTTTTGGCTTGATACAGTTTCGAGGCCACCAATGACGACGTCAAAGCCTTCCCAGTAGGTCTGTCCATCGTCAGCGGAGATCCCAAGCTGCGAGATCCGCCTGCCTTCGGTGGAGCTGGGAACCTCGATCCATCCAAGGGACCCGTCAACGGCATCAAATGGACATGTCCCCGTCCCAACTTCGATCCCCCTTCATGGCCAGCGAGCTCTGACGGCAAGATGGCTGGTATGGGCGACCCCAACAACAAGGGAGAGGGCGTCGGTTTTCCTGACATGAACTGTGATGGCTATGCCTCACCACTCAGAGCCGATATTCACTTCCCATCCTGCTACAATCCCCAGGCTGGCTTGACCAACTTCAAAGAAAACATGGTATTCCCGAGCGATGCTGGCAATGGCAAGTCAGACTGCCCCAAGGGATACATCCATGTGCCACACCTTTTCCTCGAAGTCTACTGGAACACCCCGCTTTTCAAGGACCGATGGGAACAAGGCAAGGGCCAGCAGCCATTTGTTCTGTCCAATGGAGATGCCACGGGCTATAGCAGCCATGCGGATTTCATGGCTGGCTGGGATGAACCTTTGCTTCAACACATAATTGACACTTGCGATGCCGGCTCAGGTGGTATGGACAAGTGCCCTGGCCTCACATATGGCCTGAACTCGGGCGATTGCACCATTAAATCCCCCGTGGATGAAGTCATCGACGGCATTCTGGATGCTCTTCCCGGAGACAATCCCGTTACTGGCTGGGCGTTTGGCAAAAATGGAACGAATGGAGGAGGCAATGAGCCCCAGCCCCAGCCCTCCAAGTCACAAGCTGCAGGAACCGAGAACCCTGGCAAGTCAACCAGCACCAAGCCTTCTGGAGCTGACAGCACTGTCATACCATCCAAAACCCCCACACGAGGCAGCAACCCGGCTCCGACAACCAAGGTTCCCGATGCTACACCCACATCAAAGTCAGAGACGGGTGGTGGTCAACCCACTTTGCCTTCTCAACCTTCTGCTTGCATCCCCAAGACTCGCACCGTCCACGAGACAGTTACTGTGACAGCACAGACCCCAGGAGCTACTGACCAGCCTACTTCCAACTCGACTGAGATCAAGGGAGGCTTCACTTATGCCGGATGCTTTAAAGACAACAACGACCGCGCTCTCAGTGGCGACCTTCGTCCCGATTTGGGGCCAATGAGCAATGAGAAGTGCGTAACTCACTGTAAATCAGCCGGCTTTGCTCTCGCCGGGACAGAATTTGGTGGTCAGTGCTACTGTGGAAACGAGCTAGTTGGGTCCCAAAAGCTCAATGACTCGGCATGCAAGGTCGCTTGCGAAGGCGACCAAGCAGACCTTTGTGGAGGAGGCTGGGCCCTCAGCGTCTATAGCAAGGATGGGCAGGCAAGCATGAAGGGTACCAAGAGTCGAAGAAACGCTCACGAGCATCTGAAGCGACACCGCAGTCAACACCGTTAGAATTCACGCTTGTGGATATAGTGGCAGTCATGAATTCCCATCACTGTCATTGTCCCAAGTAAGTACCATAACGGGGAGTGCCTCGGCTTCTGTTTGGAAGGGAGGAGGGCGGCTATTTCATGGACATATTGCTTGGAGACTTGGATAGTTGTCAAGCGAATTTTTATTCTTCTCTTTCTTGGAAACTTTATATTTTGTCACTTTATTTCAGAAACATCTGATTCTGTTCTTCTTCCAACAAGCCTGTGGCACCTTGGGTGAGCTGAGGCAAGTTGGGAGCATGGCCATTCAAGGTCCCTTTCTTTCATTAAAATCTGGCCCGCACCTCTTCATAATTTTGTTCTCTATACGAGAGAGTAGTTAAATAAAATGAAGGCGCACTCATTTTTGACCGGATTGGCTGCGATGCCCTGTACGGACAATCTTGGCAAACCATTCCCAAGTCACGCCTCATGTCGAACCGCAAAACGAAAAACCGATAAGGTAACCCGACGAGTAGTACTCCGTATCAAAGGCAACATTGCCTACTTATTTCATACTCAGACTCTTTGTTATTTCACGCTACGAAGGGTTGCTTGGTGTGTGGGTAGTAGCTGGATGTCGTGTAAGTCGGGTGAACCTCGGCTATTGAATCTTGGGGCCGCCAAGGGTCCAACGACGAATTTCCTTATCCTACCAAAAAAAAAAAAAAAAAAAAAAAAGGCATCGGAGTCTTGCAACATGGCTTGAGAGGCTCCGGCGGATCTCGGCACTGACAACTCAGAATGTCTCTATACCATGAAGCTGCTGAAATTCTATCAACATCGTCTCAGGAGGGAGGGAGTCTGAAATCTCGAATTTTCGGCAGGAAGAAGATCAAATCAGCGCCCAGCCAACTCTACGCACTAGTGTTTGAATCCTGCAAATGGAGCGCCGTCTTGAAAGAAGTCATAGAAGGCGCTGAAGTGCTCAAGTTTGAGCGCAAGGTAAGCTGTATAGGACATCGGCGTGTTGATATTGGGCAAAAAATAGAAAAGTTTGTCGCTGACGTGTGCGTGTGTCGACAGCTGACACCAACTTTGGCGTTGCTCTTGGTCCACGACTTGTTGCTCGCCAAGAAGGGGATTGCACTACCGCAAAGCCATGGCCTTAGAGTCAGCATTGAGAAGCACAAGGGCCGCCTTGGTTCCGAGTTCACCCGGGCTCGACTGCGGCGCAAGGCGCCGTCGCTAGAAGTGCTGAAAGCTCAAGTTGAGCGAGCGGCCGCGGGTGAAGAAGCCGGCCACCCGCGCTGGGTACGCATAAACGCCCTCAAAAGCACTGTTGAAGAGCAATTGGAGACAACCTTTCGGGGATACTCAAGAGCCAGCACAGTGCAAGACGTCACCACAAAGATGGGGAGGCATATCCTTCTTGACGCTCACGTTCCCAATCTCGTGGCCATCACACCCGGGCACGACTTGAGCAAGACGGAGGCGTATAGCTCTGGCAAAATCATTCTACAAGACAAGGCATCATGCTTCCCCGCCTATCTCCTGGATCCTCGATCCGAGGACGGCGATGTCGTAGATGCTTGTGCCGCCCCGGGCAATAAAACTACGCACCTCGCCGCCATTATTCACACCCACACGCCCGGGTTTGAATCCGAACCACAGACCGTCTTTGCTTTCGAGAAGGATTCCAGAAGAGCACAAACGCTGGAAAAAATGGTCAGCACCGCTGGGTCAAAGAAGATGACGCGAATTGCACTTGGGCAGGACTTTTTGCAGGTCGACCCGGAGTCAGAGAGGTTCAATAATGTCGGCGCGCTACTCTTGGACCCAAGCTGTTCTGGCAGCGGAATCGTGGGCCGAGATTCCATGCCAGAACTTCACCTACCCGAACCGCTACAACAGAAAATTTCACAACGGGCATCTAAATCTGAATCGACAAATAAGCGCAAGAGAAAGCATGAAGCGACTGCAGACTCTGACCAGAATGTTATACGTGATGACGACGGGAACGAGATGGTGGTCAAGTCGGAAAAGGATCTGAGCGAGCGGTTAAAGGCCCTAGCAGGGTTCCAGCTGGCCATCCTACTGCACGCGTTCAAGTTTCCGCATGCCAAGAAGGTGACGTATTCCACCTGCTCGATTCACGCCCAGGAGAATGAAGACGTTGTAATGGCAGCACTAAGTTCTGGCATTGCCAAGGAGAGGGGGTGGCGTATCCTGCGGAGAGATGACCAAGTCAGAGGGATGAAGGAGTGGCCGGTACGAGGCCTCGTCGAAGCCTGCGGCGGCGATGAAGCAATTGCGCAGGGCTGCATCCGGTCGTACAAGGATGACGAGCATGGCATCATGGGATTCTTCGTGGCGGGCTTTGTGCGCGACGTCGCCGACGAGAACGACGGCGATGGCCCGTATGTTCGAGGTGACGGCGGCGCGATTGTTAGAGATGTGCTCGGCATGCCCGTGTTGATGGCTACTGGTGCCCCTGTCTCCCTTGCCGCCCGTTATGACGCTGGCGACAGCGGCAGCTGTAGTGCAGATGGTGATGGGGATAGTAGCGATTCTGAAGGGAGTGAATGGGAGGGCTTGGACGACTAGGTATTTTTAGACGATACAGACAAATCCTCAGTATGCCACAACCCTCGCAGAATCCTAGGACGCCGCGGCGTACAGAAGCCTTGTCACCGCTACAGACGATTTTACGAACCTTGAGCATGATTTGTCTACAGACAACCTGTGGTGAAGGACAGATGGAGGTTTGAGACAATCAGTTCATGACGCCAAAGGGTCACGCAACTTGGCAAGCTTGCAAGTCTCACCCTCCTCACCCTAACATGGCGCAGAACTTGGCCGCTGGCAATGGGGAAGAAGCAGCCGTTGGGAATACAGTCAAGGTACACGTGCCAGTTTACTGGCTATAGTCTAATTGATGCATACACGTGAGGTGAGGGCAGTTCAAAATCGCACATGCGCGGACCACGTTGGTCGAGTTTGCTGAGCAAGGCGTGGGTTCCACGGTTAAAGAAATCCCGTCTCATCTGGTGTGTGTTGGTTGCAAAGTTGGCAGGGGCAGGGTTCATGGAATGACGCTCGGCTGCAATATCGTACAATTGGTGTCGGACAGGGACTGACCCGACTTTTTCATTTTGATCGCTGGTCTCGGCGCACAAGATCCGAGCGAAACAAGTCTGCCTTGGTCGGATGAGACCCAGGCCGATGGTCAATCACGCGGAAAGAATGGGTACAAGTGGACGGAGATGCCAGCGCACTTGCTGCATTCTAAGTTGCCAACTAATACCCCACCCCCGCGCTGAATCAAAATATCTCGGGTCCAACTCTGCCGGCAAATGCTAGCTCTGTAGTTGATGCTCCGCACGCCGAGTGCTCTGCCTACCTAAAGTACCTGCTTTACCTACAGTAGGTACCTACTTAGAGGTAAGCATCTACTGACTTACATGTACTTATTGCTTAGGTAATTACCTGGGTACCTAGGTAGGTAGGTACATGGATTGGGACGGGGTTGGGTGCCGAAGCTCATGAAGGAGCCTCGAGGCTTTCGCACCCTTTGAACCGAAAATGGCAGGAGGGAAGGTCCAATACATAAGGTATGCACACTTTCCTCCCGGGTGAGGCCCGCATTGGCTTTCCTGGGAGGGAGGGCACAAGCCTGGCGCAAATCTGTGTGGCGTACTCCGTAGGACGATCAGACACATGGATGGGGCTAATGAGGCAAGGCGAGAGAAGACCCTGGTTCACACAGCAAACAAATTGAAACCATGCTCAGCGCAACACAAGCCCGGCGGCCAAGGCCAAAGCTAACCGATGTTTGAAGAACCGATGTTTGAAGGCACCAGGGCCGTCCGCCGCGAGCAAGGTCCCGAGCAGGGGATGGGCATTGGGCACGGGCGGCGGACAGACTCGTCCACACCGATGCGCGAGAGCGGAGAAGGCAGCATCGGCCGGCGCTGGCTGACCAGCCCCAAAGGAGAAGGGAGTCGACTCGGCCGTGTCTGTTCTCCACCAATGTCCACAACTGGGGTCTCACTCGCCAGCAACTGGGGAGCAGCTTGGCGGCCGCTATGGCCCGCTCAACAGGTCAATGTCGCCCGTCGTCGAGCCGTCGAGTGCCGCCTCCCAAGTCCCGCGTCTTGTCCATTCTCCGCGTCAGTGGGGTGTTGTGGTGGTGGTCGCATTCTCGCACTCTTATTTAAAGTCCTTCATGTTGGGTTGACGCCCGAGGCTTCCCGTGCCAAGAGTGCGCATGTTCCACCCGCCCGCGCTGCCCCTTCTTTGCATTCGGTCCCTTGAACCAACTGCACTTGTTCACTGGACCGGGGCGCCGCGCCGCCATTACCTCAACCGTCGCACCAGACACTGAATCCGTCCAACAAGCCCAACAGGTCCCCGCTTCGGATGGTGACGGCAACTCGGCCGACTCGGTTTGATAACTCTCGAGGCCAGAGAACAAGGTGGTAATGGACTGGGGAGCACAGAGCGCAGAACGCAGAGCAATACCAGACACTACTAGCTCATTCAGGCTCATCCAGGATCATCTAGGGACCCCTCCAACCAACCCGGCCCCCTTCCTCCATTCGCAATACAACTCCATTGGAAAAGCCTGGTTCGTTTGCTCTTTTGCCTTCTGCTCGACTTTCGACTTTGCGTCTTCGCATTCGCCCGCAGTCCATCTCCCGCTCAAACCACCTAGTTAGACAGGCCCTCTTCGCTTCCATTGCAAACGGCGTCGAGCCATTACATTCACTCCATGTGGGTTTGAAGCCCTGTTGGTAGCACCTCTTTTGTCCCCAGCAACAGCATCTGAGTTGATTGCCATAACCTTGGCGGCAAGACACGGCCGGGCCAGCACAAGACATTCGCCTGGCTGCGGCCATATCCAATCCGCTCTCTTCTTCCCTTTGCCTCCATATTTACACATTCCTTGGCTGGCAGCGCTAGACATTGCATCCTTTGTCGTTTGCTCAGCAGGGCCATAGAGCGCGCAGGCAGTGAACCCTGCGTTCCTGGCAAAACCACCGGCTGCACGCCGAGCGCCACAGAGTTCATCAAGAGCCATGGCGGAACACTCATCCTCTTCGTCGTCAGCAACAGCTGCCGACCGCGATGTTGAGGCTCAGCGGCAGCCCAAAAGGCCACAAGGGCATTCGCATTGGAGCATCTTGACCGATCAGGCTGGCGTTGACGATGCCGTTCTTCACCACAACTATGCCGGCCAAGGTACAGACGAGTCACCATACCTAGTCGAATTCTTGCCCAACGATGCCCGGAATCCAATGACCTTCTCCCGCGCCTTCAAATGGGCAATTACAATCATCACCGCCCTGTCGACCCTTGCCGTCTCCTTCACCAGCTCCGCCTACTCAGGGAGCATCGTCTCCATCAACAAAGAATTCCACGCCTCTACCGAGCTTGTCATTCTTGGCGTTTCCATGTTCGTTCTCGGGTTTGCCATCGGCCCGCTATTCTGGGCTCCGTTTTCTGAACTCTATGGCCGACAGAAGCTGTTCTTCTTGACCTACATGGTGCTCACTGCTTTCAATGCCGCCGCCGCAGGTGCACCGAACATGGCGGCCCTTGTCGTGTTGCGCTTCATGGCCGGCGCATGGGGTTCTTCGCCGTTGACCAACTCGGGAGGCATCATTGCCGACCTGTTCACCGCCAATGAACGGGGAATTGCCACCAGCATCTTTGCCATGGCGCCCTTCGTCGGCCCTGCTTTGGGTAAGTTTTTCGCTCCTGCATATGTTGCTACTATTTATGAGAGGCACTGCGTGTATGGCCAGGCGCAGGTCTGGTGGACAACTTGACCGGAAGGGGGAGCGAGAGTGCTGACCGGGCATTAGGTCCCATCGCCGGTGGGTTCCTCGCCGAAGCCGAGGGTTGGAGATGGGTAGAGGGTCTGACGGCAATCTTCACCGGTGTGCTCTGGATTATCCAGTCCCTTGTGGCCCCCGAGACGTATTCCCCAGTATTGCTGCGCAGGCGAGCCGAGGAGTTGTCGAAACGCAGTGGCAAAGTCTACCTGTCGAGAGTTGACGCTGCCATGCCTCGCAAAACCCTGACTGGTCAACTCAAAGTAAACCTCTCGAGACCCTGGATCTTCTTGTTCAAGGAACCTATTGTTTTCCTCACGAGCATTTACATGGCCATCGTTTACGGCACACTGTATCTTTGCTTCGCCGCATTCCCGATTGTCTTCCAGTCTCCCTACCCCGAGGGCTGGGGTTGGAGCCCTGGCGTTGGGGGGCTTTCCTTTGTTGGCATTGCGGTTGGCATGATTGCTGCAACCACTGGTACCATCTTGGATAATGGGCGATATGCACGTGTGGCGGCTCAGCATGGCGGCTCCGCGCCTCCGGAGGCACGGCTGCCCCCCGCGCTGGCCGGGGCTATTTTGCTCCCGATTGGCCTCTTCTGGTTCGCATGGACAAACGGCACCAATGTCCACTGGATCGTACCCATTATTGGATCGGCATTTTTTGCTTCTGGCCTGGTCCTGGTCTTTTTGTCGCTCATGAACTACCTCATCGACTCTTGTAAGTCTTCCGATTTGGGACCTTGGACTCCCCCCCTTACTGACCGAAGAATCAGATGTTGTATACGCAGCGTCAGTTCTGGCAGCCAATGCTGTCCTCCGATCACTGTTTGGAACTGTGTTTCCCCTGTTCACGAAAAAGATGTATCAAGACCTTGGAGTTCACTGGGCCAGCTCTGTTCCAGCCTTTTTAGCGCTCGCTTGCATGCCGTTCCCTTTTCTGTTTTACAAGTACGGCGAGAAAATCCGACTCAGATGCAAATATTCCGCAGAGGCTTCGCAAATCCTTGAGCAAATATTAGCCAAGCAACAGCCCGCGATGGAGGACGAGGCGGTGTTGACAGAGGGCGAAGATGGCGACAAAGGCAAAGAGACTAAAGAGAAGGAGGATAGCAACAATAGCACAGCGGCGCCGGCGACCGAAGTGAAGTAGTTGCACGAACTTCTTTTCTGGTTAATATCCATGCAGTGGTGTGATAATACCACTCCACTATACCCACGAGTCGTATCACAAGCATAAAGTTTGGCGTTTTTCGTCTTTTCTTCTTCTTCTTCTTCTTCTTCTTCTTCAACAACCACATGGGCTCTGCCCATCATCTGCACACCATTGTTTTCACGCATTATTTGAACGGATACACTAGAGGTTACATTCCGAGGTTACATGCACCGAGGAAGTGTTAAGCGAGTCGCATCGCATAGAAAAGCGTTCAGCATGAATTGCTGGCTGGCTGGTTATGGATCCAATCAAGACTTGCATTTGCGGACTATGTACACATCGAGTTGTACACAATTTGGTTCAGCACATGAACCTAGTGGGGCATATTACCAAGGACTTGTGTCGATATTATAGCGTCATGTAAATGATACCACGACCTTCTAACCGTGTAGTCACTGCACTGAGTTGGGGCAGCTTCATCTTGGTCAGTGGTCAGTTCGTACGGAGTACTCAAGGATTAGCCAGGTTTGCATCAACATTGAGCCCTCTAGCGCCGTCTTGGGTGCAAGTGGGACAGTGATGACACAAAGAGCCAAGAGCCGCCACGCCCCTGCCCTTAATGTGTTTTTGTCCCACTTCCCGTTCAGACTTGACTTTTGAGCAGCGTCCCACTCACGCTCATGGTCGCGCTCCTCCACGATCAGCGCGTCGCCTTTGTAATTTTATCGCCTGCGACGCCACCACTTCCATCCATCACCACCACCTCATCATCATCGAACTGGCCCGGAGTGCCAGGCAAGAGACAGCCATGACCATGGCGAAGGGGTCGCCCAAAAGCGCGAGCTCGTCTCCATACTCATTTTACACGGCAAATGATTCCGAGGCTGAGGGATCTACCACGGCGAGTAGTCCTGTCCAAGGTGTGCCCTGTCCGTATCGAGATGCTCGACAGCTCCCGCGGGACCTGAAAGGTCATTGCCACATCTTTTTGGAGGAACAACTTTGTGCGTTTGCCCACCCAGGACCCCTTCTCCGTTTGCCTTGTCTCTACCAGTGCGGCGAATGCGTTGACTTTGCAAGGATATGAGCTAACAGATTGACGAGACAGATACCTGTGCGATTAACCTTCTGAATAGTACGCTTGGTTCTGGTATATCGAGGAGGATACCCTCTACCAAAGCAGTCCCGATACCGCCACCCAGTCATCTGGCGCTACTCAACACGCTCATCATTCATCCCCTTCACACAACGCGGGCCGAAAGACCAGAGCATCGAAACGTATCTGCCTTGGCACTTGACTACCTGCGCAACTTGCTGATAGTTGTCGGTCCTGTCAACGCCGGCTTCCGCACTGCCTTTCAGTTCCATGCTTCCTCCCGCTGGTCCCGTCGCTCAGGCTTCGCTATCCCTGATGTCGAGAGCGATGTGTCAGATGGAGACGCGGAACGTGACCACGACCGATTGGGAGGACGCATGGCGAACCAAAGCAGCTTGTGGTTTCGGGGCCAGGATCTCTGGGCCATTATCGGGTGGGCTTTCAACACAAGCACCTTGCATCCTCATCGATGGCGACACTGGAGAGTCTGGTTGGAGTTTATGCTGGATGTTCTAGAGACTGACTGGGTCGAGAGGGAGCGAAAAGATGAGGTGAGCCACGAGGCTAGCGGGACCCAAGGCCCCGTGCCTGTGACGTGGCGGTGCGAGTCGATGATGGCCATGTACATGGAGCAGAACATGGACGGCCAGGTGGCTGTGAAGCGCATTATGAAGGCTCTTTTCGCAGACGGGGGGTCTTTATCGTCGTCGTCCTTCCCAGAGGTGTTTGAAAAGGAGCCGCGCGGCCTCAAGAAGGCTTGCAAGAAGAGGAAGAGAGATCAGGTTCTCGACTTGGAAAACGACAAATTTGGCGACTATTTCGACGACGATTCCGTTTCGTCTGGTGTCTCAGAACCGCCTACACCACAGAAGCCCAGGGATGCGAGGAAGAATGAGACAACGGGGGCTCTGAGCCCTGGGCTAGCCGAGTCGATTGGGATTCGTCTGAGATTCTTCAACCTGCTCTCTGCCTCCACTGCTGCTCTTCGAAAACAGCGCGAGCTCCACAGCCTGTACCAGGACTTTGTGCTCTGTTTGAAGAAACTTCCGCTTCAACTCTACGCGCTGTACGTGACGCAAAGGGACAGTCCGCTCTCCGCGGAAATTCACGTTACCATTGCACAGGACATGTTCCACCTGCTTTTGCCGCCAACGTACAAAAACCCTGCCAAAGTCGATCCCAAGGCCGATGCGGAAGGCAGACTCTCCATGCCCGTACTAGAACAGTGCTACGTCTCCTTACCCGCAAACACAGTGGGTCTGGAAGACAATGCCAAGCTTTCGCTGCTCGTCGAAAATACAATTCAATTGCTTTGGATGTGCGACATGATTGAATACACAGAAAGTTTCCAGCGGGCATGCGAAAGGGGTATTCAGGCTAGAGAGGCAAAGGCGAAGAAGAAGAGAACGGGCAAAGTACACGCCGAATCAGGCGACGTGTCTGCGCGAGATATTTTGACGCAGTCGGGCGAGCGGATTCGAATACTGCTTCAGGTGCTGAAGCAGTCGGCGACTGTCAGAGTTGACTGAATCTTGAATGTGTCGGGCATGACCCGCGGGATGTATTTTGCCTTTCGGGCATTTGTTTACGAGACCATGAATCTGCAGGGTGATGGGTGAATCACACGGCGCTGGCGTTTTTTTGGAAGACATGCATGCAATAGGCGTGCAATGCTTGTCAGATGTTATAGAACCATTGCATTGTAAAAGATGGCGCGTATCTAGAGTTTTGTCAGCTATATGGGATACCAATGCCTATCGGGCTTCATGAATCCAATCATTACAGTATAACTCTGATCAATCTCGGAACCCATCAACTGTTATATTGATACACGCAAGCGCCAGCATTCTTCTACCGGCCTGCTGTTGTACAAGAGAGGTAGTGTACATAATTCATTACAAGCAAGGCTGGATCGGGAGCCCCAGCCATTATACTACGTCCCATGGATCGTCAATCTCGTCGTCTCGTTTTGGCGGTCGCCGGGCTCCAGGCCGTCGGTTGCCATTTCTCCCCAGGACCCTGCGCCATCGACTTTGCCCAGGGGTCGTCAGACTTGTCCTGCCCCTTCCGGTGCACTTCCTGTGCGGCGTGCTTGCCTTCATCTAGTGTTCGGCCGGCTGCCGTCTCTCGTCCCGCCGGCATGGCAGGCCTGGCAGCAACGTCCTCCATGACACGGGGCTTGGCCTCCCACCGCGCATCGGCCTCGGCGGCCAGATACTTCATCCTCTCCTGCCGGGCGACGTCGCCGGTCTGCTCCTCCAGCGACGGCGGATCACGGCGCATGTGCCGCAGCCACTGGTGCCAGAGCGGCGAGACCTTGACCTGCGAGTAGTGCGTCGACCGGGGGTAGTGGACGATGCGGCGCCAGCGGGAGTCGGAGGGGGACGTGGTGGGCGACGGCCTTGTGAGCTGGAACTCCCAGTACGTGTTGCCCTGGAGGTCGTAGCCTGCGAGGAGAGGGCGGGTTAGAAGACCACGCACGGGAGGGGAGTGAAGGGATTGGGGGCCGCGTACCGACGAAGAAGCGCTTTCGCCACGGGAGTCGCAGCGACTTCCATTTATACCATGCCTGGGCGACGGGGCCTATGCTCCTGGGTAACATGGCGAGGAAGATGTTCGCCCGGGAGTCGCTTGAGGCGCGCTGGTCGACGTCGTGATGCTGCTTAGTATGGACCCTGCGTCACAGTGTTGGGAGTGTTTGGGCTGCAGCCATTAGGCGAGACTTTTCCTTGCCGCGCCCCGCATCTTTCCCTCAGTGTTGCCATGTCGGTTCGCGCCACGCCTTCATTTCCCAAAGAAATTTCCCAAAGAAAATAGCGAGAGAAACTCTGTCTCTACCTGCGGCCCTTATATACTGATTGCTGATCTGGCAGCGCATGCACTGTCCCTGTGGGACTCGATAAACCCGATTTATAGCCAGGCAATTTTGAGGGGAAACGCGGGTCTGTTGCCCCAATAGCAAAGATCCCGTGCTGAGGCCCAAGTGCCTTTCCAGTGCGCCCGCGTTTCAATTCTTTTTTCTTTTCTTCTTTTTTTATTTTTTACCAATACGTGCATCGACAAGAAAAATGAGTGCGAGAGGTGTATGAAATGAATAATCGAATTAAAATGAAAGCACCGGCCTGTGGGATGAGCATTCCAGGCCGACATTGGCAGGGGACACAGTTGAGATTAATTTAGTGGCCGGGCTGTTGCCTCATATTGACTGCGGCCCCTCGGTGACGACATCTGCCCAACCCCCCTGGAGACCTGCCTGGCACTTTCCTTCCTTCCTTGCCAATTCATCCTCCGTTCCGTAGTCGTGACTCAAACTCCCCACCCTTTACAGAGCGAGTACTCTGCACATTACATTCGACGGTGCAAGCAGCCGACGGGCACGACACGGTCTCTTGCGACTCTTCACCAGCGATTCCGCGCCCCCTGTCATCACTGTGCAAAGCCCTGCCTAGGCTCCTCAGCAGACCATTGTCTGGGCACGAGACTCGCCAAAAACAAGTCATCATGGCGTCAGTTACCTCCTTGGACAAGGACCTGCGCAAGATGCGCCTGGATAGATATACACCCGCGGCCGCTGGCGAGGCCCGTTCGTGGATAGAGGATGCTCTTGGGGAGAAGCTGCCTTCTTCGGATCTATTAGAGGGCTTAAAGGATGGGGTTGCACTGTGCAAGTACGCATCTCTGACAAACTGGTGATTTTTTGTTTTTTCGCTTTGCGCCTCGCCACCAGCTTCACAAGTACTGAAAAGAAGAAGGGTCTAACCTGTTTGTTTCGCCCAGGCTCGTCAACTTAGCCACCCCTCCGCCAGGCATCAGGTTCAAGCAGTCGAATATGCCATTTGTTCAGATGGAAAACATCTCACATTTCCTGCGAGCCTGTCAGTCCCCGCCGCTCAACCTGCAACAGCACGACACCTTTCTCACCGTCGACCTCTACGAGCAAAAGGACCCTGCACAGGTTCTTCAGTGCCTCGGCGCATTCAGCAGAGCCGCACACGACGTCAACCCCAGTCGTTTCCCCGAACCCATTGGCCCGAAAACGCGGCCCGCCGGCGGCATCAGTCCCCAGGCATCGGGATATGTCTCGCCGACGGGGCCCCGTGGCCGCGGCACTTCGATCAACAGCAACCCATCGTACGCCTATGCCTCGAAGCCCGCACTCCATCACAGGTCTGACGACGCGACCCCGGCTGGCCGCCATAGTCCGATCAAGAGCCCCGGGTCTCCCGGCCTCGTTAGTAGCTGGAGCAAGCGGGAGCACGAGGGGTCTACGGCGCCGGCCTGGAATATTGCTCAGTACGGGTACATGGGAGGTGCTAACCAGGGCAATCTGGGGATTTCGTTTGGTGGCATGCGGCAAATTACGAGTGCCGGTCCACACGTGCCCAGCCTGACGGAGAAGGAGCGCAAGCGGAAGGAAGAGGCCGAGAGGCAGGAGGAGGAGGAACGACAGCGAAGGGCACATCTGGAAGCGCAAGAGGAAGCTGCCCGCCGAGAAGAGGAGCAAATATGGGAGCAAGAGACACGGAGACTTCGAGAAGAGGAGCGCCGCAAGGCCGTGGAGGAGAAGCGGAGATGGGAGGATCAAGAACGGGAGTGGAAGCTGGCCGAGGAAACACGCCGTAAGGAGGAGCAAGAGGCCGAGGCTAGGTTGGAGGCGGAACGAAAACGAGCCAGAAGCCGCAGCGATGTCAGGCTGCATGGCCAATTCCTGAGCCAGTACCAGGCCGAGCAGGCGGCCGCCGATGATGGAAACAGCCGCAGCCAAAAACTCGAGGAGCAGCTGGAGCGAGCACGCCAACGCGAGGCAGCATACGAGCGAGAACGCCAGACACGCAGCAACAGCAGCAAACCTGTGAGTGATATTGTCCCCGACAAGGCCAGATCCAGGAGCCGGCACCGCGGCGCCTCGCCCAACTGCCGCCCTGCTCCGTTAGCCGTGGGACCAGAGCGATCACAAAATCGCTACGAATCATGGACAAAAAACGACGAGCGGGAGTACCTCCAGGCCCAGTGGTCCGAACACCAGCAAGACTCGCAGGAACTCGCCCTCGAGCCACAGCACCAAGAACCCGCCGCCGAAAACCCCCCTCGTCCCGCCACAACCCCCCGGCCTCTGCCCGAACCAAATGTCGCTCCCAAACCAAGCCCAAGCAGTCGCCCGCTCCCCGACCCCAAGAAATACGCCTCCCCGCCCGTGGCACCCTCACAAAATCGAACCGAGCGCTTCCTGGCGACCAAGACGCCTCCGCCGCAGCCCAAATCCCAGCAAAGGTATTCCCGCGAACTAGGCGCCACCGAGGAACGCGACAGCGAAGAGCGCCGCCGCGTACAGAGCCAGGCGCAAACGAAAGCAGGCGGGTGGGCATCAAAGTCGCTTCTCGAGCGCGAGATGGAGATGGAGCGTCAGCGCCAGAAGGAGTGGGAGGAGGCGCAGAAGGAGACGGCCAAGGCTGTCCGCTCGGGAGAAGGTGTGGATGGCATTGGTGGTGGCATTGGCGGTAGATGGGATGTAGGACAATGGAGTGGATATACGGGTGGTGACTCGCAGAATAGGGGTGCCCAGGGCATCGGCTCCGGGAGGAGACAGATTGTTGGGCCCAGGCCATTGCCTGGATCTAACCGGTGATTGTGCCTCTTCCAAGGACGCCACGTCTAAAGGGGAACGTACAACGTGTAGGTGGCCTTGTTGTGCCTGCGCAGGGCGGATAATACAGGCGTCTTTGGCAAATACCAACCCAGTTTCTCAATTCATGCTGTAGAGAAGGTCCGTGTTGCCCCTTCACTATATCACTTTGGCATACAACTACTGCAGGGTGAAATTATATCCAGTGCATCTTCAAGACCACACACACACACACCCATCGACAAGCTGCCATTCTATTCCGGGCTGGGGATCGTCGGTCCCCAGGTACCCTTGCCTGGTTGGCATCCGCCGGTAGCACAGGGTAATCACATCACTACATGGGATTGCATCAACTCAATTACCATTTCGTGTGCTATGGTATATGAATAGACATGGAAAATCTGGTATGTTTCTCGTACTTCTGATTCCCCATTCGGCACACAACTGCTGCGCAAAATGCTCAGATACGAGACAAGAGTGTTTTGTTTTGATGCAGCTCCTCGCAGTCTGTCTGGTTGGTCCCGTCGGAGCGACAAAGGAAAGTGGAAAAGTAACATCCATGTAGCTCCTGCAGATCGGTGGTCATGGTTAAAACCCCGATAACCGATGGTACGAACTTCAATTCCGTTGATGAAGGTAAGGCGCAGTTGATTTCCGATTTGAGGGATTGACGTATGGCCACCACTTGACCGATGATTGGAGTCCACGTACCAGTTCGAGCGGGGTTACCATGGCCCAGTCTCTCCTGTCCCAAGATTGATTGGAAAACCTCAATAGGTAAAAAAAAAAACAAGGGGGGGGGGGGGGGGGGCGTGATTGAGGTCTGCTCTGTTGCCTGCAGCCGCGCCAGACCTTGACAACACTATATGAAGTATGACAATACTTGTCAGGGTGAAACATGGTGGAAATGCCCCTTCTGTTTATACTTTGACGGCACTCATTTTCGCAGAGACCATGTATAACCGCATTGTCAACGTCGGCTAGGTATGTATGGTCGATCAGGATTTTGGTTCATGGCCGCTTTGGCTGGCCTCGTCTCGACAGCGCTTGCACATGCACCAACCGCCTAAACTACCTCGAGCCCATTCCCGCCGCTGCTGGACGGGCAGCGAAATATCGCAGTAGTGGTTTAGAATCTCATCACCCTTATTGATGCCACCAGGTCGGCCACTAACGACACGTTCCTTGCGCGCCCGAAGGATCATGCGGCCGCCCCAATCCCAGGTGACATTTGGGTCACAATCATGGTTGGCAAGACACCAGTACGGATGAACAGCTGCGACATCCGGCCGGCCATCTCGAGGATTCTTTCGTGCCGATGCTGTGCCGCGAAACTTGGCATACAAGGTGTTCAGCACCCACAAGTCATACTGAGGCAGGGAGGTATAAACGTCAATGTCCATCTTCTCGAGAATGTGCAGCGGTGTCTCGATATTATACTTGAAGGAAAACGGCAATGTCCATTCTGGGGGCGGGCCGGCGTTGGGCGATATATCAATGTCATTGGTTGCCGTTGGTACGAAATCTCCCCAAATGAATCGAGCCTCTCGTACGTCAAGTGGATGTTTCTCTTGGTGGGCGGCCAAGGCCAACACGCGAGACAGCAGAAGAAGATACAAAGTCTCGTCTGCCTCGGATGCTTCCGGATCCTTCGCAATGGCATCGACATCCTTTTCGCATACTGCTGGATGGTATCGTTCCTGGGCGACATCGTGGCAGTATTGGCTGCAGTAGACTGTGTCATAGCACTCGTCACAGTTTACGGCCTGGGTTTCGCTGCCAAGCGGTGGCAAGTCGGAGCTACAGGCGTCGCATAAAGTATCCTTGAGTCTATTGTTTGCAGTCAAGAGGGAGTATTCATGCAGCACGTCTTCTCCAGGCGCTATATCCTCAATGGCAAAGACGCCGAGCTGCTTGCAGGTGGGGATGATATCGTAATGGTCCGTGTTGCTCGCCCCTTCCAACAAAACGGGCAACGTGGCGACCTGCACTGCGCATTTGGGCGCCATGGTTTGGAGGTCTGCATTCAACTCATCCAGCGATTCTTGGGCGAAGCGGTCCGGTTCGTGGTCATTCCATGGGTAGACTTCTCGGCGGACCAAGCCGTAATCGGGCAAATCATTGGTGTCAAAATTGTCGCGGCGCAGTCGACGTCGAGCCACCGTGTTGATGTGGTGTTGTGCGTTGAGAAGTTCTTTGTTCTGGGGGGCAAGCTTTAGGCCACGTTCACAAAAGCTGAAGGCGCTCTTCAAGCAGCCGCAGAGCAGCAGACTCAACGCTAGGATCTGATATGCCCTGATAGAGGCTAGTACAGCGAGCTGACGTGCGGCCTCTTCGCCGCCACCTAGGCTCTCGATGACGGCAGGCGGCCATTCTTCCGGAAGGTCCCCGAATGCCATGACCTCTGGAATCGGGACACCAGTGTGCATCAAAAGACTCTCCATGGCCTTGTCATGGTATTCAAACCCTTCGTTGCATACCTCATCAGTCAGCAACAGGGCCTTGTAGGCGTCACCGGCTGCAAGATCCGGGTAGCCCAAGTCAGAGTGGACGACGGCGCGCTGAAGGTAGAGTATCAAGTCATAGGGCAGCCCATCGAGGCCCTCGGTCAACTGAAGCCGCCGGTCAAGCAGCTGTTCTCGGACATCAACGGCATCCATGTCGGTTGGTCCAGCGGTGTAGTCGACACATGGAGTGCGTGTAGCCGTCGTGCTCTCGGACAAAATAAAATCTTCTGGTAGGAACCAGAGCCAGGAGGCGGGAAACTTGTCGGAGGTTTTCGCTGACTCTGTTAGACAGTACCGCCTTGACTTGCAATCGTCTTTGAACCCCGACACCGAAGCAATTGGCTCGTCCAAAGAACAGCGGCCGTCGTATCCGTCGCAGGCGAATCAGTCAGTTACGGCAGAGGGGTCGAGAATCGCCTCACAAGGGCTGTTACAGCGTCAGCGTAACCTCTCTCGAAAGCTTGGGGCCAGGCCGCGATGTGAGGCAGATGGGCTCCACGTACCAAGCTTGACGGTGCAGGAAATGTCTTGAAATACACAGCCTTGGAGGGGACCAGCTACACAGAGCATGCAAACAAAAAGCAGGGTCCGAGGGGACTGGGAATTGAAAGACTTGGATGGGACGGGTCTGGTTGGTTCCGAGCGATGCAGTCCAGTGGCACCAGACGGAACCCGAGGCGAGCCGGGATAAATCAAGCACAATTCGCCCCTCTGTGGCTATTCAGGGTCCCAAGGCCGTCCCCAAGTTGCCAAGTTGCCAGAGGGAACAAACAAAACAGTAGTAATAAAAAACCAAGTATTCGGTCAGCGACTTGAAGTGCACGGACAAACAACTCCCAGTAATATAAAAAAAAATCATTTGCCGATGGAGGGGTGTGGCTGTGAGATGAGAGATCAGTGGCTGCGAGCACCTGACAGGCCAGCAATGCGCGAAAAGAGTCCAGTGGCAGAGTCGGCCAAGATGGGCCAACAAGAGCGCTTGGGCTGGGGCCAGACAGGGTTGCGATAGGGCTCCCAGCCGCCAAGGTGCAGTGCCCAGGGAATCTCAATCTCTGCAGCAGGTGGCGAGAGTGAAACACTTGATAAAATGAGGCTCAGGAGCTCTCAATCTTGGCTGCGAGAACGCAACCAGGTAGGTAGAGAGAGAGAGAGAGAGAGAGAGAGAGAGAGAGAATAACTTTCGACTGCGATGCGGCGTGGAGCTTTGCCCCTGGTAGAGGGGAAAAGAACGAGCAGAATGGGTTTCAAACACACAAGTATACACACACGAAGGCACATGCGCACATACGATATGCACACCCAAAACATCCCAAAAAACGTCCAATGCATAACCAAGTAAGAAACCCGAAATATATAACTTGAGACCTCGATATTATTAATATATGCATGGCGGGCTTGGCACCGTACTCCCTACTGGTATCATCGGGTTCTCACGAGCATCGCACCAACTGAACAACAGAATGCTCCGTGATTAGCAGACGGAGACTCGGAGGGCCTTCTGGAATACATGCCGACCTGCAACGACGAGCCCTTACAAGTCGTTGACTTCCGGGGAGCTTCGGAAACAATCTTGAGATAGTAGATGGTGTTGCTAGATAAGTAGCATACAGTACGACGATAGTTGGCAAGGACGTGCCGAGTGAGCTGCAATATGAAATGGGATTCCTCTAGTCTGATACAACGAAACACAACAGCTTTTGTCATAGGCAGAGCCACGTACGCATTAAGTGGCACGTTTAGCAGTTTGGCGCTTGCGGTTACATGCATGAGTGTGTCCTTGAGCGCAGATGCGGTCATCTCTGGTGCAAAGTGCAGATTGCGGATGTGGACAGTTGTTGTGAACATGAACGCCAGGCATTTTGCCTGTCGCTGTTCACATGCTACGGTGAAGTGGGAATCGTGATTCGCAGGCGCACGCCGCCATGCATGCATGTGGGAGGGGCGAAAAAAAAAACGTCAATCAAGTCCTGTGCCTTCCCGTCTTCATCTTATGGCCGCCACACACGGCTTGGTGAGTGGGGACCCTGTCGTCTTCACTGTTTCAACCCTCCAATAGACGCCCCGATCTGATTCCGCTCACACCGTCAAGCTTCAAGCCTCAACCAAAGTCGGCCCAAGTCGACCTCAACAAGCTGTCCTACTCCAAAACAACCGTCATCTCTCTCGGCTCCCGCCACCATTCGTTTTCATCACCGCCACATATCTCCAAGCTAGGCAATCCTGCCCAACACCTCACCGGGCTTGCTAGTTACTGCCTGTGGCCGCCAAGGTAGCCGACGTCACCATTACTTGTTGTGGGCAATTGGTCGAGACTCGAGAGAAGAAGCTACCCCAACCAGAGCTCCGTCATCCCATCGTTCGCCGCACTCTCCCAATTCCAAGTCCACCACAAGCCTCCCCATCTTAAACGGGCAATTTTGCGACCTGCAAGGCACATCAACAACAATGCCCAAGACACAACCCAACCTATACGCCTTTCGCAGCGTCGATTCCCTGGCGCAAGCTCTGCGTGCCTACATTGTTCAGAGCCAAAATGCCGGCCTCACTCGACACGACTCGTTCAAGGTTGCCGTGTCCGGCGGCTCTCTGCCCAAGACCCTCGCACAGGCTCTCCTGAGCCCGTCAAGCGGACCCCAAGACTTCATTGACTTTGCCAAGTGGGAGATCTTCTTCGCCGATGAGCGAGCTGTGCCTCTCGACCACGCCGACTCTAACTACGGCCTCTTGAAATCCGAACTCCTCGACAAGATCCCCGCTGACCAGCTACCCGTCGTCCGCCCCATCGACACCGCCCTCCTCGACGATACCCAAGAGCTCGCCGACCAATATGAAAAGACGCTGGTCGCCAGCTTCGCCAGCCGCGACTCGGTCCGCCTCCCCATCTTTGACCTCGTTCTTCTAGGCTGCGGACCAGACGGCCACACTTGCTCCCTGTTCCCAGGGCACCCCCTCCTCCGCGAGGCCGACGCCTGGGTCGCGCCCATTGAAGATTCTCCCAAGCCCCCGCCCAAGAGAATCACCCTCACGCTGCCCGTCGTCACACACGCCGTTCGCATCGCCTTTGTTGCCACGGGTGCTGGCAAAAAGGACATAATGAAGCAAATCTTTGACTCGCTCGAACCAATCCTTCCTTGCTCGCTGGTGAACGAAGCATCCGGGGATCGCTGTAGCTGGTTCGTAGATGAGCCTGCGGTCGAAGGTGTAGGCTTCACCAGGAAGGCATTTCTGTAGTTGCAAGAATACTCTTCGGCCCCCTCGTGGGGATGTTATGCTTCATGCGGCCTGCGCCTGGTATCGGAACACCGAAGACAAGAACCAGAATTACGTCAGCAACGACATACCTCGCACGCCACGAGTCTTGATGAGGTTGTGGATGAAAATCGATACGACATGGTTTCCTTTCATTACTCTTCTTTTCCCTTCGGCTTCGCTTAGAGTAATAGGGCTTAGAAGGTTGGCGCCTGCGATTCAAGACGTCTGCTCATGCGGAGTCTTTGATCTGAGTAGGTTCCGGGCCCGTAACAGCCTTGAAGACGTTACCAAGTCTTGTTCATATTTGCTTGTATCCTTGCTGCATAGCTGTCTGTCTTCTTCTCTCTAGAGCAGTCTTTCATAAGAAGAGAAGAGAAAACTGGTCCAACAGTCTCCAGACCCCCCTGTCCCCTGGCCCCTTTTTTTTGTTGATACATTGATTTTTCATGACTCATTATATTTCAACAGTGCAATGAGGATCCCGTTCCGACTTTGGTTTTGTCGCTTCACCATAATAAGTACACATTACATAGCTCGCCAAACAGCTCCAGCCTTGGGGGTATCATTATCCTCGTCGCCCTCCTGGTTTACCTTGGCAATCCACTCATCCTCGCTCACCAAAGCCTGCTGCTCAATCTCTTCCATGACCTGCAGCTCTGTTAGCATATCCTGCACCAAAACCCTTGCCCCAGAGAGCATTATTTCTAGACTGGATGCTTCAACCGAGGCGGTGTTCTCCTGTATATGCTCGAGGTCATCGATTTCAGCGAGTTGAGCTCTCCAGGATTCCAGACGCCTCACCAGAGCAGCACAATCCTCCTTCCACGTGAGATCCAGCTCCCCAATGAACAAGGAATCTTGGCCGTGTATCAGCATCTTCTCTGTATCGTGTCTCGCTTCCTCCGCGTCCCACACATCATTGACCCATCGCTCAAACCGCCTGACTATCCTTGCATAACGACCGGCTGGTTCACTGATTCCCCATAGCCCCGCGAATATCTCATCCAGCGACTGAATCTTCTCTTCCAGCACACACTTGCCGCTGCGGGCCCACCGTCGCAGGGCAAGTATGTTGTCGCTTTCCACGGCAGCTCGTTCCTTGTCGGAGACGCTTCGGCTTTCTTGGCTGAGCTTCTCAAAGTGCGAGCCCAGCTTGTCTCTGGCGCTGACTTGCCATTCCACCTGCACTGCGTGGCAATCCCGATGGAAGAGATGCAGCTGCAGGAGCTCGGCTTGTAACTTGTTTGTCTCGGCCGAGGCGAGGATATTTGCCGGCAGTTTCGACGGTGAAGGCGGTGCGAGAATGGTTGATGTAAGCGGTTTGGGGGCTTGTGGCTTGGCAGGAGAGTAATGCTGCTGCAATGCTGAAAATGCAGGGCGCGGTCGAAGCTGTCTTGGGGCTTTGATCGCCGTTGGTTGGCCGGCGCTTTGCTTTGCAGGAGTAGACGGTCCTTTGTCTACGGATGCATTTCGTCCATGGCCGAGCCGGGAGGCGGTTGTCATTGCACTACTAGTTACGATCTGCGAGCTGGGAGACGGCTGTAACAACGTCGCGGGCGTCAGGCTCGTCACCGTACTCTTGGCACGCGCATGCGACGGTCCTGTCCTTGCTAGCGTTACGCTCCCGCTCCCCGCAGATGTAGGGCGAGTCTTGGTCAGTCCAAGTGGTCTATTTGCACTGCTTAGCGGGGGGTAGCGACTCGTTTCATTCTTATTTATCTCTTGCACCGAAGCTCCACGTTGTTTTCTAGACAGCGATGTCGATCGCGTCAACGAGCCTGAAGCGAACCCGCCGCTTCGTGACGTTGCGGTGGAGGTAATCGATGCGGATGAGTTTGATATGCTGACCGATGTTGGCCGCGTGGATGGCTTGACTGGTAATCGGCTGGGAGAAGCACCGCGGGTGGTATCGGTGCCTGAGAGTTTGGCGGCCTTGTCTGCTGGTGGTGGGATTGTGGGTTTCCGCAAGGAGCGACTACGTTGAAGAGAGGATGACATGGCCGTCGTTCAGGGTTGACAAGGACAGCTTCACGTTAGGGATGGCCATGCGTGTGTGATGAGCATGTATGAAGAGGATTGAGTAAGGTTGTCTTTTACTGCCGGATCTGGTCGGGGAAGACCCACCACCCCATGTTGCTGGATGCACGGCACCATTGTGGCAGCATGGGCCAGCACAGCTTAGCCAGAAACAAATCGACAACCACTCAAAGTACCTGTATACCCAAGTACTCACCCAACTTGCTCGAGTAAAGGTGTTGACAGGAGGATTCGAGACAACTTTCACCAATCAAGCACGGCTGACGACACGTCTTGTCCATAATTCGGGCCATTCATTTCTCATCATCGCCGAGTCAGCATAAGGCGTCGCTCGGATGCTGATAGTCTCCTTGAGAAAGGGACCCTTCAGGCCTTGCAGCTCACCTCCGCTACATGATCTCATACCCTTGTGTAAGATTCTGGGAATACAATCCGGGCGCTTCAGTCCGCTAGGCTGTATAAAATGCAAACAGCTCCAATGCCAAGCCAAACCCAATCTGTTCCAATAGATCGTCATCTATCGATTCTGTCATTGCGGCCACCCATTCTGGATAAACCGAACATGTCCGCGTGTGGGTGGGAACATGATAAAATAGTAATAAAAGGGACAGGTAATAATACAATGAAAAGAATCAAGGCAAACACGGCGGCAGCAAGTGCCGTCAATCCTGTGTCTAGGTGGGGAGCTCGATGCCAAGGGCAGATCCCGGCCGTGATGTGGATGATAGGCTCAGTGGCATGTTGGCGCGAAGTTGGTCTACTAGGCTCCGTAGGACTCTGTGGTGCCCATTCAGCCCCCGCAAACATGCCACGCATATACTCAGGTTGCAAAAGGGGCATACCCAGCGGTCCTCCACGTCAGCTTTGTCGCACGTTTGGCAGGTGAGTGGATAGTGCCGGTTGGACCTGCGATTCATTGTTTTGTGCTTCTGGTAGCAGTCGTAATGCAACTCAGAGAGCGGTCTCGAGGGGAAAATGGTGCCCGGGTCAAGCACTTTACTTGTTTGGGCTGGAAAGTATGCTGCCTGGGGGTGAGCCTCGCCATTGACCTTCATCTCCGGGTACAAGGTCCCATCTCGCCCTCGGTACATTGGACCCTGTGTATCAGAATAAACGATTTTGGGGTCGGATGACCCAGTGGCCGCCCCAGGTTGTCGAGGTTCCCCAACGCCGATTTTGGCGCCATTCTGCCCAGAGAGGCGACTTCTTGCGGAATCAGAGGATTCGCTGGCACCACGAGTGCTAGAGCCCCTTGGCGGAAACCGTGCCCTTGGCGAAGGAGGTGAGCTTTCCCTTGGCGGAGAAGGGCCATCTCGCCTCAACTGTTGGAGGCTTATGACTTGACGAAGATCCGGCGCAGCCTGCGGGAGTCTACTGGAGGAACTTTGGGCAAGTGGAAGGGCAGAAGCGGAATTCGGCGTCCTTGCCTCAGGTTGTGACGGTACGACCGGCTGTGGCGCTGGAAATCTTGATGGATCAGACAAAGCTCCTTCTTCCGGTGATGCAGCTGCTGAGACAGGAGAAGCAGGCTTGGCAATATTGTCGATCTGGGCAGTTGGAGGACTGGCCTCTCCCTTTCGGTATTCCGGTGTGGGCGGCCGCTTGCTGTCTCGACGAACTGGCAAGTCTTTGCGGTCCACCGCGGGACGTGTGCCCCAAGACTTATCCTTGACGCCTTTCAGCTTTGAGCCGGTGCTCCCCATCTGGGATTTGGTTTCTTGAACACTGTCTTTGGATGCTGGCCGGACGTTACGACCGGGCAGGCCTGCAACAGGCCAGGGAGCGGAGCTTTGTTTAGGGTTCGAACCCAAGTCTGTACCCGAATGTGCCTTGAGCGCAGCTGGTTGAATGGATTGAATGGGCGATGTTGAGGCAGTTGAGCCGTGGCTATGGTTTAGATGTAAGTCGGGAAGTTCTCTGTTCTTCTCAACCGTTTGAGGTCGACGCTTCCAAAGTCGGGGTCGAGGTAAAGCCGTTTCAGACACAGGTGCAACTGGAAGCGTTTTAGGAGATGAAGAAGTTGGTCGCGATGCGTCGTCCTTGGGAGGTGGCGACGGGCGATTTGTGCCTTCCCGCTCGGAGCTTCGGACCCTCTTCACAGCAGGTACTGGTATCTGTGAAGGGGAAAAATTGCCAGCTGATGGTGCGCCTCTGTCTAGTGACGCGTCGGCATTGGAGTCACCGAAGCTATTGACTGTGCTTGCTGCCGTGTAAGTATCACCGTGCATGGGGTTGTCGGGCTCTCGAGTATACGCCGATAGCAGACTGCCTATTGACTCTGTAGGTGAAGGCTCGGGGAGGGGGATTGGTGAAGCTTGCACCAGCGGCTGCGACGCGCCGACTATGGCCTTTCTCGGAATGGCCATTAAGCCAGGTGAGGTAGAAGTCGGCAAAGTTGATGAGTTGACGCCGGGTTTGACAGACGGCGGCAAGTTTGGTTTCGATGCTGACGAGCCAACTGGTTTTCTGGCTATGCTTTTGACACTCTTGTTGTCGTCATTTGCAGGAGGCGCCGACGACACGGGGGGAAGAGGGAAGTTGAGCTCGAATGAATCTGTAGGGAGGCTCGGTAGGCTCGGTAGGCTCGGTAGGCTCGGGAGTTCTGTGCGATTGTTGTCGACGAGGCGGATGGAGGGCAGTGGTGGAAGACGGCTACCTTTGACCTCGGCAACGGGAACAGAGGGCAGCGCTTTCGAATATCTTGACCGTCCACCAGCAGACACCGTGCCGGCTGTAGCTTGGAGCCCCAACATATTTACACGTGTGTGTGCTGCCCAACCAAGGGCGGCTCAGCCAGGCGTTGGGACGAAACAACGGGGTCGCAACGTTGTGATGCTTCGACGCTGAACCAATGCAGACTGGCACAGCACCAGGCTCGCGGCACGGGCTACAATGTTTGAAACGAGTGGTTGCTTGGTAAGTACCTAGGTAGGTATACAGATGGGAAAGATGCCGCCACGACGTCGATGTATGTTTTCCAACGAGACGGGCCTGCTGCATCTGGAGGTGCGAGAGCTGGGGGGGGGGGGGGGGTGGAAGGCAGAGTTTGAGGTGATTATTAAAGGCGGCACGAACATGCAATTCCATCCCACCGTAGGCAAACGATCAGGCAAAGTGATAGACGAGTGATGGTGCGGTAAAGCAGGTAAGGACTTGTTTTACATACATGGACCCTGGTCGGTGCTGAGCAGTCCCAGGGCTTTCTTCCTTGATTTTTGCCATCAAGCAGAGGCGCGGTTACGACACCATTGCGCCCACTGGCTAGATCGACCTGGACGCTGCGCCGGCTCCTTCGGCCCTGATTTACGCAAATAGTAGAATGTGCCATTCGTCTGAAATGCGCCGTTGGGGCTGGAGGGAGCCACACGCAGCTTGTGCGTGGGTGGGCACATTCATTGACATGGGGCATCGAGAGACATCAATTGATTGTACACATGCGCAGGCATGGGGGAATAGCGGAGTCAAGACCCTTGTAGATACGTAAAGTACTCCTTACCCAAGGAAAGTATGCCATGTACAGATATGTACGGAGCAGTCTACTATTACTCGCAAGACAGGTCTGTTGCTCTAATATGGAGTCTTTGAGTGCTTTCAAGCCCTCGCCAGTCTTTCCGTTGTAGTTTTGCCCTGACCAAAAACAGGCGCCGCGCGTCAACCTAGGTGAGGTAATTGACAACGGTGGACCGTTAGCGCCCAGTGCTTTCTTGTTTAATGGGTCCGAGCCTGCCAGCGGCCATGACGCACTCGAAGAGGCCTTCGGGTCGGTCGGTGAGACAGCCACCAGTGAGAACGCCAAAAGCTGGTATTCGCGCACCTCGGAACACCAAGCACAACGCCGACGAATCCTGTGCTGTCGAAGCGCAGCTTCTACTGTATGCACTTGGCCGTGCAGACATGTATGCAACATTCTGGAGTTTGGAAATGCGAAGCAATCTACGGCACGGTGACGCAGTTCCCGTCCCAGGAGGTGCCTAGGCAGGCGACGGTCATGCTCACCATCAAAGCAACTTGCCATCATTCCACGCCAAACCTGTGTGTCCCACCCGTGGCATGAATGGTTGCCAGGAGGCGAGCGATGAACGGACCATGTCAGTCTGAAACAAGCGAGCTGGCATTTTTCAGCCCCAAGCCTGTTGATTGCAGTGCCTTTTCGTGGCCGCCGGTTCGTGTCGATCATTCTTAACGCGGGTCAATGCGGCTGTGTCCCTCTGTCCTCTGGATGCATTCAAGGAAATTAAATGCTACTGAAGCTGCGAGCCACTTGAGGTTGGTTGGGCAAGTCCCCTTTAACCCGGTGATTGAGTGTAAAACCTTGTAGAACTACCGATGCTTGAAGACCACTCAAAGAGGGGCTGAATCACGCGCAAGAGCCCCTTACTCCGGTGCCATGGGACTTGGCAATTTCAAGGCAAAAAGCTTAATTGCGCATCCATAATGTTGGGTTAGTGTTTTGCTTCCGATGCAAGCCTCAACCAAAGACGCTTCACTCTGCAGCCCCGTTAGAGAACTAATAAGGCGCAGACTTTGTTTCCAAGGAAGAACAAGATCCTCCCACACGTCTGCCATGCCAGCCCGTTGCCTGAGCCTGATTTCCAGCAATCGCACATAATCGATGGAAGCAGTTGCACAATCTCCTGTTTCCACATGCACACATGGTTTCGTACGACGGTCTGTGTAACTCTCACGACAACGACGGCCCATCAAGTGAGATGCGGAGTCTGAATACAAAACACCAACATCCTCACCACCAAAACGGCTCTATTCTTGTTATTATTATTCTTGTTACCTTTATTGGTGATCAGAGGAGCCAAGAACGAGCATGCCGGGCCTTATGAGTGTTACGATATAAACCATGACAAGTACACTGGAGGTGGCACACGTGACCAGCACAGCGTATAAATGGTCAAGCTTGACCTCTAGATAGATGAAATTAATAAGAATCTTACACACAACTGAACTATAACTGCACATTGTCTTTTATTACGCATTTAAGAAATTTGACCTTAATGTTACGGACTGGCCCCGATGCTACTGCTTGTCGGACGTCATGCGTTTTATTAATAAAGATAAGGGAGGAGGAGAACTCCCTCCCTTATGCCCCATTGCTCCCCTTTTTATGGGAGTCTTTCCCACACGTGACGGTAAAATAGCCTGGGATGCTGCCGATTTCGTCGGCATCCTAGGCGCAGGCAAAGCTGCGGTAGCCAGGCTATTTCTGTTTTAATCACTCTTTTGGTTCTTCTGGCTCTCTCTTTTAGCTCTTCTTGTGAAGGTATCGGGCTATGCCCGATATGGGAACGATAGGGGAGCGGGCGGGGGAACCTCGGGTGAACTCTGGGCTTGCACGGAGTAATATTAGCCCGGGGTGGGGTATAGGTGGGGACCTATCGGGTCACGTGTGGGAGAGAACCGCCATAAAGGGGGACTCGTGGGGCCTAAGGGGAGGACCCCTTCCTCCCTCTTTATCTTTATTGATTCCTATCACAAGACGCCCGTAAAGCAGCAGCATCGGGGCCAGTCCGTAACACTTCTGGCTCTTTTAGCTCTTTTGGCTCTCTCTTGTAAATTCTTCAAAATACCCTGATGCTGCTGACTTCGTTAGCATCATAGGCGCAGGCAAAGCTACGGTAGCCAGGCTATTTTAGATTTTTTATTAAATATAAAGTAGTGTGATGGTTTTGGGCTACTGTAAGGCGCGGCGGGAACGCACCCCACGCACCGACACGAACCTAGGGCTTCTCGCCACCATATCTGGGGTCTCTCGCACAACGCACAAGAGAGGACAAGATTCAATCTTGAATATAACGGACATATTGCTCCTACCTAGCCCTATGTGCCACCATTCTGTGCTTGTTATAACCACCCACTGGTCGGCGACGGGCTGTGGGCTGCCCTGGAGCTCTCACCCTGCGGCGGCGTGGGTGGAAGGATGTGCAGGGTAGGCGGCGATACTTTGAAAAGCGCCAAGTCAGCCGGCCTACCCTGGAGTTGCGGCGGGAAGATGCGCGAAAAAAACCGCCGAGTCAGCCGGCCTACCCTGTAGCACCTACCCTAGAGTTCTCGTTCTGTGACTCTACATGGCTGCAGGGTAGGCCATATGACTTGGAGAAATTTGGCAAAGGTAAGCGGCCTACCCCATAGTAAGGCGGGAAATGAAAAAATAGTTGGAATAAGTATAGGGTAAGCCATCTACCTTTGAGAAATATCAGGTAAATGAAGGTTACCCTATAGGATTTCTGGGTGGTTGGCGCGAAGTTGAAAATTTTCGGGTCCGCGAAGGATTTTTCTGCGCGTGTTGGTAGATCGTTTGTATGGCCGTGAGTCGATTTTTTTGTTTTCCCATACAAATGAATTTTGCGGAAAATAAAAAGTGGCCCACGAGCGCCCGCTGGCAGGGTGGGGTCGTCAATGGGGTCGCAGGACACATGAGGCGGGCAGTAGTGCCAGCAGTCAAGGGTCGCTGCAAACCCGCGCGAGGGGGCGTGGCGCCCTGACAGGGACAGGGTAGGTATAAACCGGTTCGCTGTTAACGGGCGCGCTGAGGGTGAAAGAAGATTTGGTGGAAGAGCCGTAGGCGTTCCAGTGGGAGGGGCCGCTGGAAGGAACCGCCAGCGGGCCGCGGGTGCGCTGGAGAGCACCTACCTACCCTACACTGCTACCCTATACTGCTACCCTACACTGCTACCCTATACTTTGCCTCGCGCGGTGCGGTCCGCCGGGATGCGGGCGGCGCGAGGAAGATGGGACCTACCCTATACTGCTACCCTATACTGAGTTATTAGGTAAAATATATAGGGTAGGTTGATTTTTGTATGGGAGATGTGCAGGGTAGGTAGGTTTTCCCACCAAAAGTTGACTCAACTGGACCGAAACTCAAAAATGCAATACGTTGGTAGAGGATCTGCTGGCCGAAGGCGCTTTTGTATGTGAGAGGTACAGGGTAGGTTGACTTTTGTATGGGAGAGGTGCAGGGTAGGTCGGTTTTCCCACCAAAAGTTGACTCAACTGGACCGAAACTCAAAAATGCAATACGTTGGTAGAGGATCTGCTGGCCGAAGGCGCTTTTGTATGGGAGAGGTATAGGGTAGGTTGACTTTTGTATGGGAGAGGTGCAGGGTAGGTCGGTTTTCCCACCAAAAGTTGACTCAACTGGACCGAAACTCAAAAATGCAATACGTTGGTAGAGGATCTGCTGGCCGAAGGCGCTTTTGTATGGGAGAGGTATAGGGTAGGTTGACTTTTGTATGGGAGAGGTGCAGGGTAGGTCGGTTTTCCCACCAAAAGTTGACTCAACTGGACCGAAACTCAAAAATGCAATACGTTGGTAGAGGATCTGCTGGCCGAAGGCGCTTTTGTATGGGAGAGGTATAGGGTAGGTTGACTTTTGTATGGGAGAGGTGCAGGGTAGGTCGGTTGGTTGCGGCGCGGTGCGCGCACTGCACTGCAATTGTCGCTGCGCGGCGAGCTGGTGCAGCGGGGCGGGTGCACTGCACTGCAATTGTCGCTGCGTGGCGGGCTGGTGCAGCGGGGCGGCTCAGTGGTGGTGCGTCGCTGGCGGGCGGGCGGGTGCACTGCAATTGTCGCTGCGCGGCGAGCTGGTGCAGCGGGGCGGGTGCACTGCACTGCAATTGACGCTGCGCGGCGGGCTGGTGCAGCGGGGCGGGTGCACTGCACTGCAATTGACGCTGCGTGGCGGGCTGGTGCAGCGCCGTGCGCGCGTGCACGCAGTGCATTTTTGCCCTGTGGCGCGCTGGTTGTGGTGCCTGTGTGCGTGCATGCAGGCGGGTGGGTGCGTGGGTGCGGTCGCGGGTGCGTGGCGCGAAGTCGAAAATTTTCGAGCTCGCGAAGGATTTTTCTGCGCGTGTTGGTAGATCGTTTGTATGGCCGTGAGTCGATTTTTTTGTTTTCCCATACAAATGAATTTTGCGGAAAATAAAAAGTGGCCCACGAGCGCCCGCTGGCAAGGTGGGGTCGTCGATGGGGTCGGAGGGTATGTGAGAAGGGGGGCGTCGAAAGGCGCCCTACGCAGCTGGGGCGTTCCAGCAGTCCTCCGGGCTGACGGGCGCCGCTGGTGAGTGTTCGACCCAACTCCGGTACCATATCTTGCCGATTCCCACTGAGTGTCTCTCTGGACTGGCGCTGGCCCTCCCGGCCTCGTCACCCATTGGGTCCAAGTGGGCGTCAACACTCCACGAAACCGGTCGCTCAGGCTTCACGGCGTACTGGGGGAAGCACAGTGACAGTGGGAGGCATCGCCTTCATACTGCCCACTGGTTGGGTTCTGTGGGTGACTGGCCGCTGGCCACCGCCGTAACAACGCAGAGCAACAGGTGGCAACCACGGGCAGCGGACGCCGCAATGGCTGAAGCTGCTCGCTGAGTCCTCCTCCTTGGGCGCCTAGACCGCACTGCAGACGCGCTAGACACGCGGATGTTGGTGTGTGTGGACGGATGCTCGGGGGAACGTAGAGGGGTAAAGCGGATTTGCCACAGGGCGGTCGCTCCCTGGCCGAGCAGCCAGAGGGTGCCCTCCCCGTGCGCAGCGTCCTCTGTAAAAAAGAGGTCGCCTACCAGTAACTTGGATATTCTCTCCGGCGCATGAAACAAGGCGCCGGCAGGCCTACCCCGGCGAACAGATAGTTACCTGGTTGATTCTGCCAGTAGTCATATGCTTGTCTCAAAGATTAAGCCATGCATGTCTAAGTATAAGCAATTATACAGCGAAACTGCGAATGGCTCATTATATAAGTTATCGTTTATTTGATAGTACCTTACTACTTGGATAACCGTGGTAATTCTAGAGCTAATACATGCTAAAAATCCCGACTTCGGAAGGGATGTATTTATTAGATTAAAAACCAATGCCCTCTGGGCTCTCTGGTGATTCATGATAACTTCTCGAATCGCATGGCCTTGCGCCGGCGATGGTTCATTCAAATTTCTTCCCTATCAACTTTCGATGTTTGGGTAGTGGCCAAACATGGTTGCAACGGGTAACGGAGGGTTAGGGCTCGACCCCGGAGAAGGAGCCTGAGAAACGGCTACTACATCCAAGGAAGGCAGCAGGCGCGCAAATTACCCAATCCCGATTCGGGGAGGTAGTGACAATAAATACTGATACAGGGCTCTTTTGGGTCTTGTAATTGGAATGAGTACAATTTAAATCCCTTAACGAGGAACAATTGGAGGGCAAGTCTGGTGCCAGCAGCCGCGGTAATTCCAGCTCCAATAGCGTATATTAAAGTTGTTGTGGTTAAAAAGCTCGTAGTTGAACCTTGGGCCTGGCTGGCCGGTCCGCCTCACCGCGTGTACTGGTCCGGCCGGGCCTTTCCCTCTGTGGAACCCCATGCCCTTCACTGGGTGTGGCGGGGAAACAGGACTTTTACTTTGAAAAAATTAGAGTGCTCCAGGCAGGCCTATGCTCGAATACATTAGCATGGAATAATAAAATAGGACGCGCGGTTCTATTTTGTTGGTTTCTAGGACCGCCGTAATGATTAATAGGGACAGTCGGGGGCATCAGTATTCAATTGTCAGAGGTGAAATTCTTGGATTTATTGAAGACTAACTACTGCGAAAGCATTTGCCAAGGATGTTTTCATTAATCAGGAACGAAAGTTAGGGGATCGAAGACGATCAGATACCGTCGTAGTCTTAACCATAAACTATGCCGACTAGGGATCGGACGATGTTATTTTTTGACTCGTTCGGCACCTTATGAGAAATCAAAGTGCTTGGGCTCCAGGGGGAGTATGGTCGCAAGGCTGAAACTTAAAGAAATTGACGGAAGGGCACCACCAGGGGTGGAGCCTGCGGCTTAATTTGACTCAACACGGGGAAACTCACCAGGTCCAGACACAATGAGGATTGACAGATTGAGAGCTCTTTCTTGATTTTGTGGGTGGTGGTGCATGGCCGTTCTTAGTTGGTGGAGTGATTTGTCTGCTTAATTGCGATAACGAACGAGACCTTAACCTGCTAAATAGCCAGTATTGCTTTGGCAGTACGCCGGCTTCTTAGAGGGACTATCGGCTCAAGCCGATGGAAGTTTGAGGCAATAACAGGTCTGTGATGCCCTTAGATGTTCTGGGCCGCACGCGCGCTACACTGACGGAGCCAGCGAGTACTCCCTTGGCCGGAAGGCCCGGGTAATCTTGTTAAACTCCGTCGTGCTGGGGATAGAGCATTGCAATTATTGCTCTTCAACGAGGAATCCCTAGTAAGCGCAAGTCATCAGCTTGCGTTGATTACGTCCCTGCCCTTTGTACACACCGCCCGTCGCTACTACCGATTGAATGGCTCAGTGAGGCGTCCGGACTGGCCCAGAGAGGTGGGCAACTACCACTCAGGGCCGGAAAGCTCTCCAAACTCGGTCATTTAGAGGAAGTAAAAGTCGTAACAAGGTCTCCGTTGGTGAACCAGCGGAGGGATCATTACCGAGTTCTTACAACTCCCAAACCCCTGTGAACTTATACCTATACTGTTGCTTCGGCGGGTCATCGCCCCGGGGAAAGACAGGGAGCCGGCAACGGCCCCCTGGAAAACCCCCCCGGAACCAGGCGCTCGCCGGGGGACTTAAACTCTGTATTTCTCTTTACTGTATTGTATACCGTCTGAGTGACAAAAAACATAATGAATCAAAACTTTCAACAACGGATCTCTTGGTTCTGGCATCGATGAAGAACGCAGCGAAATGCGAT